>OY740782.1:58761202-60096942 GCA_963514005.1 Raja brachyura | reverse complement strand
CACGCTTGTCAGGCATTGTTTTTAGAAATGTTGAAACCAGTTGTTCTGAGAGTATTCCCTCAACTTCATCTTGTTGACCTGCTCTACAATAACCCTGTGATCACAGATTCTGGGCCATGCCTCTGCCACAAATAAACTACTGCAATTATTGATCTAATGTTGGTGCATTACTAATTATATTTCCTACAGCTAAATCCATTCCCAATACTGTTTTTTAAAGTTATGACCCAAAGCTTTTAATTGTGCAAAAGCTAAATCTGCCCACCCGTTATTAACTGTAATATGCAAAGCTTTGAGTCTGAACGTATACAGTTAAATATTGAAATCCAAAACTTGCTTCTCAATGACATTGATGCACAGCAGAGGCGTAATGCAGTTAGCATGAAATCAGTAACTTTTTATACAGTTCTCACTATGCAAACAACTGAAAATATTACACGTTTGTATTGAAATATTGATGGGTTTTTTTTAATTGTAAACTCGCATTTGATGCCAAACAAACCTAATTTTATGTTGAAACATTATTCCATGGTCTCATGTTTTTTTTCTTATTTGAATTTTTATAAAATTAGAATTTTTCCCCCTTTAAAGATTATTTACATATTTTTTTATCTTCTATCTTTAACCATGTTTGCATTTTTATTTCATTATCATAACTACATGATCAATAAACTTATTGAAATCCATTTGATTTCTTCTTGGATTGCTCATTTGACTGTTCAACCTGGCTGATGAAATATCTGTGTTTGATTTTTTATGGAATCTCCAGTCTAAATGTTATGTTGGGTAGGGATGGAGGAAAGCAATCAGTGCCAGTGTGTCTTAACTCTCTCTGAGAAACTTTGAGGTCAGCAGTTTGTGCCCTCTGTCTTTCCAAACAGCATAATTCGGCAGTCCCTGGAGATCAATGATTACTTTTTCCCATTCCAGTCCTACAGATTCTGAGGTGGTGGACGAGGCCATTATGGGAACTGCAGATTCTCCACAGATGGGGACACAGTGTTCATCTTGTTGGTTACCAGATCAGACACACACCCATCACACCCAGATAATTGAACAACGTAGCTGGTAGACTGAGCGACAAGTGGTCATTTCAATTCAGCTCCAAAAAGCCAGCAGTTAAGTGTGAAACTGCCAGTGTTTATTGTTGTACTTGTCAAGAATATCTGGAGCTCCCTGTGAGATCAGAAGTCACAAACATCCTCACAGATGCTGATCACATTGCTTGTAACATTCTGTCCAACAATGCAGACAGAGACACAATGTTTTCCAGGTTCTCCAGAATTATACAGGAAAATCTGATTGCTAATAGTAAGATTAAATGAGAACTTACCAGTTTGAAGTTTGATCTTTATTTTATGAGGAGTCGAGTTGAGGGACTACGTGAAGAACCCCGTACAGCCGTTCATGCGTCAATCTTCAAAGCAACGGTGTGAAATCACAGCAAATAATAACTGAAGTATAATGGTAAGATAAAGACTAGAACTACCAGATGAAATGTATGAGGGCTGGGAGCGGAGGGCACGTAGTCCCTCAACTCGACTCCTCATAAAATAAAGATCAAACTTCAAACTGGTAAGTTCTCATTTAATCTTACTATTTTACTTCGGAGTCACTTGAGTGACTACGTGAAGACTTCGAAGCTCTGTGATTTTATGCCGTGTGAAACGAGTATATACAACCACAGCTGCTTCATTGACAAATGAAGGGAAAACATTCATAATGCATACCATAGATGTAAAACATGCTGATGCTGTTTAAATGAAACAATAATATTTCCATCTCTCACCCAGATGGAACATATAACCAGAACATAAATAGAGTTAACAAATACTCCTGGTTCACCAATGGGTCATTACAGATGTTTGGAGATTCATTCGATGAATCCAGCCGCAACAATGCGACCCAGCGGAACATAAATACCCTTGCTGCTGATGTTGTAGCAGCCCTGGTGGAATGAGATCTGGAAACAGAATCCATTAGTACATAACACAACTCCATTTTCCTCATCTGGAATGCCATGAACAATACGTTCTCCCAAATTCTTTGTGACTAACAACATTGCTATTCCAGAACTCCAAGGCTCTTGATGACCTTGACATATTGTTGTATACATGTTTGCTTATCTTATCAAAGGTCCCCTGGTATGCCTGTGACTATTTTGAGACCTGAACCCCTTCTGGTCTGCTCAAGTATTTATAACATAATATTATATATTATAATTTATAGACGTTATCATCCTGTACCATCACAATTATTTAGCGACTGAACCTGCTGCACTAAACCAGTGCCAGAAGGATAACTACCTAATAAACTCCAGCCAAATTTAAGGATATAGTTGATGCCTCCTGGTGAAATAGTGTTCACAAATATCAACATCGCATATGGCATTATACTGGTCCTGGGACCTATGTTGAAGATATCCGAACCCTTGATAAATGGTGTGGACCCGACAGAGCGAGTCTTGTTTGTTACAGCCAATTCAATGAGGAAGCTCATCGAGCCAATTAATGGCCGTATAACTCCATAATTAACAGACAATCATTTAGCATGAACTCAAAACATTAGCAATCAATACCATTTTCCATGGAACATAAGCATAACAAACTCTTTCATCTCCTGGAAAAGAAATTCAGCCGTTTGGTGCTATGCAAACACTTTGAACACATAGAAGGATAGATGTAACAACCCAAACCTTAGGGCAGTTTGTTAGACCTGCAGAACATAAATTTGAGTTTATCATGCAACTTCTGATTTCCGAAGCCTCAGGCTGAACAAGCAAATTCAAGTTTAAAATAATGAATAAGGTTATATAATTATTCGCAACTGATCGGGAATCAATTTGCATAATCACACAATAGGAACTTAAAGCCTCTTAATGACTTTATTTGAAGCCTCGATTGATGAGACAAAATGGCGGTAGCCATAAAAGACCCACCTGCTCCTTTTGGTGAGAATGTATCTTTTGCCACTGCTATGCCAACTATTTTGCAACCAGTGAAATAAACATGAAGCCAACATACATATATATACACATATACATATTAGGTATTCCATTGAACCAGAATTTCATAATACAGTGCGATTCAACACCAACTCTGTGTTGCCATTACCCACACTTGATGATTCTCCTGTGGCAACAGAATTATGTAACCATTCCAGTGATTCTTTAACCGATTGCACCCTCGTGACTAACATATGCCATCATCACAATGCATCAACCTGAACATGAGCATGACAATATGCTTATTTGTCCAATCACTCTATAGCCCATACAATGCCCGTAGAGTCTATAAATAGTTGATACTAATAACAGAACTTTTTGGGCAAGTCATGCAAATCTGTTCCATCTCCAAACTCGAGATGATATTTGAGCTACTTGGTAACTACCTTAAACAGCAACTGTGGCTCGATTTCCGAGCCAGTCTAGCAAGACAATCTTTGTCCTTATACTGAACCTGTCCAATTCTAACCTGCTTGAAAACTAATATTGTACATTTTACATTTACCGTTCAAAGTAGCTGATAATGTCTCAATCATTTGTACTGTATAACTAAGTATACACCTTACCAAACAGCAAGTGGTCCCTTAAATGTAGCACAAGTCCAGTGCGTGGAACCTCTGGCCAGCTTTCATGCTGCCAGCAACTTCAGTGAACCGCTACTGCCAATAAAGACATGGGATGCATTGTCGCCAAAACTATGAAACCTTGCTTATTCCAATAGCTTGTGCTTCGCCCTCCAGGTTACACCTATGGAAAAGTCTTACCTGAATAGAAGATTCGGCAGCCAACTGTAATGTCCCCCTGAGAGCGGTGTTCACTGCATATTGTGTTTGGGATGGTAACTTTCTTGCCAGGCATAGACCTCTGGCACATGCCCCGATCTCTTGGGTATGCTCTATGGCTATACCCTCAGACTCGGCGTTAAACTATACCAATCCCACATGCTCACCTCTTACATGAGGGAGCCATAAAGCAGGCCTGCTACAAAGCCCTGCTGACACCATTTCCCATTTAGGCCATTAGCAGCAATTTGCAATAGAATAAAAGATTTACCTAACAACTACTAGAGCAGTAACTACTAGAGCAGTAATGAACATTGTTTGTCCATCATCGTGACATTATTAATTTAAGCTGGTGTTAACAATGACCTACATGGCACTTACTAATTAACCATTTAACAAAATAACTGTTGCACTACTTACACACCTGAATTGCATCTATGCACTTAACAATTAGTCCAACGACTAGAACTGTTTTATACCAACAACTGTTACCAAAGTCTTATGTGACTGTAATCTGTTGCCCAGGCTGGCATCATGGCCAATTGAATACCTAAAAGTAAATCCCAACATCCTACAAATCTATTTGATGGGACTTAATCTAACTGGATAGGGGAGCCCAATTTGTCAAATATAGTTTGAGACTAAACAGCGGATTTTAGCACAAATATAACCAGCGCTTTTAAAACTGTGTATAGTTTTCTTTGAATACTTTTTGTCATCATTCTGTTATATTGCCTTATCCTAACAATGCCTCCTCATCCCCCATGATCACTGTGAATGGGAATACCCTACTAAACTGCTATTCCCATAAAGCACCCCTAACAATGTACCCCTGGTGCCCATGAAGCATTCCTGAACAAAGTAGCTGCTGGCACGGACTTTCCCATAGGCCAGTATTTGCCATAGATTTGGCATTCTCATCAAGCAGCCCTGAGCAAAGGTGCTGCTGGAATAACCTCTCCAATAGGCTAGCCTACCATAACCTGGCATTCCCTTAGAGCAGTCCTAAGCAAAGGTACTGCTGGCACCGCCTCTGCAATAGGCTAGCCTGCCATGGTTTGGTATCCCCATGAGCAGCCCTGAGCAAAGGTGATGCTGGCACAGCCTCTCCAATAGGCTAGCCTGCCATAGCTTGGCATCCCCATGAGCAGTCCTAAACAAAAGTACTGCTGACAGAGCCTCTCCAATAGGCTAGCCTGCCATAGCTTGGCATCCCCATGAGCAGTCCTAAACAAAGGTACTGCTGACAGAGCCTTTCCCAAAGGCTGGCACTGCCATAACTTGACATTCCCATGAAGCAGCCCTACTCAAAAGTGCTGCTCTCTAAATTAATTCCCAGAGGTGAACTCTCCCAACTTTCCCAATTGTACTGACTATTTTGTCAGTTGTCCCCATATCCTGGGGATTATTGTAGTTTGGGAACCCCATAGGTGGATTTCCCCTCCCCAGGAATCCATATAAATATAATATATATATATATATAAATATATATCCGCGGTACCCTCCTGGAACGCAGGCTAATCATTTAGGTGAATTAACCCCATTACCTGGGGACTACTGTGGGCTGGGAACCACACATATACCTGGGTTTCCCCTGCACCGGGAACCCAGCCTAACCATTTAGGTTTGTTTTAACCCCATGCGCTGGGGACTACTGCGATGTAAAACCGCATATATTTGGGTTTCCCCTGCACCGGGAACCCAGCTTTACCATTTAGGTTAGTTTTAACCCAATGTCCTCGGGACTACTGCGGTCTAGAACCGCATATACTTGAGTTTCTCCTCCCCGGGAACCCAGGCTGACCATTCAGATCCGTTAAGCCCCATCCCCTGGGGACTACTGCGGTCTAAAACCGCACTATTCTCGGGTTTCCCCTACCCGGAAACCCAACGTGTGGAGTCACTGACCGCGTTATCAGTGACTCCGATCGCGAACCCGACTTTCGCCAGCTCTCCGCTTCCGCGGTCGGACCAGGGTTTTTCCCCAAAGCCCTAGGCTGGTTCCCTCGTCGGCTATCGCGAACATCCACTGCAAAAACCCCGGAGGTTCCTGCAGAGACCTAGAACAGGTAAGAAAAATTGCACTTACCTGCAACTTTTTTAGACTTACCATGGAGGAGCTGCACTGCTCCACAGTCGTCTGCACGAAAAATGTCTGACGCAATGACGCACGAACGGCTGTACGGGGTTCTTCACATAGTCACTCACGTGACTCCGAAGTAAAATTAGATTTAGTACACGTCCAGAGACTCCATTCATTACAATGGATGAATTGATTGCTGGTGAACTTTTTGGGTAATTCATTTTTTTATCTTTATTTAATGAAGTTAACAAATTCATTTAACTTTCAACTGTTTTGTATAGTTATATTAATTTTGCTTATTTATATCTTCATTTTAATAGTATTTTTCTTTTTTAATGAACATGTCTATGAACATTATTGAATATGCATGTTCATTAGTTCATAAGTTATAGGAGCAGAATTAGGCCATTCGGCCCATCAAGTCTACTCCACCATTAAATCATGGTTGATCTATGTTCCCTTCTCAACCCTATTCTCCTTGCTTCTCTCCATAACCCCTGACACCCATACTAATGAAGTATTTATCAATCTTCACCATTGACTTGGGCTCCACAGCTGTCTGTGGCAATGAATTCCACAGATTCGCCACCCTCTGACTGAAGAAATTACTCCCCATCTCCTTTCTAAAGGTAGATAGACACAAAAAGCTGGAGTAACTCAGCGGGACAGGCAGGCAGGACGAGAGAAGGAATGGGTGACATTTTGGGTCAAGACGCTTCTTCAGACTGGTTAGGGATAAGGGAAACGAGAGATATAGAGAGTGATGTGGAGAGATGAAGAACAATGAATGAAAGATATGCAATAAAGTAACAATGATAAAGGAAGCAGGCCATTGTAAGCTGTTTGTAGGGTGAAAATGAGAAGCTAGTGCGACTATGGTGGGGAGAAATAGAGAAAGAGGGAATGCCGGCGCTACCTGAAGTGAGAGAAATCAATATTCATACCACTGAGCTGTAAGTGGAATATGAGATGCTGTACGTCCAATTTGCGTTTAGCCTCCCACTGACAATGGAGGAGACCAAGGACAGTAAGGTCTAAGTAGGAATGGGAAGGAGAATTAAAGTGTCCAGCAACCGGGTGATCAGGTTGTTTCAGGTGGGCTGAGAAGGTTCGGCGCTATGGATGGCTTTGTTGAACATATTGGAGATGGCTTCATTGCAGAAGTTCTTAGTGGGAGATCCACCCAAAGATATTTCAAAATTAGTGTGGGCAAGATGTGAGTTCAATCCAGAGGAAATTCAAGTCCTTCATCTCTAAATTCCCTGTGTGCGAGAATGTTCTCTACCCGAAATGTCACCTATTCCTTCACTCCATAGATGCTGCCTCATCCGCTGCGTTTCTCCAGCATTTTTGAAAAACCTGTGTGCAAGAAGTGTCTGTTTTATACCTGATTGCATTATGGAGCTTCACTCAATCAGTGGTGATGGATGGCTGGATTTTTCTCTTGGGGATATAGTGTCGGGAGGAATTTATATACTCACTGTCTGCCAAAGCTCTGACCGAATTGATCTATGAAGTGGCCCCCACTAGTAGGATTCAGAATATCTGCCACTGCATTCTAGGGTATTAGAGCTTTGTTCCAGTTGAATCCAATTCCAAAGCTTTTAACAAGTAATTTAGTGGAGTGTGTGGATGGCCTTGGGTCTTCTATTTCCATTTAGAATTTTACTGTCACTTGCCAGAATTTGAAGTTACCACCACATAAGAATAGAAAACAATTAATTTTAGAGGAAATGATCTACCAAATGTATTTTGTTGGGTTGATCTCAAATTTGCCAAAACGTGGCAATGCATACTTATATTTCACAACAAATACCCCTGAAATAGTCCACATGTTCATGCATTTATAGCTGGTAATTGCCATGCTGCTATTCAAATAACTAACAAGAACTGTCACTGGCTTTAAAAGTGGCCATGTTGAAAAGGCTAATTATGACAACAATTCAGTTTACTTGGTCATATAGCAGGAGGATAAATTATGCTCCATAAACATCCACTCACAACGTTTAAATAAATGCTGCCTTTTATTTATATCGAAAAGGAAGATTGCTCATTTCCTCTTTCAAACTACTTTATTGAAATTCTTTGTGAGTAATTCAAAGAGAGTTGTCTGACAGGTCTTCTATTGATTCCTTTGAAGTGCTCCCAGAACTGTCCCACTATTGACTGTTCAATACCTGCAAATCACTAGTTGTGAATAAACATGATTAATAGTTACAAACCATGTCTGACATTGCCGATGTTATCCATTTTTAAGTGGACTAGATTCAGCAGGATTCTACATATCAGTGAGCAGACCATATATCATTGAATACATACAGTATGAAGCACTCATCTTGAAGCACACAACTGACTGAACGGTTTATTGTTTTTTACTTTTTTTGTGATGTTGGAAACTAGAAATATACATTAGTGAGCCAAAACAGAGGGTTAACTTCACATGTACAGTACAACAACAAAAAACAATGGCATGTACTTGCTGTTTCTAATTAACTAATCCCTTATCATGTATCAGTACACTGAATTGCTCTATTGTAATCATGTATTGTCTTTCCGCTGGCTAGTTAGCACACACCAAAAGCTTTTCACTGTACCTAGATGCATGTGACAGTAAACTAAACTAAGCTAATTGTAAATGTTATTCTATATTATTAAATTGTTTAAACATTTTTTTCTCATTTATTATATTGCTTAGAGTATCATGTTTACATATTATGCTGCAAGTGAGAATTTAATTGTTCTATCTGGGACATATGACAATAAAACACTCTTGATTAGACTCTTGAAATTGTATTATATTTAAATATAAAATTGTTTAAATAAATTCTAAATGGTAAACTTTGAGTGGCTGCAGACATTATAAGCAGAATCTTGGAAAGAACAGATTTCAAAAACAGGTAGCTCTTCAATTCAATATAATTAAGGTAAAGAAATGAAAGATGATCAACGTTGCTTGACTGTACTTGGAAAGTTAAGTGGGCTTCTCTTCCACTAGCAAATATGCTTATTTACTTTAGTTTAGAGATACAGTGTGGAAACAGGACGTTTGACCCACTGTGTCCGCACCAATCAGTGATCACTGCACTATCCTACACACACTAGGGACAATTTTAAATTTATTCCAAGCCAATTAACTTACAATCCTGGATGTCTTTGGAGAGTGGGAGGAAACCCAATATCTCAGAGAACCCATGTGGTCATGGGGAGAACATACAAACTCCATACAGACAGCACCTGTAGTCGAGATCGAAGCCAAGTCTTTGGCACTGTAAGTGCTGTAAGGCAGTAACTCTACCGCTGTGCAATTGAGCCACCCTGCTTGAGTCTATTCAAAATCTTCTGATGGACATTCCACAGACCATCAGACCCCCTGGGAGGAATGAGAGAGTCAGAGATAGCTAGCCTGCTCCTGCTGATCACTAGGTCGATTGCAGATAACGTCTGCAAGGCATATGCTGGTCAGAAAAGAGATGCCGGAAGCAATTAATCATGAGCTCAATCATACCTGACTGGCTTTGTGTCGATAAAAAAATGTTTATACGAGTGAAGGAGCTGTAGTTTGCCGTACCTTATCTATGATTGTGTAGGTAAATATAATATTTCCAATGAGATAAATATACGGACTGCACCAGGGAAGTGTAGCTGATATGTGTGTACACCTTTAACAGTAGTGACGTAGCCCTTGCTAACCACTCCCCCATAATCGAGTAAAACTGTGACCTTCCCACCCCTAGCTCTCTCTCTAGTGTTCGTGAAAGACCACGTACAGCTAGGGCAGTGATGTGTGTGTTTAATTAATAAAGTAGTAGTAAAGATTTCTCTGTGTACGTGCATGTTCTTTACAGTAAGGAAATGGGCTCCTCTCCCATTTTCAAGTGAAAGGTCAATCAAATGTACTGCATGAACTGTGAAGGGTGTTGTGAGTGATTCTTCACTCCACAACACTTGCAAGCACTGGAAAATTAGTCATTCCTTTTACAATGTTGAGAGTACACACTGGCCTGCTTTTCCTACTTTCCTGCTTTGTTTGTCGAATAATTTTTCTTCAAAGTTAGCCTTGTCATTTGGGTGCTATTGGCAAGTGATATTTTAACATGTAGAAACAAGGAACTGCATTTGCTGGTTGATACAACAGGACACATAGTGTTTGAGTAGCTCAGCAGGTCAGGCAGTGTTTCTGAAGAACATGGATAGGTGATATTTTGGGTTGAAACAATTCTTAAGACCCTCTTTGGGTCCTGGCCCAAAACGTCACCTATCCATGTATTTCAGAGATGCAGCTGACCACTGAGTTATTGCAGCACATTGTGCCCTTTTTGGATATCTTAACATGTTGCTTGTCAGTGGAAATATTAGAAACATAGAAAAATAAGTGCTTGAGTAGGTCATTCGGCCCTTCGAGCCAGCACCGCCATTCAATATGATCATGGCTGATCATTTAAAATCAGTACCCCGTTCCTGCTTTTTCCCCATATCCCATGATTCCTTTAGCCCCAAGAGCTAAATCTTACTCTCTCTTGAAAACATCCAGTGGATTGGCCTCCACAGCCTTCTGTGGCAGAGAATTCCATAGATTCACATCTCTCTGGATGAAGAGGTTTTTCTTCATCTCAGTCCTAAATGGCTTACCCCTTATTTTTAAACTGTGTTGAGGAAATTGACAGAGGAAAACTAAAAAAAAACAGACCGAGGTTTGCTTCAAGAGACTTTTGGGAGCGATGGTGATAGTTAACCGCTCACCGGTTCTCTGACTTTGCAGCAGAATTAGCCGACTGTTATACAGTGCAGTAAACAACTTTTTTGTTGTTGTTAAAGACAATTATACGCAAACATACTTCGTGCTCGGCTATATGTTTTCTGTTATTATAGAAACATAGAAACATAGAAAATAGGTGCAGGAGTAGGCCATTCGGCCTTTCGAGCCTGCACCGCCATTCAATGTGATCATGGCTGATCATCCAACTCAGTATCGTGTAGCTGCCTTCTCTCCATACCCCCTGATCCCTTTAGCCACAAGTGCCACATCTAACGCCCTCTTAAATATAGCCAATGAACTGGCCTCAACTACCTTCTGTGGCAGAGAATTCCAGAGACTCACCACTCTCTGTGTAAAGAATGTTTTCCTCATTTTGGTCCTAAAGGAATTCCCCCTTATCCTTAGACTGTGACCCCTTGTTCTGGACTCCCCCAACATCGGGAACAATCTTCCAGCATCTAGCTTGTCCAACCCCTTAAGAATTTTGTAAGTTTCTATAAGATCCCCCCTCAATCTTCTAAATTCCAGCGAGTACAAGCCGCTGTCTACTTTATTATCTACTACTTCTAATTTTACTTCGGAGTCACGTGAGTGACTACGTGAAGACCCCGCCAGCACGCATGCGCGACATATCGTCGTACGCATGCGGAAGCGACGGTCGGGAGGAGCGGGGCTCCTCCAGCGCAAGTTAAATAGCTTGCGCCAGGTAAGTCTCACCGGAGGAGTGAGTCGTCGACACAGAGAGAGATGGAAGCACGAAAATCAAAAAGAGCTGCGGCCAAAGCAACTGCAAAAGAAAGCAGCCAGCAGAGAGCCGCCTCTCCAGAGCTACAGGTTCTACCTGCAACTCCCGACTTTTCGCCATTTGGGACCGTTGGTACGCCACGGTCAGGCGGGAAAGCCACCCGGAAGTCGGCCGGGGCCGACTCAGCGGAGTCCGGTCCCGAGGACACCCCGTTCGCGGACAGCGACGGAGGTCGTCTTTCCCGCATGGAGCGGATGATGGAGCAGTTGCTCCAACGTGACCTGCTAATGCAGGGGCAGGATCACAGTAGGCCTACCAGTAGGCCCACGGCAGGTTCCTACAGGGGACTGCCTAATGTCTCCCCCTCTATACAGGGGAGCATTGAGGGTCAGAACTGGGCTGACCCAGAAGAAGGGGAGTTGGCTGAATCACCGACCGTGTCAGGGGTGTGTGAAGGCTTTATGGATGTGGTGAACAAGCATGCCATGCCCGAACAGAAGGGCTTACCCATCCACCCCAAACTGGCTGCCAGTATTGACTACATGGCAACAAACCAGCTGCAGGAACAGGCCATAAATGCTACGGCAGATAAATACATGGCACCAGAAAACTGCAATTCACTAAATGTCCCTGCGGTAAACAACCCTATTTTGGGGAATATGAGTCCATCGAGCAGAGGACAGGAGATTAAACTTCAGAGGATCCTGAAGCTCCTAACCGCGGGAATTACGGCAGTGGCAAGAACTGCAGTGGGTGTAGATATGCCGGAGGAACTACAAGATGCATTGGCTCTGCTGTGCAACACACAGTACGAGATTAACAACTTTCGGAAAAGCATCATAAAGCCGGCGCTTAACCCCAAATTTGCGGGGTTGTGTAAGCCTGGGAAGACTCAGCCTCCTAGCCTGCTGTTCGGGGAAGATCTCCCTAAGCAGGTTAAAGACCTGGATGAGGAGGCAAAGGCTTTGGGCCTTATAAAGATACCGGGTTTCCCTAAACCCCACTACCCGCAAAGACAGCACCCCTACACATCCACCAGGCAGAGTTACCATTCCAGGTCTGCAGGTGGTGAAAGCTCGAAGGCCGGCAATCCTGCACAAAGGTCTTTTTTAGGCCATGGCCCAGGCCGGCCTTCTTGGAAGATGCGCCACTCCCAGAACACTCCCAACCAGCCAAGGAAGCAAGGGCAGAGACCTCAACACCGGCAGTAACCATGGAGGTAGGTGGGTCTGGAGTCCCCAGGAACACATCTTGTCTAAATTCACTGTATGTGGGGGGCAGGTTGCACTTGTTCTACGAGAATTGGCTCACTGTTACCTCTGATCCTTATATACTCAGGAGTATTCAGGGCTACAAAATTGAATTTATTCACGAACTCCCTACCCCGGTTCAGCATGTTCCTAGCCGGAAATTTATCCTTTCTCAACAAGAGAAGGCAGCAGGACATGCAGAGCTTCATAGGTTAATAGAGAAAGGGGTAGTGGAGAAAGCCACTAAGGAACCCCGGGAGTTCGTGTCCAATATATTCACCAAAAATAAAAAAGATGGCGGTTGCCGCATCATTATTGACTTAACTGAACTGAATACTTCTGTCCAGTATATTCATTTCAAAATGGACACTTTCGACACTGCTATACAGTTAATAGGTCATGGGTACTACATGGCATGCATTGATCTCAAGGATGCATATTATTCAGTACCCATACACAAGGATCATAGGAGATATTTAAAATTTATCTGGATGGGACAATTATGGCAATACAAAGCCTTGCCTAATGGGTTATCATCAGCACCCAGATTGTTTACCAAAATATTGAAACCAGCTTTGGCCTGTTTAAGGAAACAGAACCATACTGTTATGGCTTATCTAGACGACATCCTCATTGTGGGGGAAAATTTGGAAACGGCCACTTTGGCGGTAACAGCCACTAAACAGCTTTTTCAGAAGCTGGGTTTCATTATACATCCAGATAAATCTATATTGGAACCCTCTACCACCATGAAGTACTTGGGGTTCATCATCAACTCTGAGCAAATGTCTATCACGTTGCCACCAAGCAAGGTGGAGGACCTGATAGAGGCTTGCAGGGGCCTCTTTGGCACTAAGGATCCATCCATTCGACGGGTGGCCAGGGTGATTGGGAAGATAGTAGCTGCATTTCCGGGAGCTCCGTTTGGGCCTTTACATTACCAAAACTTACAAAGAGCAAAAATTACAGCGCTCAAAAATCAGGCTGGCCATTTTGATAGGCCAATGAAAATACCGGAGAAGGCAAAAGCCGAACTATATTGGTGGATGGGCAATGCCCAAAACTGCTCTAAACCAATCACTATCATCAATCCCTCGGTCACCTTACAAACAGATGCCAGTGCCAAAGGGTGGGGAGCTACTAACACTACCTCTAGTTGTGGAGGTAGATGGAGTGCACAGGAGTTAACCCAATTCAAAAACTTGGGGATTAACTATTCAGAAATGCTGGCAGCATTTCACGGCCTTTAAGCATACTGCACTAATATGCACAAAGTCCATATAAGGATACAAATTGACAACACCACGGTGGTAGCCTATATTAACCACATGGGCGGTATTAAGTCGGTATCATGTGATGAATTGGCAAACAATATCTGGCACTGGTGTCTGCAAAGAGAAATCTGGATATCAGCTAATTACCTTCCAGGTAAGCTAAACACAGTGGCAGACACCAGATCACGTAAATTCAACGACAACATAGAATGGATGTTGGATCGGAGTGTGTTTTCAGATATTGTAGAACGGTATGGAACACCAGATATCGACCTTTTCGCGTCCAGGCTTAATCACCAACTACCAACATATGTTGCTTGGGAACCAGACCCGGGGGCAGTAGCGATGGATGCATTCTCGCTACATTGGGGAGATCTTTTTTGCTACGCTTTTCCCCCTTTCTGCCTCATCAGTCGGGTCTTGCAGAAAATTAAGCAAGACTCCGCATCGGGAATTTTGGTGGTGTCCGACTGGCCTACCCAACCATGGTTCCCTATGGTACGGAAGATGGCCACAGAACCCTGCATCAGGGTGAACAAAAGACCTAGTCTGCTCATTCACCCTGTTACAGGGGAACATCATCCATGTCATGATCGCATGGATCTATTAATTTGCAGATTCTAAAACGGCCACTTCATGGATACGGACTCTCCAACAGGACCATTGACACCATCACAGCAGCCTGCAGAGAGTCCACAAGGAAGCAGTATCTGACCTACATCAGAAAATGGGAAGGATTCTGCGTCTCAGCCAACACCACTTATGAAACTGCCACTATCACGGAAGTGCTGGAATTTTTGGCTACCCTTCATTTCGATGAGGGTTTGAGTTACAGTGCCATCAACTGTGCCAGGAGTGCCCTATCATCCTACCTGGGCCAGGGAAGTGACCAATTGGGCATTGGATCACATCCCCTAGTGTCCAAATTTATGAGGGGAATATTCAATTCCAATCCCCCCAGGCCTAGATACAGCCATACTTGGGATATCAGCACGGTCTTGACCATGCTACGAGGATGGACGCCTATCACGGGACTCCCTTTGGCCAAACTCACGTACAAAATGGTCATGATTATGGCACTTATCACGGCACAACGGGTCCAGTCCCTGCACAAACTCAATTTGGATGCAATGACCTCCACCGGTGATAAAGTCACTTTTTATGTGCAGGGACTATTGAAACAAGATCATCCCGGAGTGTCTGGTCATACATTAGAGTTTCTGGCTTACCCAACAGATTCTCGCCTCTGTATCGTTACATTAATTTTACGATACATTTCAGTTACTAAAAATCTAAGGGGCACGGAGACAGCATTGCTCATCAGTCACAAGAAACCCCATCATAGAGTCACGGTGCAAACCATTTCCAGATGGTTAAGGGTGGTATTGGATGCGGCGGGGGTGGTTACTAACATTTATAAATCTCACTCCACCAGGGCAGCATCCACCTCGGCGGCCAGAAGGATGGAAGTACCTCTGGATCACATCCTGGCCACAGCGGGTTGGAGTAACGAAAAGACATTCCACCGCTTTTACTTTAAACCCGTGACCTCCCCTGATACTTTTGCAGGGAGGATTTTAAGTACTGCCAGATAGTACCCTTTTGGGACTATATTGTTTTGGTATGAATAAATACCTGTTTTTTGTTTTTCAGCCAGTGTCTTGTCTGAATTACGTTCATCCTCTTATCCCAACTTTAGCGGTGTGTGAGCATGGAGCTTCCAGGGCATGAAATCACAGAGCTTTGAAATCTTCACGTAGTCACTCACGTGACTCCGAAGTAAAATAGTAAGATTAAACGAGAACTTACCAGTTTGAAGTTTGATCTTTATTTTATGAGGAGTTATGATGAGGGATTACGTGCCCTCCGCTCCCAACCCTCTATTATAAAGATCACCTGGTATGAAAGTTCTCTTTTTTATCTTACTATATTAGTCATTGTGACTGTTTGTTCTGTGATTTCACACGACTGCTTTGAAGAATGTCGCGCATGCGTGCTGGCGGGGTCTTCACGTAATCCCTCATCGTAACTCCTCATAAAATAAAGATCAAACTTCAAACTGGTAAGTTCTCATTTAATCTTACTATTATTTCATTAGTCATAATATATTTTTGTTGATGTCAATCGTATTCAACCAAAGATGGTTAATAAAAGTCAAACATAAAACAAGGGCATCTTGACATTATTCTATCTCATCTTTCAAGCAGACTGCACCAATGCCCCCTCTCCGAGCCAATCATAAACCCCCATGTACTGCATTGTTTCTACGTGACTAGTGGGAGGGGGAGCGTGTGTTCTACCTAGCTATTGCTGTGCTGTTTTTGATCACAATAGTTACTGACATTACAGGTTTAACATTCAGTAACTTTTCACTGAGAAACAAGCTTCCCTATCTATGTACCAATTTGTTGTGCTGTATTTACCATGCTACGCATTCCCAGACAAGGTATAATGAGTCTGAAACTTGTTTTGCCAAGTAACCATGAACTTCTTCTGCAACTGGTCCACGAGCTATGCCAATTGCCACATCTGCATACCCTTTTGTTACCTTGTCTAATTCTGATCAAAATTAAATAAATTAATTGGTGTAGAAAAAGGCTTTTGGCACATTGGCCTTCATCAGTATTATGTATAGAAGTTGGGAGGTCATGTTGCTGTTATATAAAATGTTGGTGAAGCCATATTTATACTATTATTTTTTTTTAAAATATTTTTATTAACAGTAACCAATTATAATGCTTTTAACAACTTTCCAAACGTCAACTTGATTCCATTATTTTACAAACAATGCATCAATAATTCTTCTTATACTCTATTTTTTGATATATAGATAGAAAAAGAATAGAACAGATATAAATCATTAAAGATGTGATTAAATAATAATTTGATTATATATAAGAAAAAGAAAAAAAAAGAAAGAGAACAGAGTTATCAAGAAAAAAAAAAAAAAACTGATAGAATATTATATATATATATGTAAACAGCAATATACATTATCGATAAAACTATTACAGATAGTAATATCCATGAGAACATGCATGTCAATCCCAATGTGAAAATGAGTCATTCCCGCCGAATCCCGCAGGGTGCCCGTCGAGCCGTGTTGCCAAGAACAGCTACTTCTCTAAATACTGTATGTATGGAGACCACATCTGTTCGAAGGAATTATATTCGTCCAATAGGACAAATCTAATTTCTTCCAGATGTAGCGTCTCCAACATTTCTGCTGCCCACATTTTAGTTGTGGGGATTGATATTCCCTTCCAAAATTTCAAAATAATTTTTTTCCCAATTATCAAACAGTAATCTAAGAAATTTCTTTGATTACCTGTAAGTGGCAAATTTAAGTCAGGGATTCCAATTATTATTAACTTTGGGTCAGGATCCAATTTAACTTTAAGGACTTCAGAAATAACTTTAAAAATTTCTGTCCAGTAATAATTCAATTTAGGACATGTAACAAAACTATGTATTAAGTTTGCTTCTGAATTTCTACATTTATCACAGATAGAAGAAATATTAGGAAAAATACTATTTAATTTAGTTTTGGAATAATGTAATCTATATAATACTTTATATTGAATCAATATGTGCCTGGCGTTTAATGAACACCGATGTATTCGTTGTAGGCTTTCTTCCCAATTTTCTTTTGTTATAGCTAATCCAATTTCATTTTCCCATGCTTGACGATACATTTCAGTTGTTGGATTCTCTTTATCCAAAATGATATTGTATATGTAAGCTATTAATTTTTCTGTATTTGGGTGCAAATTAAACAAATCATCTAGTAATCCTGGTTCTTTATTTTTGTAATCTTGTGTATTAGTTTTAATGTAGTCTCTGATTTGTAAGTACCTAAACAAATGTTGCGGAGACAGTCCATAAATATCTTGTAACTCCTGGAATAAAAGAAATTTTCCTTTTCTATAAAGATGTTCTAACCTTTTGATTCCTAAATCATTCCAGCGTCTAAACCCTCCATCTAATATTGAAGGTTTAAATAATGGATTATTCATAATTGGAAGTCTGAGTGAGAAATTATCTAAGTGTAGAGTCTTAACTATTTGTTTCCAAATACGTCTAATATTATAAATTATGGGATTGTCCCTATAATTTTTTTTGTGCACCTCCTTTGGTGCAAATATAATCGAACCTACGCTGAAAGGTAAACAGTCTTCCTTTTCTATACTTGACCATATTGGTACATTATCCATATGTACCCACCAAAAATTCATATTCTTAATCTGAACAGCCCAAAAATAATATAAAAAATTTGGGAGTGCTAGTCCTCCATTTATCTTAGATTTACATAGATGTTTTTTACTTATTCTATGATTTTTATAATCCCAAATAAAACTATTAACAATATTATCAATTTTTTTAAAAAAGGTTTTCGGGAGAAAAAAAGGAATAGCCTGAAACAAATATAAAAGTTGTGGTAAAAAAACCATCTTTATGGCGTTTATTCTACCAATCATAGAAATAGGAAGCGTTTTCCAATATAAGATATTTTTTTTAAGTTTGTCTAATAATTGAGGATAATTAGATTTAATTAAAGAATTATATGATTTAGTTACATTAATCTCTAAGTATTTAAATTTATCTTTTACTACTTTTAATGGGTATTGTTGTAATATATTTAAATTTATTTCAGTTACTGGCATAATTTCACTTTTGTTCCAATTAATCCTATATCCAGAAAATGTGCCAAACTTATTTATGACATTAAACAAATTTGGGATACTAATTTCCAGTTTTGTAATATAAATCAAAACATCATCTGCGTATAAAGATATTTTATTAGTTGTTGTATCGGTATTATATCCATGTATTTCTGGTTTGGATCTAATTTTTTCCGCCAGAGGTTCTATCCCCAAAGCAAACAATAAGGGCGATAACGGGCATCCTTGTCTACATCCCCTAGCGAGTTTGAATTTAGCTGATAACATTCGGTTAGTCATGATTCTTGCCGTAGGGTTTGAATATAATATTCTTACCCAACGACAGAATCTATCCCCCAATTTAAACTTTTCCATTATATTAAATAAATATGACCATTCCACCTGGTCAAAAGCTTTTTCCGCATCTAGCGATATAACCGCTAGATCCATGTCTCGTTTTCTTTTTGAATATAAAACATTAAACAAACGTCTAAGATTATGGGATGAGTAACGTTTTGGGATAAAACCTGTTTGATCAAAATGTATTAATTTAGAAATCACCGAACTTAATCTCCGAGATAAGATTTTGGTTAATATTTTTTGGTCTGTATTTAGAAGCGCAATCGCTCTATATGATCCTGGATCTTCCAAATCTTTATCTATCTTTGGAATAAGTATAATTGTAGATTCATTTAATGAATCTGGCAATTTTCCTTGCTTATATGCATCTCTATACACTGTATGTAATCTAAATATGATCAATTCCAAAAATACGCATTCCCAGACAAGGTATAATGAGTCTGAAACTTGTTTTGCCAAGTAACCATGAACTTCTTCTGCAACTGGTCCACGAGCTATGCCAATTGCCACATCTGCATACCCTTTTGTTACCTTGTCTAATTCTGATCAAAATTAAATAAATTAATTGGTGTAGAAAAAGGCTTTTGGCACATTGGCCTTCATCAGTATTATGTATAGAAGTTGGGAGGTCATGTTGCTGTTATATAAAATGTTGGTGAAGCCATATTTATACTATTAGGTTCAGTTTTGGGAACCATGTTATAGGAAGGATGTTCTCAAGCTTGAAAGGGTGCAGAGGAAACATTACGAGGATGAGCTATAGGGAGAGCCTGAGCTACAGGGAGAGGTTGAGTAGGCTAGGACGCTACTCCTTGGAGCACAGGAGGATGAGGGATGATCTTATAGAAGAGAACAAAATTCTGAGAGGAATATATCGGGTAAACACACAGAGTCTCTTGCCCAGCGTAGGAGAATCGAGAACTAGAAGGTGATGAGTGAAAGGTTTAATAGGACCTAGGGATAACTTTTTCATACAGAGGGTGGTGGGTGTATGGAATGAGTTGCTGGAGGAGGTAGTTGAGTTAGGTACTACTGCAACATTTAAGAAACATTTACACAGGTACATAGATAGGATAGGGTAAAAGGGATATTGGCCAAACACAGGCAGGTGCGACTAGTGTAGACGTGTTGGTCAGTGTGGGCAAGTTGGGCTGAAGGGTCTGTTACCAAACTGTACGCCTATAACTCTAATCCTACCTCGGCAATGGAACACTACCGCCCACCTCTTACACGTCCCATGGATTTTTATTTCTGACTAGACTAAGTGGGACCTGTTGGGTTCCAGTCACATGGGAGGCCTGGTCCCCCAACGCAACCCATTCCCCAATGCAATATTCCACCACTCACGCATTCCCCCAATGCAACCCATTCCCCCATCGTAATATTCCACCACTCACCCATAGCCCCTAACTGCACAGGTGTGGCTCATTTCCCCACATCCCCGAGCACTCACTCCCCTTCCACTTCATATGTGGATGGAGAGGGGGAAGGGTAGTGAAGTGTGTGGTGGGGTGGGAGGGGAGGAAAGGAGTGTGTGGATGGAAGGGTATAGGAGGGGGAGGAGAGGGTGGTGTGGGGGTGAGAGGGATGTGGGGGGGAGAGGGAGGATGTGGGAGGCGGGCAGGGGGGTTGTGTGGGGGAGGGTGTGTGTGTGGGATTGGGGTTTGTGTGGGCAGGGGGTGTGAGTGTGTGGACGGGGTTGTGTATGGGTGGGTGGGTTATGTGTGTGTGTGTGTGGGCAAGGGGTTGAGGGAGGGAGGGATGTGTGGGTGGGGGGTTGTGGGGGAAAGGGGTGTGTGGGAAGGAGAGGTTGTGGGGAGGGAGGGGTGTGTGGATGGTTGTGGGGGCGGGTGGTTGTGGGGGCGGGGGGGCTTGTGGAGGGGATTGTTGCAGAGGCGGGGGGTGTGGGGGGGTTAGGGTCTCTTGCCCAGAGTCTCTTGCCCAGAGTAGGAGAATCGAGAACCAGAAGGTGATGAGTCAAAGATTTAATAGGACCTAGGGGTAACTTTTTTTTACAGAGGGTGTATGGAATGAGTTGCTGGAGGAGGTAGTTGAGTTAGGTACTACTGCAATGTTTAAGAAACATTTACACAGGTACATAGATAGGATAGGGTAAAAGGGATATTGGCCAAACACAGGCAGGTGCGACTAGTGTAGATGGGACGTGTTGGTCAGTGTGGGCAAGTTGGGCCGAAGGGCTTGTTACCTAACTGTATAACTCGAACTCTAATCCTACCTCGGCAATGGAACACTACCGCCCACCTCTTACACTTGTGGGGGTGGGTGGATTGTGGGGGTGAGGGGGTTGTGGGGGCGGGTGGGTTGTGGGAGTGGGGGAGATGTGGGGGAGGGGGGTTTGTGGGGAGGGGATTGTTGCAGTGGTGGGGGGGGTTGTGGGAGTGGGGGAGATGTGGGGGGGGGGGGTTTGTGGGGAGGGGGGGTTGTGCGGGCGGGTGGTGGGACAGGGGCTGTGGGGGCATGGGTGTGTGGGGTGGGGGTGTATGTGGGGGTGGGGGTGTGTGGAAAGGGGTGTATGGGTGGGGGGGTGTGGGCGTGGATGTTTGTGGGCAGGGGGGGTGTGTGTGGGGGTGTGGATGTGGGTGTGTGTGTGGGCAGGGGGGCTGTGGGGGAGGGGTGTGTGGGAAGGGGGGTTGTGTGGGGGGAGAGGGGTGTGTGGGCGGGGGGAATTGTGGGGGGAGAGGGGTGTGTGGGCGGGGGGGAAGGGGAGTGAGCTTGGAGAAAAGATACGGAAGAGCCATGGTGGACGGGGACATCATGCGGAGGGGGGGATGAGCCAGTGAGGGGGACCAGAGGGGTAGTGACTGGAATTGGCGGTGCGATGGGAACTCACAGCCGGCGCTGGTCGCTGGTCGTTCTACTCTGCCGGGATCAGAGTTTCTGCTTTCCATTTGGCGACATCTCTGACTCGAGGCTTGGCTGGGTCTCTGACTCTGGGCTGGGCTGGGTCTCCGACTCTGGGCTGGGCAGGGTCTCAGATGCTGGGCTGCTTGGGGCTGGTTTGCTTGGGGCAGGACTACTTTGGGAAAAGACTAATCCACGCGGCGCTGACTGGCAGGAGAAGAGATCGATCTGCGCACGCACGGTTTTTAAGATTTTTAAACCTCGCTAACTTTTACATTCAACCGATTGGAACAAAACGTGGTGCAGAAGCAGCACAAGCGAACGGTGTGTGAAGTGGTGATAAATCATAGCGTTATCGTGAACCGTTTTTGCGCAAATACAAAGACTGCGCAAACTGGAAGATAACAAGATCAGCATTTTAGTTATATATAGATAGATTGTATTTTTGAAATAATATCTCAATTTGTGCACACTTTTTTTAGAAATGTTATGGATAGTTTGTTGTGTTTTTGTCTGAGGCTTTGTACCTGCGATTATGTTGCAAACAAGATTTTTAATTAAACCCGTACTCATCGTACTCATGCATGTGACAGTAGACTCGACTTGATGAGAAAGATCTTCGTTGACAGGGCCAGCACAATCTGCATAATTTCATGGTCACTGAAAAGGCAGTCATGGGCTATCATTTATTCATCATTTGTACCAATGTAATGAATATGTTCTGGGCAGAATATAGGCAGCAGCTGGAGGAGGCAAATGGTGGGAAATTAATGAGACCATTGACATAATCAAAGCAGACCAAACCATACATTGTTTCAGAAGTGGAGAGGCTGAGGAGTGTGGAGGAAACACACAGATGAGAGAGCTCCATGATGCTATATGCTAAATATGATAAACAATAATGTTTTATTCACAGAAACACCTCTAACCAAGCAAAAAAAGACACCCCAGCATCTTACACAGGAGCTTAATCAGAACATAGCTTTACTTTACCTTCTTGTTCATCAGGAGATATTCATCATGGCCCATTAGAGCAGCTTACATTTCATTCTATGTTCTCACATAAACTGGGAAGATTAAACAAATGACTTTGATTTAACCATGTGTCATATCTGTTAGAATGATTCTAAGTCACTTAATTTATGTAGTGGCAAGGCTGAATCTAGCCTAACCAGCAAACCCCATTTATCACTGTAATGTAGTGCAGCATTCTTATAATATTGTCGATGCCAGGCCACAAACTGCTTCAATTTAAAAATGTAATCAGTGAAATTATTGAAAGTATTTAGATCTACGTGAGAGGATTTGATGTGTACCTTGAACATGGCATCATAATATGGTTTGATTGTTATTTGAATATTTTGTATATGGAAGCAGTGAATTGTGACTGAGAATTATTTAAATATTAAATTGAACTGAAGTGTAGGTGTCATTTGTAAGTTGGAGTAATTAAGAATTAAAAACAAGATTGTGTCATCTTGTCGACTATATTATTTTGCAGTGAAAAGGCGATGCAACCAACCATTTTCTGTTTTACATAAGTAAATGGCACCTCTGCCACAGCATTTATTAGCTAGCCAGGTTGTGACAAACAGATGAACAATATCAGTTATTTTGCACTAGATTTTATGTGGAGATGTTTAACAAATACCTGGTAATTTATATTTTAACCTGAGAAATATTGTGGTTATCTATCCTATCAGATTTTTAAATTTACGGTGCAAAGTAAACTGCCACATAATAATAAGATTAAATGAGAACTTACCAGTTTGAAGTTTGATCTTGATTTTATGAGGAGTTACGGTGGTGATTACGTGAAGAACCCCATTCAGGCTGCATGCGTGTCACTCTTCAAAGCAGTGGTATGAAATCACAAATAACAATCACCGAAGTGACATAGTAAGATGCGTGACTCAAGAACTACCAGATGATCTTTATGAGAGAGGGCTGTGTGTGGCGGGCACGTAATCATCAACGTAACTCCTCATAAAATCAAGATCAAACTTCAAACTGGTAAGTTATCATTTAATCTTACTCTTTTACTTCAGAGTCATATGAGTGATTCCTTGAAGAGTTCGAAGCTTTGTGATTTTGTGCCACAGATTTCAAACACCGGCTTCTCACTGCATTGATTGATTCGGTTGAGAAAATAATGCATTAGTATTGACATTGACAATATCTGGTAAATCCATTGTTTCTCCTGGCTGGACCTACCCATCAGATTCGGGGTCAAGACTAATCTGACACATTGCACTCCCCTCATATATGAAGGGATTATCCAGCAGCCCTGTTGGTGCTGGCGCCTCTGACTGAGTGGCGCTGACAATCCTTCTCCTGGAGTGTACTTTGCTGGAGTACTGTGTGCAACAGCTCCTCCACTTGGGATAAGCGTGAACACACTCTATCCAGCCCCGGTGAGGAATCATCCACCGACTCCGGGGGCCTAGCAGACTTTTCAGGTGTCTGATGCTCTACTGGCGCTGGCTCTGTGCTGTCCAGCACTAAGTCTGCAGTCGCTAAATCTGCAGCTGGCAACTGTTACAGGCATATGTGGCAGCGGTTCCAAACCCGTACTTCCACAGCTGGCTGCGACTCGCCACTTCCCTTTCCCTGTTTTGTCCATTGCTAGCGATCGGTAGATAAGCATACCGCAAGCACGGACTTACACTCCAGCGAAAGTTTTTTCACTTACCTGGAGTCTTAATACTTACCACTGGAGGAGCTCTGTTCCTCACAGCTTCCGTGCGTCAATGCGGCTGACATACTGACGCGCATGCGGCCTGAAAGGGGTTCTTCACAGAATCACTCACATGACTCCGAAGTAAAACTGCTGACAAAAGGGAGAAGCAAGGGAATTTGCTTCTCTATAACTTTTTTTTCTGTGATTACAATATGAGATTGGGTTACGTTGTATTTATTTCACATTTGACAGGACAAGAAATTATTTAAATATTCGATAAATGGCACTGTTGACTTTTTCAGTTGTGGTTCAATTAGCAGCTCTCTGGCCTCTTAATCAGAAGATTGTGGGATCAAATCCCACTCTGGAGACTTGAACACAAAACGTCGGCTGATGTTCTGGTGAAGTGATGAGGGAGATACAACAGAATTTCTTTTCTTTCAGACAAATGGGCTCAAATCAAAGCAAGAACTCATCAAATATGTGAGAGCAATCCTTACTTGGAGAGCATAAGATGGAGGATGGGATGTTCTTAGCAATGCCAAGGAAGGCTCTGCCCATAAAGGAAAATAGGGCAGTTTTAGAGATGGAGCACGGAAACAGGTCCCTTCGGCCCACCGGGTACATGCCGACCAGTGATCCCCGCACATGATCACAATCCTGCACACTCCAGGGACAATTTACATTTATACCAAGTCAATTAACGTACAAACCTGTATGTCTTTGGAGTGTGGGAGGAAACTGAAGATCTCTTAGAAACCCACATGGTCACCTCGAGAACGTAAACTCTATACAGACAGCACCTGCAGTCGGGATGAAACCCAGGTCTCTGGCGTTGTAAGCGCAGTAAGGCAGCAACTCTACCGCTGCGCCATTGTGCCGCCCCTTTAGGAGATTCTTTAAAAATGTGAAAGGTGCAATTGGTATACATAAATTTGTTTCTTTTTGATAAAGGCTTCTTCATTGGTCTTTAGTCCATCATGTCATGCCGATAAAATGCTCTACTTTGAAGAAAATTATACTTTTATCAGTGACTTAATCATGTTGGGAATGTGTTTTTAATTGCTAAAATGGTGATGATGATCATGATAATATTAACAGTGTTCCGTGACAGGAATGTTCAAATAATTGAGTTTATAATGAAGATTCAGCATGGTCAAGCAGATTTACCATACAAATGTTTTGTTAAAATAGATAAAAGTGGACAGAGAGACAGAAGACTTCATCAAATCAGAATGGTTGTTTCTCGATCCACCAGGCTTGTTCACTCTCTGGCTCAGCTGCTACTTCTTTTGATTCCTTTAAGGGCCTGTCCCACTTGGACAACTTAATCCATGAGTTTAGAAGACCCCAGATGAGTTGAAAGAAATGTCAAGGTCGTGTTGACTCACCAAAATAAAAGACCTCCTAAGGCCTCCTACGACTATGTCTACGACCTCCTACAACTGTGTCTACGGCCTCCTACGACCCCCCTCAACCTCATTCTTCCACACCTATGACCAACTATGACTAGCTATGAGTGGAAAGTGATCACATGATTTCATGTTTGTATTTTGTTTCTTGGCCAGTTACCGACCTACGACTACCTATGACTACCTCCGACTACCTACGAATACCAACGACTACCATCACGACCTACTACGACCTAATTACGACCTACCTATGAGCAAAAGGTATCAATTTTTTCCATGCCAACCTTTTTTTTACTCGTGGACATTTTTTATCAGGCTGGCAAAAACGCCGCAACCTACTTGAAGCCATGAGTACGCGGAGACCATTCACCAGCATGACAAAGAGTTACGAAGACCTCCTATGACCTCCTTCGACCTTGTGACGACCATGCTGCGAGTATGAGTCAAGGTCAAGCTCGGCAGAGGTCGCCAATTATGTCATGAAAGTGGGACAGGAGCGTTAGTGTCCAAACATATTTTGCTCTCTGTCCTGAATAAATACAACTGAATATCCGTTGGCCCCTACCAATCCCTCACCCCACCACAAGCAAGAGTGTCACATAAATTTATAAACTAGATATGTATATTTCATCACATTTTGATCTTAATATCATATTAAGCCTTACTTTGATACACCAAATAATAAGCTTCTTCAGTTGCTGTAGTCAAATTGCACACAACAAATGCCCACGACAAACAATACTTTTTCAATGGATTTGTTTAGTTTAGAGAAACTGCGCAACAACGGGCACTTCAGACCACCACTTTAAGGCAGCAACTTTACAGCAGCGCCAATATGACATGCTTATTTTATTTTTTTCTGAAAGAAGAAGAAATAAAAAAATTGGTTTATGGCAAAAAACATTCACGCTAAGTATCTGTGGAGATGCAGATGCACAGACTAACTACACTTTTGGTAGGGCTGGCGGATTAATAAGAATATAAATTTCACTAAGCACTGACATTTATGTACAGCAATAATCACAAGTGATTATTTATGTACAGCAAAAATGATCTGATAAAGGACAATGAGATGAGTCACTAATTTCATTGTTTAACATGGTCTGGGAACTTTCTTTGAGTGATCTACAGTCACTTAAAAACAATGTTTATTTCACTTCTACTTTAAGCATCCACATCTATTTATTACATATTTACATATGGCACCTTATAGTTTGGTGTGGTTTTCCATCTACATTGCATGAAAAATTCTACTGATTATCCTCACACTTTGTTTATCCTCCCTGCCTATGTTCGCATCACACCACTTGGATAATGATTTAATGTTTTCTGTAACAACCCATTGACTTCATGAAATAGGCTCTTAAATTGGTGTATCAGTGAACTGTCCCATTTAATTTTTGGCTATATAAAAATAATAGCATCCACATTTATCGTTTATGGTCATTATTAGAATTCAATGATTTTCGATCATCAACCTGTTCAGTTTGTAACAGATCGGGCCAGATATGAATTTCTAACTTTTGATAATTTTGATGAATGGTCATTAATTGGGAATATTAACTCTGGTTTCTAAACTCTATAGATGCTCTATTGTCTAATCACATACCATCATCCTGGGAATCAACCTTGAATAATAATTCAACAGGAAAAGATTGTAGTAGATGAGGCAGGTGAGTGGGTAGTTTGTATGGTTTGCATTTTCCATCACTTATAGACTAAAATTGAGTCACTATATACAGAAATGCTCTATATATACTAAAATGGGCTCTCTATATACTAAAAGAGATTCTCTATCGATTAAAATTGAGTCTCTATATACAAAAATGGAGCTTTTAACACCATCCCAAATGCTTCTTAAAGCCAAGGCAAATTAATGGAAAGGATACTTAGAGATAATATATATAAGCATTTGGATAAATAGGGTCTGGTCAGGAACAGTCAACATGGATTTCTGCCTGGAAGGTCATGTTTGACAAACTTTCGTGAATTTTTTGAAGAGGTTACGAGGGAAATTGATGAGGGTAAAGCAGTGGATGTTGTCTATATGGATTTCAGTAAGGCCTTTGACAAGGTTCTCCATGGAAGGTTGGTTAAGAAGGTTTAATCTTTGGGTGTTAATGGCGGAATAGCAAGATAGATTCAACAGTGGCTGAATGGGAGATGCCAGAGAGTAATGGTGGATGGCTGTTTGTCAGGTTGGAAGCCGGTCACCAGTGGGGTGCCTCTGAGATCTGTGTTGGGTCCACTGTTGTTTGTCATGTACATCAATGATCTGGATGATGGGGTGGAAAATTGGATAAGTAAGTATGCAGATGATACTAAGATAGGTGGTGTTGTGGATAATGAAGTAGATTTTCAAAGTCAAGAGAGATTTGGGCTATTTGGAAGAGTGGGCTGAAAGATGGCAGATGGAGTTTAATGCTGATAAGTGTGAGGTGCTGCTTCTTGACAGGACAAATCAAAATAGGACGTGCATGGTAAATGGTAGGGAATTGAGGAATGGTGTGGAACAGAGGGATCTAGGAATAAGCGTGCATAGTTCCCTGAAGGTGGAATCGCATGTAGATAGGGTGGTAAAGAAAGCTTTTGGTGTGCTGACCTATATAAATCAGAGCATTGAATATAGCAGTAGGGAAGTAATGTACAATTGTACAAGGCATTGGTGAGACCAATTCTGGCGTATGGTGTACAATTTTGGTCACGTAATTATAGGAAGGATGTCAACAAAATAGAGAGAGTAGAGGAGATTTACTAGAATGTTGCCTGGGATCCAGTAACTAAGTTACAGAGAAAGGTTGAACAAGTTAGGTCTTTATTCTTTGGAGCGCAGAAGGTTAAGGGGGGACTTGATTGAGGTCTTTAAAATAATGAAAGGGATAGAGAGAGTTGATGTGGATAAGCTTTTTTCCCATTGAGGGTAGGGAAGATTCAAACAAGAGGGCATGACATGAGAATTAAGGGACAGAAGTTTAGGGGCAACATGAGGGGGGAACTTCTTTACTCAGAGAGTGGTGGCTGTGTGGAATGAGCTTCCAGCAGAAGTGGTGGAGGCAGGATCGATTTTAACTTTTAAAAGTAAAGTGGATAGGTATATGGATGGGAAGGGAATGGAGGGGTATGGTCTGAGTGCAGGTAGATGGGACTAGGGGAAAATAAATGTTCGGCACGGACTGGAAGGGCCGAGGGGGCCTGTTTCCGTGCTGTAATTGTTATATGGTTATATGGTTCTTCTCTACTTTGAGCAGTTATTGGATGGCGAGTCAGAAAATCCAAGGGATATGACATTTCCTTAGGCATCTTGGAACACATATTTGAATCTATTCCTCAGTCTGCTTGGTGGCGGGCGGCACAGTGGCGCAGCGGTATAGTTGCTGCCTTACAGCGCTTTCAGTGCCAGAGACCCGGATTTGATCCCGATTACAGGTGCTGTTTAGTACTGAGTTTTCTCTGAAATCTTCAGCTTCCTCCCACACTTCGATGACATACAGGTTCAAAATTTACTGGGGAATAATGGGGAAGAGCATTAAACTAAAGGCCCTGTCTCACGGTGCGAGTTGACACACGAGTGACCCAGAGTGACAGACTCGTGGTTGTGTACGATATTCCAAGTTGATGTGCAAGTGTTTGTGGCGAGTTCCTACGGGTATGGTAATCTGCGATGTTCCGAGATCGTCTCCAGAGTTACCAAGTTCCCCTCCCGTTTGCTCTTGAGTTACCAAGTTCCTCTCCCGCTCAGGGCGTGTGTTGTTGCTGCAGTCCGGGATTCGCATTTAAAGCACTCGGTTATCTTCGGCAGTTCAGGCGAGGACAGATTTGGGGGGGGGGGGGGGGGGGGGGGGGGGCGAGGGATGGTGGAATTGGGAGAAGGCAAAGACTATGGGTGGGGAGGAGTGAGAGGGGGGCTAGGAACGGCATCTGCGAAACGGGTAGTTAGGGTCCCGGCCCGAAACATCCCTATACATTTTATGATTTCCCTCCAAAGATGCAGTCTCCCGTGGTTTGTTTGCACAACTCTCTCCCCTCTCTCTCCCAACATTAGGGGGGGGGGGGGGGGACGACAAGATAGTTTAAACGGACCTTACCCCCACTTCATGCTTCTGTTGTGCATAATTCAGCAGTAAAACCTCTCTTCCCCTTACCCAGCGACGCCCGATTCCTCGCACCCCCACAAGTTCACATCGACGAGGGAAGAATGAGCGGGGAGTCTGAAGAAGGGTCCCGACCCGAAACATCACCCATTCCTTCTCTCCAGATGCGATGCCTGTCCCGCTGAGTTACTCCAGCATGTTTGTGTCTATTGTCGGTGTAAACCAGCATCTGCAGTTCCTTCCTACACACCGACAGTGAAGTGCCTCGGCCAAATTAGGAACATTAGGATTCTCTGATGTGAAGGTAGTCTGGTTTGCGTTTCTTACACTTGATCATATCCGAAACTAAAGTATAGATAGACACAAAATGCTGGAGTAACTCAGTGGGACTGGCAGCATCTCTGGAGTGAAGGAATGGGTGGCGTTTTGGGTAAGTCTGAAGAAGGGTCTCGACTCCATTCCTTCTCTCCAGAGATGCTGCCTGGTCCGCTGAGTTACTCCAGCATTTTGTGTCTATTAAAGAGTTCCCACGGTAGACGCACGGATCACTAAAGTTAACGCACGGGCCACTACGATATAACTCTGAGTTTAAATGTTTCAATTTTAAACTTGACCACGAAATTTGACTCGTGGAAAAAGTCAAACATGTTTGACTTTTTTCACGAGTTCACAAGTTTCACGGGTACCTGCCGTTAGCGCCACGAGTGGACAAGTTGATCGCGCGAGTTCCGACGTTCCCGCTACGTTGGCTGTACGTGATCACCACGAGTGAAAACTCGGGGTCATTCGTGAGCCAACTCGCACCGTGAGACAGGGGTTTAAGCATCTGCAGTAATTAAAATAAGTTCTGCCAAATGATTATAATATTGTTCCAATCTATCACAGAACAGAAATAGAACTTATCATAGCTGTTGTAGATGACACAGAGCTTTGCAATTCAGTTCACTGTGCAGCCATATTGTCCCACAAGAGATATGCGTAAGAATTCAGCAGATGGCTGCTTGTTCTCTCAACATCTGTTTTCCTTCATACTCTGGTGTCGTATCTCCTCTGCCGTTATGAGCTACTGTGTTAATCATATGGACAATTTGTAAAGTGCATGTTCTACAGAGACTGGGGTTGTACTGGTCAGATCATTTATCAGATTTGAGAGAGATAACAATCCCCTAAGCACGTTTTATTTGCTTTATTGCCCGCCGAATAATTGCATTCATTGGCTCAGAAGAATCGCATCAACTACTCTGTAAATTATTACACCCTCCTATTTTGTTTATGGTAGCATCTGAAGACATGAAAACAAACCAAATGCCTTCAATAGTTTTGACTTAAAACACACAATTCCGCGTTCCTACCTGCTTTCTATATTTCTATTCGTCACACTGTCTGCAGCAATGACTTTGTCAGAGCTACCTGTGACCTTGTGGCTGAAATTACATTTGAATCGATGATGTGACTTACGAGGTAGGAATTATGCATATACTGGATTGTTAGAAATATGGATCCCCTGGTTTTTAGGTTAGTGCATGAAATAAAATGCTCGATTCAGGCAGAGTTGATTTACAATCCAATTAGAATAAAAATGACATCAGATGTCTTTTATTTCTGCTATCATTAGCTGATTGGATGGCAAAAGGAGAGAATGAGATTTGTTTTTGAGAATGATAATGATTTACAACAATTGGTTAGAAAAAGTCCTGTAAATCAATCAGCTGCTTCAGCCATGCAGCACACCACAAACTATATTTATTACTTCAATATCGCTGATAACTTTGGTTGCGAGGATGCAAACATTTCATGATACACACATTAAACTAAAATGCAGAAAAATAACTGGATTGATGAGCCATTGTTAACCTACCAGCAAATCTTTGAGTAAATCTTTTAATCTACAAGACTGCTTTTATACCTGCCAATTTTTATCATTTTCAACAGCACTGAATTAGTAATTCTATCCTTGTGATGTAAATGTGATGTAAATTCTGCACATATTAATGAATATATTAGGGCTTTTAAGATATCACACTCTCATCTTTGAACCCTTAATACTAATGATCAGGAGGCATATTCAGCTTTTGCACTTTGTTACGTAATTTTATGGTTTTGTAACACAATAAGGTACTATTTTCTCATTTCAATTTAAAATAAACAAAGCATGAAGTTACAAAAATAGCCATCCCTACTAAGAGCCATCTAAAAATTTTAACACCATGAATCAATCTTTAAAGAACATAAATGTAATTCATTTAGCTTTTCATTTAATTTTTCCCAACAAGTGTGATCAAAGCAAAAATGCATCAAGCTGTTCCTTGAGTCATAAACTTTGTGACAGTAAACTGCATTTATTAACCTTGGCATAGCTTTGTTTCTGCATAATAGACTTAAATTAAAGAATTGTTTTAGATCTAAAAGAACTAGGAAAGTTTCAAAGTAAAAGAATGACCTGGTTTAATAATAACAAAATCAAAGGCAATAAGGTTGTGATTCCTATGTTAAGTTTATCTTGTCTGAGACCAACAAAGCCTAATCAAATGCCCCTGAATAAATTTTCTAGAGGGTTTAATCTATATATAAAGAGTGCATATTGCCAATTAAATGGTTAGATATTTATATCTGCCCTTTAGTTGCAAATTCAATCTTAACCTAAAAGTAGTCAGAGACTATTTCTACAAATCAATAAGGAATTCCAATTAAAGCAAAGCCCTGAACCATGCAAACAACTTTTGACATTTTAATGCTTATATTCCATGCTAAAAGTTTGTTAAAAGACCATTTTTATTGAGTTATATCCCCCTTGAGAATTAAGTTGGCTTAAATCTATAGTTATTAAACATCACAAAAAGTGTCTGGTTTTAGATAAGTAGCTGCAATATTGAAGGCAACACGGCTGATGTTAATTCAAATTACTTTCAAGTGAATTTATATTAAAACAACTTTCATCAAATTAGAGAATATTTGTCATTCCGTTGGAAAAAGAGGGAGAATTGTGACAAGTGTGAGCACACAATTTGCTACAATTCCCTCCACAGATGCTGCCTGAGCCATTCAGTTCCTCCAGCACTTTGAGTATTGCTCCAGGTTGCAGCATTTGCAGTTTCACATGCCTCCAGATTCAGTTGAAAAGTCATATGTATAGAAAAACATTTTCTACTCATGCTCACAAAGTCATTGGCAAAGGATCATTTTGCTGCAGTTATGATTCTTTAGATTGTGGGTTAGTCATTTTCTGAAAATATCCACACTCAATAAATATTTTTCTCATTTGAAAGACAAGCTAAATATAATAAGTCACAGCAAATATTGTAAGGGAGCACAGTTCTCCTTTCACTTATTTCGTAGTGGTGGTGCTAGATAGCAATCCAAAGCAGCAATGCTGACAAACTTATTTTCTCCTCTTCCAACACAGTGATAAGAGCAAAGTGATCCATTGCATCCTCTTCCTCAGTTCTGATAAATAATCAAAGAAAGACTGATTTTTCACCTTGAGACCGGCATTGTTTCTAACCAAGCTAAGCATTTATTCACACCATCAAAGTTTTGTGTAAGTCGTTAGGAGCTACTGACTGGTCCTCACACACTATAATTCCCACACCATACAATACGAGATTAGGAATTGTGGATTGACCATTTTATGAATCTTGCTATGCTCAAGAAATTATGTCTAGGTGCACCTTAACAGTGAACTAACTTCTCAGTCAACACTTAAAGGAACATTGGTTAATGTTACAATTCCATGTGCGTTGGTGGCACAGTGATACAGCTGTTAACACTGCATGAGAGTTCTGGGGATTGCTGCCACCTGTATGAAGTTTGCATATTCTTCCTGTGTTTCTGGCATGTGCTCCACTTTCCTCCCACATCGCGATTTACAGCAGTAAGTTAGTTTGCTGCTACAAATTGCTGCAACTATAAGTGAATGGTAGCAATATTGGGATAGTGAAGATGAATGTAAAAATAATAGATTACAGGGAAATAAGTGAGGGAATGAGATTGATGGTAACACTCTGAGAGCAACATATGCTCGATGGGCTGAATGGCCACCTTCAGTGTAATACGGAAATATGAGTAATGCAACATGGAACTTGTCACAGGCACAAATGCATTTTGCAAAAAAATGTAATTGGTTGAATTTCTGGAGTGGTGCAATTTGGCCAAGGGAATTATATCACTTTCCCCCACTTATCAATACTTTCTACTTATCACTACTTTCTAGAAGGCATGTGATGAATTAAACAGAGCTGATCACAAATCTATTGGTCCCTGCACTACACCAAGGTTGGGATAAAAAAAAAATACATGCATGAGATGAAATGAATGTTAATTCTTAAAATCTTGTTAACTAGGATGAACCATGAATTCAGCTCTGGGAGAAATATGGTGACAATTCTGACAGGATATGTGTAGGAATTGGCTCTTCAGCAAAAAAACACCATTTGGTTATGTCACAGTTGAGTTGTATTCACCTATTCCTTATAGCCGATCAACAGCAAAAAATCTGTTACTGACAGAATTTCTTTAGTTGTGCTCACACTTTTTTTCATTAAATGAGAAGACATTCCATGCTGCTTCTCCTCTTTAAATTAACACATCTCTCCCAAATTTATTCTTTAATGTCACAATTCTGATTGTGTCCTACTTCCTTTCCACATATGGGTAACATTTTTCTCTGACTTCTCTGTGAATTCATGCCAAAAAAAAAATGCTATCATATCACTCCTTGCCCTTTTATGTTTCAGGATCTGGCTTTGTAATTGAATCTTTTAAATTGCCAATGGTCCCCACTAACATACTGTTGAAGTGGTGCTCCACCTCATCCAAAACCATTTTTCTTTTCCCAATTGAAAAGCTCAGAATTCTACTTGAGACACCTAGAGCTTATTAGGAATAAGGTGGAAAGATCTGATAGAACGATGATCACCATTATTATTTCTGAGATGAACAAACGTGTATAAACCTAGTACATGATTGACCAGCAGCAAAGCAGACTGAGAGATCCCTGTACAGAATTCCAGTTTTTTTGTAAAACTGAAGCAATTACAACAAAATATTTAGCTGCTGAAAGTCGACAGGAAAGATTAAAATAATTACAGCATTTAAAAAAGAAAAACAATCACTTTCTGTTTGTTACAAAGGAGGCCACATTGGTAGCACTGACATGTATTTGCATTCCGAACACAATTCACATTCTCTAGGTTTTTCTTACAACCAACATTTTTCTCTGCCCCAAATCGTATCCATTTTCTCCCTAAAACCTTATTGCCTTGCCAAGATTATTTCTTATGATGAAATATTCTGTGCTCCAAGCATTTATTATAAACATAAAGTTTTCTTCACTACCTCAATTAGAAATTAATAGTGTCAGTATTTCAAATCTATTATAATCATTGGTTCCCATCTTGCCATCCTGCTGAATTCATGCAGTATAATTATTTCAACTATTCATTGGAAAACTAAATGACATATTGGCAAAAGCAATCATCTCAAACTTTTGTATGATTCAGATCGACAACTGGATTAATTATATCGTTGGAATTTCCTTGAAATCCTCTGATTTTAACTGATGTGATTCATTTTTGGAAAAATTGAGATTATGAGCAATGTATAAATGTTAACATAATTCAAGCCTTTGAACATGTTGAAACCAGAAATCACAAATGAATGGGAACCAGTTCAGTTCTGTGAATTCTCCTTGAATTCACATCATATACTGTACATCATATTCTGAGGTACATTAAAAAGAAGAGAGTAACAGGAGAGGATAGGATCTCAAGGATGAAGGAGCATTAAATCAGATAATGTAGGTAGATAAATGAGAAATTTGTATCGGTATTTATCAAGAGGAAGACATAAAGGTTAGTGTGATCAGAGTGGGGTATCCTACTATTCTGGGGCATTTTGAGATTGAAGAAGGTGATGTTGGTGATGATCAAAATCAGAATCGTTTATTGTCATTTGAACATAAGTTCAAACAAAATTGCATTTCTGCAGTCATCATCAAACAAAAAAACAAAAACAAAACACACAATTAACACAATTCTACACAAAACATCCATCACAGTGAATCCCCAAACACCTCCTCACGGTGATGGAAGGCAAAAGTCTTATCTCTTCCGTGTTCTCTGTGCCCATTCCTCTCCTGCAGTCAAGCAGCCAAACTGCTGTATCGAGCCGATCGAGGCTACTGATGTTAGATGATGTAAGGCCCCGCTACGGGTTGATTTAAACCGCTCGATTCAGGCGGGCGAAGTTTGCTGTTGCGGGAACTCCGAAAAGCGGTCTCCCTCCTCCCGATGTTACCATCCACAGGGCCTGCCGCCGAAGCCTCGAGCTCCGAAGTCGGGTCGCAGCCGCGTGCCACCACAGCGCTCCACACTCGGAAATTGGCCAGCTCAGCGATGGTGAGTCCGCAGGCTCCGCGACTGGAGCCCCAGGTCGATTCCGGTTGGAAGCCGCCGGCTCCATGATGTTAGGCCCATTGACAAGGCAACAGAGACTTGACAAGGAAAAATCAGGCCCCCGTACAGGGAAGAGATTAAAAAGGTTCCCCCACACCCGCCCCCCGCATATACACACCTAAAAATAATATAAAAACAAAAACCAAGACATCCACTTAACAGGACAAAAAGAAAAAAAAGACCGACGGACTGCAGAGGCCGCTACCGACAGGCGCCGACATCTTGAAGAACATCAAGTGAAGTCCCAAGGGCCTGATGGGATTGATCCCAAATTATTGAGAGAGGCAAGAGAGCAGATTATAGAGGACATGACAAGGATCTTTGCATCTTCTCTCTCCAAATGGGAGGTCCTGGAGGGCAAGAGTGTAGTTAATGTTGTTTCTTTCTTTAAAAAAGGAAATAGGGATAATCCAAGAAATTATTGGCTGGTTAGCATCACATTGGAGGAAACTATTGGAGAGGATTCTTAGGAATAGGATTTGCTTGCATTTGGAAGATGATATACTAATTTGGAACAGAGGGCATAGCTTTATCCAGGACTGTCTTACAAATTTAACAGAATGTTTTGAGGAGGTTACAAATATGGTTGATTATCTAAGGCAGTGAATGTAATCTCCATGCATTTAAGTAAGCCATTTGATCAGTTAGTAGGCCGATCCAGAAGATTAAGATGCATGGGATCCACAGTGGCTTGCTTCTTTAGATTCAGAAATGACTTGCCCATGGATGATAGAGGCTAGCAGTGCAAGTGTGTCATTGTGCCTGAACGTCTTGGAAAAGTTATGCCAATGAGGTGGACACAGAGGATAAATTAGTTACAGATATGGATGGAGAAATAGCAGGTGGATTGAATCCAGAGACGTGTGAGGTGCAGCATTTTGGGAGGTCAAATATAAGGCAGAAAGCGTACAGTTAATGTGAAAACCCTTATCAGTATTGATGTAGGATCTCAGGGTGCATAGCTCCCTGAAAGTAGCATCGAGAGTAGATAGAGTGATTTTTAAAAAGTACAAGGTATGCTGGCCTTCACTGACCGGGGCGTTGAACATAAGAATCAGGAAGTCATGTGGTAACCTGATAAAACTGTATTTTGAGTAATATTATATCCAGTTCTGTATGCCCCATTATAGGAATGTTATGAATATTTTGTAGAGGGGTACAAAAGAGGTATACCAGGTGAGAGCTTGATTAGAGGTATTAGCTACGACTCAAAAGTATGAACTATGAATTCTCCAATTTTAGGTAACTACAAACCTTCCCTCTCACAACGTCTTCTTTTTGCCCTTTATTCCCATCCCTCCCCTGTGCCCACCTAGATATGCAGGTATTTCTCCATTCCAACTCCATTTCCACCTACCTTCATCCTATAATTTCACAGTTCACAACTTCAATTTTGTAGTCTCACATCTACTGTCTTTTTATCTCTGGCCTCTGTCCAACCACCTGTCCATTAAAACCCCCTTACCTGTGTCAATCCAAAAGGTTACCCATTCCTTCTCTCCAGAGATGCTGCCTGTCCTGCTGAATTACTCCAGCTTTTTGTGTCTATCTTCTGCTTGTTATTTGCCAGGCTTTATTTGTTTTTCCTCTCTTCCAGGTTTCTCCTCCCCACCAAATAAGGACCCTGATCCAAAACATCACCTATCCATGTTATCCAGAGATGCTGCCTGACCCATGGAATTACTCCAGCACTTTGTGTATTTTCGTAGCTGGAAGGAGATGTTGAACAAACCTGGATTGTTTTATCTGGAAAATATGAGGCGTAGTGGAAACCTGATGGAAGCTTTCAGCTTCTAGGTAAATCATTTTCATGCAAGTTACTTATATTTCGGTTAGGTGAGGAAGTATATTGTTATCAATCAAAATAAGTGGGGAAATCACTATGTAATTTTGTTCTGTAACTGCTGAAACTATTTCAAGAGTATCAAGAGAGTCATGAGTGTTTAATTGCCATATGTTCCAGGACTGGAACAATGAAATCCTTTCTTGCTGCAATTTTACAGGTACATTAAAAGCAACACAGAGCAAATAATTGTACAACAAAATACGCAGCAGTTTTACTGGGTAAACCAGACCACGAGAGCGCAAGTTAAAGTACCTAGTCCAATTTTAATCGTACAAAGCACCGAGTGATTTGGTTATGATGTAGGGTTGAACTAAGGGTTGTGCAAAGTGATTCAAAAACATGCAGGTTGATGGAAAGACGTTGGCCAAAAACAAAGGGAGGCCCGGCAGGAGGAAGGGGTGGGGGAGGTAGTGTGTGTGGGCAGGTAGTAGATAGGACTGTGTAGGAAGGAACTGCAGATGCTGGGTTAAAACCAATATAGATGCAAAATGCTGGAATAAGTCAGTCAGACAGGCAGTATCTCTAAAGAAAAGGAATGGGTGAAGTTTCAGCTCAAGACTCTTCTTCGGACTAGTTAAGGAAAACTGAAACGAGATATATATCGATGATGATGTAGAGAGATAAAGGACAATGAATGAAAGATATGCACAAAAGTAATGATGATAAAGGAAACAGGTCATTTTACTTCGGAGTCACGTGAGTGACTACGTGAAGAAGCCCCGCCAGGCGCATATGCGTCATTACGTCTGACGCATGATGCACCGATGGGCTGGAGAACGCAGCTCCACCAACAGTAAGTAGCTAACCCGCAGGTAAGTGATTTCAAACTTTTGCTGCGAGTATTTCAACACAATAAGTCTGGCTCGGGAGCCAGCGGGAGTTAGTGGTAATGGACGGTGTTGTTAAGAAAACTGTTCGGAATAGGAGCAGAACGCGCAAGCCCGCGGTTCCATCTCGCGGATCGGGTCGAGAGATAATGACAGCAGTAATGCCGGCTCCGATACCGGCTGCAATTCTACCGGCAGCTCAACTGCCTCCGTCAGCTCCAGTGCTTCAGGGCACTGAGGCCACTCCACCAGGAAGGATGGCCAAGAGAAAATTTCTCAGGCCCGTTTTATCTGAAGGATCTGATGATGAGGAAGACTCCCCTCCTGTTAATAAAAAGGAATGGGGATGGCTCGACCAAATGGGAGAGGATGCTCCAAACTCTAATGAGCCATGACATTTTTCAATTGGGGTTGAATGCCCCTAGGATTCCCCAGGCAGCCTCACATAGAGGCCCATACAGTAAAGATTACACTGCTTATCAATACCAGTGGGAATCACCCTCTCCAACACCTCGTTTAGGGCTGGAAGAGACCTCCCTAGAGCAAGACTTGGGAGAGCCAGAGCAGGAAGAGTCTGACCCTGAAGCTGGTGTCACTGCTTTTGAGCACACACCAGAGCACATGAGCCATGCTCCAGGTGTCCCGGACGTACTGGTGAGGCCATGGAAGAAAACCTGGTGGCCAATATCAGTTACATGGCCTCTCACCAGCTACAGGATACAATCATGGAAGAAACAACCACCAGATACAAAACACCTGTCAATTGTGCGTCGCTCAAAGTGCCCACTGTGAACTCTGCCATATGGGCACAAATGAGTGCAACGATGCGTGGACAAGAAATCCGTTTCCAGCGGGTCCTCAAATTGGTGGGAGCAGGCATCACGGCCTTTGGTAAAATGGTCCGAGGGCACCAATGTCCGGCACACAGCAGGATATGATGGCCCTGGTGTGCAACGCATATTTTGAGGTAAACTGTGTAAGGAAAATAGCCATAAAACCTACGCTGAACCCGAGATTTGCAGCTTTATGTAGGTCCACCAATATCCAAGCCCCAGATTATTTATTTGGGGTGGACCTCCTCAAACAAGTCAAAGACCTGGAAGAAGAGATCAAGACAATTGGTCTCATGAAGACATACGTCCCTTCTGCCAGGATGCCACCTCGCAGGTCATTTTCAGCGCAAAGGGGGTCAGATCCAGGGGCAGGGCCAAGCAGAGTGGGGCCAGTGGAACAATGGCATTTCCCACCTGTATATCCCAACTACAACCCGAGTATGGCAAAAAGGGCACGATCTCCGAGGTCGACTGTAGAGGTACGGGTGATTCATTCTGTCCAGGATAAAATTTCTGGGGAACAACCTCCGGTTGGGGGTAGGTTGCAGTTATTTTATGATGAATGGTGCTGCATAACATCAGATCGGTTTATACTGGACACTGTGTCAGGATCTCGAATAGAGTTTATGTCAGGAATTGATCCACCTGTACAAAATATGCCTAGTCGGGTATTCTTTTTTTCTGGACCAGAAACTCAGTAGGTAAAAGAAGAAATTATGGTTTTGTCCTAAAATGGGGTAATTGAGAGGATGACATACCATCCTCAAGAATTTGTCTCCAATATATTCCCCAGACAGAAAAAAGATGGGAGATGTAGAGTCATTCTGGATCTAACCCAGTTAAATTCCTATGTCCAGTTTAGGCATTTTAAAATAGACACCTTCAATACTGCTAAACAGCTATTATCACAAGGCTGTTATATGGCAACCATAGATCTGAAGGATGCATATTATTCAGTACCAATTCATCATCAGCACCGGAGATAATTGAAATTTAGTTGGAAGGGACAACTGTGGCAATTTAAAGCATTATCCAATAGGTTAACCTCAGCTCCTAGGTTGTTCACGAAATTGTTGAAACCAGTGCCAGTGCTACTTCGTGCCCAGAATCACATTGTAATGGCCCATCTAGATGATATTTTAATCATAAGCAACATTCAGGAGACAGCTGAGGAGTCGGTTTCAGCAACCAAACACCTGTTTGAAAGGTTAGGGTTTCTGGTCCTTCCAACAAAATCCAAGTTAGAGCTATCCCAAAAAAATTGATTATTTGGGGTTTGTCATTGATTCAGTTGATATGTCAGTGACTTTGCCTACAGCCAAGGCTGTGGAAATCAGGGAGCTCTGTACTAGTCTCACTGAAAAACAACACACCTCCATCTGGGAAGTAGCCAGTGTTATTGGCAAATTGGTGGCAGCTTTACCTGCAGTGGAGTTTGGACTCATGCACTATCAAAGTCTGCAATGAGCTAGAGAACAAACACTTAAAGAACATGCAGGTCATTTTGATAGACCTATGTAGTTACCAACCAGAGCCATCGCTGAATTACAATGGTGGATTATCAATATTGTACAAACTACCAAAAACATTTTGGTTTAGCAACCTTCAGTGATTTTACAAACAGATGTGAGTGCTCTGGGATGGGGAGCCATGGACAGCAAGTCAAGCTGTGGTGGTAGATGGAGTGTGCAAGAGGATTTAATCCTGCACAGGCATGGTATGAATTACTTAGAATTGCTGGGTGCATTCTATGGATTAAAAGCTTATTGTTCAACAATGAATAATTTACATGTTCAGCTTCAGATTGACAATACCACGTCTGTTGCATATATCAATCACATGGGAGGAATAAGGTCAGTGATCATGTGATAATCAGGCTAAGCACATGTGGCACTGGCATATTTCCAGAAACATCTGGGTCTCAGCTATCTACCTACCAGGTAGAGATAACATGGTGGCAGACAACAGGTCATGGAAATGTAATGATATCATAGAATGGATGTTAAATCCTCAAGTTTTTTAAATGATTGTCTGCCGCTGTGGTTTGCCAGATATTGATCTGTTTGCATCCAGGCTAAATTGCCAGTTGCCTAAATACGTTTCGTGGGAACCAGATCCAGGTGCAGTAGCGGTGGATGCATTCTCACTACATTGGGGACGTACATTCTTTGATGCTTTTCCCTCATTCTGCCTTATTAGGCAATGCCTCACCAAAATAGAGCAGGACTCCACCTCAGGTGTTTTGGTGGTTCTGGACTGGCCTACACAGCCATGGTTCCCATTGGTGCTCAGAATGATGACTCAGCCATTCATGATTGTCCCCAACCGCAGTAATTTGTTGGTGCATCCAGTAACAGGAGAATGTCATCCGTTACATGATCGTATTCATTTGTTAATCTGCAGGTTCTGACTAGACCGATCCAAGGCCTTGGACTGTTGAGTAGGACCATGGATGTGATAACTGCAGCTTGGAGAGATAGCACTAAGAAACAATATGTGTTTCATATTAAGAAATGGGAGATGTTTTGATTGCAGTCAGATATACCTTATCATACTGCAAGCATACCGGATGTATTGGAGTTCCTTGCTACATTGCATTTTGATGAACACTTGAGCTATAGTGCCATTAATAATGCTCGGAGTGTTTTGTCCTCCTATTTAGGCAGTTTTCAGAACAACAATCTATCGGGTCTCAGCCGTTAGTGTCCCGATGCATTAGAGGAATCTTTAACATGAACCCTCCTAAGCCTAGATATACAGAAATCTGGGATGTCAGTATAGTTCTCACACTGCTTCAGCAATGGGCTCCAATTACGTCACTGTCTTTTCAGAAGTTAACACTTAAAGTGGTTATGCTCATGGCACGAGTATCAGCGCAACAAGTGCAAACATTGCAAAAGTTATGACTAAATAGCATGTATTCTTCTGCAGATGACATTACATTTTTTGTGTATGATTTAATCAAACAAATCAGGCCAGGAATGGCCGGAACCAAAGTAACCTTTAAAGCATGCCTTGTTTACAAATCATTATGTGTAGTTAAGCAATATATCAAGGTCACTAAAGTCTCAGAGGCTCTGAAACAGCAATGCTCATCAGTCACAAAAAATCTCATAAAAAGGTGTCAGTACAAACTATTTCTAGATGGTTAAAACAGGATTTGGATTATGCTGGAGTAGACACTCATGTATTTAAATCTCACTTCACCAGGGCAGCTTCAACATCCGCAGCGAAGGCGCAGGACATGCCGCCAGACCAAATCCTCGCGGCCGCAGGATGGTCTAAGGATTCAACCTTTTCAAAATTTTATGATAAACCTGTCCTGACAGTGCCAGGGTTTGGGCATGCTGTTTTGGGTTTGGTTTGATTTTCTTTGTCTTTATAATTTCATTTGCAATTTTGCCATGGGACAGAGGGGTTATTACTGTTTTGTTTGTTATTATTATTAAAATATTTATTGGATATTTCGAAGCAATGTTCAATACATTATTTATTCACTACTGTGTCAACTGAAGCAGTGTGTCGTATGGAATGGATCTACGGCATGAAATCACAGAGCTTTGAAATCTTCACGTAGTCACTCATGTGACTCCGAAGTAAAATAGTAAGCTTAAATGAGAACTTACCAGTTTGAAGTTTGATCGTTATTTTAAGAGGAGTTAAGATGAGGGATTACGTGCCCTCCGCTCCCGGCCCTCATAATCGCAAAGATCATGGTAGTTCTAGGTAGTTCTAGTCTTCTGAGTCTTACTATATCACTTTGGCTATAGTTTCTGTGTTTTCACGCCGCTGCTTTGAAGTATGACGCGCATGCGCCTGGCGGGGCTTCTTCACGTAATCCCTCATCGTAACTCCTCATAAAATAAAGATCAAACTTCAAACTGGTAAGTTCTCATTTAATCTTACTATTATTGCTGTTTGTTGGGTGAAAACTAGAAGCTGGTGTGACTAGGTTGGGGCGGGATAGAGAGCGGAGGAATGCCAGGGTTATTTGAAGTTAGAGAAATCAATATTCATACCACTGAACTGTAAGCTGCCCAAGCAAAATATGAGATGCTGTTTTCTTGAAGTTAGTCTGTTTGTGAACTTTTGTAACTTTGCCAGTGCCGAAAAGTGGCAACACTTGTGCACTGCCTAGGTGAGGTCTGCTATATGATTTTACCTAGTTGCATGCAAAACAAACCTTGGTACATGTGAATATATAGTATCATTCATTTTTTAATTGAGGGGAAAACAAACTTTTTAGTTGAGGTTTACTCAGTCACTCATCTCCAAGGCACTTGCTTTCTTCTGGTATCTGCCACAATGAGTAATACAATTTTCATGCTAGTGTCATCAAAATGAACACGGTGCATGCTTTGACATAACTGCACATGAACAAAGATATGTTTGTATGTGTACATCATACAAATGGAGTACCCAGATCTCATTTTAACCACACAAAATTCTTCCACAATTTTCTATTCTTAAAATTGTTATTTTCTTGTGATGTTGAAAGATCAGTATGACCTTTCTAATGTACTTCTTAGGTATGTTCCACAGCTCCTAAACTACACCAGAGATACACTTGATCCTACCTGGCCTATGCCTCCTCCTTTTTCCAGATTAGAGTCTCAATTTCTCTCGGCATCCAGGCTTTCTTACTTCCACCTGTCGTGCCCTTCCTTCTTGGAAGGAACATGCATGCCCTGAACTTTCATCATCACAATTTTAAAAGCACCCCGCTCTCTGACTGTCCCATTGCCTGCAAACAACCTACTCCAATTACATTTCGCAAGTCCCTGTCTAATACCATCAAACTTGGTTTTGCCCCGATTCAGAGTTTTAAATTGTGGCTCACACTGTCTTTATCCATAACTATTTTAAAGCAAATAGAACTATGGTCGCTGGTCCCAAAAGGCTCGCCCAATGACACTTTTAGTAACTTCTCCTTCCAAATTTTCCAAGTAGATCTAGCTTTACCCTCTTCCTTGTAGGGCCCTCTACATATTGTTTAATTAAACTTTCATGAACATATTTGACAAATTCGTCCCATCTAAACCCTTTGCATTATAACAGTACCAGTCTACATTGGGAAAACTAAAATCCCCTGCCATGGTAACTCTATTAAAGTGAGCTGTCCGCAATCTTCAGGCATATTTGTTCTTGTAATTCCCGTTGATGGGTGGCACAGTGGTGCAGCAGGGGAGCTGCTGCCTTACAGCACCAGAGACCTGGGATTGATCCTGACTATGGGTGCCGTCTCTACAGAGTTTGTACGTTCTCACCACATGGGTTTTCTCTGGGTGCTCCTTTTTCCTCCCACACTATAAAGATGTGAAGGTTTGTGGCTTAATTGACGTGTAACAATTGTCCCTCGAATGTTGGAAAATGCAAGTGTATAGGGTGATCACAGGTTGACGCAGAATCAGTGGGCTGAAGGGCCTGTTTCTGCACTGTATCCCTAAAGACTATCCTGGTGCCTACAGTACATGCCTACCAAGGTGATTATCCCCTTTTAATAGTAAGATTAAATGAGAACTTACCAGTTTGAAGTTTGATCTTTATTTTATGAGGAGTTACGATGAGCGATTACGTGAAGCAGGCCGACCCCACGCATGCACGTCAATCTTCAAAGCACTGGTGTGAAATCACAGATAACAGTTGTTGAACTAACATAGTAAGATTATAGATGACTAGAACTACCAGATGATCTTTATGATATGAGGGTGGGAGCGGTGGGCACGTAATCGCTCATTGTAACTCCTCATAAATAAAGATCAAACTTCAAACTGGTAAGTTCTCGTTTAATCTGACTATTTTACTTCGGAGTCACATGACCAGGCGTCCACACTGCATTAATTGACCATGGATGAGTTAAAAAGATTAATGCATTCAGTCTAGACATAGGTTGTTAAAAAGCTGATGCTTTAATCATCAAAGGGAAAATAATAGTGACTCCTCCCATCCTGTTGAAAACTATGAAACAAAACATAAATGGAATTTGACAAATACCCCCGGTCTGGCAATGGGTTATTATAAAATATATGAAAGTTCATTAGTTTGACCACCCTGCAGCCACTAGGGTGTGGTCCAGTGGAACATACATGACCCTTGCTGCTAATGTTGTAGCTGCCCTAGTGCAGTGAGATAGAAAATATTAGTATCTACTCCTGCATAAGCCAAAACCCCATTTGACCACCTAGAGATGGTCTGGATAGATACATTTTATGAGTTTTTTAGTAACTAACAAACATTGCTAGTGCAGAGCCTCCAAGGCTCTTGGTTACCTTGACATATTGTAAATGAGTGACTACAAACAACCAAAGGTCCATGGGGTATGCCATGATAAAATAGTTTGGGGCCTGACGCCCCTGGTCTGCTCTGCTTAACTCCACCATAAACATAAATATTAAATTATTAGCAGACGTAACCATCCTGTCTAGTCGCAATATAAGTAGTGGCTGGACCCATTGCACTGAGACTAGCACCATGAGCATAACCACTTTGTAAGTGAGGTTGACCAAGGATAGAGATGTAGCTGGGCCCTACTGGCGAAGCAGTTTAAGAACAATGCTAACATCCCATATCTCCGAGTACCTGAGCCTGGGAGAATTAGTGTTAAAGATATCTTAATAAATCTGGATATATAAGCGTGAGACCCAACAGAGGGTCCTGATCGCTGCAGCAACTATAATGAGAAAGCACATTGGCACTGTTAATAGTACTATAACTTAAATAATTGTCAAAGACTCATCTGAAATGAACTCCGAGACGTTAGTTAACTGTGCCGTATGTATGGAACATTGGCATTAAAGCAAAACACATCCCATCTCCTGATGAGGAAAAATGTGATGCTAAGGATAAGGGGGAATTCCTTTAGGACCGAGATGAGGAAAACATTTTTCACACAGAGAGTGGTGAGTCTCTGGAATTCTCTGCCACAGAAGGTAGTTGAGGCCAGTTCATTGGCTATATTTAAGAGGGAGTTAGATGTGGCCGTTGTGGCAAAAGAGATCAGGGGGTATGGAGAGAAGGCAGGTACAGGATACTGAGTTGGATGATCAGCCATGATCATATTGAATGGCGGTGCAGGCTCGAAGGGCCGAATGACCTACTCCTGCACCTATTTTCTATATTTCTATCTATGTTTCTATGTTTCTTGGTGCTATGCCAACACTTTGCAGTGGGCATGTACATAGGTCGGCTTCTCAGGGACTTAAACTCTATAACTGATTTTATCATGCAGAGAATGGTTTCCTCAGTCACGGGGTGAACCACCAAATGTTTATATTAGTATCACCATATAAGGTCCTATAATCATTCCCAACATTTAGCAGGAACCATAGCTGCATTGGGCAGTCAGGCCAAGATCTTGCTGGATTTTGTGCAAGACCCAACTGATGAGGCAAAATGGAGGAACGACATAAAGAACATTCCTCCTCAGAGTAGCGAGAATACATCTATTACCACTGTGCCACATATTTTTGCAACTGGTGATTGAGCCTGGATGTAATCATATTGATATTTGGTGTTCCATCGAACCACAATGTGATTAAATACGTTGTGATACAACATACATACTGTGATGTCATAGATTCTTACGTGATGGTACACCATCGTCAAATGAGGTTAGGTAAATTATCACAGGACATTTAAATTGACTGCACCCATGTGATTAACATGCCACCACCATAGTGTATCAACTTAGAGTTGAGCATGCAGATTATGCATGCTCACACAAACTTTCAACTCATAGAATCCAGCTAGTGTCTTATAGGTAGTTGATACCATATAACTGAAAATAGTTAACTCATGCAAAACCCATAACTAGAGATGGTATTCATAATGTTTTCATCTTTTAGTACTAGTATCAGTTTGTAATATAATTGAAGAGTTACTGAGCAAAGGTACAGGAGTAATGTTGAATATAGTTCGTCCAACATTGTGACTTTGATATCTTCAGTTGGTAATAGGATAGGTCATGATGTTAATAACGATCTATATAACACTGAAAATGTTACTCCTTTGCCCGTTATAAGTCCTGATAATGCAAAGGTCCAAACATACAGCTGAAACACAGCTATATTGCCAATTACACTTGATGAATAGCATACTGCTTGATAACAAGGTTGTTACAGGCTTCTATTGATTCCAATCTCTTGCAGCAGGGCGGAGTCACAGATAAATTTATAGTTAAAATAAACCCGAATAATCAATAACTATAGTTGGTATCAACTTAAAGTAACTGGATGGATGAGAACCTCAATTTCTCAAATAGTTGCGGATGAAACAGTTGATTTTAGCAACACAGCCTTTAGAATATCATCCAGATAAGCCATAACGAGTGTTTTTGAGCTCTGAGCAGTCCCAGCACTGGCTTAGTAATTTGGTAGATGTCCTGGGAGTGGAAGTAGCCCATTTACAACGCATTCACTATTATCGTTGCCTCATCCACACTGAATGGCGGCGCAGGCTCGAAGGGCCAAATGGCCAACTCCCACACCCACTTTTCTATGTTTCTATGTTTCTATAAAGAGCCTAAGGAAATAAGTTTGTTAGTCAGGAACAAAGTTCCATACTGCAAATCTATGTTGCACATGCAAGTTAAATCAAGTATAACCGACATCCTCCATCATTCACAATGAACAGGCCATGCCTGCCATTATTCCATGCCTGCCTTGAATGACAACTCTGGCCAGATTCCAGTAGCTTGTCTTGAAAGGTGATCCTGGCCAGAATACTGAGCCTGCCCCAAAAAGACAACTCTATCCATAATATCTGACTCTCATATGTTAGCAATAAATCTGAATCTTATCATTGACATTGGTGCAGAAACAAGCGTAAATATTACCAACTTGTAAATGGTCCACATACCGCATGTTTTGGAAGCACCAGCCCCACCTACCTCCATGGCTACTGGCGGTCTTATGGTAAGCCCAAAGGCCCCTGATGTGGGTTTAATACCTGTCCTTGAGTGAAGAGTAGGAATGGTCGGGTGAGTGGTCTCCATATTTCCTGAGACCGGCTTGGACCTTGGCCAACTTTCAAGCTGCCACCAGCTTCAGTAAACTGCTTACTGCCAATGATGCATAGGGTGTGTTGTCGCCGGAAAGAGGAAGCTTTGTTCATCACCTAGATTAGTCTGACAGCTTTTGCTTCCTCATCCAGGTATACCTGTAGGATAAGTCTTACCTGAAGAGTAACTTCGGCAGCTGGTTTCTTTCCTCCAACGTCACCCCTGATAGCGCTGTTCACTGCCGGCCGTGAGGGGAACTCTGGCCCCTCCGTGTTTTCTGCCCACAGCAGTAACCCTTTTGTTTGCGAGAATTTCCTTGGAGCCATATGCATGTGCTCCAGTATGTTCCACGTACATACTTCGAATTTGAAGTCAGTTACATACTGACCACTCGCACTCCCCTCCACAGAGACGGAGATTCATAGGCAGCCCTGAAAACTGGCCCCTGGGGATACCTGCGCTGACATGGCCACTCCAGCGGACCTATATCAGGCTTTTTGCTCTCGGTCAGACTGAAAACTGACCCTGAATGCTCCCCTCCTCAGAGAGGGAGACATTGTGCAGCCCTGAACAGGTGCCGTTGCCTGAGGGTTCTCCGTAATACCCGAGCTGATAACTCCCTCCTTTGGAGTATGTCATTGTGGAGCACCTCTCCATGTGGGTTTGAACGTTTAATACATTACCCATGAAGGAGGGGATCCTCTCCTCCACCTGGCCCGACTCGTTTGAGTTAAAGGGCCTCTTCTCTACGCTCCCCTCCTCAGAGAGGGAGATATAATTTTGTGGCTAACCTTCCAAGCTGGGTTGCCTAGGTGCTCCTGGCGCGACTTGTTTGAAAGAATGGGCCACTTCCCTTTGCTCCCCTCTGCAGAGAGGGAGATATAATTTAGTGGCTACCCCTCCAAACGGGGTTTCCTAGGTGCTACTGGCACCAGTCTGAAGCTACCAGCTCCACCACCAGCGACTCGAAAGGAATTCAACCGCTGTCCGCTACCCCCATTTCCGCGGTCTCCGTAGTGGGTTACCCGCGGGATTCACTATGGTCCGTGACTGGGGTTCCTCGCGGTCCATTAAGGTTCCCCCGCGGCCAATCCGAACTTCACCCCGAATCCGAAAGGAAAACTCTGTAAAGAGCTTCCTGCAATACAAAACACAGCCTTAGAAATAAGTTTAAACTTACCTTCCATGTTTAAAACTTACCGCTGGCAGGAGCAGCGCACCCACCAGTCAGTTTGTGCGCAATGCGACAGACGCAATGACACGCATGCATGGGGACGGCCTTCTTCATGTAGTCACTCACGTGACTCCGAAGTACAATTCTCAGCTCTACCCATATAGCCTCATTGGATAAACCATCAGTAATGTCATCTAGTACTATTGCCACAATATCCTCCTTAATCAATAAACCAACCTCTCGCCTCATTTATCTCACTTTTATCTTGCCTGCAGCACTTGTACCTTGGGACATTGTTGTCAGTCATATCTCTCTCTTTGCCAGCTTTCTGTAACAGCTACGTCCCAGTCAAATGTCGCTATCCAGGGCATGAGCTCAACTGCCTTACTTTAGGCCTCTCTCACTGAAATAAATGCTTTTTTAATCTAAGACTTTCGTTGTTCCCTGTTGAGCTCCAGCCTATGCAGTTCACAATACTTGCTTTCACTGCTTTCCATAGTGACATTAGAGATACAGCGCGGAAACTGGCCCTTTCACCCATAGAGTGCGTGAAATCACTCCATACACTAGCACTATCCTACACCTAAGGGCAACTTACAATTTTACTGAAGACAATTGACCTACAAACCTGTACGTCATTTAGTGTGGGAGGAAACCGGAACACCTGGAGAAAATGCACACGGCCATAGGGAGAACGCACAAAACTCTGTACTGCCAACACCCAGAGTCAGAATCAAAACCAGGTCTCTGGCGCTGTGTTTAGGAGGGAACTGCAGATGCTGGAAAATCGAAGGTAGACAAAAGTGCTGGAGAAACACAGCAGGAGCAACAGCATCTATGGAGCGAAGGAAATAGGCAACGTTTTGGGCCAAAAAAGGAGAAAGGAAGAGGAGGAGCCCGAGGGCTGAGGGAGAGCTGAGAAGGGGAGGAGACAGCAAGGGCTACCGGAAATATTAGAAGTCAATGTTTATGCCGCTAGGGTGCAAACTGCCCAAGCGGAATATGAGGTGCTGCTCCTCCAATTTCCGGTGGTGCTCACTCTGGCCATGGAGGAGGCCCACAACAGAAAGGTCGGATTCGGAATGGGACGGGGACTGTACTAGTGCTGTACTGACTTCTAGCCTCTCACCTGCCTCAGTCCTGCATTGTATCCCATCTCCCTGCCAATCTAGTTAAACCCAGCTGTGCAGCACCAGCAACCCTGCCTGTCAGGATAACTGCTTCCTCTCCAGGTCAGATGCAACCCATCCCTCTCAGGCACAGGTCACCTCTGCCCAAGAAGAGATCCCAATGGTCCAAAAATCTGATTCCCTACCCCATGCACCAGCTCCTCAGCCACATATTCACCTATACAATGTCACTGTTCCTACCTTTACTGGCACATGGCACTGGGAGTAAACAGCAGATCACCACTGTGGAGGTCCTGATCTCTAACTTTTTGCCTAACGTCTGACATACATTTTTCAGGACTTCATCCCTTTTCCTACCTATGCCATTCATGCCAACATGCACAACAACTTCTGGATGCTCACATTCCATCTTGCGAATCTCACGCAACTGCTCTGTGACATCTTGTAGCCTGACACCAACGAGCCCACACAACAATCTGTTTTGCGGAACACCTTCGCTCAGCCAGCCTGAAACCACCAGATCTCCCGGTTGTCTAACACTTTAATTCTCCTTCCCATTTCTGCACAGTCTTTCTGTCCTAGGTCTCATCCATTGTCAGATGCAAATTAGAGGAACAGCATCTCATATTTTGATTGGGCAGCTTACAGCCCACTAGTATGAATATTGATTTTCAGGTAGCCCTGACATTCCCTCTCTCTCTATCCTTCCCCCACCCATCGCACTAGTTTCTCATGTTCATCCTACAAACAGCTAATAATAGCCTGTTTCCTTTATCATCATTACATTTTTTCATATCTTTTATTCATTGTTCTTTATCTCTCTGTATCATCATCTATTTCTCTCATTTCCCTTATCCCTAACCAGTCTGAAAAAGGGTCTTCACCCGAAACATTACCCATTCCTTCTCTCCATAGATGCTGCCTGTTACTCCAGACTTTTGCATCTATCCTTTCCATTGATGCAATTTAGACCTCATACTGCCTCGGCAAGGCCATCAGCACAAAGGATGTTGCACTTCTGTGACTCTCTCTTCTCCCCTCTCCCATCTGGCAAAAGGCATAAAAGTGCGAAAACGCACACCTCCAGATTCAGGGACAGTTTCTTCCCAGCTATTATCAGGCAACTGAATCATCCTACCACAACCAGAGAGCAGTGCTGTACTACTATCTTCCTCATTGGTGGCCCTTGGACTATCCTTGATTGGACTTTACTGGCTTAACCTTGCACTAAACGTGTATCATGTATCTATACACTGTAAATGGCTCAATTATAATCATGCGTTGTTTTTGTGCTAACTGAATAGAATGCAACAAAAGCTTTTCACTGTACACATGACAACTAACTAAACTAAACAATTAGCCAATCCAGCGGCAACCTTTAAAAATCTCCCACTGATGCTGTGAGACTGAAATTCACTTACTCAGCCAATTCAATGGCAACCTAAAACCTCAACAAGCAACCTTTTAAAATATACCCCAATCAGCATTAATGGTGCTGAAGTAGAAGTGGTTAAGAGCTTCAAGTTTGGAGGTGTAAATACCCTGGGAACCTTGATTTACAGAGAGATCTTTGGTTGTGTCCATAGTTCTCAGAAAGTGGCAGCAGAACAGAAAGTCGCAACACAAATGGATAGGGTGGTAAAGAAGGCGAACTGCCTGCTTGCCTTCTTCAGTCATAGTGTTGAGCGGTAAACTTGATAAGCATTTTGCAGCTGTACAAAATATTGATTAGGCCACATTTGAATTAGCTCAGTTCAGTTTAGTTTATTGTCACATGTACCGAGGTACAGTAAAAAGTTTTTATTATTATCATGTCCCGTTCTGATCACTACATTACAGGAAGAATGGGGATGCTTTGGAGAAACTGCAGAAGAATTTCACTGGGATGTTGCATGGATTAGAAAGTATTTGCTATAAGAAGAGGTTGCACAAACATGGATTCTGTAGTTTATAGCTCTCCAGGTGCTCAACCCGTTATTTTTCTTAAAGGCGGATTTTCTCCTCTCCCAGCCTTTCAGGCGGCCAGTTCCAAACATCCACCACTCTTTGGGTGACTTAATCTCACCTCATCTTCCTCACGTTCTTCTATTATAACATAAACCTAATGAGCTTTGGCAATTGAAATAAATCCTACCTCCTCATTCTATCTATAGATCTTATCATTTTAAACACATCTGAATCCTCATAATTTTATTCATATTATTAGATAAGTGAATGAATAATTATGTAAAGTTTTTTTTATTATCTTTCTTTCATATCTTATATCTATCCATGTTCTGTGAGGCTGAAAACAGTCAATAAAAATTGGGAGAAATGTGCAACAGTTGACTTCATATCTCTTGAATTAATCTACTGCCAAAAGTACTGTTTTCCACAGCCCCTACCTGGGTCGAGGATGTGTCTTTCTTCCGAGCCGCATCTTCGCCCCCTCCTCGCGGTCTACTAACTGGATTTGCGCGGCCTTTCCTGCCAGTGACCGGTCAGAGCTTCAGCAGTGGCGCAACACAGAATTCCATCACGGAGCGGGCAATGCCTTACCAAGGATCGCCGTGTTGAAGCTCCTGGCCACATCAGGCCATTGCGGCGACTGCAGAGGCCTCAATAGGCCCTGACCAAGGGTGAGCAAGAGGAAGAGGACTGAACTTTGTTGCCTTCCCTCACAGTGGGAAACATTGATTCCGCTGTGTGGGGAATATTTTTATGTTTTTATGTTTAATGTTAAATTCTATAGTGTTGTGTTTACCTTATTTGTGTGCTGCATGAAAACTGAAATTTCACTGCACAAATTGGTGTAACAATAAATGTCCTTTGTCCTTTGTCATTTATTGGCATGGAATTTGAATAGATACCCTTAAGCTCAAAGAAAAGAATCATATTTAACCTTGCAGGAAAATGCTCAGCCAATCTGCCCTTCTTTGATTGATGTCAATTTTACCCACCCACTACTCCTTTATAAAATCCCTGAGTTCTTACTCACTTCAGGAAGATGATATGTTTGCAGTTGCACACTTACTCTGGTCCTAAGGGGAAACTATCCCCTTGGAAAATCATAAAGCTTTTCCACTGCTGTTCTTCTTTCTTAAAAATGTATTCATGTTCTAAATTTATGATTGTGCGAATTATTGAAATTTCTAATTATTTTGGAACCTCTTTATGCTCAGTCCCTTCCAGAGCTACCTGCTCTAAATCCCATTTCTCTTTAGTTTCCATATATTGTTTAATGTCTCTTTTTGGTAACTGTGCGATGTAAAACAACCAAATGAAATGTATTTAGAGCACTCAACATGAGGTATTGTTATTAGCCTGATACAACTGCCTATGTAGAAAGTAGTGATTCAATTATGTAAATAATGTCACATTTGCAATACTTCAGAGACATTGTACAAAATTCCATTGTAATTTTAAATCTGTTTTACACATCTTAAGTGTTACAAATTGTGATCGAAATACTTAAGACATATTTTGAAGGCTGCAGATTTGTTGCGTTAGTATTCGCTGGTGATGCAGGCTCCAGTCAGAAAATGCAGAGAAATAATAATCTGATTGACTTTATATCTACAATTGGTAGCTAGGATTACTGTGAAGCAGGGAAATGTGCACTTCTTTAACATTCCTCAATTGTTCAGTAGAGGAAAACGGATCACTTATTTGCATTGAAAAATTCACCCATTTATATACATGGTGTGATTCCACATTATTTTTATATTAAGCCAATAGAAGTTCTGAGCAGGAGTCTCTGATCAGAAATGTATTTCATATCTCATTGAGTTTTGCCAGTTGTTCAAATTGAAACAGCCAGTATTCATCTATTTAGACAGGTATACAACCCAAGCTTCTGCACGTACTTTCATACATGTTGGAAATCCTAATATAGTTTAATTTAGTTTAGAGATATAGCGCCAAAAACGGGACCTTCAGCCCATCGGGTCCACGCCGATCAGCGATCACCCCATACACTAGCAACACAAGGGAGAATTTACAATATTTATCAAAGCCAATTAGCCTACTAACCTGTATGTCTTTGGAGTGCAGGAGGAAACCAGATATTGTGGAGAAAACCCTCGCAGGTCACGGGGAGAATGTACAAACTCTGTACAGACAGCAACCATAGTCAGGATCAAACCCGGGTCTCTGGCATTGTAAGGCAGCAACTCTATCACTGTGCCATCGTGCCACCTCTAGGTTATTAGATAAGCCAGGTTCATCCACTAATGGGCTCCTTACAGAATTAAGGAATAGGGCTTAGTTTTGATGGGATTTTCAAACCATTGGGCTTGGGGGGGGAATCACCTCTCAGATTCTGAACAAGGTCAGACCCGTTCAAGATTCAAGACACCATTGATCATAAACCGCAGCATCGCCTATTCATACTGCCTGACCCGGTACCCGGATGTGGCGTAGAAGGACGAGAAGCGAAAGCAAGGAAGTGGAAGCTAAATAACCTAACTGAAACAAAGCCGAAAAGCCAAACAACCGAAAGCGTACAAATCCGAAAAGCCAATTAACCAAAAGGACGGGACGCCTAAAAGCGAACTAAATAAAAGGACGGGAACCTAAAAGCGAACTAACCGAAAGGGTGGGACACCTAAAAGCCAAATAACGGACATAACGTCACCGGGGGGGTGGGGGCTGGGGGGGGCGGGACTTGTCAGCAATTGGTCCAGACCCCCACGTCCATCACATCACTGACCAGGGGAGAAGGGAGGGTGGGGGTCATTTTCCCACACAAGACCACCCTGGGCTGGAGGGTGACAGGGCACTCTGAACCAAGTTGTAAGTAGCCGAAGGAGCGCACCCCTCAGGACAGCCCCTTCTCTCCCATGGTCACGGCCGCCCTCCGCCTCGTCTCCCCCATGTGGCCGCTCTGTGATGGGCTGTGAGTCGGCACTCTTTGCCCACCCAGAGTCACTGACCACGATGCATCGCCACTGGAACTCACCCCCGCCCCCACACCAGGGTGTTTCACCCCTCCCAACCAGGTGCTCGGGTTCAGAGTACCCAGTCACCCTCCAGCTCCGGGCTGAGCCAATCGCTGCCAAGTCCTGCCCCCCCTCCCCCCAGCGACGTCATTTCCGTTATTTGGCTTTTCGGCACAGCGCCATTTCGTTGAGTTGGATTCCAAGCGACGCCGCCTTTCGGTCAGTTGGCTTTTCTGCTTTGTATGCTTTCGGTTATTTAGCTTTTCGGCATGGTTTCCATTCTGTTATTTGGCTTCCACTTCTTTGCTTCGGCTTCTCATCCTTCGACGCCATGTCCGCACATGCCCGGACCCACTGAGTTACTCCAAGAACTTTGTGATCCATGCGAGTTTTCAACATCTGCAGTTCACTGTGACTCCTTTGATTGAGGTAATTGAGGAGCATAAGAGAAGAAAAGTTTAAAAAGAGGACAATAAATAGGGTAGTTTGCTTTATGGATTGGAATTAATTATGTGGATTAATTTTTGTAACAACTTTAATTTACTATATATTTAGCGTTTGATAATTTATATATGCCTGTAAAACATCTTAAAGGTCCTCGGTAGCAAAAACATTGCTACCAGCTTTGCCAGCTGGGAATGGGGATTGATCTGGGTGTTGGGTCACCAACATCCAGACCTTACTGTTGAACTTGAGTTAGTGGAGGAGCATGGAGACCACCTTCTGTAACAATCTCAGGGTAAGTTCATGCATGCAAACTGTCAAATGCCATGGGCATTGACTCTGGATAATTAGCTTGGTCTGGCACGATGTGGCTTACTAAACTGGTACAATTCCTGCCTCTGTACAGAGACAGCCTTGCTAGAAGAATTAATCTATCAGAATGAACTGAATTGGATATAGATCCTTGGGTTGCAATTTGCAAAATGAGTATGCAGTGGTGCTGATAACACGGTAGAATCCAAAATTAACAGCCATAAATATTATGTAAAAGAAAAATCCTGTAGATAAGAGCAAATTTTAATAGAATGTGTTTTTCTGGCATTTTAAAAAATGTATTATACATTGATAGCAAAAGAGAAACTCTGATGAAATCAGTATGGAATTCAACAGCAGTTTATTTACTCAGAAAATTGAGAGAATGTATTTGCAGAACTTGGTACTCAATAGCATAGTCAAGATAAAGAGCACAGACTTTTGTGGGAATGCACTGTAAATTCAATTTGATAGCAAAACATAATGCATTAGGTAGTTACTGAAGGTGGAAAAAATGGAGAAAACTTATTTTTCTTTAGAAAAAATAATTTAACATACTCTAGGGCTAAATATATGAAAATGTAGCTTATCCTGATTCAGGGGGCACAGATAAAATTCACATTTAGGTGAACTCAGGCCAGTTGCAAGCTGCAAAATATATTAATATATGGTGGCCTGATAATCAATGAAAATTACATGTCAGCCTTGACTATAGAGATAAAGATTCATAGAGTTTACAGCAAGGAAACAGTCCCTTTGGTCCAACTTGTCCATACAGACCAACTTGCCCCATCTACACTGGTCCCACCTGCTTGTGTTTGGCCTGTATCATACTATACCTTTCCTATTTATGTATCTGTCTTCATGTATCTGTCTATAAATAAAGGTCATTTAAATGTTGTGTTTGTACCACCACAAACTACCTCTTCCTGCAGCTCTTTACATATACCCGCCACACATGGTGTGAAAAAGTTACCCTTCAGGTTCCTGTTAGATCTTTCCCTACTCACCTTCAACCCACGTCCTCTGGTTCTTAATTTTCCCTACTCTGGGTAAAATACTCTGTGCTTTTTCCTTTCATATTCCCCTCATGAACTTCCATAAGATCGTCCTTCATCTTCCTGCGCATTGAGGAATAAAGTCTTAGCCTGCTCAACCTCTCCGTATCGTTCAGGCCCTCGGGTCCTGGCAACATTTTCGTAAATCTTCTCTGCAACCTTTCCAGCTTGTTAAATTCATTCATGTTGTGACTAACATACTCTTTCAAATTCAATATAAAAATGTTATATTTGTGACACGTTAAAAACATGAGCTATTCATGCCATACCTCATGATGCTGTTATAACACAGTAAGCAATTTACGCACTCGACACTAGAATGAAGAGCAATGCTAGAATGATCGGAGAACTTGCATTGTGTTGTCCATGTTATCGGAGATCTTTTTCATCCACCTGACAGAGTACGTTTGACATTAATTTAAAATCTCAGCTCTAAGAGCATTCCCTCAATGCTGCATTGATGTGGTAGGCTTGATTTTCGGGGTTCAAGTTTGGACTGTGATGCGAACTTACAATTTTCAAAGTCTTCTTCTTCTTGCATATGGCGTGCACAGCCTAAATTTGCAGGACAACTTGTTCTATTTGATCTTGTTTGATTGTGCACAATGGTTTGTTTAATCTTGGTTGATTGCATTAGTCGAAACAGGACCGCATGAACTTTGCAATCTTCCACCCCTTTTCAAAGTCAGAGGCATGTGAGTTATCAATTAAGCCACAGTTGTCAAAACCACTGCAGTAAATAATATGATTTTTTTTGCCAAAACAGATTTACTAAATTAATAGAACCTTAAGTTTAGATGATAATTACAGGTGCTAGAGTAGTACATGATATATATTTATATATACTCAGTCTAATTTAATAAATCACCTCACAGCAGCCCTTCCAAACAACACAGCACACACATTTATATTCCTTGCAGTAGCACCATATACTGAGAAAGAACTGAACAAACCTGCAACCTGACTAACCTCGAAGGTGGAAAGGACAAATCTCACTGCAGTTATGATATTCATTATATTGGTAGATTTCATGTAATCAAGGAAAAAAAACCTAATTTAATGGTAATTAAGATTAATAGTTCAGAAACCAAAATAAAATTTAAGGGGTTTGTGCAGTAATCACTACTAAATCAGAATCTATTAAATACCATTTAACTACCTAATTACTCCAGTAGCTCCAGTGAATTCCTGATCGAGAGAGGGAGCTGTCATCACGGTAATTTATGCAGATCATAACCTTTATCCACATTCAGTACTATGTCGGAAATTCTTCAGGGACTCGCTATGCTACTTGCTGGGAACTGGTTGAATAGATTGATGATGCATAATTTCCAGACTTCTTTTAATTTTCATTAATCCAACGTGTATATTTAGAACAGTATAGCAAACCTTCTTCATGCTGTGATATTAATGCATTTACCATAAATGTGGAATACTTTAATCTCATATGTATTCAATGAGATTAAATTGCCATCATATCCTCTTAGCCCTATCTTTCTAAGACAGGTTTATAGACTTTTAGTCTATGAATGTCACCAGCAAAACATAGTACCAAATATGTCTGATGATTGCAATGTAAAGATTGCTGAATAGCACGTCATCCTCATGTGTGCACTAAACATGCACTGCAGTAACACATGTAGGTTAACCTATGATGAGCATTTGTTGGCACTGGAGCTGTTCTCACTGACGTTTAGAAGAATGAGAGGGACCTAATTGAAATCAGAATTAAAGGACGTTCTTTTAGGAAGAAGATAAGGAGAAATTTCCTTAGTCAGAGGGATATACCGTAGATCAGCCCTGATTCAATGGCGGGTGAGCCAAATGGCCTAATTCTATTCCTATCACTTATGACATGACTGTATGTGTAATCAGCTTCACTTCTGATATTAGGCTTCTTTGAAATCAATGCCATTGAACTTCAGATGTGAAGTTTAATGTTCACACATTAGCTTAACGCTTGTTTCGTAGATGCAATAAAGGTCAAGTGTCAGTCCTGCCGTTTGAGCAGAGAAATAATTTCCATGTCCATTTCAGAACATAATCAAATCAATTTTTGAACTACAATTATTGACATAATGTAGGAAATGCTATCATGGAGTTTGAAACACATTCTGGATTCTGAGCTCACATTCTGGGTGTTTCTAATTTTATTTTGGAGAAAAGAGATTCAATAAATTCTGCTAGCAAGCATTAAACTTGGTCTAGAGAGATGAGCTGTAGACTGTGGATGTAAAATTTACCCGAATCATTCTGCCTTGTGAGGCAGCAACTCACTCTGACAAACTGAGTACCGGGAACAACATGTGATGAGTCTGAATGAAATGATGTAAGCTGTCTTCAAAAGCACAGCATTCTTTACAGAGCACTTATCAGCGATATCTTGTTGTTGTCTGAAGAAGGGTCCCAACCCAAAATGTCACCTATTTATGTCCTCCAGTGATGCTGCCAGACCTGCTGAGTTACTCCAGCACTTCTTGTTTGAAAAGGATATACATGAATACAATCAAACCACCCATAGTGCACAGATAAAGGATAAAGGGAGCAACATTTAATGCAAGATATAACACTGAAGTCCAATAAAGTCTGATTAGAGATCTCCTGTACTCACAGTTCCTTATGTCTCCACATTATCGACTAACAGAAACAACCCATGAAAGGTTCCCTCTGATTTCCTGCTTAGTCAATAGCAATCTTGCTCAATAGTGCTCCTCCTCTGAAGAATCCATGATTCCAATCCATGGCTCCACTAAGACATGATGATCCAGTTCCAATAAGTGAGAAGGTGATAAAATTTTGACAGAGGTGTTGTTCATATATTAAGCCATGGACCCAGTAGCTGAATCATCCTTAAGGTCTAAGAAAATGTTCATCCCTTGGCCTATATTACAAAATAACTTGCTGGAGGAACTTAGCGGGTCAGGCAGCATCTGTGTAGGGAAATGGACACTCAACATTTTGGGTCATTTTCTTCACTACGGTTTGTTTTTGCTCCAGATTCCACATCTAATCACGTGTAGATTTCTTGGCTTGTAACCGCAGGAGAACTATAATTGTCACACTTTGCTACTGAATCAATAAGGAACTACCGGCATTTCTCCATAAAATAGGCTAATATAATTCACTGAGCAAGGCAGAAAAGAACCTCAGGATATTAAGGTCAGTCTTAAAGGGACATGACCTGAATCGTCACCTATCCACATTGTCCAGTTTTGCTACCTGACCCATTGATTACTCCAACGTTTTGAGTATCTGTTTGAATAATGCAGTTCCTTGTATCACCTTGGGATATCTATATTACTAAAAGTCTCAAGTTGACCACTTCCTGTTGTACTGTATATTGATTTTAGAAAAAATGCTACCACTGATGGCTGTGGTTTTTGGCTATCTTATTCAGAGTCTCCCTCCACTGTGCAGGACAAGAGGATTTTTCCCATCGATGAAAAATAAAAGACATTAATGTTTTAAAAATGTTGAGATTCTCTCTCATGTCAATCATGACATGATGACCACGCCCCTTCCAGTGGGAGGGCGGGAGGGACTACAAAACCTGGAAGTGTCGAGTGCCTCAGTCAGTCTCTGCAAGATGGGGGAGCGAGAGGGTCACGTCTCTCAGTCTGAGCTGTGAATAACACTGAACACATGTCTACTAAACAGTGAGTGTGGTTTCACTGACCTGTGGGTGCCCTTAATGTGGTTTGAAAATGAAGCTTGAAAATTAAAATGTGGTTGGTTTGAAAAGAAAATGTGGTTGGTTTGAAAAGCAAACAGAATATGGTTGGTTTAAAAATGTGGATGCTTTGAAAAGAAAATGCGATTGGTTTGAAAAGCAGGCAAGGTGTGGCTGTTTTGAAATGGAGGCAACGTGTGGTTGCTTTGAAAAGGATGTTTGAAAATTTATATAATTAAAAGTCTGATCTTGACCACTTCCTGCACTGCATATTGATTTTTGAAAAAACGCTACCACTTACGGCTGTGATTCTTGGCCATCTTACTCAGTCCCCCTCCTCTGCGCAGGACAAGAGGATTTTTATGTTTCCGTAATGATGACTCGCTCGGTATATGTTTCTCTGTGTAGTTCTCTAAAAAAAACCTCTGAGAGATTTGTTTTCCAATTTCCACCGTGGAATTCCAGCATCATTGAATGCTTTGCCCAGATCACTTGAAAACTCAGATTTGCGACTGGAGCCAGCAGTAAATGTTGTGAGGAGACAAGCTTGCGTATTTCCTACCTTCAGTTACTCTGCCACAGACTTGTGTATAGCTGTCGGTACATGCTGGGAGATTATATATTTCTTCACATGATTTACTGCTTTCTCACATGCTTTGCAAAACATACATGGTTGTCTGCAGAGAATATATCACTCCCGTACACTCTCACCAAATCAATAAATAGACAATAGGTGCAGGAGTAGGCCATTCAGCCCCTCGAGCCAGTACCGCCATTCAATGTGATCATGGCTGATCATCCCCAATCAGTACCCCGTTCCTGCCTTCTCCCCATATCCCCTGACTCCGCTATTTTTAAGAGCCCTATCTAGCACTCTCTTGAAAGCATCCAGAGAACCTGCCTCCACAGCCCTCTGAGGCAGAGAATGCCACAGACTCACCACTCTCTGTGAGAAAAAAGTGTTTCCTCATCTCCGTTCTAAATGGCTTACTCCTTATTCTTAAACTGTGGCCCCTGGTTCTGGACTCCCCCAACATCGGAAACATGTTTTCTGCCTTCAGCGTGTCCAAATCCTTAACAATCTTATATGTTTCAATGAGATCCCCTCTCATCCTTCTAAACTCCGGAGTGTACAAGCCCAACTGCTCCATTCCCTCAGCATATGACAATCCCACCAACCCGGGAATTAACCTTGTAAACCTATGCTACACTCCCTCAATAGCAAGAATGTCCTTCCTCAAATTAGGGGACCAAAAATGCACACAATACTCCAGGTGTGGTCTCACTCGGGCTCTGTACAACTGCAGAAGGACATCTTTGCTCCTATATTCAATTCCTCTTGTTATAAAGGCCCTCATACCATTCACTTTCTTCACTGCCTGCTGTACCTGCATGCTTACTTTCATAGACTGATGAACAAGGACCCCCAGATCACGTTGTACTTCCCCTTTTCCCATCTTGACGCCATTTAGATACTAATCTGCCTTCCTGTTTTTGCTACCAAAGTGGATAACCTCACATTTATCCGCATTAAACTTCATCTGCTATGCATCTGCCCACTCCCGCAACCTGTCCAAGTCACCCTGCATTCTCATAGCATCCTCCTCACAGTTCACACTGCCACCCAGCTTTGTGTCATCTGCAAATTTGCTAAATCGTTCAGTTTTTTACAAGGCGTTGACTAGACTTTAGGCATTTTGATGCTTGCAGGGGTAGATCCTACAAGAGCGGCGATGCAGACTTCAACTGGCAGGCCAAGTATAAGCTGAGAAGAGGAATCAGAGCTGCCAAGGAAAGGTACTCTGAGAATTTGAGGAGCAAATTCTCAGCAAATTACTCTTCTTCAGTGTGGAAGGGCTTGCAAGAAATCACAAGCTACAAGAGGAAAATCCCCCGCTCCTTGGACAATCGTCAGCTGACCAATGACCTGAGTTCTACTGCAGGTTCGATAAACAGAAACATAACCCTAATACCCCCACACCCCATCCCCAACCACCACTTCACACCTACTCACAGCTTGACTTTGAAAAGACTAGATCCTTCCCCACCTACACCCCCCAATCACCACTTCACACCTACTTAATGCATGACTCCAGTCTGCAAAGACTGGGCCCTTTCCCACACACCCCTCTCCAATCACTACTCCACACCCACTTACAGCTGGGTTTCGCCCCGGTGGTGTAACTTTTCTTGTAATTTACGTTAAAGTGGCAAAAAAGGCTGATTTATGCACTCCATCGTGAAAAAATACATTATCATCAAAAAAGGCACGAAAAAACACATGGTATTAATGGCAAAATCCTGGCTCTGGTCATGACATTGCCACAAGCCTGCCTAAAATTCTGAGCTTCCATGAAGCTCTGAACTGGACTCTGAAGCTGCTTCCTATTTCCACTTTAAATATGTTTAGATATCTACTTCGCAAGAGAAGATGAGTGGTATAAAATGAGCAATACATAAACACAGATGTAGGTTGTCACTTTAGCAAGCTGTAATCTCTGAAATATGAAGGACAAGGCAAATAAACAATTTGAATAAATTGGAAGAACAGCATCTCATATTTTGCTTGGGCAGCTTACAACCCAGTGGTATGAATATTGCTTTCTCTAACTTCAGGTAACCCCTGCATTCCCTCTCTCTTCAACCATCCCACCCCCAAGTCGCACCAGCTGCTCATTCTCACATAGCAAACAGCTAACAATGGCCTGTTTCCTTTAGCATCATTGCATTTTTGCATATCTTTCATTCATTAGTTCTGTATCTCACTACATCACTGTCAATATCCCTCATTTCCCTTTCCCCTGACTAGTCTGAAGAAGTGTCTCGACACAAAACCTCACCCGTTCCTTCCCTCCAGTGATGTTGGATGCCTGTCCCACTGAGTTATGGCCCTGTCTCACAGTGCGAGTCCACCCACAAGTGATCCCGAGTGAAAGAAAAAATCACACTCGTGGTTGTCTACAAGATTCCACGTTTATGTTCACGAGATTAAACGAGTTCACACGTATATGTCTAACTTTGCAGTTTACTTCTCATTTTTGCGATTTAGCAAGTTCTTCTCCCGAGTTACCAAGTTCCTCTCCCGAGTTACCCTTGAGGCAACTGAGATGGAGGTCTGTTATAAGTATCAAATAGTGGAGTGCACAGCATCTCATACAGTAAGTGTATTCTGATACAGTATTGAAATTTATTCAATTTCAGAACTTAAAAAAAACTAGGCAGGATCTCGGTCGCACACTCATAGAAACCATTCGGACCTTCGAGCCTGCACCGCCATTCAATATGATCATGGCTGATCATCCAACTCAGTGTCCTGAGCCTGCCTTCTCTCCATACCCCCTGATCCCTTCAGCCACAAGGGCCCCCTCTAACTCCCTCTTAAATATAGCCAATGAACTGGCCTCAACCACCTTCTGTGGCAGAGAATTCCAGAGACTCACCACTCTCAGTGTAAAGAATGTTTTCCTCATCTCGGTCCTATAGGAATTCCCCCTTATCCTTAGACTGTGACCCCTTGTTCTGGACTCCCCCAACATCGGGAACAATCTTCCAGCATCTAGCTTGTCCAACCCCTTAAGAATTTTGTAAGTTTCTATAAGATCCCCCCTCAATCTTCTAATTTCCAGCAAGTACAAGCCGAGACTATCAAGTCTTTCCTCATATGAAAGTCCTGACATCCCAGGAATCAGTCTGGTGAATCTTCTCTGTACCCCCTCTATGGCAAGAATGTCTTTCCTCAGATTTGGAGACCAAAACTGTACGCAATACTCCAGGTGTGGCCTCACCAAAACCCTGTACAACTGCAGTAGAACTTCCCTGCTCTTATACTCAAATCCTTTCGCTATGAATGCTAACATACCATTTGCTTTCTTCACTGCCTGCTGCACCTGCATGCATACTTTCAATGACTGGTGTACCATGACACCCAGGTCTCGTTGCATCTCCCCTTTTCCTAATCTGCTACCATTCAGATAATAGTCTACCCTCATGTTTTTGCCACCAAAGTGGATAACCTCACATTTATCCACATAAAACTGCATCTGCCATGCATCTGCCCATTCACTATCCAAATCTCCCTGCAGCCTCCAAGCATCCTCCTCACACATAACTATATCGCCCAGCTTGGTGTCATCTGCAAATTTGGAGATGTTGCATTCAATTCCCTCGTCCAAATCACTAATATATATTGTAAATAGCTGGGGTCCCAGCACTGAGCCTTGCGGTACCCCATTAATCACTGCCTGCCATTCTGAAAAGGACCCGTTTACTCCTACCCTTTGCTTCCTGTCTGCTAGCCAGTTCTCTATCCACATCAATACTGAACTCCCAATACCGTGTGCTTTAAATTTGTATGCTAATCTCTTATGCGGGACCTTGTCGAAAGCCTTCTGAAAGTCTAGATATAACACATGCACTGGTTCTCCCTTATCCACTCCACTAGTTACATCCTCGAAAAATTCTATCAGATTTGTCAGACATGATTTACCTTTTGTAAATCCATGCTGACTTTTCCAATGATTTCACCACTTTCCAAATGGCTGCTATCCCATCTTTAATAACTGACTCTAGCAGTTTCCCCACTACCGATGTTAGACTAACTGGTCTGTAATTCCCCGCTTTCACTCCCCCTCCTTTTTTAAAAAGTGGGATTACATTAGCTATTCTCCAATCCTCAGGAACTACTCCAGAATCTAAGGAATTTTGAAAAATTATCACTAATGCATCCACTATTTCTGTGGCTACCTCCTTGAGTACTCTGGGATGCAGACTATCTGGCCCTGGGGATTTATCGGCCTTCAATCCGTTCAATTTACCCAACACCACCTTCCGGCTAACCTGGATTTCACTCAGTTCCTCCATGTTATTTGACCCCCGTTCCCCTGTTATTTCTGGCATATTATTTATGTCTTTCTTAGTGAAGACAGAACCAAAGTAGTTATTCAATTGGTCTGCCATGTCCTTGTTCCCCATGATCAATTCACCTGTTTTTGACTGCAAGGGACCAACATTTATTTTAACTAGTCTCTTTCTCTTCACATGCCTATAAAAATTTTGCAGTCAGTTTTTATGTTCCCTGCCAGTTTCCTTTCATAATCTATTTTCCCTTTCCTAATTAAGCCCTTTGTCCTCCTCTGGATTCTGAATTTCTCCCAGTCCTCCGGTAGGCTGCTTTTTCTGGCCTCCAGTAACGTCCCTGCTCCTATACTCAAATCCTTTCGCTATGAATGCTAACATACCATTTGCTTTCTTCACTGCCTGCTGCACCTGCATGCCTACTTTCAATGACCGGTGTACCATGACACCCAGGTGTCGTTGTATCTCCCCTTTTCCTAATCTGCCACCATTCAGAAAATAGTCTACCCTCCTGTTTTTCCCACCAAAGTGGATAACCTCACATTTATCCACATTATACTGCATCTGCCATGCATTTGCCCACTCACCCAGCCTATCCAAGTCACCTTGCAGCCTTCTAGCATCCTCCTCACACCTAACACTACTCCCCAGCTTAGTGTCATCCGCAAACTTGAAGATGTTGCATTCAATTCCCTCGTACAAATCATTAATATATATTGTAAATAGCTGGGGTCCCAGCACTGAACCTTGCAGTACCCCACTAGTCACAGCCTGCCATTCTGAATAGGACCTGTTTACTCTTACTCTTTGCTTCATGTCTGCCAGCCAGTTCTCTATCCACGTCAATACTGAACCCCCAATACCATGTGCTTTATGTTTGTATACTAATCTCTTATGTGGGACCTTGTCGAAAGCCTTCTGAAAGTCTAGATATAACACATCCACTGGTTCTCCCTTATCCACTCTACTAGTTACATCCTCAAAAAATGCTATAAGATTCGTAAGACATGATTTACCTTTCGTAAATCCATGTTGAATTTGTCCAATGATTTCACCACTTTCCAAATGTGCTGCTATCCCATCTTTAATAACTGACTCTAGCAGTTTCCCCACTACTGTTAGACTAACTGGTCTGTAATTCCCCATTTTCTCTCTCCCTCCTTTCTTAAAAAGTGGGGTTACATTAACTACCCTCCAATCCTCAGGAACTACTCCAGAATCTAAAGAGTTTTGAAAAATTATCACTAATGCATCCACTATTTCTGTGGCTACTTCCTTGAGTACTCTGGGATGCAGACTAACTGGGCCTGGGGATTTATCGACGTTGAATCCATTCAATTTACCCCAAACCACTTCTCGGCTAACCTCGATTTCATTCAGTTCCTCCACCTTATTTGACCCCCAGTCCCCTGCTATTTCCGGCAGATGATTTACGTCTTCCTTAGTGAAGACAGAACCAAAGTAGTTATTCAATTGGTCTGCCATGTCCTTGTTCCCCATGATCAATTCACCTGTTTCTGACTGCAAGGGACCTACATTTGTTTTAACTAATCTCTTTCTCTTCACATATCTATAAAAATGTTTGCAGTCAGTTTTTATGTTCCGTGCCAGCTTTCTTTCATAATCTATATTCCCTTTCCTAACTAAGCCCTTCGTCCTCTTCTGCTGGACTGAATTTCTCCCAGTCCTCTGGTAGGCTGCTTTTTCTGGCTAATTTGTATGCTTCATCTTTTGTTTTTATACAATCCCTGATTTCCCTTGTTATCCATGGATGCACTACCTTCCCTGATTTATTCTTTTGCCAAACTGGGATGAACAATTGTTGTAGTTCATCCATGCAGTCTTTAAATACCTTCCATTGCACATCCACTGTCAACCCTTTAAGAATCACTTGCCAGTCTATCTTGGCAAATTCACGTCTCATACATTCAAATTACCTTTTATTAAGTTCAGAACCCTTGTTTCTGACTTAATTATGTCAGTCTCCATCCTAGTGAAGAACTCAACCATATTATGGTCACTCTTGCCCAAGGGTCCCCGCATAACAAGACTGCTAACTAACCCTTCCTCATTACTCAATACCCAGTCTAGAATAGCCTGCTCTCTCGTTGGTTCCTATACATGGTGGTTTAGAAAACTGTCCCGCATACATTCCAAGAAATCCCCTTCCTCAGCACCCCTGCCAATTTGATTCACCCGATGTATATGTAGATTGAAGTCACCCATTATAACTGTTTTACCCTTTTTGCACGCATTTCTAATTTCCGGTTTGATGCCATCCCCAACTCCACTCCTACTGTTAGGTGGCCTGTACACAACTCCCACCAGCGTTTTCTGCCCCTTAGAGTTTTGCAGCTCTACCCATATCGATTCCACATCTTCCAAGCTAATGTCCTTCCTTTCTATTGCATTAATCTCCTCTCTCACCAGCAACGCTACCCCACCTCCTTTTCCTTTCTGTCTATCCCTCCTGAATATTGAATATCCCTGTATTTTCAGCTCCCAGCCTTGGTCACCCTGGAGCCATATCTCTGTGAGCCCAACTATAGCATAGTCATTAATAGCTATCTGCACATTCAACCCGTCCACCTTATTACGAATGCTCCTCGCATTGAGACACAAAGCCTTCAGGCTTGTTTTTTACAACACTCACACTCTTAATCCTTATACAATTATGTTGACGTGTCCCCTTTTGATTTTTGCCCTGGATTTGTCGGCCTGCCACTATTAATTTTCGCCTTGCTACTAATTGCTTCTACCCTCATTTTATACCCCTCTTTCTCTCTGCTCACACATTTAAGAAACCCACCACCTCTTATTCTCTGTTGCCATTGTGCAGCAAGGAGGCGGTGGCGGCGAAGCAACAGTGTTAAAGAAGACAGCTCCGTCCTGCTGCTTTGAGTTAAAGATAGAATTCAGCACGGCCGCATCTATTGATATGACCTACAAAGGGAAAATGCACACCGTCCAGTGCCAGAGCAGTTATATTTATGATTTGTTTGAAACATGCATCACGTAGTTAAAAGACCAGCGGGCGGAGGTTTGCTATATTTTAATTGAATTCACTGCCAGGTCTACACACTGCGGGGAGACGGGAGATGAAATCTTTGAATGTGGATGGATTTCTCCACGCCTGCTCGTTCTAAGCCGAATATATTTTTAGTTGCCTTTCAAGCCGGGCTTTGGTTTTATTCCTTGTTTTTGTATATTTGCACTCACTTTTCGTGTGTGAGGGTGTGAGAATTCCATTGCCAGGTGCCGGCCGGCAGCTGTTCTTTCACTTCAGTTGCACATCAGATTGTTGGGAGACGGAGCTCAGGGTTCGCCTCCGGAACTTGTTTGTTCCTTTGGTGCACCTCATCTGCCCTGCTCCCATCCCAGCCATGCCCCATTCTCTTGGAAATGTCGCTTCCACCACTGTAACGAGGAGGGGCTGGCAGTGGGTGGGTGGGTGGGCAGGGAGTTGTAGTGGGTACAAACCACCGAATCCATTCTCAAAAGTCGGGCAGAGCCGTGTAGAACTCACGTTTCTCTCTGCTTCATGTACGGGGGAATCCCCTTAGTATGGTCACTTTTCACGCGTCTACCGAAGACTACCAAAGTGTCTGCCCACACAGTCAGTACATCTCCCCCCCCCCCAACCCCAGTCTCATCCCAACCACCTGGGAAACTGAAGGGAGCAACAATCAACTGCCACGGACACAAATAATGTAATTCACAAGAAAGGGCAGATGTTGGTTGACAAAAAGTGAACACACGGTGCTGGAGTAACACATAGACACAGCAGAATTTGGAAACGTCATCCCATCACCCATTCCTTCTCTCCAGAGATGCTGCCTGCCCCGCTGAGTTGAAGAGTGCCCACGGTAGACTCACGAGTCACTACGGTAATCTCACAGGCTACTACGTTCTTACAACAAGTTTAAAAGTTTACATTTTTTACTTCAAGAGTAAATTTGACTCGTGGAAATCTTTCATCATGTTGAAAGATTTTCACGAGTTAACAAGTTTCCCGAGTACCTGCCGTTAGCGTTACGAGTCACTGATTTACGTCCACGCGTTCTGACGTTCCCGCTACGTTACTTCTACGTGATTACCGCGAGTTTGACTTATTTTAAACTCAGGATCACTCGTGGGTGGACTTGCACCGTGAGACAAGGGTTTTACTCCAGCATTTTTTGTCTATCTTCGGTTTAAACCAGCATCCTACACAAATGAACAACCGTTGTGTTTTAATATACACCCCATTGAAGTTCCAAGAGTAGTACAGATACAACCATTCATCAGATGTCAACTAAACAAAGTCACTCAACATTTCCAACCTCACTTCATTTTTGCCACTGGTCTATGTGTATTGACAAATACTTGTGGTTTATCTTTTGGATTAAATTTATTTTTATCTCTCCAGGTTTTTTCTTCACTATTATATATATATATATATATATGTTTGCACAGTGGGTCCTAATGTTTCATCACAGCCCTTAATGACATTAAAAGAATACACAAATGATTTGAAGCATATATGTACCAGCACCATTGTAAGACACTAGACTAAAGACTACTCCTCAGAACCACTATATTAATTACCACAAGGAAGGATGTTATACACAGAAGTCCATGCTCACTGAAATGTCTGGGTTGTGGCTTAACATGGCCAGGTTAACTTTGAAATATATTTCATTTCTATAAATATATTTGTAAACAGATGTAATGTTTCAAAATTCACCCCAGGTTGTGCCATCAAACATACTGTACAATATCTTTAATGCAGTGTTTTGTCTCTGAAATACATTCTATTTACATTAGTGAAATGCATTTCCATTGCAGGGCACAATGTGTTGACATTATTAATTATTGTATTTAACAGCACCAGCAGGGAATGAATTTCTAGTTAAATGATCATGCTTAGAGCTGGAAATGAGAATTCAGCCCATTTCTTTGAGTATTCTTATTATCAATTGAGTTTCTAAATGTTCATTGACAATGTTGCAGATAATAATATGGACTTTTTTACAAAGGAGCTATTAGCTGGTGGAACATATGATGTAACAAAGAAATACAGAGGTAAGTGCTGACCAATGGCAAATCACTTTGTGTGTCACGGATCTCCCTTGCAATGACTATCTCACGACAGTCTGACCACCTTGCCTTATTCCACAGTGACATGGAACCCCTACTGTTAACACTTAAGGAATCAGCATTGAAATGAAACTCAATGGGACCAACCACATGAATGTTGTACCCACAAGAGCAGAGTAGAGGGTGGACATTTGCTATTAATTTTTTACCTTCTGACACACCAAAGCCATCATATCATCCACAAGGCACAGGCCAGGAGTGTAATAGCATCCTCTCCACTTGCCTGATGAGTGCCAAGAAGTCTGAAATGAATGTGGATAGAGTAATCATTGTTGACAGCCCATCCTTTCCACAGTCAGTCCAGTCACTGCAGTATGTATCCGCAACAAAACACACTGCATTTGTTCACTCTCACTCCTCTTAAAACATCTCCTAAGCACAGAAACATCTGCAAGAAGATTGAGGGCAACAGACGCATGAAATATCTGCAACTGCTAATTCCTTTCCAGCTTGCACACCATCTTGATATGGAAATGTATTGCTGTATTTCACCATTCTATAACCTAGAATGCGTGACACAATGGAGTTGTGGGTATACTTTCACCAGAAGGACCATCAGAGTTCAAGAAAGTGCCATGCCATCACATTCTAATGGACAATCAGGCCTGGACAATCAATCAGCCCTTGCTAGCTAAGTCTCCATCCTGAAAAATGAATACACCATACAAAAACAGAAAGCATAATTTCACCAGTGTTAAAGCTTATGAATAGAATCAACAAAAGCTTTTTGACGACACCGAGCAGTTGAGTAGCTCAGCCAATCAGGCAGCTTCTCCGGAGAACATAAATAGACTACATTTTGGGTCGAGGCCCATGTTCAGACAGAAGAAGGCTCATGATCTGAAACGTCGCCTATCCATGTTCACCTAAAATGCTGCCTAATCGTCTAAGCCACTCCAACACTCTGTGTTTTATTTGGTATACCAGCTTCCTTGTTTCTACACAGTTTTTTGCAGAGTTGGTAATTGCATAGTTTTGCTTCATAATAAAACATTAAAAAAGAAATAGATCCTTGCGCACATTCATTCAACATGAGTGATAACACCATTCCATTCCTTAATAAGAAGGCAGTTTTGGTAGCAAAATACTAAACATATTCACTATTATATCACATAATTAGCATCTAAAAAAATATAGCTTTTTTTCAATATTTTGATTGTTAAGTTTGTACAACAGGGAAATTTGAACCAGAACCTTGAAACCTCACTATGTGTATAGTGCAGGGCAAACTCTGGAAAACATATGGTGTACATATATTTGATGTACATGGGATGGATAGCACGGACATGGAGCATTCAATCCAATCAAAGTTTACTGATATATGCCCCATCCAAGCTCCCTTCTATCCTTCCTCATCCAATTCCGTCGACATATGACTCTGTTCTCTTACTCATACACATTGCCTGGTTTAACTTAAATGTATCTTCATTCTCTTCCCAAATTCTTCCCACTCCACGTGCAGGAACATTTCTCTCAAATTCTGTCAATAGTGATAAATGTTTCTACCAACAGTCTATCACTTTGCTGTGGATTCAAACTCACATATAAAGCAGACCAAGTATTGATATCAATGAAATAATAGTGTAATTAGTGTAGACCCCTCCCAGACTCTCCACCTTGCTGCCATCAAGAGATTTGCATTCATATCTCCAAATCTTTAGTCCAAGTCTAAGGATACAAGCTGAACAATTTAATCACCAAGCCATAACATGGGCTTGTATACTCTGGAATTTAGAAGGATGAGAGGGGATCTTATTGAAACATATAACATTATTAAGGGTTTGGACACGCTAGAGGCAGGAAACATGTTCCCGATATTGGGGGAGTCCAAAACCAGGGGCCACAGTTTAAGAATAAGGGGTATGCCATTTAGAACGGAGAGGAGGAAATAACATTTTCACGCAGAGGGCTGTGAATTTGTGGAATTCTCTGCCTTAGAAGGCAGTGGAGGCCAATTCTCTTTATGCTTTCATGAGAGAGTTGGATAGAACTCTTAAAGATAGCAAACTTAGGGAATATAGGGAAAAGGCAGAAACGGGGTACTGAGTGTGGATGATCAGCCATGATCACAGTGAATAGCGGTGCTGGCTCAAAGGGCCGAATGGCCTGCTCCAGCACCTATTGTCTATTGTCTACCACACATGCCGCTGTCCATGTCCACTCTGACCTTGTAGAAACAAGGAACTGCAGATATTGGCAAGGGGTTAGGTGACATGATGGATAAACACCAATATTGATAGTCAGGATTCTGTACCATCAGTCCAGGGCATGAGTTGAAGCATACCAAAGCAGTCAGGAATTTAACTTTGTGACTAAATATATCTAAGACAAAAATAAATTCTCAGTAATAAAACTATCAAACAGTTGCAAAGCCCCATCTGGTTCTCTTCTGGCATTTTGATGGACTGAATTGTAACAATCACCAACTAGGTTAACTCTAAATGGCCCCTCAGTTCAGGGTCAGGTAGGGACTGGTGGTATATTCTAGCACTGCCAGCTATGCCAGGCAACTGGATAAGATCTTTATTTAGTCTTTACTTTAGACTTTAGAGATACAACATGGAAACAACCCTTCTGCCCACCCAATCTGCACCAACCAGCAGTCACTCAGTACACTAACACTATCCTACACATTGGGGACAACTTTATCCCAAAGCCAATTAACCTCAAAGGGGGCGGCGGCATGGTGGCGCAGAGGTACAGTTGCTGCCTTACAGCACTTACAGCTGCAGAGACCCAGGTTTTATGCCGACAGTGGGTTCTGTTTGTATGGAGTTTGTACGTTCTCTCCATGACCGCGTGGGTTTTCTCCGAGATCTTCGGTTTCCTCCCACACTCCAAAGACCTACAGGTTTGTAGCTTAATTGGCTTGCTATAAATGTAAATTGCCCCCAGTGTGTGTAGGATTAGCAATGTTACAATATTTTGAGATTTTAAAAATCAAGTCTGCAATTTATCCCATCAGATAAAGCATAAAAAGAAGTTTAATTTGACACCTAATTCACTTTCATATCTTCAGTATTAAAAAAGTTATGACCATTTTCATACTCGGCAATTAGCATTATGTTCCCCATTGCCTTTCAATTGACTTAACTCAAAAGCTGTGATCTAGAACAGTTAAAAGCCCATAACTTCCTTAAAAATTAAGAGAACTCAATGGCATTTTCAGTTATTATAGATTGAAGCATTCTGAAACAAATATGAAACAATCTTACTTGGGTGACCTGAAATTAAAGCATATAATTAGTTAGTTATCTAATTGTAGCTAATTACAAAATTGAATGAGTAGATCTAAACTTCTATCCATTTCTTAAGAAAAGATAAACTTTTTTTTAAATTGCCTAAGTGTCCAAATAACATTCACACAATAATCCACAATATAACATAATTTTTAAATCTCATTTTCATGAATTTCTAGGCCAAATGAAAGGAATTTAGTTTGATGCCTGTAAGTTAATGGCCATTTAAATCAACTAGCGAGTGGGTTTTACTGGAATGCGGTGGATTGGAACGTTGCAGTTTTCGGTGAAGTCGGGAGGAAAAATTCGGTTGCTTCATACATTTTTTTGGACCACATTTTTGGACCAACTTTTAATATAAAAATAAACTGTGTACCTTTTTATCTCCCCTACGCAAAATCCTTCCCGTTGTCGGCGCTCACGTCTTTTGAAGGTCAAAAGTCAAAGTCAAACAAACTTTATTGTCATTTAGAAATACATTGATATGTGCAGTTCCAAACAAAATTACGTTGCATTTGGCTCCCTGTGCAACACGATAATTAACAGAAGGATAAACATGGATAAAATGGATAATAAGGACAAATAGACAATGGTGTCAGCCCATTACATGGCATTCAGGAGTCTGATGGCTCGTGGGAAGAAGCTGTTGCAGAACCTTGATGTTCTGCTCCTTATGCTGCGATATCTTTTTCCCGAGGGCAGCAGAGTGAACAGACTGTGATGGAAATGTGTGGGGCCTTTTATAATACTGCTAGCCTTAGACACGCAACGTTTGGTCGCAATATCCCCGATTGAGGGGAGAGAGGTCCCGATGATTTTTTCCGCTGTCCTCACCACTCTCTGCACAGACTTCCATTCGGAGGCTCTACAGTCCCCAAACCAGACAGAGATACAGCTGGTCAGAATAATCTCTATGGTGCCCCTGTAGAAAGTAGTGAGGATGGGATGGGGGAGATGAGCTCTTCTCATCCGGCGCAGAAAGTGCAACCGCTGCTGCGCTCTCTTAACTGTTGATGAGATGTTATTCGACAAGGTCAGACAGTTAGTGATCTGCACCCCCAGGAACTTTGTGCTACTGACCACCTCCACATCACTGTCATTGATGTGAAGTGGTGTGGGACTGTGCCGGGTTTTCCTGAAGTCGACGATAACCTCCTTTGTTTTTTCAACATTCAGGATCAGGTTGTTCGTATTGCACCAGTCCGCCAGTTGTTTCACCTCCTCCCTGTAAGCCAGCTCATTGTCGTCGCTGATGAGGCCCACCACTGTTGTGTCATCTGCGTACTTCATGATGTGGTTTGTACTAAACCTGGCACAACAGTCGTGAGTCATCAGCACATCAGGTGATTTTTAAATTACTCTAGTTAATAAATAATGCTGCTCAAGGTAAGTTTTGTAACATACCTAGTAGGATAATGTTAATCTGTTGGGATCGCTGATTGGTGTGGACTCGGTGCTCCGAAGGGCCTATTTCCACAACGTATATCTAAACTAAACTAAACTACAAACCTGTACATCTTTGGAATATATGAGGAAAGCAAAGCACACCTATAGAAGGGAGAATGTACAAACTTTGTACAGACAACTCCGATAGTCTGAATCAAACCTGGTTCTCTACCGCTGTAAGGCAGCAACTCTACTGCTGCGCCACTTTGCCGCCCTTTTATTTTTGTGTTTGGGACAAACCAAAAAAAAAACACTTACTGCAAAATAAAAAGGAAAATGTTCGAAGTGCTCTGGAGGTAATATCTGTGAAATGGGAAACAAAGTTAACAATGCAGATTACACTAGAAAGCGGAAAAGTAGGTAATTGATTTTTCATCAAGGGAAGAGGTAGGAAAACGAATGCAGTACATAGAAAAGCACATGAAAGAAAGTTTGTTAGTGGATGTATGGCAGGAGAGATTGTATGACAAGGAGATTAACTAATGAAGGGGCTTGGGAAATGAGCATGTAAAGAAGGATAAAGTAAGTTCATAGGAAATATAAATTAAAACAGTGAATCATACTAGCATCTTCGGTTCAAAAACGTGGGCAATATTCATGACCAGGTGTTGCGGAACGCAATGCTGAGTTTGAAAGGTTTTTTTAATATGGTATGACCTTCCAATTAGCCTCATGGTAGGGGTCTAAACATAGAGAGACATAATAAAGTGAGTAATATTAATAGCAACTCAGAGCCATACTGTGTACTGAATATGTCACTCGGCAAAGTGGTCTTCTCAATGTAGAGGCAACAGCCTTATGAAAAACAAATACCATATGCTAAATTGTATTCTTCTGTTGGTTTGAAGGCAATCTGATCAATGTGTCCTGTTTGTTTTCCATTTAATTTAGTGATAATTGTGTTTTCTTTATCTTTGGAATTGCCACTGCCAACCAACTCTTGCTGTTACCCTTTAATTAAAATTGCAACATGAATCCTGAAATGATCTGAAGCATTCCCCAGTTGTATTGTTAATAGAAGGAGTGCTCGGTTGGATTCAACTCAAACAGAAATTTGTTGCTGAGTGACAGCTTGATGAAATTGAAAGCATTAGCATGACTGCTCTTGTCATGCCCATTGGAATCCTGTCTCAGGACTATGTAGACTGTGGGCTCTTCCTATCCAGATAATGTGTATTCCAATCTCATCCAGTGTCTTAAGAGAAGCTATTCCATACAAGAAAGGAGGGAAAGGGTAAGTGTTTGTAGTGTGTCGTTTCTTGCCTGAGCTTGATTAATATTGGCATTGACCAGAGAATTTGTCAGTGAGCAAGACAGAAACACAATTAAGTAAAGTCAGAAGAAGTGTACGGATCATAATTTCAGGTCTCTTTAGAAATCCCTTGCCTTTGAATTTTCATATTCTTGACTGATTTTGGATAATATTACTATATTGCCTAAAAGAGTTTAGTGGCTTATCCTGAAATGGAAGGGGGTGGGGGGAATTAGCATTTAATCATTAATGTATGAGTATTGACAACAGTTGCACAGGCCTCTGCCTGTTCAGTTGCACTGACACCAATGACCCATTCACTTTGGCACTAACAACTTTTACAACTTCAAGCAAACTTGCTATGCACTGGTGGGTGCAATGGACATCTGATGCACATGTTCTTTTCCTGGTGTTCAAGGATGGATTTACTGGTTAAGAGATTAACATTAAAATGAGTATTTCACAGTCAGAGTGAGGATGTGTTATGTGTAAAGTTACTGACTTTATTAAATTTTAGACAAATTCCAAGGGGCTTTATCAAAACAAGCCAATTCCAGTTTGGAGCCAGTCAGTGATTCAGATGAGAATTCGTTCTTGAATTTGTTAGGCTTTTGTGACTAATTTGTTGCTCAAGATTCCATTCAAGTTCCTATTTATTGCACCTTTTGAAGTAGATTCATGGGCCATTACTGTACAACTTAACATAAAACACATTGCTTTCCATAGAAATGTTGATACTTGTGAGTGACTTGATGGGGTTAAAATGATCATCACAGAAAATTACGCATTTGTGAATGTACCACATGCATCTTTTAAAAATCAGATTAGATTTTTTTTTGTAAGAATGACACTGCATATTTTTACTTGTTATGTTGGTGTCAATTGGTTCAATTCTTACAAAATTAACAATACCCATTTCTAATCATCTTTGAAATATGTCCTTGAGATGCAAACAGTCCTCTTTGAAGCTTGAAAATGCTCATGATAGGAGGAAACTCGCAATTAATTGGCAATTAATTTGATCTGAGAGCATTGCCCCCTTTTGGAAAATAAATAAATACATGCTTTTTAAATCATCATAATACTTTTTCATAAGACTTTCATAATTATTTCCAGTACTATCAAGAAAGTATCAATCAGCACTATCAAGAAAGGCGCTCCTATCACAGAGGATAATTAAGCACTGGTGTTTTCTTATAATGGTTTCCATATCTACAATCTTCTCCAGCCCTTCGCATGCTCTGTGCTCCCAACTTTAGAATATTACACATACCTGAATTAAATTGCCCCATAAATGGCAACCAAAGTTTGATTGCATTAATACAATTTTAAATATTTTTGTATGTCACCTATTACAATGATAATCAAATGTTACATATTTTATTAAGTTTTTGACTACCTGTCCCAATATCTGCTTTACTGTCAATGCAGATTTTGTGAGATGATGCTCCTGTGACATAAGGGATTTCACTATGTTCAACACATCTTGTAAACAGGAGTTTTTGTCATGGTTCTTGAATATTAGCAGCAGCTAGAGAGGTAACGTCAGCTGACATATTCTTGCATGATTCTTGGCGGCTGCCTTTATTGCAATATGGCACTTTATTGTAATTGCTACTAACCTTGTTTCTCAGTTTTGTTTTGGAAACTGGTACTTTCTAATAGCAAGGCTGAACACCCCATCATCATAAAGCGACCCTTTAAGAAACAAGAAATAACAGTTCTGATCTTTCTGCTTTCTTTGGAGAATTTTGGGTGTACACTTTAATTATTAAAAAAAAAGGTAATTATGTCTTTATTGAAACAGTGAGTGGTGACAACATCAATGAAGAGTCTGGTGTGGAGCAGTTAATATGTTGTCATGGAGTAGAATTAACATACAACATTTAAATAGCTTGATTGCTGAAATACCTCAGGATAATTACTTTACTTTCTTTGTTAATTCAGTTTTCTAGTAGTGCCAGCCTCAGTCAGTCACCAAGTGATTTCATTAAAGCTTCATTAGCAACACACAGGAGTAAAATATTAAATTTCAATATTAGATCAAGTTGGTCTTAAATTAGTTTTGCATTTGTTATGCATTATATAACACCTATTTGTTCTGGATCATCAGTATTTTATTTGAAAGAATAATCATACCTTCAATTTTCAGATGCAAATTTCATCCTTTAATTGTTTGCAACATTAACTTATTAATGTTTCTCATAAATGATTTATTTATGTTGACGTGGAAGAAAATGCATTGTAAGACTTAAAATCAATTGCTAACCCACACTACCGTTGTTGAGAGCCAGTACATTGCGACACTAACATGGACCCCTGGATGAGGAAACAATTTATTTCATTTGACTTTGATTAATATATTAAGTAGGAAGTACCAACTGGACGTTGGACGATCATCCACAAAAGATGTCGTGGAATCTCCATGATAACAATAATGAACCTAAGAGCTGGATGAGTCCATGATGAACTAATCCCAGTTTACATATAACTCGCAGAGACAAAGACATTTCAGGAAAGTAAACAAATTCTAACCCATAAAAAGGGACAATCATTGTTTTCCCTGGATTGTGCGATAAAGTGTTCCCAAATATCCCAATCCATGATGACTGGAGGTGAATGTAAAGGGAATGCAAGTTTGAATTTCATTTATTTTACCATTATAACTTAAAAGCTAATGGACATTCAACTTTTGGAACTTGGTTCAAAGCAATAACTTGGACAAGATATAAAAGTTTTACATTAAATGAAATAGCAATTGCTTTTAGGAGACAAAGCATGAAAAACATAATTAAACAGCAAGGAAATAGAGTCAGTGGCAAATTACTGAACATCATTAATTTAAGGAGGAATTTACAGGATTACTGGATTTTCAAGAGATTTAATCCTTAAAATACCCCAATACAATGTTAAATTAAGGCATACATTCTCCCCTTCCCCAGTGTAGTATTTTTCCTATTGACACATGTTCAACAAGTAAGAGCAGGCAATTGAAGAAGAGACATGTTAACAGCTTACCATGTGAGGAGTACTTGTGATATAATGTTTGGTCTGAGGAAGCCTAATGATATTAACCTATTGCCCTTTTCTAATTCTCACTCACCCATGTCTTCCCGCACATCCCTTATTTTTATTACCCCACTATTTGTAGTACCTTGGGGCCAAAGCAATTCCCGAACTAAAGTCCTCATCTCTCAATCTCTCTTTTCAAAATTTATGATTCTGCTTTAAACCTGCTCTTTTGGCAAAGCACTTTTCCTTTTGTCTGATGTGATTATATGTCAGATTATTTGGTAATGATCATGTTGAACTTCTTGGACTGCTTATTACATCAGAGGTTCTCTATAAGTGTCGGTCCTTATATTTGTGTCCAACAATGGTAAACAGAGTCCATTTTACACAAAAAGTTCCAGCAAAGGACTCCTTTTTTGCCACCAATCTTTATATTTTTAATATATTATGTGTTGGAAGGAACAGCAGATGCTGGTTTAAACCAAAGATAGACACAAAAAGCTGGAGTAAATGAATGGAACAGGCAGCATCTCTGGAGAGAAGGAAGAGGTGACATTTTAGGTCGAGACCCTTCTTCAGTCTCAATTTATAATATATTGTAACTGATCTCTACACTGGGGAATTAAGCTACAAATTCAATAGACAATAGTCAATAGGTGCAAGAGTAGGCCATTCGGTTGTTTGAGCTAGCACCACCATTCTCTGTGATTATGGCTGATTCATAATACTTTTAAAATTCATTGTATAATCAAGAATAAATATAGATCACTAAATTTATTGAATGAGTTTATTAAGTTTCATCTCGAAAGCCATTACAATAATGAAAACCTAATCTACCAAGAAGGGTTGACACACTTAAGAAGAGACATACTTACATCATTAATCAGATGTTAGGTGGAAACAATAGTTATGGATAAATCAATTTGTGGGCCACCAACCATGTAACATTTTCTACTTTCTAGTTTGATTAAATTTCTTATCAGCCTGAATTAATAATAATTAAGTTAGATGAAATAAAGCACATTATTGTTAAGGAAACCTTGACAATAATATGAATAACCAGCAAATATAGTGAGGACTTGTAATGAGAATTAGATGGAAAATCAGGGAAGCAGATATCTAACTTTCAGATGCATGCTTCTGGGTGAGAAGGATGAGCATTTACGGCGATAAAACCCATTTCCATCAATAAAATTACACTCAACATATACAGTTCAAAACCATAATAGTGAGTGAAATGAAGGCAATATTGTCAGTGAGCTCAGAAGGCAATATTGTCAGTGAGCTGTTTATATAAGAAACCACTCACGTTTGAAGTATTTCAACACAAGTGCTTAACAAAGAACAATAGACAAGAAGATGAAGGCATCCAACCATATGTTGGATCATTCAAAAGGCCAGAAGTAATATTGAGGAATTCTACATATAATTCAGACACTGAATTAAATAAAAAAGTAAGGAAGGAGGACCGTGAATATGTATTCTTTATTGTCTAACATGAACACTCTGCATGCACTTTCATGAAAGTTTATCTCTCCAGTAGTCTTCTCAAGGAGCCCTGGCCTCTCAGGAGAAAGTACAGGTTTGATTTTGTATGTTTATGAAGGGTATAGCAGCTGCATGAATGAAGCTCAAAAGAAGTATTCTGCACGAGTTCAAAGTAACATGTTTGCAGATTTGTTAGAGCTGCCCTTTTCATAAGCAAAAGCTTATGTATTAGATTACATATATTGACCTATATGTGAGGGATTAAACTTAAAATGTTGTACCTGCAGCATGCAACATTTAATGTTACCTCAAAAAAATCTGTGTAAATTATGTATCTAATTATCAGATTAAAACGTTTAAAATGTTGTTCCTATCGCAAAGTAATGCGATTTGTAATGACATGGTTTTCAAATAACCTTCAACTGTTAATGATTTGAGGAATTGTGTGACATAAGGAGTATGTCAATTTTGTGTCTTTTAGACCAGCCCTTATGAAAACGACAAAAAGAAAAGATTTTGTTTCTTATTCATTATGAAAGATTTTTGGCAAACCTTTTCAAACTACAGTATATGCTGACAGAGCAGAATGTACACACTAATCAGATAAAATGGCTCAAGCTTTCTCACACAGAAGTATATTTTATGCTGATTGTATCGTCATTCAGAGACGTGTTGCCATACAAATTGCAAGATCTGCCAAGGTTTGATAAACTGTCACTACGTGTTGAATTTTAATAGATCTTACACAGTCTTTTCCAATGACCCCCATGGCTTTTCTCACCAGAGATTGGATTTTCCATGCATTTTGGGTCTTTAAATAATTTTAACACTTCTTTTATAAATGTATTTAAAAGAGTGGGGTGGAATTTTGACAGATAACTTGAAGTTTAGTTTAGTTTGGTTTAGAGATCTATATTACTAAAAGCCTGATCTTGACCACTTCTGGCTCGCTCTGCCACGATTTCCGAGAGAACGCCGCCACCTACGGCCGTCATTTTTAGCCAGCTCGCTTAGAGCCCCCGTCCGCCTTCCGGGCCAAGAGGATTTTTCCCATCAATGAAAAATCAGAGAGATATTAATGTTTTAAACAAATTCCCCATCCTCTCTGCTGCCCCTGCTGGAGGGAGCGGGGGGGGGGGGGGGGGGGACGGGACTATAAAACCAGGAAGTGGTGTGCCTCACTCAGTCTCTGAAAGATGGAGGAACCAGAGGGTCAAGTCTCTCTGAGCAGCACTGAACACATGTCTACTCAACTGTGAGTGCCCTTAATGTGGTTTGAAAGTGAAAATATGGTTGCTTTGAATTAAAAAGGCACTGCATGCAAATGCTTGTTTGGGGGATTTGGGTTGAAGTTAAATAGCACTACTGCAAATGGTGTATTGGGGGCTTTGGCTTGAAGTGAATAGGCACTGCTGCAAATGGTGGCTTGGGGGATTTGGCTTGAAGTGAAAAGGCACTGCTGCAAATGGTGTATTGGGGGCTTTGGCTTGGAGTGAAAAGGCACTGCTGCAAATGGTGGCTTGGGGGCTTTAGCTTGAAGTGAAAAGGCACTGCTGCAAATGGTGGTTTGGGGGCTTTGGCTTGAAGTGAGAAGGCACTGCTGCAAATGGTGGCTTGGGGGATTTGGTATGAAGTGAAAAGGCACTGCTGCAAATGGTGGCTTGGCGGCTTTGGCTTGAAGCTAAAAGGCACAGCTGAAAATGGTGGCTTGGACTTCCGGTGACGCTATGGAGTAGGTGGAACTCGCGCCAACCATCTCCATAAAAATTGTATAAAAAACGGGAAAAACCGGGGTGATTTAAAGCCACTTACCAGAGAAGAATGTCTGTGAACCGCACAGGCAGCTAGATAAGGTGCGTGATGTCATCAGGCGCGCGACTTTACCAACGGTAATGTCGATTCAATGAACCCCCCACAAAGTGAAAAAAATTGTGCCGAAAAAAGAAGTAGGCCCAGCTGAAGCCTCGACCTCGAGTTTGACTGTCTCCCAGGAGGATATTCCAAGGAGGAAATCTGAAATGGAAGATATGAAAACTACTATTATGGGTGAGCTGAAAAAAATGAAAAAGGAATATAAAGAAGATTTAAAGTTACTGAGAGCAGATATTGAATTGTTTAAAGAACAAGTTAAAGATGAATTGAAAAAATAAGTAATAATCACAGTAAAAACTATGATGGATGAATGGAAGATAAAAGCGGATGCTGATCTAAAACAACAGATGGATGAAGTAAATCTTAAAGTCGGTGGGATGGAATCTGCGGTTGATTTCAAGTTGATACCTATTATAAGATCACTTGATCAACAACACGAGGCAATAAAGGAACTGACCAGTATTGCCGACTCAAGTGCTAAGGCGAATGAGAAACTTCTCTCCGCGAACAAGCGTTTAACAGAATTATTGAATAAAATAACTGAGAAATGTATTGATTTGGAGGGAAGGCAAAGGCGCCAGAATCTGCGTATTGTTGGAGTGCGTGAAGGCAAGGAGGGATACCAGAGAATTTGCTGCAAATCTTCTGAAAAATGTTTTGAATCTGGAGCAAGTACCCCTGCTTGGCCGAGCACACAGGGCACTGAGACGACGCTCAAAGACGGGCTCACCCCCAAGACAACTGATTGTGAAGGTGGTTTATGATCATGTTTTGGAAGATATGATGAAGATAATAATTCGTAAGAAGAATCTGTTTTATGACGGCGATAAGATCAGCATATTCAGAGATTATCCTGCGGAAGTGGCCAAGAGAAGAGCTTTATTTACTGAAACAAGAAACATCCTCAAGAATATAAGTGGTCTGAGATATGGCCTGATGTATCCTGCCACACTACGAGTAAGCTATGATAATAATGAACATCATTTTATCAAGCATGCTGAAGCGCTTGAGTTCACTCGTAATATCGAGAAGAAGCTGGAAGAGAAAGAAGTAGTGGAAAAACAGGGAGAAGAAGAAGATGAGGATGAAGAATAACGAACTTGAATTATACTTAACACTTACCTGATGATACTGTTTATCCAGAGAGAAGGAGGAAGAATGATGAACTTTTAAAATTACTGGACACGGAGAGTTTAATGATTATTAATAACAAACTAATATACAATAGAAATAGTTTAGTATTAATCATTACTCACAAATGTATGTTATTCCCCTTAAATAGTTTAAATCGATAGTAGTAGTTAAAAATAATAAAGCATAATAAGCACTGAAATTTAACGCCCCGCCCTTAAACATATTGCCCTTAAGGCATTTACGGAGCTGGAATTATAAACATCTTTTTTTTTTACTAACGGAAGTCCGTAGATTAACAGCCACGCTAGTGTAGCTTACACTAACCACACTTAATTTAGTAGTAGTCACTTTTTTTTCCTGCACTTTTCTATTAACATTATTAACTTTTTTTATCTTTATTTTTATTTTGTTTTTTATATGTCATACACTGTACTACATTACTTTACTTATGAATGGTATCATACAGTAGACTTGAAGAGATACATATGTAAGAAAAAGTTATTAGTATTAACATTTGTTGATCACAAACTAGGGTATGAAATTGGGATGAATATGCTGAGGCATCTACCTCATTATAATCCACCTTAATACTAAAATGCAAGACATTAATAGGAAAAATAGGGGTGATGGAATCACCTTCTGTAGTTGGAATGTAAAGGGAATTAATGAACCAATTAAAAGGGGTAAGGTTTTGGCTCAGTTAAATAGAATTAAATCAGACATAATTTATCTTCAAGAGACTCACCTAAAAAAGGACGCACAATATAGACTAACGGCAAATTGGATTTCTAGAGTGTACCATTCTTCATTTACTCATAAATCTAGAGGGGTTGCTATACTTATTCGTAAGGGTATCCAAATTAAACATAGCTCAATAATAGAAGATCCTGAAGGTAGATAGATAATAGTTACCGGTGAATTATACTCGAAGAAGGTCGTTCTTATGAATATATATGGACCTAATTTTGATAATCCGTTGTTGTTTAAGAAAATATTTCACATATTCCTATAGTTACACAACATAATTTAATAATCGGGGGTGACTTAAATTGTACTTTGGATAACAATTTAGATAGATCATCAACTAAAAGAAAGGCCACATCTAAATCAAGTGAATTCATAAATTCGTTTATTAGCTCAGCTAATGTCAAGGCTGTTTGGAGAAATGATAATCCCACTGGTCGGGAATACTCATTCTATTCTCCGGTATTCGGAATTTATTCTAGGATAGATTATTTTTTAATAGATTCAAAGCTTATCCCATTCACATATGACTCAAAATATCATAATATTATTATTTCGGATCATGCCCCATTAACATTCAAGATTAATTTAAAGGGTATAACTAATAGATATTCGCAATGGAGACTCAATCCTCAAATATTAAGTGACAAGGCTTGTTATGGTTATCTGGTTAAACAGATTGAACTATTCTTTGAGACTAATGATAAACCTGGAATTTCTTAATCTCTTCTATGGGACACATTTAAAGCTTTTATACGTGGTGCTATAATATCTGCGCAGGCACACCTTAATAAGGAAAATCGAAAGATTCAACAGAATTTGGAAAATGAAATAAAGCAATTAGACATGGAAAATGCTATATCACCATCTAGGGTGATATATAACAAAATTGCAACATTAAAATATAAGTTAAATGAGATACAATCAAAGTATGTTATTAAACTTTTTCAACAGACTAAACAAGTACATTTTGAATTTGGGGATAAACCACATAAACTGCTATCTCGTCAACTTAGAAAATCAGATGAAGAAAAAATGATATATAAAGTTAGATCGGAACAAGGAAAAATACTAACTTTACCAAAAGATATTAATCATAGATTCCAGCAATACTATCAAAAACTTTATACATCCAAACTGACGGGTCAATCTGTTGGAATGTAAGCATTCCTACATGAATGTCATATTAATGGATTAGATCAGGAAGGTAGAGACTTGTTAGATGCTGAAATATCAGCAAAAGATATTGAGGAATCAATCAGATCATTGAGAAATGGTAAAGCTGCTGGTCCCGACGGTTTAGGTGTTGAATTTTATAAGAAGTTTCATGATTTGATTTCCCCACGTCTACAAACAATATATAAAGATGCCTATGAGCAAGAACAGCTACCAGAAGCCTTAAAGTAATCTACAATTACACTCATTTCTAAAGTAGATAAAGATCTGGAAGACCCAGGATCATATAGAGCAATTGCTCTTTTAAATATGGATCAAAAACTATTAACTAAAATTTTATCTCAAAGGTTAAGTTTAGTGATCAATAAATTAATACATCATGATCAAACAGACTTTATCCCTAAATGCTATTCCACTTATAATTTCCACTATTGAATATCATATATTCAAAAAGAATTAATGATATTGAATTTCATTTCGGAGTCACGTGAGTGACTTCGTGAAGAACCCGCCAGCACGCATGCGCGACATATGCAGTCGACGGCTGGAGGTGGAGCGCGGCTCACCACCAGCCCTTCATAAGGGCCACTCAGGTAAGTACAACAACCTTGAGTTGGTTGTTCTTGTTGTTTGAGCATATTTTCTCTCCAGCAGGAACATGGAAAGGAGTAAGGGCCGCAGGACATCCGAAAGGAGCCGCCGGCCAACCATCCCGGAGTCCTCTTCAACGGCAGCACCCGCAAGACGGGCCGGGAAAAAGGCGCGTAAGTCGGGGAGCCCTGTATTCACAGGACCTGACCCACCGACACAGCTGAGCTCTACCGGGCATCCCGCAGAGCAGGATATCGGTACAGCGCCGGAGCAGGTGGATCCTGACTCCATCTCTTTATCACCAATGGGATCGTTGGCTGATACGGGCAAACAGGGTTCACGTGCTGCTGCACGGCCCTTCTCCCTGAGCCCTCGTGGAAGAGCCAGGGATGGAGCTCGTCTACCTAGCCCTTCACGGGCGGAGGTTTCCCCAGAGGCCGCTAGATTGCGGACTGGTGGATTGGCAAGACCTGAGTCCACTGGCAGACCTGGGAGGGCCAGTGTAGACTCACCACCCAGCAGGACCAGGAAGAGTCGCACAGGTGGAGTCTCACCACGGTCACCGCGTCCCCCGTTGGCGGCAGGACGGGACCGTACGCCGTCTGGGTCCAGATTAAGGACAGTTGGCAAGCCCGTGTGGATGTCGGGACGCCACGGCGTTGGGTGCTGACCTCTCACCGCATTTGCCCTTAGAGGCAGCGGGGCCTAGCTCAGCCAAAAGGAGGCGCATGAGCAGATCCACGTGGGAGTCGTTCAATTTTGCTGAGGTGGCTGGTAGCGACGTTTCATCTCGGCACCGAGAGTACCTCGACGAGGTACGGGCCGTTGAGAGGAGCCTCAGAAGTTCCTTCGGGCCTGAGGACTCTGACCGCCCGTTTTCGCATGACGAAGAACGAATTGACAGGATGGAGAGGATGATGGAACAAATCCTGCAGCAAAACCAAAGGCGGGAAACATTTAGTTCCAGGGGACTCATGGATATATCCCCATCGTCAATGGATAGCATGAGACAGCCAGAAGAAGAGGAGATCTTGGTCCACGCACCAACAGCACCTGAGGTCCCTCAGGAGGAGCTCCTGGACGTGGCAGCCAAGTTTGCGCTTCCCGAATCGTCGGGACAACCCCTCAATACCAAACAGGCTGCTACCATTGACTTCCTCACAAACCATCAGCTACAATAGCAGGTCCTTGCGGAGGCCATGAGCAGACACAAGGCACCGGGTAATTGCAATTCCCTTAACGTGCCTATTGTGAACATGCCGATTTGGGGCAATATTAGCCCAGGCATCAGAGCTCAGGAAGTGAAATTGCAAAGGATCCTGAAATTGCTCACTGCTGGGATTACCGCTTTTGCGAGGTCGGTGGACGGTGTGGATTTGAACACCGAGCAGGAGGATGCTCTGGCACTGCTATGCAACACGCAGTATGAAATTAATGCATTCAGGAAAAGCATTATCAAGCCTTTGAACCCCAAATTCGCGGGGCTATACAGAGCACCCCCACCACCACCACCCAGACAGTTATTCGGAGAAGACCTCCCGAAACAGGTCAAGGATTTGGATGACCATGCAAAGACGGTGGGTCTTATAAGGTCACATACCATGACCAGACAAACGGCCAGGAAAACTCCATTCTTTAGGCCACGAGGTCAAACCGAAAGGCCAGCAAGGACCTATGCTCCAGCGCCTCCGCAATATCAACAACCTCAGCAGCCCAGGCCTTTTTTAGGGCTAGGCCCGCAGCGGCCAGCATGGAAAATGCAGACTCCGCATTACCAGCACAACCCAGCACCTCCACGTCCCACCAAACATATTCAGGGACCGCCGATAACCATGAAGGTAAGGCGGTCTGGATTTCATGCACTTGCATGTCTAACCTCACATGTTGGGTGTAGACTACGGCTTTTTAAGGAGGCATGGGAAACCATCACTGCTGATGAGTTTATCTTACAAAGTATTCAAGGCCATGAGATTGAATTCATAAATGGTCAAATTCCTCCACCCCAGCATATGCCAAATCGCAAATTTACACTGTCCAGCAAGGAAACGGCAGTAGGCTATGCTGAAATCTTGAGACTACAAGAAAAAGGCGTGATAGAAAGAACTATACACGAACCAATTGAATTTGTATCTAATATATTTACAAAAACCAAGAAGGATGGAGGATGTTGGGTTATTATTGATCTGACCCATTTGAATACTTTTGTAAAATATACCCATTTCAAAATGGACACATTCGAAACAGCCAAATCTTTGATTTCTGAGGGCTGCTTCATGGCATGCATTGATTTAAAGGATGCATACTATTCAGTATCCATTCAGAAACATCACAGGAAGTTCTTGAAGTTTACCTGGATGGATCAGCTTTGGCAATACAAAGCTTTGCCTAATGGGCTTACCACAGACCCCAGATTGTTTACTAAATTACTCAAGCCAGTGTTGGCTACACTGTGGAGGCAAAATCACATGGTTATGGCTTATCTGGAAAATATACTAAAAATTGGAAACACTCTGGAATCAGCAAAATTGGCAGTCTCAGCCACTGTGGAAATTTTTCAACAATTGGAATTCATTATCCATCCAGATAAATCAAAGTTCTGTCCTTCACAGGTCATGGATTATCTGGGATTCACGGTGGATTCCAATCGCATCATGGCCACCATACCAGCTAACAAAATGGGGGATGTCATTCAAGCATGTAAGAACCTGGTCTGCGCCAGTATACCATCAATTAGACAAACTGCCAAGGTGATTGGGAAAATCGTGGCAGTTTTTCCAGCTGCTGAATATGGACCTTTGCATTATCAAAATTTGCAAAGAGCCAAGATCTCAGCGTTAAAATTGAACGCTGGACATTTCGATAGACCTATGCAGCTACCTCTTAAGGCAAAAATTGAGTTACAATGGTGGATTGATAATATCCATGATTCATTTAAACCCATCATTGTGCCCAGTCCGATGGTATACTTACAGACAGACGCAAGCTCCCATGGCTGGGGAGCCACGGACAACCACACTACTTGTGGAGGCAGATAGGACACCCTTGAATCTACCCTGTTGTTATCACAAGGGATCAATTATTTGGAGATGCTAGGAGCATTTCACGGACTCAGAGCTTATTGTTCAAACTTTACTGACACTCATGTCCGTCTCCAAATAGATAATACCACTGCGGTGGCATATCTAAATCATATGTGCGGTACCAGGTCAATTTCGTGTGATGAATTGGCAAATACAATTTGGCTCTGGTGCATACAACGGAATATTTGGAATTCAGCTACCTATTTACCAGGTAAGCTCAATACAGTGGCGGACACCAGGTCACGAAAATTCAATGACAACAACGAGTGGATGTTAAATCACCAAATATTCGCAAAAATTACAGCCAAATTTGGTGAACGGGATATTGACCTTTTTGCGTCACGTACCAGAACCATCAGGTACCAACATACGTATCATGGGAGCCAGATCCTGGGGCAATGGCGATGGACGCATTCTCGCTAGACTGGGGGAAATGGTTTTTCTATGCATTTCCTCCATTTTGCCTCATCAGTCGGGTATTGCGGAAAATTTAGTCAGATGCTGCTAAAGGCATTCTTATCATACCCGACAGGCCTACGCAGCCATGGTATCCAGTGGTCCTTGATATGATCAGTCAACCATCGGTCCTCTTGGAGGGTTGCCCTCAACTGGTGACGAACCCTGTCTCAGGGGAACCACATCCCTGCCATAGTCACTTAAAGTTATTGGCTTGCAGGTTCTGAACAGGCCACTACTGCAGTATGGTCTATCATCAAGGACAATGGATACTATCGGAGCATCATGCAGGGAGTCCACAAGGCGGCAATATCTCACGCATATCAGGAAATGGGAAACATACTGTGGCCACTCCAACATTGCATATGACTCCGTTACTATCACCGATGTGCTGGAATTCCTTGCGGGGTTGCATCATGATGAACACCTCAGCTACAGTGTCATCAACAGCACCAGGAATGCGCTATCATTCTACCTCAATATTGAGGTAGGATCCAACAAGCTGGTGTCCAAACTTATGCGGGGAATTTTTAATTCCAATCCGCCAAGACCTCATTACAACATCACCTGGGATATTGGGAAAGTACTAACCCTGCTCAGGACGTGGTCGCCCATGGAAGGGCTTGAATTGGACAAACTCACCCTGAAGCTGGTGATGTTACTGGCACTTACTTCAGCGCAAAGGGTACAGACACTTCACAAGGTCAAGATTGACAGAATGATCTCTACCCCAGAAAAAGTAATCTTCTTTATTGATGAATTGCTTAGCAGCATAGACCTGGATACACAGGGCTGCAGCTGAAGTTTCCAGCATACCCCGCTGATGCAAGGCTATGTTTAGCCACCCATATCTGCCACTATATTAAAGTGACGCGGAAATTAAGGGGAATGGAGAAATACTTCATTCTCCTTAATTGAACCCACATTGAACCCGAAATTTGCGGGACTATGCAAAGCACCTCCTACGATGCCACCCAGACAGTTGTTCGGGGAGGACCTCCCGAAGCGGGTCAAGGAATTGGATGACCACGCTAAGACGGTGGGACTCATGAGGTCACATATCTCGACCAGGCAGCCGGCCAGGAAAGTGCCATTCTTCAGGCCACGAGGCCCTGCCGTTAGGCCAGCAAGGACCTATGCTCCAGCACCGCCTCAATATCAGCAACCTCATCAGCCTAGGCCTTTTTTAGGGCTAGGCCCCCAGTGGCCAGCATGGAAAATGCGGACGCCGCATTATCAACACAACCCAGCACCTCCACGTCCCGCCAAACATGTCAGGGACCACCGATTCTTTACGGTTCTTTAAGGAGGCATGGGGAACCATCACTTCTGATGAGATTATCTTACAAAGTATTCAAGGCCATGAGATTGAATTCATCAATGGTAAAATCCCTCCATCCCAGCATATGCCAGATCGGAAATTTACACTGTCCAGCAAAGAAACGGCAGTAGGCTATGCTGAAATCAAAAGGCTACAAGAGAAAGGCGTGATAGAAAGAACTATACACGAACCAATTGAATTTGTATGCAACGTATTTACAAGAACCAAGAAGGATGGAGGATGTCGGGTTATTATTGATCTGACCCATTTGAATACTTTTGTAAAATATACCCATTTCAAAATGGACACGTTCGAAACAGCCAAGTTATTGATTTCTGAGGGATGCTTTATGGCATGCATTGATTTAAAGGATGCATACTATTCAGTATTCATTCAGAAACACCACAGGAAGTTCTTGAAATTTACCTGGATGGATCAGCTCTGGCAATACAAAGCTTTGCCAAATGGGCTTACCACAGCCCCTAGATTATTCACTAAATTGCTCAAACCAATACTGGCTACACTAAGGAGACAAAATCACATAGTGATGGCCTATCTAGATGATATCCTAATTATTGGGAACACCCTGGAATCAGAGGAACTGGCAGTTTCAGCCACCGTGGAAGTTTTTCAAAAAATGGGGTTCATTATCCATCCAGATAAATCAAAGTTCTGCCCTTCACAGGTCATGGATTATCTGGGGTTCATGGTGGATTCCAATCGCCTGAGGGCCAGCATACCAACTAACAAAGTTGGGGATGTCAATCAAGTATGCAAGAATCTAGTCTGCGCCAGTATACCATCAATTAGACAAACTGCTAAGGTGATTGGGAAAATCATAGCAGTTTTTCCAGCCGCCCAATATGGACCTTTGCATTATCAAACTTTGCAGAGAGCCAAGATCTCAGCATTAAAACTGAACACTGGACATTTCGATAGACCAATGCAGCTGCCTCTAAAGGCAAAAATTGAGTTACAATGGTGGATTGACAATATTTGTGACTCATTTAAACCCATCATAGTTGTGGAGGCAGATGGGACACCCTTGAATCTACCCTGTTGTTGTCACAAGGGATAAGTTATTTGGAGATGCTAGGAGCATTTCACGGACTTCGAGCTTATTGTTCTAACCTTACTAACACTCATGCCTGTCTCCAAATAGATAATACCACTGCGGTGGCATATCTAAATCATATGGGCGGTACCAGGTCACTTTCATGTGATGAATTGGCAAATACAATTTGGCTCTGGTGTATTCGACGGAATATTTGGATTTCAGCCACCTATTTACCAGGTAAGCTCAATACAGTGGCGGACACCAGGTCATGAAAATTCAATGACAGCATCCAGTGGATGTTAAATCCCCAAATATTCACTAAAGTTACAGCCAAATTTGGTAAACCGGATATCGACCTTTTTGCGTCACGGTTGAACTATCAGGTACCAACATACGTTTCATGGGAGCCAGATCCTGGGGCAATGGCGATGGACGCGTTCTCGCTAGATTGGAGGAAATGGTTTTTCTATGCATTTCCTCCATTTTGCCTCATCAGTCGGGTATTGCGGAAAATCCAATCAGATGCTGCTAAGGGCATTCTTACCATACCGAGTGGCCTACGCAGCCATGGTATCCGGTGGTCCTTGATATGATCAGCAACCATGGGTCCTCTTAGAGGGTTGCCCACAATTGGTGACGAACCCTGTCTCAGGGGAACCACATCCCTGCCATAGTCACTTAAAGTTATTGAGGTAGGATCCAACAGGCTGGTGTCCAAACTCATGCGGGGAATATTTAATTCCAATCTGCCTAGACCTCGTTATAACATCACCTGGGATATTGGGAAGGTATTAACCCTGCTCAGGACGTGGTCGCCCATGGAAGGGCTTGAATTGGACAAACTCACCCTGAAGCTGGTGATGTTACTGGCACTGACTTCAGCGCAAAGGGTACAGACGCTCCACAAGGTCAAGATCGACAGGATGATCTCTACCCCTGGCGAAGTAATCTTCTTCATAGATGAATTACTCAAGCAACATAGACCTGGGTTCACAGGGCTGCAGCTGAAGTTTCCGGCATACCGCGCTGATGCAAGGCTATGTTTAGCCACCCATATCCGCCACTATATCAAAGTGACGAGAAAATTAAGGGGAATGGAGAAATACCTACTCATCAGCCACAAAAAACCTCACCATAGAGTGATGGTACAGACGATCTCCAGGTGGCTCAGGATCGCCTTGAATGAGGCAGGTATTGACACTAATGTCTTTAAATCCCATTCCACCAGGGCTGCATGAACGTCGGTGGCAAGGGTCATGGAGGTGCCCATGGACCATATTCTTGCCACAGCAGAATGGGCGAACGAAGCCACCTTCCAGCGGTTTTACAATAAACCTGTTGCCGCTCCTGTATTGTTCGCGGAGGCCGTGCTGAATGCAGGTCAAGAGCATGCAGATGTCCCCCAGTGAGGGTTTTTTTCCTTTGTTTGTTGTTAATAAATATTGTTATTATTTTTTCAGTACAGCAGTCTGGAAAGTTGATTACTCCTATCCATCCTTGTAAGTGGTGTGTGATAGCATGGACGTTGTCCAGGGCATTGAATCACAGAGCTTTGAAGTCTTCACAAAGTCACTCACGTGACTCCGAAATGAAATAGTAAGATTAAACGAGAACTTACCAGTTCGAAGGTTGATCTTTATTTTATGAGGAGTTGCGATGAGGGATTTCGTGCCCTCCGCTCCCAACCCTCGATCATAAATCAACTGGTAATTAGAGTCGCTTCAATCTTACTATAACAAGTCATTTCTCTGTTGTTGGTTCTGTGATTCCACACCGCTGCTTTGAAGTATGTCGCGCATGCGTGCTGGCGGGTTCTTCACGAAATCCCTCATCGCAACTCCTCATAAAATAAAGATCAACCTTCGAACTGGTAAGTTCTCGTTTAATCTTACTATTTTTCAGTACAACCAGTTTGAAAATTTGATTACTCCTATCCATCCTTACAGTGACGTGTGTGTCAGCATGGACATTGTCCAGGGCATGAAATCACAGAGCTTTGAAGTCTTCACGAAGTTACTCACCTGACTCCGAAATGAAATAGTAAGATAAAACAAGAACTTACCAGTTTTAAGTTTGATCTTTATTTTATGAGGAGTTGCGATGAGGGATTTCGTGCCCTCCGCTCCCAACCCTCGATCATAAAGTCAACTGGTAATTAGAGTCTCTTCAATCTTACTATAACAAGTTTGTTTCTTTGTTTGTTGGTTCTGTGATTCCACACCGCTGCTTTGAAGAATGTCGCGCATGCGTGCTGGCGGGTTCTTCACAAAATCCCTCATCGCAACTCCTCATAAAATAAAGATCAAACTTCAAACTGGTAAGTTCTCGTTTAATCTTACTATTAGCTGTTATATCCCTGGACGCAGAAAAAGCATTTGACCAGGTTGAATGGCATTACCTATTTAGGATAATGCAGAAATTTCAACTGGGGGAAGGATTCTGTAAATGGGTTAGAATTTTATGTTTTGGCCCAACAGCAAGAATCCTAACAAATCAAATGTTATCACCCAAATTTAATCTCTCTAGGGGTTGTAGACAAGGATGTCCATTATCACCTTTATTATTCGCTCTTGCAATAGAATTATTAGCCAAAAGGATTAGATCGGAACCAGAAATTTATGGATATAACACCAATACCACAATTAATAAAATATCTTTATATGCAGATGACATCTTAATATACATAACAAAACCAGAGATTAGTATCCCTAAATTACTTAATGTTATAACTGAATTTAGTATGTTCTCAGGATATAGAATTAATTGGAATAAAAGTGAAATTATGCCTATAACAGGAATAAAATTGAATAAATTACAAAAATTTCCATTCAAAATAGTTAATGACCAAATTAAATATCTTGGAGTTAATGTATCCAAATCTTATAATTCTCTATTTAAATCAAATTTCCCCCAATTACTAAATTAATTAAAAAATAATATATTATATTGGAAAACATTACCAATATCAATGATTGGCAGAATAAATGCCATTAAAATGATTTTTTTACCACAACTACTATATTTATTTCAAGCTATCCCACTATATCTTCCTAAAACTTTTTTTTTTTTAATTGATTTCATTGTCAATAGCTTTATTTGGGATTATAAAAATCACAGAATAAGTAAAAGACATGTATGTAAATCTAAGATAAATGGTGGACTAGCACTACCTAATTTTTTATATTATTTTTGGGCGGTTCAGATTAATATGAATTTTTGGTTGGTAAACATGGAACAGGACCCAGCTTGGTTAAAAATGGAAAAGGAAGATTGTTTACCCTCTGATATAAGTACAATACTCCTTGCCCCAAGGGTGGTACAAAAAAAAATATAGGGAAATTTCTATAATTTTAAGCAATATACGTATTTGGAAACATAGTTAAGACTTTCCATTTAGAAAATATGTCGCTTTGCTTACCAATTATGAATAATCCTCTGTTTAAGCCCTCTTTATTGGATGGGGGGTTTAGACATTGGAAAAAATTAGGAATTATAAGGATAGAACATCTTTACAGGAATGGGAAATTTCTCTCATTTCAAGAGTTGAAAGATATTTATGGATTGCACTCAAATAACTTAGATATTTACAAATCAGAGATGATGTTAAATCAAATACGCAAGATTATAGAAATAGAGAACCAGGTTTACTGGATGTAGTGCTTAATAAGCATCCAAACACAGAGAAATTAATAGCATATATATATAATATCCTTTTGGACAGGGAAATACCAACAACAGAATCATTTCGACAAATATGGGAAAATGAAACTGGTTGACCGATATTAAAAGACTTTTGGGAAGAAAGTTTACAACGTATACATCGTTGTCCGTTAAATGCCAGACATACTTTGATACAATTCAAAGTATTACATAGATTACATTATTCAAAAAATAAATTAAATAGAATTTTTCCTAATATATCACCATTGTGTGATAAATGTCAGCACATAGAAGCTGATTTAACACATAGTTTTGTAATATGCACGATAGTTATTGGACTGAGATTTTTTAAATTATTTCTAAAGTTCTTAAGATTACATTGAATCCTGACCCAAAGCTGATAATATGTGGTGTTTTAGATTCAAATCAAACATTAACAGTAAATCAAAGAAATTTTCTCGATTACTGTTTAATGATTGGAAAAAAATTAATATTAAAATTTGGGAAGGAACCATTATCCCCTACAATCAAAATGTGGACAGTGGAAATGTTGGAGACGTTGCAGTTGGAGAGAATTAGGTTTATCCTAATGGATAAACATGAACTTTTTGAACAAATATGGTCTCCATTCACTGATTATATGAAAGGGTAGCTGGGCTCAGCATTGTAACTCAACAAGTACCCGGTGGTAAAATCAGATGAAAAGGTTTAATCTGAGATTTGTATACTTGTCTCTATATATATATATATATTATTAGAAATTGTTCCATTCCTTATTAAGATGTATACTTTTTTATTTTTAAGTATAATAATTGTTTGTCAGTAATATGGGTTTTTTTAAATTATTTTGTTTTATTTATTTATTTATTTTTCTTCTCACATATAATCAAAATTATAATCACACTTTTTTAAATTAAACATCTATTTTTTCTTTACTCTTTTATCATTTCACTATTAAAAAATAATTTTTTGAGGCTTATATATATTGCTTTGTAATATTCATATAACTTTGGAAATATGTAATATGTATATCTGAAAAAAATGTTATATTATTTGTAATCCGTATGGCGTCTAATTAAAAAAAAATTGTTTTTAATGAAAATGGTGGCTTGGGAGCTTTGGCTGGAAGCTAAAAGGCACCGCTGCATATGGTGGCTTTGGGGCTTTGGCTTGAAGTTAAAAGGCACCACTGCAAATGGTGGCATGGGTGCTTTGGCTTGAAGCTAAAAGGCACCGCTGCAAATGGTGGCTTGGGTGCTTTGGATAACTTCCTGTTTGCACTGTATATTGATTTTAGATAAAACGCTACCCTTACCGCTGTGATTTTTGGCCATCTTACTCAGTCCCCTCCGCTCAGCAGGTGCAGAGGATTCTTCCCATCAATGAAAAATAAAGGTGTTATTAGTGTTTAAAAAATGTTGAGAATCTCTCTCCTGTCAATCACGCCATGATGGCCACACCTTTTCCAGTGGGAGGGGGAGGGTTTATAAAACCCAAAAGTGTGGGTGTGGCTCAGTCACTGCATGATGGGGGAGGGAGAGGTCACGACTCTGTCTGAGCTGTGAATCAACTGAACATACTGAATGTCTACTGAACTGTGAGTTTGGTGTTTTGTGTGGTTTTATGGTGGTTTTATGGTGGTTTGACCCTGCTTGAAATGGTATGAAACTGCAATTGAATGTGGTGGCCTTGCACCCTGCATGAAATGGTATGAAACTGCATTTGAATGTGGTGGCGTTGCACCCTGCATTAAAAAAGTATGAAGCTGCATTTGAATTTGTCGGCCTTGCACCCTGCTTGAAATGGTATGAAACTGCACTTGAAATTGGTGGCCTTGCACCCTGCTGAAAGTGGTATGAAACTACACTTGAATGTGGGGGCTTTGCACCCTGCTTGAAGTGGTAGGAAACTGTACTTAAATTTGGTGGCCTTGCACCCTGCTTGAAATGGTAGGAAAATGGATTTGAATTTGGTGGCCTTGCACCCTGCTTGAAATGGAATTTCAAGGAGTAGCCATGAGTCAACTGCTAGCCCACTGGCCGTGAGTGAGCTGCCAGCAAATCAGGCTTGAGGGACAGAGCTGCCACCCCAAGAGCCCATACGAGCACTCCACTGGCCACCAATAATGGAATTGGTGGAGAGATGGAATATTGCGTCAGGCACCAGTCCTCCCGTGTGAACATGGGACCCAACAGATCCCACTTAGTCTAGTATAACCTTGGAAACAGGACCTTTGGCCCAGTGAGTCCACGCCAACTATTGATCACTGATACATTAGTTTTCATGATATTCCACGTTTGCATGCTACACACTGTAGGTATGTTAGAAAACTTACCTTCAGCGGCTCTGTAGTTCTGCCACTGGCTGTGTGCATGACTTTGGCGCCTTTGAGGGAGGGGTGCGGGGTTAAAATACGATGTTTCTCCTACCTGTCCTAAATAGTTTTTACTCGGAGTGCAAGCTTTTGCTGAAGAATTGTTCTGGCTGCCGTTCTGTGAAATTTTTTTTTTAATCGCCCGACAAGTTCAGTGCAGAAGTAATTAAAAAATCAACGTCAATGTCGCCGTCAACGCTGACATCAGGGATGAATTTCACGTATGGGATAGGTAAAGGAAAGCCGTTTATTTTATGTTTAAAATGCCTTTAAACCACATTTTACGTTGCGAAACGGTGATTTATTCCCCATACGAACCGGCAGTATTTTTTCTGCCAATATGGGGTTCAAAATCACCGCAACCGCAACATTCCAATCGATCGCGTTCCACAAAAACCCACTCACAAGATGATTTAAATGCCCATTAATTTACGGGAATTGAACATTAAATTCCTTCCATTTGGTCTATAAATGCATGACAATGAGATTTAAAAATCATGTTCTATTGTGAATTCTTGTGTGAATGTTATTTGAACACTTAGGCTATTTAAAAATGTTATGTTTTTCTTAAGAAATAGATAGATATTTAGATCTACTCATTGAATTTTGTAATTAGCTACAATTGGGTAACTAACTAATTATATGCTTTAATTTCAGGTCATCCAAGCAAGATTCTCTCATATTTGTTTCAGAATTCCTCAATCTATAATAACTGAAAATTTTATTCAGTTCTCTTAATTTTTAAGAAAGTTATGGGCTTTTGATTGTCCTTGATCACAGCTTCTGTGTTAAGTCGATGGAAAAGCAATAGGGAACAAGATACTAATTTCCGAGGTTGAAAATGGCCATATCTTTTTTAATACTGAAGATATGAAGGTGAATTAGATGTCAAATTAAACTTCTTTTTATGCTTTATCTGATGGGATAAATTGCAGACTTGATTTTTTTTATCTCAAAATTTTGTAACATTGCTACACACTGTGGGCAATTTAGTGAAACTAATTTTAGTTTTTAGTCTTTAGAAATACATTGCGGAAACAGCCCTTTGGCCCAATGAGTCTGTGCTGACCAGCAAACACCCCATACACTCGCGTTATCCTACACACTAGGAACAATTTATAATTTTACCCAAGCCAATTAAGTTAAAACTCCACACGTCTTTGGAGTGTGGGTGGAAAACAGAGCACCTGGAGAAAACCCACGCAGTCACAGGGAGAATGTACAAACACCGTATAGTCAGCAACCATAGTCAGGATCGAACCCAGGTCTCTAGCGCTATAAGGCATCAACTCTACCATTGTGCCACCGTGCTGCCCATAACTTTGTTATGTAGAAAAAAATGAAAGTGATCAGTGCACAGTAAGATCACCCGAAAGAAGCCATGAGCGTTTTTGATTTTGGAGGCGGCTAATTGATGCTGGACAAGTCATCTGGATACTGAATATTAAAGCTAAATTCTATTGTGCATATATTCATGTGCTTGCCAAATGAAGAGATGATGCTTAATTGGTGCAGAGCATTTTTGTATTGCAAGTCGCAGATTATTTTTAATTCACTGCCAACAATGTTAACATAGTTATGCATACAGAAGATTCTTTGGGCTACGAGAATACCATGTCTACTCATGGTATACATAACATGCCAGGGTGGGGAGGTAAAACATTCTGGAGAAAATGCAAAAGCTGTCAGTGAGTCAAGATTGTCCAAAGATAGATCACAGAGTGATGATTCTGAAGGTATAGCATTGTAGGCATTGTTAGACTCAAAATGCTGGAGTGACTCAATGGGTCAGGCAGCATCTCTTGAGAAAATGTTTAGACACCGTTTCAGGTTGGCCTGAAATGTCACCTATCTATTTTCTCCAAGTTAGCTGCTTTACCAGCTGAGTTACTCCAGCATTTTGTGTAAACCAGAATATGCAGTTCCTTTTTATTACAGGTAGGCATTGTTCACATGAAGGTGGTAGCCCGAAGGCAGGTCTATTATGTGTAGGAAGGAACTGCAGAAGCTAGTTTAAACCGAAGACAGACAAAAAATGCTGGAGTAACTCAGCATCTCTGGAGAGAAGGAATGGGTGATGTTATCAGGTCAGGTCAAGACCCTTCTTCAGACTAGTCAGGGGACAGGGAAATGAGGGATCTCGACAGTGAAGTAGAGAGATATAGAACAAATGAATGAAAGGTATTCAAAAAAGTAACGATGACAAAGGAAACTGTCCATTGTTAACTGTTTGTTATATGAGAATATGCAGCCTGAAAAGGACAAAGGACAAAGGACATTTATTGTCACATACACCAATTGATGCAGTGAAATTTGAGTTACCATGCAGCACACAAATAAGATAAACACAACACTATAGAATTTAACATAACACACAAAAACATCCCCCCACAGCGGAATCAACATTTCCCACAGTGAGGGAAGGCAACAAAGTTCAGTCATCTTCCTCTTGTTCACCCATGGTCGGGGCCTAATGAGGCCTCCGCAGTCGCCGCGACGGAGACCGTGGCCTCCGAAGTCCACAGGCTGAGCTGGGCGGAGCTCCAACATTGGCAATCCTTAGCAAAAGATCCCAGGCCTCCGCGATGTTAAAATCAGTGCTGCCCACAGCTGGAAGCTCCGCAGACCACAGCTCCATGGTGTTAAAGTCGGGAAGCCAAACACTCCGGAGCTCCAGCACGGCAATCCCGGTAAGGCTTCGCCTGCTCCGCGATGGAACCCAGTGCTGCACCGCTGCTGAAGCTCTGGCCCGTCTCTGGCAGGAAAGGCCACGTCCATCCAGATAGTAGGCCGCGAGGGGGCGCGAAGATGCGGTTCGGAGAAAAGACGCATCCTCGACCAGGTAGTGACTGCGAAGACGGTTTCCCCTCCCCCCCCCCCCCCACCCCTCACATTAAAAAAAACTAAAATATCTCCAAAAACAAACTTTACACAGACTACAAATAACAAAAAGGATGAAAGGACAGACAGCTGCTGATGAGGCTGCCACACCTGATGGTGCCACCACTCGACGGGTGGGGGAGGGAGCATCTGCAGTTCCTTCTTACACACAATATGAAATGCTGTTCCTCCAATATACGTTTAGCCTCACTCTGACAATAGAGGAGGCTTAGGACAATAGTCAGTGTGGGAATGGGAAGAGCTTGGCTACCGGGAGACCAGGTAGGTCCAGGCAGGCTGAGCGAAAGTGTTCAGTGAAACGATCTTCCAGTCTACGTTTGGTCTCACCGATGTTTACGAGTCCACATCTTGAACAACAGATACAACAGATGAGGTTGGAGTAGGTGCAAGTGAACCTTTGCCTAACCTGAAAGGACTGTCAGGGTCCCTGGACAGAGTCAAGGAAGGAGGTACAGAGACATGTGTTGCATCTCCTATGGTTGCTGGGGAAGGTACCTGAGGAGGTAGTGATTTGGGTGGGATGGGATGAGTTAAACAGGGAGTTGCAGAAGGAACGGTCTAAGTGATGGAGCTGGGAAGTTGTGACTCATGGTGGGATCCTGTTGGAAGAGGTGAAAATATCAGAGTAATATGTGTTGGGTGAAAATGTTGGAGGATTATGTGTTGGGCGAAAATGTCGGAGGTAACGTGCAAGTACAGCAGGCAGTGAGGAAAACTAATGGCATGTTGGCCTTCATAATTACATGATTTGAGTCTCGGAGTAAAGATATCCCTCTGCAGTTGTACAGGGCCCTGGTGAGACCACATCTGGAGTATTGTGGTGTCATGGGTGTCCCCGAGACCTGGGTGTCATGGTACACCAGTCATTGAAAGTAGGCATGCAGGTGCAGCAGGCAGTGAAGAAAGCAAATGGTATGTTAGCATTCATAGCAAAAGGATTTGAGTATAGGAGCAGGGAGGTTCTACTGCAGTTGTACAGGGTTTTGGTGAGGCCAAACCTGGAGTATTGCGTACAGTTTTGGTCTCCAAATCTGAGGAAAGACATCCTTGCCATAGAGGGGGTACAGAGAAGATTCACCAGACTGATTCCTGGGATGTCAGGACTTTCATATGAGGAAAGATTGGATAGACTCGGCTTGTACTCGCTGGAATTTAGAAGATTGAGGGGGGATCTTATAGAAACTTACAAAATTCTTAAGGGGTTGGACAAGCTAGATGCTGGAAGATTGTTCCTGATGTTGGGGGAGTCCAGAACAAGGGGTCACAGTCTAAGGATAAGGGGGAATTCCTTTAGGACCGAAATGAGGAAAACATTCTTTACACAGAGAGTCGTGAGTCTCTGGAATTCTCTGCCACAGAAGGTAGTTGAGGCCAGTTCATTGGCTATATTTAAGAGGGCGTTAGATGTGGCACTTGTGGCTAAAGGGATCAGGGGGTATGGAGAGAAGGCAGGTACGGGATACTGAGTTGGATGATCAGCCATGATCACATTGAATGGCGGTGCAGGCTCGAAGGGCCGAATGGCCTACTCCTGCACCTATTTTCTATGTTTCTATTGTGTGCAGTTTTGGTCTCCTAATTTGAGGAAGGACATCGGTACTATTGAGGCAGTGCAGTGTAGGTTCACGAGGTTAATCCCCGGGGTGGCGGGACTGTTATATGAGGAAAGATTGGAAAGACAGGGCTTGTGTTCACTGGAATTTAGGATGAGAGGGGATCTTATAGACACGTATATAATTATAATAAGACTGGACAAACTAGATGCAGGAAAAATGTTCCCAATTTTGGGGTAGTCCAGAACCAGGGGCCACAGTCTTAGAATAAAGGGGAGACCATTTAAAACTGAGATTAAAAAAACTTTTTCACCCAGAGAGTTGTGAATTTGTGTAATTATCTGCCACAGAAGGCAGTGGAGTCCAATTCATTGGATGAAAAGAGTTAGATAGAGCTCTTGGGGCTAGTGGAATGAAGGGGTATGGGGAGAAGGCAGGCACGTGTTACTGAATGTGGATGATCAGCCATGATCACAATGAATGGCGGTACGAGCTCGAAGAGCTGAATGGCCTCCTCCTGCACCTTTTTTTCTGTTTCTATTATGTGTTGGGTGAAAATGTTGGAGGATCATGTGTGGGCAAAAGTGTCAGAGGCAAGTCTATTACCCAGTCCCAGGCAAGTCTATTACCCTAGGCTACAACTGGGACCTGAAAATAGTGCCAAATCCGATGACTGTATACTATTTCAGTGAACTACTGCTATACACTTGTACAGTATTTGAGATGCCTATCTAAAATGTATCAAAGTGGTTATGTATAGTGATACGTGCTGAACTGTATAAACAATGAATTGCACTTTGGTACGTGTGACAAATAAAGTACAATTTGCATAAAGTACTATACTGCATTTGCAGACCACAGCCACCTAATACTCCAGATATATATTGAGATGGCCAGCACATTCCTCCCAATAGTGCTTTTGTCAGCTGGTTCAAACCATTCAAATTAGTTCACAAGTTCACAAGTTATAGGAGTAAAAATAGCCCATTTGGCCCATCGAGTTCACTGCGCCATTCAATCATGACTGATCTCTGTCTCCTAAACCCATATTTCTGCCTTCTCCCCATAACCCTTGACATCAGTTCTGATCAAGAATCTGTCTATGCCTTAAAAATACCCACTAACGGCCTCCACAGCCCCCTGTGGCAATGAGTTCCACAGATTAACTACCCTCTGACTAAAGAATTTATTCTTCACCTCCTTTCTAAAAGAGCGCCCTTTAATTCTGAGGCAATGGCCTCTGGTCCTAGATTCTCCCACCAGTGGAAACATCCTTTCCACATCTGCTCTATCTATGCTTTTCATTATTCTGTAAGTTTCAATTAGGTCCCCCTCAACCTTCTAAACTCCAGCGAGTAGAGACATGAGTTAAAAGTACTATTGTTTAAAGCACACACCATTAAAGAACAAATTATTAAAGCTAGCTTTGCAATAACCATCCTCTTCGGGTACTTATTTTTGAAATTGGTCCACCATTCAGATTGCACTCTTCTGCTTAAATGGAATTAGAATCTCTCTCCCAACAAGTTCAACATCTGCATGTCATCCAGGGAGAGACTGAATAATCTGTCTGCACAGTGAAGGAGACATTGATATATATGGTAGATATTGGGTAAAGGTACCAAGTTGTCATGGGTTCACCGCTTGGCTTTGGTTGTGGGGCACCACCCACAGCACTGCAGGGTGCTCCTTTGCTGAGATCCTGAGGGGGGTCACAGAGACTGGAAGGTGCAGCCTAAGATAGGTGCTACCAAAAAGATAGGCGGAGGAAATCATAATTGTCATTAGCTCATGTGGGTCCATTTCCAATAGAAAACACTGTGAGAGTACTCTGCCCACCAGGTGTAGAAGAATGTCAATGTGGAGCCAGAGGTATTCCTAGTTCAGAAACGCTCAATGAATTATGAATGTTAGATCAAAAAGATGATCTTTCAGTCTGATGGTGCATGTTCAGAAGACTGGTTTGGAGGCTGAATATGAGCTACTGGATTGGTTCCCAATACAGTTTTTACTGGACAGGGTATGGATCATGATGCACCAGAAACTCAAACGTGAATAGATGATATATACATTGTTCATCAGGATCATGAATATGTGGACTGGACGCTAGAAGTAAATAATGCAACACCATTGCTGTTGAGGAAATAACATGAAATTTGCAGATAGTTTAAATCTAAAGCTGTTGAATTTATTTATATTCTGAATGCAAGCAGTTACTTGATAAGATGTGATATTTTACATAATTATTGTTAAAATGGGTTGGTTTGCTATTTTGTAATAGCAATGTTGTGTTTCTATATCTAAAGCTTTCACATACATGGTTTATCTTTTGAAATATTATTGTACCAATTGCTGCACTTGAGTGCTGTTTACATCATTGAGAAGCATTGACCTTGTTACTTGCCTTTATCATTAACTGTGGAGAAAAGTTTACAGATAAAATATCCATTTGGATTTATATTTCTTTGAGAGCTCCAGTGGCTTTTTACTCCAACGACATTAGAAGGCCTTTACAAATTCAAATTGCATGAAAGCCCAAAATTACTGGATCGAATCATGCAGTGGGAAACCATTCTTCTACTGCCCCATGTGCTGATTCTTTCAGCATCTTATCTAATTAAACCTAGTCCCTCAATCCACTCCCATAGCTCTACACGTTTCTCATTTTCAAGCAGTCATCCAATTCAAATCTAAAAGTTATTGCTGAATCTCCTTACTAATTCTACCCATGTGATTGTGGCAATTCGCTGTATCAAATAAACTTTTACTTTTCTTTGCAATTGTTTTTAACAAATGTGTCTACTGGTTCCCTTCTCGGTAGTGGAAAACGTTTCTATCTCAGTTCATTATCTGGAGCATCGCTATTAACATTCCCCAAATCCTCCCCTGCCCCTCATAATTAAAATTTGGTATTGAAATCGGAAAATTAAAGTGATTGTTTTAAGTATTACATAAAAGGCGATGCTTTCCATGTTATTTCTGTATAAATAAGAGACAAGCCAGTAAAAATTACCTCTTGTTAAACAGTTTTGTAACAATAGTATTGCTAATTTAATTTAAAATTACTGTAGCGTGCAGAGGTTCTATTTATTGGGAGTTGATACATTTGACCGTTTGTATCACAGTGCCAAAAAGCAGTACTTTTTTTTTAGTTTGTTGGAGTCCATGATAGTTCATGAACTTGTTCACTAACTTGCAGAGCTTCATTATCAGTTATATCAACAATACAAATTCTGGAAACAGTAATATTAATTTCTTAAATTATAATCAGAGATAACCTGATGATCTCGACACATTTTAAATTCTATTAGCTAATTGTCAAAAATACAAACATCAAATACGGTGATTATGAAACTACCAGATTGTTCTAAAAATCCATTGATTCAAAATACTCTTTCAGAAATAGAAATGTGCTAATCTTATCCAATATGGTCCACAGATAATGCAAGAGCTCTGGTAAAATAGTTGAACTCCTACCTGCCCTTTGAATTGACCCAATGAGCCATCCTCTTCAACTAAGCGTAGCAATAAAAGCAGGTCCTGTCAGTCTGAAGAAGTGTCCCAACCTGAAACATCACCTATCCATGTTGTCCAAAGATGCTGCTTGACCCGCTGAGTTACACTAGCACTCTGATTCCTTTTCCGGTCTTGTCAGTGATGTTCACATCCTGTTGGGGTGAGGCAGGTAATTATAATCTCACTTTTTTTCCCAGAGGGCTATGATAGACATCATTAAAGCAAATAATTACAAAAATGTCCTTAATGATTCTTGGGGGAGAATTTAAGGTTGTACTGGTATTATAAGTATTTGTGCATTCTTGTTTTGTGGAGTTTGCCTGGTATCATCTCTTCATTTTCATTGTTTTTTATTATGGTTGATGTTTGTAAGGGCTGTTTGCAAATATACTGTTTGCAAAGTAAATAAACTTCAAATAGAATGAAATTTAACTTATCATTTTCCAGATATTTTAAGATTATACGTATTAGTGGGGATAAACATTGTTCCCAAAACCAGAAATAGCCAAAGAGAAACTCTTAAAATGAAGAAACAAGGTGAGAGCAAAGGAATGTCTCACAACCATAAAACATATCACATAACTGTAACTATGGTTGTGGCATTTGGCTCTCAAATGTGACAAGGGATAATGTTGTATTTCATTACTGCAACAACATTAATGGAGAACATAAGCAGGACCAGTTAATGTGGCAGGAGCCCCTATAATGAGAAAGGTGCTGAGCCTAGACAGAGCCAGTAATAAAACATATCCTGGTTATAGGAGACTAGAGGTTGTTAACCTGTAAAATATGGAATTAGGCAGACTGTAAAATGAAGAACCTACATGTGAAGAGAAGTAAGGTTACATACTACGCATGTACAGTGGTAGGTAAACTGGAATGTTGAAGGACTTCACCCACTTCAAGTGAAGTTAAAAGCTTTATCAATGCTCCTGCCCAAACTAATGTAATTGTTTTGAAGTCTCATGTGGGACTATTGAATGATCATAATGAATTCCTCCCATATCTAACAATGCCTTGTATATAAAGAATGTGAAGTGAATCTCAAGAGAAGGGATCTGTGCTCTCAGAAGAATTGATATTGTCTGTTGGTGTGCTTGTCCATCACTCAATAGAGTTTAAAAAAAGTCACCACAGTGTATTGGTGATGGCACAGGACTATCAAATTGAAAGATGGTCCCAAAACACCAATTATGTTTGTGTCCAAAATGTTGACAGCAGCAAAGGGCAACTGCATCTTGACTGGATAAAGAAGGTTTACTCATCATGTTGAGGTGCAGTAGGTTCCATGAGTACATTATGAAGATCATTTCACTATTTACATTGATGTTTTAGTTCCTTGTTCTGTGAAGCCGGTGGATCATAGGATGTCCCTGTAAGTCTGGAGGTGGACTTTGACCTTGAGAACATATGAGTAAACTGTTGTTTCCAAAGTGTGGATAAGCAGATGCTCTAAGACATCTTGCAGTACCAGCGATTAGCATTGATAGAGGAATTCAGGACTGAGTTTGTCTTGGTGTATTGTGCAGCAAAGGATACCCATATTGTCTCACATGGAGGTCAGACCAGAGTGATCCCCAGCATATTTATTTATTTATTTATTTTATTTATTTGTTTATTTGTTCCGAACAAGTAAAGACATAAATAGGAATAAATAACAACAACAAAATCGAAATAGTCAAACAATTGGACATTCCAGGCAATATTTGCAAAGCAATGAAAATCATAAAGCAAAATGTAACTCTCCAACACTTGTTCTTTACAAGCTCGAAAAGAAGTGAGAAGAAGAATAACTTATTTAATCTCACCCCTTCTCCCTAAACCCTTCTTCCATATTTAATAATTAATTAATAATAATAATTATGACCATTATTAATAACATTGCTTATAATAATAATAATAATAATAATAATAATAATGATCATGTATCAATAGTAATGTAATATGTAACATATTGTAATTAAAATATGTAAAAAATAATTGGCATAGAGCAGACATTGGATGAGAGGTAGGTTATGTAGTAATATATGCAATTTATGTGGTGATATATGTACTTAAGTTGTCAGTAATTCTAATTGTCTGTAGATCTATCCCCAAGCCAGTATTGGTCATGTGTTTTGGGGGCTCAGCTTGTATCTAGATCTTTGGTGGGCACCATTTTGGTCAATGTCTATGAAGACTGTGTTTACTCCTGTGCACACGGGAGTCTTGAAGAAATTAAATTAACTTTCTAAAAGACACAACTCAGACTTAATTTTGGTAAGTTAAGATGTAACAACAATTAAGTCACTAAAAAGAAAGAAAGACTTTTCAATGGAATTTATGTAGGATTAATTTCAGACGAGTCTCTTACATCTCATAACAGTCAATTTACTTTGAAATGCTGGAGTAACTGGAGAGTTAGAAGGAATGGGTGACGTTTCGGGTCGAGACCTTTCTTCAGACCCGAAATATCACCCATTCCTTCTCTCCAGAGATGCTGCCTGAGTTACTCCAGCATTTTTGGTTTAACCCAGCATCTTCAGTTCCTTCCTACACAGTTCATTTACCTCCATGTGTCTCATTGCCCATTGTGAATGAAGAGCTGACTAAAACACCACATGATATCAAGAGGGAGGCAATTCTCTCCTCCCCCACTGAAGTTGTGGAAGATCTCAGGCAATGGAAAATGCAATAGCATGGCAGTGAGCAATCCGTATAATATCATTATAAGGATATTGTACTGTCAACAGCTTTGAATATTGGTGTAACTTTTTATATTTGCTCATTGTTGTGCAAAGACACATCACACAGCTCAACAAACCACAGGAGCATTCGATATAGATAAAGGTCATGCTGTTAAACCAGTTGTCATTTTAATTATCTAGCACGAGATGCAAATTTTAATATTTTGCATTTGAATCCAAAAATAATTACTTGCCACCATTTCATTATTTCCATTAGTTGATTCTTTAAGCTGCCACTTGTGACGACATTTTAATATGCTGATGACTATTTTATTAAATCAGTGACAACAAAACAAAAATCTGACTAATTAAAAAAGAAAGCTGGGGGGAATATAAATCTTGTTTGCATCGCCTTAGGGCTTTAACATTTTAATAAGCATTGTTATATAAACAACAGAGTGTTATTTTTATAAATCCACTATCATATTATCTCTCAAAGGAGTTGCATGTTGCTCTACTCATTAAATCCCACCTAAAATTAACAGCAGCAATTGTTGGAAATGCTCAATATCTATTGATTGCAAATTAGAGGGAAGATTTTGTCATTGATTTTTATCAGAACTGGGAAAATGAGAAGATGAGCACGTTTCAAGATGCTGTGAAAAGGAAGGGTAGGGAAAAGGTAAAAGACTGTCATGTGATAGGATGGAATCAAGGAAGGGTAACATAATCAAGTAGTTAGAAAGTGTAAGGCAAAAGTTGTAATGGCAATCTTCTGTAACAAGGCAGATTCAATAGGGTCATTTGAGGGGCTTTTGGATAGGCACATGGCTATACAGGGAGTGGGTGGATATGGATCATGTGCAGTTTATCTTGGCATCATATTTGATACAGACATTGTGGGCCGAAGAACCTAGTTTCTGTACTGTACTATTGTATGTTCTATAAAACAAAGAAATGTTGCGAAAAAAAACAGCAAGCCAGGTAGTATCTGTAGCGAGGGAAACATGGTTAACATTTCAGGTCTATGAGCTTAAAGTGGATGGGTTTATTTTGTTGTTTATTTTAAAATTTCCAACATCTGCAGTTAATTTGATATCAGCTTCTACATTAAGTGGCAACCCTCTGGATAAGCTGTGCAAAAGTATTAATGGCTGAAGCCATCGCAGAATTCAACGTAATGATAATTTTGATTTATATGAAATGTTTTAGAACAGTAAAACATTTATGCCACTTCATAGAGATTGCTGAGCCATAGAAAGAATTCTGATGAATGGCCTTGACTCTAAATTTCGACCATTCCTTTGCTCTGTTGATTCTGTTTGAGCAATGGAATTGCCACAGCAGTTTGTTTTAAGTCCATGCTACTCTTTTTAGACCATTCTGATTAGTTCCAATGTCATGATTGCATCTCTGTTCTGCAAACTATCTTCACCTATGTAATTATCTAAATGTCCCTTTGCAAACAGCTGGTGAATGCTTTTATTGTCTCTAAAACCTACTAATTCAAGATTAGCAACATTCTGAGCATTTATGAGCATTTATTTCCCATTTCTTGCATGTCCTTTTAACATTTAAGAAAGAACTGCAGATGCTGGAAAAATCGAAGGTTGACAAAAATGCTGGAGAAACTCTGCGGGAGAGGCAGCATCTATAGAGCGAAGGAATAGGTGACGTTTCGGGTCGAGACCCTTTTTCAGTCTCGACCCAAAACATCACCTATTCCTTCGCTCCATAGATGCTGCCTCACCCGCTGTGTTTCTCCAGCATGTTTGTCCTTTTAACATTATATTTGCTGGTCTTTGAAACATTTACTAATAGTTTAGTCTTTATTTACCTAATCCAACTTGTTCATTTGAAATTATCTTGTACATCTCTAATACATTTCCTTCAACATGTTCTTGTCTGTATTTTTTAAATTGTATTTTCTGGTCTTTGAACCATTTACTAATAGCTTGGTCTTTATTTGCCTAATTTAACCTGTACATCTGAAATTATCTTATACATATCAATATATTTCCTTCAACATTTGCTTCAACGCAGACATCTTCACCCTCTCCAGTGTAAATAAGGTTAAAGCACTAACAAAGCAAGTGAGCCAGAAATAGAAATTAAATCTTCAATAACAGCCTCTTCTGATGAAAACAATAAATATGTTTTTCAATAGTCTTCTTCAATGGTCCTGTGTGTTCCATTTCCCATCATTATGTTCTCCCTGTAGCTTATTTTGAGAGACAAAATATATGCTGCATGTCTGCTCACAATTACCATTGATAGAGCTGAAAAGCTAATATAAACTATGCGTCTATTGAGAGCACAGCAAATGCAGCCGACATATCAGCAGACTTGGAATGGTGAGGTTTTCCATTGTTAACTTACCTGCTTGAGAACTGCTAAAACTTGATATGTAAAAATGATTTAGGTATGGGCAGAGAAGCAGCAGATGAAGTTTAACCCAGACAAGCATGAGGTGTTGCACTTTGGGATGTCGAATACAGCGGGAAGTATATAGTTCCTGGCAGAAGCATTCACAACATTCACGTACAAAGGTATTTTGGGGTCCAAATCCATAGCCCGTTGAAAGAAGCAATGCAAGAAGACATATGACATGCTTACCTTTGTTGATTGGGGCACTGAGTATAAGACTCAGGAAGTCATGTTGTAACCTTAGGATATTTTGGTTAGGCAGCATTTGCAGCATTGTGTGCATTTCTTGGTGTCCTATTACAGTAATGATAAGAAGGTTTTGGACAGGGTGCACATGGTTTACCAGGATACTCTCTGGATTAAAGGGCAATAGCTGTAAGGAGGAGTTGGACAAACTTAGATTGTTTTCTCCTGTGGGTTTGGAATTTCCACATTCACCTGCAAGTCTGGACATGTTGTCAGATATTTCCTGTTCAGTGGAGAACCATTAGCAATTTCCAGAATTGTTAAAGAAGGAACTGCAGATGCTGGAGAATAGAGGGTTACACAAAAAGCTGGAGAAGCTCAGCGGGTGCAGCAGCATCTAAGGAGCGAAGGAGATAGGCGACGTTTCGGGTCGAGACCCTTCTGAAGAAGGGTCTCGACCCGAAACGTCGCCTATCTCCTTCGCTCCTTAAATGCTGCTGCACCCGCTGAGTTTCTCCAGCTTTTTGTGTAACCCCAGCAATTTCCAGAAGTTCTTTTCTATTGAATTCTGAGTGCAGCTCCACTCTACAGAATTAAACCCCATTCTAATCTGTAGCAATAAGGGACTGCAGATACTGGTTTATAATCTGCACTAGCTCAATTCAGTTCTGGTTATTGGTGAGAATAGTAAGATTAAATGAGAACTTACCAGTTTGAAGTTTGATACTTATTTTATGAGGAGATACGATGAGGGATTTCGTAAAGACACCGCCAGCACGCATGCCTGTCATTCTTCAAAGCAGCGGTGTGAAATCACAGATAGTAGAATTGACTGGAGATAGTAAGATTAAAATAAACTATTATACCAGTTGACCTTATGATAGAGGGTTGGGAGCGGAGGGCACAAAATCTCTCATCATAACTCCTCATAAAATAAGGATCAAACTTCAAACTGGTAAATTCTCATTTAATCTTACTATTTTACTTCGGAGGCACGTGAGTGACTTCGTGAAGATTTCAAAGCTCTGTGATTTCATGCCCTGGAACCACGTTCATGCTCACACACTGCCGTAATAACTAATGGAGGAAGTATGTTAACGTATTTCAGAGCTGAAAAACAATAATGTATTTATTAACACAAATAAAAACCCCTGACCGGGGAATGTTCAGGGAACAGAACTTAAAACAGTGTCTGCAAACATTGCGGGTGTGACCACAGGTTTATTGTAAAACCGCTGAAATGTGCCCTCATTGGCCCAGCCTTCTGTTGCGAGGACATGGTCCATGGGCACCTCCATGGTCCTCACCGCTGATGTGGATGCAGCCCTGGTAGAATGAGATTTTAAAATGTCAGTGTCTATCCCTGCTGCACCCAACACCACCCTGAGCCACCTGGAAATAGTCTGCACAGTTACCCTGTAGTGTGGGCGTTTAAAACTGATAAAAAAATACCTACTTCCATACCCCTGATATTCTTGGTGACATCTATATAATGTCGGAGGTGGGTGCCTATACAAAGACGTTCATCATTAGGATATACCAGGAATTCCAATTTAAGACTGGTTGTTCCAGGTCTATGGTGTTTTAGTAACTTGTCGATAAAGAAGGTTACCTTAGTGGGGGTTGAGACCATTCTGTCCAATTTTAATTTGTGGAGGGTCTGGACCCATTGAGCAGTGATAAGTGCCATCAGCATCACCACTTTGTAGGTGAGTTTAGCCAGTGGGAGATTCAAAACTGGTGACCAATTCCTGAGTAGGGATAACACTGCCCCAATATCCCAGGTCAAAGTGTATCATGGCCTGGGAGGGTTGGAATTGAAAATACTCCTCATTAATTTCATTACCAATGGATGGGATCCCACTCCGTCTGAGGTAGGATGATAATGCACTCCTTGCACTGTTGATGGCACTGTAGCTGAGGCCCTCATCGTAGTGAAGGCCCACGAGGAATTCCAGCACATCTGTGATGGTGGCAGAGTTGTAGGTGGTATCAGTCCTGGAACAGAACACCTCCCATTTCCTTACATGGGTAAGGTATTGCTTCTTTGTGGACTCTCTGCACGATGCCGCGATGATGTCCATGGTCCTGTTCGACAGCCCGAATTCCAGTAATGGTCTCTTCAGAACCTGCAAGCCAACAGGTTCAAATGACTATGGCATGGATGACTCTCCCTGTTATGGGATGTGTCAGGAGGTTCGGGCATTTGGAAACCGGAAAACACGATTCTTTCACCATGTCGAGGACCACTGGGAACCTGTGTAGGCCAGTCGGGTATTATCAGTATTCCTGATGCGGAATCTAACTGGATTTTCCACAATACCCGACTGATGAGGCAGAAAAGGGGAAAATGCATAGAAGAACAAGTTCCCCCAATGTAGCGAAAAGCGTCCATCGCTACTGCCCCAGGGTCTGGTTCCAAAGAGACATATGTTGGTATCTGATGGTTCAATCTGGACGCAAAAAGGTTGATATCCAGTGTTCCATACTGAGCTATAATGTCAGCAAATATTTGGTGGTTCAACATCTCCTCGGTGTCATTGAATATCTGTGACCTGGTGTCCGCCACTGTATTTAGCTTACCCGGAAGGTATGTAGCTGAAATCCAAATGTTTCTTTCAATGCGCCAGTGCCAAATTGTGTTTGCCAATTCATCACAAGATATCGACTTGATACCACCATATGGTTTAAATATGCCACCACCACTATTTGTAGACGGATATGGGTATGATGCATATTTGTACAGTAGGCCCATAGTCCGTGAAATGCTCCCAGCATTTCCAAATAGTTTATACCTCGTGATTGAAGCAATGTAGATTCATGCAAATCCCATCTACCACCACATGCATAGGTCTGTCAAAATGCCCAGCATGAATTTTTAGTGCTGAGATTTTTCCTCTTTGCAAATTTTGATAATGCAACAGTCCATATTGTGCAGCTGGAAATGTAGCTACAAGTTTCCCAATTACCTTAGCAGCATGTCAAATAGTCGATATTTTTGGAGCAAGCAAGGCTATTACATACCTCTATTATATCTGCCGCTTTGTTATTTGGTAAAGTGATAGTCATGTGATTTGTGTCAATCGTGAATCCCAGATAGTCCATAATGACAGAAGATATTAACTTAGATTTGTCTGGATGGATGACGAACCCCACCTTTTGGAATAGTGACTTGGTGGCTGTCACAGCTAACTTAGCCAATTCCAAAGTTTTCCCCACAATCAGGATGTCATCAAGATAGGCCATGACTATGTGGTTTTGTCTTCGTAGAGACGTCAATGCTGGTTTCAATATTTTGGTAAATAACCTGGTAAATGTGTTCTATACTGCCACAACTGCCCAATCCAGACAAATTTCAATTATCTGTGGTGATCTTTACGTACAGGTACTGAATAGTATGCATCTTTTAGATCGATGCAGGCCATGAAGTACTCTCTGGAAATCAGTTGTTTGACAGTTTCAAATGTTTCCATCTTGAAATGGGTATAATGCACAAAGGTATTCAGTTGAGTTAAATCAGTAATAATATGACATCCACCAGCTTTTTTGGTTTTGGTAAAGATGTTAGATACAAACTCACGAGGTTCATGTATGGTTTTCTCTATTACCCCCTTGGTATATAATCTGAATAGTTCTGCATGTCCTTCCACTTTCTCTTTTTGAGAAAGCACAAATTTTCGGCAAGGTACATGTTGAACTGGGGGGAGGAGTTTGTTAATAAATTCAATTTCATAACCTTGAATACTGTGCAATATAAAGAGGTCATAAGTTATGGAACTCCATGCATCCCCAAACCTACCTCCCACTTGTGAGGTTATGCATGCAGAATTCCCAAGGGAACCAGATCCACTTACCTCCATGGTTACCGGTGGGACATGATCTTCCGTCCTTGACTCTTGGGATGTGGTGGCGCTGTGGTGTGGGGTTAACGCATTTTCCAAGCGGGTTGCTCTGGGCCTTGGCCTAAAAAAGGCCTCTGTGGATGAGGCTCGACCTTTGGGTTTGCACCCGTCACCCTATCGGGGTGAAGCGGGGCCAGTTGGGCATTGTGTAGGGGTGCTGCCTGCTAGAGGAAGGTGGTTTTATCATGCCAATCACTTTAGCTTCCTCATCTAGTACCTTGACCTGTTTGGGCAGGTCATCCCCAAACAGCAAGCTCGGTGACGGCGTAGCGCTGGCTTTACACAACCCCGCAAATTTGGGGTTGAGCGTGGGACGGATAGAGCTTTTCCTGAAGCAATTGATCTCATATTGAGCATTGCAGAACAGGACTAATGCATCCTGCTGCTCTTCCGTCATGTCCTCACCATCAACGGACCTGGCAAATGCCGTAATCCCTGATGTCAGTAGATTCAGAATTTTCAGAATTTTCAATTCTTGTGCCCTTATACCAGGGCTTATGTTCCCCCTTATGGGTGTGTTGATGGTGGATACATTCAGCGACACACAATTCTCCGGGGCCAGGTACTTGGCTGTGGTCTCGGATATTACCTGTTCCTGTAGTTGGTGAGTAGTCAGGTAATTGATGCTTGCCACTAGCCGTGGCTGAAGTGGTTGCCCTTTCTGGGATGGTTGTGCAAATTTGGACACCATCCCCAGAAGTTCCTCTTCCTGCATCCTATGCAAATTTGGATCTTCGGTCAACCCCTCCTCAAAATCAGCCAATCCCTGACTTCTGGCACTTCCTTCCGAGGAGGGAGAGATGTTGGACAGTCCTGGAAAAGGAGCTGTCATGGACCTATGTGATCCATGGGACATATGGTCCTGCTGGGGTGGGTCCCTCTGAAGCAGCTGCTCCATCATCCGCTCCATGCCGGTAATGCGATCGCCGTCACTATCTGTGAACGGCAGGTCGTCTTCCCCAAACTCGGCTGAGTCAATGAGGCTATGACCGCCAGTCTGCACCCCGTCGGGGTCATGACTCCTGGACTGTTGCGGTAGAAGGTCAGTGCCTGCTGCTCCAGCGGGGCTACGCAACTCCCGCATGGATCTGCCGCCTGTCCGCGGTCTTCCGGACTGAAGCGGTGGAGAGTCGGTGACTGCTGCTCCTGCGGTGCTACACGACTTCCTAGTAGATCTACCGCCAGTCCGTGGTCTTCCGGACTGTGACGGTGGGGAGTCGGTGCCTGCCGCTCCAGAGGAGCTACATGACATCCACGCGGGCCTGCCGCCAGTCCGTGGTCTTCCAGACTGATGCAGCGGAAAGTTGGTGCCTGCCGTAAAAACGGGGCTACTCGACTTCCGTGCGGTTTTACCACCAGTCCGCAGTCTTCCGGACTGTCGCGGTGGAGAGTCGGGGCCTGCCGTATGAACGGGGCTGCCCAATTTCTGCACTTTTTTGACGTCAGTCCGCGGTCGTCCAGACTGAAGCAGTGGAGAGTAGGGGCCTGTCGTATGAACGGGGCTTCCAGACTCCTGTGCGGTCCTACCGCCAGTCCGCAGTTTTCTGGACTGTTGCGGTGGAGAGTTGGGGCCTGCCGACTGAGCGGGGCTCCCCAACTTCCGCGCTGCCTTCCGAGGGTGCTGCCAAAAACTCAACGGCCAGCTCTGGGGAATTTGGACGCTGAGCTCGCTCCAAAGTCCCGTGGTCCTCCATGGCATGCTTGGAAGCAGCCCTCTTTTTATTCCGATTTTTATCCATCGCAAAGTCTCTGTAAAAGATTTAACTAATACAGAGCACCAACCAGCTCAACGTTAGTAAAACTTACCTGATGGTCCTTTTTTAAAGCTACCGGCAGAGGAGCTGCGCCCCTCCCAGCTGGTCGATTGCAATGCTAGCGACGATATATGTCGTGCATGTGTGTTGGCGGAGTCTTCACGAAGTCACTCACGTGACTCTGAAGTAAAATCATCTTTACATTAGACACAAGTATAGCTGGAGACTTGATGTCAAGTATCCCGACAAGTTTTGGGCATATGCTACTAGCTCGAGAGAAATTCTGGGACTACGAGAACACACAAGCATTGTGAAAATGGATATGTGATGGACATCTGATGAGAGCAGAGCTGACGTCAACTTCATAAGATAGACACAAAATGCTGGAGTAACTCAGGCGGGACAGGCAGCATCTCTGGAGAGAAGGAATGGGTGACATTTTTTGTTGAGACTCTTCTTCAGACCAGAGGGTAACTTAATGGCTATGTAGTAGTGTGGCTATGTAGTGGTTGAGAAGATAAAGTGTCTGGGAACCGCCATTTTGCAGAGGAACTCTATGATGAGAATGCAAATATGACCCGGCAACATAATTAAGCACTCTCTAGCCTGATAAGGAAAAAAATATGCATTTTGTTTATTCAGCACTTGGATGAGTGAAAACGAAATGATTGACCAGAATTGTGAGAGCCTTGGGTTAGACCAAAGGCTTGCTTTAGGAGTTTGAAGGTAAAATTAATATAAAGGAAGGGCAGTCTGAGACTTCGGGAGTGCCAACGAGGGAACAACCATCACAAGAAGAAGGGACCTGAGTTTGAAACACAGAGAGGACTACCCCTAAAAACAGAGTGAATCTGACCTATTCATTCGTACGGGTAATATCTGAGTCCAAATCAAGAATTTTGTGATTTAGTTTAAGAAGTGATAGGTTGAAATAGTGAAGTATATGAGAAGTTATTAGAAGTCAATGGTTTGAATGCACATCAGTTGATACCCTATAGGGTCAACACAAGGAACTGCAGATGCTGGAATCTTGAGTAAAAATTACAAAGTACTGGTGTTCAGGCAGCATCTCTGGAGAACATAGATGGCATTTTGGGTTGGGACCTTCAGACAAATTATGCTAGGGGGAGAAATCTAGAAGACAGGAGGTAGCGAGACAATGCTAGTGATATGTAGATACAGGTGAAGGGGTTGAGTGGATACAAATAAGGAGGAAGTTAAGTGTCAAAGGCTAGAGTGAAAAGGAGACAAAAGAGTGTCAGATAACATGAGAAGAGGCATAAAATTAATAGACGGCACAGCGACACAGCTGGTGGAGCTGCTGTTTCACAATGCCAGAGACCCAGGTTCAATTCTGACCTTGGGTGCTGACTGTGCGGAGTTTGTAAAGTCTTCCTGTGGTTGTATGGGTATCCTCTGGGTATACTGGTTTCCACCCAAATGCCAAAGATATTTGAGTGTAAGTTAATTAGTCGCTGTAAATTCCTAACATGTAAGGAGTGGATGCAAAAGAGCGAGAACATATAACTGGTGAGAACATGTGATTGATGGTCAGCATGGCCTCGATGGGTCGAAGGGGCAGATTCTATGCTGCATCTCTCTAAACTAAATTAAATGTGAAGCCAGAGGGAAGGATATAAGTTGAAGGGGTGGAGGGGTGAGCGGGAGAAGATGCCAAGGTTAATAGTTGCATGGTCCACTGTAGAACAGTGATAGGTGATTTCAGAAGAGTCTGAAATAGGGTCCTGACCAATATGTCACCTATCCATGTTCTTCAGAGATGCTGCCTGACCTGCTAAGTTATTCTCGCACTTTGTATCTTTTCTCGTAAATCAGTATCTGCGTTTCCTTGTTTCGATACTTTTCTACACTAATCCTATTTACCTGCATTTGATCCACCGTCTTCCATATCTTTGTCCTTTGCTCGACTGGTGGGTTCATTCTCCCAATATCTTCAGCAGGTCATGCAGCATCTATAGTGAGAGAGAAGAGGAACAGTATTAAGATTCAAGTCAATTACCTTTGATAATTTACTGAGCTCATTTTCAACCTAATTTTTACTTGTTGGTTTTAAAGCATTGGTTGTAATATCATCTGTATTTCTTATTGATTCTTCTGTTTCTTGTTAGCTTTTATTTTAAGTTTCATCTTATGAAGCTCTCTACAGAGGTATTCAAAGCCAAAAACTCCATGACGGCAAATGTTTACGTTTATATTTGGAGATACAACATAGAAACAAGCCTTTCAGTACACCGAGTCCATGCCGGCCATCAATCACCCATTCACATAAATTCTATGTTACCCGACTTTCTCATTCATTCTCCATATTTTAGTGTCAATTTTACAGATTAATCTACAAATTCACACTTCATTGTAATGTGGGAGGAAACCAGAGATGATATGGTCAAACCTTCCTGATCATATGGAAAGTGTGCAAACGCCACACAGACAGATTGCTGAAATTGAATATTGTTACCTGCATTTCCCCAAATTCCTTGATCGGGAGTACTTTTGCATCATATGGGCACAGATTTATCATATAACCTTAGATTTAAAATATTGAAGAAACCTTTGAGTAATTTTCAAGCGCAGGCATCAGTGAACAGGACAGAAATAGCAACATCACATCTCTCCCATAAGCATAATTGAAATTATTTTACCATGTTTTCTTTTGCTTCATTACTAGATGAATGACTGACTGACCGCATGGTTGAATGTGAGGCTCTGCAATATAAATTAGTTGTGTTTAATAAATACCAACTTAAGAAATATTTCACAGTATTTATTTACATTCACCATTACATTTCTACTCTTGAGGCTGCATTCAGTTTTTGACAACGTGCAAGATGCACATGAAAAGATGCTTAAAGCTGGACAGCAATATGTGGGAATACATAAAAGGAGGGACAGTCACTCAATGTGAGCTTCACTTCTTCAAACAATTTCTTCATGCATTCTAAAGCACAGAATTGCTACATGTCCTCCAAGATAAATATACTCATCCTGAATTGCTTTGATGTCCCATAATTTCTCATAACCATCCAACCGTAATTTGGTAAAAACTTTCCTCGCTGAATTGGATTATATTCAGGTGGGAGTAGTTTGGAAGAATCAAACAATGTTAGTTATATTGTAGAAGCTCTGAGATATAAGTGAAAGAAAACATTTCTATTAGGTCTTAATATCCTCTCATTTATATATATATAAATATATGTATAGATATATACACACGTACATATCAGTTAAGGTTATATTTATGTACACACACACACACACACACAAATGCGTGCACACACACGCACACACATATGTATACGTGAGTGATGGTCCTCAAATGCGACTTTGGCGCAAACCCCAGAGACAAGCACCACCGGAGCCAATCACCCCATCACCTGTTCCCCCAACGTAACTGGTTCGCCCAACTCAATATTCCACCACTCACCTGCAGCCACCAACTGCGCAGGCGCAGCTCATTTACCCTCATCCCCAACACACACTGCCCATCTCCTCTTCACCCTCACTCTTCTCTCCCCTTAACTCCTCCCGTGCACTCCCTCCTTCACCTCTCCCTCCCTCTCCTTTCTCCTACACTCAGTCCCTCCCTACCCTCAGTCACTCCCTCCCACCCGCATAACCCCTCTCCCCACTCTACCCCCCTGACCCGTTGGGCCATGTTTCCCCAATGCAATATTCCACCACTCACCCGTTTCCCCAACGCAACCTGTTTCCACCACTGACCCATTCCCCTAACGGAACCCGTTCCCCCAATGCAATCAATGCAATTGCCGCTTCCCGGAGCCGATGAATGGACTCGACAAGCAAGACAAGACTTTTAGTATAATATAGATATATATGTGTATATGTAGGGTTACACTAAAAGCTGGAGAAACTCAGCGGGTGCAGCAGCATCTAAGGAACGAAGGAGATAGGCGACGTTTTGGGTCGAGACCCTTCTTCAGACTGGTCAGGGATCAGGGAAACGAGAGATATAGACAGTGATGTGGAGAGATAAAGAACAATGAATGAAATATATGCAAAAAAGTATCGATGATAAAGAAAACAGGCCATTGTAAGCTGTTTGTAGTGTGAGAAGCTAGTGCGACTTGGGTGGGGGGGGGGGAGATAGAGAGAGAAGGAATGCCAGGGCCTGAGGGCTGAGGGAGATGTGGGAAGGGGAGGAGGCAGCCTGGGTTAACAGAATTGAGAAAATTCAATGTTTAAGCCCAGAGGATGCAGACTCCCCAAGCGGAATATGAGGTGCCGTTCCTCCAACTTGCGGTGTTGCTCACTCTGGCCGTGGAGGAGGTCCAGGTCCGAGAGGTCGGATACGGAATGGGAGGGGGAGTTGAAGTGCTGAGCCACCGGGAGGTCGGGTTGGTTATTGCGGATCGAGCGGAGGTGTTCGGCGAAACGATTGCCCAGCCTCCGCTTGGTCTCACCGATGTAGATCAGCTGGCATCTGGAGCAACGGATGCAGTAAATGAGGTTGGAGGAGGTGCAGGTGAACCTCTGTCGGACTTGGAATGACTGCTTGGGTCCCTGAAAGGAGTGGATGGGGGAGGTGAAGGGGCAAGTGTAGCATCTCTTGCAGTTGCAAGGGAAAGTGCCCGGGGAAGGGGTGGAGCGGGAGGGAAGGGAAGAATTGACAAGGGAGTTGCAGAGGGAGCGGTCTTTGCAGAAGGCAGACGGGGGGGGAGATGGGAAGATGTGGCGAGTGGAGGGGTCACGTTGGAGGTGGCGAAACTGGCGGAGGACTATCTGTTGTATGCGCCGGCTGGTGGGGTGAAAGGTGAGGACCAGAGGGACTCTGCCCTTGTTGTGAGTGGGGGAATGGGGAGAGAGGGCAGTGTTGCGGGGTATGGAGGAGACCCTGGTGCGAGCCTCATCTATAGTGGGGAAGGGGAAACCCCATTCTCTGAAGAACGAAGACATTTGTGATGACCTGGTGTGGAACACCTCATCCTGGGAGCAGATGCGGCGTAGACGGAGGAATTGGGAATAGAGGATGGAGTCCTTACAGGAAGCAGGGTGGGAGGAAGAGTAGTCCAGGTAGCTGTGGGAGTCAGTTGGTTTGTAGTGGATGTCGGTCAGGAGTGTATCACCTACAATAGAGATGGTGAGGTCAAGGAATGGTAGGGAAATGTCGGAAATGGTCCAAGTGTATTTGAGTGCCGGATGGAAGTTGGTGGTGAAATGGATGAAGTCAGTCAGTTGTGTGTGGGTGAAGGAGGTGACACCAAAGCAGTCGTCAATGTAACGGAGGTAAAAGTCGGGGGTGGGGCCCTGGTACGCCGAGAACAAAGATTGTTCGACGTGCCCGACAAAGAGGCAGGCATAGCTAGGGCCCATGCGTGTGCCCATAGCTATGCCCAACTATATGTATATGTATGTGTGTGTGTGTGCTTAGGCTTGAATGCTGGCCTAAATGAATAATATTAATTTCATTATGTGTTGTATATATCGTTATCTAGTGCATTCTATGTAATGATTGTCCTCCCATGCTGCTATTAATTAGGAGTTTCAGGATTTTGACCAGACATAATGAAGAAATGGTAATATATTGGTCAGTTTGGAATAGTGCATGACTTGGAACAGATGGCCGATTTGTGAATGTATGTGCAACTGTTATTATTGTCCTTACTCATGGAACAAATTGGAAGCCACATTAATGATGGGTTGGACTAGCATTTTACTGATGGTACAACAGCAGGCTCTTTAGTTAGTGATGATGGAAGCGACCGTCAAGAGTCTATATCAAATAGAGCGCTGCAGCATGGAAACAGGCCCTTTGGCCCAACTTGCCCACACCTGCAAACATGCCTCAAGCACACTAGTCCCACCTGACTGAGCTTGGCCATAACCCTCTAAACCTGTCCTATCCATGTACCAGTCCAAATGTCTCTTAAATGTTATGATAGTATCTGTCTCAGCTACCTCTTCTGGCTGCTCATTCCATATACCCACCATCATTTGTGTAAAATGTTACCGCTCAGGTTCCTATTAAATCTTTCCCCACCTCACCTTAAACCTATTCCTTTGGTTCTCGATTACTCTATTCTGGGCAAAATACACTGTGCCAATTTATTCCAGATCCACTGACATTAACTGTGAACAAATAGGTGAAAAGATAGATTATCAATGCATGTTTGTAATGCTCTCGAGAGATGTGTAAATAATGGCTGGATTAATTCATTTAACGCTGATCCAAATAATACGTACACTTCAAGAATGAAAGGTAAGCAGTATAAGTTAAAAAAATATATATGTGTTTTTATAATCAATATATGGAGAATATGCACATAGGGTGTACCTGATGTTTGGTTAATTTAGTGAATTGTTGCTTGCTCAGCTGAAGATACACTGTTATATTACCTTTGTTCCCAAGATGAAACATTAAAGTTTACATAATTAAACAGTCATTAATTGATACATTTTTTGGTTTTTTTTTTCCAGTTTGATGAGATATAAACAAAAGGAATTTGTTCCCCTTGATCACAGCCAATAACACAGTGCAGTACAATCCTTCAAGCAAGTCCAAAGAAGTCATTGAATTGTTCTCATTACTCTGACCCCCATGGGTTTATCTGCTGTGGTTGGTTTGATCACCCGAAGCAAGTATGAAATTACAGCAGCCTAAGTTATTCAAGGTAATGTATAAATCCACTTGAACTATAGGAGATCTGAAAGAAAAGGCAGTTAAAATTGCAGAAATGTTAGAAGGTGATGGAGCTTTCAGCAGGAACTCTGCTATTTAAGGCTGTACTGCAGTATTTGTTAAGTCTACCAATCACTCTACTGTTGGCTGCTTATTTTTATTATCTTCCAAGAAGGTTCATCACAAGTTATAGCTAAACCTCTGTATTTGCAGTCCTAGTTTGGACTGATATGTTGGATTTGGGACAGTGATAAATCCTAATGTTTAGCTGATATCCTATGCATGAGTCTCACCCCACCACTGTAATGAGGCAAGTCGTACACACGTCAAGATACAACACATATTTATTATGTGGGGTTTCCCCTCCCCCACTATAGATGAGGCTCGCACCAGAGTCTCCTCCATACCCCGCAACACTGCCCTCTCTCCCCATTCCTCCACTCACAACAAGGGTCAAGTCCCCCTGGTCCTCACCTTTCACCCCACCAGCCAGCGCATACAACAGATAGTCCTCCGCCAGTTTCGCCACCTCCAACGTGACCCCTCCACTCGCCACATCTTCCCATCTCCCCCCCCCCTCCGTCTGCCTTCCGCAAAGACCGCTCCCTCCGCAACTCCCTTTTCAATTCTTCCCTTCCCTCCCGCTCCACTCCTTCCCCGGGCACTTTCCCTTGCAACCGCAAGAGATGCTACACTTGTCCCTTCACCTCCCCCATCCACTCCTTTCAGGAACCCAAGCAGTCATTCCAAGTCCGACAGAGGTTCACCTGCACCTCCTCCAACCTCATCTACTGCATCCGTTGCTCCAGATGCCAGCTGATCTACATCGGTGAGACCAAGCGGAGGCTGGGCGATCATTTCGCCGAACCCCTCCGTTCGGTCCGCAATAACCAACCCGACCTCCCGGTGGCTCAGCACTTCAACTCCCCCTCCCATTCCGTATCCGACCTCTCGGTCCTGGGCCTCCTCCACAGCCAGAGTGAGCAACACCGCAAGTTGGAGGAACAGCACATCATATTCCGCTTGGGGAGTCTGCATCCTCTGGGCTTAAACATTGAATTTTCTCAATTCTGTTAACCCAGACTGCCCCCTCCCCCTCCCCACCTCTCCCTCAGCCCTCGGGCCCTGGCATTCCTTCTCTCTCTATCTCCCCCCCCCACCCCGGTCGCACTAGCTTCTCATTTTCACACCACAAACTGCTTACAATGGCCTGTTTTCTTTATCATCAATACTTTTTTGCATATCTTTCATTCATTGTTCTATATCTCTCGTTTCCCTGATCCCTGACCAGTCCGAAGAAGGGTCTCGACCCGAAACGTCGCCTATCTCCTTCGCTCCTTAGATGCTGCTGCACCCGCTGAGTTTCTCCAGCTTTTTGTGTAACCCACACATATTTATTAGGTCCACTTACAGCATTGTCTGCAGGACATTACAGTGACCAGCAGCTATTCAGACTGAATTACGTAAGCAAGATCTTGGTAATATAAATCACATATTAGGCGGAGCAACTATTAACAAGTACTACCATTGGATAGTAGGAAATAACCAATCTACATCTTTCCTTGTAGAATCAAAATAAAGCATAGATACGTGGATACATGGTGGCTAAACAATACAGCAGCCGAAACGTTAATAACGCATATGGGGAAGTATAAATGGTTACACAAAATCACCGAATCTAATGGGTGGCCTGCTGACCCGTTGGCACGTGTGTGGTACGAATCCACATCTCCTCCTTTCAGCGGTGAAGTGACTGGGGAGGGGACAGGGGATGTGACCGGGGACGGCACCGGAGACCCACTGGGTAGAGGTGGTGAAGTAGGCGAGCTGGGCGCTGAACGGCGTGGAGAGGCCGCGGGGGACACAGTCTCTGGTAGTGGAGCAGTTGGCCCGGTAGTGGGAGGGTATACAAAACGAGAGACCTCTTGATACGGAGTCGCAGGACGTGGTTCCTTCACAGGAAGGAGATGTTGACGGTTGCGTCTGTAAATAACCCCGTCCGCGCTAACTAGGTAGGAGCGCGGTTCTTTGGCAGGGCTGTAGATGTGACCCAGATGGCCATAGCCCTTGTTGGTCTGGAGGCGAACAACCTGTGCACTGGAGAGAGGTTTAAGTGGCTACTGGACTTGTCGAAAAAACGTTTTTGTGCATCGCGCGTGAATTGTAGTTGTTTCTGGACCACGGGCAGAGAACGGACCTGTGGTTGCAAAAGCTGCTGGAGTACAGGCAGGGCAGCACAGGTTTGACGAGACATCAGTCATTGGGCTGGGGAACCCAGTATGGGATCTCTGGCAATGTTCCTTAAATTGAGCAGATCCAGGTAAATGTCAGATTTAGCAAAGTAAGAACGCTTCATTAGTTGTTTTGTGCTTCGTACGACCCGTTTGGCGAGTCCGTTGGACTGCGGAAACTCAGGGCTGCTGGTGATATGTTGAAAGTCCCATCATTGTGCAAAGTTTTTGAAAAGCTGGCTGGTGAACTGACTGCCGTTGTCGGATAGAAGGCGTGCAGAGGAACCGTGCATGGAGAACTGGCGTTGCAACTTCTGGATAACTGCTTCAGATGTGACGGTTTGGAGTAGATCAATGTCAAACCAACGCAAATAAGAGTCAACAAAAACCAGATAGTTTTTCCCACGCCATTCGAATATGTCGATCGGTGTCCATTGTGGACCACGGTAGAGAAGGAACCAGGTGCGGCAGTAAGGGCTGCTTCTGCTGGTGTGGAGTCAGGATTTTGCAGATGGCGCAGACTTCAGTTTTGTCACATATGTACTTGGTCATACCAGACCAGTAAAACATGCTCTGTGCCTGTTGCATGCCGGGGTGGCCCCTGTGGACGGCGTTGAAGTACTTGTCCCACTTGTGAAAGCAAAATTAGGTTGAAAATGCTCAGTAAATTATCAAAGGTAATTGACTTGAATCTTAATACTGTTCCTCTTCTCGCTCACTATAGATGCTGCATGACCTGCTGAAGATATTGGGAAAATGAACCCACCAGTCGAGCAAAGGGCAAAGATATGGAAGACTCTGAACCAAATGCAGGTAAATAGGTTTAGTGTAGAAAAGAATCGAAACAAGGAAATGCAGGTACTGGTTTACGAGAAAAGATATAAAGTGCTAGAATAACTTAGCAGGTCAGGCAGCAACTCTGAAGAACATGGATAGGTGATGTATCAGTCAGAACCCTATTTCAGACCCTTCTGAAACATCACCTATCACTGAGATGCTGCCTGACCCGCTGAGATACTCCAGCATTTTGTCTCTTTTATTTAGGTAATTAGGTATAAAAGGCGGCATGGACATGGGGGGCTGAAATATTTCTCACACTGTACAACTTTATGATTCCATGAATTGAATGCAATGTTACATATCAGGAGGTGAAAATTGAGTTATGAACAGTTTTTTTTTCAATTCCAAGATTGATAGTTTGACAAATTTAAAGCTATTTCAAGCTATAAAGAACTTCAATAATGCAATAATCAGGCAGTTTAATTATTCAAAGAAAACAGAATTATAAGCAAATGACTATTTGTTTTATGTTTTTAATTTCCTCCACAGTATTTCCATATGATTTCCAGCAAATAAAGTAAATGGAGTGTTTTATTCCTTAAAATGTAATATCAAAATGATTTGTTTACCATTCGTCTCCCTCCCCATGATGAAATGTGATTATGACACTCTGCTTGTGCAGACAAAGATTGTTAAGAAATCTTACTTTTCAATGTGAAATTCTTCGTAAGTTCATGTAATGTGCCCAGATTTCATGAAATGCTATAAATCCCATGAATATATCTGAAGGCTGCAATTCAGATTTCCAGACACACATGACATAACCTACCTAGAGGTTTGTCACTTATGAGTTATGTTGATAGGCTCATATATTTATCATATCCCGTAGCCAACCAAGACTTATGACCTACATATTTTACCATTTTTATGCTTGGAAGTTATGCAATACTCAAAGGCAATGCTCCCTAAAACAAAAATCCCTCTCCTTGTAATATGGCCATTTTTTTTGCTTTCTACCAGTGTTGAAATGTCAATATGTACGCTTGTTTTGTTTTTAAGAGTATGTATTTAGGACAACAAATGTGAGCCTTTTGCAGACCTATTTCCAACAAGGGGTTACAAATTCATTAGTGTTTAACTGAACATTTAGCTCAGAAAAAGGCCATACAGGCAAGCCAGCCTAATGTGAGCAGACTGAGATATTTTAATTAGTACAGAGTATTAGGAGAACATTAAAGGGCCTGTCCCACCAGCATGCGACTGCATGCGGCAAGCGCAACTAAACCGGCAGCGAGGGCTGCGCGGAGGTTGGGTGAGTGGCGCAACGCGGCACAAAGCGAGGCGAACTTGAAGCAAGTCCAAGGTAAGTTCGCCAGGACTTAGAGGGGCACACAGAGAGGGGCACCGAGACACACACACATACAGGGCCACGGAGCCACACACATAGAGGGTCACGGAGGCATTTACAAATAGGTTCACGGAGGCACGATGTCCGGGCGATGTGTAAATGTCGAGGCGACTGCGAGCCGACAAGCCGTTGCCGCGCGGGACTTTTGGACATAGTCGGTTTTTTGGAGCCCCGCGCGGTGTCGGGACAAACTAGGGACGAACTCCGCACAATTCCGCGCGGCTCTGGCGATCGAAGTGGGACCGGCCCCGCGACGCCGGACGGCTCAAGCGACCACGTTAGGTCGCGCTAATCGCATAGAGTTGCATGCTGGTGGGACAGGCCCTTAATTCAAGTTGTTTAATGTTATGAGTAGCCAAGATAAGAAAAGCATAAAGGACAGTGCAGTGGCAGAGTTGCTTTCTTACAGCGCTTGCAGCCCCGGAGACCCATGTTCGATCCTGACTACGGGTGCTGTCTGTACAGAGTTTGTATGTTCTCCTCGTGACCACATGGGTTTCCTCCAAGATCTTCAGTTTCCTCCCACAATCCAAAGATGTACAGGTATGTAGGTAAATTGGCCTAGAAAATGTAAAATTTCCCCAGTGTGTATAGGAGAGAATTAATATGTGGGGAATGCAGGTTGGCACAGAATCAGTGGGCCGAAGGGCCTGATTCCGTGCTGTTTCTCGAAAACTAAAATTGACCTATTTTACTCAGCAGATGCACCAGTCATTCATGGACATAAATTCAGCTACGTGTTACGGAGATTCTGAAGAATATCTTTTCCATCTAAAGCTCTGGTATTCACTGACTGAAAGAGGGGCGAAGGGGGCGGGGTGGAGCTCAAAATCCTCATCATATTAAATACAAATGCCCGGATGAGCAGCTGAAGCGCTGTAATATGCATAGTAATGGGCTATCTCGTCCATTGGAAACCTCTCTCCTTGGAATGGCATGGAGAAAGTATGATGAATGGCCTCCTATGTCACGCATGTACATGTGTGTATGCCTATGTGCATCTGTGCGAGTGTTAATGTGTGTATATACATGCTGCCCGAGTCCCACCCTAGACCTCCCTGACAAGAAGAAAGACACTGAGCTTTTGTTTTTCCAAAAGAGACAATAATTTAAACTTTTAAAAGTTCCAATATTCAGTTTCATTTAAAAGCTATTGCAATAGAAATGAATGATCAAAGGAATAAAAAATGATTTTAATAAATATTATGTTAATCATTTTGTGCACTGATCAATGATTAGAAATATAAAAATAAAATAAGTAAGAAGGGTGATGAATCTGTCGAATTCATAGCCACAGAAGGCTGTGGAGGCAAGGTCAATATATATATTTAAAACAGAGATACAGTAGATAGATTCTTGATCAGTTCGGGAGTCAGGGGTTATGGGGAGAAGGCAGGAGAATAGGGTTGAGAGGAAGGCATAGATCAGCCATAATTGAATGGCGGAATATGCTTGAGCTAATTCTGCTCCTTTCATATGAATTTAAGTAAAACACAAAGTGCTGGAGTAACTCAGCAGGTGTGAAGGGAATGGATTGACAATGTTTTAGGTCAGGACCTTTCTTCAGACTCTGGAGTGACAATTAAATATTATTTTCTGCTTCCTTTTAATGGGCATCCAAATCCTGAGTGCGGTAGAGTGGAACAAGGAGAATTCCTCAACATAAATTTTGATTATCCAGCACACCTGGGCTTCAATTCCAATTACATTTGGAGTCCATGAATAAATCTTTGACAAATGATGACATAGTCAGCTCATCTCAGGCTTGCAAGGGGTTAATCAATGTTTGTCTACAGAGCTGTTGAATGTAGTCAACATAAATTCTCCCTATATAGGTCTTTGATATATGGATGGCATAACAGAGGATTCTTAACAAACGAGAAAGGCAGGAACTTCAAGAACACGATGGAAGAATTTTTCACGAACACGGAACTAAAACAACATCTATAGTACAACAATGTGCAATTATGAAGTATCTTCAATTCAGAGACAAAATCTGCCATTTGATTTTACCAAGGCTAACATGTTATTTTAACCAAGCCTAACACAAGGAGATATGAAGGCGAGTGATGAATAGCTTGGTCAAAGTAGTGAACCTTAAGGAAACTCTGAAAGTAGAACGAAGCAGAAATACTTATACAATACAATCTAATGGAGAGTGATAATCTGGTGTGAAGGAAACAAAAAATGGACAGATGTTGAAAGATGTAGACAATAAAAGGCTTGCTCTCAACATCCACATGTGCATTGATATGTTCAGCTCTCTTGATTCCTCCACAACCTCCACAACCTCAAACTGTGCATCATATTTTTCCAGAGTATTGTTATTTCTTACCAGTTGAGCATTAGGAATTCTAAGCCATGATCTCCACACACGTGATCATCAGATCCAGTGATTCTGTGCTGCCTCTTCCTCTATGTTGCTACATGTTCTCAAGGTTCTGTTTGACACCGAGTTGAGGTTCCCACTCCACATCATTTCTATCTTAGTTAACCATCATCTCCCGTAACATCTCCAACAATCGATCTACTTCTGAAAATCTCATCTATGTCTTTGTATCTTGACTTGATTTATATTAGTTTAGTTTATTGTCACATGTACCAAGGTACAGTGAAAAGCTTTTTGTTGCTTGCTTTTGAGTCAGTGAAAAGACCATACATTACTACAATTGAGTTGTCCATAGTGTGCAGGTACAGGATGAAGAAAATAACATTTAGTGCAATATAAAGTCCATTAAAGTCCGATTAATGATGGTCTTCAATGAGGTAGAGGTAGATGGTAGGTTAGGACCACTCTCTAGTTGGTGATAGTATGGTTTAGTTGCCTGACAACAGCTGGGAAGAAACTGTCCCTGAATCTGGAGATATGTGTTTTCACACTTCTCAACCTCTTGCTTGATGGGAGAGGGGAGAAGAGGAAATGACCAGGGACTCATCCTTGATTATGCTGATGGCCTTACCGAGGCAGTGTGAAGTGTAGATGGAGTCAATGGAAGGTGGATCCCCCTCAAACACAGATCATCTGTATCAGACCTTCAATGAACACCTTTGTTCAGTCCTCCTGGACCTGCCTGATCTACCGGTTGCTAAACGTTTTAATTCACCATCCCATACTGACCTTTCTGGATAGGTCTCCTCCATTGTCAGAGTGAGGCAAAGACAAATTGGAGGAACACCATCTCATATTTTGCTTGGGCAGCTGACATCCAATATTGGATGTAAGGTATGAATATTGATTTCTCTAACATCAAGTAACCCTGACATTCCCTTTCTTTCCTTCCCTCCCCCACCCAAGTCACACCAGCTACTCATTTTCACTTAACAATGCTAACAATCGCCTGTTTCCTTTATCATTGTTATTTTTGCATATCTTTCATTCATTGGTCTTTATCTCTCTACATCATCATCTATATCTCTCGTTTCCCTTTCCCCTGACTAGTCTGAAGAAAGGTCTCGACCCGAAACATCATCCATTCATTCTCTCCAGAGATGCTGCCTGTCCCGCTGAGTTACTCCAGCTTTTTGTGTCTATCTTTGGTTTAAACTAGCATCTGCAGTTCCTTCCTACACTTTAATGAATCCTGTTATTTGCAATTATCTTGTCATCTCCTGTGAAATTGCTTTTCAGAGCCACTACCTGTCTACCTCCCCCTCTCTTCTCAAAGTCCTTTACAAACTCCACGTCTTTGGCCAGCCTTCAGCTGCTTCACGTTATGTCTCCTTCTCTGAATCAACAATTGATGGCGAGTGAATGTTGTGGCTGTCCAGTCCAGAAGTAAGTCAGGTCTCCACACTCATGACCCTGTCTTGAGGAATGGGTATCCTGATCCATAATTTTATTGATCTAGATTTAGTTGTTGTCTTCTTAATAATTCTAACGATAGAGAGATTTGTAAATATTGGCTACTGTTACTTACCCATGTTGGAGGAAAGTGGCAAAGAGGAGAGCTCCCCTTCCCCTCACCGCACTCACCATCAACAACACCACAGTCACATCTGTGAAGTATTTTAAGTTCCTGGGAACAATCATTGCATTGAGTATAGAAGTTGGAATGTAATGTTAAAATTGTACAAGGCATTGGTGAGGCCAATTCTGGAGTATGGTGTACAATTTTGGTCGCCAAATTATAGGAAAGATGTCAACAAAATAGAGAGAGTACAGAAGAGATTTACTAGAACGTTGCCTGGGTTTCAGCACCTAAGTTACAGAGAAAGGTTGATAAGATAGGTCTTTATTCTTTGGAGCACAGAAGGTTAAGGGGGGACTTGATTGAGGTCTTTAAAATTATGAGAGGGATAGACAGAGTTGACGTGAATAAGCTTTTTCCATTGAGAGTAGGGAAGATTCAAACAAGAGGACATGATTTGAGAATTAAGGGGCAAAAGTTTACGGGTAACATGAGGGGGAACTTCTTTACTCAGAGAGTGGTAGCTATGTGGAATGAGCTTCCAGTGGAAGTGGTGGAGGCAGGTTCGATTTTATCATTTTAAAATAGATTGGATAGGTATATGGACGGGAAAGGAATGGAGGGTTATGGTCTGAGTACAGGTAGATGTAACTAGGTGAGAGTAAGCGTTCGGCATGGACTAGAAGAGCCAAGATGGCCTGTTTCCGTGCTGTAATTGTTATATGGTTAATCATCTCCAAGGACCTTAAGTGGGGGGCTACCAACGACTCCACAGTCAAAAAGGCACAACAGATGTACTTCCTAAGGCAACTGAGGAAGCACTATCTGCCACAATGGTCCAATTCTACACAGCCATCGTAAGGTCTGTTCTCTCCTCCATCATGGTCTGGTTTGGCTCAGCCACCAAGCACAACACCTGGAGGCTGCAGCGAATCGTCCGATCAGCTGAGAAGGTTATTAGCTGCAACCTTCCACAGCCAGACATAACAACAGTTTTTATCAACGAGTAGTTGCTCTACTCAACAGCCAAAAATCTGTAGCCTCCCTTTGATCTGGTATTTTGTTGGTTCACATGCTTGATCAATGGTGTTTTATCATTAATGTTTTATTATTATTAATGTTTAGCGTTTTCCGAGTCATTCGTAACTGTCACTGTATGCCATGTTGTTACTTGTGGCTGGAGCAACAAGGCAAATTCCTTCTACGTGAATACTTGGCCAATAAAAGTACTTACTTACTTAAAAATGTGGAGTTAACGGGGATATAAATTGCTTCTTTAAGCTTGTTGACAGGGATTGCAACTGCTTCTTTAAGCTTGTTCTGCTGATGCGTGAAAGGACATCCTTATCTGTCCTCCCCCCCCAACCCACCCCCTCCGTTTATCTTATTCTGATAATTATACAATGTTGCAGGTTAATCTGTCACTAATGCCACTTTTGCTTTAAGTTCTTCCTTCCATATGTTACCTTTTCATATTCACCCATTGTTATATCTTTCCCCGTGACACTTCATCATGATGACTGTAGGGGGCATTTTTAATCGACTGAAATCTGAAAGTATTATGTTGGCTGGAAATGTACATTCCTCAATTTTGCACTTGTTCAGACAGTAGTCTGAACAATGTCAATAGGGTCATTGTTAAGACAATCCTTTGAAAACAATCATATACAGCATAAAGTAGCTCAAAGATAAAACAAGGAAAGACTAACATTTCTATTGCACAGTGCACAGCTTCATAAATGCTGATAACCATTGTCAGTATTGAAATATAGAAGGTTTTACTTCTTTACTACCCCAGATTAAGAGCATACAGTTTTTTTTAAATTTTGACCTGTGGCTGTGCAGAAGGTTTAAGTTGCAAGTGAAGGCATAAATCAATGTCCTCAACTAACTTTTAGTGATTCTGCACAATCCATCCACACATCTTCGCCTGAAGTCATTAAATCGTTCAATAACCTTCACTTGCAACTCAAACCTTCAACACAGCCACAGGTAAGAAGAAAAACAACTGTGTTTATTGCTCCCGGCGTAACCGATTCAATAACTTCAGGCGAAGATGTGTGGATGGATAGTGCGGAATCACTAAAGGTTAGTTGAGGACATTCATTTATGCCAGGAGCTATAAACACAGTTGGGACTTTATCTCAATTCCACATGTGTTGCTCATGGTTAAATCCCCCGTTTCACTCTCAAATGGGTCAAGGAGGATGAGGTTTTCCAAAAAATATCTAAGACTGTCGTATTAAGATCTTGTGATATTGATGTTTCCCCTCCCCTGGTTTTCCGTATTGAAAGTAACTTCAAGTAGCATGAAGTAGAACGGTTGACAATTCGCAATTGGTTAAGATCTCATCATGATTTAAGCAAAGAATAAGTCAAGGTTTACAGTATATTTTCAGACCATACAAAATGAGAAACGATTGAAAATTCAAGGTCAGACTCTTCCCCTTTATTAATCACCTTTAATGCAGCTGCAGATGGTGAATAATTTATTATGCCTTAGTCGCCTAGGTAATGGCAGTGTAATGAATGACCATTGAAAATGGGATTTGCAAGGTTGACCCCTGAGGGATTAAGCTATCCACTGGAGCACGATGCAATGAAACACCTATTTTATGTTTTATGACTGGAGGCCCATCTAAAACTTGCTGGCAATATTAAATGGTTTACCTTAGTGATGACAGTAACAAAGTATAATTAGGCATGTATGCAATATTTAATGTTGTTTCCACGGAATGTGTATAGATAAGCAGATAGCAGGCAGGTGATTTTTTTTTAACTTTAACTATTATATGAATTTAATATAACTGAATATGCAGGAGTGGGTACAACTGAAAGATTATATTCTTTCCTGTTTTTAGCATTGACAACTGAAGATGAAATTCTCCTCCTCAAATTGTGTCAGAATGATTGCTGTGGATGGTCAGGAAGAACAAGGCTATTTAACTGTCCTGCTGTCATCAGGTTCAACCTGCCACTGATACTTACTCACTCCAGCGCTGCCTCATTGTTACTCCCGCTGCCAATCCTCATGTCCTAGCATCATTGGCTCATGGTCACTCTCACTTTCATTGTTGCTGTCACTCTTACCATCACTCTTCCTGTCTCACAGCTGACAATCATCTCCCTGTTGTGCTCACTTTTTTCAGGCCTCTGCCCTTGGCCTGTCATTCTCAGACTCCTGTGAAGGAAAGAACTGCAGATGCTGGTTTAAACCAAAGGAAGACACAAAACGCTGGAGTAACTTAGTGGGATAGGCTGTATCTCTGGATAGAAGGAAGGGGTGACATTTTGGGTTGAAGCCCTCCGCTTCTTCCTCGAACGCAGAACATGCCAATTTCCATCAACCAGCACTCTCCTCCTCCTAGCAGAGCTGGTCCTTACTCTTAACAACTTCCCCTTCAACTCCTTTCACTTCCAAAAGCAGTCTGAAGAAGAGTCTTGACCCAAAACATCACCCATTCCTTCTATCCAGAGATGCTGCCTGTCCCACAGAGTTACTCCAGTATTTTGTGTCCCACTCTCAGATTCATACTTCTCAAACTCAAGGTCACACACAATGACAATGTAAACACTGCCTTTGTTCCACTAAACCATTGTCAGCCTCTTCTAGGGTACACAAAATGCTGGAGAAACTCAGCGTGTGCAGCAGCATCTATGGAGCGAAGGAGATAGGCAACGTATCGGGCCGAAAGCCTTCTTCAGACTCTTCAATCCCACTTTCAGTGTAGCATCGTCTTAATTTCTATTATTCATTTTCACTGTGACATTATCACATGTCACACCATTTCCTGTCTCAGAGACTCCTGTCACATCACTCTCAATGCCTCGTTCTACTTCAATGCACCTGACACTGTCATGCTTATCCTCACTCTGTCAATGTCAATTCCCTCTAGTCCAATTGTCAATTATCCTAAATCTGTGCCTTCCCCTTACTAGCCTTCAGTAAGTGGAAATTCTTTTTGGATCTGACCTACAAAAAGTTTTCATAATTTTCAATAGTTTTATATCTATCCTTAGCTTTCCACAGGAAAGTTGAATCAGACAAGGCTGAATTGTCTGTCAGTCTTCAACCAGGACTGCCGGGTGCACGATTCTTCTTGGCTACCATCTGACATACCCACAGAGGACTGAACTCACTCCTCAGATAATTCACTTCACTCCATGCTGTATAAAGAAATGATTGAAAGATTTAATGTAGCAAAGACTACAGAACTAGGGGGCGCCGTCCTGTATGGTATGGCTGCCCAGCTTGCAGCTGTTTCACTCTTTTTTTATTTTTAGTGAGTTTTAGTGTTTTGTTTTTGGAGTTCTAGTATTTTTTTATGTGTGTGGGGCGGGGGGGGGGGGGGGTGGGGGTGAAGGGTGAAGCTACTTTTCAGGGTCCCTACCTGGTCGGAGAGGCAGCTTTTCTCCGGGCTGCATCTTCGACCCGTCCTCGCGGCCTACCAGTGGGCCTGGAGTAGCGTTTCCCAAGGGGACCACCCAGAACCTCGGCTTCAGCGGCGGCACACAGCTGGAGCGCTATTGCTGAGCAGAGCGGACGATGCCTTGCCCGGGTCACCGCGCTGGAACTCCGGTAAGCTGAGACTGCCGAGAAAAACATTGTAGAGCTGCGGGTCTGTGGAGCGGCCAGCTCTAGATCGAGATCACCAGTGGTGGAGCTCCATCCGGCGCGGCCTTGTTGGCTTCGGAAGCCGCGGTCCTCAGTAAGGTAGCGGCCATTCCAGGTGTCCCAAGCCGCTGTGAGAATTCTCCCGACACCTTTGAACCTTTGACCTTTGAGAACCCAGCAACACCTTACCTGACGTGTAGGAAGGAACTGCAGATACTGATTGAAACAAAATGCTGAAGTAACTCAGCGGGACAGGCAGCACCTCTGGAGAGAAGGAATGGGTGACGTTTCGGGTCATGACCTATCTTCAGACCGAGAGTTGGGGGAGAGGGCGATTGAGAGATATGGAATGATATGGTGTGAAAACACAGATCAAAGGGGACGATGATCAAAGACATGTAGAATGTTACATTGTTAGCTTGGGGACGGTGACAACGAGGCATACTATCAGTAATATTTAATCAGGAGGATAATTAAACTAGTTGGAGAACTAAGATGGCGGAGGGATGGAGAGGGAGGGAAAGCAAGTTACTTGAAGTTAGAGAAATCAACATTAATACTGCTGAATTGTAAGCTGTCCAGCGAAATAAGAGTTGTTGTTCCTCCAATTTGACAGTGGAGCAGGCCCAGGACAGAAAGGTGAGTTTTGGAATGGAAGGGGGAGTTAAAGTGTTTAATAACTAGGAGATCGGGTAGGCCTAGGTGAACTGAGCGGCAATGTTGAATTAATAATCAAATGAGAATTGAACGAGCTACCCTTGATATTCAATGGCAAAGCCATTGCCAATTCCACCACCGTCAACATCTCAGTGGATCATCACAGATAATAAATCATTTGGACGAGCTATATGAGAGTAGGTCACAAACTGGGTATCCTGCAGTGAGTAACTCTTTTCCTCTCCATATTCTGCAAACTACAAGTCAGGATTATTTTACATTGCTTTGACAAATGTACAAATGTAGGAGAGAGAGAGATATTGGAGTGCAGGTGCATGGTTCTTAGAAACCTGGTGGTTCAGGTGGACAGGATGTCGAAGAAGGCATTTGACACATTTGCCTACTTTGGGGAGGACATTGATTACAAATATCGGGACATCATTTTACATTGGTACGTTATTGATGAGACGCCACAGAGTGGTGTGTACCATTATGATCGTCTAACTATAGGAAAGATGTCATTATGTTGGAAATGGAGCAGAATAGATTCATCATTCTGAGATCATAAGATCATAAGTGATAGGAGCAGAATTAGGCCATTCGACCCATCCAGCCTACTTCACCATTCAATCATGGCTGATCTATCTCTCCCTCCTAACCCCATTCTCCTGCCTTCGCCCCATAACCCCTGACACCCGTACTAATCAAGAATGTAATTAGTGCATGTGGCAATAATACATCTCAATCTAAAGATATGGATAATGTATAGGCAGATAAGAGTTATAGCATCTTATAACTCTTATCTGCTCATATGAAGAAAGACTGGATAGACTCGGCTTGCACTCGCTGCAATTTAGAAGATTGAGGGGGGATCTTATAGAAACGTACAAAATTCTTAAGGGGTTGGACAGGCTAGATGCAGGAAGATTGTTCCCGATGTTGGGGAATTTCAGAACAAGGGGTTACAGTTTAAGGAGAAGGGAGAAGTCTTTTAGGACAGAGATGAGAAGATCATTTTTCACACAGAGAGTGGTGAGTCTGTAGAATTCTCTGCCACAGAAGGTAGTTGAGGCCAGTTCATTGGCTATATTTAAGAGGGAGTTAGATGTGGCCCTTGTGGCTAAAGGGATCAGGGGGTATGGAGAGAAGGCAGGTACAGGATACTGAGTTGGATGATCAGCCATGATCATATTGAATGGTGGTACAGGATCGAAGGGCCAAATGGCCTACTCCTGCACCTATTTTCTATGTTTCTATGATTCTATGATCATGATGTTATCGAAAGCTGGTGAGGCTGGATAGGCTAGGACTTTGTTCTTTGAAGCTTAGAAGTCTGAGGGATGAACCTATTGAAGTATACAAAATAATGAGCTTGGATAAAGTGAATTCCCACAAGGTTTTTCTTAGGGTGGACAACTCTACATCTGGAAGGCATAAGGTGAAAGGAGAATAATTTCACTCTGATGGTGGTCCATACCTGCAACAAACTGCTAGAGGCAGCTATGGAAGCAGTGCACATGATTTTCAAAAAATATTTGGACTGATAAATTGTATTGGAAAGTGTTGGAAGGCTAGAGCCAAATGCAGACAAATGGGACTTGCCCAGAATGCCAATTTGGTCAGCATAGATAAGTTGATCTCGAGGGCCTATTGGCATGCTATATATCCTTGTGATATTATTACTAAGTTCTGCTTGTGTAGCCTGGCATCATCCTGGGAAAAGCAGCTCACTTGATTGCCACCCAATTTACTGAACATTCACCAGCACTAATTTGCTGGTGTTTATATAATCAATACAATACACTGCTGTTACTCACCCAGGTTAATTTGATAGTACCTCCCAAACTACATAATCCCCGAGAAGGACAAGATGAGCAAATACATAGGAAAGTCTCTTTTTGTAGGTTCCTCTCCAAATCACAGAGTGTCTGGACTTGGAAATACATTGACAGTCGTTCATCATCACAATAGATAAATTTGACTACACATCAGTATTACTATAGCCATTTCTTCACTGGCAGTCCTGCAGCAATTCAAGAAAGCAGTTGATGAAAACATTTGTTACCTATCAAATCTAGAATTATTTACCATATCATGTATGAAAACTAGAAGCCATTATAAAGATAAGTTGTGTACTTACAGGCACACATGGCAAAGAAAGTTCTGTATTTCTTCCACTATATGCTACTTCAATCAGAACCAATAGATGGCACCATTATTACTCAAATCCATCAGAGCTCGCATGTATAGCAAGGTTTTCAATAGAATAGATTTAGTTTCACTGTCATGCTACTATTTCAAACCAAGTTCAGTGCTGCTGTTACTCGTATGCCAAAAGGTTGTGATTTTAAATGCTGCTTTAACAAGTTGCTATACCCACCTCACCAAGTCTGGTGATTTGTAGTCTGATTGTTTCTGTAATGTTCTTTATCAGAAGTAATCAAGATTAGAATTAAATACAGTCACCTATCATGTTGTGTCCTTTCAATGCCCTTCCAGGTGTCCTTGTAAGATGCAGAATTACCTCAATAAAGATAGGTTGGGCAACTATATCTTTAAATGCACTCTCAAGCCACATCATGAAAGCCTCCCTGTTCAAATTGTATGCAACAAACAAATCCATATCTTTATTTTCCATGCAATTATGTGAGATTATTCTCTGCACAAGAACATAAGTACAAACAGGACGGTCTGCACCCAGGCTGGAATGGAACCAATGTTCTTGGGAGAGTGTTTGCTAGTGCCGTCAGGGAGGATTTAAACTAATGTGGCAGGAGAATGGGAGCATGAGCAGAGAGACAGAGGGGTGTAAAATGAGGGTACAAGCATTAGGTAGCAAGGTGAAAAGTAAAAGTGGCAGGCCGAAAAATCCAAAAGGGCCACTTTTCAACATAATTGCATGAGGGGTAAGAGTGGTGTAAAAAGAAGCCTGAAGGCTTTGTGTCTCAATGCAAGGAACATTCGTAATAAGGTGGACGAGTTGAATGTGCAGATAGTTATTAATGAATATGATATAGTTGGGATCACAGAGACATGGCTCCAGGGTGACCAAGGCTGGGAGCTGTACATCCAGGGATATTCAATATTCAGGAGGGGCAGACAGAAAGGAAAAGGAGGTGGAGTAGCATTGCTGGTTAGAGAGGAGATTAACGCAATAGAAAGGAAGGACATTAGCTTGGAGGATGTGGAATCGATATGGGTAGAGCTGCGAAACACTAAGGGGCAGAGTTTGTGCTAGTGAGAGTTGTGTACAGGCCACTTAACAGTAGAAGTGGAGTTGGGGATGGCATCAATCAGGAAATTAGAAATGCGTGCAACAAAGGAAAAACAGTTAGAATGGGTGACTTTAATCTACATATAGATTGGGTGAATCAAATTGGCAGGGGTGCTGAGGAAGAGGATTTCTTGGAATGTATGCGGGATAGTTTTCTAAACCAACATGTAGAGGAACCAACGAGAGAGCTGGCTATTCTAGACTGGGTATTGAGTAATGAGGAAGGGTTAGTTAGCAGTCTTGTTGTGCGTGGCCCCTTGGGCAAGCGTGACCATAATATGGTTGACTTCTTCATTAGGATGGAGAGTGACATTGTTAATTCAGAAAGGTAACTATGAGGGTATGAGATGTGAATTGGCTAAGATAGACTGGCAAGTGATTCTTAAAGGGTTGACGGTGGATAAGCAATGGAAGGCATTTAAAGACTGCATGGATGAACTACAACAATTGTCCATCCCAGTTCGGCAGAAGAATAAATCAGGGAAGGTAGTGCATCTGTGGATAACAAGGGAAATCAGGGATAGTATCAAAACAAAAGATGAAGCATACAAATTAGCCAGAAAAAGCAGCCTACCAGAGGACTGGAAGAAATTCAGAATCCAGCAGAGGCGGACAAAGGGCTTAATTAGGAAAGGGAAAATAGATTATGAAAGGAAACTGGCAGGGAACATAAAAACTGACTGCAAAGGTTTTTATAGATATGTGAAGAGAAAAAGGTTAGTTAAAACAAATGTAGGTCCCTTGCATCAGAAAATGGTGAATTGATCATGGGGAACAAGGACATGGCAGATCAATTGAATAACTACTTTGGTTCTGTCTTCACTAAGGAAAACATAAACAATCTGCCGGAAATAGCAGGGGACCATGGGTCAAATAAGATGGAGGAACTGAGTGAAATCCAGGTTAGCCGGGAAGTGGTGTTAGGAAAATTGAAAGGATTAAAGGCCGATAGATCCCCAGGGCCAGATAGACTGCATCCCAGAGCAGTTAAGGAAGTAGCCCCAGAAATAGTGGATACATTAGTGATAATTTTTCAAACCTCTTTAGTTTCTGGAGTAGTTCCTGAGCATTGGAGGGTAGCTAATGTAACCCCACTTTTTAGAAAGGGAGGGGGAGAGAAAACGGGAAATTACAGACCAGTTAGTCTAACATCGGTAGTGGGGAAACTGCTAGAGTCAGTTATTAAAGATAGAATAGCAGCACATTTGGAAATTTGTGAAATCATTGTACAAAATTAGCATGCATTTATGAAAGGTAAATCATGTCTGACGAATCTTATAGAATTTTTTGAGGATGTAACTAGTAGAGTGGATAAGGGAGAACCTGTGGATGTGTTATATCTGGCTTTCGACAAGGTCCCACACAAGAGATTAGTATGCAAACTAGAAGCAGACGGTATTGGGGGTTCAGCATTGATGTGGATAGAGAACTGGCTGGCAAACAGGAAGCAAAGAGTAGGAGTAAACGGGTTATTTTCAGAATGGCAGGCCAGTGGGGTACCGTAGGGCTCAGTGCTGGGACCCCAGCTATTTACAATATATGTTAATGATCTGGATGAGGGAATTGATTGCAACATCTCCAAGTTTGCAGATGACACGAAGCTGGGGGGCAATGTTAGCTGTGAGGAGGATGCTAGGAGGCTGCAAGGTGACTTGTATAGGTTGGGTGAGTGGGCAAATGCATGACAGTATAATGTGGATAAATGTGAGGTTATCCACTTTGGTGGCAAAAACAGGAGAGTAGACTATGGTGGCCGATTAGGAAAAGGGGAGATGCAACGAGACCTGGGTGTCATGGTACACCAGTCATTGAAAGTAGGCATGCAGGTGCAGCAGGCAGTGAAGAAAGTGTATGTTATGTTGGCATTCATAGCAAAAGGATTTGAGTACAGGTGCAGGGAGGTTCTACTGCAGTTGTACAGGGTCTTGGTGAGGCCACACCTGGAGCATTGCGTACAGTTTTGGTCTCCTAATCTGAGGAAAGACATACTTGCCATAGAGGGGTTACAGAGAAGGTTCACCAGACTGATTCCTGGAATGGCAGGACTTCCTTATGAAGAAAGACTGGATAGACTCGGCTTGTACTCGCTGGAATTTAGAAAATTGAGGGGGGATCTTATAGAGATTTACAAAATTCTTAAGGGGTTGAATATGCTAGATGCAGGAAGAATGTTCCTGATGTTGGGGAAGTCCAGAACAAGGGGTCACAGTTTAAGGATAAGGGGGGAGTCTTTTAGGACTGAAATGAGAAATTCATTTTTCACACAGAGAGTGGTGATTCCGTGGAATTCTCTGCCACCGAAGGTAGTTGAGGCCAGTTCATTGGCTATATTTAAGAGGGAGTTAGATGTGGCCCTTGTGGCTAAAGGGATCTGGGGGTATGGAGAGAAGGCATGTACAAGATACTGAGTTGGATGATCAGCTATGATCATATTGAATGGCGGTGCAGGCTCGAAGGGCCAAATGGCCTACTCCTGCACCTATTTTCTATGTTTCTATGTTTCTAAAAGAACCAGGGGCAGGCCAGTCGGTCCTCGAATAAGATTTTATAGACAATGGACAATAGGTGCAGGAAAAGACCATTCAGCCCCTCGAGCCAGCACCTCCATTCATTATGATCATAGCTGATCTTCCACAATCAGTACCCCATTCCTGCCTTCTCGCCATACCCTTGACACCGCTATCTTTAAGAGCTCCATCTAACTGTCTTGAAAGCATCCAAATAATCAGCCTCCACCACCTTCTGAGGCAGAGAATTCCACAGATTCACAACTTAAGTGACAAATGCAGTTAAAATATTACGTTTCTAATAAAGTAATTGGATTATAGGTTTATTTAATGGTGGAATAAATTACAGGTAATTGTATTGACATGATCTTTTCCTGGTATCACTCTTCATCCCATTGATTTCTCAAATATTAATGGTTTGTCGCATAAGCATAATGCAGTCGAAACGCATTTCTTGGCTTAAGTTCAGTACAACATGATTTATGCCAGACATGTTCCTTAATTTGTTTGTACAAATTGTGCTCCTTTGTGGCTTTGCAAAATATCGATGGTCTGCTTAGACACCAATTAGAAAAAGAATATATCATTATTTACCTGAAAGCATGCTGTGTTATCTTTATCAGATAGTGACACCGATATATAGGGTTGGGGAATTTTTGAAATTTATTGTCAAGGCATGTGCTCAACATGAAAGAGTAGGAATAAGCAGATTAATGGGCGGGAGCAAACCAGGTAAGGTTTCACCCTAACATGAATACATAAACTGAGAGAGCTACTTTAAGAGCACGGAAAAATGCTGAAAAGCAGGACCTCCAGGGTTGTTATCTCCGGTTTGCTTCCAGTTCCTCGTGCTGGCGAGAGCAGGAACAGGGAGATACGGACCTGAATGTGTGGCTGAGTAACTGGTGCAGGGGTCAGGGATTTAGATTCTTAGACCACTGGGATCTGTTTTGGAGTAAGGGGGAAACTGTACAAAAGGGACAGATTGCATCTTAACAGGTGGGGGACCAGCATTCTGGCAGGCAGGTTTGCCACTGCTACGCGGGTGGTTTTAAACTGAATAAGGGGTGTGGGGTGTCAAATGGGATAGTCGACGATGGAGTTAAAGGGAAAGAGAGTAAAGGGATGGTTAATGACCTCAGAATTAACGGGAAAGGAAGTTCACAAAGGGATAGGAGAGTATGGCCAAGTGTAATAGGGATCGATGTGAAAGGTGAGATGCATAAGGAATTAAAAGTATTGCATGTGAATGCGCAAAGTATAAGTAAAGTAGATGAGCCTGAGGCTCAGTTGCAGGTTGGTAGATATGACATTGTGGGGATTACTGAGACGTGGCTGCAGGAGGATCGGGCCTGGGAACTTAATATTCAGGGTTATACATCCTATAGAAAGGCAGGTAGGCAGAGGAGGGGGGGGGGGGGGGTAGCTATGCTGGTGAGGGTTGGAACTCAGTCCCTTGCGAGGGAAGACATACAGACTGATGAGGTAGAGTCACTGTGGATTGAGTTAAGGAATTGTAAAGGCAAGAAGACACTATTTGATGTTATTTACATACCCCCAAATAGTAGCCCGGATGTAGGGTGCAAGTTGCAGCAGGAGTCAAAACTGGCATGTAACAAAGGTAATGCCACTGTGGTGATGGGGAATTTCAATATGCAGGTAGACTGGGAAAATCAGGTTGGTTCAGGACCCCAAGAAAGAGAGTTTCTAGAATGCCTCTGAGATGGATTCTTAGAGCAGCTTGTAATGGAGCCAACCAGAGAAAAGACAATTCTGGATTTAGTGTTGTCCAATGAACCACATATGATAAGAGAACTCAGGGTAAAGGAACCACTTGGAGGTAGTGATCATCATATGATTAGTTTTAATCTGCAATTTGAGAAGGAGAACGTTAAATCGGAAGTGGCAGTGATGCAGGTGAACAAAGGGGACTATGAAGGCATGAGAAGGGAGCTGGCCAAAGTAGACTGGAAAGGGATCCTAGCAGGAATGACGGTGGAACTGCAAAGGCAGGAATTTCTGGGCATAATCCGGAAGACGCAGGATCATTTCATTCCAAAAAGGAAGAAAGATTCTAAGGGGAGTAAGAGGCAACCGTGGCTGACAAGAGAAGTTGGGGATAGAATAAAAATAAAAGAAGAGATTTATAACACAGCAAAGAACACAGCAAGGAAGAGTCAACATGGATTTGTGCCTGGAAGGTCATGTTTGACAACCCTTCTTGAATTTTTTGAAGAGGTCACTAGGGAAATTGATGAGGGTAAAGCATTGGATGTTGTCTATATGGATTTCAGTAAGGCCTTTGACAAGGTTCCCCATGGAAGGTTGGTTAAGAAGGATCAATCTTTGGGTGTTAATGACAGAGTAGCAAGATGGATTCAACAGTGGTTGAATGGGAGATGCCAGAGAGTAATGGTGGATGGCTGTTCGTCAGGTTGGAAGCCCGTGACCAGTGGGGTGCCTCAGGGATCTGTGTTGGGTCCACTGTTGTTTGTTATGTACATCAATGATCTGGATGATGGGGTGGTAAATTGGATAATTAAGTATGCAGATGATACTAAGATAGGTGGTGTTGTGGATAATGAAGTAGATTTTCAAAGTCAACAGAGAGATTTGGGCCATTTGGAAGAGTGGGCTGAAAGATGGTAGATGGAGTTTAATGCTGATAAGTGTGAGGTGCTACATCTTGGCAGGACAAATCAAAATAGGACGTACATGGTAAATGGTAGGGAATTGAGGAATGCTGTGGAACAGAGGGTTCTAGGAATAACTGTGCATAGTTCCCTGAAGGTGGAATCGCTTGTAGATAGGGTGGTAAAGAAAGCTTTTGATGCACTGGCCTTTATAAATCAGAGCATTGAATATAGGAGTAGGAAAGTAATGTTAAAATTGTACAAGGCATTGGTAAGATCAATTCTGGAGTATGGTGTACAATTTTGGTCGCCTAATTATAGGAAGGATGTCAACAAAATAGAGAGTACAGAGGAGATTTACTAGAATGTTGCCTGGGTCCCAGCAACTAAGTTGCAGAGAAAGGTTGAACAAGTTAGGTCTTTATTCTTTGGAGCACAGAAGGTTAAGGAGGGACTTGAGTGAAGTCTTTAAAATGATGAAAGGGATAGACAGAGTTGACGTGGATAAGCTTTTCCCATTGAGGGTAGGGAAGATTCATACAAGAGGGCATGACATGAGAATTAAGGGACAGATGTTTAGGGGTAACATGAGCGGGAACATCCTTACTCAGAGAGTGGTGGCTGTGTGAAATGATCTTCCTGCAGAAGTGGTGGAGGCAGGATTGATTTTAACATTTAAAAGTAAAGTGTATAGGTATATGGATGGGAAGGGGATGGAGGGGTATGGTCTGAGTGCAGGTAGATGGGACTAGGGGAAAATAAATGGTCGGCATGGACTGGAAGGGCCAAGAGGGCCTGTTTCCATGCTGTAATTGTTATATGGTTATATGGTTATAAAGAGTAGCCGGAAGCCGGAGGATTGGGAAACTTTCATAGGACAACAGAAGGAAACAAAACGGGCGACACGGGCTGAAAAGATGAAGTACAAGGGGAGGCTGGCCAGGAATATAAAGGACAGTAAAAGCTCCTTTAGATAGGTTAAGGGAAAAAGAGTAGCAAAGTCAAATGTGGGTCCCTTGAAGGCAGGCACGGGTGAAATAATTATGGGCAACAAGGAAATGCCAGAAGAGTTGAATAGGTACTTCGGATCTGTATTCACTAAGGAGAACACAAACAATCTCCCAGATGTACTGGAGGACAGAAGATCTAAGGGGGTAGAGGAACTGAAAGACATTTTCATTAGGTGAGAAATAGTATTGCGCAGGCTAATGGGACTGAAGGATGATCAATCCCCTGGGCCTGATAGTTTGCATCCCAGGGTCCTCAGGGAGGTGGCTCTAGAAATAGTGGACGCAAAGGTGATCATTTTCCAATGTTCAATAGATTCAGGATCAGTTCCTGTGGATTGGAGGATAGCTAACGTTATCCCACTTTTCAAGAAAGGAGAGAGAGCAAAAACAAGGAATTACAGACCAGTTAGCCTGACTTCGGTAGTGGGAAAGATGCTGGTGTCAATTATTAAAGAGGTAATAATGGAGCATTTGGATAGCAGTAAAAGGATTAGTCCAAATCAACATTGTTGTATGAAAGGGAAATCATGCTTGACTAATCTTCTGGAACTTTTTGAGGATGTGACAAGTAAAATGGATGAAGGGGTGCCAGTGGATGTAGTGTATCTAGACCCTTGTAGCTAAAGGGATCAGGGGGTATGGAGAGAAGGCAGGTACAGGATACCGGATACAGGATGATCAGCCATGATCATATTGAATGGCGGTGCAGGCTTGAAAGGCCAAATGGCCTACTCCTGCACCTATGTTCTATGTTTCTATGTTTCAGAAAGCCTTTGATAAGGTCCCGCACGGGAGACTGGTGACTAAAATTCGAGCACATGGTATTGGGGGTAGGGTGTTGACATGGATAGAAAACAGGTTGGCAGACCGGAAGCAAAGAGTAGGAGTGAACGGGTCCTTTTCAGAATGGCAGGCAGTTGCGAGTGGAGTGCCACAAGGTTTGTGTTGGGGCCGCAATTGTTTACCATATATATATATATATATATAAATGGTTTGGAAGCGGGAATTTGGAGCAACGCTAGCAAGTTAGCGGATGACACAAAGCTGGGTGGCAGTGTGAACTGTGAAGAGGATGTTAGGAGGTTGCAGGGGGACCTGGACAGGTTGAGTGAGTGGGTAGATGCGTGGCAGATGCAGTATGATATAGATAAATGTGAGGTTATCCACTTTGGCGGCATAAACAAGGGGGCAGATTAATATCTCAATGGGGTTAGGTTAGGTATGGGGGAGGTACAGCGAGACCTGGGTGTCCTTGTACACCAGTCACTGAAAGTTGGCGTGCAGGTACAGCAGGCAGTGAGGAAAACAAATGGAATGTTGGCCTTCATACCAAGAGGATTTCAGTACAGGAGTAAAGAGGTTCTTCTGCAGGTGTATAGGGCTCTGGTGATACCATTTCTGGAGTATTGTGTACAGTTTTGGTCTCCTAATTTGAGGAAGGACATCCTTGTGATTGTGGCAGTGCAGCATAGGTTCAACAGATTGATCCCTGGGACTGTCATATGAGGAAAAATTGACAAGACGAGGCTTGCAGTCACTGGAGTCAAGAAGGATGAGGGGGAATCTTATAGAAAAATACAATTATAAAAGGACTGGACAAGCTAGATGCAGGAAAGATGTTCCCAATGTTGGGTGAGTCCAGAACCAGGGGCTACAGTCTTAGAATAATGGGGAGGTCATTTAAGACTGAGCTGAGAAAAAACTTTACCCAGAGAGTTGTGAATTTATGGAATTAACTGCCACAGAGGGCAATGGAGGCCAAATCACTGGATGGATTTAAGAGAGAGTTGGATAGAGCTCTTGTGGCTAGTGGAGTCAAGAGATATGGGGAGAAGGCAGACACGAGTTATTGATAGCGGACGATCAGCCATAATCATATTGAATGGCGGTGCTGGCTCGAAGGGCCGAATGGCCTCCTCCTGCACCTAATTTCTATGTTTCTATGTGTCTATGAGACTGGTCTACAAGATTGTTGTGTTGCAGGCTCCATAAAGTGCAATGTTATATCTTTAGATACAAGGTGTGGAAAAACATATTAATATCCTTCCTTACTTAATTTTGATTCGAATTGAACAATGTAATAAAAGGGTGGTTGGATGTGACAATTGGTATGTCTCGCTTCTCGTAGAAGAGGTTCGTGGGAATAGGCAAAGTAAGATTAGACGTATTAGAAACATAGAAACTAGGTGCAGGAGCAGGCCATTCGGCCCTTCGAGCCTGCACCGCCATTCAATATGATCACGGCTGATCATCCAACTCAGTATCTTGTACCTGCCTTCTCTCCATACCCCCTGATCCCTTTAGCCACAAGGGCTACATCTAACTCCCTCTTGAATATAGCCAACGAACTGGCCTCAACTACCTTCTCTGGCAGAGAATTACACAGATAACGCTTGTCTGGATTGTGTTGAAGGGATGGTAAATGTAAACATGCAATAGCAGAGGAGATAAGGAAGTTTATTTTTATTTGTGAGAACTCACAGTAGATCTCCCGCACACGCTACCACTAGTTGCATAAAAATGTTACTGTAAATGGGGGGCATGATCCGAGAAGGGATGGTGGCACAGGCTGCCTAAAATAATGTCAAGATACCCCTGTATTGTGTTTGACTTGTAGTAAGCAAAGAGGGCGCCGTCCTGCATGGGTATGGCTGCCCAGCCTGCAGCTGTCCGTTTTCTCACTTAAAAAAAAAATTTAGTTAGTTGAGTTTTTGTTTTTCGGGGCTCTAGTCTTTTTTATGTGGGAGTGGGGGAGGGGGGGGGGGGTCTTAGGGGCTTTTCAGGGTCCCTACCTGGACAGAGAGGTGGCTTTCCTCCGGGCATCATCTTCAACCCATCCTTGCGACCTACCAGCGGTCCTAGAGTAGCATTTCCTGAGGTGAACGGTCAGAACCTCGGCTTTGTCTTTGGCTTTCATTGACGCACTGAAACTCCGTAAGCTGAGATCGCCAATGAACATCGCAAAGCTGTGGGTCTGTGGAGCGGCCAGCCAGGGGTGGTGGCACTGAAATTTACATTGGAAGCCTGGGATCTCTTGCCAAAATCGCCAGTGGTGGAGCTCCATCCAGTGCGGCCTGTCGGCTTCGGAAGTCGCGGTCTCCGATAAGGAAGCAGCCGTTCCAGATTTTCCCATGCCACTGAGAGGATTCTCCCGACGCCGGAGAATGGCTTGGAAAATCAGGCTTCCGTAAAGGCGACGACGGAGGCCTCAATAGGCCCGACTATGGGTGGACATGGGGATGGAGACTGGACTTTGTGCCTTCCATCATAATGGGATCCATTGGGGGGGGGGGGAGATGTTTAAATTTCTTTATTACTGTTATGCTGTTTTTTTTTATGTGCTGCAATGGCAATATGCATTTCACTACACCAATTGGTGTATGTGACTAATAAATAACCTTTGAACCTTTGAACATTCATTGTTGAATAAAATTGACATAAACAAAAATAATGTGATGACTAATGAAATAATTGGTACCCAAGCAGTTGATAGAATATTTTCATAGAGTTTGTCTAACAAAAAAAACAAAAGTTGTTTACTGCACAGTATAACCATTGGCTAATTCTGCTGTGAAGTCAGAGAGCTGGTGGGCAGTTTATTGCCGCCATCTCTCCATTATGTCATGCAATAAAGTATGTTGAAGCAAACCTGCAAAGTCTGCTTTCGTTCTCCTTAAAATTTCCTCTAAATTAATTTATTCCACAGAATTTGGCGTAGTTGGCAGGATCCCGATTGTAACGGGATTCAAACGAATGCAAGTGGGAAATAAAAGGAAATTATAAAATAGTCCTCACCAAAAGGAGTACGGAGAGTTGGCCAGAGAGAAGGGGGAGCCCCCGGGCAACCTAGCTAATCTGGCTGGTGAATCACGCTAAGCCAAGAGGCCTGTGGGGTGAGGCGATAGAGCTGAGAAGATAAATTTACTCACACAGGACGCAGAAGATAAATTGAAGTAGGTGCCATAAAGCGTGCTATAGAAATTGAAAGGTGACTTTGCGGTTTGCTGGTGGAATAAAACCGGTGCGGGTAAACTGTACAAATAATATAATACAAAATTGTCCGCAGAACCCTAACTTTTGTTTTATAGACTTGAGAGAAGAATATGGGAGGCAACAGTAGTTGATTGGATAAATCTTATCCTACTGATCGAGGGAGGCCTGAGGAAAAGCACCAGGTGGTCCAGGAGGGAAAGGTGAGATAAGAGAGAACACTGACAAGGTGATAAGAAAGACCATAAGACACCGGGAAAAGGTAGAAGATCCCATTGTTCCACAGGGATCACGAGCAGATGTGGCTCCGTTTCTACCTCTGGCGTCACGACTGGATCAGTTTACTGGTAGAGGAACCACAGAAGAAGCAGATAATACCACAGAGAGGGGACCTGATACACAATTGAGAATATATCAAAAAGATATCAAGAAGAAGGATAATCAAACAAAGCTAGAGATGATCAATGTTGAGGAAGAGTCCAATAGACAATAGACAGTAGGTGCAGGAGTAGGGCATTCGGGCCTTCAAGCCAGCACTGCCATTCAACGTGATCATGGCTGATCATCCACAATCAGTAATCTGTTCCTGCCCTGACACCATATCCCTAAACTCTACTAAGAGCTCTATCTAACCCTCTCTTGAAAGCATCCAGAGAACCAGCCTCCACCACCCTTTGTGACAGAAAATTCCACAGACTCACAACTCTCTGTATGAAAAAGTGTTTCCTCATCTCCGTTCTAACGAGATCAATAGATTGATCCCTGGGATGGCGGGACTGTCATATGAGGAAAGATTGAAAAGACTAGGCTTGTATTCACTGGAGGGGGAATCTTATAGAAACATATAAAATTATAAAAGGACTGGACAAGCTAGATGCAGGAAAAATGTTCCCAAAGTTGGGTGAGTCCAGAACCAGGGGCCACAGTCTTAGAATAAAGGGGAGGCCATTTAAGACTGAGGTGAGATAAAAAAACTGAGGTGGCCCTGTCGCAGGGTCTCGAGGCCGCCTCGGATCTGACTGCTGCGGCAGTTAGCGGCGGCTCCAATAGTTTGGAGTCGGGCAGCCCGTTGACCAGGAAGGTCCGGGCTCACACACTCGCCGGCGGAGGATGGCAGAGGCAGCCCGACTCGACACCGCAGCCCGCAGGGGACACCGCGGGCTACCGGCATGCAAAGAAGTGGGGCTTGCCGGCTTGCCGTCAGAAGTTTTCAACGGCAGAGCGGCAGCCCCGACTTCACACCGCAGCCCGCAGCCGCGGGCTGGCGGTGTACATGTAGGAGTGGGTCTTGCAGGCTCACCGTTCAAAGTTAGGAACGGCAGAGCAGCAGCCCCGACTCTACACCGCAGCCCGCGGGGGATACTGCGGGCTGGCGGTGTGCATGTGGAGTAGGGCTTGCAGTGCTTGCCATGGGCAGCAGCCCGACTCTACACCGCACTCGGCGGCTCGTTTTGTCTCTCCTACTATGCAGGTACCAGAGCAGGGGGAGAGCTGCGCACAGGTCATGCCCCGCTGCAGCGGGAAGCATCGACATACCGCCGGGGGTAACCTGCTAGACTGTTGGCCGGTGATGGATCTGCTGGAAGTCGGGGAGCCCTGCAGGAGCAGGAGGTACCGGTGTTCCACCAGAACAGGCTGCCGGTGCGCAGACCGGTGGCAGCAGTTTACGGCTAGGCATCCCCGTTGCTACGGGTAAAGCCGGCTATGCGCCGTCACGGACCTGTGTGGTTAAGGGTGACGGCAAGCCTGCATGGACAGCGGAGCCGGTAATGGGGACCGGTACCGATTCCTTCCCTATGCCTTCCCACCAGGCAGAGGTGCCGCTTAGGTCCGAACGACGCCGGACTAGCGGTATGTCGTACAGCCTGCAGGAGCAGGAGGTACCGGCACTGCACCGGAGCAGGCTGCTGGAGCGCAGACCGGTGGCAGCAGAATACGGTTAGGCAATCCCGTTGCTGCGGGTAAAGCCAGCCAAGCGCTGTCACAGACCCCTGGGGGTGAGGGTGACGGTGTGCCTGCACGGACCACGGAGCCGTGGTTGGGGACCAGTTCCGACTCCTTTCCTCTGCCTGCTCATCAGGTAGAGAGGCCGCTAAGGTCCGAGAGACACCGGGCTAGCGGGTTGTCCGTGCAGAAGTCGTTCAGCCCCGCAGGAGCGGGTGCTGACGAGTATCTGTCAGCAACTTCGTTGAGGTGTGACCTACTGGCAGAAGCCCCAGTGACTCATCAGGGCCTGGGGAAGTCGACCTGTTGTCCGTGTGTAGCGGCAGCGGTTGCATGTCTAGGATGGAGCTAATGGTGGAGCAACTATATCAGCGGGACCTGGATCAGCAAGAGCGGGAGTCTCAGCGGTCTGGGAGTCGGATCATGCCGCCATCTTCAATCTCACCTTCGTCCATCGGCAGTGCTAGGAGTCAACAGATGGCCGATTTGACGAAGAAGCGGCAGCAGAAGAGCCCACTGCTCTCGATCCAGAAGAAGAAATTGGAGGTAGTGTCGAAATTCCGAAGCCTGTAATTTCAGGGGAACCGCTGCACTCTACATTGGCAGTAAGTATTAACTTCTTGATGACACACCAGCTCCAAGACCAGGTGCTTTCAGAAACCATGGAGAAGTACAAGGATCCTGGAAACTGTTACCCTGAACGTCCCGAGGGTCAACTCAGCCATCTGAGGGGACATCAGATCCAATGCGAGGGCACAAGAGGTTAAGAGGCAGGAAATTCTGAAGCTGTTGACGTCGGGCATCATGGCACTCGTCAGGACCCTCGAAGGGGCAGGTATATCCGCAGAGCAGCAGGATGCTCTAGCCCTCCTGTGTAGCACACTTCGGGAAACTGTTTTACTCAGAGCTCCATCCGGCCCGACCTTAACCCTGAATTCGCTGGGTTGGGTCGTACCTCCACCACACCACCAAGACAGCTGTTTGGGGAGGACCTGCCCAAGCAGGTCAAAGAGCTTGACGAGGAAGCCAAAAGGGGCTGATGAAACCACCAGCATCGGCAAGGGTGCAGAAGACAGCCTTATCCTTCCTCCAAACCTCGGGGCCATCAAGAACACATCCGCACCATCTCCCCAACAGCAGAAGCCTTGTTAGGGCAGAGCCAGCATAGACTACCTCAACACACACCAGCTGCAGGAACAGGGATTTACCTAGGCGATCGAGCACCACCCAGCAAAGACGGAATACCAGAAACCAGAACGTCAGGCGCTCCGGTAACCATGGAGGTAAGGTGGTCTGGTTCTCTTGGAAGTGCTGCATGCATAACCTCACAAGTAGGAGGGAGGTTACATACATTCTGGGGCTCTGTTTGTCACTATCCAGGGAACAGAGCAATAGACATAATAGACGCATGTAACAGCCTTGCTTGCGCTAGGGAAACGACTTTAGACATGCTGCTAAGCTATTGGTAAATTGGAGCTACATTCCAGCCACATAATTCGGCCATTACGCTATCAAAGCTTGGGTGAAAAAGCAAAATCTCGGCATTTAAAGCGAATGCTGGACAATTACGAGCTTATGCAGCTGCCAATCGAAGCATAATTGAGGTACAATGGTGGATTAGCAATGGTTGTGATTGTTAAATCCCATCATTACATCAAACCCATTAGTCGCGTTACAAACCGACGCAAGAGCCAAGGGCTGGGGAACTATTGACACCATTCCAGTTGGGGCGGTAGATGGGATTTGCATGAGTCTACTTCTCTTCAATCACAAGGAATAAACTGTTTAGAAATGCTGGGAGCATGTCAAGGGCTGCGCGTTAATGCACTAATCTGCAGCATACGTATGTTTGTCTTCAAAATAATACCACTGAGGTTGCATATAAAACGTTATGGGTGATGTCAAGTTAATTTCTTGTGATGAATTGGAAACATTAATTTGGCTCTGGTGGATTGAAAGAAATTTGGGTTCAGCTATGTGCCTTCTGGATAAGCTCAATATAGTGGCGGACACCAGGTCACAAGTATTAATAACGACATCAAGTAGATTTGAACCTCCAAATATCTGCTAAAATTATAGCCTAATATGGAACACCAGATATCGACCTCTTTGCATCCAGGTTGAGCCATTGGATACCAACATATGTCTCTTGAGAACCAGATCCTGGGGCAGTGGCGATGGACGTGTTCTCGCTACATTGGGGGAGAAATGCGGGGTTTCTATGCTTTCCCCATTCTGCTTCATCAGACAGGTGCTGCAGGATACGCAACCAGGCTCTGCAACATAAAGGACCATGGGCGTCAAACAGCATCGTGCAGAGAGAGTCCAGTAGGAAGCAGTACCTCGCCTACATAAGGATATGGGAGGTTTCTGTAGTCGGACCTAGACCATCTATATATCTGCTACACTCTCCAAGGTGCTGGAATACTCACGGGACGTCATTATGATGAGTCCCTCAGTTACAGTGCTGTATACAGTGCCAGGAGTGCATTGTCATCCTATCGCAAGATTGGAGTGGGATCTCACCAGCTGGTGTCCAAACTATGAGGGGTATGGTCTATCCATCCCTCCCCAAACATGATATTATATTACCTGAGATTGGAGGTAGTGTTGACCCTCCTCTGGATCTGGTCGCCTATGATGGACTTATTCACCTTCAAAGTGGTTATGGTAATGGCACTAAACACAGCACAACGGGTCATGACTCTACAGGAATTAAACCTGGATAGAATGACCAGACCATTATAAAGTAACTTCTTTATAGAAGAGTTGCTTAAACTACACAGACCTGGGACTACAGGTCTGAAAATGGGCATCAGGTATATGGAGACGGGTCTGTTTCAGCCATGGAAACCCACGTCACAGGGTGATCATGCAGACTATCTCCAGATGACTCAAGGTGGTATTTGGTGCAGGAGGTAAGACACTAACATTTTAAATGTCATTCTACCAGGGCTGCATCCACATCAGTGGCAAGGACCATGGCGGTGTTCATGGATTATGGCCTGGCAATAGCGAGCTGGGCCAGTGAATCTACATTTCAGCGGTTTTATAACTGACTTATAACCGCTCCCGCAACGTTGGCGGATTCAGTTTTAAGTGCTGTTCCCTAAACGTTTGTCCCCGAGTTCAGGGGGTTATTGTTGTATTAACAAATGTTATTATTTTTCAGCTTGTTCAAGTCTGAAATACGTTAACATACTTCCTCCATCAGAATTACAGCAGTGTGTGAGCATGGGCGTGGTCCAGGGCATGTAATCACAGAGCTTTGAAATCTTCACGAAGTCACTCACGTGACTCCGAAGTAAAATAGTAAGATTAAACAAGAACTTACCAGTTTGAAGTTTGATCTTTATTTTATGAGGAGTTGCGATGAGGGATTTCGTGCCCTCCGCTCCCAACCCTCTATCATAAGTTCAACTGGTGTAGTCAAGTTTTAATCTTACTAGCTTTAGTCTTGTGATCTGTGATTCCACACCGCTGCTTTGAAGAATGTCGCGCATGCGTGCCTGGCGGGGTCTTCATGAAATCCCTCATCGCAACTCCTCATAAAATAAAGATCAAACTTCAAACTGGTAAGTTCTTGTTTAATCTTACTATTAAACTGGCATCAGTCCACTAGTTATGCATACCTCACAACATGTGATTTTATTGAGACCTGCACTTTGAGCTGACAACATATAATTGGATTTAGACTTTAGAGATACAGCACAGAGGCAGGCCCTTGGGCCCACTGTTGTCCAACAATCATAAGCACTGTCCAAACCATTAGGGACAATTTAAAATGTTATCAAAGCCAATTAACTTACAGACTTTTAGATCTTTGGACGGTGGGAGGAGACTGTAGCACCCAGAGAAAACGCACATGATCTCAGGTTAGCAGAATGCAACTAATGGGATATCACAGGGATTGTGACCTGGCCCTAGCTAGTCATGATCTTTATCAATTATTTGACTGAGGGACCAAATGCCATCTTTCTAGGATATATAATTAGAAACAATTAGGTGTGCTTGTCAGTAGGGAAGAGGATATAAAGGCTTACAGGGATAAGGGCACACTGAGCGAGTGAACAAGAACATAGCAGATCAAATTTAATGTGGAGATTTATGAAGTTACCTTTAGTATAATGTACAGAAAATAAGATTGCTTTTAAAAAGGGGTAAAGATGACTTTATGCAGAAGTCATTGAAAGTCAACATGCAGGTAAGACAAGCAATTAGGAAGGCTAAGATAATATTGGTATTTATTACCAGAGAATTTGAGGACAGTTATGTCACAATACGATTATATAGTCCCTTGGTATCATGGCTTCTGGAGCATTGTGTACAGTTTCAATATCCTTATCAACAAAAGGATAAAAGAGAAAATTGGACAATAACTTGCTAAACTGGTTCTGGGAACGGCAGGTTTGCCCTTTGAGATACACTGAATAGACTGTTTGTATTCTCTGGAGTGTAGAAAGATGAGAAGAGATTTTGTTTTGACACAATATTCCCACAGGATTTAATAGGCAGGTGTATACTTCCATTGGTGGAAGAATCTGTATCCTCTGTCTCAACAGTAGTATAGACTATTTATGTTTGAGGTGAGAATTTCTTCACGCTGAGTTAGTGAATCTTAAGAATAATTTACTCCAGATGTTATGAAGACTCAACTTGAGTCCATACAAAGCTGAGATCATCAGATTTTTTTAAATATTTCAGGAATCAAGTTGTATAAGATGGTGCTGGAAAATAGCATTGAAGTAAAAGATCCATCATGAACTTGATAAATAGTTGACCAAGGTTAGTCAGAGTATTACAGCACATTTAGCCCTTTTCTCTCCAAACCTATCCTATCCATGTACCTATCTAAATGTTTTTTAAACATTGCATTAGTACCTGCCTCAACTACCTCCTCTGGCAGCTTGGTGCATACACCCACCACCCTTTGTGTGTAAAAAAAAGTTACCCCTCAGGTTCTTATTAAATCTTTCCTACCTCGGCGTAAACCTACAGTTTGTCCTCTGGTTCTCAATTCCCCTGGAAGGGCCAAATGCAGCCTCCCGTATCCATTTCCTATTTGCATATGTTTTTTTTTTTTAAATCATTTTAAGAGATAATAGCTCATTTTAAGACAAAATAGCTCAAAGTAAAGAAACAATTACTATGCTGCAGATCATAAGAACTTTCCTCTTGGATTTGTAGTGTCCATTCTCTGATTATATTCTGGACCACACATGTTTTGCACATCTGCTGAAGACACTTTGTATGCAGTGATTTTAACATCATCATTACTTTCCAAATTTATTTGCAGCTAATGAAATAATTTGGCTGTTGAAACTCAATTATCAAGTACTCATGACTGAGTGTAATTGAACTTGAGACACAGTGCTACTCAAGACAATAATTCAGGAAATAATGCAGTTGTGTTTTAGGACTAGCACTCCAAAGCTCTGTGCGTTGTTGGGAAGCATGTGCTTAAAACCCAACACAACAATGCTGAAATTTATATCAATTTGTGTCTAACACACCAGTCTCTGTAATGGCAACTATGAAACTACTTTATCATAATAGAACAATCAGGATTACTGATGTTTATTTAAGGAAGGTAACCTGCTGCCAATACCTGTATGGAACTACAGACCCTCGGCAATGAGATTGGCTCCATTTCGTGCCCTTTCAAAGGACTTGTCAAGCCCTGCAATTCGAAGGCAGTTTTGGATGGATAGTAAATATTGGCTTGTCACCAATGGCTATGGGTCGTGAATGGGCAAGAAGCTTACAGAATGGTTTAATAGTCGCAAAGGATCAGATGCCAACCTATGCTACCATTTTTCACAATGAGTGCAAAGAAATCCCAAACAGAAAAATGTAAATCAGAATTAATAGAAATGGCTTTTTATGCTGTAGATTGCTTTACCATTTCAATGACTTAATCATAATTTATATGCAACAAAGCATTACAACAGACAGCATGAATATATTTCATTTTGACTCATTTATTATTTGACACAAATGAATGTATGAATCACAGATAATTTACCTGACACCAGGATATTTTTGGACAATGGATATTTATAACTAACATTCATTCCTTTGGAATAATTGTGATTATTTGTATAATTTACACCAGTGTCTAAAACGATATTAGTGCCAAAAAATCATATAATGCATCAATGAGTGAAACAACATGCTATGATCCATTACTGTTTTACCTAGATTGGTAATTTCTGGATAAAATTGATCTAATAACAAATTTGGACTGGACACTTCTGCCACAAGCCAGACTTCCGGGTCTAATGATAACTTAATTTTTATCACATTTTTCTGACCTTTCCAAGGTAAATATGAACAGTCTATCTCAAGTGTAGAGCTACCTTTATGTTTTTTTCCCCTCTCCCTAAACAGGACATTCTGTCAAGTTTAGGTGACATGGCTTGGCAGTTCAAAACTTATTACAGGATTCTCAAAAGGTTTCTGAAGTCAACAGACTGTGTTACATCGAGCAATCTGCATTTACTCCAGCATTTAGCTGCACAACCATACCAACTATAGAAAGAAGCCAATGTCTGAGGAAGAGCAGACCCAGAACATGAGGAGACTCTGAAGAACAGCAGGAGGGATAAGAAGAGGAAGAAGAGTTCTGTTTGTGAAAACACAATCATTTTTCACTTGCCCTCTTCCATCTATTCACATTCAACAATGATACCTACCAAACTCGTATTCAAAATCTTGGACCCAGGACTCGCTAGCCTCCTCAAAAATTGGATCCTTAACCTCCTTACTCAAATACTGCAATCAGGAAGGAAAAGTGAAAAAGCATCCTCCATGATAATTCTCAACACCAAGGCATCACAAGGATGCATTCTCAACTCCTCACACTCACAACTCCTTATACACGTACAACTCAGCAGCCAAATTCTGTTTTATCTTCATTTACCAGTTTGCTAATGACATAGCCATAATAGGACCGATCTCAAACATGACAGAGACAGAGAGCTTTCTGATGGTTTCAAGACAACAACCTCTCCCTCAATGTCAGCAAACTGAAGAAGCTGGTCTTTGTCTTCAGCAAACCCTACTTCATATCAATAGTTTCATGTGGAGATGGTCAAGAGCTTCAAGTTCCTCCCTATAAATATTGCCGTAATTTTATCCTGGATATTGACATTGACACATTGACGCTGTGACGGTCAAGAAAGCACAACACCTCTTCTTCAGAAGGCTAAGGAAATTAATTATGACTTCAATGACTCTTACCAATTATTATCGATGCACCATAGAAAGCATCTAATACGGATGCATCACAACTTGGTGTGGCAGCTGCTCTGCCCATTGACTGCAAGAAATTGCAGAGAGTTTGAATGTAACCCAGTCCATCACACAAACCAACCTCTCCATACTGACTCCATCTACATTTCTTACTGCCTTGGGAAAGCAGCTAACACAATTAAGATCCACTTACAGCCTGGTCATTCTCGCTTCTCCCCAATTCCGTCAAGCAGAAGATACAAAACCATGAAAGCAAAGACCACAAGATCCTTCTTGGAAAGAGTAGCTTCATCCCCACTGTTAACAGACTGTTAAATAGATCTCTCATTTGGTGAAGATGAATTCCCGATCTTCAAAATCTACCTCATTGCGGCCCTCACACTTTAATATGTTGACACTTTGTCTGTAGCTGTAACACTACACACTTTGCAGCATGCTCTTTATTTTCTCTTTTGCATTATCTCTGGTACTAAAATATGGTATGATCTGCCACAATAGGAAGCAAAACAAGTTTTCATTATATCTTGATACATGTGACAATAACAAACAAATATCCATAATACCAATCCTTTGTTCGTTTGCTCATGTGTCAGACGATGCAGTTCGCAGTTCGCTTCTGTCGTCGTCCAACATGTTGATATAATTGTCGCCCGATGCGTCACAGAGTGCACCGCGTCGACGCTTCCAGGGATCACCACAAAGAAGCTTCTGTCATGAACCCCACTAATCCTTGGTAAGATAATGCAATGAAGGAATGTATAAAGGGGATGGAATTTGGCATAGAAGTTGGCATAGAAAATCAGTGAAAATCATTTTGTACAGCAGTGGGCATGACATTTGGCCCACACCTGCTTTGATAAACAGATGGAGAAGAACAAATTACCATAGCAACTGGTCGAGCTTGGCTCTAGATCAGCTGAAAAGTTACTTGAGGCACAAGAGACTGCAGAGTTCCTCTAGCAGCTCAATTTTTTTGCCGAAGATTTATTTCACTTGGCAACAGTTGAATTCATAAAAGGCATTCCACAACATGGGGATGTCCCTAAGAGCTTTACAGCAAATGCCATATTTTTGATGAATATCCGTTGTAAGAAATATGACAGCTAATTTGTGCACAGCACGTTCTCACATAGAGCAGTGCTAATGACCAAATAACATGATGTGGTCATGTTGATCTGGAGACAACCTTTTGGCCAGTGCTGGGCATAACTGCCCTATTCTTCAAAATAACCAGGAAAATATTACACCATCATCAGAGTGCAAAACTAAATCCAACAGGTCTGAAGTGACCAATTTAAACTGTTAAGAGGATAGTCTACCTTGCGTAATTGCTTTTTTCCCCCCAAATTGTTTGTAGTTTACCAAACTGCTGGAGGATTGTTTTGTTAATGTTCAAGTAAATCTAAACTGTAACTGATCATGAAATATTCTAATGTATAACAAATGATTAGTTTCTCTAAAAAAGCCCTGATTCAAGTATTGGGCACGGACAGTGGTTTCTGAGGTACGGACAGGGGTTTCTGCGGCAACAGACGGGATTTGAGAAAGGTGTGCTGCCTTCCTGGTGCCAGGATCCAGGATGTCACGGACAGAGTGCAGAAAATCCTCAAGGCCGAAGGTGAACAGCTGGAAGTGGTAGTGCATGTCGGCACAAACTATGTGGGAAAGAAGGGGATGAATATTCTGCAGCGTGAGTTTAGAGAGCTCGGAAAAATGCTGAAAAGCAGGACCTCCAGGGTTGTTATCTCCAGTTTGCTTCCAGTTCCTCGTGCTGACGAGAGCAGGAACAAGGAGATATGGGACCTGAATGTGTGGCTGAGTAACTGGTGCAGGGGGCAGGGATTTAGATTCTTAGATCACTGGGTTCTGTTTTGGAGTAAGGGGGAACTGTACAAAAGGGACAGATTGCATCTTAACAGGTGGGGGACCAACATTCTGGCAGGCAGGTTTGCCACTGCTACACGGGTGGTTTTAAACTGAATAAGGGGGATGGGGTGTCAAATGAGATAGTCGACGATGGAGTTAAAATGAAAGAGAGTAAAGGGATGGTTAATGACCCCAGATTTAACGGGAAGCTTACAAAGGGATCGGAGAGCATGGCCAAGTGTAATAGGGATCGATGTAAAAGGTGAGATGCATAAGGAAATAAAAGTATTGTATATGAATGCGTGAAGTATAAGAAGTAAAGTAGATGAGCTTGAGGCTCAGTTAGAGGTTGGTAGATATGACATAGTGGGGATTACTGAGACGTGGCTGCAGGAGGATCGGGCCTGGGAACTTAATATTCAGGGTTATACATCCGATAGAAAGGCAGGTGGGCAGAGGGGGGGGGGGGGGGGGGGTAGCTCTGCTGGTGAGGGATGGAATTCAGTCCCTTGCGAGGGAAGACATACGGACTGACGAGGTAGAGTCACTGTGGATTGTGTTGAGGAATTGTAAAGGTAAGAAGACACTAATTGGTGTTATTTAAAGACCCCCAAATAGTAGCCCAGATCTAGGGTGTAAGTTGCAGCGGGAGTTAAAACTGGCATGTAACAAAGTTAATCAACCAGATCAACCAGACATGATAAGAGAACTAGAGGTAAAGGAACCGCTTGGAGGTAGTGATCATAATATGATTAAATTTAATCTGCAATTTGAGAAGGAGAACGTTAAATCGGAAGTGGCAGTGATGCAGTTGAACAAAGGGGGCTATGAAGGCATGAGAGGGTGGCTGGCCAAATTAGACTGGATCCTAGCAGGAATGGTGGTGGAACAGCAATGGCATGTATTTGTGGGCATAATCCGGAAGACGCAGGATCATTTCATTCCAAAAAGGAAGAAAGATTCTAAGGGGAGTAGGAGGCAACCATGGCTGACAAGAGAAGTTAGGGAAAAAATAAAACTAAAAGAAAAGATGTATAACACAGCAAAGAGTAGCAGGAAGATTGGGAAAATTTCCTAGGCCAACAGAAGGAAATAAAATATATGCGATACGGGTTGAAAAGATAAAGTACGAGGGGAAGCTGGCTAGGAATATAAAGAAGGACAGTAAAAGCTTCTTTAGATATGTTAAGGGACAAAGAGTAGCAAAGTCAAATGTGGGTCCCTTGAAGGCAGACACGGGTGAAATAATTAAGGGCAACAAGGAAATGGCAGAAGAGTTGAATAGGTACTTCGGATCCGTCTTCACCAAGGAGAACACAAACAATCTCCCAGATGTACTGGAGGACAGAAAATCTAAGGGGGTAGAGGAACTGAAAGAAATTTTCATTAGACGAGAAATAGTATTGGTTAGGCTAATGGGACTGAAGGATGATAAATCCCTTGGGCCTAATGGTCTGCATCCCAGGGTCCTCAGGGAGGTGGCTCTAGAAATAATGGACGCATTGGTGATCATTTTCCAATGTTCAATAGATTCAGGATCAGTTCCTGTGGATTGGAGGATAGCTAATGTTATCCCACTTTTCAAGAAAGGAGAGAGAGGGAAAACGGGGAATTACAGACCAGTTAGCCTGACTTCGGTGGTGGGAAAGATGCTGGAGTCAATTATTAAAGAGGTAATAATGGAGCATATGGATAGCAGTAAAAGGATTAGTCCAAATCAACATGGATTTATGAAAGGGAAATCATGCTTGACTAATCTTCTGGAATCTTTTGAGGATGTGACAAGTAAAATGGATGAAGGGGTGCCAGTGAATGTAGTGTATCTAGACTTTCAGAAAGCCTTTGATAAGGTCCTGCATGGGAGACTGGTGACTAAAATTAGAGCACATGGTATCGGGGGTAGGGTGTTGACATGGATAGAAAATTGGTTGGCAGACCGGAAGCAAAGAGTAGGAATGAACAGGTCCTTTTCAGAATGGCAGGCAGTGGCGAGTGGAGTGCCGCAAGGCTCGGTGTTGGGGCCGCAACTGTTTACTATATATTTAAATGATTTGGAAGAGGGAATTGGGAGCAACACTAGCAGGTTTGCAGATGACACAAAGCTGGGTGGCAGTGTGAACTGTGAAGAGGATGGTAGGAGGTTGCAGGTTGACCTGGACAGGTTGAGTGAGTGGGCACATGCGTGGCAGATGCAGTATAATATCGATAAATGTGAGGTTATCCACTTTGGCGGCAAAAACAAGGGGGCAGATTATTATCTCAATGGGGTTAGGTTAGGTAAGGGGGAGGTACAGTGAGACCTGGGTGTCCTTGTACACCAGTCACTGAAAGTTGGCGTGCAGGTACAGCAGGCATTGAAGAATGCTAATGGAATCTTGGCCTTCATAACAAGAGGATTTCAGTACAGGAGTAAAGAGGTTCTTCTGCAATTGTATAGGGCTCTGGTGAGACCACGTCTGGAGTATTGTGCACAGTTTTGGTCTCCTAATTTGAGGAAGGACATCCTTGTGATTGAGGCAGTGTAGCGTACTTGCACGAGATTGATCCCTGGGATGGCGGGATTGTCATATGAGGAAAGATTGAAAAGACTAGGCTTGTATTCACTGGAGTTGAGAAGGATGAGGGGGATCTTATAGAAACATATAACATTATAAAAGAATTGGACAAGCTAGATGCAGGAATTTTGGGTGAGTCCAGAACCAGGGGCCACAGTCTTAGAATAAAGGGGAGGTCATTTAAGACTGAGCTGAGAAAAAAACATTTTTACCGAGAGAGTTGTGAATTTATGGAATTCACTGCCACAGAGGGCAGTGGAGGCCAAATCACTGGATGGATTTAAGAGAGAGTTGGATAGAGCTCTAGCGGCTAGTGGAGTCAAGGGATATGGGGAGAAGGCAGGCATGGGTTATTGATAGTGGACGATCAGCCATGATCAAAATGAATGGCGGTGATGGCTCGAAGGGCCGAATGGCCTCCTCCTGCACATATTTTCTATGTTTCTATGTTTCTATTTTTCAGGACAAATAAATCCCATTGAGCCAGATATAAAAATTAAGTTGTGTGTAATTAAAAAGACACTTCTTCAATTTGAAGATTAACAACACATTGTATTTCTTGTTCCTGCTGGATCAATCAAACTCTGGAGTATGCTAGCTCGGCAAGAAATTTTGAAAGACTTGCTGAGGAATCACTTTTGATGATCTTTTTACTTAAAACATGATTTGTAAATCTGCTTGCAATGGATTAAGCGCCCGTGGGGAAGCATGGAACAAAAAAGTAACTTGACTAGAATTTAGTGGGGAGGGGGTGACTAGGGTGAAAATGTTTCCAGTTACTTACCTCGGCGGAGATGCGACTTTCTCCTATTCGCATTTTCGCCTCCCCCGCGGCCTCACAACTTGGATTGGTGTGGCCTTTCCTGGAGACGGTCCAGAGCTTCAGTAGCAGGTGCGGTGCGGACTTCCATCGCGGAGCTAGAAGAAAGGCTCTGACTGCTGGCCTGCTGACTTTAACATCGTGAAGCCGCAGTCTGTGGAGCTTCTAGCAGCAGGTGTCGAGCAGACATTACCATCCCGGAGCCAGAGATCCCTTGCCGGAGATCACCAGAGAAGAGCTCCAACCGCTGGCCTACCTGTGGACTATTACATCAAAAAGCCGTGGTCTCCGGTAGGAAAGTAGCTGATTCGGGCACTCCAAGCCACGGAATGTGTTCCGTCCATCCCGACGTCGAAGCCTTGATCATCCTGATGAGATGGCCTGAACATTGAACCTTCCGTAGCAACGATTACGGAGGGTCAAGGCCCCATAAATGGGTGAACAAAAGGAGGAAGACTTACTGAACTTTATTGTCTTCCATCACAGTGATCACTGTGGTGGTTGTTTATGTTAAGTTCTGTCGCAGTTTTAATTGTGTTGTGTTCTTTTAATTGTATGGCTGCATGGTAACTCAAATGTCATTGTAGCTTAATTGGTGCATGTGACAATAAAAGTGAATTTGTATTTGAATTTGAACTTTTGTACTTTTAATTTTGTGGCTCAGGGCAGCACTGTGGCGCCTAGTAGAGCTGGTGTCTCACAGCACCAGAGACCTAGGTTGGGGTGGAAGATTGCAACCTTCACGTGGTCCGCCCTGTTTCGACTAATGCAATCAACTTGACGTGCTCACACAGAAGATCAAATAGAACAAGTTGTCCTACAATTTTAGGCTGTGCACGCCACACGAAAGAAGAAGAAGAAGAGACCTAGGTTAAATCCTGACCTTGGGTTCTGTCAGTGTGTAGTTTGCACATTCTCACGTGGGTTTCCTCAGAGTGTTCCCGTTTCCTCTCACATCCCAAAGACGTGTGGGTTTGTAGGTTAATTGGCCTCTATCAATTGCTGCTAGTGTTTAGGGAGAGGCTGAGAAAGTGAAATCACATGGGGCTAGTGTGAGCATGTGGTTGGCGTGGACTCAGTGGGCTGAAGGGTCTTTTTCTTTAAACTAAACTAACCTTTAATGTATTCAATACATGTCAATTATCTGCAATCTTTGTATCCTGGATTTTAAAGTTCAAAAAGTTATTCTATTGATCTCCTTGATGTGGAAATGAATCACAAGGTACTCCATTGTGTTGAGTTTTAAAAGTGCCTTTCATGAAAGTGCCTTTTATGCAAGGGACATTTGAGTTTAACAGGTGCAAATTTTCCCTGATAAAATTTGTATCAATAATAATAAACGCGCAGGCAATCTGCAACATGCATTTCAACATACTGCTTTCTTTCATGCCTGTGAGAACACTATCAGGGTTAAAGTTCTGCCTTCATTATTAACATCAAATATTAATAGCTGTATATTATTTTCAATTAACAACATTTAGTTTGGCTCTTTTAACTCCGGACCACCAAATGTTACAGTGTGAAAACAATGTATAGCCTTGAATATGTCGTGCATTCAGTCATACTGAATGAAGATAAATTGCTTCCCACTTTAACAATATACAAGTGCCAGCTTTATGACAACACTTTTACTGAGCATAATGAATAGGATTTCATTGTCTTGGTAGAATTTGTAATAACACGCATCATCCTGCCCATTTCCAATTCTAAGGTTCTGTGGATGGAAGTCAAATTCAAAGTTTTCCATTTTCAGTTCAAATGTTACTACTATACAAGAACATCCACTGATAATAACTCTGTCAGGGTACAAAAAACTTGCATTGTTAAACTGAATTATTGGCCTGCATTTTGCAATGAGAGTGGTAATGTTCAATATCAGGACATTGTAAAACTAACAGCATCGTTGCAAAGGATATGTATCTGAACATAGAAATCTTGATAATGCTGGGAGTGAACTTGTGTTCTTACTTAACTGGAATAGGTTTGAAGCTTTCCTTAACAGAATCAAGGCAATTCACTTCACAAGACAAGAACTGCAATTCAACTAGTTTTACAGTAAAGCAGAATTATTTTTTTAAATATTTAATTACATGAGATCTAGGTGTTATATTAATGGTGTATCAATTTATAATTATTTAACCATTGGTCCTAAAAGATGTACTTTAAGTATGTGGATTGTAATTGCCTCAGATATTTCAAAATATATGCAGAGGAATTGAAAAAGAGATAGCCTAAAGATATAGTATGGAAACAGCCCTTCCAGCCCACCGAGTCCGTGCCATCCATCAATCGCTCATTTACTAGTTCTATGTTATCCCACTTTCCTATTCCGTCCCTACACACCAGGGGCCATTTACAAAGGACAATTAACGTACAAACCTGCGCATCTTTGAAGGAAAATGGAACACCCGTTGGAAACCCATGGAGAACATGCAAACTGCACAAAGACAACACCTGAGATCAGAATTGAACTTGGGTCTCTGGCGTTGTGAGGCAGCAGCTCAACCAGCAACGACTCTGTGTTGCCCTAAGACAGACATTTATATCATCCTAAACTGGGATTATACCACTGTTCCTTCAGTGTAATTGAGAATAAAATTCTAAATAGAACTCACTGCTCAAGTGGGGGCAGAAGGTCTTTGAATGATAAAGAGAATGATGCTCACCACCATCCCCTCAAGTTTATTTAGGGAAACACTATTAATGCAAGACTCTTCCATGATACCCATATCTGATATGTGATTAATTACAATTCCTGATTTGTTCTGTCCTGTCAACTTTAAAGTCCTGTAATTTCTTAAACTGATGAAAGACCAAGAATGAAAAGAAGTACAGACAGGCAATTGGAGAAACAATGTTCATATGAAATTCCTCTCCTTACTCAAAAAAATTAAAATTAATGTAAGTGATCCTTAAAATTAAAATTAATCTAAGATGAGCATTAGGTTCAGAATGATATGATCTATGTTCTTTAGACTTTTACTTTAGAGATCTTCTTCTGGTCGAGTCCACACACAAGATTAGAAGCTGAACACACTTCTATCGGCATCCGCATACAATGGTGTCTGTCTTGCGTTTCTTGTACTTCTTGTGCGTGATGGTGGAAAGATTTGTGGAAAGATGACCGCGACGAGAACCCTCTTTACTTGACCCCACTTGCAACACGGAAACAGGCCCTTCACCCACTGAGTCTGCATCAACCAGTGATCACCCCATACATATGCACTATCCTACACTCTAGGGACAATTTACAATTTTTATCAATGCCAATTAACATACAAACCAGATGTCTTTGAGTGTGGGAAGAAAACCCACGTGGCCACAGGGAGAATGTACAACCTTTTTACAGACAGCACCCGTAGTTAGGATTGAACCCGGGTCTCTGGTTCTGCAGGGTATCAACTCTAAGGCTACATCACTGTGCTGTTCTGGTCAGAATCTGGACAAACTCTCCCCTGCGGATGGTGCAGTTAATTGGGAATTAGTACATCAGTTAGAAATGCATTTGAGGATTTACTATTCACTACAAAAAGAAGAAATTCCCAGTGTCTTGGCAATTTGTATACTTTTTAAAATCATAGTCCCCTTAGTCTTTTTCAGTCCATTAAACTTTAATAATATATCACCTCAAGTAGGTAGGCAATGTCCTTGTACTGTAAGTTAGGAATCAACCTTACAGCTAATTCCTGGACCTTTGCCAAGATTATTATTATCACTGACCATGTGGAAGTACCATAAATGGCCAGTTCTCTGGAGAAGGTCCGATAAAGGTCTTTCATTGTGACAACATGATCACTTTGATTTATGGTTCTACTTCCACAACTCTAGTAGCTGTAGGTACAGTTTTTCTCCACTCTATTGCCTCTTTGAACATGTTGCAATATACCAAAGACGTCAGTACGCAGTATCCTGAACCAATTATGTTTCTTCACAAGTATCAAAGTATTTAAACTAGTAAATAAGTAAGCCAATTTTATTTATATAGCATGTTTAAATCAACTCGCGTTGAAACCAAAGTGCTTTACATAGAAGAAATCATTAAGTTTCTGTACATCCATAGAAAAATTTAAAAAAAGAAAAATGACACAACACATTATAGAATTCAACATGAACATCCCCCGACAGCAGAATCAAAATTTCCTACTGTGGGGAAAGGCATCAGAAAGTTCAGTCCTCTTCCTCTGTGTTCACCCGAGATCGGGGCCTATTTGCGGCCTCCGCAGCCAGTCCGATGTTATAGGCCCTCTTGCCGGGAAGATGGAACTCCGGCGTCGGGTGAACACTCCTCAGCGGCTTAGAATGTCTGGAGCGGCCGCTTCCTCCCCGGAGACCGCGGCACCCGAAGTCCTCAGACCGCGCTGGTTGGAGCTCCGACTCTGGCGATCTCAGATCCCAGGCTTTGCGGTGTTTATAAATCCAGCCCGTGGCTGGACGCCCGCAGCCACAGCTTCTCGGATGTTGGAGTCGGCGGTCACAGCACTCCGGAGCTTACCACACGGCGACCGGGGTAGGGCATCGCCCGTTCCGTGATAGTGTCGCTGTGCCACCGCTGAAGCTGGGGTTCTGGCCCGTCCCAACAGGAAACGCCGCTCCAGTCCGATGGTAGGCCGCGAGGAAGGGGCGAAGAAGCAGCTCGGAGGGAAGCTGCCTCTCCGACCAGGTAGGGACTAGGAAATAAAGTTTCCCCCTTCCCGTCCCCCCACCCACCACATAAAAGAAGACCACCGAACATTTTGTTTTTAACAGGACTAAAAATAAAAATAAAAAAGGGTGAATGGATGGACTGCAGGCAGAGCAGCCATAAACAATGGCGCCCCACTCCTACAGTCCGCCATCTTGAGTTACATCTGAACTCATATGTTTAAATCTCATCATATCAGTTGGAGAATTTAAATGTTGGTAATTAAATAAATCTGAAATTAAAATTAGACAATAAATATAACCATGTTATATCTGTTTAGCTAATAAGCCTGAGGAAAGGGGCTAATAAGCCCCCCCTTACATAGTTTGGCTTGGAGGTCACCCTAGGACCATGGTGATATAATTTCCTTTTACCTTCCACCGAAAATGGCCAAACAAGTCTCTTCATTCAGGAGGTGTTAGAGAAGGGGAATAAATGATTGTCTGGCCTGTGATGCCCTCAACCTATGAATTAATAAGTAAACGTAAACTCACCTGACCTTCCAGTGTTTTCACCTCTGCACTGTTGGAGATATAGCATTAAATTAATGCCCCGCCTGACCTCTCATGTGGATGTACTATTCAAGAAGAGCAGGGGAATTCCACAGTTTCTGAGGTCCTTCAACCTTCACTACAAGAACAGCGTGAATTTAATAAACAATACCATTGCTGCTTCAAAATATCATATTTCTCTGCTATACAAGACCAAGCATCTTGTAAAACACTTTATGAGCTGTCAGGTGGTTTAACACATCTTGCGCCCATGAAAATTGTCACATTAAATACGAATAGCTGAAAATTCCATTATATAACACAATGCTAAATTTTGATTTGACACATTTAAAACCAGTCATTGCTGGACACACCATAGTGACTTCAATCAGCACAAGACAGTTAGCTTCTCTTCCACAATTTATAGCATGTTTACTATAGAAGAAGCATGGAACTCAGATTCAGGAAAAGACTTCCATCAAAAGATGAATGTTGGCTTCAGCATGAGTAAAGGGCCAGTTCCTCCCTCAAATGCCATTGGTCATGCATTATTTGGAAGTGTTGGAAGAATCACGCAGTGTTGGAAGAATCATGTCCCAAGGCCCCTCAAAAAAATTGGCTTGTGTCTGCTATGTAACTCAGTTTTGGTTTTAAAGTGAAGAAACCTGCCAATGCCAAAGTCTTCCCTTTACTGCAGCTTTTCAAAAGAGCTGCAGCTGGTAATTAATAGTGGGTACATCCTAGCTACTGTGCGGAGTATGCTGGTTCAAAGTTAGTGTAATCTCAAGAGCAATGATCTTCCTGTACAGCATGTCCCAAAGGAAAAATGTACTCCAATCATCATTCCCATTAGAAAGAAGGGCAATTGACTAGGACAGATAATGGTTGTCCATGATTGCTGGTGTATACTTCACTAGGGTCAGTTTTCAAATATCAATCTGTTAAGTAAATAAAAACTGGAAGTGGACTAGTTAGTAGAATAAGTCAAACCCACATGAGTGGCATTTTAACAATTATCAGTTTGAGCCAGACTACAAAGGGTCAAAAATGTTTTGTACTCTTTTTAATATGCAAACAAATCTGTTTCTTCTAAATCAATTGACAACTTTATTTAAAAAAAGCCTACAGGCACTTGATGCAAATCCATTAACTAATTAAGCACAGACAAATTTTGAATTCTAGTTATCAATTAGCACAGGCAAAATTATGCTGATGATAAAACCAAAATTTTTTATCTTTGGTTTGTGAATTTTTAAGCCTTAAAATTCATTCATTCTCTCTTTAACCTTGCTTCTAACTTTGTCATTTTCTTTCCTTTTATCATTTTCTGATTGCATTTGGTTGGAGTCTAATCATAATTCATGCTATTTCTTTATGCTTTCATTCTTGGTACGCCAACCCATTTAATAGCTTTTCATTGCTTTTAATTAGGTCTACCTTCCGTGCTTTTTCTTGATGCCAGCAGGATGCTCCACAGCCCTCATTCATCAAGTAAATTATATTAGAATTTATTTTAACCTATTCTCTGTTACATTCTCCTATTTATTTTTCTGAAATGCAACTGAAGGAATGAGAAATTATAAAATTTGAATATTCATAATTTCACCTGTGAAAGTATCATAGTGAATGAGTAAGAGGGCATGCAGGGAGAGTCTAATTCTGTTTCCTAAAGTGACTGTTTAACTCTCAAAAAATGTCAGTGTAGCCAACAAAACATGTTTGTATGATGTTGTCTACTACCTCATATCTCGGCCCATTTTTACTTCATAGTTAAGATGTTATGCAGTAATATAGTCAGTCAAACAGCATGAAAACAGGCACTTTGGCCCAACTCGTCCAGACCCATCGAAGTTAGTCCCATTTGTTCAAAATTGACCCATATCCATCTAACCTTTCATCTACCTATCTGTCATATGTTGATAGAATGGGGCGGCTGGGCTTGTATACGTTGGAATTTAGAAGGACAGAGGGGATCTTATTGAAACATAAGAATACTAGAATAAGTGGGACCCGTTGGGTCCCATGTTCACGTGGGAGGGATGGTCCCCCAACGCAATATTCCACCTCTCCACCATTTCCAATATTGGTGGCCAGTGGGTGGGGGGGGGGGGGGGGCGGGGGGGCTTTCTGGAGTGCTAGTATGGGTTTTGTGGGCTGAAGAGACTAGTTTCCAGAGGGTTAGTATGGACATTGTGGGCCAAATGGATTCTTGGGGTGACAGCTCAGTCACTCAAACCTGATGTGCTGGCAGGTGACTCACGTCTATTCCTTGAAATTCCAATTCAAGCAGGGTGCAAGGCCACCAAATTCAAATGCACTTTCCTACCATTTCAAGCAGGGTGCAAGGCCACTAAATTCAAGGGGGTAGAAACACTGAAAGAAATTTTCATTAGGCGAGAAATAGTATTGGGTACAAACACAAGACACAAGTAATCTCCCAGATGTACTGGAGGACAGAGGATCTAAGGGGGTAGAGGAATTGAAATAAATGTTCATTAGGTGAGAAATAGTATTGGGTAGGTTAATGGGACTGAAGGATGATAAATCCCCTGGGCCTGATGTTCTGCATCCCAGGGTCCTCAGGAAGGTGGCTCTAGAAATATTGGTGATCATTTTCCAATGTTCAATAGATTTAGGATCAGTTCCTGTGGATTGGAGGATAGCTAATGTTATCCCACATTTCAAGAAAGGAGCGAGAGAGAAAACGGGGAATTACAGACCAGTTAGCCTGACTTCAGTGGTGGGAAAGATGCTGGAGTCAATTATTAAAGAGGTAATATGGGGCATTTGGATAGCAGTAAAAGGATTAGTCCAAGTCAACATGGATTTATGAAAGGGAAATCATGCTTGACTAATCTTCTGGAATCTTTTGAGGATGTGACAAGTAAAATGGATGAAGGATGTAGCGTATCTAGACTTTCAGAAAGCCTTGTATAAGGTCCCGCGCGGGAGACTGGTGACTAAAATTAGAGCACATGGTATTGGAGGTAGGGTGTTGACATGGATAGAAAATTGGTTGGCAGACCGGAAGCAAAGTGTAGGAGTGAACGGGTCCTTTTCAGAATGGCAGGCAGTGGTGAGTGGAGTGCCGCAAGGCTTGGTGTTGGGGCCGCAATTGCTTACCATATATATAAATGATTTGGAAGAGGGAACTAGGAGCAACACTAGCAAGTTTGCAGATGACACAAAGCTGGGTGGCAGTGCGAAATGTGAAGAGGATGTTAGGAGGTTGCAGGGGTACCTGAACAGGTTGACTGAGTGGGCAGGTGCGTGGCAGATGCAGTATAAAATAGATAAATTTGAGATTATCCACTTTGGCGGCAAAAACAAGGGGGCAGATTATTATCTCAATGGGGTTAGGTTAGGTAAGGGGGAGGTACAGTGAGATCTGGGTGTCCTTATACACCAGTCACTGAAAGTTGGCGTGCAGGTACAGCAGGCATTGAAGAAAGCTAATGGAATCTTGGCCTTCATAACAAGAGGATTTCAGTACAGGAGTAAAGAAGTTCTTCTGCAGTTGTATAGGGCTCTGGTGAGACCACATCTGGAGTATTGTTTACAGTTTTGGTCTTCTAATTTGAGGAAGGACATCCTTGTGATTGAGGCAGTGCAACGTAGGTTCACGAGATTGATCCCTGGGATGGCGGGACTGTCATATGAGGAACGATTGAAAAGACTAGGCTTGTATTCACTGGAGTTTAGAAGGATGAGGGGGGATCTTATAGAAGCATATAAAATTATAAAAGGACTGGACAAGCTAGATGCAGGAAAAATGTTCCCAGTGTTGAGTGAGTCCAGAACCGGGGGCCACAGTCTTAGAATAAAGGGGAGGTTATTTAAGACTGAGCTGAGAAAACAACTTTTTTACCCAGAGAGTTGTGAATTTATTGAATTCCCTGCCACAGAGGGCATTGGAGGCCAAATCACTGGATGGATTTAAGAGAGAGTTGGATAGAGCTCTAGGGGCTAGTGGAGTCAAGGGATATGGGGAGAAGGCAGGCATGGGTTATTGATAGCGGACGATCAGCCATGATCACAATGACGTTGCTGGCTCGAAGAGCCGAATGGCCTCCTCCTGCACCTATTTTCTATGTTTCTATGTTTCTAAGTGCAGTTTCTTACCACTTCAAGCCGGGTGCAAGGCCACCAAATTCAATTGCAGTTTCATACCACCAAGCAGGGTGCAAGGCCACCAAATGCTAGTGCTGTTTAATGTCATTTCAAGCGGGATGCAAGGTCACCAAACTTTCATACCACTTCAAGCAGGGTGTAAGGCCACTACATTCAAATGTAGTTTCATACCATTTCAAGCAGGGTGAAACCAGCATAAAACAAGCATAAAACCACACAAAACACCACAATAATACCAAACTCACAGCAGTAGACATTCAGTGTGACCTCTCCCTCCCCATCTTGCAGAGATTGAGCCACACCAATACTTCCGGATTTTATAATCCTTCCCCCCCACCACGGGGCGTGACCTTCATGGCGTGATTGACAGGAGAGTGATTCTCAACATTTTTTTAAACACTAATAACACATTTATTTTTCATTGATGGGAAGAATCCTCTGCACCTGATGAGCAGAGGGAGACTGAGTAAGATGGTCAAAGGTCAGAGCCGTAAGTGGTAGCATTTTAACTAAAATCAATATGCAGTGCAAACAGGAAGTTATGCAGTTACCACCACCAACAACCATTTTCAGTGCAGCATTTCAAAGCATTTACCACCACCAACAACCATTTGCAGTGCAGCATTTCAAAGCAGTTACCACCACCAACAACCATTTGCAGTGCAGCATTTCAACACAGTTACCACCACCAACAACCATTTGCAGTGCAGCATTTCAACGCAGTTACCACCACCAACAACCATTTGCAGTGCAGCATTTCAAAGCAGTTACCACTACCAACAACCATTTGCAGTGCAGTGTTTCAATGCAGTTGCCACCACCAACAACCATTTGCAGTGTAGCATTTCAAAGCAGTTACCACCACCAACAACCATTTGCAGCGCAGCATTTCAAAGCAGTTACCACCAACAACAACCATTTGCATCATTTGCAGTGCAGCATTTCAAAGCAGTTACCACCACCAACAACCATTTGCAGTGCAGCATTTCAAAGCAGTTACCACTACCAACAACCATTTGCAGTGCAGCGTTTCAAAGCAGGTACCACCACCAACAACCATTTACAGTGCAGCATTTCAAAGCAACCACATTTTCATTTTGAAACCACATTAAGGGCACTTACAGTTTTGTAGACATGTGTTCAGTGTTATTCTCAGCTCAGAGAGATGTGACCCTCTTGCTTTTGCCATCATGCAGAGACTGAGTGAGGCATAACACTTCCGGGATTTATAGTGTGTCCACCCCCCCCCCCCCCCCCACCAGCAGGGACAGCAGAAAGAATGTCAATATTTTTAAAACATTAATAGCACTTTTATTTTTAATTGATGGGAAAAATCCTCTTGTCCTGCGCCGCAGAGGGGGACTGAGTAAGATGGCCAAAATTCACAGTCGCAAGTGGCAATGTTTTTTCAAAAATCATGAAACAGAAAATCAGGAAGTGGTCAAGATCTTACTTTTAGTAATATAGATTAAGGGTTTGGACATGCTAGAGGCAGGAAACATGTTCCTGATGTTGGGGGGGATCCAGAATCAGGGGCCACAGTTATAGAATAAGGGGTAAGCCATTTAGAACGGAGATGAGGAAAAACATTTTCACACAGATAGTTGTGAGTATGTGGAATTCTCTGCCTCAGAGGGCAGTGGAGGCTAGTTCTCTGGATGCTTTCAAGAGAAAGCTAGACAGAGCTCTTACACATAGTGGAGCCAAGGGATATGGGGAGAAGGCTGGAACGGGGTATTGATTGTGGATGAGCAATCACATTGAATGACGGTGCTGGCTCGAGGGGCCGAATGGCCTACTCCTGCACCTATTGTCTATTGTCTATTGTCTAATATATTTTAAATATTGTAATTGTACATGCCTTAACTTCTTTATTTGGAGGCTCATTCCATATGCCTATCAAACTCAGTGTGAAAAATTTGCAGCTCAGGTTTCATTGAAGCCTTTCTAAGCTCACCTTAAACGTATGCCCTTTAGTATTTGAATCACCTCTCCTAGCTAAAAAAAACACTATGCATTCATCCTGTCTATTTCGTTAATGATTTAATATATCTGTAAATAATCACCCTCATCCCCTTGTGCTCCATGAAAAGTCCTAACCTGTCCAACCTCTCCGTGTTGTTCAGGCCCTGGTTAATCTTCTTCATAAATCTTCTTAGCACATTTTCGGCTTAATAGTATCATTCCTACAACAGTATGACCAAAACACAACATAATACTCCAAGTGTGGCCTCGCCAATGTCATGTACAACTGTAACATAACTTCCCAACTTGTCATCACAAATGTCCTCGTTCTTCAGAGAACGGGGTTTCCCCTCCCCACTAGAGATGAGGCTCGCACCAGGGTCTCCTCCATACCCCGCAACACTGCCCTCTCTCCCCATTCCCTCACTCACAACAAGGGCCGAGTCCCCAAGGTCCTCACCTTTCACCCCACCAGCCAGCGCATACAACAGATAGTCCTCCGCCAGTTTTGCCACCTCCAGCGTGACCCCTCCACTCGCCACATCTTCCCATCTCCCCCCCTGTCTGCCTTCCACAAAGACCGCTCCCTCCGCAACTCCCTTGTCAATTCTTCCCTTCCCTCCCGCTCCGCTCCTTCCCCGGGCACTTTCCCTTGCAACCGCAAGAGATGCTACACTTGTCCCTTCACCTCCCCCATCCACTCCTTTCAGGGACCCAAGCAGTCCTTCCAAGTCCGACAGAGGTTCACCTGCACCTCCTCCAACCTCATCTACTGCATCCGTTGCTCCAGATGCCAGCTGATCTACATCGGTGCGACCAAGCGGAGGCTGGGCGATCGTTTCGCCGAACACCTCCGTTTGGTCCGCAATAACCAACCCGACCCGGTGGCTCAGCACTTCAACTCCCCCTCCCATTCCGTATCCGACCTCTCGGTCCTGGGCCTCCTCCACGGCCAGAGTGAGCAACACCGCAAGTTGGAGAAACTCCAAGAAATGCAAGTTGAAGTCCTCTGGGCTTAAACATTGAATTTTCTCAATTCTGTTAACCCAGACTGCCCCCTCCCCCTCCCCACCTCTCCCTCAGCCTTCGGGCCCTGACATTCCTTCTCCATCTTCCCCCCCCCCCCACCCAAGTCGCACTAGCTTCTCATTTTCACACTACAAACAGCTTACAATGGCCTGTTTCCTTTATCATCAATACTTTTTTGCATATCTTTCATTCATTGTTCTTTATCTCTCCACATCACTGTCTATATCTCTCGTTTTCCTGATCCCTGACCAGTCTGAAGAAGGGTCTCGACCCGAAACGTCGCCTATCTCCTTCGCTCCTTAGATGCTGCTGCACCCGCTGAGTTTCTCCAGCTTTTTGTGTTTTCCTAACTTCTACACTCAATAAAGGCTAATGTGCTAAAAGCTGCCTTTGCCACCTTATTTATCTGTGACACCACTTTCAAGGAACTATGTATTTGTACTCCTCAATCCCCTTATTCTTCAATGCTCCCTGGGCCCTTACATTCACTGTAAAATCCTGCCCTGGTTTGACTTCCCGAAATGCAACACCTCACACATATGTGAATTATACTCCATATTGTCTTATTGTTGCGATGGATGGAAAATGCTGCCTTACCAACATACTGTATAAGGGCAGCACAGTGGCAATGCTGGTAGAAATGCTGACTCACACCACCAGAGACCCAGGTTTAATTAGAAACATAGAAACATAGAAATAAAGAAAATAGGTGCAGGAGGAGGCCATTCGGCACTTCGAGCCAGCACCGCCATTCATTATGATCATGGCTGATCATCCCCGATCAATAACCCGTGCCTGCCTTCTCCCCATATCCCTTGACTCCACTAGCCCTGAGAGCTCTATCTAACTCTCTCTTCAATCCATCAAGTGACTTGGCCTCCACTGCCCTCTGATGCAGGGAATTCAATAAATTCACAACTCCCTGGGTGAAAAAGTTTTTTCTCACCTCAGTCATAAATGACCCCTTTATTCTAAGACTGTGGTCCCTGGTTCTGGACTCGCCCAACATTGGGAACATTTTTCCTGCATCTAGCTTGTCCAGTCCTTTTATAATTTCATATGTCTCTATAAGATTCCCCCTCATCCTTCTAAACTCCAGTGAATACAACCCTAGTCTTTTCAATCTTTCCTCATATGACAATCCCGCCATCCCAGGGATCAATCTCGTGAACCTACGCTGCACTGCCTCAATCACAAGGATGTCCTTCCTCAAATTAGGAGATCAAAACTGTACACAATACTCCAGATGTGGTCTCATCAGAGCCCTATACAGCTGCAGAAGAACCTCTTTATTCCTGTACTGAAATCCTCTTGTTATGAAGGCCAACATTCCATTAGCTTTCTTCACTGCCTGCTGTAGCTGTAAGCCAACTTTCAGTGACCAGTGTACAAGGACGCCCAGGTCTCGCTGGACCTCCCCCTTACATTTAGATAATAATCTGCCCCCTTGCTTTTGCCGCCAAAGTGGATAACCTCACATTTATCCATATTATACTGCCTCTGCCAAGCATCTGCCTATTAACCATATAACCATATAACAATTACAGCACGGAAACAGGCCATCTCGGCCCTTCAATTCCGTGCCAAACAACTTTTTTCCCTTCGTCCCACCTGCCTGCACTCATACCATAACCCTCCATACCCTTCTCATCCATATGCCTATCCAATTTATTTTTAAATGATACCAACGAACCTGCCGCCACCACTTCCACTGGAAGCTCATTCCACACCGCTACCACTCTCTGAGTAAAGAAGTTCCCCCTCATGTTACCCCTAAACCTCTGTCCCTTAATTCTAAAGTCATGTCCTCTTGTTTGAATCTTCCCTCTTCTCAAAGGGAAAAGCTTGTCCACATCAACCCACTATTCACCCAACCTGCAACATCCTAACATCCTCTTCACAGTTCACACTGCCACCCAGTTTTATGTCATCTGCAAACTTGCTAGTGTTGCTCCTAATTCCCTCTTCCAAATCATTTATATATATAGTAAACAGTTGTGGCTCCAACACGAAGCCTTGCGGCACTCCACTCGCCACTGCCAGCCATTCTGAAAGGGATCCGTTCACTTCTACTCTTTGCTTCTGGTCAGCCAACCAATTTTCTATCCATGTTAACACCCTACACCTAATACCACGTGCTCTAATTTTAGTCACCAGTCTCCTGTACAGGACCTTATCAAAGGCTTTCTGAAAGTCTAGATACACTACATCCACTGGCACCCCTTCATCCATTTTACTTGTCACATCCTCAAAATATTCCAGAAGATTAGTCAAGCATGATTTCCCTTTCATAAATCCATGTTGACCGACTAATCATTTTACTGCTATCCAAATGCCTCATTATTACCTCTTTAATAATTGACTTCAGCATCTTTCCCACCACTGAAGTCAGGCTAACTGGTCTGTAATTCCCCGTTTTCTCTCTCGCTCCTTTCTTGAAAAGTGGGATAACATTAGCTATCCCCCAATCCACAGGAACTGATCCTAAATCTATTGAACGTTGGAAAATGATCACCAATACATCCAATATTTCTAGAGCCACCTCCCTGAGGACCCTGGGATGCAGAACATCAGGCCCAGGGGATTTATCATCCTTCAGTCCCATTAACCTACCCAATACTATTTCTCACCTAATGAACATTTCTTTCTTCCCCTACCCCCTTAGATCCTCTGTCCTCCAGTACATCTGGTAGATTGTTTGTGTCTTTCTTAGTGAAGACGGATCCGAAGTACCTATTCAACTCTTCTGCCATTTCCTTGTTGCCCATAATAATTTCATCCGTGTCTGCCTTCAAGGGACCTACATTTGGCTTTGCTACTGTTTTTCTCTTAACATATCTAAAGAAGCTTTTACTGTCCTTCTTTATATTCCTGGCCAGCTTCCCTTTGTACTTCATCTTTTCAGCCCGTATTGCCTGTTTTTTTCCCTCCTGTTGGCCTATGAAAGTTTCCCAATCCTCTGGCTTCCGCCTACTCTTTGCTGTGTTATACATCTTTTCTTTTAGTTTTATTTTATCCCTAAGTTCTCTTGTCAACCACAGTTGCCTCCTACTCCCCTTAGAATCTTTCTTCCTTTTTGGAATGAAATTATCCTGCGTCTTCCGGATTATGCCCAGAAATTCATGCCATTGCTGTTCCACCGTCATTCCTGCTAGGATCCCTTTCCAGTCTACTTTGACCAGCTCCCCTCCCATGCCTTCATAGTCTCCTTTGTTCAACTGCATCACTGACACTTCCGATTTAAAGTTCTCCTTCTCAAATTGCAGATTAAAACTTATTATGATCACTACCTCCAAGGTTCCTTTACCTCGAGTTCTCTTATCATATCTGGTTCATTGGACCACACTAAATCCAGAATAGCCTTTTCTCTGGTCGGCTCCATTACAAGCAGCTGAATCCATCTCAAGGCATTCTACAAACGCACTTTCTTGGGGTCCTGAACCAACCTGATTTTCCCAGTCTACCTGCATATTGAAAACCCCCATCACCACAGTGGCATTACCTTTGTTACATGCCAGTTTTAATTCCTGCTGCAACTTACACCCTACATCTGGACTACTATTTGGGGGTCTGTAGATAACACCAATTAGTGTCTTCTTGCCATTACAATTCCTCAACTAAATCCACAGTGACTCTACCTCATCAATCCCTAAGTCTTCCCTTGCAAGGGACTGAATTCCATCACTCACCAGCAGAGCTACCCCCACTCCTCTGCCCACCTGCCTGTCCTTTCTATAGGATGTATAACCCTGAATATTAAGTTCCCTGGCCCAATCATCCTGTAGTCATGTCTCAATAATCCCCACAATGTCATATCTACCAACCTCTAACTGAGCCTCAAGCTCATCTACTTTACTTCTTATACTTCGCGCATTCATACACAATACTTTTAATTCCTTACGCATCTCACCTTTCACTTCGATCCCTATTAAACTTGGCCATACTCTCCTATCCCTTTGTGAGCTTCCTTTCCCATTAATTCTGGGGTCATTAACCATCCCTTTACTGTCTTTCCCTCCATCCTCGACTATCCCATTTGACACCCCGCCCCCCTTATTCAGTTTAAAACCACCCGTGTAGCAGTGGCAAACCTGCCTGCCAGAATGCTGGTTCCCCACCTGTTAAGAGGGGGCGAGGGGGGAAAGAGGGGGGGGGGAAGAGGGGGGGGGGGGGAAAGAGGGGGGGAGGGGGGGGAAGAGGGGGGGGAGAGGGGGGGGAGAAGGGGGGAAAGAGGGCGGGAAGAGGGGGGGAAGGGGGAGAGTAGAAGAGGGGGGAGAGGGGGGGAGAAGAAGAGGGGGGAAGAGAAGGGGGGAGAAGAGGGGGAGAAGAGGGGGGAGGAGAAGGGGGGGAGAAGAAGGGGGGAGAAGAAGGGGGAAGAGAAGGGGGAGGGAGAAGAAGTGGAGACACTTTTAAGAAGCCAGCCAACTTTTAATAAAGTTTAGCGGGCATTTAATATTACCGGTTGGTTAACTTACCTTTTTTTTCTCAATGAGCTTTCCCTTCGACTGTCTTTGATTGTCTTCGATTATCTACGATAGCATTATGACCTTTTACGACATACCTCAACTAAACCTACGAGTAAAAATATATTGATTTTCTCCATGGGATCGTCTTTTACACGCGGGCATTTTTCAGCGTGTTGAAAAAAACGCCGCAACTTAGCTGAGTACACGGGGACTACTCTCGAGCATGAAGGAGAGTTACAAAAACCTCCTAGGACCTTCTAAACTTGCCAATTAGGTTGCCACATTGGGACAGGCCCTTAAGACAGGCCTGGCTTTTTGTCTCCCTTGTAAAATTGTGTCACATTTATGATTTTCAAATCTATTGCTATCTACTCAGAAGTCAATAAGTTTTGAAAAACTATAATTAGCAATGTTACAGTATTTTGAGATTTTAAAAATCAAGTCTGCAATTTATCCCATCAGATAAAGCATAAAAAGAAGTTTAATTTGACACCTAATTCACTTTCATATCTTCAGTATTAAGAAAGTTATGGCCATTTTCATACTTGGAAATTAGCATCTTGTTCCCCATTGACTTTCAATTGACTTAACTCAAAAGCTGTGATCTGGATCAGTTAAAAGCCCATAACTTTCTTAAAAAATAATAGAACTCAATGAAATTTTCACTTATTATAGATTGAAGCATTCTGAAATAATTATGAAACAATCTTACTTGGATGACCTGAAATTAAAGCATATAATTAGTTAGTTATCTAATTGTAGCTAATTACAAAATTCAATGAGTAGATCTAAACATCTATCCATTTCTTAAGAAAAGATAAACTTTTTTTAAATTGCCTAAGTGTCCAAATAACATTCACACAATAATCCACAATATAACATAATTTTTAAATCTCATTTTCATGAATTTCTGGGCCAAGGAAGGAATTTAGTGTTAGATTCCTGTAAATTAATGGCCATTTAAATCAACTAGCGAGTGGGTTTTAGTAGAATGCGGTGGATTGGAACACTGCGGTTTGCGGTGAAGTCGGAAGGAAAAATACTGTTGGTTCATACATTTTTTTTTACCCCATTTCGCAACATGAAAATGTTATTAAAGCCTCCCGAAAAACCAATTTTTAATATAAAAATAAACTATTTACCTTTTTTTCACCCCTACGCAAAATCCTTCCAGTTGTCACAGCTTTTGAAGGTGATTTTTAAATTACTCTAGTTAATAAATAATTTAGAGTAATTTAAAAATAGCTTCATTCATGAAATGTCGGAGCGATTTTTCTTCCGCAACGAAATCGCCCGACATGGATCGATTTTTCCTGCCTGTGGAAAAACAGCACCTTAAGTCCGTCCCCCTCTGAAAGGCGCCAAAGTCGCACACACGGGGAGCGGCAGAACTGCAGCCCTGCTCAAGGTAAGTTTTGTAACATACCTATTATAATGAATGGTTCTACTATCTCTGCCACCACTTCCTTTAATATACTTGAGGGCAGGTCATTGGTTTCAGGCAATTTGTCTGCCTTAGTACTTTAAATGAGTTGTCAATGGAAACAAAAACATAAGCATAGACAAAGGTTAACATGTTTTTCTTCCTCACTAGTAATGGAGAGGAGAATTGTATCATACCATAAAGCCCTCAAACAAGACTCTGAAATTGGATGTAGACCAGGGAGATATTATATCAATGTCTGGGACTAATACAGTGCAATAGATAGAAATGGTGATTTGATCAGGAAAACAGATTCAACACAAACAATCACTTTCATGTACAAGTCACAGATGAATACCCAAATTTATTTCTGAAAACAGGGAGCCCATGAAGAACAAGAAGATATACTTTCAATTCTGTGAAAAGTCTTAATTTTAGAAATAAATCATTAAATTATTTCCCCTGCTCCTGGTTATGAGAATAGGATCAAGACCAGTGAACTGTTTCATTTTTACAGTGTAATATATCCAACCCATTTTTATGGTAATAAATGTATGCATTGTGATATAGTACAATTTTCTCTCCTTGTAAAAAGAAAATAAACAACATAGTCATTTCATCAGACTAGTAAACTCTTTCTTCCTTGGTCGCAATTCTTTAGGCAGCTACTTGCCTGGAAATCCAGTGGTTTGAGAATCTTGATTTACTCCATCACTTATTACCTCGATTGAATCAAACACTTGCTGTCTCCTAGCGCATGAATTGTGTTATATCAATGGAGAGCGATAATGCTCTGTGTTCAGATTCAAGCATGTTTTATAGTTTCATAAACCAACATTTCTGTTACTACATCCAGATTCTGTAGAATAGCATGAAACTTAAAATTACAAAATGCTTATTAAACTAAAGAGCTTACAAAAACATTCCTTCCTCCCACATTGACAGATAGCTTCCCTCCCCAGAGTAGCTTCTACACTGAAATATTAATTCAAAAATATAGAATAACTATCGGTCAACTTGTACAACCCATAGATATCCTATGTTCACTGTCACGTATATTAAGAGTAATATTATGTTAAATTTCCACCACATCTCCAAGGCCAAGACTATCACCGTATCTGGAATACACATTATCAATGGATGGAATGAATAGTGAAGGGGCAGAATGATAGAACAAAGACCAAAAGGAAGTATAACTGTGTCAGCAGAAATTAAAAACCAAAGTCTATTGCAGGAAGGATATTTTATTTTATGTGTTCAAGAGAGAGTTAGCTCTTATGGCCAACAGAATGGGGAGAAAGCAGGAACGGGGTACTGATTTTGGATGATCAGCCATGATCATATTGAATGGTGGTGGAAACATATTGTTGGGTCACAGGACAGAATGGCCTACTCTTGCACCTATTTTCTATGTTTCTATGTTTCTATTTTAAAAGTTTACTCTGTATTAGGCTCATAATGCACTCACCACAAATTATTTTAAAAGAATTGCTAAGTTTTTAATCAAAGACTTACCCACTAGTAAAAGCAATACTAGATGAACCAAGAAACTTTTTTCTCATTGATTCTGGTGCAATGGTTAAATAGATTTAAGCTTTATCTGCAGAAACAAATCTGCAGCAATATTTGTTTTCTGTCGACTTCTATTAGCACCAAATTTTAAGTACACAAGCAATCCTCATTTTGTCTGTGCTTGAGAGGCAGCAAAACAAATCAAAGGAAGTTGGATGAATGCTTGCTCCTGCTCTGAGTCATTTGGAAAAGATCAATAGGGTAAAGGTTAATCGGGACAAGCGATGGAGGTGTGAACTGTTATGTGGCAGGTAACTTTTAATGTGGACTAATTACCTAAATTAGTTCTGGCAATTATAAAAGGCGTGATTACCTGTTAGGGGCAATAGGTGAATACAAATGGAGTTATTGATTGGTAACAAAATGTTCACAGATTGTACTAGTACATGGAAAACAAATTGTGCTCTATAATGCATTATGAGGACTATAGGTTGCAAAATATTGATTAGGTCCCAGGATGTTTATTAGACAAATCAACAAGGAAAGGCTTGACTACTTCACTGGGATCCTTCACTGGCAAGCTGGTGCCAAAATGTGACAACTCATTGCTTGTTGGTCCCAGAGGGGGGTCTACAGTACTATCATCTGATATAATCGCTCTACTCTTTTAACTGTCTTTTCCACCTGACAATCATCTCCAATTCACCCTTACTCTATTGTGGACATTGGACTTTGTCTCTGGAGCAGATGAGCTACAATGCTGGGAATTATATTCAGCACTTTGTGTCTTCCCCTTTGCTCTTTATTATACTTGAATTTATATATTTATGTATAGTATTTGATTTAACTGAATAGCATACACAACACTGTGCCTTGGTAATAGTACCAGGTGGCAATAATAAACCTCAACCCTGTGTATACCCTTCAGGAAAATCTGAGGAGCCCAGGGTACTGAGGTGCAGATTACTGCTGGGGGAAAGGGGTGGTAGGAATCAGTAGGTTTGGACACCCAGCTCACAATCCATGTACTTCATCCCATGGATGGTCAGTGGAATATGCAGCCTTCTTCTCAAGATAGCAAATTAACATCCTGCCACCCGAGTGGTAACACAGCTGATAAGTATAGCATCAACTTGAACATAGTGCTTCTGCCTTTGGGGCCGAAATGTCTAGTTTTGGTTACGTGCTTTCTCTTTAAAAATGTTTTGGAGGATGATGGCTGATAAATAATTTTGTGTGTAGGAAACAACTGCGGAAGCTGGTTTAAATCGAAGGTAGGCACAAAATGCTGGAGTAACTCAGCGGGTCAGGCAGCATCTTTAGAGAGAAGGAATGGGTGATGTTTCAGGACAAGACCCTTTTTCAGATTCTGTGTGTTTGCCCTATTCTGTGTGTTTGCTCTATTAAATAGTTTCCCCTCAAAAACTGATGGGTGGAATTGCCTGTAGAAGCTGTTATCCAAATTGCCAAGGAGTGAGCAGATATTAAGAATGAATCTCACAGAGAAATGAGCTGCAACTTTTTTTTCAGTTGGTGATAGTTAGTTGCTAAGAGCAACCAGCAGCTGTGAAGGTTTAATGGGCCTGCAGTTTCTAGACCTTAAGATCGATTGCCTTCAGGAATCAGAGAAATTTCCAAGAGCTTTTCCCAAATTGATTGTAACTTCTTTGTCCTGTAAATATTTGACTCTCCCAGAATAATTTATGACGTGGAAAAGATTTGGATGCCTGGGTAGAGAAAGCTCAAGGGAATGGCCTTTACTCCTCATTTTGTCTTTTGTACATTCTCGGCTATTGATCTGTTACTTACATGGAGCTAAACAAATAAAATGTCTTTGAACTTTACGTTTGTGCTTATTTTTCAATGTCATAACTAAGCAGTGGATTTAGGGTACTTAGACCACTGCAGTGCATCAAATCAATTTCTGGAAGCCACCAGCACTTTATAATTTTGCAGGAGAGGAGAGTGACAATTTTGGGACATGAATCAGCAACCTGAAATTTCAAACTCAATAATGACCATTTATAATATTGCTTTACATCATGTCCATTTTAAACAGACCACTGAGGATAATGAGCCAGACATACATTCTGTAGTATGCTTGTCTTGGATGCAACAAGTTGATTCCAAATTCTCCCTTGATGTTCCCACTCACAGTTGAAATGCTAGTTATAAAGAATGCAATAGCAGTGTTTGAGCACTGACGATGCAAATGCTGCTATTTTGAAGAACAATCTCCAGCTGATGTCCTTACTTAACTTTATCCTCCTGAAAATGTATTTAGGATCAGGACGGTGATGTTTGGTTCTCTGAAGAGCTTGCATCTGAACTCCCTCTGCGGCTGCCTTGGTGTGCAGGCCAACCATGTTTCCTTCTTCGACCTGTTATTGTAGACTACCTTGTTCCGCAAAACAGGGGAAAGTGTGACTGTGAAGCTGTTTTAAGGAATGACCCTATATAGACACAAAAACCTGGAGTAACTCAGCGGGAATGGGTGATGCTTCGGGTCTTAGAAACATAGAAAATAGGTGGAGGAGGAGGCCATTCGGCCCTTCGAGCCAGCACCGCCATTCATCGTGATCATGGCTGATCGTCCCCTATCAATAACCCTTGCCTGCCTTCCAAGCAGTCCTTCTAGGTCCGACAGAGGTTCACCTGCACCTCCTCCAACCTCATCTATTGCATCCGCTGCTCTAGATGCCAGCTGATCTATATCGGTGAGACCAAGCAAAAGAACCCCCCTTCGCTCCAACTCTACGCTACACTTGTCCCTTTACCTCCCCCCTCCACTCCTTTCAAGGACCCAAGCAGTCCTTCCAGGTCCGACAGAGGTCCACCTGCACCTCCTCCAACTTCATCTATTGCATCTGCTGCTCTAGATGCCAGCTGATCTATATCGGTGAGACCAAGCGAATCCCCTTCCCTCCAACTCTACGCTACGTTTCTCCCCATATCCCTTAACTCCACTAGCCCTTAGAGCTCTATCTAACTCTCTCTTAAATCCATCCAGTGACTTGGCCTCCACTGCCCTCTGTGGCAGGGAATTCCATAAATTCACAACTCTCTGGGTGAAAAAGTTTTTTCTCACCTCAGTCTTAAATTACCTTCCCTTTATTCTAAGACTGTGGCCCCTGGTTCGGGTCTCGCCCAACATTAGGAACATTTTTCTTGCATCTAGCTTGTCCAGTCCTTTTATAATTGTATATGTTTCTATAAGATCCCCCTCATCCTTCTAAATCCCCCCTCATCCTTCTTCAGACTGAAAGTCGTGGCAAAGCATTCAGTCTGAAGAAGTGTCTCGACCGGAATCGTCACCCATTCTTCTCTCCAGAGATGTTGCCTGTCCTGCTGAGTTACTCCAGCTTTTTGTGTTTATCTTTGGTTTAAACCAGCATCTGTAGTTCCTTCCTACACATTAAGGAGTGACCCTTCTGTGATTGTATAGCTGACAATTGAGTGCAAGATGTGGGTGTGACTTACCACAAATGTGTGAAGTTGCAGTGGAAAATATAAATATAATGTCCCACCCTTATTTATTGAGATAGGATGTGGTTGAATGATGGAAGTGTGATTTAAGCAAATCTGAGCCCAATGGATCATATGTAGACAAAAATGCTGGAGAAACTCAATGGGTGAGGCAGCAACTATGGAGCGAAGGAATAGGCGACGTTTCAGGTCGAGACCCTTCTTCGGACTTCTTAACCAATGGATCATATGGTGAGATATGCTAATTCAAGATGAACAGTGATCTTGTCAACTCATCAGAGTCTGAAGAAGGGTCTCGACCCGAAACGTCGCCTATCTCCTTCGCTCCTTAGATGCTGCTGCACCCGCTGAGTTTCTCCAGCTTTTTGTGTAATCATCAATTAACTTCATGGGCTGCTACATCCTGGACTTTGAGCCTGGGCTCTCAACATTGACCTCTAAGGCTTTTTACACCTATTACCTTAAAGGATTATTCTGGAGCACGTTTTGCTGTACCACTGCTACTTAAATTCTTCTCTATGTTATTATATTATATTAGCCTTTTAAAGGATACTGGGTGTCTTTCTTCCTTAAGGCTGAGTTACGTCTGAGTATGTTCAGTGTAGTAATAAAGAAAGCATAATTTGTTTTACATCGTGCATCAGTGTAATTAATCTCGTATCTAGGGCTGCCAGTAAAATTGCTGCCTTGCAGCGTCAAAGAACAGGTCCAATCATGACTATGGGTCCTGTCTGTATGGAGTTATTACATTCTCCCCGTGACCACCTTGGTTTTCCCCAAGTGCTCCAGCTTTCTCCCACACTCCAAAGACGTACAGAGTTGTACTTTAATTGGCTTTGTTAAAGATAGTAAATTGTCCCTAGTATGTAGGATTGTGCTAGTGTATGGGGATCGGCGGTCGGCGCAGACTCGGTTAGCCGAAGGGACCGGTTTCCGTGTTGTACCTCTAAGCTAAACTAAACTAAACTAAGGCATCAAAGTCTTAATTTGATTGAGTTATCCAGTAAAATAAACCCATCTTCTCCCATTTTGAGGAATTTGTCAGATCCTTGTTTTGGATTCTCCCCTGACACAGCAGTTATCACCTACTCTAGCAGCAAAGCCCATCCTCCTTAAGGGATGCTGTCTAACTTTAACTGCTGCATCTTCTACCTGTTATGGTGTGGGTTTTTCTCCAAGAGTACACACTTGTGTAATCTGCATTCTAGAAAATGAAAGGAAGTTTTTGGGAAGTAGCAGAGGTAGTAATGATGATATCGCAGAAGGTTTCGACGAGCCGCGACCCGGGGTCCGATCGCCCGGTGCAGAGAGCTGAGATCCCCTCAATAGAGGAACTTGATCGCCCCGATGTGGAGGGACCGCCGCCAGATAAGGCAGTCAAGATCATCCCGTCAACAAGGCTCGGGAACGACCGCGGGAGAACAATGAACGAAAGAGATTTAACTTTTTTTCGCCTTCCATCGCAGTGAGAAATGTGGAGGAGTCACTTTGGTGGAGTCACTTTGCTTTTTATTAATATGACTGTATAGCAAATCAAATTCCTTGTATGTTGCAAAACATACTTGGCTAATAAAGTATGATTATGATTATGATTATTTGGACATTTATTTAAGATTAGAATGGTGCCAAAAAGAGTTGAGCGAGCCAAGTTTCATATCTGTATTTAACTTGAGGAATGAGTTAAGCCTGCCAACTATCATTAATTAGTCTTGCGGTCACACTGGGAACATTAGAGGGAGTCAGGATTTGGAATTACAATGAATTCATGCTCACAGTGGCTAATAAAATGATCAACAAACTAATGTATGCTGCAGGCACTACACAACCACCAGAAGAATTTACTGAGAGAATCATGGGAATATGTGGGAAATATTGTAAAATGGCAAAATTGCCAAGTTGGTGTTTAGTGGGCCGGGGAGATATGTTCTTGCAAGTATACCCCTGCCCATGTGTCGAGATGGGTTTGACTTAGAATAGATTACAGCGTCAGAGGTAGTTTATTCTCAGCATGATAAAGGCAGGCTTCCTACCTTCCCTCAGTTACTATGATCAAGCAAATGGGACAGCATGAAATGATTCAACTTAGTCCTGGAAGGTTGGAAATAATTGCCATTCAACATTATTATATGAGTCCTCATGCTTCAGCTCCAAACGTGTCGTAAAAAGCCAAGTTGTTTTTACACTGACATCAAAATGATGAAGGTGCTCAGTTACATGATATGTCACACAATTGCATCAGAAACATTGTGTTTAAACGGAGTTGGAACAAAACTGGACAAACCTCATAGCTTTGACCTTGCCTGAATAGAGGCATTGCAATGTTGTTCCCAGCCCAGTCAGCCTTGCAGGGTCCTTCTCATGAACAGCTGGGGTTTGGTGAACAAATTGTTAGAGCTATCCTGCAGAGTAGACAAAGAACAACACGGTATTGTCTGTGTGATTTCAGTCTTTGAATATTACTAGATACCTAGTCTTGCTGCCATTAAGGCTAGGTTGTTGTTCTATCACCAATGGTTAAATGGTCCTTTATTGCCATGACACAAGGTTCCTTATCCTTTTTCTGCACTACATCTTGTCATTGTTGTTGATTCAGCTGCCAATATTGGCAAACATAAAGATCGAGATGATGCTGGACTTGGCCGCACAGTCATAGGTATAGTGAACCAACACAAGAAACGTCAACCTCGCCACGTTCCTATGGCAGAATGCATCGCTTTATGACACTTCTACCTTGTCAGTCCTTGCGGAGACATTTTTATATTAAGAGCATCCTTCACAGTTGCATATTTTTACAAACTGTTGTACTAGCCAGTGATAATGGAGGGATCTCCACTAAGCTCTTTAATCGCTTACTTCAAGGAAACCTCCATCATTCGCTTCCCGAAGTAAAAGTAAAATCATCTGTGTCAATGGCGATGCAGATGCTAGTTTATATTTCCTGTGCATGAATTGCAGATGTCCAGTTGTCTGGAAGAATGGTACGTTGTGGACCATTATAAATCATTCAAAGCACTTTGTTATGGTTGACCTTTCTCTCCTGAGCCTCCTAGCTAGCCAGAGCGAGGCCACACGAAGACTGAAGGAACAACACCTTGTATTCCACTTTGGTTGTTTATGTTGAACGATGAATTTTCTAATTGTAGGTAACTTCCACACATCCAGGGGGAACTTCTTTACTCAGAGAGTGGTAGCGGTGTGGAATGAGCTTCCAGTGGAAGTGGTGGCGGCAGGTTCGTTGGTATCATTTAAAAATAAATTTGATAGGCATATGGATGAGAAGGGTATGGAGGGTTATGGTATGAGTGCAGGCAGGTGGGACTAAGGGAAAAAAGTTGTTCGGCACGGACTTGAAGGGCCGAGATGGCCTGTTTCTGTGCTGTAATTGTTATATGGTTATATCCCTGTAGATCAAACAGTATTGCTAATTTGATCCGTCTGGTTTTGCTGTTGATGACCTGATTCATAATCCATGTTAGCTTTCCCACACCAATGCCATATAAAAACTCTGTATCATAAGTACTTTGCACATTCCCTTCGCGCTCCCCTTTCTACACCCCCCACAACCTCCCCCCTCTCCATTTCCCCATTACTCCAATCTCCCTGCACCCCGTCCCCAACTCCCTTGTCAACTGGAGGGAACAGTTTCTCAACACAACCCTTTCAGTTCAGCTTCAGCCAAGTCATTGCTTCCCCTTCCCAGTCCATGGACCCAATTGCCAGGGTGTGGAATAAACCCCATGCCATCCATCTTCGGGTCAGAGATCAGGACCAGAGCCCACACTTCCTCCCGGGGACAGCTATGGCTGGACCCATCTCATTTTCTGTATTGTACATTCTGGGAGAAGATACAGGCACTTGTAAACGTAGTCATCAAGAGTTAACAACAGCTACGTCCCCACAGCTATTGACTCCTGAACAAATCACATATTTCACAACTCCTTGGGTGCTGCCATGTATGCATACTCTTAACCTTGCCTCATTATGTTGTTCTGTTATTGCTCATTCATTTGATTTTTTGTACTACTTCAGATTGCATTTCAAGCTTTGCACCATTCAGCTGTCTTGCATTCATCATTGGCTTATAGCATCTGTCACCACCATATACATTGTTTAAGAAGGAACTGCAGATGCTAGAAAATCGAGGATAGCCAAAAATGCTGGAGAAACTCAGTGGGTGAGGCAGCATCTATGGAGCGAAGGAAATAGGCAACGTTTCGGGTGCTGCTTCACCCGCTGAGTTTCTCCAGCATTTCTCTCTACCATATACACTGTTTACTCTGAACATCATTCAAACAATGAATTACATTGCACCATGAAGTGTGCAATAATAAACAAATCTGAATTTAAAAATACATATGAATTGCTAGTTCAGCTCGTTCAGATACCTGTCCGTAAAGCTAATGGTACAAAACCTAATCAAAGTAGATCTAATCAAAACAGATAGGAAAGAAATTAACCTTTGGTTACTTGCACTAATACATGTGAGAATAATAACCATTGACAATATGATTTTTTATTGACTTCCCACAAGCTTGATTTACCGTGTCCATACTAAATCTGGGTGGCCACGGGAGGGCAATGTAGAGACAAAAAGTTCCTGGTCATATCCTGGACTCGCCACATTACCGGATAAATGTACAAAGTGATTTATAGACAGTAATTGCTTTCCCAGTGACGATTGCCTTTGGTGCCCATAAGGGAAATTTTAAAATATTAGATAGAAAAAAAACTACTTTGTTAACGTTACCTTGACCAAAGCTGTTCTTTTGAATCTTTATGCTGCAAAGTCAGTATGAAAACCATGCCCAGGAGAGGGCAGCAATGGTACAAAGGAAAGTCTGTAATCAGGCCTGATTTTGTTGTCATTTACCAATGTGAACTACATTCAGGAATTTGGGAAATAAGTGTAACTTTTAATTCAGCCTGGATCCAAATAAGGATCACCAAAAATCAATGTTTGCATATTATTTGTTCTATCATTCAACACATGTGTACTCAGAGCTGAGAAAGCAACCAGATACATTTGCTTTTAATTGCAGTTTATTCTGTATTTGATTTCCTGAGGTTTACAGAGAAGAAAATTGTGTACACCTTACAAACAATACTCTAAGAAAATGAATTATTATAGGCTCATAATGTTCCCTCTGAATTTTGTTGTTTAATGGCATTTTATGAAATGTAATTAACACCAGAAATTTTTCGAAGTTGTTAAACTGATTGGATACATTTAAAAAAAAATGAGAATCGGTCTGTTTTAGTTGATTAAGAGTGATATGATATAAATAATTCATTGTGATGTAATTTACACCTAAACTCAAAAGCATCCTTGGAAAATGAAGACTTAGTGGGTAATTTTGGTTGCAGACTTTAATGCACTAAAGAACCTCTGATGTAAGCATAATTGATCCTTAAGCTGTAATATTGCTTGAGGATGTGTTTAGGACAGGATACCCCATGTGGAGTTGGAACATATGCAAGGCATGGCTGTCTGCATTATTAAATTGTTCTGATTTACAATTAAATTACCTTTTAGTGCTCATTAAAGAGAGTGCGTGGCATTTCGGCGGTGCTTATAACTTGTTATCTATAGTCGAGTGGAAAAACCAATGGAAAACTGAGAAGTACCTTTATTTGTAACAAATGTGCTTTTCTGCAGTGCAAGCATTGAAGCTGGAAGATGGAAATGGGAGGGTATAATTATAATTTGCTAAGTTTATGTGTTCTTTTTCCATTATAAACTGTCACAGAAATACATAATGGTTAAAAATGTTGGAGGAGATGTGTGCAGTGTAAGAGTTATGAATTTATTAGTAAAGTAATAACTAGGATAATAGCTAATTTCTTGATTTTTTTTATTAAATGGGTAACTGCTGAAAATACCAACATAAAATGCTCAGTCGTTGTAATTTTCATTATGTGATTTAGTGTTCTTATTATCAGTGGGTTTTTTTTCAAATAGAGTTAATGGTCTTGAAATTGCTGATTCCACAGCAATTTCATGGGGGTCCTAATATAACAACTGTCCTCACTTGCATTCAGAGTAGCTGCAGCTATTAAAGCCTAAGCAAATACTTTCAAACGGAACAATGGAGACCACCTCTATGGAGGCTGGTTTAGAACTCGATACATATATAATATATGAATTTAGAGACTGATGGTGTAGGACAGCCGGGCAGCACATTCTAAAAGCAGATACTTCACTATCATTTCCAGAAGTATTTGCAAAAAAATTTCTGTGACCAATAATTGGTCGCCATGGAGAAAATCAATAATCCTGGAGTCGTAAGTGCAGTTGTAGTTGGGTCGCCATGTAGTTATGGGTAGTCATAGATAGTTTTATTTAATCGCCTTTGCTGACTGGACATTTGCATTGGCTCATTTAAGAAAAAACACGTAAGCAGGGATTTTCAGAACCAAGGATAACCGACCGGTAATATTAAATGCCCGCCAAACTTCACAGCTGTGTATCTCTGGCTTATTAAGGTTGTCTGGCTTCTTTAAAGTGTCTCCACTCCTTCTCCCCCCTTCTCCCCTCCCTTCACTCACCTTCTCCCCCCTTTTTCCATCCCTCCCTCCCTCACGACTTACCGTGCGTTGTGCTGGCCGTCTTAACATTCCTGTTCATCGCGGTGTGTGTCTGTATCACCTTGGCTTTGCACCATGTGAATTTCAGACAACGCTCCCCCACTTTCCCTGGCCCCCGCCTTTGCAATGTGTTTGTGTGAGTGTGTGTTCCATTCTGACAGTCGCTGTTCCAATTCCCGTTTTTTCAGGCGAGTGCCGCAAACTTGACAGTCGCCGGCAGTACACTGAAAAATCGCCTAAGTGGGACAGGCCCATAACTCAGGATAGTCAAGACCTGGGATTCCTGCTTGACCTTGAGTTGAACTCTTCATTGAATCACTCGCTGTTCAAACATGTTCAACTTTGCAATGCTGTCTGTCTCAGAACACACCTCAAAGCCACACCAGCTAGTTCACAACCCACTCCTAAAGGTAAAGATCTCCATTCGCTATCATTTCAATAGTATTTAATAATACAATTCTGAATGTAATGCTATCCTGTTTAAATCATGTTATATCTGCTCTTCTAATACATTAGATTTGTTCTAACTACCATTAGATTAAAAATTCCTCAAATCCCTGCAAACTTCATCCCGTTGTTTCTCAAATACTTTGGGTGTTCCAGTTATCTCCCACATCCCAAAGACATGCTGGATTTTAGGTTAATTAGCCACTGTTAAAAAAAAGCCCCTAATGTGTAGGGAGTGGATGTAAAAGTGGGATAGCATAGAACTAGCATGCATAGGTAATTAATAGCCGACATGGATTCAGTGGGCTGAAGGGCCTGTTTCCACACTGTATCTCTGAACTAAACCTAACTAATTACCATTCATTCATCACTCCCACCTCCGAAATGAAGCACAGGGTAATTCCAAGTTGTGACCATGGCCATCCAGATCAGCCTGCAACTCGCATATTAAGCTTCTACTCTGAGCGATTTACCTCTGGTGGCATCACAACCATTCACTTTACCTCATTCAAAGCTGCTGAATGGATTGCTAACTGGAAATATTTCCCTGGTCATAATAATTCAAGTTTATTCTGGCCCTCTTACTTCAGTTTTGGGGATCTCATTGCAGCTCTAGGCCCGTGACACTTATATTTCCTCTTCTAAAGCACTCAATGACATTTTGATTCATTTTCAACTATTTCTGTTTAGAATCAACATTTCTTTACATTATGAAATTACTGTGATTATGTTTTACTATGTTTTTCCATACAAGAATAAATTCATCATTCCATTGTGAACATATAAAGGAATTTATTTAGTCACAGACTGGTGAGTCTGTGGAATTCTGTGGAATTGCCACAGAAGGTTGTGGTGGCCAAGTCAATGGATATTTTTAAGGCAGAGATAGATAGATTCTTGATTAATACTGGCATCAAGGGTTAAGGGGAGAAGGCAGGAGAAATTTAGGAGGGAGAGGTAGATCAGCCATGATTCAATGACGGAGTAGACTTGATGGGCCAATGGCTTAATTCTCCTATCCATTCACAACTCCTCAGACAATGAAGCAGTCCAAAACGACACACAACAACTTTGAACCCCAGGCTGACATGGGCTTCTCTGTTGTACTTGAGTTTGGTTTGATTTGATATTTATGAATAGTCTTGTCATTATTTAATTGGATAGAATGCAAAACAAAGCTTTTATTTGTACCTCAGCACATAGGGCAATAATAAACCTGAACCTAAACCTAAAGGTCACAATAACATTTGTGCTATCAAAGTGCAAGTGAATTACTATTTCCGATATTGAAAAATAGTTTATCCCTTATCCTTGACATTCAATGGCATTTTGTTTCCAAGTTCCTTACCATCAAGATTTTGGGGATTGTAATTGACTAAAATCACAAAAGTAGCATGAGAGCAGGACAGAGGCAGGGCCTACAATGCCTGTCTCATCACTTGGCACAAAAGCCTACCCACCATCCACAAGTAGAAGGAAACTCTCCACTTGGCTGGATTAACAGCTATTGGAAAGCTTGACACTAACCAGGACAAAGCAGCCCCTTGAGTAGTACCACATCTACTTCTCAAAACATTCACATTCCACCAGCACACAGTGGCTATTGTGTGCATCGATTACACAAAGTGCACTACAGTTCTCCAGATTACATAAGCACAACTATAAACCCTAAAGAGAAGGGCAAAGGCAGCAGCCACATGGGAACAATGCCAGCCCCAAGTCATATGCTGCCTTGACTAAGAAATATACTGCGGGTCCTTGCAGGAACTCCCGCCCCAAAAGGACTATGGGATTACCTTCCCCAGAATCAATCCATTCTAATGGGCAATGAACAATAAATATCAATCTTACCAGAAACCTCAACATTTTATTTTATAAATGCACTATGGCCATAGTGCACAGATGGAGGAGGGAGGGGGAATATAAAGGAGCAAAATAGAAAGGCCATGTGGAGTCGGAATTTGAAGTAACTGGCAATTTATTAAAACGTTTGCACATCAAGAGCAGCAAAAAATGGTCTTTCCCTTTCGCTGCAACAAGGACAGTGGATTGAGGGTCTGTCAGATAGTTTGCTTAGTCCTGAATGATTTGTTATTTAGTTGAGTTTTAGCATAGAGATACGGCACGGAAACAGAACCTTCTGCCCACCGAATCCGCAGGGACCAATGATCACCCGTACACTACACATTAGAGCCAATTTTACAGAGGCCAATTAACCTAGAAACCTGCATGTTTTTAGTATGTGTGCGGAACCTGGAGCACCCAGAGAAAGCCCACGTGGTCACAGGGAGAATGTGCAAACTCTGTGCATTCAGCACCCGGGTCTCTGATGCTGTAAGGCAGTGATTCTACTGCTGCGCCACTGTGCCACCCTTCTTGAGCATTGAACCATGGTGATAGTATCATACTGCCATACAACACAGAAACTGGCTTCATTTTGCTCATGTTTGGCCCATATCATAAACCATTCTTATTCCTGTTTAAATATCTTTCAAATGTTGTTATTGTATCTGTTTCAATCAGTTCCTTTGGCAGCTCACTCCACTCTGTCTGAAAATGTTGCCCCTCATCTTTCTATTAAATCTTTCCACTTACAACTTAAACCTATGTTCTCTAGTCCTTGATTCTCAAATCCGGGAAAAAAAAGACTGGTATTACTGCACACATAATCCTTGAACATTAATGATGATGCCTATCACCATTTTATGAGCATAACTAACAGTTTTAATAAAAAAAAGTAAATGCAAAATCACCAGCATCTATGTTGATTGCAGTAAAAGGAATGCAATTATCTCTTGTCGAGAATTGACAACATGTAGTTGAGTAAAATAAATGTAGTTGCTCAACTTGGTGTTGTTGTCTAATAATAATGAACTGATGTTGAACATACGCTTGCATTGAAGATATGTTATGTCCTCTTCTGATAATAGGGTCATGTCATTTATTGTATCTACTGTAATTTGAGGAGCTTGTTTTAAGTAGATTTTAATAGAAAACTGTCTCATATCATTTATGCCAGCACATTACACATCACAAGGCTATATAATATTCTCCAGTAACACCATCAAACTGGATTAAATTTCAAATCATCAAAATGTCAATTTATGCAGTGGGATGTAACATTTCCACAATGTTAGACTTTTTATTAACATATTATAATGTTTCTACCTTGAAGGTGAGAACCGTTTCATTCAGCAATTGGGCAAATGCCAGATGAGAGTGTGTAATGTCGGTAATTGTCTATTACATACATTCTTTGCATTCATCCCGTACTGCTTCAAGTACAGTAATTCTAGTCAAAGCTCACAAAACAGCACAAGCTAGAACTTCTTTAAAATGTTGAGGCAAAATGTGAAAATGCTAAAAACACTCAGTGGGTCTGCAGCATTGATGGAAAAATAATCAATTCATGTGTCAGGTCCTTGACCCTTCATCAGAACAAGACAATAATTGAACTTTCAAGGTTTCAAGGTTAGTTTATTGTCACATGTACCAGTTAAGGGACAGTGACATTTGAGTTGCTATACAAGTGAATAGAAAGAATAAATGAGAACTTACCAGTTTGAAGTTTGATCTTTATTTCATGAGAAGTTGCGATGAGGGATTACATGAAGATGCCCGCCAGCCCGCATGCGCGTCAACCTTCAAAGCAGCGGTATGAAATCCCAGAAACAGTTGCTGAACTGATTATAGGAAGATTTGAGAACTAGAACAACCACATGATCTATATGAAAAGAGGGTTGGGAATGGAGGGCACGTAATCCCTCATCGCAACTTCCCATAAAATAAAGATCAAACTTCAAACAGGTAAGTTCTCATTTAATCATTATATTTTTCTTCAAAGTCACGTGAGTGACTACATGAAGGGTTTAAAGCTCTGTGATTTCATGCCGCAAACACGAGTCCATGCAACACACTGCATTAGTTGGCAGAAATGATTGAAAAGATAATGTATTCAGACATGACATAGATTTAAAACATGCTGATGCTTTTAATAAACAAATGATAATAATAATAATAGTGATCCCTTATATCCGGGAAAGCAAATTATTGAACAGAACTTAAAATTGAGTTAGCAAACGAACCCGGACTGGCAATTGGTTTATTATAAAAGTTTGGAAAGTACGCTCATTCGACCATCCTGCAGTCGCTAGGATGAGGTCCAGCGGAACCTCCATGAACCTCGAAGCTGATGTTGTTGCAGCCCTGGTGGAGTGAGATTTAAAAACATCAGTGTCCACTCCTGCACAAGCCAATACATGTCTTAACCACCTGGAAATGATCTGCAATGATACCCTCTTGTGTGTGTTTTTTATGACTAATAAACATTGCCAGTTCAGTGCCTCTAAGGTTCTTTGTAGCCTTAAAATATTGTTGAATATGTGTGACTACACACAATCTATGGTCCATAGGATACACTAAAAATTCCAGCTTTAGACCTAACACCCCTGGTCTGCTTTGTTTAATTAGCTCATGTACATAAAACGTTATTTTGTTGGTAGATGTAACCATTCTGTCTAGCCGCAGCTTATGCAACGACTGGATGCGTTGCGCTGAAACTAGCGCCATGAGCACAACTACTTTATATGTGAGCCTGACCAAAGATAAGGATGTAGCTGGAGCCCACCGGTGAAGCAGTGTTAACACAATGTTAACATCCCATACCTCCGTGTACCTGGGCCTGGGAGGATTAGTGTTAAAGATACCCTTCATAAATTTGGATATCAGTGGGTGAGACCCGACAGAGTGGTGCCCCGATCCCAGCAACAGGTATGATGACAAGGCACTTTTGGCACAATTAATGGCACTACAACTTAATCTTTCGTGAAAGAACAATTTTGAGAGAAACTCCAAGACATCAGTTATCCGTGCCGTATCATACGTTATATTAGAATTAAAACAAAACACTTCCCCATCTCTTGATGTGAGAGATGTACTGCTTCTTGGTGCTATCTCTCCAAGCTGCAGTGATCACGTCCACGGTTCGGTCTGACAATCCGAGCCCCAGGAAAGGTCTTCTCAAAGTCTGCAAATCAATAAATTGATTCTATCTTGCAGATGGTGGCCTTCCCGAGTCACGGGATGAACCAACAAATTTTTGTGTTTCAGAATAAGTATAAAAGTTCTATTATCATTCCCAACATCAGCAGGAACCATGGCTGCATAGGCCAGTCAAGCACTACCAAAATGCCTGAAGCAGAATTTAGCTGGATTTTATGCAAGCGCCGACTGATGAGGCAAAATGGAGGAAATGCATAAAAGAACATTCCTCCCCAGTATAGCGAGAATGCATCTATCGCCACTGCCCCTGGGTCTGGCTCCCATGCAACATATTTTGGCAACTGGTGATTGAGCCTAGATGCAAACAAATCAATATCCGGTGTTCCATACTGAGCAACAATGTCGTTAAATACTTTGTGATCCAACATTCATTCTGTGTTGTCATTGAATTTGCATGACCTGGTGTCCGCCACCATGGCAAGTAGGTAGCTGAAATCCAAATGCTTATTTCGATACACCAGTGCCAAATGAGGTTAGCTAAACTATCACAGGATACTGACTTGATTCCACCAATGTAATTAATATATGCCACCGCTGTAGTGTTGTCAATTTGTAGTTGAACATGCAGATCATCCATATTCCCACAATAAGCTTTTAACCCATAGAATGCCCCCAGCATCTCCAGGTAGTTGATACCATGTAACTGAATAACTTATAGTTCATGCACATCCCATCTGCCACCGCAACTAGAGATGGTATTAGTAGCTCCCCATCCTTGAGCACTCCCATCAGTTTGTAATATAACTGAAGGTTTACTGACCAAAATGTTACTGGAGCAATGCTGAATATTGGTTGTCCACCATTGTAATTCTGATATAGCTTCAGCTGGTAATAGCATAGGTCTGTTAAAATAATCTAAATGGTATTTGAGTGCTTGCTCCTTTGCACATTGTAAATTCTGATAATGCAAAGACCCAAATTGTGCAGCTGGAAAGACAGCCACTATTGTGCCAATTACCCTAGACACCTGTCGAAGAGATGGCTGCTCCATAACAACAAGGTTTTTACAGGCTTCTATTAATTCTAATATCTTGCCCCAGGGCAGAGTCACGGACATATTAATGGAGTTAATAGTAAATCCCAAATAATTAATAACTCTAGTTGGTATCAACTTGGATTTAACTGGATGGATGAGAAACCCCAATTTCTGAAAAAAAAATAGTTTCATGGCTGAAACAGCTAATTTAGCCAATTTCAGTGTTTTTCCGATGATTAGAATATCATCCAGATAGGACATAACAATGTGTTTTTGAGCTCTAAGCAGCACAAGCACCGGCTTTAATAATTAGATAAATAACCTGGGAGCTGGAGTTAACCCATTAGGCAACGCTTTAAACTGCCACAGTTGCCCCATCCAGCTAAATTTCAAATATCTCCAGTGATCCCTGTGAATGGGAACTGAATAGTATGCATCTTTGAGATCGATGCATGCCATAAAACATCCTTTGGAAATCAGTTGTTTGGCAGTAATGACGTATTCCATTTAAAATGTCTATACTGCACATGAGAGTTAAGTTGTGTTAAATCAAGGATGATCCGACATCCTCCATCTTTCTTTTGTCTAGAGAATATATTGGAGACAAATTGGTGATGTTCATGACTTGACTTCTCGATTACCCTTTTGTGTGTAATGCATGAATTTCTGCTCGTATATCCAAACCTTCTTGTTTGGAATGAATAAATGCCTGACTTGGTGCATATTGTGTGGGTGGCAATGCGTTAGGAAGAAATTCGTATAAACTACCACCAACTTGTAACTGGTCCACACACCCATGTTCAGGAAAGAACCAGACCAACCTACCTCCATGGTTACCGGTGGTCTTATGGTAGGCCCAAAGGCCCCTGATACGGGTTCTATTTCTGTCCTCAAGGTTTGGAGGGTACAACTGCTGGGGTGCGTGGATTGCGCATTTTCCATGAAGGCCAGCTTGGGCCTTGGCCTAAAAAAGACCTCTGCCCAGAGAAATCAGCCTTCAAGCTGCCACCAGCTTCAGCGAACCGCTTACTGCTGATGGAGGCGCAAGGGTGTTGTTGCCGAAACTGCGAAGCTTTGCTCATCATTGGTGCCTTGATTAGCCCAACAGCTTTTGCTTCCTCATCCAGGTCTTTTACCTTTTTGGGTAGGTCTTCCCCGAACAGAAGATTCGGCAGCTAAACATTGGCCTTACATAGGCCTGCAAATTTTGGATTTAAGGCAGGTCTGATGGCGTTCTTTCGGAAGCAGTTCATTTCAAAGTGTGTATTGCACATTATCACCAGGGCATCCTGCTGGATGTCCGAAAATGGCCCGCCATTCACACATCTGGCAAATGCCGTGATGCCTGAAGGCAGCAATTAAAAAATTTGTTGGAGTTTCATTTCCTGGGCCTTGATGCCCCCTCCAATGTATCCCCAGATAGAGCTGTTGACTGCCGGCACTTTTAGGCATGCACAATTTACAGGTGTATGGTATTTCACAGCCGTTTCAACCATCACTTGTTCTTGTAATTGATGTGACGTAAGGTAGTTGGTGCTGAAAGCCAGCTCTTCTAGGAGCAGCTCCCCTGTTTGGGAGGGTATCGCAAACCTCGATGCCATGGCAGGCAGTTCTTTTTGACCTTCACGCATGTCATGCATCCCAGTATGTTCCATGGACATACCTCAGAATTCGAAGTCAGTCCTCAGAGTGGGAGACATTAAGCAGCCCTGGACCAGGCGCTGCCGCAGGCACGAAGGGAGACCTGCGCTGATATGTCTCCGTCTCACGGAGCATATTATGATCGAGCATCCTCTCCATGAGGTGCTCCATCCGGGATAAATGCCTGAACACGCTATCCATGGTTGTAGGAGGAGAATCCTCCTGGCCTGACTCATCTGAGTACACAGGCCTCTCAGACTTCCGTTTGGCTTTGCCCCCTTTCAGGGTTGCCAAAGTGTTTTAGGTAAGCACCAAGTCACAAGTCGCTGATCGCAGTGTCAGCGACTCAGATGGCGAAACCGCCGGCCGCCGGCTCCCGCACTCCCGCGGTCCTCCACAGCCGGTTTCCCCGCAGCCCATCTGGGTTTCACCCTGGATTTTTCCATTATCCGTCAGCAATTGGAACATTGTAAAGAGAAATAAACAACCTCAGAATAAGTTTACCTGCGAGGTTTTTAACTTACCGCTGGAGGAGCGACGCTCCTCCCAGCCAGTAATGCGCCATGCATTAGACATATTGGCGCGCGTGCGGGCTGGCAGGCTTCTTCACGTAGTCACTCACTACGTGAAGAATTGCATCTCCGTCAAGGTAAGAGATTGAAAAATAAAATTTCCCCCAACTCCACCCCCACATAAAATAAACCAAGGAACACTGAAATAGTAAGATTAAACAAGAACTTACCAGTTTGAAGTTTGATCTTTATTTTATGAGGAGTTACGATGAGGGATTTCGTAAAGACCCCACCAGACACGTATGCGCGACATTCTTCAAATCAGCGGTGTGGAATCACAGATAACAACATTGACTGAAGATAGTAAGATTTAAGAGAACTAACATACCAGTTGAAATTATGATAGAGGGTCGGGAGCGGAGGGCACAAAATCCCTCATCGTAACTCCTCATAAAATAAAGATCAAACTGGTAAGTTCTTGTTTAATCTTACTATTTTACTTCGGAATCACGTGAGTGACTTCGTGAAGATTTCAAAGCTCTGTGATTACATGCACTGGACCACGCCCATGCTCACACACTGCCGTAATTCTGATAGAGGAAGTATGTTAACGTATTTCAAACTTGAACAAGCTGAAAAATAATAATATTTGTTAATACAACAATAACCCCCTGAACTCGGGGACAAGGTTTAGGGAACAGCACTTAAAACTGAATCTGCCAACGTTACGGGAGCGGTTATAAGTCAGTTATAAAACCGCTGAAATGTAGATTCACTGGCCCAGCTCGTTATTGCAAGGCCATAATCCATGAACACCGCCATGGTCCTTGCCACTGATGTGGATGCAGCCCTGGTAGAATGACATTTAAAATGTTAGTGTCTTACCTGCTGCACCGAATACCACCTTGAGTCATCTGGAGGTAGTCTGCATGATCACCCTGTGATGTGGGTTTCCATGGCTGAAACAGACCCGTCTCCAAATACCTGATGCCCATTTTCAGACCTGTAGTCCCAGGTCTGTGTAGTTTAAACAACTCTTCTATAAAGAAGTTACTTTATTATGGTCCGGTCATTCTATCCAGGTTTAATTCCTGTAGAGTCTTGACCCGTTGTGCTGTGTTCAGTGCCCTCACCATAACCACTTTGAAGGTGAGTAAGTCCAGTGGTAATTCATTAATACGCGACCAGCTCCTGAGTAGGGTCAACACTACCTCCAATCTCAAGTAATATAATATCATGTCCGGGGAGGGATGGATAGACCATACCCCTCATAGTTTGGATACCAGCTGGTGAGATCCTACTCCAATCTTTTGATACGATGACAGTGCACTCCTGGCACTGTATACAGCACTGTAACTGAGGGACTCATCATAATGAAGACCTGTGAGGATTCCAGCACCTTGGAGATCATAGCAGATATGTAGATGGTCTAGGTCCGACTACAGAAAACCTCCCATATCCTTATGTAGGTGAGGTACTGCTTCCTCTGCACGATGCTGTTTGACGTCCATGGTCCTTTATGTTGCAGAGCCTGGTTGCATTTCCTGCAGCACCTGTCTGATGAAGCAGAATGGGGAAATCATAGAAAACCGCATTTCCCCCCCAATGTAGTGAGAACGCGTCCATCGCCACTGCCCCAGGATCTGGCTCTCAAGAGACATATGTTGGTATCTAATGGCTCAACCTGGACGCAAGGAGGTCGATATCTGGTGTTCCATATTAGGCTATAATTTTAGCAAATATTTGGAGGTTCAAATCCACTTGAATGGTGTCGGTAGTTCCCCAGCCCTTGGCGCTTGCGTCGGTTTGGAACGCTACTAATGGGTTTGATGTAATGATGGGATTTAACAATCACAACCATTGCTAATCCACCATTGTAGCTCAATTTATGCTTCGATTGGCAGCTGCATAGGCTCATAAATGTCCAGCATTCGCTTTTAATGCTGAGATTTTTGCTTTTTCCAAGCTTTGATAGCGTAATGGCCCAATTATGTGGCTGGAATGTAGCTCCAAATTTACCAATTATCTTAGCAGCATGTCGGTTCCCTGGCGCAAGCAAGGCTGTTACATGCGTCTATTATGTCTATTGCTCTGTTCCCTGGGATAGTGATAAACAGAGCCCCAGAATGTATGTAACCTCCCTCCTACTGGTGAGGTTATGCATGCGGTACTTCCAAGAGAACCAGACCCCCTTACCTCCATGGTTACCAGCGGGCCTGATGTTCTGGTTCGGATATGTTCTTGATGGTCTTCCGGTTGCACCCCCCCCCCCCCCCCCCCCCCCGAGGTTTGAAGGGAGGATAAGGCTGTCTTCGGTATATCTGCACCCTTGGTGGTGTGGTGGAGGTACGACCCAACTCTCCGAATATAGGGTTAAGGTCGGGCCGGATGGAGCTCTGACTAAAACAGTTTTTCGAAGTGTGCTACACAGGAGTGCTGGAGCACCCTGCTGCTCTGCCGATACACCTGCCCCATCGAGGGTCGTGGCGAGCACCGTGATGCCCGACATCAACAGTTTCAGAATTTTCTGCATCTTAACCTCTTGTGCCCTTGCATTAGAACTGGTGTTCCCTCAGATGGCTGAGTTGACCTTCGGAATGTTCAGGGTAACACAATTTCCAGGATCCTTGTACTTCTCCATGGTTTCTGAAAACACCTGGTCTTGGAGCTGGTGTGTCATCAGGAAATTGATACTTACTGCCAGTGTAGGGTGCAGCAGTTCCCCTGAAGATACAGGCTTCAGAAATTTCGACATGACCTCCAGCATTTCTTCTTCTGGATCTAGAGCAGTGGGCTCTTCTGCTGCCGCTTCTTCATCAAATCGGCCATCTGTTGACTCCTAACACTGCCGATAGATGAAGGTGAGATTGAAGGTGGCCGCATGATCCGACTCCCAGACTGCTGAGACTCCCACTCTTGCCGATCCAGGTCCCGCTGATATAGTTGCTCCACCATAAGCTCCATCCTAGCCATGCTACCGCTGCCGCTATACGCGGACAACAGGTCGACTTCCCCAGGCCCTGCTGAGTCAGTGGGGCTTCTACCAGTAGGTCGCACCTCCATGAAGTGCGCTGGTAGGTCGTCGTCAGCAGCCGTTCCTGCGGGGCTGTACGACTCCCGCGTGGACATACCGCTAGTCCGCCGTCGGACCTAAGCGGCACCTCCGTCTGGTGGGAAGGCAGAGCGAATGAATCGGTACCGGTCCCCATTACCGGCTCCGCTGTCTGTGCAGGCTTGCCGTCACCCTTAACCACACAGGTCCGTGACGGCGCATAACCGGCTTTACCCGCCACAATGGGGTGCCTGACCGTAAACTGCTGCCACCGGTCTGCGCTGCGGCAGCCTGTTCCGGTGGAATGCCGGTACCTCCTGCTCCTGCAGGCTGTACGACTCTTGCACGGACATACCGCTAGTCCGCCGTTGATCGGACCTAAGCGGCACCTCTGCCTGGAGGGAAGGCAGAGGGAATGAATCGGTACCGGTCCCCATTACCGGCTCCGCTATCCGTGCAGGCTTGCCGTCACCCTTAACCACACGGGTCCGTGACGGCGCATAGTCAGCTTTACCCGTTGCAACGGGGGCGCAGGGCTGAAAACTGCTGCCACTGGTCTTCGCTCCGGCAGCCTGTTCCGGTGGAATGCCGGTACCTCCTGCTCCCGACTTCCAGCAGATCCATCACCGGCCCACAATCTAGCAGGTTACCCCCGGCGGTATGTCGATGCCTCTCGCTGCAGCGGGGCATGACCTGGGCGCAGCTCTCCGCCTGCTCTTGTGACCTGCATAGTAGGGGAGACAGAATGAGCCGCCGAGCAGGTCACACGTTTACGCACCTTTGCTCCACTGTCGCTATGCTTAGGTGACAGTGGTAGGGAGTCAGGGTCTTGCCTACCCTGCTCCCGCGCGGTGCTCCACCACTTTGCGGCCCCATGGTCAGCCGTGGTGGAGAGACGGGTCCTAGCTGCGCAGGGCTCCCCGATCTCCACGTTCTTATCCCGGTCCGCAAAGCGGGTACTGCCGGTGTTATGAGCAGCTCCTGGAATGGTGGCCGCTGACTCGCATCTGAAGTCGCATGGCCCTTGGAGGCATGCTTCGCTGCCTTCATTCTGGTCTCCATCCATCTGTAAGCAAACTCTAGTACAGAAGCTTAGTTATTCAAGGTTAGTATCTTACCTGAGGGTCTTTAGGAAGTATGGTGACCAGCCTCTCATGATTTAATAACTTTATGTGCTGGCAGTCTCAACTTCTTGAAGACAACACATTCCCTGGAGTAGCCATTCCCTGGAGCACTTTAATGCAGACAGGCCACAGTATCCCTGCCGATGCGGTGTAGAGTCAGGCTGCCGCTCTGCCTTTGCTTGCAAGCCTCCTCCGTTGCAAACTTCTTACGGTGAGCCTGCAAGCCCCACTCCTTTATGCATGCGGCCAGCCCGCGGCGTCCCCTGCCGATGCGGTGTAGAGTCGGGCTGCCTCTGCCATTCTCCGCCGGCGAGTGTGTGAGCCCGGACCTTCCTGGTCTACGGGCTGCCCGACTCCAGATTGTTGGTGCCGCCGCTGACTGCCGCGGCAGTCAAATACGAGGCGGCCTCGAGACCCTGCGACAGGGTCACCGGGAAGAAAAATACTGCAGGTTAGTTTTTTCCTTACCTGCAGGTTCCTGCAGTGGAGGAGCAACGCTCCTCCCTGCCTATCGCTCTCATGCGGTCGATGATATGTCGCGCATGCATGCCTGCTGGGGTCTTCACGAAGTCACTCACGTGACTCCAAAGCAAAACATACTTTTTAACACATACTTAAAATAACAAAAACAGAAGAAAGGACAGACAGACTGTTGGCGAGGTACCTGGTGCACCCTTTCCCAGTTCCAACAAAGAGTCTCATACTTCAAGCATTAATTATTTTTCTTTTCATATATAATACCTAACCTTGAGCGTTTCCAAACTTTTCAGATTTCAAGTTAATGTTTGTCATATCTATTAAATATTTGGTTGATTGTCATCCATATTAATGACTAGACTTAGTGAGATCCTTTGGATCCCAGTTTCACATGGGAGGGCTGGGTCCCAATGCAATATTCCACCTCTCCACCAATTCCAATATTGCTGGCCAGTTGGGGGGGGGGGGGGGGGGGGGGGTGCGGGCTTTCTGGAGTGCTGGTATGGATATTATGGGGTGAATGGATTCTTGGGCTGGCAGCTCAGTCACCGAGACCACTCACACACACACTAAGTCACTCACTCACTCACTCACTCACTCACTCACTCACTCTCTCATTCACTCACACACACCCCCACTCACACACATACACACACAAACACACTCCCACTCACACACACATACACGCACACTCACACACTCATACACTCACACACACACGCATACACTCACAAACATGCACACACATACACTCACACACACACACACACATACACTCACACATACACTCACAAACACACACACACACACAGACACACACAGACACTCACACACACACATACGCACACACACATACACTCACACACACACTCACAAATACACACACGTACACACACATATACACACACACATACATGCACCCACACATACACTCACAAACGCATACACACAGACACACGCACACACACACACTCACAAACACATACACACACACTCACTGACTCACACACCATATATATGGCAGTAAACATTCTTGAATACTTACACGGCTGAGCGCGGCCTCGCCACTTTGGGGCTTCTGCAGTCAGCGGCACTTCCGCAATCAGCGCAACATGTCCATTAAGCGGAAGTCACGAAATGAGCGGGAGTTTTGACCCACAAAGCATTTATTTCTTCCAAACACAGTCGGACCTAATAAAGCATTGCAGTTTCATGCACAGGCATGACAGCAGGCCAAACAACTCATGGCATTGTCATTAAGGGCTAACAAATCATTTATTGCAGGTACATTGCAGACTCACAGTTCAGTTGATTCACAGCTTAGAATGAGAGTCGTGACTCTCCCTCACGATCTTGCAGTGACTGAGTCACTTCCAGGCATCCAGGGTTTTATAGTCCTGCTCCTCCCCCCCGGAAGGGGCGTTACCTTCATCGCGGTGATTGACAGGCGAGAGGATCTTATGGTTTTCTAAACACTAATAACTTTTTTATTTGTCATCAATGGGAAAAATCCTCGGGGCCTGCTCAGCGGACTGTGAGTAAAATGGCCAAAAATCATAGCGATATATGGTAGCGTTTTTGTCTAAAATCAATATACATCGCAGACAGGAAATGGTCAAGATGAGACTTTTAATTATATAGATGTGACTAAGAATGAAGCTAGTATGATTAGTAAGTTTGCAAATTGCACCAAATTGGACAGTGATGTAGATTATTTAAGATTACCCGAGGCTCTAGACCAACTGGGAAAAATGTGTCCAAGAATGATCAATGGGCCAATTAAATTTAACACAGACAAATGCGAACTTTTGAATGTTGGGAAAGATAAACCAGGGCAGGATGATATCTATCCATATCCATATCATATCGTCATATCTATTATATACTTAAAAGTATGATCTTGGATGTGTCTGTGTGTGTGTTTGTTTCTGTCTAATCACATCTTCTCGAAAAAACGATGTGCTAATGGTAAAAATTTACATATACCGATAGAGATTGATCCTGTGGAGTCCAAAATCATCTTGAAAAGTTCATGCATTATTTCTCGAGTTATTAATCAAACTGTTCAAAATTCTCAATAAACTTGGAAACAGATAATTGCTTATTCCCTATGCTTACAGCTGTGATGTCACAATGGGATTGTGGCGCTGCTCGCAACATTGTTGCTATCCAAGTACACTGAGTCCTGCTAGCACTAGCAAGTGCAAATGCATTTTTTTAAAGTCACAGTACACTGCGTTCTGCTAACTAGCAGGTGCAATTGCATTTTATTTAAGTTTAAAAATGAGGGAGGGTGAATAAGGCGAAATGAGCAGCCCCTGCACAATAGTCGGCTATGGGTGAGTCGTGGAATACTGCGCTGGGGAATGGGTTACGTTGGGGGACCAGGCCTCCCATGGGGGCTATGGGTGAGTGGTGGAATATTGCGTTGGAGAACGGGTTGCGTTGGGGGTCCAGGCCTCCCATGTGACTGGGACCCAATGGGTCCCACTCGGTCTAGTAACTATTAAAAGTCTGATCTTGTATGTGTGTGGATGTGCGTGTGTGTGTGTGTGTGTGTGTGTGTGTGTGTGTGTGTGTGTGCGTATGTGTGTGTGTGTGTGTGTGTGTGTGTGTGTGTGTGTGTGTGTGTGTGTGTGTGTGTGTGTGTAATCTCGTTAAAAAAAAACACACTAATTGTAAAATGTATACATGTTCCGATAGAGATTTCTCCCTTGCAGTTCAAAATCGCGCTATCAGAAAAAAATCATGCATGATTTTTTATTAATGAAAATGATTAAAAATCTGAAATAACGTAGAAAAAAACCCAGCTGATTACATCACAATGGATCTGTATGTCCTTCTTTCTCACCATGCGTGTGATGCCCCCACCTCTCCCTCCCTCCCCCCCCCCCCCGTTATTCAAAGGTCAGGCCGTTGACTGAAGACCATAGATCATAGTTGAAGACTGCGGCGGCCTTTGGTCGATGCTCGCGCCTCGGCTCGGCTCGGCTTGGCTCGGGACCTCGGCTGGGCCCACGCCTCCCCCCCTCTCTCTTTCCCGCCCTCTCCTCTCCCCCCACCTCTCTGGAGCTCTCGGGAGCCAAAGACGCAGAAAGTATGAGCAAATCAATCCCTGTACCCGAGAGCTCACCCCCCTCTATCTCTTCCCCCACCTCTGTCCCCCCTCTCTTCCCACTCCCCCCTCCATCTCTCTCCCCTCCCTCTCTCCCCCACCTCACTCTTTCCCCCCTCCCTTTCTCCTCTACTCCTTCCCCCCCCCCCACTTCCCGGGATCTCTCAGGAGCAGAAGATGCAGAAAGAATGCCCTGTACTCGGGAGCACTTTCTCTCTCTATTTTAAATACTGTGATTGACAGATTCTTGATTAGTAAGGAAGTCAAACATTATGAGGAGAAGGCAGGTGAATGGGATTGACTTGGAAAATAAATCGGTCTTGATCAAATGGCAGAGCAAAATCGGTGGGCTGAATAGCCTAGTTCAGCTCCTATGTCTTTTGACCTTCTGAATTTGTGAAATGGCTTCTTCCCACTCCTGTCTAATTGAAATAGTTCATTGTCCTCTCAAGGACAGGTCATTCTGCTTGCTGCTCCCACAGTTACCACCACATTGGGGAACATTCAGCACTTTGAAAAATTGATGACCTATTTTCACCATAGCAATGATTTGTGCATAAAGATGGCCAAAGGCTTTGAAGATTAATCTATGATTGAATCTATGAACCTCATGTCTGAATTTTTAAGTCGTGTGGACAGCCAGACCACAGGACGTCAAAAAAGGGAACAGACAGTTGATTTATTTCATCTCGCAGCCTGCTTTAAAGTTACCGTCTAACTGTTAACGTAACATCATCCACCTTGACTTCTCTACTCCCTTTTCCCACCAGTCTGAAGAAGGGTGCCAACTCAAAATGTCACCTGCCCATCTTCTCCAGGGATGCTGCCTGACTCACTGGATTACTCCACCACTTGTGGCTCTTTTTTTCTGAACCAGCATCTGCAGTTCCTTGTTTCGACTGCTTAAACATTTATTTGGAAGCTTCTTGGTTCCTCTTGGCATGCTTGGTAATGAAGCATGATCAATCTTTAGTCAATATTGGTTTATCATGAGTTAAATGAGTTAAATGTTGCAGGTTTGGATCTGGTAAATATATACATTAAGATAGTTCTCCAGTTAATTTGACAGTTTGTAATGTGTTAATTAAGGGATTTAAAGACATGCACCCGTGCAAATCGTCTTGACTAATTACAGTGCCAACAGAATTTAGACCAACGTTCATCTATCCTAAGCAATTCAGGGGTTGATAAAAGTGTTCACAGAGGTACTTTTATAGGCTGATGCATCACTTGAGCAGTAGACTGCAGCGTGAAAGGCAAAAGATAAATCCAAGCGAAACAGCAGTTAATTTGATTCAAATCAAAATCCATCGGTCACACATTTTTCCCAGCAGCAAGAGAAGGCAAGCCGCCTAATCATAATTTACAATTAGAGCAGTCTCACAAGTGATGGTGATAATGACAGCAGCTTTCAACATACACTGCAGCCTGTTCTATGTTGTATCAGTTTCTATTGTCATTGATCAGCCTTACTGTCAAATGCAGAGAAGCAGGTGGGGGGTGCATTGATGCACACATTTTCCTTAGAAGAATTTAAAACAAACTGTACGTTTTTGTCTTCTCAAGGATTTTCTCAAGGCAAGCTTTTTACACAGAGGGAGGTGAGTGCCTGGAATGCTCTGCCGAGGGTAATGTTTGAAGCAGATGCATTAGTAGCATTTTAAGAATGTTGGATAGGCATATGGATATGCAGGGAATGGACGGATATGGATTATGTGCAGGTAGATAAGTAGTGGTCTTGGCACCCTGTTCAGCACAGACATGTGGGGCAAAGGGTCTGTTCTTGATCTGTACTGTTCTATGTTCTATGTCTCTGGTTGCCATCCATTGCATACGTTGCCTTGAATTTGGATGTGGAATATCTTGGAATAGATTACATGACAATGAATATCATGGAATAGATTACATTTACAAAGAACTAGCATGGGTTAGATGGGCTGCATTATTCCCTGGAATGTGCTGGAATAAAACAAAGGGGGCAGCATGGTGGTGCAGCGGTGGAGTTGCTGCAGTACAGCACCAGAGACCCGGGTACAATCCTGACTATGGGTGCTGTCTGTATGGAGTTTGTACATTCTCCTCATGACAGTTTGGGTTTTCTCCAGGTGTTGTGGGTTCCTCTCACATTCCAAAGACATGCAGGCTTGTAGGTTAATTGGCTTTGATAAGAATTGTAAATTGTCCCTTGTGTGTAGGAGAGTGCTGGCGTACGGGGTGATTACTGGTCTCAGTGGACCGAAGGGCCTGTTTCCGCCCTGTATCACTAAACTAAACTAATTATTCCATACTTCTTATCTGTGATTAACTGGGATTTGTTTTGTTTCTTTTTCTCACATGGCAAAAATAGCATTTATTGTCCACCTCCTAAATGGCTATAAGAAATTAGTGGTGAACTGCTTTCTTGAATTACTTCAGTCACTGTACTGAAGGTATTCCCAGATGAGGAGTTCAACATTTTGAACAGGGGTTGATAAAGAAACGGTGAGCGATTTTGAGGTCAGGATGGAGTGTTCCTTCGAAGAGAACCTTCGGATGCTGTTATTCCCATGCCCTGGTGCCTTTGTCCTTCTTGAAGGGCGGGATCTCAGAAGTGATGTCGGAACAGATTAAGCAAGGTACTGCAGTATGTTTGTACATAGCATACACTGAAGCCAGGACGCAGCAGTGGTGGAATATTTCAATGATTAGGACGGCATTTGGATGATAGTACGCTGCTTTGACTTAGATTGTCTTAGAAACTTTCATGGCTTCTTGAGAGCTGTTAAAGTTGTAATGGTCTGGGCAAATTGAGACTACTCCATCATACACCTGATATATTGGTGTTGAAGAAAATGAACATCTAAAGTGGTCAGAATTTTAACCCAAAGAGAAAACATTGAAATATTTTCAATGGGGAAATTTTTCTAAATCAGGATCTTACTATTTGTGGCATTCCCATTCATCTATTACACATGCCTTTAATGTGGACATGTCCAAAAATGCAGTCTTTTTTTTTCTGGCTATGTGCTGACTTTATTAATAAGAGCTATGAGAGAGGCCAATTACATTTGAAAGTTACCAAAGACTGAGGGAAGATGATGTGTTCTGAACACCTTTCCCATTGGCAGGAATAATCTTCTCATTTTAACATTAAAAGAATATTGTGATTGATTCAAAACCGTTGTGCTCTTTGTGTATTATTTTGAGGTACCTATAAAGTCATGGAGTCATAGAGTAACACAGTGTGGAAACAGGCCCTTTGGCCCAACTTGCCCACATGGGCCAACAAGTCCCAGTTACACTAGTCCCACCTGCCAGCATTTGATCCATATACCACCAGACCTGTCCTTTACATGTATCTGTCTAACTGTTTCTTAAATGCCTCAACTACCTACTCTGGCAGCTTGTTCCATATGTCCACTACCCTTTGTGTGAAAAAGTTACCGATCAGATTCTTATTAAATCTTTTCCCCGTCACGTTAAACCTATGTCCTCTGGTCCTCGATTCACCTTCTCTGGGCATGAGACTGTGCATCTACCTCTCATGATATTATACATGATCTATTCCTCTCATGATATTATACACCTCTATAAGATCACCCCTCATCCTCCTGCCCTCCAAGGAAAAGAGTCCCAGCCTACTCAACCTCTGCCTATAGCTCAGACCCTCTTGTCCTGTCAACATCCTCGAAAATATTTCCACTTTGACAACATGTGTTTGACAACGGTGCCCAGAACTAAACATAATACTCTAAATGTGGCCGCACCAACATCTTATAAAACTGCAACATGACCTCAACACTCCAGCTGCTGAAAGCCAATGTACCAAAAGCCTTTTTGACCCACCAATCTACCTGAAATTCCACCTTCAGGGAACTATGCATCTGCATTCCTAGATCCCTCTGCTCTACAACACTACCCAGAACACTACCATGCTCATGTTAGAATTCACAAATTGTTTATTTAAAATTCTCTACCTGCTTATTTGAAATTGGTCGACGTCGGTATTCTTGTGGGAAAGAAGATCTATTTATTTATCTATTTAATTTTTTTTTTTTCCAAAGACTACCAATCTTTGTTGCCAGACATACTAGATATATGTATGAATAGAAGCTCGGAGTCAGACAAGTTAATATCATATCTGTATAACACTCTTTTAAATATAGAAATCCCATCGTCAGAAGTAATTAGAAGAGCTTGGGAAGATGAACTTGGCCTAAAAATTCTCAAAGACAGATGGGAAGAAAACCTTCTATATATACACAACTGTTCAATTAACGTTAGGCATTTGTTAATTCAATTTAAATTACTGCACAGACTCTATTATTCAAAGTCTAAACTGAATAAGATCTTTCCAAATGTATCTCCTATTTGTGATAAATGTCTTCTTCAGAAAGCAACTATAACACACTCCTTTGTCTCGTGTACAAAATTACATAATTTCTGGAGACATTAAACACTAAAAATAAAATTGGATACCGATACGGAATTGATTATTCTAGGTTCATCAGAAGCCTGCTCTGTGCTATCATTATTTCCAAGATGTTTCCTTAATTATGGCCTGATAACGGTGAAAACATTTTGGAAAGATACATCTGTCCCTACGCTTAAGATGTGGATTATAAACATGTCCGAGACACTACATCTTGAAAATATTAGACTTGTCTTGGCAGAAAAACCAGATCATTTTTCAAAGACATGGACACCATTCATCGATTTATTACAAGGATAGTATGGTACAACACAACATTGGATTTAAATCTAAATACGGCTTGGGTGAGGTGGGTGGGGAGGGATGTGAGGCAGGTATATCATCACTTTTTTCCTTCTTTTTTGTCCTTTTATTTGTCTTATTTTTTCTATTCCTCTTTTCTTTCTTTCATTTATTCACTCTTTGGCTACACCACTTTGGTAGTCTAGGGGTTCTATCTTTGCACATTTCATTTCTTTTCTTCCTTGCTTTTTCTCCTTTCTTTTCTTTCGACTATAGCTAAAAGTTAAAATTGAAGCTGTACAATAACTATTATTTTATATGCCGTTGGTTTTATTTTTGTACATTTGTTTCTAATCAATAAAAACAAATAATAATAATGAAAAAAATAAAAAGGAAAGAAGATTTATGTTAGTTCGCTGAACACATGCTAAAATGAGTGCTAAGCTGAAATGACGCAGAAGTTCGACAAGTCCCGACCCGAGGTCCGATCGCCAGGCGCGGGGGAGCTGATATTCCCCCAATGCGGGAGCGATCGCCCCGACACAGCAGGCCCAAATGCCGCTGGCTACGGGAGTCAATGGAGGTCTCGAGGCCCCCGACCCCGTGAGAATAAAGAAGTGAAGATATTTAACTTTTTTTCGCCTTCCATCACAGTGAGGAATTTGGAGAAGTCACTGTGGTGGATGTTTATGTTAAAATGTATTTTGGGTGTTCTGTTGCTTTTTATTTGTATGACTGACTTGGCAAATGAAATTCCTCGTATGTTGCAAAACATACTTGGCTAGTAAAGTATTATTGTATTGTAGTGTGTTGTATTGTATTGCATTAAAGGTCTATTGTTGTCTCCTGGAGTGCAACAATATGAACCACTGAAAGTATGTCTGATCCTTTGTGCTATGTTGTGCCCTATATCGTATTTTACTTTGGAGTCACGTGAGTGACTACATGAAGAAGCCCCGCCAGAGCGCCTGTGCGTCATTACGTCCAACGCGTTTGGCGCACCGACAGGCTGGAGAGTGCAGCTTCACCAGTGGTAAGTAAAACACCCACAGGTAAGTGTTTTAAACTTGCTGCGGTTTACTAGGTCCCATAAGGCAGGTTACAGGAGCCAGCAGGGACACTTTCCTAAAGGGAAAGTACTAAAATGTGAAAATAAGGCGGGTATGTCGCCTATAAAGTAAAATCTATCTGCAGCCAGTCTGCATGGGAAGGTGGATAGGGGTCAGAGAGAAGGCACCTCGGGTCCGTTCTACTGCTACACCGCCTGCGTGTGATGCTAGGATGGGAGCAAGGGTTCACTGTGTCGCCTCAACAACGGGTGAGAGATATCCCCACTTGTCATCTGCTCCACCCCGGATCCGCAACCACTGAGCATTATTCTATGCTCACCAAGGGTTTTTATTGCTGTAGAAATATAAGAAAATGACACACATTCTATGCAGAATTATTTCCAAACTCCCAAGCTATAACTGGGAGCCTGGTTCAAAAAACTGGAGGTGGCGCTGGAGTAATTGAGAGCGTTCTGTGGATGGTGCAAGGAGCCCACTCCAGACATCAAAAGGCGAAGTCTCCTCTTGAAATATTTGCTCGGGGGCGTGACCAACCGCCGGCGAAGTTTGCCCATCGTCCCGCCGATGAACACGTCATCGCTGGACAGGTCCAGCATCGAGGGTCTTTGTAATGTTGAGGCGCTTTGATGAAACAACTTAGTAAGGTTGAGGTTGTGGTGGATGAAGTACTGCCAGCCTTGCTTGTTCTCAATCGTTGGGGAAATTCCTCATGATGAACTCGTAGGTGCGGTCAGTGGATGACGATGGCTTTTGAGACGCCGACTTTAGAGCCACCGGCAGTTCAGCCAGCAGCAGCAACTCTGCTGCTTTAAAGCACTGTGGCCACTCCTGTCAGGAGGCAGGCCAAGAGTAAATTGTCCAGGCCTGTCAACTCTAATGAGTGAGGCCAGAAAGACTTTCCCCATTCCAAAAAAAGAAATTTGGGGACGTCTGGACAATGTGGAATACCTCATAGCCAAAATGATAACAACCAGGAGGTGTTCCAGCCAGGGTTTATACACCGGGGTCCCCAGCAGCTTCCAGCAGCAACCTCTAGCAGAGGTCCATTAAGCAAAAGAGCTGTACACATATGAAGGATAATATGCCTACGAATCTGCATGGGGACCCATAACAGCAGCACCTTGTTTAGGGCTGCATGTTACCTCATGTGAGCAGGAGCCGGGAGAAGCCAGGGCAGTATGAATCTGACCCTGAAGTTTGGTGTCACTGCTTATGTGCATATACCAAAGCACATGAGCTATGCTCCGGTTTTCCGGATGTGGCCAGCAATTTGCCATACCGGCGGGAGCTGGTGAAGCCATGGATGACAATCTGGCCAGCAATTTAATTATATGGTCTCTCACCAGCTCCAGGACTCCATAATGGAGGAAACTACGCAAGACATATCAAACACCTGTTAACTGTGCATCGCTCTAAAGGACCGCATCATGAGGGCGCATGAGTTAAGGCTGCAGAAGTCCTAAAAAACTGGTTGGAGCAGGAATAATGGCGTTTGGGCAAATGGTACAAGTGCACCACTATCAAAATACAGCAGGATATGGACCCTGCTGTGTAATGCCCATTTTTAGAATTAATTATTCACGAATAACCATCCAGCCTACGCTCAACCCACGGTTCACAGCCTTGTGCAGATCCTCTAATATCCAGAGAAAGACCTGGACAATGAGGCAAAAACAATCAGCCTCATCAAAACTCATCCTGAGACCAGGATGCCACCTCAAAAACCATACCCTTTCAGAACTGGAAGGGGTAATTGAAAGTCCAGGATATATCCTCTGGAGATCAGTCACCGGTCGGGGATAGGAAGCAATTGTTCTATGATACATGGTGCTGCATAAACATCAGATCTATTCATACTGGACTGTATCTGGGGGTCTAGAATAAGGTTATCTCGGAAGTACATCCACCTGTACAAAATGCACCTAGTCGGATATTGGGTTTTCAATACCACCAACTCTACAGGTGAGTGATGAAATTCCAAAAAAGGGGTAATTTAAAGGACGGCATATCAGCCTTAACAATTTGTGTCCAAGATTCCCCAGCCAAAAGAACGATGGTGGGTGTTGAGTCATTCGGGCCCTAACCAGACTTAACTCTTAGGTCCAGTATAAACCTTTTTAAAATGAACGTTTTCAGTATTGCAACTGGTATCAAAAGGGTGTTATATGGCAACCATAGATCTGAAAGATGCATAATATTCAGTACCAAACACCTGTTGAGAGGTTAGTTTCCTCACACATCTAATTAAATCCAAATTAGTACCATTTAGAATGATTGGCTATTTGGGGTTCATCATTGATTTAACTAGCATGTCAGTACTTTGCCTACAGCCAAAACTGTAACTAATATCTCGCGATGCACTTGAGACACTCTGACTCAATAACCTTCAGTTTACAAACTGATGTGAGCGCTTCGGGATGGGGAGCCACTGATATCGAGTCTAGCTGTGGCGGCAGATGGAATGTGAAAGAGGAATTAATCCTGCAGAGGCATGGGGTGAACTATGTGGAATTGCTGGGTGTATTCTGTGGCCTAAAACAATTCTGCTCAATAATGCATGATTTGCATATGCAGCTTCAGATTGACAATACCACAGCTGTTGCATATCAATCACATGGGTGGAATTAGGTCATTAATCTGTGACAATCTGGCTAACCTCATCTGGCACAGGTGCATTCGAGAAACATCTGGGTCTCAGATATCTACCTACCAGGTAGAGATAATGTGAAAGTGGCAGACATCAGGTCACGTAAATTCAATGACAACTCAGAATGGATGATGAATCCAATAGTTTCAAAATGATTGTCAGCTGGTATGGATTGCCAGACATTGATCTGTTGCATCCGGCTTAAATCACCAGTTACCTAAATACGTCTCATGGGAACCAGATCCAGGGGCAGTAGCAGAGGATACATTCTCGCTACGTTGGGGACGTACGTTCTTACGCTTTTTCCCCATTCTGTCTCAATGTCTCATCAAAATAGAGCACAACTATGCCTAGGGGTTTGGTAGTTCCTAACTGGTCCACACAGCCATGGTCCCATCGGTTCTGAGAATGATGACACAACCATCCATGACTATCCCAATTACAGCAACTTGTTGGTTCACCCTGGGACAGGAGAAGAGTTCCCCTTTACATGATTGTATTAATCTGTTGATTTGTATCTTCTGACCAGACTGTTCCAGGGACTCGGACTATCGAGTAGGACCGTTGATGTGATTATGGTGGCCTGAAGAGATAGTACTAAAAAACGATATGTATCTCATATTAAGAAATGGGAGATGTTCTGTTTACAATCAAATATATCTTATCATGTTGCAGGCATACCGGATGTATTGGAATTCCTTGCTACATTGCTTCTTTGACATGCAGTTAACCTATAGTGCCATTTATAGTGCTTGAAGTGCACTATAAACCCTCCCAGACCTAGATATTCGGAAGTGTGGGTTGTGGGTATACTTCTCACACTGCTTTGGCAATGGGCTCCAATTACATTTCTGCCTTTCTGGATGTTAACGCTCAAAGTGATCATGTTCATGGTGCTAGTGGCAGCGCAATGGGTCCAGATATTGCAAATTTATGACTGGACAGCATGCATTCTTCTGTAGATAATATTACGTTTTATGTATATGATCTAATCAAACAGAGCAGGCCAGGGATGGCTGGAACCAAAATAAGCTTAAAATATACCCATTGACCTAAGACTATGTGTAGTTATGCCCCTGAACCAATATATCAAGGTCATCAAGAGTCTCAGAGGCTCTGAAACAGTGATGCTCATCAGCCACAAAAAACCTCATACAAAGGTGTCAGTACAAACTATTTCTAGATGGCCGAAACAGGTTTGCATTATGCTGGAGTAGACACTGATGTGTTTTAATCACTCCACCAGGGCGGCGTCAACTTACGCAGCAAAGGCGCAAGACGTGCCATTAGACCAAATCCTCACTACAGGATGGTGCAGTGAAGGTACCTTTTCCCGATTTATGATAAACCTGTCCTGCAATGCAAAGATTTGGGCATGCTGTTTTGGGTTCTGTTTGAGTTCTCCTTTGTAATTTCCCCTGCAAAAGAGGGGTTATTACTGTTCTTTTATTGTTTAAGACATTCATTGTATTATTTAAACAATGTTCAATACATTATTTGTTTATCCTGTGTCAACCAAGGCAGTGTCTCGCATGGAACTGTATCTACAGCTATCAGAGAGTGCATTGGCAAATCTAACATTACATGGGAAGTAAGTGGGCAGCCAATTGAACAAGGACAGAATACCTACCTAAGTTACCACCGGGTGGCACATTGATGGCAGCCATGCCTACAGTCTGTCTGTCCTTTTCATCTTTTTTTGTTGTTATTTTTATTGTATTTAAAACGTTTGTGTTAATGTTCTCTGGCTTGTTTCATGTGGGAGGGTGGGTGGGGAGGTTGTGGGAAACTTTTTTTCAATCTCTTACCTTGCCAGATATGCGATTGTTTTCCGGGTCGTATTTCCGGTTGCTCTTACATCGTGGAGCTGGAGACCTTGCTCGCGACTGACTTTGAGCCCTACTGCAGGGCGTGGACTTATTATCGGAGCCGATTCTTTGCCTGGGATCGACGCTCGAACCGTGGCCTGCAGACTTTAACATTAAGGAGCTCGCAGTCTCGGGTTGAGACCAAGTCGGGAGGCTCCAATGACGCAGAAGGTTCGATTAGGCCCGACCCGGGATAGATCGCCCGGCGTGGGGGAGCTGAGATTCCCCCCCCCCCTCCCCCCAGATGCAGGAGCTTGATCACCCTGACAACGAGGCCCGCCACCGGCTACGGGAGTAGGATCGTCTCGTCAACGGAAGGTTAGAGGCCCCCGACCACTGGAGGACAAAGAAGGGAAAAGATTTAACATTTTCTCACCTTCCATCCCATGAGGAATGTGGAGGAGTCACTGTGCTGGATGTTTATATTAAAATGTATTTTGTGTATGTGTTCTGTTGCTTTTTATTAGCATGACTGTATGGCAAATCAAATTCCTCGTATATTGTAAAACATACTTGGCTAAGTAAGTATGAGTATGAGTATGAGTACGAGTAATGGATGGACTTAAATGTATAGCCCTGAATAATGCAGCAGGTTGACAAGTTTGCAATCAGCCTCAATTGTTGCCTAAACCAAATGAACCCATCAATGTTTTACTGTTCCCTTTTTTGCATCTTGGAACTCATTGCTGCAATCTTTCATTAGAAATAGTCAACATTTGTTTTATGTTCTTCGTGGGTATATGGAAACAGAAAATGCTGAAAATGGCCAACTGATCAGGCGGCATTTGTAGAAAGAGAAATAGAATAAAGATTTCAGATAAATATGGTTTCATAAGGTTATATGTTATCTATTTCTTCCATATGCTGAAAAGCTTCCCTACCCTCTAAGTACTGGCGTTATCCACTTTTATTTCATGTTTCCAGCCTTTAATATTTTGCTTTTGTACCAAGAAAAGCAAGCAAGCTGAAACTATTTAAGTACATCTTTTATTTTTTATTTTTAGTGATACAATGCGGAAACAGGCTCACCAAGTCCACACTGACCAGCAATCCCTATCCTGCACATCAACACTATCCTGCACAAACTAGGGACAATTTACACTTATACCAAGCCAAATAACCTACAAACCTGTATGACTGATTACACATGATTACAACTGAACTCATCACAACATCCACCAATATGCATACCTGCCATCACCCCTCGCTGTCAAAACCTGAACCCTTTATGTTCCCACAATGTCTTTGCACTACCAGACCTCAAGAGGAGGTGGTCAATCAGAGCCTGAAGGTAGCACAAGGAGATAACCTGATATATTTCTAAACTCTGTTACAAAGCCTTGTAGTGGGCCTGTCCCACTTAGGCGACTTTTTAGGCGACTGCAGGATACTGTGCAGTTGCCACATGTTGGCACATGTTCATGGGTGGTTGCCGGGGAGCCGCCTTCATGGTTGTGAGGAGTTCCCGCATTCTGGGAACTAGTTGCGGCCTCATTATGTCGCCGTGAATTTTCCAACATGTTGAAAAATTAGCGGCAACAAGAATGAAGCCGCCATGGAGAGTGGCGAGAATTCTTGTGCCGTAGGTGGGTCGCCAGCTGGTCCTAATGGGTTGCCAGGAGGTCGAAGGTTCTCAGAGGTTCTCGTAGGTTGTAGCTGGTGCTGACCGGTGAATTTAATTGGCTCATTGGGAAAAAAAAGGTAAGCAGTAGTTTTCAGAACCAAGGATAACCGACCGGTAATGTTAAATGTCCAGCGAGCTTCACAGCCATGTATCTCTGGCTTCTTAAAAAATATCTCCACTCCATCTCCCCCCCTTCTCCCCCCTCTCCCCCTCTCTTTTAAAGGACTTACCGTAGCTGTCTTTTTACAGGGCCAACCTCCCTGTTCATCCAGGTGTGTGTCTGTTTCGCCTTGGCTTTGCACCATGTGAATTTTTTAGACAATGCTCCCCCGCTTCCCCCGTCCACCGCCTGCATAATGGGCTGGTGAAGGAAGCAATGTGTTTGTGTGTGTGTTCCACTCTGACAGTCACCGTTCCAGTTGCCGGTTTTTCAGGCGACTGCTGGCAACTTGACAGTCACCGGTAGTCGCCTGAGAAATCGCCTAAGTGTGTCAGGCCTATTAGCTTACCAAGAGCATACATTGAGAATTTTAAAACATGCTTCCCCTGAATTTCCATGCTGTTCACTGAATTACTCCAAGCATTACCATTGTGAGCACTCACTGCTGAATATAAGATTATTGTAATTTTTGTTTATTATGTGGATCACACAGCAAGCAGAAATTCCAATTTACCACATAATAAAGTGGACAGGCCATTTGCAACAGAAGTAGTTTTATAGATTTATCATCAACCGAACACCAGAGAAATCTCATGCACCTGCCAATACAGACAATTCTTGTTACTACAGATGGTGAAGACCCTAATCCTGGAAATACAAAAACAATTTACACTATTCCAGCTCCACCAAATCTAATCAAATCTCATGTGGAATTTTCATTGCTTTCAACAAAAACATTCCACCACAATTCAAATATTCTTTGAAACTTTCTCATTCTCAATAACATGAAGGGAAGGTTTGCCTTTAACATAATTGACAGACACGAAGCATGATTTTATGTGAGTGATTCCGTGAAGGAGCTCCGCCAGAACGCCTGCGCGTCATTACGTCAGACGCGTTTGGTGCACCGACTGGCTGGAGAGCACAGCTCCACCAGCGGTAAGTAAAACACCCGCAGATAAGTGTTTTAAACTTGCTGTGGTTTTCTAGGTCCCATAAGGCTGGTTACAGGAGCCAGCAGGGACACTTCCCAAAAGGGAAAAATATTAAAACAGTATAAATAAGGCGAGTGTATCGCCTTTAATGTAAAACCTACCTGCGGCCAGTCCGGATAGGAAGGTGGAAAGGGACAGTCTGAGGGTCTCGAAGAGAAGGCATCCCAGATTTGTTCTGCTGCTGCACCGCCTGCGTGTGGTGCAAGGATGGGAAGAAGTAGCCGGCTTGCCCCACCAGCAAGCTGACGGAGCAAGGGTTCACTGTGTACCTGCACTGTACAGATCCCCTCAACAACGGGTGAGAGATATCCCCGCTCGCCATCTGCTCCACCCCGGGTCCTCAACCACTGAGCAACAAGCGGTAAATGGGAGCCTGGTTCAAAAAACTGGTGGCGGCGCTGGAGTAATTGAGAGTGTTGTGCGGATAGTGCAAGGGAAGGAAGGGTGACAGCGGCCAATACAACGTGCTGCTGCGTTCTACCAAGCCCAGTCCAGAAATCGAAAGGCGAAGTTCCCTCTTGCAAGCCAATTTGCCCCGGGACGTGACCGACCTCCGGCAAAGTTTGCCCGTCGTCCCGCCGATGCACACGTCGTCGCTGGATGGGTGCAACATCCAGTAATTACCCTTGCCAGGGTCGTTGTAATGCCGAGGCACTTTGACGAAACACTTATTGAGGTGAGGTTGTGGCAGATGGAGTTCTGCCAGCCTTGCTTGTTCTCTCGATAGCACGGGAAATTCCTCATGATGAACTCGTAGCTGCGGTCAGCGGATGACGCCGGCTTTTGAGATGCCGACTTTAGTCTTGAGATGCTGGCAGTTCAGCCAGTGGCAGCAACTCTGGTGCTTTAAAGCACTGTGGCCACTCCTGTCGGGAGGCAGGCCATGAGTAAATTGTCCAGGCCTGTCAACTCTAATGAGTGAGGCCAGAAAGACTTTCCCCCTTCCAAAAATAAACATTGGGGATGTCTGGACAACGTGGAACACCTCATGGCTAAAATGATAACAACCAGGGGGTGTTCCAGTCTGGGTTTATACCCCAGGGTCCCCAGCAGCTTTCAGCAGCAACTTCTAGCAGAGGTCCGTATAGCAAAAGAGCTGTACACATATGAAGGATAATATGCCTATGAGTCTGCATGGGGACCCATAACAACAGTACCTTGTTTAGGACTGCATGTTACCTCCCGTGAGCATGAGCTGGGAGAAGCCAGGGCAGTATGAATCTGACCCTGATGTTTGGTGTCACTACTTATGTGCATACACCAAAGCACGTGAGCTATGCTCCAGGTGTGCCAGATGTGGCCAGCAATTTACCATACCGGCGGGAACAGGTGAAGCCATGGATGACAGGTCCATGACTCCATAATGGAGGAAACTTCGCAAAAGATATCAAACACCCGTTAACTGTGCATCACTCTAAAGGGGCGCATCATGAGGGTGCATGAATAAAGGCTGCAGAAAGTCCTAAAAACTGGTTGGAGCAGGAATAATGGCGTTTGGGCAAATGGGACAAGGGCACCACTATCAAAACACAGCAGGATATGGATACTGCTGTGTAATGCCCATTTTGAGAATTAATTATTCACGAATAGCCATCTAGTCTACGCTCAACCCACAGTTCACAGCCTTGCGCAGATCCTCTAATATCCTGGAAAAGATCTGGACGATGAGGCAAAAACAATCAACCTCATCAAAACTCATCCTGAGACCAGGATGCCGCCCCAAAAACCATACCCTTTCAGAACTGGAACGGGTAATTGAAAGTCCAGGATATACCCTCTAGAGATCAGTCACCGGTCGGGGGTAGGTAGCAATTATTCTATGATACATGGTGCTGCATAACATCAGATCTATTCATACTGGACTGTATCCGGGGGTCTCGAATGAGGTTTATCTCGGAAGTACATCCACCGATACAAAATACACCTAGTCGGGTATTGGGTTTTCAATACCAGAAACTCTACAGGTGAATAATGAAATTGGTATATTATTCCAAAAAAGGGGTAATTGAAAGGTCGGCATATCAGCCTCAACAATTTGTGTCCAAGATTCCCCAGGCAAAAGAATGATGGTGGGTGTCGAGTCATTCTGGACCTAACCAGACTTAACTCTTAGGTCCAGTAGAAATGTTTTTAAAATGGAAACTTTCAGTACTCTAAGCAACTGGTATCAAAAGGGTGTTATATGGCAACCATAGATCTGAAAGATGTATAATATTCAGCTACCAAACACCTGTTGAGAGGTTAGGTTCCTCACACATCTAATTAAATCCAAATTAGTACCATCTAAAATGATTGGCTATTTGGGGTTCATCATTGGTTTAACTAACATGTCAGTACTTTGTCTACGGCCAAAACTGTAACTAATGTCTCACGATGCACTAGAGACATTCTGACTCAATAACCTTCAGTTTACAAACTGATGTGAATGCTTCAGGATGGGGAGCCACTGATACCGAGTCTTGCTGTGGTGGCAGATGGAATGTGGAAGAGGAATTAATCCTGCAGAGGCATGGGATAAACTACGTAGAATTGCTGGGTGCATTCTATGGCCTGAAGCATTCTCCTCAACAATGCATGATTTGCATGTGCAGCTTCAGATTAACAATACCACAGCTGTTGCATATCAATCACATGGGTGGAATTAGGTCATTATTCTGGGACAATCTGGCTAACCTCTGGCGGGGTTTCTTCACGTAATCCCTCATCGTAACTCCTCATAAAATAAAGATCAAACTTCATACTGGAAAGTTCTCATTTAATCTTACTATTTTGGCTACATTTTAAGGCAATATATAACCAGTCCAGGTGCAATTGTCTTCTTAGGTAATCTGTTGGGATGATTTATTTTCTGTCATTTCTTAAGTAAGTTGAGGCCATGTATATATTGTTGCTTGCAGATGTGGCAGATTTGCCTAGCAAGGTGGGTGGGTGGGTGGTGAGTTTGTGAGGTAGTCTATTCCTTTCATCACTTACAGAGAGCCTCAATAGTCTCCTGATACATAGAACTGAGGTAGTTAATATCATCTTGAATGGTCTTCAACTTTGAGCAGTAATGGACCAAAGATTTCCAGAAGTCATTAGGGGTGTTACATTTCTTCAAGGAAGCTTCGAGCACATCTTTGAATCCTCTCCATCTGTCTGGTAACCTCTTCCAAGCACTCAGAATTCAGAATAGATTGTGTATTTTGGAAGTCTGGTATGGGTCTTGTGAAAAATGTGGCCTGTGTAACATTGCCAAATGATTGTAACTAAGCGTCAGTAGTGGGAATTTTAGGATGGGTAGGACATTGATATTGGTTTGATATCCAGTAATTTTGCAGAGACAGCTTGCTGATATTTTTTCTAGTGCCAATATAAATCTAAAACAGGAGAGAAAATTTCCAGGCACTAAAGAGATGAATTTCCAAGGAAAGTCCTCTGCTATGGAACTCTGGAACAGTGAGACTTGTGTCCTGGCATTCTATGAAGAAATTGTGTATGGTCAGAATTAAGAAGTCTCTCTGTACAGAAGTAGTGTATGCCAGCTCAGCCAATAACTGAGAATGATTGATTATTTTCCATAAGGGATAGAGAGCCAAGTAATGTGAATCAGGTTCAGATACAGATTCACCATGCGCTCATGGAAAGTCAGTGAAACTAACGGCCTTCTGTTACAAGGGTCTTATGTTTGCAATGCAAATGTGCTATTAAATGAAAGTGTCAATTATTGTCAGTAATAATTATCACTGCATACCTTATCTCTAATAGCCAATAAATGTCTTTAAACTTTATTATCTTGATGAATATTTTATAAGAAAAATTACCCATTTCTGCACAGTGCTTTCAACTGTGATGGAAGATCAGCAAGCTCTAGGGACAATCCTGGGTTTATTCCAATTTGTCTTTTATTAAAATGAATAAAAGCATGCAAAATGTTGACCTTCAGTCCTTTAGGGTTGGTTTGTTCAGTCATGTTTTTTTTCATTCTTGGAACTCCTGCTAACTGAACACAACAGCAGCCATAAATAGTTATTTGAGATTCAGTTCTTCCACTGAGCAGTTTCCCTTGTGGGCCTCCACAATATCAAAGAGAAATGTCTTCTGAGAAATAATTAGATTCTCATGATATAAAATGCAGAAATTAGAATCAAAATTGCAATGTGGAAGATTGTGACAAAAGACAAGATCATTCAGTTAGCTGCTCGAAAAAAATAATATGACAAAAAATCCTAACATCTTTGAAAACACACAATCAGAACATTGGCATGATGAAGGTAATTTGGTTTTATGTTGTCTTTTGTAAGTTATTTGGTTTCAAATTATAGACAATAGACAATAGATGCAGGAGTAGGCCATTTGGCCCTTCGAGCCAGCCCTATTCAAAGTGATCATGGCTGATCAACCACAATCAGTACTCCGTTCCTGCCTTCTCCACATATCCCTTGACTCCGCTATCTTTAATAACTCTATCAAACTCATTCATTGTGATAAGAGGCTTATGCTATGCATTAAATATTTGTTCTAGAATCCATGGTAATACTTTTTCTGGGGAGTATGGCTAGCACAGCATAGTGTTTACAAGTCAGGAGGATTAGAAAACTATTGGTATTAATTTCTTCTTGAGAGGTTGGGGCAAGAGTGGTGAGTGAGAGTTGTTTATTCTCCTCCAATTAAACAGTGGGGCATTGAGAATATCTCATATGACTGCCGCCCACCTGAAACTAACACCTAATGGCACTTCAACAACTTACAAGGGGCAAGCCACTGCTTATGATGTGTATGTGAGCTGTAGGAGGTAGTTGCTTCCATGATGAAAATAGCAAACATTTTCTTTGCAAAGTCAATGAAACAGTGAGCATCCACCAGGATTAATTGAATTATTAACATATTGTAGAAAGTACATTATAATATTTGCAAGATCTATTCTTTGTGTTTAGAACTCAGTTTTAATATACTTATTGAGCTCCAGCCATTATTGGGTGAGCCTCTCAATTTCAAAATAAAACAGATTACAAGTAAATAACTAAGGGCAGGCAGGAGTCATCAGTTCACTGTGGAGGTCTGGATCTGTTACGACAATTTTTTTATTCAGTAAAGAAATCTAAAGTTCACCCTCTAATTTTCAAAAGTATATTCATGTTATGATCATTTGATTTCCAGGAGCAGAATAGAAACAATGTGTGAGTGGCAAAACCTTCCTCTTTATTGCATCAATTCATTGTTAACGTTGAAAAAGAGGATAGGAAAAAATTGCTTCGATGTTCATCCCCAGTTGATAGCCCTAGTCACGTCAGAACGTTGTACTCTGGCCTCAAAATTGATTCTATTAAAGTTTATATTACATGCTGAGTGCATGCTGATGAGACTATACAGAACACTGAACACTTACTTCTAGCTGGGGAAGAATTTTGAGACATCTCTATTTCTTCTTCCTTCAGTAATATCAGTCCTGTTCATTCTTTTCATAGCATTTCCCGGTGCTTATTCCAACAACAGTTAGATGGAGATGCTGTTGCCTAATGGGACCAATCACACCCCAGGTAAGTAGAACTTGAGAAGCAAAAAATGGCACTTCTGAATCTATGAATAATTATTTTGATTACAAGGTTGTAAGATTGTTAGTATAGGATTTTGAGATCATCTGGAGCAAATAAACTTTATATTCCTGATCTGTAAGTATTTGTGAATTTGCTGTATTATGCTATGAAGTAACTGGATGTCACTGTTGGATTCAGACAGTAAATTGCTCAAATTGATGCCTTTGATTTCAATCAGTGATGTGCGAACCAATCATTTTCATGTTTCCTTATCAGGGCCTCCAAGGATATTCATTTAGTTATTTCACTTACACTTACCTTGGAGTCAGTGCAGCGTTGATTTACTAAATTGATTCCTGCAATGAGACGTTTGTCCTACGAAGAGAAATTGAAAAAGATTGGGCTATGTTCACTCGAAGAATGAGCAGTGTTGTCATTAAAATGTAAACGTTGTGTTGGAAAACTACCAGGTTAAATGCTGAGAGGCTGTTATTTCAAGATGGAAACCTAAACATAGGGACCTTAATCTCACAGAAAAGGGATTAAGGTGAGGACAAATGTCTTGGAGGGTTGAATCATGTCAAGTCAAGTTCATAGCCATATGTACAAGTGGGATGAGGTGCTGATACCGACTACAGGTGCTGTCTGTACGGGGTTTGTACGTTCTCCCCATGACTGCGTGAGTTTTCTCCGAGACCTTTGGTTTCCATCCACACTCCAAAGACATACAGGTTTGTAGGTTAATTGGCTTGGTATGTGTAAATTGTCCCTTGTGTGTGTCGGATAGCTTTAATGTGTAGGGATCGCTGGTCGCTGCGGACCCAGTGGCTGAAGGGCCTGTTTCCATGTTGCATCTCTAAACTAAACTAAAAGATACAATGACAATCTTACATGCTCTTTGAATACTCAGTTCTAGATTACACTGATGGTTGAGATTCATAGTAGTCATGCCTACTATGTTCTGTTGTGCTGAAGCAAAGCAAGAATTTCATTGTCCTATCAGGGACACATGACAATAAACTCTTGAATCTTGAATCTTGAATAATACTGGGAAATAAGTGAATAAAGGAATAGGGAGACAGGGCAGGTTAGACAATTTTAAGGTGTAAATCAGCTATCACCTAATTGAATGACAGCAAGGGCTCAATCGGTCACTTTCCAAAGTTCAACTTTTACGCATTCTGAAAATTAATTTGGAAAGTACTTCCTTTCATTTTAAAGTGTGGTTCCATTGATTCCACTATTGGTTGAATGTTGATCAGACTGATATGATTTGATTTACTGGTCATTTAATATTACAGTATATCCTGTTCTCAATAGTTTATAAGCAAGAACTTTATTAGAAGGGAGTCTACAACAATTTCCATTTTAAAAGATGTGTCATTTTGCAAAGACAAATTTTCCCGGATTAATGCATGCTCACCTGGAACTTCTTTCTTGAGATCATAATGCCAATCATTCCTTTCATTTTATTTTTCAATTAATAAATACAAGCTGATTCACAAATCACTTCCAACTCAGAGCAGACATTTCCATTGTATCATGGAAACATCACTGCTTCATGATGACTTGCAGTGCTTCTACCAGCAAAGTTCGGGCAAATTCTGACAGCCTTTCTCTAATATCATCAGCTTGCATCAATTGGCTTACAGTCACCACTACCTCAGCAAGGATGACATTCTGTCTGTGGTTTACAATACAAAGAAGACTCTGCAAGATCAGTATATTTCCTCCTGATTTTATTTCCTCCCTTAATCTTTTTCCCATCCCCAGCTGTTCTTCAGTGCATAAAATCAAGTTCTAGAGAAAAATATGAATCACATACATTGCATGGTAATCCAAATCTAGTAGACAGTTAGGGAAGTAACATTGCCCATTGCAAGTAACCAACAGGCTGAGTCAGGGATTCCTCCTTTAGGCATTTAACTCTTGTCTCTGCAACATATGGTTAGCTTTGCAAATGGAAGTGAAGAATTGAGTGTCCTGGTGGGCCATTTCAGTCCACGGCACGTGGCACAGCTATAGAGTTGCTGCCTAAATGGCCTGTCCCACCAGCATGCTATTGCATGCATCTAGCACGACCAAACGTGGTCGCTTGAGGCGTATGGCCTCGCGGGGCCGATCCCACTTCGATCGGCGGAGGCATATGGAGTTGTGCAGGGCTGGTCCCAACATCGCGCGGGGCTCCGAAAATCTTGCACTGTCCAAAAATCCCGCGCGCCAACCTCCTGTCAGCCCGCAGGCACATTGAGGGCGTACGCAGGTGTCTCAATGGGTGTACACAGCGTCTTGACATCGTACACAGCGTCTAGACGACATACGCCTAGCGCATGGTGTTGCGTGATGACATTAGCGCCCGGCGTGCTGTTGCATGATGACGTCACCGCCCGACGCGGTGCGACGTCCAAATTCAGTTGTCCCACCTCCTGCCCAGCTGATTGGTGAATATGATGTCAGGACCAGCCCCGCACAACTCCGGATGCCTCTGCGGTTCGAATTAGGACCGGCCCTGCGCGGCCGTATGCCTCAAGCGACCACGTTTAGTCGCGCTAGATGCTTGCAATCGCATGCTGGTGGGACAGGCTCTTTACAGTGCCAGAGATCCGGGTTTGATCCTGACTACAGATACTGTCTGTACGGAGTTTGTACGATCGCCCCGTGAACTATGTGGGTTTTCTCCGGGATCTCTGGTTTTCTCCCACACTCCAAAGATGTACAGGTTTGTGGGCTAATTGGCTTGGTATAATTGTAAATTGTCCCTAGTGTGTGAAGGATAGTGTTAGTATGCGGGGATCGCTGGTCATCACAGAATCGTGACAGAAGGGCCTTTTTCCGCACTGTTTCTTTAAACTAAAATAAACCAGTTAAAAATTGACATCATCATTGATTTTGGAGTTATGAATACATGAAATTATGCAAAGATGATAGTTAGATTTACCTGAAGGGTGAAGGGAACCATAGGATTTTGTCATAATCAACTACATTCAAATCTATTTTTAAATAGTTGGTGTTAAAATTCCCCAAATGCTATCATAAGTACTTATCTTATTCATATTATATACTTGTGCAAAAGGCAACACTTTATTCTTGAAACAGCCAGCAGGCACATTTGTGGGGTTTTTTCGTGCAAGGTCTTCCAGGACCATTTGTTGCTCAGCACTGCTGCAAAACAAGTTTGAAAGTACTCACGTGCTCCAGTCCTGAAAGATGTGGCAGCATTCAAGAAACAGGTCCAAATGGTTCCAGACCTCATCATAATCTGGGTCCAATGATGGACCAAATAACTGAATTCCAGAAGTGTTATAATCCCCTTGACATCGGGCAACATTTGATGAAGTGTGATATTCTGGAACTTTGATAAAACCGTGCTTCAACTATGTGCTTTCCGAGATTAACTCTGTAACAAGATTACTCATGCACAGTAGCCATTTCATCAGGATGTACCAAGAATTCATAAACCCTGATCATTCATAAGTGAGTCCTTCAAATCTGTAAAACTGTTGTTGTCAGCTAATAATCTTTCAACTGGAGGAGGAAGTCAGAGGTGTAAAGCAGGAACCTCTGGACATATTGAGTTCCTCCAGCAGTTTGTTCTTTATTCTAGATAACAGCAACTCTCAATCTCTTACGCCTCCAGCTAACAATCTTAGCTCTGTCAAAATAATATGAGTAATTCTTCCTGTTGCTGTTCACAAGAACTGAGCTAGTGATGTTCAACTGTTTTTCTCTAGGCAAGCTGCAACATGCTTGTTATACACCTAATATATTCTGGAGGATCATTAGAGAGCTTTATTGACACCATTTGTGTCCAATGAACTACTATAATATCATTTAATTTTCATCTGCTTTGATTTATCTGCCATGCTGAGCATAATATACAATGTAAACTCTTCCTTCCATTGTCTCCACACTTTAACAGTTAATTTACCTGGAAATCTATCAGCTTCGGGGTCTTTATTTGTTCCATCATGTACTGTATCAAATGAAAAACATGCCAGTTCATGCACGTCCACGTGTTGAGTTGGGAAGGATCACACACAATATTTGACATTCTGATACAGGTACATATCCTCTGCTTATAACAATACAGAAGAAGGCCATAAAACTGTTGAGGATATTTCTCTTTCTTACCCCGAATCCCTGAATATAATTCCCCTACAAAGGCCTTTCAACAGCCATTTTAATTCTATTTACCATTAATCTGTGGTAAGTAAGGATTTGCAGTAGCATTATTCTATGAGCAATTCTTTGAGAAGTGAGCGAAAACCAGAGCACCCAGAAGAGACCCATGCTATCACAGAAAGAATGTGGAAACTATAAAAAGACCGTACCCAAGGTCTGTAATTCATGTTTTATCAATCATCATTTCAAACATCGAGTCTTAATACCCCCTTCATTATTCATTTAAATACCAGAAATTGTTGGCATTTCCAATACTAAAATTTGTATTCCAAATTTATCAAATTAATTAATCTTAAATACTGCTCTCACAGGCCCTCCACCAGGCTTTGATGGTGAGACATGACCTCCTATATCCAAATCATTAGTACAAGGCTCTGGATTACTAATTCAATATAAACGTAAGAAAGTAAGTAAGTTTATTGACCATGTATTCACGTATAAGAAATTTGCCTTGGTGCTTCTAGGTCATATGCTTCTATAATTTTCCATTGAATAATATGTTCCTCTTATCAAAGTATCTCCTTCTTCACATACAAAATCTTATTTTGGCATCAATTATATATTATTCCTTGATTGCAAGCTGTACCATTTTCTTCAAAAGATGTTCTTGAGATACCTTTTGGTTACAACGCTGAGACATGCTGACTATTATCAATGGAGTTTAAGAAACCTGAGGGTAAGTTGATGCGTGACTCCAACCAGGCATGGGTTCATATACTAATTAAATTCATGAAAATATAATGCAGCAGATCCTAGCCTAGCTTGATCTATTCCCCAAGTGCTTGTACTATCATTTGAGAATCACTATCAAGCTGTTGTGGCCATTGTCATTTGAGATGATCCAAGCAAATCTTTCTGCCCTTCAGGATATAGTACAATAAACTGATCTAATAAAGACTGTGGTTTTCCCTGAATTTGTCGCAGAGATATCTGAAGGAGAAAAATAAGGATCTCTGACAATTTCTCTTTCCAATTAAAATTATCAAAGGAAAATATGCATTCTATTGCAAGAGAAAGGAAATGCCAACAGTGCGAAAAATAATCAAGGTACTGGCTATTGAATCTGACATGCAATAAAGACCATTTCATTTTGCATATGTTTGGTTCCAACTTAACCTAATTCCAAGGAAAGTAAAGGCAATTGTTTACAGACTATATGAAACTTTGGTCATTTACAACATTGTTTCTTGGAAGATATTATGATAACAACTATTTGTTATGTGACACGAACACATAATAGTTACCACAATTCCATAATTGCAGTTATGACTGGCAGCAGCAGTGTTATTAAGTTATATCCCTGGAACCAATGTAAAAGTTCAACTAAAAAATAATGCATAACTTGGGCTCTAAGCAAATATGTAAATGTCACTTTCTTACAGTAATTTGGCTCCAAAGCAATGTTGCACCTGTAAGGTTCAGAATTCACCTCATAAAATGAGATTGGATTTTAATTTAAGAATGTGTTAAAGAATGTTGTTAGAAAATCAAAACCCTGCAATTTCAATTGCAGACAAATATTTTTTAAATAGTCATGGCATGCTGATAGAACAAACTGCTATTAATATAAGAAACGCAGAAGAAATGAAATATTCTGTGATAAATATTCTTTATTTACTGTGTTTACGTCAGACCAATATCAAATTGATGATTTTATAAAGCAGAAAAAATCTGAACTGTGGACATAATTTAGTCTATGTCACATTTATCAATATTAATAAATGACTCAGATATCCATTGCCTCATGCACAATGAGGCAATGTTAAAATCATACATTTCCACTCCACCTAAATGCCAGGCCCCTCTCAAGTTCTCCATCTTTCTCAAATTCTTTACTGCTGTTTACAGACGGTTTATCTGAAATACAGTCCTGGCTAAATAGGCAATTTCCCAAATAAAATAATACAAAGACCAATCAATCCCTTTACCTTTGGGCCCAAGAAAAAATAGGTACAAAGTTACAAGTTTCCTCACCATTTGCCCTATTGTCCTTCCTCCACAAACTTTATCAATAGCTTTTAAACCTCTCTCACTATTCCTGTCTTTGTCTCCTTTTGGTACCCCCAGGCTTGGCTATTTCAGTGCCAAGTGACTGATTTTCCATCATGCAAATTTGAGCTCATCCAAAATTTTGCAGCCACTACCTTAACTTGCATCAATTTTCCTTTACCAGGGATTTTTTTTTAATGTATTGAAGAGAGGAAGACAGAGCCGTGCACAGTTCTATCTTGGTGCAGCCATCTTTATTTTTCTTCTCCTGGTTCTTTCCTGTTGGTGTACCACTCATGGTTCGCAACCCAAGGCAAGCAATCAGGATCAATTTCATAAAGCAATACAAATGTTAATTTGTTAATCAACTAAAATAATGCACAGATATTAAGATCATGATATTTTTGAGTCCATATTGCTCTCATTTTCTCCAAGAACTTAGCATTCCCGAAATCTGCTCACTTTCAATCCTACTCTAATATATGGTTCTTTGCTCTCTCTCCCTCTCCCTCTCCCTCTCCCCCTCCCTCTCCCCCTCCCCCTCTCCTCCTCCCCCTCCCCCCTCTCCCTCTCCCTCTCCCTCTCCCTCTCCCCCTCCCTCTCCCCCTCCCCCTCTCCTCCTCCCCCTCCCCCTCCCCCCTCTCCCTCTCCCTCTCCCTCTCCCTCTCCCTCCCCCTCTCCCCCTCCCTTTTTTTTTTTTTTTTTCATTTCAAAAACTTTAATCAACACAAATCATAAAATACAACACATCAAAACACAATCAAAAATCACACTATAATGAACAGATCATTGTAGTACAGCAGTACATTCATTTATAATCGCCTCAACCCCACGCGGCGACCAGCGCTGACGGAAGGCCTCCAGAGTCCCCGTGAACACCGCGTGTTCCCTCTCCAGGGACACACGTGCACGGACGTAGGCCCGAAAGAGGGGCAGGCAGCCGACTCTCGCCTGACCGTCGACCGCCCGCTGCCTGGACCCACGAATGGCCATCTTGGCCAGGCCAAGGAGCAAACCGACAGGTAAGTCCCCCCCCCACACTCGGCTCTCCCCACTCCCCGCCTTGTGTCCAAACACCAGGATTGTGGGGCGAAAATGCAGCCAGAACTTGAGGAACAGCCCCTTCAGATATTGGTACAGGGGCAGTAACCTCACACACTCCATATACACATGGAATACGGTCTCCTCCTCTCCGCAGAAAATACATGCGGCAGACGAGCCCGTGAACCGACTCAAAAGTTTATTACAAACCACCGCTCCATGCAGCACTCTCCACCCCAGGTCCCCAATATAAAGGGGTACAACTCCCTTATAGAAGGACCCCCACTGGGGCCCCCCGCCGCCTTCGGATGGTAACACCGTCCTCCATGGTGAGTCAGGACGGGAGACGAAGGCACGGTGGTTCAGAATGTGCAGGAGCATCCTGTACAGTGCGCGTCTCCTTGCATCACAAAATGGCATGCTGGTCATCTCAGAAAGGCAGCTCAGATTATGCGGAGCCGGAGGCCGAGAAATATCCCGAAGCCTAGGCCCGATGAGCAGATCTGACGGAGCAGGGGTAAGCTCTATCTGAACCACTCTAGGCTCGCGCCTCTCCTCGACAACCACCATGACAGGATGAGGACCAGCCACACCCGCAGCCACAACATCCCCCTCTCCTCGTGGAACAACACTCTGGCTGAACACCACCAAATTCCTCACTCTTAACACATCCCTATAGAAAACAGGCAAGCCCCTTAGAGCGGGTCGACTGACACCCGCCACCGGGAGCCGCGAGACCCCCCTTAGGCAACGACCCTGACGAAAAAAATACGTGGCCAGAGCGTGCCATCTGTGAGGGTTCTCTACATACATGTATCTCCGCAGAGTCCTGAGACGGAGAGCCGCCACCTGGGTGCGCACGCACACCAAGGACTGGCCGCCCTCCTCTAACGGAAGACTCAGGACCGCCGCGGAAATCCAATGCTTCCTATTTCCCCAAAAGAAATCCACCAGCTTCTTCTGTATAGCAGTTACAAATATAGAGGGCGGGACAAGAGTAGCCAGCCGGTACCATAACATAGAGGCCACCAGCTGGTTTATGACCAGCACCCTCCCCCGAAAGGAGAGAACTCCAAGCAGGCCTGACCAGCGCCCCAGCCGAGCAACCACCTTCGTCTCCAACTCTTGCCAGTTTGCCGGCCAAACATCCTCAGTGGGACTCAGGTACACCCCCAGATAGAGGAGGTGCGTGGTACTCCACGCATACAATGCCATCTCCTCCGGCAGGGAGTCTACCCGCCACTGACCCACCAAAAGTCCAGAGCACTTACTCCAGTTAATCCTAGCAGAAGATGCAGCCGAGAATATCTCCTGGCAGTCACGCATCCTCCGCAGGTCACCAGGATCAGTGAACATAAGAAGTACGTCATCGGCATACGCCGATAGAATCACCTCAACCCGCGGGCCAGGTAGGGCCAGGCCTGTCAACCTCCTCCGAAGAAGACACAGGAACGGCTCCACACAGACCGAAAACAACTGGCCCGACATAGGGCACCCCTGGCGGACCCCCCTCCCAAAATGAAAAGGAGATAGCACCGCGCCATTAACCTTTACAAGACACTCCGCAGCAGCGTACAAAAGCCGGACCCGGGCCACGAAGTGTGGTCCAAACCCAAACGCTTGCAACGTCCCAAATAGGTATTCATGCTCTACCCTATCAAAAGCCTTCTCCTGATCAAGAGACAGAAAAGCAGCTGACTCACCAGTACCCTGGACTAAATGAATCAGGTCCCTAACCAGGTGGATGTTATCCTGGATGGACCGGCCAGGGACTGTATAAGATTGATCAGGATGAATCACTTGATGCAGCACGGAGCCCAGGCGATTTGCCATTGCCCGTGCAAAAATTTTATATTCTGTGCAAAGGGGAGAGACTGGACGCCAGTTCTTCAACAAACGGAGTTCGCCCTTCTTAGGCAGCAAGACAACAACCGTCCTACGCCACGAGAGAGGCATCACTCCAGTCGCCAGGCTCTCCCCCAGAACCAACATATAGTCACCCCCTAGGACGTCCCAGAATGCTCTAACAAACTCCACCGTCAACCCATCCAGCCCGGGGGACTTACCCCTCCTGAGCTGATGCAAGGCGCGAGTCAACTCCTCCAAAGATAAGGGGCCATCAAGAAGATCAGCCTCCCCCCTATCTACGGTCGGTAGACCCTCCCACAGATCTTGCTGAGCCTCCACACTGAATCCTTCCGCAGAGAACAGGGACCCATAAAAGGACCTAACCAAGGCATTAATCCTCTCTGGATCAGTGACAGAGGAGCCGTCATCTGCAAGCAACTCCACGAGCTGTTTTCGAGCTCCCCGCCCCTTCTCCAAAGAGAAAAAGAAAGGCGACGCTCGGTCCAGCTCGTGCAGCAACTGGACCCGAGACCTCACATAAGCGCCTCGAGATCGCTCAAGCAGCAGACTCCTCAAAACCTCCTTCTTCCTCTGAAACTCTCCCCATTCGCTGGAGTCTTCACCAAACTGACCCAGGCGAGACTCAGCGTCCTGTATCTCCCTCTCCAGCTTCTCGACCGCTGAGTCCCGCCTCCCAGTCGACCCCCATGTATATTCCTTACAAAAGAGACGGATGTGAGCTTTACCCACATCCCACCACTGCCTAAGGGAAGAGAAGCACCTCTGCCTCTCTCTCCACTTCACCCAAAACCGAGTGAATGACTCCCGGAAACACCGATCCTCCAGCAGCCTGTTGTTAAAGTGCCAGTACGCGGACCCAGCCCGAGCGCACGCTGGATTGAAATCCACACGCACCAGACAATGGTCCGAGCACGGCACCAGCCGCATTGAGGCCGCTGAGACACGGGAAACAAACGCTCGGGAAATATAAAACCGATCAATGCGGGAACCACCGCCCTCAGACCTCCGCGAAAAAGCAGTGGAATCAGGGTGAAGGTCCCTCCAAACATCAACCAACTCAAAGGAGTCAATCAAGCCTCTCAGCTTCTTCGCTACAGCAGGCGCACACTGAGTACCAGAACGGTCCCGCACCTCAAGTGTGCAATTAAAGTCCCCACCAAGGAAGACACACTCTCCCCTATCAATAGTGCCCAACAGAGCATTCACCTCCCGAAGCAGGCCGGCCTGCATCGTGCCGGAGCTAGGGGCATACACGTTAATGAAATGCAACGGCATGCCATCCAGGCTCACGGCCAGATGGAGCAAACGTCCTGGCACCACTTCCTGCACTTTTAAAATGCTTGGCAGAAAATTTGGGGCCAACAGAAAAGCCACCCCACTCGAATTTGAGCTGAGATGGCTCATATAAACCCTCCCTTCCCACTCCAGTTGCCAGGTAGGTTCATCACTAGCAACGGTATGTGTCTCTTGCAGATAACAAACTGCAAATCTCCCCTCCCTTAGGGCTGATAAGAGCTGAAATCTTCGAAAACTCGCTCTACTCCCATTTAAATTTAATGTAGCTACTGTGAATGTGTAGACACATTAGATTGTGACCCTCACACTCCCTGTAGTCACAGGAGCTCCTTTTCTGAGGACCTTCAACAAACCCCAAAACTGCCCCAAATCCGAGTCAGAAAGACCACTATCCTTGTTACTAAGGATAGCCTCGAGACTCGCCTGCACATCTAGACAATCCTCCCACCGCCTTGTAGCGGCAAACCATAATGTTTTGGGAGCACGGCTTATTTTTAAGAACTCTCGCACCTCAACAATAAGCTTCGCCTCAGACACGGCCTTGGAGTCTGGGCTCGCAGCCAACCCGCTCGCACCTGAATCAACAACCTCAGAAAGACCAGAACTGTCTGACAAATCACTCTCTGTGCCCCCCCCACTGGCCGCATCGCTGTCCTCCTCCACAGCCATGACACGACCACCCGGATCAATGCTGGGGGTGGGTCCCAACACCCCTGCCTGAGACTCGCAGCCCTCTGAATGGCTGGGCTCCTGCACGCTACCATCACCCTCCTCCTCTGGGCCTGGGGAAGCAACAACAAGAGGCATCCCCAGGGCCTGTGGAACACTGGCACCCTCGGAGTCTGAAAGAGGATCACGTCCCATAACAGCCCTGACCTCCACATCATCCAGAGTGCCCTCTCCACAGGCATCACCCAGAGAATCACCACCTGCCATTAACCTCACCCCAGACAACTCATCCGGTGAGGCATCCCGCCCCCCAGCACCTCCACTGGCACTGATATGGAGCACAGACTTGAACGACAACACCCCCGAAACTCCCCCCTCAGCCTGACTCTGCGCATCCCCCGTCACAGAGGGCACACTACCAGAGGAGCCAACCACGTCACCTAACGTGCTAGCACCCTCAGTAGGCCTCTGAAACGAGGGGACCTCATCCGACCCAGAGGGTACACCCCCAAGGGAGCTAACCACAGCACCCGCCGAGATAACTCCCTCAGAGGGCCCCTGAGATGAAGGGACAGACTCCCGCCCAGTGGACCTACCTCCACCGGAATCAACTTCAGCACCCAGTCCGGTGACACCCGCTGTAGATCCATGAAGAGAAGGCCCAACCACCGACCCAGAAGACACCGGGTCAAGACCACTTTCAGCCACCTCAGTGGTGGAAAGCCCGGAGAAAGACATCCCCTTCGCTCTGGACCCACGCCCTTCCTCCTCTTCACCAGGCAGATGCCTCCTTTTAGTCCCACTCGCATGCGGAGGTGCGGTAACCTCCATAAGGGAAGGGTCATCCGCCTCCACATTACCCCCAACCACTTTGCCACCCACACGTTTAGGCTTCTTTACCCCCTTCCGAGCCACCACAACTCCCCCCTGGGCCCCAGCAGGTGCAGTCTGCACCACACTGGAGCTAAACTCACCCGATTGCACTTTCTTCGCTCGGGCGGCCCTATCCCTCTCCTTCTTCTTATTGTGCTTCCCCTGCTTCTCCCAAAACCCCCCCTCAACACTCCCCTCCTCCTGCGCCCCACCTCCATCCACCGCCACAGGCGCAAGACGTAGGGGACGTGGGGGGCTTGGGCTCTCACTGCCCAGGGTCCCCAAAGCGGAACCTCTGGACCCAGAAGGCTTAGCACTGCCGCCCCGGGTCACCAAGGCAGAACTGGCAACCTCAGCCGGGTCAGCAGTACCACCCCGCGCCGCTGAGGTTTGACAAGCCACCCCAGATGGGCCAGCAGTGCTTTCCTGGGCCACTGCACTAGAACCTCTAGCAGTGCCCCCGCGAAAAAGACACTCCCTACGGAGATGTCCAAATTCGCCGCACGCATGACACCGTGCCTTGCCCCAACTCCAACGCACGGTTCTGGGTACACCCTTATGCACCACCTCAAAACTCCCCTCGGCACCATCCCCCTCACCCACCTTCATGAACACCCTCCTCTTGAAACTGAAGACCCCTTTTTCCTCCGGGTCCCCCCCGGGATGCAAGAGACGAAAACATTTAGACCACACCTCCCCGAACTTGGACAGGTGTGGAATAAGCACTGCATCCGAAAAATAAGTGGGGCAGCTCCGCAGGAGAACCGGTCTCACCCTGGATACCCACGGATCCACCTGTACGTGGACCCCCCCCACTGAGATCCCCTCCTCCAACGCTCGGGCCACACACTCCCGGGTCTTAAGTATCATCTCCACCTTTCCCCTTTCGAGCTCAGAAGAGACAATAGCCCCCCTCCCAAGAAGTTCATTCATGGCCTTCGTAATTACCCCCCTCGACATCATAGGCCCAGTTTGAACAGAAATACCAAAACTGTCCCCATCCAAGTCAACATGAGGCTCAAGCTCAGATGGCCTCGCACCCGCCACTGATGCCATCGCTGCGTAGGTCCGGACCTTCGGCCGCGCCCCCTCCATCGCCATCCTCACAGAGGCACAAACCAGCTCCAAGCCCCTCAGCAGCACAGCTCCAAGTTAAGTCCCAGAGACAGTCACAGTCAAAGACAGGCAGCAGAAAACAGAAACCTCCAGCTGAAGCAGGAAAGTCCCCAGGTTCGTCCACAGCCAAGAGCAGCTTACGGGAAACTCGATCCCAGTCGCGCTGGAAGCAAAAGTACCTTCTTCACATTAAGCCAGGCAGCCGCACTGAGCAAAATGACTTTAGGGCAGAGAAGCGGTGCCAAAAACGACAAAGACACCGCACAACTTCAGCCCACTGAGATCACAGGCACTCTTGGCAATCCGCCAACGCCAACCGCACCCTCGACAATGTGGAGAAACTCAGGAATCTTCACACAGATGGAGGCTCCCCAGACCAGAGAAAAGCTTCAACAACCCAACAATAAGTTGAACTATGAAGCCCCCCTGGGTCTGTGCCCTCTCCAACGACAAAATCCTTGAAAGGCTGCTTCAATCCTTCTCAACTGCAGAGCTGAGAAGAAAACACGACCTCTCTCTCTCTCTCTCTCTCTCTCTCTCTCTCTCTCTCTCTCTCTCTCTCTCTCTCTCTCTCTCTCTCTCTCTCTCTCTATATATATATATATATATATATATATATATTTATATATATTTATATACATATATATATATTTATTTATATATATATATATGTTTATTACTAAATGTCTGAACTTGACCACTTCCTGTTGTTTTGTATATTGATTTTTGTACAAAAAAAAATGCCATTTACGGCTGTGATTTTTGGCCATCTAACTCAGTCCCTCTCCGCTGTGCAGGACAAGAGGTTTTTTTCCCATCGATGAAAAATGAAAGAGTTATTAGTGTTTAAAAAATGTTAAGAGTCTCTCTCCTGAAGGCCACGCCCCTTCCAGAGGGACTATAAAACCCGGAAGTGTTGAGTGCCTCAGAAAGTCCCTGCAATATCGGAGAGCTAGAGGGTTACGTCTCTCAGTCTGAGCTGTGAATAACACTAAACACATGTCTACTAGACTGTGAGTGTGGTTTTACTGACCTTGAGTACCTTTAATGTGGTTTGAAAATAAAAATGTGGTTGGTTTGAAGTGAAGCACTGCAAATGGCTGTTGGTGGTGGTTGGTTTGAAGTGAGGCACTGCAAATGGCTGTTGGTGGTGGTTAGTTAGAAGTGAGGCAATGCAAATGGCTGTTGGTGGTGGTTGGTTTGAAGTGAGGCACTGCAATTGGCTGTTGATGGTAGTTGGTTTGAAGTGAGGCACTGCAAATGGCTGTTGGTGGTGATTGGTTTGACGTGAGGCACTGCAAATGGCTGTTGGTGGTGGTTGGTTTGAAGTGAGGCACTGAAAATGGCTGTTGGTGGTGGTAATTTCTCAACTTCCTGTTTGCAATGTATATTAATTTTAGATAAAACGCTACCACTTACAGCTGTGATTTTTGGCCATCTTACTCAGTCCCCCTCTGCTCATCAGGTGCAGATGATTCTTCCCATCAATGAAAAATAAAAGTGTTATTAGTGTTTAAATAATGTTGAGAATCTCTCTCCTGTCCATCACGCCATGAAGGCCATGCCCCTTCTGGTGGGAGGGGGGAGGGATTATAAAACCTGCAAGTGTGGGTGTGGCTCAGTCTCCACAAGATGGAGCAGGGAGAGGTCACGAATGTCTGAGGTGTGAATAAACTGAACACACTGAATGTCTACTGAACTGTGAGTGTGGTGTTTATATAATATTTTGTGTGGTTTTATGGTGGTTTGATAATGGTTTCACCATGCTTGAAATAGTAAGAAATGGCATTTTAATGTGGTGGCCTTGCACCCTGCAAGAAATGGTATGAAACTGCATTTGAATTTGGAGGCTTTGCACCATGCATGAAATGGTATGAAACTGCATTTGAATTTGGTGGCTCTGCACCCTGCTTGAAGTGGTAGGAAACTGCACTTGAGTTTGTTGGCCTTGCACACTGCTTGAAGTGGAATGAAACTGCATGTGAATTCGGTGGCCTTGCACCCTGCTTGAAATGGTATTAAACTGCATTTGAATTTGGTGGCCTTGCACCCTGCTTGAAATTTTTCAAGGATGTAACTAGTAGAGTGGATCAGGGAGAACCAGTGGATGTGTTATATCTAGACTTTCAGAAGGCTTTCGACAAGGTCCCGCATAAGAGATTAGCATACAAACTTAAAGCACACGGTATTGGGGGTTCAGTATTGATGTGGATAGAGAACTGGCTAGCAGACAGGAGGCAAAGGGTACGAGTAAACTGGTCCTTTTCAGAATGGCAGGCAGTGACTAGTGGGGTACCGCAAGGCTCAGTGCTGGGACCCCAGCTATTTACAATATATATTAATGATTTGGACGAGGGAATTCAATGCAACATCTCCAAATTTGCAGATGACACCAAGCTGGGGGGTATAGTTAGGTGTGAGGAGGATGCTTGGAGGCTTCAGGGTGATTTGGATAGGCTGAGTGAATGGGCAGATGCATGGCAGATGCAGTATAATGTGGATAAATGTGAGGTTATCCACTTTGGTGGCAAAAACATGAGGGTAGACTATTATCTGAATGGTGGCAGATTAGGAAAAGGGGAGATGCAACGAGACCTGGGTGTCATGGTACACCAGTCATTGAAAGTAGGCATGCAGGTGCAGCAGGCAGTGAAGAAAGCAAATGGTATGTTAGCATTCATAGCAAAAGGATTTGAGTATAGGAGCAGGGAGGTTCTACTGCAGTTGTACAGGGTTTTGGTGAGGCCGCACCTGGAGTATTGGGTACAGTTTTGGTCTCCAAATCTGAGGAAAGACATCTTTGCCATAGAGGGGGTACAGAGAAGATTCACCAGACTGATTCCTGGGATGTCAGGACTTTCATATGAGGAAAGATTGGATAGACTCGGCTTGCACTCGCTGGAATTTAGAAGATTGAGGGGTGATCTTATAGAAACTTACAAAATTCTTAAGGGGTTGGACAAGCTAGATGCTGGAAGATTGTTCCTGATGTTGGGGGAGTCCAGAACAAGGGGTCACAGTCTAAGGATAAGGGGGAATTCCTTTAGGACCGAGATGAGGAAAACATTCTTTACACAGAGAGTGGTGAGTCTCTGCAATTTCATTTCGGAGTCACGTGAGTGACTTCGTGAAGAGCCCGCCGGTGCGCATGCTCGACATATCGTCGTATCGCGTTGCTGCGACGGTTGGCGGTGGAGCGCGCTCCTCGCCAGCCCTTCATAAGGGAACCACTGAGGTAAGTATCCTACCTTAAGTTGGTGGTCCTTGTTGTATTGATTTGTTTCTTGCAGCAAGGACATGGATGGGAGTTCCAAGGGCCGGAGGACGTCTGGACGAGGTCGCCGGTCAGCAGTCCCGTAGCCATTGATATCGGCGGTACCTGCAGCGCAGGCCGGGACACAGGCGGGAATATCGGTAAGCCCTGTGTTTACAGGTCCGGATCCGCCAGCACACCACAGTTCGGAGGAGTTCGACGAGGAGGAGTGTGGTGTGCCGCCAGAGCAGGAGGACCCTGCCATGGCAGTCAGGTCGTCAGCAGGCTTGCTGGCGACCTCGAGCAGAGGGGTACGTGCAGCTGCACGTCCCTTTTCCCTCAACCCTCCGAGTAGGGGAAGGGCAGGAGCCTGGAAGCCTAACCCTGTCGGGGCTAAGGCATTACCTGCCGCCGAGGAGCGGTCAGGTTCCAGGGAGAGACCCGGGGCGGCTGTGAGGTCCAGTCGACGCCCCCCAACTCTCGACGCCGGGACGGGTCGGTTGGGTCGGGTCTCGTCACGGTCGCCGAGACCCCATGGATGGGTGGGCGAGACCATGCGTCGGCAAGGTCCACGACGTGGGCAGCCGGCAAGCCCGCGCGGGCATCAGGTATCCATGCTACGGCTGGTGCCGACACCACGCCGCAAGTGCCCTTAGTGGCAGCGGCTTCAGCTCCCGCTAAACGGAGGCGGTTGAACACACCCGCGCGGGAATCGATCAGTTTCGCTTCGGCGGCTGTTAGCGACGACTACCGGCACCGGGTGGGCCTCGATGAGGTGCGGGCCGATGATAGGGGCCCCGGCATTTTCTCAGAGCCGGAGGACTCCGACCACCCGAGTGTTCAGGGTGAGGGGCGTATTGACCGTATGGAGCGGCTGCTGGAGCTCCTGCTTCAAGGTCAACAGCAGCAAGCGTCCAGCAGCGACAGGCACGGGGCTTTTTCACCAACTTCCACCATCAGCCTGGAGCAGCAGGATGAGGAGGTTTTGGTTGATCCCATACCACCTCCGTCAGATTTACCAGTGGAGGAACTTCTTGATGTGGCAACTAAGATGTGCCTGTGGTCAATACGCCGATATGGGGCAACATCAGTGCGGCTATCCGTCAACAAGAGCTGAAACTTCAGCGGATCCTGAAGCTCCTCACGGCCGGTATTACCGCCTTTGTGCGGTCGGTTGATGGGGATGAATTAAATTTGGATCAGGAGGATGCTCTGGCTCTATTATGCGCAACTCAACATGAGATCAATGGGTTCCGGAAAAGCAGCATCCGCCCGGCGCTCAACCCTAAGTTTGCAGGGTTGTGCAAACCACCGCCGCCGCCCCGTCAGCTCTTTGGAGAAGATCTCTCGAAGAGAGTCAAAGAGCTTGACGAACAAGCCAAGACGGTGGGACTCATGCGCTCTCATAGTGCCCCCACGCCGTCGGGCTCGAAAGCTCCGCTTGTTCGTCCACGAGGGTCTGCCAGCACCTCTACAAGGACCTACCCTCCAGCTCCACCTCGTTGCCAACAGCCCCAGCAGCAGGGGGCTTTTTTAGGACAGGGCCGGCAGAAACCCTGGTGGAAGATGAGGACGCCGCGCCCTCAAGCCAACCCAGCACCTCCACGTCCACCCACACGTGTCAAAGACCGCCGGTAACCACGGAGGTGAGGCGGTCTGGTTCTCTCTTTTCCCTTTGTCTAACCTCACATGTTGGTGGGCGCCTTCGGTTCTTTTTGGGAGCATGGGGTGATATTACTGGTGACGAGTATGTGTTACAAAATATTCAGGGTCATAAAATTGAGTTTCTTAATGGGGACATTCCTCCATCCCAGCACATGCCTGGTCGAACATTTACACTGTCTGCTGCAGAACAGGCAACAGGCTACAAGGAAATTTTAAGGTTAGAACAGAAGGGAGTGGTAGAGAAAACGGTTCATGAGCCAGTTGAATTTGTTTCTAATATATTCACTAGACCAAAGAAGGATGGAGGCTGTCGAGTCATTATTGACCTGACTCGTTTAAATACTTTTGTAACATATACTCATTTCAAAATGGACACTTTTGAAACAGCCAAATCCTTGATTTCACATGGTTGCTTTATGGCATGCATTGATTTAAAAGATGCGTACTATTCTGTATCTATTCAAAAATACTATAGGAGGTTTTTGAAATTTATCTGGATGGGTCAACTCTGGCAATATAGGGCTTTGCCAAACGGGCTTACCACAACCCCTAGATTATTCACTAAATTGGTGAAACCAATTATGGCTTATTTACGAGAACGACACCATATAGTAATGGCCTATTTAGATGATATCTTAATTGTCGGCCACACCCTGGAATTGGCTGAACAGGGAGTTGCAGCTGCTGTAAATATATTCCAGCAGCTGGGGTTTATTGTCCATCCAGAAAAATCAAAGTTCTGCCCTTCCCAGGTAATACATTATCTGGGGTTTATGGTGGACTCTATTCGCATGAGGGTCACCATACAAACTAATAAGGTTGAGGAGGTCACCCAGGTGTGTCAAGGTTTAATCTGCGCTAGTATACCATCGATTCGACATACAGCTAAAGTAATTGGCAAACTTGTCGCATTGTTTCCGGCAGCCAGATATGGGCCTTTGCATTATCAGAATTTGCAAAGAGCCAAGATCGCTGCGTTAAAACAGAACGCTGGTCATTATGATCGACCAATGCAGCTGCCGCCTGAAGCAAAGGATGAGTTACGATGGTGGGTGTGTCACATTAGTAACTCATTTAACCCTATTATTGAGGCTAATCCGGTGGTATACTTGCAAACTGATGCGAGCTCTTATGGCTGGGGAGCTACAGATAATTGCTCTAGTTGCGTGGGGCAGATGGGACACCCTTGAGGCTGCTATGTTGTTGTCACAAGGGATAAACTATTTGGAGATACTTGCAGCATTCCACGGACTTCGTGCTTATTGTTCCAAGCTTATTGGAGCACATGTCCGTCTCCAAATAGACAACACCACAGCGGTGGCATATCTAAACCATATGGGCGGTACCAGGTCAGTTTCGTGTGATAAATTGGCTAACTCAATTTGGCTCTGGTGTGTTCAAAGAGACATTTGGATTTCAGCTACCTATTTGTCGGGTGAGCTTAATACTGTGGCGGACACCAGGTCACGCAACTTTAATGACAATATTGAATGGATGTTGCATCCTGAAATTTTTGCCAAAGTCACAGCCAAATTTGGGAAACCGGACATTGACCTTTTTGCGTCACGGTTGAACCATCAGGTACCAACATACGTCTCGTGAGAACCAGATCCTGGGGCTATAGCGCTAGATGCATTCTCGCTGGACTGGAGGAATTGGTTTTTCTATACATTCCCCCCGTTTTGCCTCATCAGTCGGGTATTACGAAAGATTCAGATGGATGCAGCCAAGGGCATCCTTATTATACCCGACTGGCCTACACAGCCGTGGTATCCGGTGGTCTTTGACATGCTCAGTGAGCCTTGGGTCCTTTTGAAGGGTTGCCCAGAATTGGTTACTCACCCTGTCTCAGGGGAGCCACATCCCTGCCATGGCTATTTAAATTTGTTGGCTTGCAGGTTTTGAACAGGCCGTTAGTCCAATACGGCCTCTCAACTCGGACCATGGATACCATTGGGGCGTCGTGTCGAGAGTCAACAAGGCGAAGATACCGCTCACATATTAAGAAGTGGGAAGCCTACTGCAGCCGCTCTCGCATCACGTACGATCACGTGACTATAACTGACATCCTGGAATTCCTCGCGGGGTTGCACCACGATGAACACTTAAGTTACAGTGCCATCAACAGCGCCAGGAGCGCGCTATCATTCTACCTCAACATTGAGGTGGGATCCAACAGGCTAGTGTCCAGACTCATGCGGGGTATATTCAATATGAATCCGCCTACACCACGCTACAATATCACCTGGGATGTCAGGGACGTATTAAACCTGCTCAGGACGTGGTCTCCCATGGAAGGGCTCCAGCTGGACAAACTCACCATGAAGCTGGTGATGTTACTAGCGCTGACTTCAGCACAGAGGGTACAGACACTGCATAAACTATGTGTCGACAGGATGATATCTACCCCTACAGAAGTAGTCTTCTTCATTGATGAGCTACTGAAGCAGCATAGACCTGGGTGCACAGGGCTGCAGCTGAAGTTCCCGGCATACCCCGCAGATGCTAGGCTGTGTTTAGCCTCTCATATCCGTCACTATGTCAAGGTGACGGCATGCATCAGAAGAATGGAGAGATACCTGCTTGTCACTCATAAGAGACCTCATCATCGAGTGACAGTCCAGACGATATCCAGGTGGCTCCGAGTCGTCTTGGGTAAGTCAGGTATCAACACTAATGTGTTCAAGTCTCATTCCACCAGGGCTGCATCGACGTCAGCGGCGAGGATTATGGAGGTGCCGATGGACCATATTCTCGCCACAGCAGGATGGGCTAATGAAGCTGTGTTTCAGCGATTTTATAACAAGCCTGTTGCTGCTCCTCTACAGTTCGCGGAAGCCGTGCTGAATGCAGGTCGAGAACGTGGAGTTGTCCCCGCATGAGGGGTTTTGATTTGTTATTAATAAATATGCTCTTGTTTTGCAGTATGAACTATTGAGCAAGTTTGTTCCTCCCATCCATCCCTGCTAGTGGTGTGTCAGCATGGACGTGGTCCAGGGCGTGTAATCACAGAAGCTTTGAAGTCTTCACGAAGTCACTCACGTGACTCTGAAATGAAATAGTAAGATTGAACCAGAACTTACCAGTTCGAAGGTTGATCATTATTTCATGAGGAGTCGCGGTGAGGGATTTCGTGCCCTCCACGCCCAACCCTCACTCACCTTCAACTGGTAATTTGAGTCTCTTTAATCTTACTATGCCAAGTCATTTCTGTTACTGGTTTCTGTGATTCCACACCGCTACTTTGAAGAATGTCGAGCATGCGCGCCGGCGGGCTCTTCACGAAATCCCTCACCGCGACCCCTCATGAAATAATGATCAACCTTCGAACTGGTAAGTTCTCGTTCAATCTTACTATTCTCTGCCACAGAAGGTAGTTGAGGCCAGTTCATTGGCTATATTTAAGAGGGCGTTAGATGTGGCACTTGTGGCTAAAGGGATCAGGGGGTATGGAGAGAAGGCAGGTATGGGATACTGAGTTGGATGATCAGCCATGATCACATTGAATGGCGATGCAGGCTCGAAGGGCCGAATGGCCTACTCCTGCACCTATTTTTATTTCTATGTTTCTATGTAAATGGTATTAAACTGCAGTTGAAATTGGTGGCCTTGCACCCTGCTTGAAGTGGCATGAAAGTGCACTTGAATTTGGTGGCCTTGCACCCTGCTTGAAGTGGCATGAAACTGCACTTGAGTTTGGTGGCCTTGCACCATGCTTGAAGTGGTAGGAAACTGCACTTGTGTTTGGTGGCTCTGCACCCTGCTTGAAGTGGTAGGAAACTGCACTTGAGTTTGCTGGCCCTGCACCCTGCTTGAAGTGGTATGAAACTGCACTTAAATTTGGTGGCCTTGCACACTGTTTGAAGTGGAATGAAACTGCATGTGAATTCGGTGGCCTTGCACCCTGCTTGAACTGGTACAAAACTGCATTTGAATTTGGTGGCCTTCTCCCCGCTTGAAGTGGTCGGAGGTAGACAAAAGTGGTCAGAAACTGCATTTGAATTTGGTGGCTTGCACCCTGATTGAAGTGGGATAAATATGCACTTGAATTTGTTAGCCTTGCACCCTGCTTGAAGTCGTATGAAACTGCACTTGAATTTGATGGCCTTGCACCCTGCTTGAAGTGGTATGAAACTGCATTTGAATTTGATGGCCTTGCACCCTGCTAGAAGTGGCATGAAACTGCACTTGAGCTTGGTAGCCTTGCACCATGCTTGAAGTGGTAGGAAACTGCACTTGAGTTTGGTGGCCCTGCACCCTGCTTGAAGTGGTATGAAATTGCACTTGAATTTGGTGGCTTTGCACCCAGCTTAAAGTGGTATGAAACAGCACTTGAATTTGGTGGACTTGCACCCTGCTTGAAGTGGTATGAAACTGCTTTTGAATTTGGTGGCCTTGCACCCAGCTTGAAGTGGTATGAAACTGCACTTGAATTTGGTGGCCTTGAACCCTGCTTGAAGTGGTCGGAAACTGCACTTGAATTTGGTGCCCTTCTGCCCTGCTTGAAATGGTAGGAAACTGCGCCTGAATTCGGTGGACTTGCACCCTGGTTGAAGTGGTATGAAACTGCACTTGAATGTGGTAGCCTAGCACTCTGCTTGAAATGGTGTGAAACTGCATTTTAATCTGGTGACCCAGCTTGAAGTGGTATGAAACTGCACTTGAATTCGGTGGCCTTGCACCCTGCTTGAAGTGGTATGAAACTGCACTTGAGTTTGGTAGCCTTGCACCATGCTTGAAGTGGTAGGAAACAGCACTTGAGTTTGGTGGCCTTGCACCCTGCTTTAAGTGGTCGGAAACTCCACTTGAATTCGGTGGCCTTGCACCCTGGATGAAGTGGTATGAAACTGCACTTGAATGTGGTGGCCTTGCACCCTGCTTGAAATGGTGGGAAATTGCATTTGAATCTGGTGACCCTGCTTGAAATGGAATTTCAAGGAATAGCCATGAGTCAACTACCAGCCCACCAGCTGTGAGTGAGCTGCTAGCACATCAGGTTTGAAGGACTGAGCTGTCACCCCAAGAATCCATTTGGCCCACAATGTCCATACTAGCCCTCTGGAAACCAGTCCCTTCAGCCCACAACATCCATCCTCACACTCCAAAACCCCCACCCCACTGGCCACCAATATTGGAATTGGTGGAGAGGTGAAATATTGCATTGGGGGACCAGCCCTCCCGTGTGAACATGGGACCCAATGGGTCCCACTTAGTCTCGTATATGTAGTCTTGTATATATATGTAGACCATATATAGTCTAGTATATATACATATATGTATGTATATGTGTATGTGTATGTGCATGTGTATATATATAATGTGTTGAATTGCTAATGGGAACATTACTCAAACTTGGCAAAGGTCATTTATGTTTTTGTTAATGCACCCTCCTTCACTTGTCTCAGTTCATAGCGTTGTTGCATTTGAATCAAAAAGTTGTGCATTTATACCCTTGCACCCTGGAAAATGTTCACTTTGTTGGGAAGAATATAAATGCAAAATATTGTTTACATGGAGAGGGGCTACAGAATATTACAGGTTAGAGGAATATCAGTGTTGTTGCTCAAGAAACACAAGTACCACAAACATTCCAAAGGGCAATTGTTTTAGTTTAGTTTAGAGATACAGCGTGGAAACAGGCCCTTCAGCCCATCTAGTCTACACTGGCCAGGGATGCTTCTACATTAACATTATCCTACACACACCAGTGATAACTTACAGGTAGACACAGAATGCTGAATTATCTCAGCGGCACAGGAAGCATATCTGGAGTGATGAAATAGGTGACGTTTCGGGTCGAGACGTCACCCATTTATTCTCTCCAGAGATGCTGCCTGTCCGGCTGAGTTACTCCAGCATTTTGTGTCTACCTTCGATTTAAACCAACATCTGCAGTTCTTCTTTACACAAGGATAATTCATAATTCAAGATTCAAGAGTGTTTATTGTCATGTGTCCCAGTTAGGACAATTAAATTATAGCTTTGCTTCAGCACAACAGAATATTGTAGGCATAAATAAATACAGAACAGATCAGATCAGTGTGTCCATATACCATTGAATATACAGTGGCTTGCAAAAGATTTCATATCCCTTGAACTTTTCCACATTTTGTCACTTTACAGCCACAAACGTAAATTAATTTTATTGGGATTCTATGTGATAGACCAACACAAAGTGGTGCATAATTGTGAAGTGGAAGGAAAATGATAAATAGTTTCCAAATGTTATTAGAAATAAAAAAACTGAAAAGTGTGGTGTGCAAAAGTATTCAGCCCCCCTGAGTCAATACTTTGTAGAACCACCTTTCGCTGCAATTACAGCTGCAAGTCTTTTGGGGTATGTCTCTACCAGCTTTGCACATCTAGAGACTGAATATTTTGCCCATTCATTTTTGCAAAATAGCTCAAGCCCAGTCAGATTGGATGGAGAGCGTCTGTGAACAGCAATTTTCAAGTCTTGCCAGAGATTCTCAATTGGATTTAGGCCTGGACTTTGACTGGGCCATTCTAACACATGAATATGATTTGAACTAACCCATTCCATTGTAGCTCTGGCTGTATGTTTAGCGTCATTGTCCTGCTGGAAGGTGAACCTCCGCCCCAGTCTCAAGTCTTTTGCAGACTCTAACAGGTTTTCTTCCAAGATTGCCCTGTATTTGGCTCCATCCATCTTCCCATCAACTCTGACCAGCTTCCCTGTCCCTGCTGAAGAAAAGCATCCCCACAGCATGATGCTGCCACCACCATGTTTCACAGTGGGAATGGTGTGTTTAGGGTGATGTGCAGTGTTAGTTTTCCGCCACACATAGCATTTTGCATTTAAGCCAAAATCTTCAATTTTGGTCTCATCAGACCATAGCACCCTCCTCCACATTTTTGCTGTGTCCCCCACATGGCTTGTGGCAAACTGCAAACGGGACTTCTTATGGCTTTGTTTCAACAATGGCTTTTTTCTTGCCACTCTTCCATAAAGGCCCGATTTGTGGAGTGCACGACTAATAGTTGTCCTGTGGGCAGATTCTCCCACCTGAGCTGTGGATCTCTGCAGCTCCTTCAGAGTTACCATGGGCCTCTTGGCTGCTTCTCTGATCAATGCTCTCCTTGCCCGGCCTTTCAGTTTAGGTGGACGGCCATGTCTTGGTAGGTTTGCAGTTGTGCCATACTCTTTCCATTTTCGGATGATGGATTGAATAGTGCTGCGTGAGATGTTCAAAGCTTGGGATATTTTTGTATAACCTAACCCTGCTTTAATCTTCTCCATAACTTTATCCCTGACCTGTCTGGTGTGTTCCTTGGGCTTCATGATGCTGTTTGTTCACTAATGTTCTCTAACAAACCTCTGAGGCCTTCACAGAACAGCTGTATTTATACTGAGATTAGATTACACACAAGTGGACTCTATTTACTCATTAGGTGACTTCTGAAGGCAATTGGTTGAACTGGATTTTATTTAGGGGTATCAGAGTAAAGGGGGCTGAAATCTTTTGCACGTCACACTTTTCAGTTTTTTATTTGTAAAAATATTTGAAAACCATGTATCACTTTCCTTCCACTTCACAATTATGTGCCACTTTGCGTTTGTCTATCACATAAAATCCCAATAAAATACATTTATGTTTGTGGTTGTAACGTGACAAAATGTGGAAAAGTTCAAGGGGTATGAAAACTTTTGCAAGCCACTTTTGCAATATACACACACACATAAATAAGCAGATAAAATGCAATAGGTTACTAAAGTTCAGATTTTTGTTTGAGTTGAGTTTAATAGTCTGATGGCTGTGGAGAAGCATCTGTTCCTGAATCTGGATGTTGCAGATTTCAGGCTCCTGTACCTTCTACCCGAAGGCAGCAGAGAGATGAGTGTGTGACCAGGATGGTATGGGTCCTTGATGATGCTGCCAGCCTTTTTGAGGCAGCAACAGCGATAGATCCCCTTGATGGTAGGGAGGTCAGAGCCAATGATGGACTGTTTGCAACTTTTTGCAGTTTTTTTCATGCTCCTGGGCGCTCAAGTTGCCGAACCAAGCCACAATGCATCCGGTCAGCATGCTCTCTTCTGTGCACCTGTAGAAGTTCGAGAGAGTCCTCCTTGACATAACGACTCCCCGTAATCTTCTCAGGAAGTAGAGGCGCTGATATGCTTTCTTTATAATTGCATCATTGTTCTGGGACCAGGAGAGATCTTCAGAGATATGCATGCCCAGGAATTTGAAGCTCTTGGCCCTTTCCACCATCGACCTGTTGGAATAAATGGGACTGTGGGTCCCCATCCTACCTCTTCCAAGGTCCACAATCAGTGCCTTGGTTTTGCTGGTGTTGAGAGTCAGGTTATTGTGCTGGCACCATTTGGTCAATCGGTCGATCTCACTTCTATACTCTGACTCGTGTCCATCAGTAATACTTCCCACAAAATCAGCGAACCTGATGATAGAATTCACACTATGACCGGCTACGCAGTCATGAGTATAGTGTGAGTACAACAGGGGGCTGAGCACGCAGCTTGAGGTACTCCCATGCTGATTGTTATCGAGGCTGACACATGTCCACCAATATGAACAGACTGTGGTCTGTAAATGAGGAAGTCAGAGGGATGCACAGAAACCCAGTTCTGAGAGCTTGGTAACCAGCTTGGAGGGGATGATGGTGTTAAATGCCGAGCTGTAATCAATGAATAACAGCCTGACATATGAGCTTTTGTTGTCCAAATGATCCAGAGCGGAGTGGAGTGCCAGCGAGATCGCATCCACCATTGATCTGTTGTGGAGGTAAGCAAAATGTTGTGGGTCCAGGTTTTTGTCGAGGTATGAGTTGATTTGCGCACATATACAATTTACACATACACCAAGCTAAGTAACCTACAAACCTGTATGTCTTTGGAGTATGGGAGGAAACCAAAGATCTTGGAAAAAACCACGCAGTCACAGAGAGAACGTACAAACTCCGTATAGACAGCACCCATAGTCAGGACTGAATCCGGGTATTCGGTGCTGTAAGCGCTGTAAGGCAGCAACTCTCCCATTGCGCCATCATGTCACCATTGACTTTTAGAGCAAAGGGGATGGAATACAAAAGCTAGAAAACCTCCGCATATACCAGGTAAGAGCATGTTTTTTTAGCAGGGCTGTGGATGTGACCCAGACGGCTATAGCCCTTGTTGGTCTGGAGGAGAACAACCTGTCCACTGGTTAGAGGTTTAAGTGGCTTGCTGGACTTGTCAAAAGATTGCGTTTGTGCATCATGCTTCATTTGTAGTTCTTTCTGGACCGCGGGAGGTGAACGCACCTGTGGCTGCAACAGCTGCTGGGGTACGGGCAGGGCAGCAAGGGTTTGCCCAAACATCAATCGTTGGGCTGGAGAACCCAATATGGGATACTTGGCAATGTTGCTCAAGTTCAGCAAGTTCAGGTAGATGTTGGATTTGGCAGGATAAGAATGCTCCATTACTACTTAAGAAACTACTTCTTGACACCATGTAATGAGTCGCGTCATACGCATGTCATGGTACAAAACATGTTTATTAAAGTTAATTCACTGCATTTTTCTGCATGATGTTACAATAGGCTAGTAGCTACTCAGACTAATTACTTAACCCGACTTCTGATAATATAAACCGCATAGTCGGCAGAGCTTCTACTAACAAGCACTACAATTGGTTAGTAAGAAGTAACCAATCTACAGAAGTGTAATGTATATCGTTTTATTTTCCATATTTAATGGATTTATCTGATTGCTTTGGATGAAGCTTAGGGAATGTTTAGTGGATTGATTCCTGTGAAACAAAAATGGAGCAAACTAGGCCTTTATTCTACAAAGTAATTTATTTCTCGGAATAAGGAAACTTAAAATTAAGTGGCATAATTTCAGTTAGTTATGAAACTTGATTTTTTCCTGAGAAACACTTGATCTGTGGATCAAAAGATGACTTGAAGGTTGACCAGCTTTTGGCAAATTCTGCTGATTGTTATCTGTTATGTTGCCTTGAGGGTGATCTAGCAATGTTTGCTCTGATCTCTGTTTGCTAAGCTGTTGTGAGTATGTTTAGCTTGACTTGGCAGATATTCAATTCCAGTAGATAATATATGATCCTTGCTTCGATAACCTGAATTATCCAAATATAAGACCCATCAAGTCATTGTAAATAGAGCATAGAGTCATACAGTATGGACACAGGCCCTTCAGCCCAACTCGTCCACATTAACCAGGTTTTATTGCTAAACTAATCACATTTACCTATGGTTAACCATATCCGTATAAAGCTGCTCTATCAATGTACCTATCTAACTGTCTTTAAAGCATTACCATTGTATTTGCATCTACAGCTTCATCTGGCAGTTTGTTCCATCTGTGTGCCAACATCTGCAAGAAGACATTGCATGAAGATATTTTAAATATTTCTCCTCTCACTTTAAACCTATTCCTTCTAGTTCTGGAGTTCTCTACCCTGTGAAAAGGACTATAATCATTCATTTATATATGCTTCTGGTAATTTTGCATACGTCTTTATTGTTACCCTCAGCTTCCTACACACCAAGAATAAAGGTCCCAGATCATATAACATCTCTTGTTTAAGAAAGAACTGCAGATGCTGGAAAAATCAAAGAGAGACAAAAATGCTGTAGGAACTCAGGGGATGAGGCAGCATCTTTGGAGAGATGGAATAGGCAAAGTTTCAGATCGAGACCCTTCACATCTCTTTATGACTCAAGCCCCTGAGTTCTGGAGAATCTTTTCTGCAGCATTTCCTTCTTAATGCAGGATGACCTGAATTGCACACAACGCTCCTAATGTTGTCTCACCAACATCTTGTACAGCTGTAGCATGACATCCTAACTCCTGAACTCAATATCCTTATCATTGGAGAAAAGCATGATCAATGTCTTCTTCACCACCCTGTCTACCCGTGACATTACTTTCAGGGAATTGTATACCTGTACCCATGGGTCTCTCTGTTTGACACTCTCCAAGGCCCTACCATTTACTGTGTTTGACTTACCAAAATGCATAACGTTAAACTCATACCTAATTTCACAAAGTTAAATTTTATCTGCTAATCCTTGGACAACCTCTCTAGATGATCTAGATCCTTTTTAATACTTAAAATGTCATCCACATTGTCCTGTGCCACCAATTGTTGTGTAATTTGCAAATTTACTTACCACCTTAACATCATTGTCATTCAAGTCATTAATATAGATAATGAATAACTGGGTCCCCTGCACAGATCCCTGCAACACACTACTGGCCACAGGTCTCCAATCACATAAACAACTTTCCACTATTACTCTCTGATATTTTCTACCAAACTAATTTTGAAGCAGTGGCTAATTTACCTAGGATCCCATGTGATTTAACCTTCTGGACTAGCCTAGTTGATGAGATCTTGTCAAACCCATATAGGCAACATCCATCACTCTACCCTCGTCAATCTTCTTGGTGACCTCTTCAAAAACTCTTCTAAAATACCTGATCCATCACCGATCATCAGCTCATTGACCTGTAGTTTCCTGATTTGTCCCTGCAACCCTTAAATAAAGAAAGGCAACATTAACCACCCTCCAGTCTTCCAGTGCCTACCCATGGCTAAATATGATGCAGATATATCTTCCAGTGCTTGGAAATGTCCTCCCAAACTTCCCACAATGCCTAAGGATGCACTTGATCAGGACATGGGGAACTATCCACCTTAATCTATATAACTGAAAATCTCATCTTGACCACTTCCTGTCTGTGCAGTATATTGATTTTAGAAAAAAACGCTACCCTATATTCCGATGATTTTTGCCCATCGTCTCTGCTGCGGCAGCCCCAAGGATTTTTCCGATCGATTAAAAATAAAAAAAATTATGAATGTTTAAAAAATCTTGAGATCAGCTAATTGGTCCTCTCACCTGTCAATCACCATGATGGTTACTCCCCTTCTGGGGGGCAGGGGAGGGGGGTGGGGCAGGACTATAAAACCCCGGATGCCTGAAATGAACCAGTCACTCTGGAAGATGGTGAGGGAGAGGTGACAACTGTGATTCTAAACTGTGAATCAACTGAATTATGAGTCTGCAATGTACTTGCAATAAATGATTTGTTAGCCCTTAATGACAATGCAACGAGTTGTTTAGCCTGCCTTGCCTGTGCTTGAAACTGCAATGCAAAATTGAAATGAAATGACAATGCAATGAGTTGTTTGGCCTGCCCTGCCCGTGCTTGAAACCACAATGCAAAATGAAAATGAAATGACAATGCAATGAGTTGTTTGGTCTGCCCTGTGATTGAAACTGCAATGCAAAATGGAAATGGATTGACTTGATTTGAAATTGACTGACTTGATTTGAAATGGATTGACCTTACTTGATTTGAATTGAAATGGATTGACTTGACTTGACTTGAAATGGATTGAATTGAAATGGATTGGCGCGACTTGAAATGGATTGACTTGACTTGACTTGAGTTGAAATGGATTGACTTGAAATGGATTGTTTGCCCTGCACTAACTGTGCTTGACTTGACTTGACCACCACCAGCCCTCTGGAGACCACTCCCTTCAGCCCACAACACCCATACCAGCGCTCCAGAAAGTTTATTGGCCAAGTATTCACATACAAGGAATTTGCCTTGGTGCTCCGCCCACAAGTAACATGACATACAGTGACAGTTACGAATGACTCAGAAAACACTAAACATTAATAATAATAAAACATTAATGATAAAACACCATTGATCAAGCATGTGAACCAACCAAATACCAGATCAAAGGGAGGCTACAGATTTTTGGCTGTTAACTAGAGCAACTACTCATGGATAAAAACTGTTTTTATGTCTGGCTGTGGCAGTCCAGAGTTGCCTTCCAGAGGGAAGTGATTCAAAGAGTTTGTGGCCAGGATGAGAGGGGTCAGAGATGATTTTGCCCGCTTGCTTCCTGGCCCTTGCAGTGTACAGGGCCATGTACAGGGACAATATCATGTTCCACACACTATGCACAGAACACATAGTAAGAAGCTGCTGGAGACCAGCACTAGATGTTCTAAAGACCACAAGATCATCTGCATACATAATATAGTTCACTAAAACATTATCAATCATGCACCCAGTATTACAGCCTTTCAATTGCTTGGATAGATCGTCAATATAAAGATTAAAAAGGACTGGGGACAAAAATTCCCCCTTGTCCAACACCATTGCTAACCCCAAATGGGGCTGAGACTCTATTGCCCCATTTTACTTGCATAGTCTGGAGGGCATATCAGTAAGCCAGAATGTTCACAATGTATTTAGGCACCCCTCTTTGACTCATTTTAACAAACAGCTTTCTATGACAATCAAAGACGTTGGAAGCATCAATATAGCACATACCAATTAATGAGTTTTTACCTCTGTATTTGTTTACAATCTCCTTTAGGGCATATATGCACAAGTCAGTGCCATATAGCTTTAAAACCAAACTGGTTCTCTGTGGAGTTAACAAACTAATTTACTCTATCCAGCAGGATTCTTTCTAGGACTTTAGACAATATGCTGGCTAAAGCTATGGCCCTGTAATTATTTAGGCTGTCTACTTTACCAGCTTGGTCCTTAATGACCGGCACTAGCAGAACAGACATCATTGAGTCTGGTAACAAGCCATGAATCATAAAGCCAGTAAAAAAAGTAAGGAGAGGAGCAATCCTCATACTTGCATACTTAAAATGTTCAGCAGAAATATGATCCAAGCCACTTGCTTTGTTGTTGGACAGCTTGTTCATGGCATGATACACCTCATGTGACATAATCACCATTGAGTCATTACTCTCAATATTTTCCACCTTATACAAATCACTTTGGACACAGTTGAATAAAGTGCTATAATGTTGTCGCCATAACTCCACGATATTAGCTGTTCTGGAGATTCCATCTACAGTGCTCTCACTTATTTCCAAAAATTAGTATCTTTGTTACTTAGCAGCTTCTTAGCCATGGAATCAGCCATCATAGCTTGATCATTTTTACAGATGTAGCGAACAGCATACTTATATCTTGCATTAGTGAACTGGCTGGCAGACAGGAAGCAAAGAGTAGGAGTAAATGAGTCATTTCCAGAATGGCAGGCAGTGACTAGTGGCATACCGCAAGGCTCAGTGCTGGGACCCCAGCTATATATAATATATATTAATTATCTCGATGAGGGAATTAAATGCAACATCTCCAAGTTTGTGGATGACATGAAGCTGGGGGGGCAGTGTTAGCTGTGAAGAGAATGCTAGGAGGCTGCAAGGTGACTTGGATAGGTTGGGGAGTGGGCAAATGCATGGCAGATGCATATAATGTGGATAAATGTGAGGTTATTCACTTTGGTGGCAAAAACAGGAGGGTAGATTATTATCTGAATGGTGGCTGATTAGGAAAAGGGGAGATGCAACTAGACCTGGGGGTCATGGTACACCTGCATTGTAAGTAGGCATGCAGGTGCAGCAGGCTGTGAAGAAAGCGAATGGTATGTTGGCATGCATAGCAAAAGGATTTGAGTACAAGAGCAGGGAGGTTCTACTGCAGTTGTACAGGGTCTTGGTGAGGCCATACCTGGAGTATTGCGTACAGTTTTGGTCTCCTAATCTGAGGAAAGACATTCTTGCCATAGAGGGAGTACAGAGAAGGTTCACCAGACTGATTCCTGGGATGGCAGGACTTCCATATGAAGAAAGACTGGATAGACTCAGCTGTACTCGCTGGAATTTAGGAGATTGAGGTGGGAATCTTATAGAGGCTTACAAAATTCGTAAGGGGTTGGACAGGCTAGATGCAGGAAGATTGTTCCCGATGTTGGGGAAGTCCAGAACAAGGGGTCACAGTTTAAGGATAAGGGGGAAGTCTTTTAGGACCGAGATGAGAAGATCTTTTTTCACACAGAGAGTGGTGAATCTCTGGAATTCTCTGCCACAGAAGGTAGTTGAGGCCAGTTCATTGGCTTTATTTAAGAGGGAGCTAGATGTGGCCCTTGTGGCTAAAGGGATCAGGGGGTATGGAGAGAAGGCAGGTACAGGATACCGAGTTGGATGATCAGCCATGATCATATTGAATGGCGGTGCATACTCGATGGGTCAAATGGCCTACTCCTGCACCTATTTTCTATGATTCTATGATTCTTGTACTCAAACACAGGCCCCTGTCTGGGTCTACCTGCCATAGCCTATGATTTAGTGGCTTTACGGGCTTCAGCATGATACTCAGTTGCATACTTATTCCAGCCAGGCTTGATGTGATGTGTCTTATTTTATGCTTCCAGTAGGGCTTACTGCCTACATATAAAGCGCTTACTGTGGACTTACTTAAGACTATTCTTACATTTCTTATACTCCTCAAGGGATCACATATCCCAATGACATGCACCTGACATATGCCTCATTTTTTATTGACTAGAGCCTCAATATCCTTTGTCATCCAGGATTCCCTGAACCAGTCAACCTTGTCCTCCACAAAAACAAGCATTCCTTGACTGCTCCCAATTGCACCTTCCTTTCTCCCCTACTTTCCCAAATCTCTCCTCGCTGCAGAATGTTTTCACATTAACACCGATATCAGGCTATATTACAATTGCTTTGGGTCCAATCCGTCTGCCAGACTAGTTTAAATACTTTTAAGTAGCCTTTGAAAATCTCCTCACCAGAGTATTGGCTTCCTCTCCAGTACCTCATATGTGCAAATAATGCTACATGTTTGCAACAGAGGAATATGGTTGGATTTTTTAAATTTCAGTTTGTTAATCTAAGCATAATTTCAAGATGAATAAAATGCAATCCACTATTTAGTTGGTGTTATAAGTAAGTAAGTAAGTAAGTTAGTTTATTGGCCAAGTATTCACATACAAGGAATTTGCCTTAGTGCTCCGTCCATAAGTAACAACATGACATACAGTGACAGTTACGAATGACTCAGAAAACACTACACATTAATAAGAATAATAAAACATTAATGATAAAACACCATTGATCAAGCATGTGAACCAACAAAATACCAGATCAAAAATAGGCTACAGATTTTTGGCTGTTGAGTAGAGCAACTACTCATGGATAAAAACTGTTTTTATGTCTGGTTGTGGCAGCTTTGACAGTCCGGAGTCGCCTACCAGAGGGACGTGTTTCAAAGAGTTTGTGGCCAGGGTGAGAGGGGTCAGAGATGATCTTGCCCGCTCGCTTCTGTGCCCTTGCAGTGTACAGTTCATCAATGGAGAGAAGATTGCCACAATATTATTCAATGCATGCAATGAACCACTATGTTATGAACCACAACATTATTCAATGCATGCCCCATAAAAACTTTGGAAATTGTTTTCTCAAGGTAAGAAACCTCCTCCCCTAGGTAGTTTCATTTTTAAAACAGATGTGAATTTAGGTTGTATCAATCCTATATTCATGCATGCATTTATGGTTTCAAAAATGTATGTGTATGTACGATTTATATTTTAGACTTCTAGTAGATTGAATTATGAACTAAGTGTTCCATATTGAAGAACTATAGTTTGCCTTGAAGATTTATTCGCTGAGATGACGTTCACAATAGACAATAGGTGCAGGAGTAGGCCATTTGACCCTTCAATTTAGCACCGCCATTCAATGTGATCATGGCTGATCATACCCAATCAGTACCCCGTTCCTGCCAACTCCCCATATCCCCTGACTCCACTATTTTTAAGAGCCCTATCTAGCTCTCTCTTGAAAGCATCCAGAGAACCTGCCTCCATCGCCCACTGAGGCAGAGAATTCCACAGACTCACCACTGTGAGAAAAAGTGTTTCCTCGTCTCCGTTCTAAATGGCTTACTCCATATTCTTAAACTGTGGCCCCTGGTTCTGTAGTCCCCCAACATCGGGAACATGTTTCCTGCCTCTAGTGTGTCCAAGCCCTTAACAATCATATACATTTCAATGGGTACCCTCTCATCCTCCAAAGCTCCAGAGAGTACAAGCCCAGTTGATCCATTCTCTCAGCATATGACAGTCCCGCCATCCCGGGAATTAACCTTGTAAACCTACGATGCACTGCCTTAATAGCAAGAATGTCCTTCCTCAAATTAGGGGACCAAAATGGAACACAATACTCCAGGTGTGGTCTCACTAGGGCTCTGTTCAACTGCAGAAGGACCCCTTTGCTCCTATATTTGATTCCTCTTGTTATAAAGGCCAACATGCCATTTGCTTTCTTCACTGCCTGCTGTACCTGCATGCTTGCTTTCATAGACTGATGTACAAGGACCCCCAGATCCCATTGTACTTCCCCTTTTCCCAACTTGACGCCATTTAGATAGTAATCTGCCTTCCTGTTTTTGCTACCAAAGTGGATAACCTCACACTTATCCGCATTAAACTTCATCTGCCATGCATCTGCCCACTCCCCCAACCTGTCCAAGTCACCCTGCATTCTCATAGCATCCTCCTCACAGTTCACACTGCCACCTAGCTTTATATCATCTGCAAATTTGCTAATGTTACTTTGAATCCCTTCATCCATATTTTTGATGTGTATTGTAAATAGCTGCGATCCCAGCACCGAGTCTTGCGGTACCCCACCAGTCACTGTCTGCCATTCTGAAAGGGACCCGTTAATCCCTACTCTTTGTTTCCTGTCTGCCAACCACTTCTCCATCCATGTCAGCACTTTATCCCCAATATCATGTGCCCTAATTTTGCCCACTTATCTCCTATGTGGTACCTTATCAAATGCTTTCTGAAAGTCCAGGTACACTACATCCACTGCTCTCCCTTGTCCATTTTCCTAGTTACATCTTCAAAAGATTCCAGAAGATTAGTCAAGCACGATTTCCCCTTCGTAAATCCATGCTGACTCGGACCGATCCTGTTGCTGCTATCCAAATGTTCAGCTGTCTCATCTTTTATAATTTACTCCAGCTTCATCCCCACCACCAATATCAGGCTAACTGGTCTATAATTCCCTGTTTTCTCTCTCCCGCCTTTCTTTAAAAGTGGGATAACTTTAGCTACCCTCCAATCCACAGGAACTGATCCTGAGTATATAGAACTTTGGAAAACCATCACAAATGCATCCACGATCTCCAGAGCCACTTCCTTAAGTACCCTGGGATGCAGACCATCAGGCCCTGGGGATTTATCAGCTTTAAGTCCCATAGAGACCATTTCCTCTATGTCTTAGACCATAGAGGAAATGGTCTATCCTACACCATTTCCTGCCTAATGTGGATTTCCTTCAGTTCCTCTGTCACCCCAGATCCTCTGGCAACTACTATATCAGGAAGATTGTTTGTGTCCTCCTTAGTGAAGACAGATCCAAAGTACCTGTTCAACTCATCTGCCATTTCCTTGTTCCCCATAACAAAATCACCTTTTTCGGGAATTCAAGGGTCCAACTTTGGTCTTAACTATGTTTTTCCCCTTCACATACCTAAAGAAGCTTTTACTATCCTGCTTTATATTCTTGGCTAGCTTACCTTTGTACCTCATCTTTTCTCCCCGTATTGTCTTTTTGGTAATCTTCTGTTGTTCTTTAAACATTACCCAATTCTCTTGCTTCCCGCTCATCTTTGCCACGTTGCACTTCTTCGCTTTAATTTTTATACTGTCCCTGATGTCCCTTGTCAACCATGGTCGTCCCTTTCTCCCCTTGGAATCTTTCTTCCTCCTAGGAATGAACTAATCCCGCACCTTCTGTATTATTCCTAGAAACACCTGCCATTTTTGTTCCACTGCCATCCCTGCTAGTGTATCTTTCCAGTCAACTTTCCAGGGGGCCCCATAGTCCCCTTTATTCAACTGCAACACTGACACCTCCGATCTACTCTTCTTCCTCTCCAATTGTAGATTAAACCTCACCATGTTATGGTCACTGCCTCTTAATGGCTCATTAACCTCGCGGTCCTTTATCAAATCCGGATCACACATGTAACATATCAGCAGCGGTGAAATATTTTTGCAATTTACTTACATTTATTTCAGAAGACTATCCCAATATCAACCATACTATGCTTCACTACTATAAAAGGTTATTATAACATGCCAAGTTAAGACGATGAGTGATGTGGTAGGGAGGGTGAGGGGGAGTGTGGGCGGGATTTTTGGGCTCGAAAAGGAGTAATGTTTTCATGAAAATGTATCTTTCCAATTGGAAAATACTGAAGCATTGAACTACAGGGCGGCAAAGTGGCACAGCAGGTAGAGCTGCTGCCTCAATGCGCCGATGACCTCAGTTGCTGTCTATGTGGAGTCTGTCGGTTCTCCCTGTGTCCTTGCAAATTTCAACCAGGTTTCCCCCCACATCCCAAAGATATGCAGGTTTGTAGGTTAATTGGCCTCTGTAAAAATGCCCCTACTGAGAGGAGAGTGAATGAGAAATTGGGATAACATCAGACTAGTGAGAATGGGTGATTGATGGTTGACATGGACTTGGTGGTCCTAAGGGTTTGATTCCATGGTATCACTAAACTAACTGAATTAAACTACTACACTCACCTTCCAGATACATTACTTTCACACCCCACCACAGGGGGCTTATTACTGACTGGATTTTATGATCAGTTGTAATAAAAATCACTAACAACTATCAATGCATCCAGCCAGCCATGCCAATATGAATCCACTGGAGCTAACAATGTCAAACAATTTGTTAAGTGGCTAACAAGCTACTTGATGAGCAGAAATCCACACAAACAGATAATTTCTAGTGGCACGTTTCATGGAGTTGGTGCCTCGCGGTGATCCAAGTTCAATCTTCGTATGTGCAGTTTGCACCCTCTCCCCATTACTGTTTGGGTTTGCAGCTTGCTTTTAGCTTAGTTTAGTTTAGAGATACAGCGCGGAAACAGGCCCTTTGGCCCACCGAGTCCACGCCGACCAGCAATCCCCACTCATTAACACTCTTCTACACACACTAGGACAATTTACAATTATACCAAACCAATTAGATGATGGATGAAAACGTGGGAAGAATATATTACAAAACAAATAAATTGATTGATATGTGAGCCCGAATAGATTCTAAACTGAAAAAGCCCCTCCAATGCTGTAACGAAAACAATAAAAATACCATGAATACAGCTATTGTTCTTGTGCAACTTTGCACAATATTCTTTGGTGTACTAAACCTTGAAGGTATATAGTTTGCACTAGTGACAACGTGGTGGACACAAAATGCTGGAGTAACTCAGTGGGGCAGGCAGCATTTCTGGAGCGAAGGAATGGGTAAAGTTTCGGGTCGAGACTGAAGAAACGAGTCTGAAGAAGGGTCTCGACCCAAATCGTCACCCATTCCTCTCCAAAGAAGCTGCCTGTCCCACTGAGTTACTCCACCATATTATGTATATTTTTGATTTAAACCAGCATCTGCAGTTCCTTCCTACACATTGACAATGTGGTGTTTGAGAGATCTCTCTTTCTATTGGCTCCATGTACCTAAAATAATACTGGGTATAGGCGATTATAATAAAATAATTTGATTAGAGGGCTTAAAATGGCAGGAGTAGAACATTTGACAATTATTGGAAATAATTACCAATTAATACAGAAAATGAATATGCCATTTAGAGGGAGATGGCATGTGTTAGTACTGAGTATTAGAATGATAATGGAAGTGATGTATTTCTAAGTAGAATGGTATGTGAATTAGAGAAGAATCTGCAAATGCTAATGTTTCCATACAACTTGACCTTCTAGTGCACGCACTTGAAAATTTTAATTTCAGCATAATTTCAAAATTTGGACAAGACATGGCCCACTGTGCCAAAATTCCTCAAGCACTTTAAACTGTTGAGCAATTTATAATGTGTGTTCTACAGCATTGAAGCTATAGTCAGCTCCTTTCCATCTGCAGTGTATGTTGTTCATTCTCAGTGCCTCTCTAGTCCTCTTTGGTCTGTAAATTATTACTTGCCACATTTTCACTGGCCTAGCCAATTGCCTCAAAGTTGATGCCCATGAAAAAGGAAGTCACATTGAGAGTACATTGAAATGATAATAACTGGGACCAGTTGTGTGAGCTGTATAGCAGAGTCTCTGAACTACTCTTGGGCTCTGTAATGGTGGACCATAGAAGGCAAAATCAGACACACTTCCAGAGATGTAGTCTCCAGGGAAACATAGAAACATGGAAAATAGGTGCAGGAGTTGGCCATTCAGCCCTTCGAGCCTGCACCGCCATTCAATATGATCATGGCTGATCATCCAACTCAGTATCCCATATCTGCCTTCTCTCCATACCCCCTGATCCCTTTAGCCACAAGGTCCACATCTAGCTCCCTCTTAAATATAGCCAATGAACTGGCCTCAACTACCTTCTGTGGCAGAGAATTCCAGAGATTCACGACTCTCTGTGTGAAAAAAGATCTTCTCATCTCGGTCCAAAAATACTTCCCCCTTATCCTTAAACTGTGACCCCTTGTTCTGGACTTCCCCAACATCAGGAACAATCTTCCTGCATCTAGCCTGTCCAACCCCTTAAGAATTTTGTAAGTTTCTATACGATCCCCCCTCAATCTTCTAAATTCTAGCGAGTACAAGCCGAGTCTATCCAGTCTTTCTTCATATGGAAGTCCTGACATCCCAGGAATCAGTCTGGTGAACCTTCCCTGTACTCCCTCTATGGCAAGAATGTATTTCCTCAGATTAGGAGACCAAAACTGTACGCAATACTCCAGGTGTGGTCTCACCAAGACCCCGTACAACTGCAGTAGAACCTCCCTGCTCCTATACTCAAATCCTTTTGCTGTGAATGCTAACATACCATTCGCTTTCTTCACTGCCTGCTGCACCTGCATGACTACTTTCAATGACTGGTGTACCATGACACCCAGGTCTCGTTGCATCTCTCCTTTTCCTAATCGGCCACCATTCAAATAATAGTCTACTTTCCTGTTTTTGTCACCAAAGTGGATAACCTCACGTTTATCCACATTATACTGCATCTGCCATGCATTTGCCCACTCACCCAACCTATCCAAGTCACCTTGCTGCCTCCTAGCATCCTCCTCACAGCTAACCCTGCCTCCCAGCTTCGTGTCATCTGCAAACGTGGAGATGTTGCATTCAATTCCCTCATCCAAATCATTAATATATTTTGTAAATAGCTGCAGTCCCAGCACCGAGCCTTGCGGTACCAATTAGTCACTGCCTGCCATTCTGAAAAGGACCAGTTTACTCCTACTCTTTGCTTCCTGTCTGCTAGCCAGTTCTCTATCCACGTCAATACTGAACCCCCAATATCATGTGCTTTAAGTTTGCATACTAATCTCTTATGTGGTACCTTGTCGAAAGCCTTCTGAAAGTCCAGATATAACACATCCACAGGTTCTCCCTTATCCACTCTACTAGTTACATCCTCGAAAAATTCTATAAGTATCATCAGACATGATTTACCTTTCATTAATCCATGCTGGCTTTGTCCATTGATTTCACCACTTTCCAAATGTGCTGTTATTCCATCTTTAATAACTGACTCTAGCAGTTTCCCCACTACCGATGTTACACTAACTGGTCTGTAATTCCCCGATTTCTCTCTCCCTCCCTTTTATAGATAGTCCTCGGAGCTTGAAGATAGTCTTCGGAGGTCCTTGAGCCAATTACAGCATTTTCACCTCCTAAATCTTGAAAGTTGGTATCTCAGACAGACGTAAGGAGTTAGAAAAAGTTATATATAGGCCCAATTCTTTAAAAAAATAACTTGAAAAATATCAGTATGGAAACTCACAGGCTTCTTTACAGATGACAATGCTGTACAGTGCTGACACTGCCTACTTGGAATGGTAACATAGTGCAACACTTTAATGCTCCAAATGAATGTGCAAACAAAGTTTGTTGCATCCAGCTATGCTGTTCATTTCAAAATATGTCATTCTGCCCTCTGTGCTGATAGATACATCTTGTACTCAAAGATCTTGTTTCCTCTTAGTTCAAAGTATTTTGTACAGAGGCTAAAAGACAGAAACAATGTGTGTTTTCACACTGCTTCCTCGGCAATGCAAGTTTTGCAGAGCAGTCACTGTTATATTGGAAAAGACACACTCTGCTCAGCAAACTCCCACAAGTAATACTAATTGAATGCCTCTGTTTAATTTCAAAAATATTATGAATATCGCATACAATAAAGACAATTGTTATGTGTCTTTCTCTGCATTCATTGTATAATCAGTTCAATTAATTATCTTACAATGGGTTAACACCATTGATGTTTCCTTTATAAACAATGTGGCCGCACGCAGTGGTTAGGCCACTTGCTATGTGAACCCTCGGCAGTCGGGGGTAGGGACACATGACTGGGCAATGGTGGGAAGGAGTTGTCACGGGGTATAGGGGTGTGCCCTAGTATATAACGAACACCAGGTCAACCTTCTCTCTGTCTTCCTCTTCAACAATGACTTTTGTGTTGGAGGATTAAACGTGCATGCATATCTAACCTATAATGCCTGAATAAAGAAACCGTTTATTCATGACGCTTGGTGTCTCTACAATACCAGCAAAAGGTCTGAGAGGCCTTCTCCCGAGACTGGAATTGTTTCTGCGTTCTACACCCATATGCCTCTGCTAGCAGCAGATGGTCTGCAGGAGTCAGTACCAGCTCACGGACCGACAGAACCAGACAAAGGCCTTTTCCAGGACAATGTTCAAGCCCACAGACATCTAAGATGCGCAATTGGCGCACACCAGTAAACACCGCATATCAACCAGCAACTATGGAGGTAGGTGGGTCTGGTTCTCTAAGGACCATGTGGTGTGTGGGTCAATCACATGTTGGTGGGAGATTAATTTTCTTTTGAATGAATGGCGTTGGATAACATCAGATTTATTTATACTGCACAGTTTAGATGGATCCAGTTGAATATTTAACATTCAACTGGATGGGTTAGCTATGGCAGTTTAAAGCATTGCGTAATGGGTTAACTACAGCTCTCAGATTATTCACCAAATTATTGAAACCGGTACTTGCGCTATTATGAGCTCAAAAACATATAGTAATGGCATACTTGGATGATATCCTTATCATAGGCAAAACTCCGGAATTGGCTATTTCAGCAGTCTCAGCCACCAAACTCTTGTTAGAGTGATTGGGGTTTCTCATCCATCCAGTTACATCTAAGTTGACACTATTAACTCTGTTTACATGTCTGTAACTCTGCCTTGCCACAAAAAAATTGAGTTATTGGAAGTCTGCAATTACCTCATTACAAAGCAGGTCCTTAGGTCTTTAAAATGATGAAAGGGATAGACAGAGTTGACGTGGATAAGCTTTTCCCATTGAGGGTAGGGAAGATTCAAACAAGAGGGCATGAAATGAGAATTAAGGGACAGAAGTTTAGGGGTAACATGAGGGGGAACTTCTTTACTCAGAGAGTGGTGGCTGTGTGGAATGATCTTCCTGCAGAAGTGGTGGAGGCAGGATCGATTTTAACATTTAAAAGTAAAGTGGATAGGTATATGGACAGGAAGGGAATGGAGGGGTATGGTCTGAGTGCAGGTAGATGGGACTAGGGGAAAATGAATGGTCAGCACGGACTGCAAGGGCTGAGAAGGCCTGTTTCCATGCTGTAATTGTTATATGGTTATATGGTTATATGGTTAAAGCAGCAGCCTCCTATTCGACAAGTGGCCAGTTTCATTGGCAAATTGGTGGCGCCTTTCCCAACCACAAAATTTAGGCCTATGCATTTACCGGCTGAAGCCATTACCGATTAAAAATGGTGGAAGTACAATATTTGGCATAGCTCTAACAACATTTTCTTTGGCAATCCTTCACTAACTTTACAAACTGATGCCAGTGCTTTGGGATGGGGCGCTATTGACACCATCTCTAGCTGCGGAGGCGGATGGAACATGCATGAACGGCCATTTCTGCAATTATATGGTGTTAATTATTTAGAATTACTGGCAGCCCTCTATAGACTAAGGGCTTATTGGGAATATGCATAATTTGCATGTTCAATTACAAATTGGTAACACCACAGCGGTGGCATACAATAATCAGATGGGTGGAATCAAGTCAGTATCCTGTGATAGATTGGCAAATCTCATTTGACACTGGTGCATTCCGAGGAATACTTGGTTTTCAGCTATCTACCTGCTAGGTAGGTTCAATACGGTGGCGGACACCAGATCACGCAAATTCAATGACAACACAGAATGGATGTTGAATCATAGAGTGTTTAATGATATTATCTCTAGGTATGCAACACCGGATATAGATTTATTTGCATCCAGACTTAATCATCTATTACCAAACTATATTGCTTGGGAACCAGACCCAGGGGCAGTAGCGATAGATGCATTCTCGCTGCATTGGAGATGAATGTTTTTCTATGCTTTTCTGCCTTGTCAGTCGATGCCTACTTAAAATTAAGCAAAACTCTGCATCGGGCATTCTAATAGTCCCTGGTTTGCCCACTCAGCGATGGTATCCACTCATTCTGGAATGGTATCCACTCACAGAACCCTTCATTGTGGTTCACAAATGCAGGAATCTGTTAACCCACCCCATCACTGGGGAAGAACATCTTCTACATGATCGGCTAAACTTATTGGTTTGCAGATTCTAAGAAGACCTTTTCTCGGGATTGGACCAGCTAACCGTATGGTGGATGTGCTAACTGGGGCCTGGAGAGACAGCACTAAAAAACAATATATCGCCTACAAAAAGAAATGGGAAGAGTTCTGTTTGCAAACTAATATCACATATGAGACAGCGCACATAACCAACATTTTGGAATTTCTTTCAAAACTTCATTTTGACGAGAGGTTGAGCTACAGTGCTCTGCATTGTGCCAGAAGTGCGTTGTCATCTTATTTGTTGCCAAGCTCAGGTCAACACTCTGTTGGGTCTCATCCATTAATATCCAGATTCATGAGGGGTATTTTTAACTTAAACCCTCCCAGGCCCAGATATATTGAAATATGGGATGTAGGTGTGGTTCTAACACTACTTCGCCAATGGGCTCCAGCTACACCCCTGTCCCTTCTCCAGCTCACTTACAAAGTAGTGATGCTCGTGGCATTAGTATCAGCTGAATGGGTCCAGTCATTACAGAAGCTGCGTCTGGATAGGATGATCATTTCTGCTAGTGATATAACATTTTTTTGTATATGATCCAATTAAACAGAGCAGACCTGGTGTTTCCGGTCTCAAACTATAATTTATGGCATACCCCTTGGACCCCCGATTATGTGTGGTCGCACACCTCCAGCAATATATTAAGGTCACCAAGGGTCTTAGGGGGTCAGAACTAACATTATTTATTAGTCACAAGAAACCGCGTAAAAATGTTTCAGCTCAGACCATCAGACAATTTTATGAGGAGTTACGATGAGGGATTATGTGCCCTCTGCTTCCAACCCTCCTCATAAATTACAGCTGGTAGTTCTAGTTCTCGAATCTTACTATCATCAGTTCAACAACTGTTATCTGTGACTTCACACCGCTGCTTTGAAGAATGATTGGGCTGGCGGGCTTCTTCACGTAATCCCTCTGCGTATGCCATTCGGCATCAATTCCGCTAGCGAGGTGTTCCAGCGAACGATGGAGCAGATATTCTCAGGCCTGCCATGTGCCATCATCGTGGATGATATACTGGTCCCCTACACCTCTCACCCTCCCTCCCCATTTCCACTTCTCTCTCCCCATTCCCCATCTTTCTCCATCTCCCTCCCCCACCCCTCTCCCCCCTCCCTTCCCTCCCCCCCCACTCTTCCCCCTCTCTGAGCTTTCCCCCTCCCTCCTCACTCTTCCCCCTCCCCCTACCAATCTCCCCCTCCCTGCACACTCTTCCCTCTCTCTCCCCTCCCCCTTCCCCCTCCCTCCACACTCTTCCCCCTTTCACCCCTTACCCTCCCGCCCCTCCCTGAACCCTCTCACATCTTCCCCCACCCCCGTCTCCTCCTCCCTCTCCCCCTCTCCATCTCCCTCTCTCCTTACCGCTCCCACCATCTCTCTCTCCCACCCCTCTTCATCCCCATCTCCCCCCCACCCCCTTCCCATCGCTCTTGCACCATTCCCTGCTACCCCTCTTACACTCACTCACCACTCTCCCCCTCTCCTTCCCCTCCCCACCTCTCCCCCTCTCCTTTCCCTCTCTCTCCCCCTCTCTCTCCACACCTCTCTCCCTCTCCTTTCACTCTCCCTCCCTCCCCCTCCACTCTCTCTCCACCTCTCCCCTACCCGTTTCTCCCCCTCTCCTCTCCCCTCCACCTCCCTTTCCTCCCCTCTTCTCCATAACCCCTCTTCTCTCACCTTCCCCTCTCCTCTCCCCTCCCATTCCCCTTACCCCACCCCTCTCTAACCCCCTCCCCCACCCTCAGGGACATGCTGCCCCCCCCCTTGCACATGTGACTAGGGGGACACTGCATCACTTCCCCCACACATGTGACTAGGGGGACACTCTACCCGCTTCCCCCACACGTGACTAGGGGGACACTGTACCACTTCCCCCACACATGTGACTAGGAAGACACTGTACCTCATCCTCCACACATGTGACTAGGGGGACACTGTACCACTTCCCCCACACATGTGACTATGGGGACTCTGTACCACTTCCCCCACACATGTGACTAGAGGGACACTGTACACCTTCCCCCACACATGTGACTAGGGGGACACTGTATCTCATCCCCCACACATGTGACTAGGGGGACACTGTACCACTTCCCCTACCCCTCTCCCCCTCCCTCTCCACTCTTCCACTTCTCTCTCTCTTCCCCCTCCCTCCCCACTCTCCCACTTCTCTCTCCCTTCCCCCACCCCTCTCCCACCCCACCTCTCTCTCTCCCCCACCCTCTCTCTCCCCTCCCTCCCTATCTCCCCCACCCCTTTCCCCTACTCCTCTCCCTCTTCCACCACTCCCCCTTCCCTCTCCCTCTCTTCCACTTCCACCACTCTCCCCTACACCTCTCACCCTCCCTCCCCACTTCTCTCTCCCCCATTCCCCACCTTTCCCCCTCCCTCCCCCACCCCTCTCTCCCCCCTCCCTTCCCTCCCCCTCCCCACTCTTCCCCCTTGCTCCGCTTTCCCCCTCCCTCCTCACTCTTCCCCCTCCCCTACCATTCTCCCCCTCCCTCCACTCTTCCCTCTCTCTCCCCTACCCCCCTCTCCCCCCTCTCTCCCCTTCCCCTCCAACCCTTCTCTCAACCCCTCCCTGAACCCTCTCACACCTTCCCCCACCCCCTCTCCTCCTCCCTCTCCCCTTCTCCATCTCCCTCTCTCCTCACCACTCCCACCCCCTCTCTCCCCCACCCTCTTCATCCCCATCTCCCCCCCACCCCTTCCCCTCACTCTTGCACCACTCCCTGCTACCCCTCTTCCCCTCAATCCCCAGTCTTCCCCTCTCCCTCCCCACCTCTCCCCCTCTCCTTTCTCTCTCTCTCCCTTCCTCTCACCCCCTCTCTCCCTCTCCTTTCTCTTTCTTTCCCTCCCCCTCTACTCTCTCTCCACCTCTCCCCTACCCCTCTTTCTTTCCCTCTCCTCTCCCCTCCTTTTCCTCCCCTCTTCCCCATAACCCCTCTCCTCTCACCTTCCCCTCTCCTCTCCCTTACCCCACCCCTTTCTACCCTCCTCACCCACCCTCAGGGACATGCTGCCCCACCCTCCCTCCCCTGCAACCGCACGTTGGGGGAACAGACCCAACGGGTCTGTACTTGGTCTAGTATACTTTTAAAACGCTGTGTGTGTGTGTGTGTGTCATTTTACCTGTGAAACATATCTCCTCGAAAACCAGACGCCGAAACAGGAAAATGTTTACATATTTAGGTAGAGATTTTCCTAGAGACTGCCCGTGCAGCTCGTGAAGACCCGCCCGCTCACTCAGCTGCCGGTTTCCAGAGAGTCAAGGCAGTGCTGTCTCTCTCCGTTGTTCGCAGCCCGCTCACTCGCCCGACTCCCCCCGCCCCGTTCTTCAAAATGGGCAGAAAGAACGAGCGTTCTGCAGATCCGGAGGCCACTGGAGGTCACAGCCGGTCTCCACTTTTGAATCCTCACCATCTCCCCCGCCCGAAGGTAGAACATGGCGGTGGCCGCCGTTATCATCATGAGGGGCACGCGTTGAGAAGGTGGCCCTCACAGTCATTACTCCCTCTGGGAAACCTGCCCCAGGCGCAGCGAGTGAAGTCATGCCTCCCCCTCCCTCCCTCCCGCAGCAAACCGAGCGCGCTGTCAGTCGCGCCGCTCGCAAGTTCTTGAAAAAAACTTTGCAAACGGGCAAGCGAGCTTTGAAAAAAACCTTGCGACCCCCTTCTCTCCGTCTCTCTCTCTCTCCTCTCCTCTCTCCCTCTTTCTCCCCTCCTCTCTCTCCCCCTTATATCTCTCCCCCCTTATATCTCTCTCCCCCTTATATCTCCCCCCCTTATATCTCTCTACCCCCTCTCTCCCTCTCTCCCCTCTCCCTCTCTTTATCTCCCCTTTCTCTCTCTCCCCTTCTCTCTCCCCCCTCACCCTCTCTCTCCCCCCCCTCTCTCTCTCATCCTCTCTCTCTCTCTCTCTCCTCCTCTCTCTCTCTCTCCCACCTCCCCTCTCTCTCTCCCCCCCCTCTCCCCTCTCTCTCTCTCCCCCTCTCTCTCTCTCTCCCCCTCTCTCGCTCACGTGTCTCTCTCCCCCTCTCTCTCTCCCCACCTCTCTCTCTCTGCCTCCCTCTCTCCCCTATCTCTTTCTCCCTCTCTCTCTCTCTCTCTCCCCCCCTCTCTCTCTCTCTCTCCCCCTCTCTCTCTCTCTCCCCCTCTCTCTCTCCCTCTCTCTCTCTCCCCATCTCCCTGCCCTATCATCTGTCATGCTGGTGTGTGGGCTTACCCTCACGGAAGCCACGATCAGCTGGGCCTCCACAGCTTTTCACTGTCCTCAAATCGCTCTGGGCCTTGTTCTGGTCCACGCCGGCCACAGCCGACCTTGGGCCCGGTGCCTGGTGGAGAGGCCTGCTCTACGACCTGGGTAGGTGCTGTCTCTACCCCCTCCATGGTGCAGAGAGAGGGTGAGGGGGGAGAGGAGGTGTAGGGTGGATGGAGGGGGGTGATGGAGAGGGGGGGGAGAGGGGGGAGGAGATGGGGAAGAGAGGGGGGAGGGGACCCTCCATCTCTGCTCCCCCTCTCTGCACCCGCACCCTCTCTCACCCCCTTCCCTCTCTGCCACCCCCTCCCTATGCCCCCCTTTTTCTCTGCGCCCCCTTCCTCTCTGCCCCTCTCTCCCCCTCTGCCCCCCTCCTCCCTCTCTGCCCTGCCCCCCCCCTATCTGTTCCCTGTCCCTGTCTAGGGAGTGGTGAATATTGGGACCTATGTGTGAGTGGTGGAGTATTGCATTCAGGAACCAGCCGCGTGACGCCGCGCCCCCCACCCCTCAATCACTACCCCGCTCCCTCTCCCTCTATACCCCCCTCCCTCTCCATCCCACCTCTCTTGCCGCATCTGCGCAGTTTGGGGTTATGCATGAGTGGATAGGGCGGGGGATGGGGTAAAAGGAGCAAATTAATAATATTAATACAATATCAAGGGGGGCTTAGTGTGTGTGGGGGGTGGTTAGTGTGTGTGTGAAGCCGAAGGCCACCCCCCCCCCCCCCTGCAACCGCGCGTAGAGGGTCCCCCATAGTATCTCTATAACTCTCATGGGTACAATCATAAACTGTAGAGCTTTTATCATGTGTTTTCTCTTAGATCTCTGTGTCTGCCAAATGCCAAATAAAGCCTTCTTGTGAAGATGTTTTAATTAATTGCCTCTAATCTTCATGGATGGAATGAGCAAAATGATCGGGAAATGTACTCTAATGTATTTCAACTTAATTATATATGCCCTTGAAATAACTCCATTATTTCATCAGCATTGTTAGCATTGGATAACATAACTATAGTCCAATCTCAGCATTAAAAAATGGTATTTATTCCAGCCACTCGAATTTACTCAGTCCTTTGCCAACAACCACAACTTGCATTCTAAAGAACCATTAAGTAGAATGCTCATCTTGCCTTGATACTTTACCATTATACTTTCTCCTTTAGTTCCCTGAATATTCAACAGCCATTTGAAAAACAATATTTTGGGGGAAAATTTGAGAGCTAAAGCCTCTTCAATAAATCTATATTTTTATGCTTGTTAAAGCAGTATAGCTTGGATCTCTACAGATTGTATGTTGAAATTAAGCTCACCTTGCAGTTGAATGGTTTTTATCCAATGATAAAGGCAGAATGATAATGTACAGTATGTCCAATTCAAAATAGCGTATCGGAAATTGGAAGTGATGGTTTTTACATGCACATGATGTCTTGTTCTGCTGGATGATGGAAGATGAATGTTTGTGAGGCTCTGTCAAAACAAGCTTTGGTGAGTTCAATTTGTAAGTACTGACAGAAGGAGTTGCAGATGCTGGGATCTTGAGAAAACACAAATTGCTGGGGGACCTCAGCAGGTCTGGCAATATCTGTAGTGGGAATGGACATGCAGCATTTCAAATCTGAAGAATGGTCCGGACTGCAAACATTACCTGTCCATTCTCTCCACTGATGTGTTTTGCTTGTAAATACTACACTCTGAGAGGGACTTTGGTTGGCGGGCCAAGCCGGTTAAGGGCAACAGAGGAGACCTTGCAGCAGCTTGGGTCTTACCTGGGCTTTCCTGGATCGGGGGCACTCCAGTACACCCATCATGTGTACCGGACTTTCTTTTTTCTTTTTATTTTGTAAATAGCGCCAAGATATGGCGGCAGGTGCAAGAATGTCACTGTGTGGTGCACACGTGACAATAAAGAATCATTGAACCATTGATTATAGACCTGTGACTAGTGTAGAGCATCAGGGTTTGGTGCTGGGCCCATTGCTGTTTGCCATGTATATCCATGATTTGGATGAGAACATTCGAGGCATAATTAGCAAGTTTGCAATTGACACGAAAGTGAGTGGTATTATAGATAGTGAACATGGTTGTCAAAAGTTGCAATAGGATCTTGTTCGATTGGGCAGGTGGACTGGGGAATGGTTGATGGAATTGAATGCAATGCAATGTGAGTTGTTGCATTTTGGGAGGTCTAGCAAAGGCAAGACCTAAACAGAAAATGGAAGGGCTCTGGGGAATGTTGTAGTGGAGCACAGCGATCTGTGAGTGCATGTACACAGTTTCATGAAAGTGGTGTCACAGTCAAAAAGGCCTTTATGAGTCAAAGTGTTAAGTATAGAGGTCATATTATACTTATTTAAGACATTGGTGAGACCATGTTCAGCATATCGTATTTTGGTCACCATGTTATATGAAAAATGTTGTCAAGCTAGAAAGGGTGCAGACATGATTTACAAGGATGTTGCCAGGACCTGGGGGGCTGGTCTGAGCTATAGGGAGAGATTGAGCAGACTGTGGCTTTATTCCTTGGACCTCAGGATAATGATGGGTGGTCATATGGAGGTGCATGGTGGAATAAACCATGAAAATGCACAGTTTTTTTAATCAAGAACCCGAGGAAATAGATTTAAGGTGAGTGGTTGCTGGAGTGGAAAGCTTTAACAAAAACCTGAGGTGTCATTTTTTTTACACAAAGTGCAGTGAATGTATGGAACAAGCTGCCTGAGGAAGGGGTTGAGGTAGGTATCACCGCAAAGTTTAAGATACATTTAGACAGTTACATTGATACGATAGGTTTCGAAGGATATGAGCCAAATGCAGGCAAGTGGAACTGATGTAGATGGGGCATACTGCTCAGCATGGGCTAGTTGGGCTGAAGGGGCTGTTTGCATGCTGTATCACTCTATGACTCTTTGACTCTAAGTACAGCTTGACGGCACCGTGTACAATTTCTTCTGGCACTTAAGCAATAATTAATAAGAGGCGAGATGACTGTGGACAGGAAATATCTGAGAATGCCTGAGATCTCAATTATATTTATCTGCATCATGCTTCATCTCTATGAAAAAGATAATCAGTCTGTCAATTGAAGAAGGGTCTCGACCGAGTCTGAAGAAGGGTCTTGACCCGAAACATTGCCTATCTCCTTCACTCCTTAGATGCTGCTGCACTCGCTTAGTTTCTCCAGCCTTTTGTGTACTGTCAATTTTATACCTTGACTATTCAGATTATTTGGCAGAGAACATGGCAGATAATCAATCTGGCAGAGAATTTCCTCCCATTTAATCCATGTATTCCATGCTGTTATTAAGTGGTATTTAAATATAAACATGGATAAACATACACAAGATACAGCATAAAGTATGCAAAATACAGATTATTTATAGCATCACAAAATGGCAAAGGTAAAAGAGACAAAATTAGTATTTTTTTTAAATGCATCATATTTTTATGATCTTTAAAGTGTTGTTTTGGATACTGATTGAGTAATAACGTATTCAAGGACAAAAAACTGAAAGGGTGACATTTCTTTTGTATATTCTCTATAATCTTGACAACTAACTGTGACATAACCGGGGACTTGTATGAATTTAGTGCTGTGTTCTTGTTCTCAATTTTCTTATCTTTGTAAGACCTTGAACTAACATAAATTTTCATTTGAGAAATACACATCCTTCCACTTCTGCAGAAGTGGGCATTTGAACCCATAAAACATTAATTTTACAGTTCTACCATTTATTTCAAATGTCCTACTTCCTCCATCTTTCAAGATACATCACCTCACATTTCTCCATGTTAATTTTCTTTCGGCATCGTATGTGCCAGTTTGTTGAACCATTTTATGATTTGATACGACTTACAATAATATAGAAAATAGGTGCAAGAGGAGGCCATTCGCCCATTCGGCCCTTTGAACAAGATTCACCACTATCTACCTTCATCACTATTTTTGCACCTACAGCCAATGTTGATATTGCATCCTCTTTATGTGAAGTGCAGTAGACCCATTGTTGATCCCTGGGGAAGATAGGGTATGTACTCTGTCAGCCCAAGAAAACATTCATTAACCAGCACTTCGTTTTTATTCCTGCTCTCCTATCCTCACTGACACATTTCCGTTTATATGGTTCAGCTTCACCTTATCAGCAAGCTTCCTATGCAACATTCTATCAAACGTCTTTTATGAATTCAACTACACATTTACTGTGTTTCCGTTATCCATTCGTCAAAGAACTCAATTAAATTTGTCAGACTTGACTTGCCGTTTACAATTCTTGCAAGTGGTTGTTAATTAACCCATGACTTTCAAATTTAATGTTAATTTTCTCCCCTGTTAGGGCCTTTTGAAGCTTGTCTTGCAATGATGTTAGGGGAATAGGATAAAAGATGCAAAGGGCTATATAATTAGAAAACACTTTGATTTTCTATGGGTACCTTGGTTAAGAAATGGAGCCGGTTTGACTAAAGATGAATATAATGGATGATTTTTTTAGCAAGAAAATTTGTCATTTATTATTGATTACCAGAAGGTATCTTCAAGGGTTCAATAAATTAAAAATAGAATTTCTTGACTGCTGCAGTATAAGACCCAATTTTCCATTTAAACTATAAACAATTCCCTCAATGCAGTTTTTTGACAGCGTCTTGATATGGAGATGGGAACAAGATTTTCACCATTAAGTCTATAGTTAGCTGAGGATTTAATTATCTTCATGTTCTTAGCATATCTTCTGATAAAGTTGTTTGATGTATGTCTTAATATATATAAATCTGGATTTTTAAACTGAGTTGCATCTATGGTAGGTACACAAAAGGCTGGAGAAACTCAGCGGGTGCAGCAGCATCTAAGGAGCGAAGGAGGTAGGCAACGTTTCGGGCCGAAACCCTTCTTCAGACTACGGTAGCCTTTATTGACAACAAATTGAGTATTTATGATAACAAAAGAACACAGGAGTTAGGAGAAGGAGCAGACCACCCAGCCTCCTGTGTCAGATTGCCCAGTCACCTTTCTGCACTAACCCTATATCCTTTGATTCTTTTCAAATCTAAATATCTAGAGATCTCTGCATTGAATATACTGAGTAACTTGAATCTCCATATCCCTCTGGATATTAATTCCAAAGTATCACTATCCTATTCGGGAAGAAATGACATCACCTCTGTCTGAAGCACTTTTGGTCGTGGTTTATGTTTATTAGTTTCACTTGTATTCACGAGGTACAGTGAAAAAAATTGTTTTGCATGCTATCCAATCAAATCAGATAATACTATCTATAAATACAATTGAGTCCAACTCGAGTACAATAGGCAGAGTGAAGGGAACAAAAAAGAGTACAGAATATAGTCCTCAGCATTAGAGTGCAATGTTGATGATTGTTTAGTTTAATTAGAGATACAGCATGGAAACAGGCCCTTCGACCCATCGACCCCCATGTCGACCAATGATCCCCATGCACTAGCACTATCCTACACAGTATAGATAATTTAGGATCCTTATGAAGCTAATTAACCTACAAAGCTGTATGTCTTTGGAATGTGGGAGGAAACTGGAGCACCCGGGAAAAAATCATGCGTTTAAAGGAAGAATGTACAAACTCCGTACAGACAGCACCAGTAGTCTGGATTGAACCCGGGTTTCTGGTGCTGTAATCATAATCATAATCATACTTTATTAGCCAAGAAAGACAGTTTAAAAAGAGCGGCAAGATCCGGTCCTAGTCCCAGTTCTTACGTGGAGCTCACAGAAGCAGCAAGCAGAAGCAGAGAGCAGAGACTATTGACTTGAAGGTCCATGAGAAAGAATATGGGTCACAGGGAAAGACAGTTTAAAAAGTGTGAGTCTTTGGCTCAAGAGTCTTCGGTGAGGAGACTGAGGCAAGGAGGCTACACTTGATTCGAAAGTTGTGATTTTTTTTGTCCATCAAAGAAATGGCAGGTAAGTTGGTGCAGTGTGTTTCTTGCAGGATGTAGGAAGTCAGGGACACTGCTGGTACTTCTGGAAATCACACAGGCGGAAATTGTGTCCAGGTGCAGCTCCTGAATGAACGTGTTTGGGAGCTGGAGCAGCAGTTGGATGACCTCAGGACCATTTGGGAAAACTAGAATTTCCTGGACAGGACCTACAATGAGGTTGTCACACCAAGGATACAGGAAGAGCGAAGGTAGGAGACTAGGAGAAAGACGAGTAAACATGGAGTGTAGGAGACTCCGGTGGCTGTACCTACTGAAAACAGGTGCACCCTCTTGGAAGCGGATGACACAACAAGGTTGAGTGGTAGTCAGGGCTGTAACTCCAACCCTGGTGCTGAGGCCCAATGGGGAAGAGTGACATCAGGCAGAGCGATAGTGGGGGGGTGACTCCATCGTCAGAGATGCGGACAGGATACTCTGCGGCAACAGGCAAGACTCCAGGATGGTGGTTGCCAGCGTCCAGGACGTCTCGGAGCAGCTGCACGACATCTTCAAGAGTGAGGAGGAGCAGATGGAGGTTGTTGTGCATGTTGGCAAGAATTATAGAGGTCGAAAGAGGAAGGAGGTTCTGCAACAAGATTTTATGGAATTGGGCAGAAAAGCAGGACCTGCAGGGTAGTGATCTCAGGATTGCTTCCAGTACCTCGTGCTAGTGAAGGTAGGAATAGGAAGATAGAGGATATGAATGTATGGCTGATGAGTTGGTGCATGGGGCAGCGATTCGGATTTCTGGATCATTGGGATCTCTTCCGGGGAAGGGGTGACCTGTATAAAAGGGATGGGTTGCACCTAAACTGGAAGGGGACCAACATATTAGTGGGAAGGTTTGCTAATGCTACATGGGAGGGTTTAAACTAGATTGGCCGAGGGGTAGGATCTCATGCAGGACAGAGGCACAGGAGAGATTAGAAGTTGGTATGGAGGATGGTGTGGGAAATGTTAATGATCAGAATAGACAAAAAGCCAGTGAGCGAGGAAGGAGGATTGGTTTAAACTGCATGTATTTTAATGCAAGGTGCCTGACGGCTAAGGCAGATGAGCTTAGGGAGTGTATAGGTCCGAGCGACTGGGACATTGTAGCCTGGTTAAGGGAGGGGCAGGACTGGCAGTTGTGGGGTACAGGAGCTTCAGGAGAGACAGGGGTGAGGAAAACAGAGTGGGGGGTTGCATTGTTGGTTAAGAAGGATGTCACGGCTGTGATCAGAGGTGACATAATGGATGGTTCGTCTACTGAGGCTATATGTGTGGAGCTGAGGAACAAGAAAGGGATGCTAACCTTGTTGGGGGTGTACTACATACAAACCCCCAAATAGTCAACGGGAATTAGCAGAGCAAATGTGCTGGGAGATTGCAGACAGCTGCAGGTGAAATAAGGTTATTGTAGTAGGGCATTTCAACTTTCCCAATATAGACTGGGAAAATCATGGCATGAAGGGTTTAAATGGGGTGCAATTCCTCAAAAGTGTTCAGGAGAGTTTCCTTAAACAGTATGTGGAGGCCCCCACACGTGGGAGGGCAACGCTGGATCTAGTATGGGGAAATTGGGAAGGGCAAGTAAATGAAGTGTGTGTGGAGGAGCCTTTTGGGACAAGTGGCCACAGTTCGATTAGGTTTAAGATAGTTATGGATCGGGACAGAGAGGGTCCATATGTTAAAATACTCAACTGGGGTAAGGCCAACTTTGAGGGAATGAGAGAAGGTCTCGCTCAAGTTGACTGGAGCAGGTTATTTGAGGGGAACGGAACATCGGCCAAGTGGTATGTTTTTAAACAACAACTGGAGAGAGATCAGGATGTGTACGTCCCTGTTGGAGTGAAAGGCAAAGCAAGCAAACTTAAGGAAACTTGGCTGACAAGGGAAATTGAGACATTAGTCAAAAACAACAAGGATGCATGTGGCAGGTATAGACAGCTGGGATCAAGTGCATCCCTGGACGTGTTTCGGGAGATAAGGAGCAAACTAAAAAAGGAGATCAGAAGGGCAAACATGGGCCAGGAGAGAGCTCTGGCTGGTAGCATAAACGACAATCCCAAAAGATTTTATAAATACATAAGGGGGAAAAGGGTAACTCAAGAGAGAGTGGGACCTCTCAGGAATAAGAGCGGTCACCTCTGTGTGGAGACTCAGGAGATGGACAAGGTCCTCGATTAGTATTTCTCCTCTGTATTTACCGAGGAGAAAGACAGTAGGATGGAGGAAATTGGAGCAGTCACTGGAGGTGCCATGAGAACAGTCATGGTTACTGTCGAGGAAGTACTGAAGGTACTGTAGTGTTTGAAGCTAGACACATCTCCAGGGCCTGATCAGATATATCCGAGGACATAGCGGGAAACTAGAGAGGAAATTGCGGGAGCCCTGGTTAAAATTTATGAACCATCCTTAAATACAGGAGAGGTGCCAGAGGATTGGAGGGTGGCAAATGTTGTGCCTCGTTTCAAGAAGAGCTGCAGGGAAAATGCTGGGAACTATAGGCCGGTGAGCGTAACATCTGTAGTTGGTAAGTTACTGGAGAGTATTCTGAGGCATAGGATATGTAGCGCTTCTTTGCCCTCTGCATGAGCTGCGCCCCAGGTTCGTTAACTTTAATTCCCTTATAGGTGTTAGTTAACCCTTAATTTAAGTATTTATGCACTCTTTAAATTTGGACAATAGGGCACCTTCAATTTCAATATTAAATGGTATACCTTACTGTAGAAACAGTTAAAATAAATCAACTGACAACTATGTTCCAATGAATTACCTTCACATTTATTCTATTAATTAACATTAAAAATATGTTGGTCGGAAATACGAAATGGAATATCAATAACCAAAAATATGGTGTTTTACTGGTGTTTCTCACACAGATATTCAAACAACACCACTCAATAAATCAATCTTTGTATAGTACCTTTCAGTATTAATTACTATGTGGGCCCACACACTCACTCACACAAGCCGGCAACATGAAGCACAACAAGAATAACCCCACGTTGCAGGCCTGGTCGAAGCAGTAGAGCGTCGCGGCCAAATACAGTTGAAGCCGACAAGTGCACAGTGCAGAAGCTCACAAGATGGCGGGCGAATGGTGAGTTGCTGGCGAGTTGGCTGACCAGAGAGGACCCCATGTGACAGAAGTCTTCCTTCTCCCTTGGTGTCTCCTGGGCTCAGCTAACCGTTGCTCCCACTCTTCCCATAATCACAAAGTCCAGACAGCGACAGTCTTTATTTAAGTCTTAATCTCACCTCACCACGAGGAAAGATATTTAAGCTGTTTACTGACCGAGTAGGACAGTCAAAACTTAGTTTTCTCAGCCTCTGTTCTTCACATGTCTCTCTCTCCTCCTGCCCAGGACTTCTTCTGTCCTTCTCCTCACCAAATCACCCACAATTTCTAAGCTCCCGCCCCCAACCAATCACCACACAGGAAAAAGTATCTAACTCATTAACAACAAATCAAATGCATTTAAATCCATCCACACAGGCTGCACACATTTTCACCAGGTACACTGCAGAAAAATATTTAAAGGGGCAGTAGCACATATCAATGTGAAACAGCTAATGACATCAAACACCTATTCACAGCAAACTTATATAAAGTTCTTAATATGAAAACTAATGAAATAGTCATGGATATGAAGTTACACAGGGCTACACCCTCTGTAGATGAAATGTGTGTACACCTTTAAATATAGTGACGTAACCACTTCTAACCACTCCCCTTATCATTCAGTATAATTGTGACCTTCCCACCCTTAGCTCTCTCTCTAGTATCCGTGACAGACTACATAGAGCTAGGGCAGTGATGTGTGTGTTTAATTAATAAATTAGTAGTAAAGATTCTCCGTGTGAGTGCCAATTCTGTACATCGTGTCAGAAGTGGGATAAATAACAACGTTCCAGCAATCCTTCCACACTGCGAACCGCGCGCTCAGCCAGGCCATTGCTTTGTGGGTATTCCAGGCTGCTCGTGTAGTGACGGAAGTTCCACCTATCAGCGAAATCACGGAACTCAGCACTGGTGAACTGACTGCCATTGTCCGAATGTAGGCTGGCTGGGGATCCGAAGGTCACGAAGTGGCGGCGCAGTTTCTCGATGACAGCAGATGACGAGAGCGAGTGAAGCTGGTCAACCTCGAACCAGCTGGAGTAAGAGTTGACAAGCACCAGGAAGTGTTTACCACGCCACTCGAAAATATCAGTTGCTACTGCAGACCAGGGAAGCTCAGGAGCAGGCTGCTGCATGAGAGGCTGCTGTTGCAGAGCGAGGCTGTTGCAAGTCGGACAGGAGGAGACCCTCTTCTGGATATATTGAGCCATGTCAGGCCAGTAGAACTGGCTTTGAGCGTTGGACAGAGTGTCCTCGGACCCGAGTTGACCACGATGGTACAATCTATCGGAGGTCACGTCAACACCTCCGGCTTGTGAACGAGCTTCTTCCCCTCCCGCTGCCCCGTATGCCACCCCCCCCCCCCCCCCCCGTTACGTCTATGCCACCTCGACCCGTGCCGGCTCATTCCTCCCTGCCTTCGCCACGGTCTCATTCGCCCTCTCCTGTGCGTCCACCCGTTGCGCCCCCCGTTTCTCCGCCTTCTCCATCCTCTCCGTCCTCTCCGTCCCCCCCTGGTTCCCCTATCGAGGGTGTCCCTCCTGCCCAGGCGCCGGCCCCTTTCGTTCCCGTTGGGGGGGGGGAAGTGATGGCGAGGTACAGACGCGGTCTGGCTGCCTGGTCAAGCCGCCCGACCATTATGGTGATTTCGTGTGATCTTTGCTTCTTGTATAACTGCGGTTTATTTTCCCTTAGTGTATGAGATGTGGTCGCCCTGTCACAACTTAGTGATTTTTTCTTTTATAGGGCAAGGATGTAGATGAAATGTGTGTACACCTTTAAATATAGTGACGTAACCACTTCTAACCACTCTCCTTATCATTCAGTATAATTGTGACCTTCCCACCCTTAGCTCTCTCTCTAGTATCCGTGACAGACCACGTACAGCTAGGGCAGTGATGTGTGTGTTTAATTAATAAAGTAGTAGTAAAGATTCTCCGTGTGAGTGCCAGTTCTTACACCCTCCCCCTGCTAAACGTCTGATGTCCCTATCAGGCTAACCTACTGTGCACTAAACACATCTGCTTACTTGGGCTCTTTAGATGGATTCTGAACTTAACATTAATCTTGGTTCACTAGTGTCTGTGGTCTCCGTGTCACAGTATTTTTGAATAATCAGGCCTCTATAAACTATCGTCACAGGTCTGTCGTTGGCTGTCCAAGTTTGTCATAACTGAGGTGTAGGACAGGTTTCACAAGCCATTTGGCACGGGGTGTCTGGGAGGACTCAGCAACCACAGCCGAGGTGCTAGGTGTAGGGATGTCTCCCTCCCCCAACTCTGTGTCCACCACAGAGTCTTGGTGTGGCTGTAAGGGTTCTTCCAGATCTTCTGTTGCTACTGGCAGTTCATCCACTTGATCCTCCTCTTCAGGTGAGTTATGATCATTGGAGCAGACGCTGATAGCTGTATCTATCATGACCGGACCACGTCTGTGTTCAGCCTCCAGGCCTTGGGTTTGCGGACGTAGACAGAGTTTTAGCTGGGGTAAGTAGTAATTACTCTCCTCTTCAGACTCTGAAGTCTGGTCTTCTTGACTCACATGTTCTGGGTTTTGGGCTTGACATTTTACTTTCTGTGCTCTGGTTATTGGTTTCTTTGGTTGTGTTTGCCTCTCTGCAGGTGTAGGCAGTCTTACCAAGTAACCAATGGGAAGCAAGTGATCTCTGTGCATTGTTTTCACTATGCCTGTTCCTCTCTCTGGTTTCACACGATACACCGGAAGATTGGGCAACTGGGCTATCACCACATAGGGCAAGGGGTTCCATCTGCCCTGTAGCTTGTGTTTTCCAGTGATGCCAAGATTGTGAACCAGGACACGGTCTCCTTCTTGCAGTGTCTGATTTCTCACTCTTGCATCATAGAGTCTTTTGTTCCGTTCATGATTTTTGGAAGCTGCTACCTGGTAAGCATCCCGCAACTCTTTTTTCATTTTGGCCACATATTGGTGATGCTTAAGACCATCCTCTTCATCCCAACCAATGCCAAAACACAGATCCACTGGTAGCTGCGCCTCTCTCCCGAACATTAAAAAGTAGGGTGAGTACCCTGTTGCATCATTTCGGGTGCTGTTATATGCATGCACTAGCTGGCTTATGTGTGGGCTCCATTTGGGCTTTAGAGCTGGATCAAGGGTGCCAAGCATGGACAGGAGAGTATGATTGAATCTCTCAGGTTGGGGGTCTCCCTGAGGGTAGTACGGAGAGGTTCTCAACTTGCAAATGCCAAGCATGGTCAGGAGCTCTTTGATAATTTTGCTCTCAAAGTCGCGACCCTGATCTGAGTGGATGCGTGCTGGCAGTCCGTAGTGAACAAAGAACTTTTCAATGAGGACATTAGCCATGGTGAGGGCCTTTTGATCTTTCAGCGAGAATGCCGGAACATACCTTGTGTAATGATCTGTGATGACCAGCACATTGGCAATGCCTTTGGAGTCGGGCTCAATAGAAAGGAAATCTATGCAGACCAAGTCCAACGGTCCATTACTCGTAATCTGTTGCATAGGGGCAGCTCTGTGTGGAAGGGACTTCCGGGCCACACATCTCCCACAATTCTGGATGTAGGTTGCAATCTCAGAGACCATTTTGGGCCATTAAAATCAGTTTCTGACAGGCTCTGTGGTTCTTTTAATGCCGAGGTGACTAATGCCGTCGTGCACTGACTTCAGAACCATTGATTTGTACTGAGCAGGTAAGATAAGCTGACTCACCTCTTTTCCAGAGGGTCTCTTAATGACAGGAGGTCACACTTTATCCGAAGCTTGGAACTTTCTCGCTACAGCAAGGCAACATCAGAATTTGGATGTTTAGGAGCTGGGTCACATTTGCTCAGCTTCACTTGAAACATTACCACACAGATGGCAGGGTCTAATCTCTGGGCCTCTAGCAGTTCTTTAGGGTTCAACTGCTCAAGCTCATTGGCCTCCACTTGAGTGAGGTAGGAATAGGATCGGGGGAAGCACCTAGTTGGTCGACACATCTAGTGGTGCTTTCGCCGGGACCACATGCAGCGATTCTTCGGCAGAGAGCTTTCATCCCAGAAGCAGGAACATCCACCCATCCATCCTCTGTCTCCTGATGATTTCTGGAAAGCAAGTCTGCATCAATGTTTTCACGACCAGGCTTATACTGAACGTTGAAGTCATAGGTGGAGAGGGCAGCTAGCCACCTGCGGCCTGTGGCGTTAAGCCTGGCAGTAGTTAAGACATACGTGAGCGGATTATTATCCGTTCTCACAGTGAATTTGGTGCCATACAAATAGTCATGGAACTTATCGACTACCGCCCATTTCAAAGCTAGAAATTCTAACTGGTGGATGGGATAGTTCTGCTCTGACTGGCTGAGCTTGCGACTGGCGAAAGCAACTGGACTGAGTCCTTCGGGATGCTCTTGATTCAATACAGCTCCCAGGCCATTCAGGCTTGCGTCTACATGCAATATGTAGGGCCTTGTCATGTCCGTGAAAGCAAACACAGGAGCATGCGTGAGCTTGTGGATGATGCTGTAAAAGGCGTCATCACAAGCTAAGGTCCAATGGTCGCTAAACGGCTCTGAGACTTTAAAGTAGTCTTTCTTGTCCTTGAAGGTGGTTTTGTTTTTGCGTTTAGCTGGAGGGTACCCTTTAGTTAGATCTGTGAGTGGCAGAGTAGTTCTCAATGAACTGCCGACAGTACCCACAAAATCCTAGAAACTGCCTCGGGGACATTAGGTTAATGGGGTTCTTCCACTTTGTGACGGCACTAACTTTCTCCCGGTCGGTTGCGACGCCGGCGACGGAGGCAATGTGCCCCAGGAATTTCACTTGTGGTAGACAGAATTGGTATTTGTCAATTGAGATCTTGAGTCCACATTCCTGCAGCCGATCCAAAACTTTGAGGAGACGTTCTTCGTGTTCCTCTAGTGGTTTTCCAAACACTATCATATCATCAAGATACACAAGAAGTTGGATCAGATTCATGTCTCCTACAGCCTTCTCCATCAATCTTTGAAAGGTTGCAGGAGCACCTGTGATGCCTTGAGGCATCCGCTCAAACTGGAAAATTGACATTCCAGCAAACACCTATTCACTGCAAACTTATATAAAGTTCTTAATGAGAAAAAACTAATGAAATAGTCATGGATATGAAGTTACACAGGGCTACAGATATATAGGCATTTGGTTGGGCAAGGGCTAATTAAGGACAGTCAGCATGGTTTGGTATGTGGGAGGTAATGTCTCACAAATCTGATTGATTTTTTGAAGACATGAAAGGTTGATGAAGGCAGAGCTGTAGATGTTGTGTGCATGGACTTTAGTAGGCGATCAACAAAGTGCCTCATGGTAGGCTTCTCTGGAAGGTTAAATCTCATGGGATGCAAGGAGAGATGGCTGAATGGATAGCAAATTGGCTCCATGGATGGAAGCAGAAGGTGATTGTGGAAGGTTGCTTCTCAGAATGGAGGCCTGTTACTAGTGGTGTGTCACAGGGTTCGGTGCTGGGCCCTTAACTGTTTGTCATCTACATCAATGATTTTGATGAGAACATACAGGGCAAGATTAGCAAGTTTGCTGATGATACAAAAGTTAGTGGTTTTGCAGATAGTGAAGATGGTTGTGAACGATTGCAACAGGATCTGAATCGATTGGCCAGGTGGGCGGAGGAATGGTTAATGGAATTTAATACAGAGAATTGTGAGGTATTGCATTTTGGGACGTTGAACGAGGGCAGGACATACACAGTAAATAGTAGGCCGCTGGGTAATGTTGTAGAGCAGAGGGATCTAGGAGTACAGGTGCATGGTTCCTAGTAGGTCGAGTCGAAGGTGGATAAGGTGGACAAAAAGGCTTTTGGCACTTTGGCCTTCATCAGTCAGAGTATTGAGTATAGAAGTTGGGAGGTCATGTTGCAGTTGTATAAGACGTTAGTGAGACTGCAATTAGAATATGGTATTCAGTTCTGGGCATCATGTTATAGGAAATATATTGTCAAGCTTGAAAGGGTTCAGAAAAGATTTAAGAGGATGTTGCCAGGACTAGAGGGTGTGAGTTATAGGGACAGGTTAAGTAGGCTGGGTCTCTATTCCATGGAGCGTAGGAGGATGAGGGGAGATCTTGTAGAAGTATACAAAATAATGAAAGCAAAAAATCGGGTAGATGCACAGCCTTTTACCCAGAGTAGGGGAATCGAGGATCAGATGTTCAAGGTGAAGGGGAAAAGATTTAATAGGAATCCAAGCGGTAACTTTTTCACACAGAGGGTGGAGGGGGTATGGAACAAGATGCCAGAGGAGGTATTTGAGGCTGAGACTATCTCATCATTTAAGAAGCAGTTGGACAGATACATGGAAAGGACATGTTTGAAGGGTTATGGACCAAACGCAGTCAAGTGGGACTAGGGTAGCCGGGACATTGTAGGTCGATGTGGGCAAGTTGGGCTGAATGGCCTGTTTCCACATTGTATCAGTCTATGACTTTATTACTCTAAGTATGTTTTGCAACATACGAGGAATTTGATTTGCCATATAGTCATGCCAATAAAAAGCAACAAAACACAGAAAATATATTTTAACATAAACTTCCACCACAGCAACTCCCCCACATTCCTCACTGTGATGGAAGGCGAAAAAAAAGTTCAATCTTTACCCTTGTTTGTCCTCCCGTGGTCGGGGGTCTCTGGCCTTTTATTGATGGGACGATCTTGGCTCCCACAGCCAATGGTTGAGCCCTCCGCATCAGGGCAATCAAGCTCCCGCATCGGTGGGATCTCAGCACCCCCGCGCCAGGCGATCAGATCCCGGGTTGGGGCTAGTTGAACCTTCTGTGACTTTGGAGCATCCCGTCATCAGTCCCTACCCAAGACTGCGAGCTCTTCGATGTTGGAATCTGCAGGCCGCGGTTGGAGCGTCGATTCCAGGCAAGGGATTGCAGGCTCCGATGGTAAGTCCACGGCACCACAGTCGGGCTCAATGTCAGTCCCAGGCAAAGCTTCCAGCTCCATGATGTTAGGCCACAGAAGGACCAGAGATACGTTCCGGAAAACGATCGCATCTTCGACAAGGCAAGAGATTTTCCCTGACCCCTTCTCCCCACATAAAACAAACCAGAGAACATTAACACATACTTTTAAAACACACAAAAAAATAACAAAAAAGACAAAAAGACAGACAGACCGTTGGCAAGGCTGCTATCGCTGACCTGGTGGAATTTGATTTGCCATACAGTTTAGGCAGCAACTCTACCATTGCACCACTGTGCCGCCCTTTTGGCAACCACTAAAGTTCTTCGCCTAACCTTTCCTCATTGAACAGATCTGAAATCTGTGAATACAAACTGTTGACGTATCTGTATGTCTCTTGCAGATATAAATGACTACTTCTCCAAAGAGCAGCTATTAATGCATATCCAAGTAAATAGAGAGAGTACAGGGGAGATTTACTAGAATGTTGCCTGGGTTCCAGCAACTAAGTTACAGAGAAAAGTTGAACAAGTTAGGTCTTTATTCTTTGGAGCGCAGAAGGTTAAGGGGGGACTTGATTGAGGTCTTTAAAATGATGAAAGGGATAGACAGAGTTGACGTGGATAAGCTTTTCCCATTGAGTGTAGGGAAGATTCAAACAAGAGGGCATGACATGAGAATTAAGGGACAGAAGTTTAGGGGTAACATGAGGGGGAACTTCTTTACTCAGAGAGTGGTGGCTGTGTGGAATGAGCTTCCAGCGGAGGTGGTGGGGGCAGGATCGATTTTAACATTTAAAAGTAAAGTGGATAGGTATATGGACGGGAAGGGAATGGAGGGGTATGGTCTGAGTGCAGGTAGATGGGACTAGGGGAAAATAAATGGTCGGCTCGGACTGGAAGGGCCGAGAAGGCCTGCTTCCGTGCTGCAATTGTTATACGGTTATATGGTTATATTCCTGCTTCAATAAAAAAATTGACGTCCTTACATTCCTTACAATAAGCTGTGACAAATTTGGTGATGATATTCATGTAAATGTATCATAAATTATGCCAATAATCAAAATGTCGTTTCTATACCAAAGTTAATATTTGTGAGGAGGAAAACAATTAATTCCATGGTGAAACGGCAGGGCAGTAGGGGAAATTGAAAAACTCTTTAACAGGACTCTTTAACATTTTTCTTTCAGGCTGTAACTTTCTACGATTCTGTGAATGCTACATGGTAATAGACTGTTTTACAGCACTCCTTAAATTATACCAGAACCTTAAATTAAGGACAAGCATGATTTCATAAAGTTTACTATTTCAAGAGAATTTAAAATAACCTCATTAAATAACATAAAAATCAATTTGTTCACATGCTAAGAAGAAACAAAACAGCAGCAGGAGGGAAAATAGCCACTTAGTCTTGCTCCATCATTCATCAGAATTCTTGGTGATTTTCCACTGATCTCTCTCGCTAGATTTCATTACCCCAGTGCCGTAAATCTCATTAAATCTCAGTCTCAAAGATGCTCAGTGTCTGGGCATCCACAGATATCAAGGGTAGAGAATTCCAAAGATCCAAAACCCTTCAAGTAAAAACAAATATACTCAAGAGGAAATGTTGAGGCCTCAATTTTCTACATTCAGGATATGATTTACAAAAATAAAATTCTGGAAAATGTGTGAAGACCGCTTCATGGAACATTTTTGCCACTTTTAAGGCAACTCGTTGCATTGATTTAAAATTTGCTTGTGATCGAGTCAGATTGTTTCGTACTTATTCTCCCATTTGCCGCACCAGATTTATTTTACAATGTGCTTTGAATAAAACAGGGCAAACAGCATGGATGGGACACAGGAGCAATTACTTTACAAGTTGTAATAATGTACCTGCTGCAGACATAGCATCTCACATTGATATCACCTCTTTGAATTATGAAGGTAATTATTCCTTCATCGTGTCCAATGGTCTGAATAGCCCACAAGCTCACAGTGAGGTGTGAAACCATAACATGTAGCACACACTACTCACCTCTTTACTCTTTAACCAAGTCCAAAACAGTATTCAACAAGGTGATTATTAACGAGCTAAAGAGTAGGAAATGGCAGTTCCATTTGCACTTGAGATTGATCAAAGGAACATGTGTGTTTGTCCATGGAAGAATGAGACCATTATTGGAGTTTTGCCAATTTTCAGCTAAGGATGATTACGCCAGTTGCACTCATGCTTGCAATCCATTAACTTGGAAATTTATATTATGTAACAAGGATAGTGAATGTTTTCTTTTGGGCAGCGCTAAATTGATGGAGATATTCTCGGATTGGGTTATTTCCAGGAGCTTTTATACAAGGTATTTCCATATTTAATACTAAATGGTTGATGGCCTTGGAATGGGTCCAAAGATTCAAATGATCCACCATATTCCCAAAGCATTCACTTTTTGTTTAATATCGTTTGCCCTAGAAATCACAATTCAGCACTTCAATAGGTGTGGTGAAATGTGGTTGAATGCAATTAACATTTCCTTTGTTGTTGCCTCCATCTAATTGTTGTCACCTAGGTAGTCATAGAGTCTTACAGAGTGGAAACAGGCCCTTCATCCCAACTTGCCCATGCCGGCCAACATGTCCCATCTCACTTGCCCGAATTTGGCCAATATTACTCTAAACCTGTCCTACCCATGTACATGTCTAAATGTTTCTTAAACATTGCGATAGTACCTGCCTCAATTTGCGTGAAAATGTTATCCCTCAGATTCCTATTAAATCTTTCCCCCCTCAACTTGTCAGTGCCTGCTGAAAAGTGTGTAAAATAGAAACATTGAAACAGTTGGCCATTCAACTCTGCAGGCCTGTTTTGCTAAATTGTTATCTGAATTGTGATCTAATTCAACATATCCACCTTTATATTTTCAAGAGAGTTTTAGATTTAGCTCTTGGGGCTAAAGGAATAAAGGGATATGGGGGCAAAAGCAGGAATGGGGTACTGATTTTAGATGATCAGCCATGATCATATTGAATGGCGGTGCTGGCTCGAAGGGCTGAATGGCCTACTCCTGCACTATTTTGCTATGTTTCTATGTTTCTATGCAAGGGATTTCCAAGAGGTTTTTAGCAGCTTCCATGCATAGAATTATAAAATTTAATCCTGACAAACCTGGTTCTGAATTTGAGATCCCCAAAATAGCTGTGGCATGAAAAAACTGAGGTGAGTGATGACATGCTTTGCCAGAGACCTTAAATTCAAGTCCCTGGACATCAGATTTGGATACAAGATACGAGATACAAGATACATTTACTTGCCACGTGTGCCAATTGGCACAGTGAAATGAAATCACCATACAGCCATACAGTAAAAATTAAGAACACACATAGGGTTGATAGAATTCGACATAAAACAGCCCCACACAGCAGGATCAAAATTTCCTACCATGAGGGAAGGCACCAAAGTCAGTCTCTTCCCCTGATGGTCCCCACTGTTCACCCGTGGTCGGGGCCTCACCGAGCCCTCCCCAGTTGCCGCTACAGGTGGCCCGATGTTCAGGCCCCCTCGCCGGGGTGATGTAAGTCCAACGTCGGGGCTGGGGGACCTCCTCAGCAGCCTGGACCCCGAGTCAGCCCCCTCCTACCAGAGTCTGCGGCTCCCAAAGTCGGCAGGGCGCGCCGGGTAGAGATGCAACGCTGGAGGCCCTAGGCAACGGGCCCCAGGACTCCACAGCGCCGCCAGCGTTGGAAGCTATCCCAAACCGGAGCTCCACGATGTTGGAGCAGCAGCCCAATGCTGCGGAACTCCAAATGGCGACCCAGGTAGGCATTGCCCGCTCCGTGGTGACTCCAGCACCGTGCCACCGCTGTTGCAGCTCTGGTCCAGTTCCCAGTCCCCGGCAGGAAAGGCCGCTCCGATCCAGGAGGTAGGCCGCGAGGTGGGGGGGCGAGGACGCGACTCGGAGAAATAGTCGCGTCCCCACCAGGAAGCGACTGGGAGTTAGTTTCCCCCTTACCCTGCCCCCTCCCCCACATATAAAAGTTAAAGACTCCCCCAAAAACAGACTTTAAACTGACTAAAACATTTTTAAAAAGGTGGAGAAACAAATGGGCTGCAGGCAGATATTTTATCAACTGTCAAAATAAACAGAAATTGCACAGATAAAACTTCAAATAACTATTCTACCACATGCACATAAATATTATGGCCTATGTGAATTCAGAGTACTCACAGCATTGAACTATTGTATGCATGTGACCACTTGTGCCTCCTCACCCGATTGTGCTGGTTTTGAATTTGCGGAGTCCGTTTCTCTAGAAGAAGGTGGAGCATTAAGGGCATCGGGAGACCCACTCCACTGAGAAATATCTTACTGGGGACTGCCAAGAAAAAAAGGAGGATCTAGCAGTGGGCTGCCGAGAAGGATGGGGGGACCTGACGGGATGGCCGCAGAGAGTGAAGGGGGACAGGGTGGGGGACCACTGAGAGTGAAGCGGGGATCAAGCAAGGGGGCCACCTGCTGCCACGTGCTGCAGCACGCAGAATATAGGACAGTTCGGTGAACTTTTGTAACGTTGGCAGTGCCAGAAACGCAGTGCCACTTGTGTACTGCCTAGGTGAGGTCTGCTGTATAATTTTACCGGGTTGTATGCAAAAATAAGCATTTCACTGTACATGGGACAATAAAGTATCAATGAATAATTGGATAGTACCCTCTTTCTCTTTTGCCATCCACAAAATTAGGGGATTAAAATGCATTTTTTCTATTGCTGAGTTGCTTATTAATTAACCAGTATGTGAAAATTCCTCATCCTCAATTGCACATCTGTACCAGAATTCACTGGAGGTTAATGGAATATACACTGTAGGAGCTAAGGCAGTGGTTGGTGGAATATTGTGTAAAGCATTGTAAGTTATGAGACTGAATTAATTATGACCACAGGGTGAACATGCGAACTCCACACTGACAGTATCAGAGGTCAGGATCAAACATGGGCCTCTAGCGCTGTGAAGCAGGAACTTTACCATCTGCAACACTGTGCGACCATTAAATGATGATGATGATGGTGATGCACATTTATTACAGTCCATGTCAGGATATATGAGTAAAATGTAAAGACTTGCTGTACTTCCTTTGTGGGTGGAGATGCAGACGACCACAGATGCTGGAATTTGGAGCACAAAATAATGCTGGAGGAACTTATTGGATTAAGAATTGTGAGTATAGACTTTAATTAGCATACAAAAATATTTACCCTTATCTTTCTGAGAGAAGTCACCAATCTAAAACATTAAGTGTTGTTTGCCCTTCACAGCTGTTGCCTGGCCTATTGACTGTTTCCAACATGTTTGAGTTTATTTATAATTGCTAGCTTTGCTAGCCGTGGGTCTCCCGACCTAACTTCTGACTTTAGGGAAAATTATAGTGCACTTTTACTTTATCTGTTGCAGCATATTTCTTCAGCCTACTCGGCACTTTTGGAGTCATTCCAAATGTTTTTCAACTGCTATCAGACTGCCACAGGAATAAATAAGTTGGGAGCAGAAAATGTTTGAGGGATGATGATAGTTTGGGGAGTTACAAGCGGAACACCAGAAGGTATACCAGATTGCCATGAACGCCAGGAACTCCCTAATCGCTATCAGGGATGTCTTAGCAGGAGCGCCTGTACCAGCCGATGGCAACTGAGGGAACAGGTCCACCCATGCCCTTGAGATTAATAAAACTGGCAGAAGCAATGTCTTACTAGCCAAGTTGTGCTCGGGTCTATGGGAGCGGATGGGCTTGCTGAAAAATTATGCTGCTGGCTGACGGCATCTCACGATTCACTAAGAAGGGAAGTGAGAGTTAATGGGCAGAGCCAACCACAGCAAGAGTGATGCCATGCCCTCCAGCAACAGGTCTGACCAAACAACCGTCACATCACACATACTGTATTCTTCCATTCCAAATAATTCTATGTGCCTATCTAAAAGCCTCTTAAATACTGCTATCATATCTGCTTCCAGCACCACTCCTGGAAACGCATTTCTGGTACCCAATACTCTCGGTATGAAAAACGTGCATTGCTAACGGCATAGCTTTAAGGTCAGAGGGTCCATCTTTCCCACTCTGTCCTTAAAACTGTGCCCTTTAGTCTTTGACATTTTCTCTCTGGAAAGAGTTTCTGACTATCTACCTATCTGTGCCTCTCATAATTTAATATACTTTGATCAGGTCTCCTCTCAACCTCCAACAAAAAAAAAAGGATTTTTAAACATCTCTTTATAGCTAATCCCCTCTATCGGTAGCATTCCTGAACCTGATCCTTCCAATCCCTGGAGCTGCCAAGGATGGGCCTGGCCTCATTGTAGCACAATGTTCTGTTCAATTGGACCTAGCCACACGACTTATCCTGCATGGAAAAGTTATTTCAAAATATCACATTTGACCACAGGTCCATCAGGCAGTTGCCAGCACAGAACATCCTGCAGGCACTTGCGGACAAGACATGATGGATCTTGAGGGAGTGTTCCCTGAGAAAAAAATCCAAATCATCCAGTGGAATGCTTCATTGCACAAATTAATCAATAAGCACCAAGACCTCAGTTGACTGGCCGTGTGAGGGGCTCTTCAGTCTGCATGATTGGACTCTGACCGCCAATGCATGCTGCCCTCAGGACAATTGGACAGGCTGCTACTGTGTAGATTTGTAAAGCAGTTCAGGAAAAGGATGCAAGAAACCTTGTCGAGGGTCAGTCTGAGCACTGGAAAAATGGTGGATTTTTATTTATGTGCCATTCACAGGATTGCATAGTGATCATTGGTGATCATTTTCCAATGTTCTATAGATTCAGGATCAGTTCCTGTGAATTGGAGGGTAGCTAATGTTATCCCACTTTTTAAGAAAGGCGGGGGAAAGAAAACAGGCAATTATAGACCAGTTTGCATGACATTGGTGGTGCGGAAGATGCTGGAGTCAATTATAAAAGTTGAAATAGCAGCACATTTGGATATCAGTAGCAGGCTCGGTTTGAGTCAGCATCGATTTACAAAGGGGAAATCATGCTTGACTAATCTTCTGGAATTTTTTGAGGCTGTAACAGGGAAAATGGACAAGGGAGAGCCAGTAGATGTAGTGCACCTGGATGTTCAGAAAGCATTTGATAAGGTCCCACATAGGAGATTAGTGGGCAAAATTAGATCATATGGTATTGGGTGTAGGGTGCTGCCATTGATAGAAAATTGGTTGGCAGGCAGGAAACAAAGAGTAGGGATTAACGGGTCCCTTTCAGAATGGCAGGCAGTGACTAGTGGGGTACCGCAAGGCTCGGTGCGGGGACTGCAGCTATTTACAATATACATCAATGATTTAGATGAAGGGATTCAAAGTAACATTAACTTTGGTGGCAAAACCAGGAAGGCAGTTTATTATCTAAATGGAGTCAAGTTAGGAAAAGGGGAAGTACAATGGGATCTGGGGGTCCTTGTTCATCTGTCAATAAAAGTAAGCATGCAGGTATAGCAGGCAGTGAAGAAAGCAAATGGCGTGTTGGCCTTTATAACAAGAGGAATTGAGTACAGGAGCAAAGAGGTCCTTCTGTAGTTGTACAGGGCCCTAGTGAGACCACACCTGGAGTATTGTGTGCAGTTTTGGTCTCCCAATTTGAGGAAGGGCATTCTTGCTATTGGCAGAGTGCAGCGTACGTTCACCAGGTTAATTCCTGGGATGGCAGGACTGTCATATGTTGATAGAATGGAGCAGCTGGGCTTGTATATTCTGGAATTTAGAAGGATGAGAGGGGATCTTATTGAAACATATAAAATGATTAAGGGTTTGGACACGCTAGAGGCAGGAAACATGTTCCCGATGTTGGGAAGGTCCAGAACCAGGGGCCACAGTTTAAGAATAAGGGGTAAGCCATTTAGAACGGAGATGAGGAAAACATTTCTCACACAGATAGTTGTGAATCTGTGGAATTCTCTGCTACAGAGGGCGGTGAAGACTGGTTCCCTGGATGTTTTCAAGAGGGAGCTAGACAGAGCTCTTAATAATAGCGGCATCAAGGGATATGGGGAGAAGGCAGGGATGGGGTACTGATTGTGGATGATCTGCCATGATCGCATTGAATGGCAGTGCTGGCTCGAAGGACAAAATGGCTTACTCCTGCACCTATTGTCTATTGTCTATTGTCTATTTCATATTGAGACAAACATCTACTGGAGGACGATCATAAACTTAGTGAAAAGTTCATGTTCACCTGCCCGATACTTGTTGGACTTTAAGTACAATGCCCATAAGGGAATTTTGCCGACTGGCACATTCCAGCTGCATGAGAATGCACTACATGATGCATTGAAGCTTGGTGGTGTCAACACAAATGCATTGTGAGAATGGACTACAGTCTAAGATCTTTCTGCCATGAGACAATTGTATCATCTGAGGAGATTACATGAGTGGCATAGGTGCTTCTTACAAAAAACACTACAAATATATGCAACCAATAGCACAGCAAATGCAAAGACTGAATGGCATTATTGAACATATAGAAAGGCAAGCACTTTTTTGTATTTCTTGTATATATTGTTATGAATGAAGCATTTTTTTCATATTGTTGGTGAGATATCAGATGTGAGGCAGAGTTGTGGATTGAAATGCAACCCAGACATTTAATGACCAGAACATTGCCAGCCACTCACATTAATTCTGCAAGGGTGCTACAATGCTGGCACTGTGATCATTGAGTGGAATATTATTGACACATGTGCTGAGGTACAGGGAAAGGTTTTATTTGCATGTTATCCAATTAAATCAAATAATACTATATCTGAACACAATCGAGCCAAACTCAAGTACAATAGGTAGAGCAAAAAGGAAGATACAGTGTGCAGAATATAGTACTCAGCATTGTAGCATAACTGTTCCAGAGAAAAAAAAAACAATATCTACAATGAGGTAGGATAGAGAATTGGGACTGCACCCAAGCTTATGCAATGGTTCAGAACCAAATAACTCAGTTGAGAACTTTTGCAAAGAAAAACAGAAGAGTTATCAACAGTATCCTTCCAATAATGTCATTATCACAGGAGCTTGCTGTGTGCAAAACTGGCTTATTTGTTTCCTACCATTATACTTTTAGTTACAGTGCATTCAGAATGTAGTCAGACACCTTCACATTTTCCACATATTGTTACGTTACAGCCTTATTCTAAAATTGATTTTTTTTTTAAATCATCAATCTACCCACAATACCTCATAATAAAAAAAGCAAAAACAGGTGTTTAGACATTTTTGCAAAGTAATTAAAAATAAATAGCTGAATATCACGTTTATATTACTATGACACTCAAATTTGAGCTTTGGTGCATCCTGTTTCCATTGATTATACTTGGGATATTTCTACAACTTGATTGGAGACCACAAGTGGTAAATTAAATTGTTTGTACACCATTTGGAAAGGCACACCTAGCTATTTTAGGTCCCGCAGTTGTCAGCGCATGTCAGAACAAAAACCAACCCATGGAGACAAAGGAATTGTCGGTACACCTACAAGACAGGACTGTGTCGTGACACAGATCTGGGGAAGGGCATAAAACAATTTCTGCAGCATTACACGTCTCAAAGAGCACAATGGCCTCCGTCATTCTTAAATGAAATAACTTTGAAACCACCAGGACTCCGCATAGAGCTGGCCGCCTGCCAAACTGATCAATCGGGGAAGGAGGGCCTTGGTCTCTGTGGAGATGAGAGAAACTTGGGAGTTGGGAGAAACACAAGTCAACTATATCTGCAACACTCCACCAATCAGGCCTTTATGATAGAGTGGCCAGACGGAAGCCGCTCCTCAGTAAAAGGCACATGACAGCCCGCTTGGAGTTTGCCAAAAGGCACTTAAACAAGATTCTCTGGTCTGATGAAACCAAGATTGAACTCTGTGGCCTGAATGCCAATTGTCCCATCTGGAGGAAACCAGGCATCGCTCATCACCTGGCCAATACCATACCTACGGTGAAGCATGGTGGTGGCAGCATCATGCTATGGGGATGTTTTTCAGTGGCAAGAACTGGGAGACTAGTCAGCATCGAAGGAAAGATGAATGGACAGTACAGAGAGGTCTTTGATGAAAACCTGCTCCAGAGCATTCAGGACCTCAGACTGGGGCAGAAGTTCACGTTCCAACAGGACAACGACCTTAAGCACACAGCCAAGACAATGCCGGAGTGGCTTTCTGACAAGTCTGTGAATGTCCTTGAGTGGCCCAGCCAGAGCCCTGACTTGAACCTGATCGAATATCTCTGGAGGGACCTGAAAATAGCTGTGCATCGACGCACCCCATCCAACCTGATAGAGCTTCAGAGGATCTGCAGAGAAGAATGGGAAAAATTACCCAAATACAGGTGTGCCAAGCATGTAGTGACATACCCAAGAGGACTTGAGGCTGTGATTGCTGCCAAAGGTGCCTCAAAGTATTGAATAATGGATCTGAATACTTCTGTAAATGTGATATTTCAGTTATTTCTTTTTAATTACTTTGCAATAATTTCTAAACATCGGTTTTCGCTATTTTATTATGGGGTATTGTGTGTAGATTGATGATAAAAAATATATACTTAATCCATTTTAGAATAAGTCTATAACGTAACAAAATGTGGAAAAAGTGGAGGGGTCTGAATACTTTCTGAATGCACTATAGGTGTAGGACATCCTTCAGGAGTTATGGAGGAAGCAGCCATTAATACAAATGAGAACACATCGTCAAGAGCAATTTCAAAATATGAAGTACAAACAGTTTTAAACTGTTTTGAGATCTGTTTTGAGCTTAAAAGTTCAGCATTGTAAACAAGCAATATAGTCTGCAAAACGCAGGTCACTGGTCCGCAGCACAATGTCACTCAAGAGATATCATTTGCAAACTGATATGAACATGAGCCATTCCCGTAAGCCATGGCCAAACCTGCAGGCACTGGGGTCATGCCACATGGCTTACATCAAACCATGCACCAGATATTTTCAACTCAGCTATTTTACACCTCCGTGACAGAGTTCAAGGAAGGTTTCAGACCAAACTGATTATTTTGTTACTTCATACATTGAGCATGGTCATAGGTATATTTATTCCATCAATCAGTAATCAGAGCAATTGTATGTCCAGAATGTTAGCCCTCACAATGTTAATCTTGAATGTATGGGGTTTGTGGCTACAGACACATTTAGACCATAAATGTGAACACTTTGTCTCAACAAAGGTGTTTGGTGGTCTTGTCAGTCACAATGTATTCCTTTTGTAAATATGAAATTCGACAGATCTATTTATCTGTACTCAAAATATATTGAAGTAAACAATACAATAGCAACTGTTGAAGTTGCATTCAATCACCAGATGTTGTCTTTGTTCTTATGTGTATAAAAACATGATATACTTTGAGTTCAGGAGATTCTACTGAACAATTCTCCCTGGAGAGTGTCTTCCACCAAGTCCACTCCTGAACATCTGTTTGTGCTGAAAAAATAACTTTTATGCCAATGGCTCTGGTCTTTGTGTCCCAACAAATGTATTAACTACACTTCAAATGGTTTAAAAACTATCTATCAGGCAGATCCCAGTGTGTGCGAGCAGAAGGTATCACCTCCAGCTCTCTTAATGTATCCAAGGGTGTGCCACAGGGATCGGTTCTAAGACCTTTATTATTTACTATTTATATTAATAGTTTAGATCATAAAGCAGCGAACGCAAATTTTCACTTTTATGTTGACGACACAGTGATATATTGTTCTGCGTCTACCCCAAATCAGGCTCTCTGTCAGCTCCAAACTGCTTTTAACACTGTGCAATGTAACCTGTGTGATTTAAAACTTGTTTTAAATGCTGACAAGACAAAGCTCATGCTGTTCACTAAAGCTAAATCAAAGCCCTCGGACCTCCTATCACCACTTTGCAGGGCTCTGTGGTTGAATCTGTGTCTCAATATAAATATCTGGGAATTATAATAGTAAGATTAAACGAGAACTTACCAGTTCGAAGGTTGATCCTTATTTTATGAGGAGTTGCGATGAGGGATTTCGTGAAGAACCCGCCAGCACGCATGCGCGACATACTTCAAAGTAGCGGTGTGGAATCACAGGACCAACAACAGAGAAATGACTTGTTATAATAAGATTTAAGAGACTCTAATTACCAGTTGATTTATGATCGAGGGTTGGGAGCGGAGGGCACAAAATCCCTCATCGCAACTCCTCATAAAATAAAGATCAACCTTCGAACTGGTAAGTTCTCGTTTAATCTTACTATTTCATTTCGGAGTCACGTGAGTGACTTTGTGAAGACTTCAAAGCTCTGTGATTCCATGCCCTGGACCACGACCATGCTGTCACACACCACTTATAAGGATGGATAGGAGTAAACAACTTTTCAGACTGCTTGTACTGAAAAATAAGAACAATATTTATTAACAACAAAGAAAAAAACCCTCACTCGGGGACATCTCCACGTTCTTGACCTGCACTCAGCACAGCCTCCGCGAACTGTAGAGGAGCGGCAACAGGTTTCTTGTAGAACCGCTGGAAGATGGCTTCATTCGCCCATCCTACTGTGGCAAGAATATGGTCCATGGGCACCTCCATGATCCTTGCCGCCGACGTTGATGCAGCCCTGGTGGAATGGGATTTAAAGACATTAGTGTCAATACCTGACTTACCCAAGACGATCCTGAGCCACCTGGATATCGTCTGGACCGTCACTCGATGGTGAGGTTTCTTGTGGGTGATAAGCAAGTATTTCTCCATTCCCCTCAGCTTTCTCGTCACTTTCACATAGTGACGGATATGGGCGGCTAAACATAGCCTTGCATCAGCGGGGTATGCCGGGAACTTCAGCTGCAGCCCTGTGAACCCAGGTCTATGCTGCTTGAGTAATTCATCTATGAAGAAGATTACTTCCGCAGGGGTAGAGATCATCCTGTCGATCCGGACCTTGTGGAGTGTCTGTACCCTCTGCGCTGAAGTCAGTGCCAGTAACATCACCAGCTTCAGGGTGAGTTTGTCCAGCTCAAGCCCCTCCATGGGCAACCACGTCCTGAGCAGGGTTAATACCTTCCCGATATCCCAGGTGATGTTATACCGCGGTCTGGGTGGATTGGAATTGAATATTCCCTGCATGAGTCTGGACACCAGCCTGTTGGATCCTACCTCGATATTGAGGTAGAATGGCAGCGCACTCCTGGCGCTGTTGATGGCACTGTAGCTGAGGTGTTCGTCATGGTGCAACCCCGCCAGGAATTCCAGTACGTCGGTGATGGTTACGGAGTCGTATGCAATGTGGGAGCGGCCGCAGTAGGTTTCCCATTTTCGGATGTGTGTGTGATATTGCCGCCTGGTGGACTCCCGGCATGACGCTCCGATGGTATCCATGGTTCTAGATGATAGGCCATACCGCAGTAATGGCCTGTTCAGAACCTGCAAGCCAATAAGCTGAGATGACTGTGGCAGGGATGTGGTTCCCCTGACACAGGGTTTGTTACCAATTGTGGGCAACCCTCTAAGAGGACCCAAGGTTTACTGATTATATCAAGGACCACCGGATACCATGGCTGCGTAGGCCAGTCGGGTATGATAAGAATGCCCTTGGCAGCATCCGTCTGGATTTTCCGCAATACCCGACTGATGAGGCAAAATGGAGGAAATGCATAGAAGAACCATTTCCCCCAGTCCAGCGAGAACGCATCCATCGCCATTGCCCCAGGATCTGGTTTCCACGAAACGTATGTTGGTACCTGATGGTTCAACCGTGACGCAAAGAGGTCGATATCCGGTTTACCAAATTTGGCTGTAACTTTAGCGAAGATTTGAGGATTCAACATTCACTCGATGTTGTCATTAAATTTGCGTGACCTGGTGTCCGCCACTGTATTGAGCTCACCTGGTAAATAGGTAGCTGAAATCCAAATATTCCGTCGAATACACCAGAGTCAAATTGTATTTGCCAATTCATCACATGAAATTGACCTGGTACCGCCCATATGGTTTAAATATGCCACCGCAGTGGTATTGTCTATTTGGAGACGGACATGAGCATCAGTAAGGTTAGAACAATAAGCTCGAAGTCCGTGAAATGCTCCAAGCATCTCCAAATAGTTTATCCCTTGTGACAATAACAGGGTAGATTCAAGGGTGTCCCATCTGCCCCCACAACTAGAGTAGTTGTCCGTAGCTCCCCAGCCATGGATTTGTAAGTATACCATTGGATTGGGCAAAATGATGGGTTTAAATGAGCCACAAATATTGTCAACCCACCATTGTAACTCAATCTTAGCCTTTAGAGGCAGCTGCATTGGTCTATCGAAATGTCCAGCGTTCAGTTTGAACGCTGAGATCTTGGCTCTCTGCAAATTTTGATAATGCAAAGGTCCGTATTGGGCAGCTGGAAAAAGTGCTACGATCTTGCCAATCACCTTAGCAGTTTGTCTAATTGATGGTATACTGGCCCAGACTAGATCCTTACATACTTGGGTGACATCCCCAACTTTGTTAGTTGGTATGGTGGCCCTCATGCGATTGGAATCCACCGTGAACCCCAGATAATCCATGACCTGTGAAGGGCAGAACTTTGATTTATCTGGATGGATAATGAACCCCATTTTCTGAAAAATTGCCATGGTGGCTGAAACTGCCAGTTCAGCTGACTCTAGGGTGTTCCTAATGATTAGGATATCATCTAGATAGGCCATCACTATGTGATTTTGTCTCCTTAGCGTGGCCAGAATAGGTTTGAGCAATTTAGTAAATAATCTAGGGGCTGTGGTAAGCCCATTTGGCAAAGCCCTGTATTGCCAGAGCTGATCCATCCAGGTAAATTTTAAGAACTTCCTGTGGTATTTCTGAATGGATACTGAATAGTATGCATCTTTTAAATCAATGCATGCCATAAAGCAGCCATGAGAAATCAATGACTTGGCTGTTTCGAACGTGTCCATTTTGAAATGGGTATATTTTACAAAGGTATTCAAATGGGTCAGATCAATAATAACACGACATCCTCCATCCTTCTTGGTTCTAGTGAATATGTTGGATACAAATTCAATTGGTTCGTGTATAGTTCTTTCTATCACGCCTTTTTCTTGTAACCTTAAGATTTCAGCATAGCCTACTGCCGTTTCGTTGCTGGACAGCGTAAATTTCCGATCTGGCATATGCTGGGATGGAGGGATTTTACCATTGATGAATTTTATCTCATGGCCTTGAATACTTTGTAAGATAAACCCATCATAAGTGATAGTTCCCCATGCCTCCGTAAAGAACCGCAGTCTCCCACCAACATGTGAAGTTAAGCATGCAGGTGCATGAAATCCAGACCGCCTTACCTCCATGGTTACCGGCGGTCCCTGATATGTTTGGCCGGACGTGGAGGTGCTGGGTTGGGCTGATGATGCGGCGTCCGCATCTTCCATGGTGGCCGCTGGGGGCCTAGCCCTAAAAAAGGCCTAGGTTGTTGAGGCTGCTGAAATTGAGGCGGAGCTGGAGCGTAGGTCCTTGCTGGTCTAACGGCAGGGCCTCGTGGCCTGAAAAATGGCACTTTCCTGGCCGGCTGCCTGGTGGAGATGTGTGACCACAGGAGTCCTACCGTTTTGGTGTGGTCATCCAGCTCCTTGACCCTCTTCGGGAGGTCTTCCCCGAACAACTGTCTGGGTGGCGGCGTAGGAGGTGCTTTGCACAACCTCGTACATTTTGCGTTCAGCGTGGGTTTGATGACGCTCTTCCTGAAGGCGTTTATCTCATACTGTGTGGTGCACAGTAGAGCCAGAGCATCCTCCTGCTCGGTGCTCAGATCCTCCCTGTCCTCCGACCGTGCAAACGCGGTAATCCCAGCAGTGAGCAGCTTCAGGATCCGCTGGAGCTTCATCTCCTGGGTCCTGATCCCTGTGCTGAAGTTGCCCCAGATTGGCGTATTGAAGATCGGCACGTTGAGGGAGTTGCAGTTTGATGGGGCTTTGTGCCTGTTTATGGCCTCCGACAGGACCTCCTCCTGGAGCTGATGGTTGGTCAGGAAGTCTACGGTGGCAGCCAGTTTGGGGTTGAGGGGTAGTCCCGATGTCTCCGATAATGCAAATTTTGTTGCTACATCGAGGAGCTCTTCCTGAGGGCCTCCGATGTAGCTGGTGCATGGCCCAAAATGTCCTCATCCTCCAGCTGTCTGAGCTTCCTGCTGATGATGGTGATATCTTCTTTACACAGAGAGTGGTGAGTCTCTGGAATTCTCTGCCACAGAAGGTAGTTGAGGCCAGTTCATTGGCTATATTTAAGAGGGCGTTAGATGTGGCACTTGTGGCTAAAGGGATCAGGGGGTATGGAGAGAAGGCAGGTACGGGATACTGAGTTGGATGATCAGCCATGATCACATTGAATGGCGGTGCAGGCTCGAAGGGCCGAATGGCCTACTCCTGCACCTATTTTCTATGTTTCTATGTTTCTATATCTCCCTGTGCCCTCTGGAGCTGGATGTTTCCTGCCTCTGATTATGTTGCAGGAGAAGCTCCAACATCCGCTCCATCCTGTCAATACGCCCTTCGCCCTTGGATCCTGGGCGGTCGGAGTCCTCATGTTCTGCGGAATTGCTGAGGCTCCGGTCATCGGCCCGTACCTCGTCGAGGTAATCTCGGTGCCGGAAGCTGTCGCTACCAGCCGCCGCAGCGAAGCTGAGCGATTCCCGCGCGGATCCGCTCAAACGCCTCCTTTTGGCGGAGCTCGATCCCGCTGCCTCGGAGGGCAAACGCGGTGAGAAGTCGGCACCCGACGCCGCGGCGTGGTGACCCGACATCCGCGCGGGCTTGCCGACTGCCCTAATCCTGGGCCTAGCCGGCGTACGGTCCCGTCCCTCTATCCACGGGGGACTCGGTGACCGTGGCGGGACTCCACCCAAATGACTCTTCCTAGTCTTGGTGGTTGGGGAGTCGACACTGGTCCTTGCAGGTCTCCCAGTGGACTTGAGTCCCGCCAATTCACCAGTCCGCAATCTAGCGGCAGGTGATACCTTTGCCCGTGAAGGGCTAGGTTTACGGGCTCCATCCCTGCCTCTCCTCCGAGGGCTCAGGGAGAAGGGCCATGCAGCAGCACGCGAGCCCTTGCCCAGGTTGACCAACGAGCCCGTTGGCGACAGCGATACGGAGTCAGGGTCAACCTGCTCCGGTGGCACACCGAAATCCTGCTCCGCGGGATCCTCACTGGAGCTCCGGTGTATCGGCGGGTCGGGTCCTGTAGCGACAGGGCTCCCCGACTTCCTCGCCTTTTTCCCGGCCTGACTCGCAGGTGTAGCTGTTCATGAGGGCTCCGGGATGGGTGGCCGGCGACTCCGTGCGGACGTCCTACGGCCTTTGTTTTTCCCGTCCATGTTCCTGTTGAAAGAAAACACTCTCCCAACAAAAACCAACCAACTCAAGGTTAGTTTCACTTACCTGAGCGGCTCCTTATGAAGGGCTGGTGGTGAGCCGCGCTCCACCTCCAGCCGTCGACTGCAATGCGTTGCGACGATATATCGCGCATGCGTGCTGGCGGGTTCTTCACGAAGTCACTCACGTGACTCCGAAATGAAATTGATGATTCTCTCTCTTTTAAATCGCATATCCAGCAACTTGTGAAAAAACTAAAGATAAAATTAGGTTTTTACTTTAGAAACAAATCTTGTTTTTCTTTTGAAGCCAAAAAAAGACTTGTTGCTGCAACGTTTATGTCTGTGTTGGACTATGGTAATGTTTTATATATGAATGGATCTTCAAAATGCCTACAGTCTTTGGACACGGTCTACCACGGAGCACTGAGATTTGTTACTAATTTTAAAACCCTCACGCACCACTGCTCTTTGTATGCTCAAGTTGGATGGTTTGCCCTGTCTACCCGCAGACTCCATCATTGGCATATCCTTATTTATAAGACCATCCTCGGTGTTCTTCCTTCATACCTGCAGAAGTATGTAATTCGAAAAAGCACAGGAACTTATCAGCTCTGCTCTGAGGACTTGTTCTTACTAACTGTACCTAATGTCCATACTGAACTGGGGAAAAGGGCATTTAGTTATGCTGCTCCCTTCGCATGGAACCAGCTGCAGAATGAACTGAAACTTAAGGAGCTGGTTTCTATAAACAGATTTAAATCTCTTCTTAATGATGTTGAAGCGGGCTCTCCTCTCTGTACATGCTTTGTTTGATGATGTTATGACTGTGACTCTATTTATATGTTCTCTGTTGTTTTTAATTATTGTCTGTAACTAGAGAACTGTGCTGCTGCCTGTCTTGGCCAGGACTCTCTTGTAAAAGAGATTTTTAATCTCAATGAGACTTCTCCTGGTTAAATAAAGGTTAAATAAAAATAAAAATAAATAAAAATAGAGGAGCCTGTAGATTTGGGATAGATTTCTGGGTCTTAACATTTTATTTAATATCCACATGTGGATGTGATGCCCTGTATTAGAAAGTATTCACAAAGTAGAAGGGTGAAAGCAAGATCACTGTGCTACTTAAAACTGTGTAAGTCGTTTCATGCCTGAAGCACCTCTTCTAATCCGAAACTCGACCTACTTAGCCACTAATTGAGTGTTCAGTCTTTTTGCCTCTTCACCTTCCAAATGCTGCTTCTTCTCAATGGAAGTCAAATGTCACATTGCATAGTATGCATCAGAACACAGACATTTTACCAACACTTTATGGAGGTTAATGAAAGGCTATTGGGTTCTTCATAGAGGGGAAACATTTGTGTTAATTTTAATATAGTGGACTTTTGTAGAGGCAAGGAAAATTTAGTATCAAAATGTGATCTAAATTTCAAGCTTGGAGCAGACAGCTATAATCGCAGAGCCTCTATTGCCAAGGGAAGAATGTCCTGCCCCTTTGTCACCTATTTGTTTGCAGAAACTAGTGGAGAGAGACATAGTGGTTTATCACAGCTGGGAATGGATGATGTCCAATGTGCAGCAAGAAGCCATGATACCACTTCCAAGTCCAGAGCATTCACCCTTCACCCCTTGTGTCTTTGAAGGAATACTTTGTCTTGTTTTCACTTGCAGAGCTGCTTATCTTCAGTCCTACTCAAATCCTCCCTGCTGCCACTCGATGACATTTTCCAATTGAAGATTATATTGGGATTCAGCTGACGGCACCACATCTGACAGAGGAACCCAGCAGGTGAACATTTCTGAAAGGTTTGAAGAAACAAATTATCCGAAGTCATGTTGAGTTCATTGTAATGTGCACAAATACGGTCAGGTACAGATGCAATGAAATATTGCTAGCAGCAGCATCACATGCACACGGATTCAGGTAAATGCACAAATACACAATTTATCAATAAATTACACAAAGAAAATCTGCAAAACAATTAAATTAAAAAAAACATTACTGCACAAAACATCAAAATATTAGTACGAAACACGTAGATCCAAAAACACGTCCATAGCAGTAAAAAAGGTTTGTTTATAGTGTTCCATTGTCGAGGTAGGATTAGGGTTGTGCAGCAGATCAACACAAAATCCTGGAGTAACTCAGCAGGTCAGGCAGCATATCTGGAGAAAAGGAATAGGTGACTAATCCACTTCCCCAGAGATGCAGCCTGACCCGCTGAGTTACTCTAGCATCTGCAGTTCCTTCCTACAGATTCAAGAATCTTATAGTTTTAGGAAAGTTGCTGGTGAATGAATGAATGAATGAAAGAATATTTTATTGTCACAAGTGACTAGTCACAGTAAAATTCTTTGATTTGAATACCAAGGTATGCAAAGAGTTCCCACATAAAGGTCGTCAACAAAGTTACATAGTTTTCCACGCCGGGTCCTCCTTTGTTTTCCCCCTCCCCTCCCCATCCCTCCCCTCCCTCATCACAGCGGCCCCCCCATGCCGCATCCTCCTTTGTTCTTCACCCCCCTCCTATCATGGCAGTTCCTCTAGCTCCCACGTGGCCCGTCCTCGACCACCAGCGCCCCCAACGACCAACGAAACCGATGATCACTGTACCGACTTCATCAATGTCTATCACTGGGTCCACTGAAGATGTAAATGTGCTGTGGCACTTCAGGCTTCTGTGCATCCTACCCAATGGTAGCAGTGACAAGGGGGCATGGGCCTTGATGACATATACCACCTACTTGATGCAGATTATACTTGTATGACATTAAGACATTCCAATGGCTTTTCAGTCATGAAAATCACTTGAAATGTAGTTCCAGCCTTAGCTTATTTTTCATACCCAGGATGTTCCCACAAGCATTCAAGTGAAACTCATAGAAACAAGCCCTTCAGCCCATAATGCCCATGCCAACTATCAATTCCCTATCTCTACTAATTCCATTAAGGACTAGCTAAACTGTTTGGTGGGAGAGACACAAGGAACTGCAGTTGCTAGAATCTTGTATAGGACACAACGTGCAGGCAGCATTTCTGGTGGACATGGATAGGTGATGTTTTGGGTCAGGAATCTTCCTCAGATTGGTGATCCGTGGGAAATGAAATATTGGTTGAAGAAATTGAGAATAACTTCCTTATTCTTTTTCAGAATGGTATCATGGAATTTTGTTATTCCCATCCAAGAAGTAAATGGTTCCTCGACTGAAACCTTGGACAAAAGTATTGTTTGGCACAGTTATGGCACGAAAAGAATAGAGATGGGGGTGTGGCAAATTATGCAGAGTGACTTGAGAGGCTGCGTAAGAGATAAGCAAGAATGAATCAGAAATGTAAGAGTGAGGCCTGACTTGAAGCTGTCCAGCCTAGAATGAGGTGGGACACGAAGTTTGTCCAGCCAATAAATCTTTAATGTTATCTAATGATGCAGCTCACTATCACTCACCAAGGCACGGGTGTTCCCGACCTTAAATATTGCCCAGGGGAACCACATGACCTGCACCTCCCATCACCAAGACACGTGACTCCCCCCCCCCCAGAGCCAAGGGTTCGCACTGTGCGTGGCTTGCCACCAGGAGCCGCCACAAGAGTATAGTTTATTTTAGTGACTTCCAGCATGGAACAGGCCCTCAGGCCCACCGAGTCCACACCAACCATCCATCACCGGTTCACACTTGTTCTATGTTATCCCACTTTTGCATCTACTTCCTACACATTAGGATAAATGTTACAGTTGTTAATTATCCTACAGACCCACACATCATTGGGATGTGGGAGGAAACAGGAGCAGCCAAAATAAACCCACACGGAGAGAACGTGCAAACTGCACACCGACAGCACCCAAGGTCATGATCGAACCTGGGTCTCTGGCACTTTGAAACAATATGTCTACCAGCTGCACCAATTTACCACCCAATATATAGAAAAAAATGTTTTTTCTCTTGAGGAGGGAAGGTCGCGTGGTGATCTAACAGTGGCATTTATGTTTCTGTCATAGTTTGTATGCAGATGGCAATCCTGGTCGCTCGAATATGTTAACAAAACATCATTAAAAACGTGTTTAGGTAAGGTTTTTGTTTGGTTTTCTTTATTTCATTGCGTGAGTCCAGAGAGGAAAAAGTCTGAGGCCCAGATACCTGTGGTGTGTGGAGTGTGGATTCATTGAGTATTGATACCATCACCCTGTGAGGCATATAAAAAAATACACAAAACAAAAAGCTTCCTCCTTAGATGCCTTCATTGTGTGCAATGCTAATGACCCCCTCCCACCCCACATTGCCATCTGCTAGGACAAAAGCTCCCCCAACCACCTCCCATAAATTGCAAGCAAATAAATCAATCTACTCTCTACACATGGATAATTGAGAAGTTGCTTGAAATTCTCCAGCTATGTGCCCTGCATTGTTGATCAGGTTATGAGAAGAAAATAAAAAGTGACGAGTTGAACAAAGCCAATTTTCTTTTTAACCACTTTCAACTCATATATTTCATTTCGGAGTCACGTGAGTGACTTCGTGAAGAGCCCGCCGGCGCGCATGCTCGACATATCGTCGTAACGCGTTGCTGCGACGGCTGGTGGTGGAGCGCGCTCCTCGCCAGCCCTTCATAAGGGGCCACGGAGGTGAGTATTCTACCTTTAGTTGGTGGTCCTTGTTGTCTGATTATGTCTTGCAGCAAGGACATGGATGGGAGTTCGAAGGGCCGGAGGACGTCAGGACGAGTTCGCCGGTCAACAGTTCCGGGGCCTTTACCATCGGCAATACCTGCAGCGCAGGCCGGGACTCAGGCGGAGATGTGGGTAAGCCCTGTGATTACAGGTCCAGGTCCGCCAGCACACCACAGCTCGGAGGAGTTCGACGAGGAGGAGTGTGGTGTGCCGCCAGAGCAGGGGGACCCTGCCATGGCAGTCAGGTCGTCAGCGGGCTCGCTGGCGACCTCGAGCAGGGCACGTGCCGTTGCACGGTCTGTTCCACTCAGCCCTCCGAGAAGGGGGAGGGCAGGAGCCCAGAAGCCTAACCCTGTTAGGGCTAAGGCATTGCCTATCGCGGAGGAGCGGTCAGGTTCCAGGGCGAGACCCGGGGCGGCTGTGAGGTCCAGCCGGCACACCCCGACTCTCGACGCCGGGACGGGTCGGTCGAGTCGGGTCTCGTCACGGTCGCCGAGCCCCCCATGGATGGGTGGGCGAGACCATGCGTCGGCAACGTCCACGATGTGGGCAGCCGGCAAGACTGCGCGGGCCCCAGGCAGCCATGCTTCGGCTGGTGCCGACACCTCGCCGCAAGTGCCCTTAGTGGCAGCGGCTTCTGCTCTCGCTAAACGGAGGCGATTGAACACGCCCGCGCAGGAATCGCGCAGTTTCGCCTCGGCGGCTGTTAGCGACAACTACCGGCACCGGCAGGGCCTCGACGAGGTGCGGGCCGATGACAGGAGCCCGGTTTTCTTTTCAGAGCCGGAGGACTCCGACCACCTGAGTGTTCAGGGTGAAGGACGTATTGACCGTATGGAGCGGCTGCTGGAGCTCCTGCTTCAACGTCAACAACAGCAGGGCAGCAACAGGCACAGGGCGTCTTCACCAACATCTACTATCAGCCTGGAGCAGCAGGAGGAGGAGGTTCTGGTGGATCCCGTACCAACTCCGTTGGAGGTGCCAGCGGAAGAACTCTTGGATGTGGCGACCAAATTCGCGGCCCCACACACGGCTGGTCTTCCTCTAAATACAAAGCTGGCAGTCACAGTGGACTTTCTTAATAATCAGGTGCTGCAGGAAGAAGTCCTCATCCAGGCTATGAGCCGGCACAAGGCTCCATCAAACTGCAACTCCCTCAACGTGCCTGTGGTCAATACGCCAATATGGGGCAACATCAGTGCGGCTATCCGTCAACAGGAGCTAAAATTGCAGCGGATCCTGAAACTCCTCACGGCCGGTATTACCGCCTTTGCGCGGTCGGTGGACGGGGACGAACTGAATTTGGACCAGGAAGATGCTCTGGCCTTATTGTGCGCGACCCAGCACGAAATCAACGGGTTTCGCAAAAACAGCATCCGCCCAGCACTCAACCCGAAGTTTGCAGGATTGTGCAAACCACCGCCGCCGCCCCGTCAGCTCTTTGGTGAGGACCTCTCGAAGAGAGTCAAAGAGCTTGACGAACAAGCCAAAACGGTGGGGATCATGCGCTCTCAGAGTGCCCCCACACCGTCAGGCTCAAAAGCTCCATACATTCGCTCACGAGGGTCGGCCGGTGCCTCGACGAGGACTCGCCCTCTAGCTCCACAACGACAACAGCACCAGAACCAGCACCAAGGGTCTTTTTTAGGACAGGGTCGGCAGAGACCTTTGTGGAAATCGAAGACGCCGCGCCCTCAAGCCAACCCAGCACCTCCACGGCCACCCACACGTGTCAAGGACCGCCGGTAACCACGGAGGTGAGGGGGTCTGGTTCTCTTTTTTCTCTCTGTTTAACTTCCCATGTTGGTGGTCGTTTACGGTTGTTTTTGGATGCATGGGGTAATTTTACTGGTGATGAGTATGTGTTGCGGAATATTCGGGGGCATAAAATTGAGTTTATTAATGGCGACATTCCTCCATCCCAGCACATGCCTGGTCGTACGTTCAAATTGTCTGCTGCAGAACAGGCAGCAGGTTACAAGGAAATTTTAAGTTTGGAACAGAAGGGTGTGATTGAGAAAACAGTGCATGAGCCAATTGAATTTGTTTCGAACATATTTACTAGACCTAAGAAGGATGGAGGCTGTCGTGTCATTATTGATCTAACCCGTTTGAATACGTTTGTAACATATACTCATTTTAAAATGGATACGTTTGAAACAGCCAAATCATTGATTTCTCATGGCTGCTTTATGGCATGCATTGATTTGAGGGATGCATATTATTCAGTATCCATCCAGAAATATGATAGAAGGTTTTTGAAATTTATCTGGATGGGGCAACTTTGGCAGTATAAGGCTTTGCCTAATGGGCTTACTACAGCCCCTAGATTGTTCACTAAATTGGTGAAGCCAATCATGGCTTATTTGAGACAACGACATCATATAGTTATGGCCTATTTAGATGATGTCTTTATTGTGGGCCACACCCTGCAATTGGCTGAACAGGGTGTTGCAGCTGCTGTCAATATATTTCAACAATTAGGATTCATTGTCCATCCAGAGAAATCGAAGTTCTGCCCTGCCCAGGTAATTAATTACCTAGGGTTCACGGTGAACTCAATGAGCATGAGGATAACAATACCAATTAACAAAATTGAGGAAGTCACTAAGGTGTGCAGAGATTTAATTGGCACCAATATACCATCGATTCGGCATACAGCCACAGTAATTGGCAAGTTAGTGGCTTTGTTTCCGGCAGCACGATATGGACCTTTGCATTATCAGAATTTGCAAAGAGCTAAAATTACTGCGTTAAAACGGAACGCTGGTCATTACGATCGATCTATGCAGCTGCCGTCCGAAGCGATAACTGAGTTGCAATGGTGGGTGTGTCACATTAGCAACTCATTTAAGCCTGTCAGGGAGGCTAATCCGGTGGTATATTTAGAGACTGATGCAAGCTCCAATGGCTGGGGAGCTACTGATAATTGCTCTAGTTGTGGGGGTAGATGGGACACCCTTGAGGCATCGATGTTGTTGACTCAAGGGATTAACTATTTGGAGTTGCTGGCAGCATTCCACGGACTTCGTGCATATTGTTCCAAGCTTGTTGGAGCACACGTCCGTCTCCAAATAGACAACACCACAGCTGTGGCATATTTAAACCATATGGGTGGTACCAGGTCAGTTTCGTGTGACAAATTGGCTAACTCAATTTGGCTCTGGTGTATTCAAAGAGACATTTGGATTTCAGCTACCTATTTGCCAGGTGAGCTTAATACTGTGGCGGACACCAGGTCACGCAAATTTAATGACAACATTGAATGGATGTTGCATCCTGAGATTTTTTCTAAAGTCACAGCCAAATTTGGTAAACCGGACATTGACCTTTTTGCGTCACGGTTGAACCATCAGGTACCAGCCTACGTTTCATGGGAACCAGATCCTGGGGCAATAGCGCTAGATGCATTCTCGCTGGACTGGGGGAATTGGTTTTTCTATGCCTTCCCTCCGTTTTGCCTCATCAGTCGGGTATTGCGAAAGATTCAGGCAGATGCTGCCAAGGGCATCCTTATTATACCCGACTGGCCCACACAGCCTTGGTATCCGGTGGTCTTTGACATGCTCAACGAACCTTGGGTCCTTTTGAAGGGTTGCCCACAATTGGTTACTCACCCTGTCTCAGGGGAGCCACATCCCTGCCATGGCTATTTAAATTTGTTGGCTTGCAGGTTCTGAACAGGCCGTTAGTCCAATACGGCCTCTCGGCTCGGACCATGGATACCATCGGGGCGTCGTGTCGAGAGTCCACAAGGCGAAGATACCGCTCGCATATTAAGAAGTGGGAAGCCTACTGCAGCCGCTCTCGCATCACGTACGATGACGTGACAATAACCGACGTCCTGGAATTCCTCGCGGGGTTGCACCATGATGAACACTTAAGTTACAGTGCCATCAACAGCGCCAGAAGTGCGCTATCATTCTACCTCAAGATTGGGGTAGGATCCAACAGGCAAGTGTCCAGACTCATGCGGGGTATATTCAATATGAATCCGCCTACACCACGCTATAATATCACCTGGGATGTCAGGGACGTATTAACCCTGCTCAGGACGTGGTCTCCCATGGAAGGGCTCCAACTGGACCAACTCACCATGAAGCTGGTGATGTTACTAGCGCTGACTTCAGCTCAGAGGGTACAGACACTACACAAACTGCGTGTCGACAGAATGACAGCTACCCCTACAGAAGTAGTCTTTTTCGTTGACGAGCTACTAAAGCAGCATAGACCTGGGTGCACAGGGCTGCAGCTGAAGTTCCCGGCATACCCCGCAGATGCTAGGCTATGTTTAGTCTCACATATCCGCCACTATGTCAAAGTGACGGCACGCATCAGAGGAATGGAGAGATACCTGCTTGTCACTCATAAGAGACCTCATCATCGAGTGACAGTCCAGACGATATCCAGGTGGCTTCGAGTCGTCTTGGGTAAGTCAGGTATCGACATTAATGTGTTCAAGTCTCATTCCACCAGGGCTGCATCGACGTCAGCGGCGAGGGTCATGGAGGTGCCCATGGACCAAATTCTCGCCACAGCAGGATGGGCGAATGAAGCTGTGTTCCAGCGTTTTTATAACAAGCCTGTTGCTGCTCCTCTACAGTTCGCAGAAGCCGTGCTGAATGCAGGTCAAGAACGTGGAGATGTCCCCGCATGAGGGGTTTTGATTTGTTATTAATAAATATGCTCTTGTTTTGCAGTATGAACTATTGAGCAAGTTTGTTCCTCCCATCCATCCCTGGTAGTGGTGTGTCAGCATGGACGTGGTCCAGGGCGTGTAATCACAGAAGCTTTGAAGTCTTCACGAAGTCACTCACGTGACTCCGAAATGAAATAGTAAGATTGAACGAGAACTTACCAGTTCGAAGGTTGATCTTTATTTTATGAGGAGTCGAAGTGAGGGATTTCGTGCCCTCCTCGCCCAACCCTCAATCACCTTCATCTGGTAATCTTAGTCAATTCAATCATACTATGCGAAGTCATTTCTTTTGTTGGTTTCTGTGATTCCACGCCGCTACTTTGAAGTATGTCGAGCATGCGCGCCGGCGGGCTCTTCACGAAATTCCTCACTTCGACTCCTCATAAAATAAAGATCAACCTTCGAACTGGTAAGTTCTCGTTCAATCTTACTATTCCTGAGGTTGATGTTGACTCTCCATTTCCCATCAGGATAGTGGGACTGTGGTATAAATCATGCAATTACTAATGAGTGGTAAGGCAGGCGAGAGGGGCTGAACAGCCTACTCTGCTTGTATTTCTGACGTTCTTAAATTCATATGAATGGGAATATAGCTGTGAGAGAACAGGCGTACTTCCACAGGTTGAGATGTTATTGGTAGTGATGATGCCTCATTGTAAAGAATTAACTTGTGCATTCAGAATGATTATGTTGCCAAAAAAAGTAATCTGACTGAGAGATCTGGTGCATTCTAAAGCCTTTAATGCCAATTGCCTTCTCCTGATGTGAATTTAACATGGTATGAAATCATATGTGCCAGTAGGCTGGAATCTTCAATTCACCCAGTTATCAAGATGATTTTCATTTTGTATTAGTCATGTTACATGTTGCATCACACAATGACAAGATCCAAAAGAAATAACAGCGGTGTAATATTTTATACAACTTGACGCAGGTCCTGGAGTAAAGGGAGAGAAAATCAAATCAGCGAAGTCAGCAGTGCCATAGTATTTCAGCAACAACACTTGTTTAATTTAATCATCAAAATACATTTGTCTGCATCATCTCTCTGCTTACTGACTGATACAGGCCAGCCTCGATTTTAGTTTTATCCTTCTGTTCCATTGTTTTGCCCCAGTTCCAAACCCACCTTATCTGTGGCCTCCCCAAGCCTTTGATTTCTTGTGTATTTTATAATGCATCTTCAACAGTACCTCAGCATCTTTCTCTCCTCTCCCACAGTGGTGAGAGAAGGACAGAGGTCTTTAATATTATCAAAATGTTTGAATGGGTGAAGTTAAGAATACAGTGTCCAATTGTCCATGATGCTAAAGAGGATTAAGAATACAAGGCAGTCATTAATAAACACACGTACAAGAGAAATCTACTTAGGCTTTAGCCCTTGGAGCAACAGTGTGGAAACAGGCCCTTCGGCCCACCAAGTCTGCGATCAGCCAATACACTAACACTATCTTACACACGCGGGACAATTTTACAATTTACAGAGGCCAATTAATCTACAAACCTGTATGTCATTGCAGTGTGGGAAGAAACTGGAGAACCTGGAAAAAACCCACAAGATTACAAGGAGCACCATTGTTGATCAAACCCGGGTCTATGGCAATGTAGGCAGAAACTCTTGCGCTGCATCTCTGTGCCACCCATTTTACATTGGTATGCGGAGCTTGCTTTCATAACAAATAGTGGATAAGAAAAATAAAGCCATATTTAAGAAGAGAAAGGATAAAGTCAAAAGGAAAAGGAACAGAGGGATATGCTGACATCTTAAGTAATATGTAAGGAATCACCTGCAAAGCTTGTGTAAGGATTTAGGGCTACAAATCAATTTTGCCAAAGTAGCCATCATTTCTTCTTCTTCTTGCGTACGGCGTGCACAGCCTACAGTTGTAGGGCAACTTGTTCTATTTGATCTTATTTGATTGTGCATACCAGGTTGATTGCATTCGTCAAAACAGGGCGGACCACGTGAAGGTTGCAATCTTCCACCCCCATCACTTAATATACTATAATGGCTAATATTTATTATGCTAACTAAAGGTTATTAGCTCATCATTACTTCTAAGCTGCATAATAACCTGCTAATTGGACTGTGCAATCCAGCACCTTCTCGACCTCAGCACAGCATTTGATACAGTCAACCACACCATCCTAATTGACCGTCTCCGGTACGGGGTTGGTAGTGATAGCACTGCCCTGAGCTGGTTCGTCTCCTACCTCAAAGATAGGAGTTTCTCTACAAACATACAAACTCTTTCTCCTCCCCAGCTAGCCTTTGCTACAGGGTTCCCCAAGGCTCTATTCTAGGCCCCATTCTCTTCTTCCTGTATGTGCTCCCCTTAGGCCAAGTCATTCAAAGGCACAGCATTTCCTTCTACTGCTATGCAGAGGATGCACAACTTTCTCCCCTTGAAGTCCAATAACCAATCTAATCTACTCAGCCTTATCCACTGCCTCGAAGATGGCCCAGAACTTCCTCCAACTCAACGAGAGTAAGTCTGAGGTCATCCTACTCGGCCCCTCGGACTCAATCAAAATGATAGAAGATAGCCTTGGAAGCCTTACCCCATTACTCAAACCTCACGTCAAAAACCTTGGCGTGATATTTGACTCCGCGTTGAAATTTGACAAACAAGTCAATGCCGTGGTAAAAGCTAGCTTCTTCCAGCTTCGGACGATAGCTAAAATAAAACAATTCCTCCAATTTGACGACCTCGAAAAGATCATCCACTCATTTATCTCCTCCCATCTTGATTACTGCAACTCCCTTTACTATGCATAAGCCAATCTTCATTGTCCCGCCTGCAATTGGTCCAAAACACTGCAGAGAGTCTCCTAACAGGCAACCGAAAAAGGGACCACATCACCTCGATTCTGGCCTCTCCGTGCAGTTCCAAATCAATTTCAAACTCCTTCTTTTTGTATAAAAAGCCCTTAATGGGCTAAAAATCTGCTTTCGCACCATACCACCTCCAGGTCCCTCAGATCGGCCGACTTGGGGCTACTGACCATCCCCACAGTCTAGGCATAAGCTCAGGGGTGACCACACTTATTCGGTTGCAGCTCCTAGACTATGGGACAGCATCCCTCTCCCTATCAGAACGTCCCCCTCCATCGACTCTTTTAAAGAGTCTAGAGTTTAAGTCTAGACTTAAAACTTATTTCTGCTCTCAAGCCTATTTGAGGTCCTCTGAGGGAGCGCTGCATGTATGTATTTATGTATGTATTGTTGATCCATGTACCACTGTTTGTAGCACATTAGTACCTGCACCAATGTAAAGCACTTGGTCAACGAGAGTTGTTTTTAAATGTGCTTTAGAAATAAAATTGACTTGACTTAAATGATAAATAATCACACCTATTTCTCCTCTCCCCATCTTATTCCACCTACATTTGTTCCTGTTGCTTCACAATTGACAACTCTTCAATCTTTCGTCTCATGCCTTCTGTCTTTTCATTTCTGGCATTTGTCCAACCATCTGCCTATCAAATAGCCCCATCACCTGTATCCATCTATTACCTGTCAGCCTTTGTCCTGCCCTCCTTTCTTCCAGCTTTCTTCTCTTCTCGACACCCAACAATCAGTCTGACGAAGAGTCTCGACTGGAAATGCCAACTGTCTTGGTTCTGCATATAAGCTGCCTGACCCGTTGAGTTTCTCCAGCATTTTGTGTCTTTTTTTTGTATTGCGTATAGTTTGGATTCCTCATTTTAGAAAGATTGTAATCATTTTGGGCTTGTAAACATGTTAATTTAGACTTGTGCCCTCGAAGTTCGGAAGTCTGAGAAGGAATTTAGTTAAAAAATTCCAACTCTTGTAGTTTCTTGTATCACTGTTTTACAGCTCCATTTGAAAATCACCTCAAGGGAAATTTGAAGACACTTTACTCCTAACACTGATGGGAATTTAGACTTTAGACGGGCAGCACAACAATAGAGTTAGTGCCTTAGAGCGCCAGAGACCAAGGTTTGAACCTGACTACAGATACTGTCCCGACGGAGATTGTATGTTCTATCAGCAACCGCATCGGTTTTCCTCAAGAGCTCCAGATTTCTTCCACCTTCTAAAGATGTACAGATTTTCCGGTTAATTGGTTTCTGTTTATTGAAAATTGTCCCCACCTGCTGGGAGTCAGGTATTTATAATAGACGTCAGTTGATAGAGTGTCCCCAGTGATAAAAACAGGAAGATCGAGAAAAGGGAGAGCGGTGCTGGAATTTTGGGGGAAAAAAAACAAAGTGCTTGAAGAACACATTGCAATGGAGCACAAATCATTGGCCAGCCATTCCTTGCAGATCCGCTATCTCGCCAATTGTACATTAAAATCAATCTCTTTAATTGGTATCTGCTAATGCCAATCGTGTAAATTCTAGAATGATGTAGTGAGTTTTCATTCCATTAAATATATTGTATAATTAAGGTGTTTCTGAGAAGAATAAGATTGATCCCTACTATCACAAGGGATTTTAAGGCATGATAATAAACCAAATATTGTTAATATTTGGCCAAATTAAAGACACCATAAAATGGAGGATCCCTGCACTTATCAGAATTGCTTAATCCTTGTCAGCTGAACTTTACAGGCTTTCAATGGCGCAAGCTGCTCAAGGCACAGACTGGTATGCAGGATGGAGAGGGGTCCAGGTGTTCTCCTTTTTCTCCTAATTTGACAAAATGTATAGCAGTTTTGCAAACGAACTTTAAATGAATCATTTCGATTGAATAGCTGCAAAAACATTGTAAATACTATAAATAATGTTGCAAGACAGTCATTCTGTTAATCAATGGTTGGTCGAACTGTTGAGCCTTGGAGAAACTGTTTGAATCTCATGGCAAATGTTTATTCTTGTTTGCTTCCTTCTAGAACTTTCTTTGAAATACATTATATTGGTCACTGTATTATTGGGTTAGGGAAATGTCTATCATATACTGTTAATCGATATCTGTTATTGGACTGTAAAGAGACCACCCCCATGCAGTTCGGCCCCTCAAGGTTCGGGAACCTATAAAAGGCTGCTCCCACGGGGTCCTGTGTCGATTTTCTGGGAGAATGCTTGGGACTGCGTGACCTTCTGGAGTGTCTCTGCTTGAACAAAGCTAAGAGGGCTTGGCCAGGCAGATACGAGGTTTGAACCCATGGTGGTTAGGTATAGTAGTGGGAACTGTTATTGTGCTTTTTCCAAAATAAAGTTTAGTTGTGCAAATGCTTGACAGTGATTTTTGACTGAAACTAGTCTGGGGGAAGCTTAGAATGAGTTATTTACAATATCAGCAGATTTCAAAAATATCATCTCAGGAAATAGATTAAATGTAGAAAGTGCTCCTATAGCTACTTTCAGAAATCCACTACAATAATTCAAGACGATCCAAATTCAAGGTTCTCAAGGGTATAAAGTACTTCAGAACAACATAATGAAGACTTTCTTAACAAGTGGGATATCATACAAGATGGTTGAATTTGGACAGTCGACACATTTATGTCATAACTCAATACTTGAAAGAGAAGATAGCACATATAATTCTGAAAATGCAAGCTCTTCTTTATCCCAAATTCTATTCCTACTTGTGATTTTTTAAAAATTGATATTGCTGCTTTGCCTGAAGATTTTCTTTTGTTAACCGTTTTGAGTTCAATTACCCGCTTAGTGTGCCAGTTATTTCAAATAATCCTAATTTTATAATTGTCATATTAATTGCTAATGGCTTCAGTAATATTTTTCAGTAATAGTCTGTCGCAAATAAGAGGTTAACCATTATCCAAGTATTGATTCTCCACCAGTGTGGGAAAGACAGCACAAACTTACACCTTTTTGAAATCTATGACCATAAAATAAATGAGTGGATGAGAAGAATTGTGAATACTTTGTTTCTTTACAAGACATTCTCTTGGAAAGTTTAGTTTACTTTAGTTTCGAGATATAGCACAGAAACAGTCCGTGCCGACAAGCGACACCCGCACACTAGCACAATCCAACACACACTAGGGACAAATTACATTTATACCAAGCCAATTAGTCTACAAACCTGTACGGCTTTGGAGTGTGGGAGGAAACCGAAGTTCTTGGAGAAAATCCATGTGGTCAAGGGGAGAATGTACAAACTCTGTACAGAGAGCATTCATGGTCGGGATCGACCCTGGTCTCTGCCGCTGTAAGGCAGCAACTCTACCGCAGTGCTACCATGCCGAAAGGCAGAAAAGTAGCAGACATTTCATTGTTGGAAGATTCAGATCATTCATTTACTATCTACAGTACATTCATGGAGCATTACACGTACTTTTGAAATTTTATCATATTCTTGAAACAAAACAGGGCTGCATGAAGAATTTTAATTTTGACAGCTTTCAGAGGGACCTATATGTTTTATTGATATAACAGCTTGAACTTGAACAAGAGCACCCATAATTCATTGTGGGGGAGAACAGTCTCATGAATTGATGGACACAACATGCTGGAGTAAAGCAGTGGGACAGGCAACATCTGAAGAGAAGGAATGGGTGACGTTTCAGGTCGAAACCCTTCTTCGTGCTCTGGTCTGAAGAAGGGTCTTGACCTGAAACATCACCCATTCCTTCTCTCCAGAGATGCTACCTGTCCTGCTGCAGTACTCCAGCATTGGTGTAAACCAGCATCTGCAGTTTCTTCCAACACAAATCTCATGAATTAACTGCCCACCCAGTCTTGAGTAAAAGACAGCTGGATAAATATTATAGCTGAATTTAATCGTTGATTTGTTCTAGTGAGCAGTTCTGTGGCTCTGAAAAGAGGTAGACCATTCCAAGCTTCTCTCAATGGTGCAGCAGGCTGTGACAATGAGGAGCTGAGCTGTTGATTGTGCAGGCTCACAACTTCTGTGCGCTGTTTATTCTGAGTTGAATGATGCTGCAATGGAGGGGCTTCCATTCACCATAGTTGATTGTGTAAAAGAAAGTTAAGCAAAGGTTTCATTTCATGTTCATGTTTGGTCATTCATACTTCAATGTGTACTTGAAGACCTGGTGTTTGCAGGCCTAGTGCTGGAAGGTGGTATTAGGTTAGGCAGCTCTTTCATGGGTAATTCAGAAGTTGAAGGGCTGAATCAACTCCTTCTGTGTTGTAAATTGTCTATGATTCTGTAAGTGCTATGAGTATTAGATCAGTCTTCAATGTGAAAACAATTAGAATCTACAGTGCCGTACCTGATGCCAGCACATCAAGAAGTGCTTTGCAGTGAGTGAGCACTTTTCAAAAATGTGTCAATATTTTAATTTGGGAAACACGGCAAGTAAATTAATGCAAACGATACTCATTATACCCTCGCCACTATATGGCCAAATTCAGTACTAACTCCATCTACAAGTTTGTGAATGACAGCACTGTGGTAGGCCAGATCATAAATAATGATGAGACGGAGAAGTTAATAACATATGTGTCAGGTCAATAAACTCCCCCTCAATGTCAGCAAGAGGAAATAACTAGTTATTGACTTCAGGAAACACCAATCAGCTTCACTGGTACTAAAATGGAAGTGTTTGAGAGATTCAAGTTCCTTGAAGTTAATATTACCAATGATCTGTCATGGACCAACTACATTGATGTGAAGGCCATGAAGGCACATCAATACCTCTACTTCCCGAGGAGACCTGAAAATTTGACATATCTCCTATGCCTCCTTCAACCTTTTGCAGGTAGACCATTGAAAGTATACTATTGGGTTGCATCACAGCTTGGTTTGGGAACAACTTTGCCCAAGATCACAAGAAATAGCAGAAAGTTGTAGATGTAGCCTAGTCCCACCATTGACTTTATCTACAACATCGCCTTGGAAAAGCACCCAATAGTAAAGACTTGCCCAGCTCAATCTTTAGTTTAGTTTAGTTTAGAGATGCAGCATGGAACCAGGCTCTTTGACCCACCGGGTTGTGCCGGCCAGCGATCCCCACATATTAACACTATCCCACAGTCACTGAGGACATTTTTTACATTTACCAAGCCAATTAACCTACAAACCTCTACATCTTAGGATTGTGGGAGGATATTGAAAATCTTGGAGAAAACCCACGCAGGTCATGGGGAAAGCATACAAACTCCGTGCGGACAGCACCTGTAGTCGGGATCGAACCCAGGTCTCCGGCGCTGCAAGCGGTGTAAGGCAGCAACTCTACTGCTGCGCCACCGTGCCACAGTAATTTCATTTCGGAGTCACGTGAGTGACTTCGTGAAGAGCCCGCCGGCGCGCATGCTCGACATATCGTCGTAACGCGTTGCTGCGACGGCTGGCGGTGGAGCGCGCTCCTCGCCAGCCCTTCATAAGGGGCCACGGAGGTGAGTATTCCACCTTTAGTTGGTGGTCCTTGTTGTTCGTTATGTCTTGCAGCAAGGACATGGATGGGAGTTCAAGGGGCCGGAGGACGTCACGACGAGTTCGCCGGTCAACAGTTCCCGGGCCTTTACCATCGGCAGTACCTGCAGTGCAGGCCGGGACTCAGGCGGAGATGTGGGTAAGCCCTGTGTTTACAGGTCCAGATCCGCCAGCACACCACAGCTCAGAGGAGTTCGACGAGGAGGAGTGTGGTGTGCCGCCAGAGCAGGGGGACCCTGCCATGGCAGTCAGGTCGTCAGCGGGCTCGCTGGCGACCTCGAGCAGGGGGCGTGCGGCTGCACGGCCCGTTCCACTCAGCCCCCCGAGAAGGGGCAGGGCAGGAGCCCAGAAGCCTAACCCTGCCAGGGCTAAGGCATTGCCTGACTCGGAGGAGCGGTCAGGTTCCAGGGCGAGACCCGGGGCGGCTGTGAGGTCCAGCCGGCACACCCCGACTCTCGACGCCGGGACGGGTCGGTTGAGTCGGGTCTCGTCACGGTCGCCGAGCCCCCCATGGATGGGTGGGCGAGACCATGCGTCGGCAAGGTCCACGATGTGGGCAGCCGGCAATCCTGCGCGGGCTTCAGGTAGCCATGCTTCGGCTGGTGCCGACACCACGCTGCAAGTGCCCTTAGTGGCAGCGGCGTCAGCTCTCGCTAAACGGAGGCGGTTGAACACGCCCGCGCGGGAATCGCGCAGTTTCGCCTCGGCGGCTGTTAGCGACAACTACTGGCACCGGCAGGGCCTCGATGAGGTGCGGGCCAATGATAGGAGCCCGGTTTTCTTTTCAGAGCCGGAGGACTCCGACCACCTGAGTGTTCAGGGTGAAGGGCGTATTGACCGTATGGAGCGGCTGCTGGAGCTCCTGCTTCAAAGCCAACAACAGCAGGGCAGCCACAGGCACAGGGCGTCGTCACCAGCCTCTACCATCAGCCTGGAGCAGCAGGAGGAGGAGGTTTTGGTGGATTCCATACCACCTCCGGTGGAGGTACCAGTGGAGGATCTTCTGGATGTGGCGACCAAATTTGCGGCCCCACATTCATCTGGACTTCCTTTAAACACGAAGCTGGCAGCCACTGTGGACTTTCTTAACAACCAGCAACTACAGGAAGAAGTCCTCATTCAGGCAATGAGCCGTCACAAGGCTCCATCCAATTGCAACTCCCTCAACGTGCCTGTGGTCAATACGCCGATATGGGGCAACATCAGTGCGGCTATCCGTCAACAGGAGGTAAAACTGCAGCGGATCCTGAAGCTCCTCACGGCCGGTATTACTGCCTTTGTGCGGTCACGGACGGGGACGAATTGAATTTGGACCAGGAAGATGCCCTGGCCCTCCTGTGCGCGACCCAGCACGAAATTAACGGGTTTCGCAAAACCAGCATCCGCCCAGCGCTCAATCCAAAGTTTGCAGGATTGTGCAAACCACCGCCGCCGCCCCCGCCCCGTCAGCTCTTTGGGGAGGACCTCTCGAAGAGAGTCAAGGAGCTTGACGAGCAAGCCAAAACGGTGGGGATCATGCGCCCTCAGAGTGCCCCCACACCGTCAGGCTCAAAGTCTCCATACATTCGATCACGAGGGTCTGCCAGTACCTCGACGAGGACCCACCCTCAAGCTCCACAACGACAGCAACATCAGACCCAGCACCAGGGGTCTTTTTTAGGACAGGGTCGGCAGAGACCCTGGTGGAAAACGAAGACGCCGCGCCCTCAAGCCAACCCAGCACCTCCACGTCCGCACACGCGTGTCAAGGACCGCCGGTAACCACGGAGGTGAGGGGGTCTGGTTCTCTCTTTTCTCTCTGTTTAACTTCACATGTTGGTGGTCGCCTTCGGTGGTTTTTGGGTGCATGGGGTAATTTTACTGGTGACGAGTATGTGTTGCAGAATATTCAGGGGCATAAAATTGAGTTTATTAATGGCGACATTCCTCCATCCCAGCACATGCCCGCTCGAACGTTTAAATTATCTGCTGCAGAACAGGCAGCCGGCTATAAGGAACTGTTAAGTCTTGAGCACAAAGGAGTGATTCAGAGAGTGGTGCATGAGCCAGTTGAATTTGTTTCGAACATATTCACCAGACCTAAGAAGGATGGAGGTTGTCGTGTCATTATTGATCTAACCCGTTTGAATACTTTTGTAACATATACTCATTTTAAAATGGATACGTTTGAAACAGCCAAATCATTGATTTCTCATGGTTGCTTTATGGCATGCATCGATTTAAAAGACGCATATTATTCCGTATCCGTCCAGAAATGTGACAGATAGGTTTTTGAAATTCATCTGGATGGGGCAACTCTGGCAGTACAAGGCTTTGCCTAATGGGCTCACCACAGCCCCTAGATTGTTCACTAAATTAGTGAAGCCAATTATGGCTTATTTGAGACAACGACACCATATAGTTATGGCCTATTTAGATGATATCTTAATTGTGGGCCACACCCTGGAATTGGCTGAACAGGGTGTTGCAGCTGCTGTCAATATATTTAAACAATTGGGGTTTATTGTCCATCCAGAGAAATCAAAGTTCTACCCTGCCCAGGTGATTAATTACCTAGGGTTCACGGTGAACTCTATAAGCATGAGGGTTACCATTCCAATTAACAAGATTGAGGAGGTTACCCAGGTGTGTCAAGATTTAATCCGCACCAATATACCATCGATTCGGCACTTAGCTACAATAATTGGGAAGCTGGTAGCTTTGTTTCCGGCAGCGCGATATGGACCTTTGCATTATCAGAATTTGCAAAGAGCTAAAATTGCTGCGTTAAAACAGAACGCTGGTCATTATGATCGGTCCATGCAGCTGCCGCCCGAAGCGATAAATGAGTTGCAATGGTGGGTGTGTCACATTAGCAGCTCATTCAAGCCTATTAGGGAGGCTAATCCGGTGGTATATTTGCAAACTGATGCAAGCTCCAATGGTTGGGGAGCCACGAATAATTGCTCTAGTTGTGGTGGCAGATGGGACACCCTTGAATCAACGATGTTGTTAACTCAAGGGATTAACTATTTGGAGTTGCTGGCAGCATTCCACGGACTTCGTGCGTATTGTTCCAAGCTTGTTGGAGCACATGTCCGTCTCCAAATAGACAACACCACAGCAGTAGCATATTTAAACCATATGGGTGGTACCAGGTCAGTTTCGTGTGACAAGTTGGCAAACTCAATTTGGCTCTGGTGTGTTCAAAGAGACATTTGGATTTCAGCTACCTATTTGCCAGGTGAGCTTAATACTGTGGCGGACACCAGGTCACGCAAATTTAATGACAATATTGAATGGATGTTGCATCCTGAGATCTTTTCTAAAGTCACAGCCAAATTTGGTAAACCGGACATTGACCTCTTTGCGTCACGGTTGAACCATCAGGTACCAACCTACGTTTCATGGGAACCAGATCCTGGGGCTATAGCGCTAGATGCATTCTCGCTGGACGGGGGGAAGTGGTTTTTCTATGCCTTCCCCCCGTTTTGCCTCATCAGTCGGGTATTGGGAAAGATTCAGGCAGATGCTGCCAAGGGCATCCTTATTATACCCGACTGGCCCACACAGCCTTGGTATCCGGTGGTCTTTGACATGCTCAACGAACCTTGGGTCCTTTTGAAGGGTTGCCCACAATTGGTTACTCACCCTGTCTCAGGGGAGCCGCATCCCTGCCATGGCTATTTAAATTTGTTGGCTTGCAGGTTCTGAACAGTCCGTTAGTCCAATACGGCCTCTCGGCTCGGACCATGGATACCATCGGGGCATCATGTCGAGAGTCTACAAGGCGAAGATACCGCTTGCATATTAAGAAGTGCGAAGCCTACTGCAGCCGCTCTCGCATCACGTACGATGACGTGACAATAACCGACGTCCTGGAATTCCTCGCGGGGTTGCACCATTATGAACACTTAAGTTACAGTGCCATCAACAGCGCCAGAAATGCGCTATCATTCTACCTCAGTTTGGAGGTAGGATCCAACAGGCTAGTGTCCAGACTCATGCGGGGTATATTCAATATGAATCCGCCTACACCACGCTATAATATCACCTGGGATGTCAGGGACGTATTAACCCTGCTCAGGACGTGGTCACCCATGGAAGGGCTCCAACTGGACCAACTCACCATGAAGCTGGTGATGTTACTAGCGCTGACTTCAGCTCAGAGGGTACAGACACTACACAAACTTCGTGTTGACAGAATGACGTCTACCCCCACAGAAGTAGTCTTTTTCATTGACGAGCTACTAAAGCAGCATAGACCTGGGTGCACAGGGCTGCAGCTGAAGTTCCCGGCATACCCCGCAGATGCTAGGCTATGTTTAGCCTCACATATCCGCCACTATGTCAACGTGACGGCACGCATCAGAGGAATGGAGAGATACCTGCTTGTCACTCATAAGAGACCTCATCATCGAGTGACAGTCCAGACGATATCCAGGTGGCTTCGAGTCGTCTTGGGTAAGTCAGGTATCGACACTAATGTGTTCAAGTCTCATTCCACCAGGGCTGCATCGACGTCAGCGGCGAGGGTCATGGAGGTGCCCATGGACCAAATTCTCGCCACCGCAGGATGGGCTAATGAAGCTGTGTTCCAGCGTTTTTATAACAAGCCTGTTGCTGCTCCTCTACAGTTCGCAGAAGCCGTGCTGAATGCAGGTCGAGAACGTGGAGATGTCCCCGTATGAGGGGTTTGATTTGTTATTAATAAATATGCTCTTGTTTTGCAGTATGGACTGTTGAGCAAGTTTGTTCCTCCCATCCATCCCTGGTAGTGGTGTGTCAGCATGGACGTGGTCCAGGGCGTGTAATCACAGAAGCTTTGAAGTCTTCACGAAGTCACTCACGTGACTCCGAAATGAAATAGTAAGATTGAACGGGAACTTACCAGTTCGAAGGTTGATCTTTATTTTATGAGGAGTCGAAGTGAGGGATTTCGTGCCCTCCTCGCCCAACCCTCAATCACCTTCATCTGGTAATCTTAGTCAATTCAATCATACTATGCAAAGTCATTTCTATTGTTGGTTCTGTGATTCCACGCCGCTACTTTGAAGTATGTCGAGCATGCGCGCCAGCGGGCTCTTCACGAAATCCCTCACTTCGACTCCTCATAAAATAAAGATCAACCTTCGAACTGGTAAGTTCTCGTTCAATCTTACTATTCCTTCTCCTTGCTGCTCCCTTCCGGCAAAAGGTACAGAAGCTTGAAAGTGTGCAGCACCAGACTTAAGAACAACTTATTCTCTTGATATCAGGCTTCAGAACAGTCCCATTAACCTGGGTATCTCAGATTCATCTCCAATCTATTGTGGACATTGGACATCAATGGAACAGATGGGCTACAATGCTGAGAACTATATGCTGCACTGAGTATCTTCCCCCTTGGTCTATTCATTGTACTTCAGTTTGGATTGATTGTATTTATGCATAGTATTATCTGATCGGTTTGGGTAGCATGCTCAACAAAGTTTTCACTATCTTGGTACATGTGACACTAACAAACCTAAACTTCAACCTGAAAGAGTGACATATCATTTTATTTTAACACACCCACTGGAGAGATCAGATTAGACCTTTACTTAACATTTTTTTTAAAATAATCTATCTTTCTCTCATTGCTGCCCCGATGCATCATGCCAGATGTTTTCTGCTGGTGTCTCTCACTGGGATTTGAACTCTTGTTGTTCTCATTTGATGTGTCTGTTAGCTTGTGATTTTTTTTCTCACACATCGGACTTGAGTAGAACAGTGGAGAGTAATGCTGAAATCATACCCGACCCAAGAGGGGACAACTTTTGCAAGAGAAGATAAGGATGAATTGAAAAACATGTTATTGTCTATTATATGGGTAGATTTTGAATCTTGTCATCAATAGCTGACATAATAATCTAAATTTAGAACTGTTCAAAATTCAAACAATACTAAGTGTATAATTTCACCAACTCATAACAATGGAAATATCTTACTTTCAACAAACTATATTTTTGACATTTACCAATCACATGGTATCACTACCAACGTTTGGTAATGTGATTGCAAATGGCCTGGCTAGAATGGACGTGGAGTGGATGGTTCCACTGGTGGGAGAGTCTAGGACCAGAGTATACAGCCTCAGAATAAAAGGATATATATACCCTCAGGAAGGAGAAAAGGAATTTAGGATTATGGGGAGATGGCAGGAGAATGGGGTTGAGAGGGAAAGATAGATCAGCCATGATTGAATGGCCGAGAAGCTTTGATGGGCCAAATGGCCTATTTCTGCTCCCATGACTTGTGAATTTATGAATGTATGAACATTTACCATTGATGTAATGGCAATAGAGTAGCCAAGGATTGGTTATTTACTTTCTAGTTTTGATCAGTTTTCTCCTACTTATAAAAGTAGAAAGTAACAGAATTTGGCAGGTTAAAATATAAATATTCTGGTTCTCATTTCTGATCATCCACCAATGAAATTCACTGCCCTCAGGATGACTTGATTAATTTTGCCTGCTCGCATATTATCCCAAGCAGGACAAGCAGTGTGAAGCGCCTCACTGATGCTGATTTGTTAGGTTAATGCATCCAGTCTCGATCCTAGATTCGGTGCGAGGTTTGATGTGTGACATATACCTCAAGAAAATCATTCAGGCAAAGGGGAGGGAAAAATACTTGAATCGGAACAACCAGAAGCTGAAATTGTTCAACCACACATCCGATGATCTGAGCCTTGATGTTCATGTTCACTTGGCATGAATGTGTTTTCCTCAATTCCCAGTTTGGCCAATTACTTGCTGTACAGAGGCAAAGTGTTCCACATGCGGAAAAGAAAACTCCGGGAGGCAATCATGCCCAGTCATCAAATTGTTACTCTTTATGCCTCATCTGGAGAGCAAGACCTTGCATTTATATAGTGCTTCTTTGTGATCTCGAGGGCATCCCCACGTGTTTTGAAACCAATTATTACCTTTGAATCGTAGCTTCAGTTCTGCTTTTAAAGAGACTGCCACCCATTTGGACGTCAAGAGAAATTAATCAGTATTGTGGTAATGAGCAGTTAAACTGCTCTTAACAACTGTCAATTAAAGAACAAATATCTGCCAGAAACTGAGAATAACTTGTCCACTCTTCAAACACAGTCATGCAACCTTTAACATATGTCTGGGAGGGAAGAAATATAACTACAGATAGAAATCTGATCAGACCATGCAGTTTCTTTATAGCACAACTCAATCAAAAATTGCTCAGTAATTGCAAAATAGCATCTGCCATATTTTTGGCTTGTTTAATACTGCACAAGAAATTTGATTGCTTGCATTTTGATCTTGTGAAGTACATTAATTATGTCACTTCATATGAAACAATCCTTTTGGAAGATGGGAAGCATATGTTATTCTGGAATTTACCATTAATCAATCCCCCTTCACATCCCCCTAACTTTCAACATGTTCTAAACTGCTACCAAACCTAACTTCTAACTTTGCGCACCCAATTATCCGATCTCTCACTGGCTCCGACTCCTGTTTGCATCCGCTAGCCCAGCCCAATCCCAAGTTGTGACCTGACAAGAGTGATCAACCTGTACTATTTCCCTGAGATGACCAATAAACATCTATACCTCTCCTTAGGCAGAATCCCAAAACCTCTGATGGCTCAATCCAACTTTCTGTGCTCCACATAATCTCTGTGCTACTTATGTTTGCTAAATTTCCACTTCACCCACCACTCACTGATTCGGCCAAGGAGTCCAGCACACCCCAACTGTTGTAACAGGTGGCACACTTTTGACTCAGTAAATATTAGTGGCATTTAGGGTCGTCTCATGATGATGCGGCCTCATAACATTAGGATAATGGATCCATGATTCAAAGGACTTAGATTAATTGTGTGTGATGTTAACGTTAAAATGCTGTTCACCAATGGGCCAATACATTTGACATCAATTAACAATAAAGAAACTAGGAAAATGCAATAATGAGATAAGTATGGTTTGTAAGAGCCTACATTAATCATATCAATGTAGGCTCTTACAGATTTGGTGACCTGATTTGGTCACCCATTCCTTCTATCCAGAGACGCTGCCTGTCCCACTCAGTTACCGCAGCATTTTGTGTCTATCTTTGGAGCAAATCAGCATCTGCAGATCCTTTCTACATGCTAATTATATTAAATGGCTAAAAAAAGACACAAAGTAATGGAATAAACCAGTGGGTCAGGGAGCATCTCTGGGGAGCATGGGTGGCGTTTTTGATCTGAAGAAGGGTTCCAACACTCCAAAGAGGCAGCCTGAACCGCTGAATTATTCCAGCACTTTGTGTATTTTACCGTATAAACCAGCGTCTGCAATTTCATTTCGGAGTCACGTGAGTGACTTTGTGAAGAGCCCGCCAGCGCGCATGCTCGACATATCATCGTATCACGTTGCTGCGACGGCTGGCGGTGGAGCGCGCTCCTGAGGTAAGTATCCTACCTTAAGTTGGTGGTCCTTGTTATGTTGATTTGTTTCTTACAGCAAGGACATGGATGGGAGTTCCAAGGGCCGGAGAACGTCTGGACGAGGTCGCCGGTCAGCAGTCCCGGAGCCATTGATATCGGCGGTACCTGCAGCGCAGGCCGGCACGGGCGGGAAAATCGGTAAGCCCTGTGTTTACAGGTCCGGATCCGCCAGCACACCACAGTTCGGAGGAGTTCGACGAGGAGGAGTGTGGTGTGCCGCCAGAGCAGGAGGACCCTGCCATGGCAGTCAGGTCGTCAGCAGGCTTGCTGGCGACCTCGAGCAGAAGGGTGCGTGCAGCTGCACGGCCCTTTTCACTCAGCCCTCCGAGTAGGGGAAGGGAAGGAGCCCGGAAGTCTAACCCTGTCGGGGCTAAGGCTTTGCCTGCCGCCGAGGAGCGGTCAGGTTCCAGGGCGGGACCCGGGGCGGCTGTGAGGTCCAGTCGACGCCCCCCAACTCTCGACGCCGGGACGGGTCGGTTGGGTCGGGTCTCGTCACGGTCGCCGAGCCCCCCATGGATGGGTGGGCGAGACCATGCGTCGGCGAGGTCCACGACGTGGGCAGCCGGCAAGCCCGCGCGGGCATCAGGTATCCATGCTGCGGCTGGTGCCGACACCACGCCGCAAGTGCCCTTAGTGGCAGCGGCTTCAGCTCCCGCTAAACGGAGGCGGTTGAACACGCCCGCGAGGGAATCGCGCAGTTTCGCTTCGGCGGCTGTTAGCGACGACTACCGGCACCGGGTGGGCCTCGATGAGGTGCGGGCCGATGATAGGGGCCCCGGCAATTTCTCAGAGCCGGAGGACTCCGACCACCTGAGTGTTCAGGGTGAAGGGAGTATTGACCGTATGGAGCGGCTGCTGGAGCTCCTGCTTCACGGTCAACAGCAGCAAGCGTCCAGCAGCGACAGGCACAGGGCTATTTCACCAACTTCCACCATCAGCCTGGAGCAGCAGGATGAGGAGGTTTTGGTCGATCCCATACCACCTCCGTCAGATTTACCAGCGGAGGAACTTCTCGATGTGGCCACAAAGTTCGCGGCCCCACACTCGTCTGGGCTCCCCCTGAACTCGAACTTTGCAGCCACAGTGGACTTCCTCAACAACCATCAGCTCCAGGAAGAAGTTCTCATTCAGGCCATGAGCCATCACAAGGCTCCATCCAACTGCAACTCCCTCAACGTGCCTGTGGTCAATACGCCGATATGGGGCAACATCAGTGCGGATATCCGTCAACAGGAGCTGAACATTCAGCGGATCCTGAAGCTCCTCACAGCCGGTATTACCGCCTTTGTGCAGTCAGTTGATGGGGATGAATTAAATTTGGACCAGGAGGATGCTCTGGCTCTATTGTGCGCAACTCAACATGAGATCAATGGGTTCCGCAAAAGCAGCATCCGCCCGGCGCTCAACCCTAAGTTTGCAGGGTTGTGCAAACCACCGCCGCCGCCGCCGCCCCGTCAGCTCTTTGGAGAAGATCTCTCGAAGAGGGTCAAAGAGCTTGACAAACAAGCCAAAACGGTGGGACTCATGCGCTCTCACAGTGCCCCTACGCCGTCGGGCTCGAAAGCTCCGCTTGTTCGTCCACGAGGGTCTGCCAGCACCTCTACAAGGACCTACCCTCCAGCTCCACCCCGTTACCAACAGCCCCAGCAGCAGGGGGCTTTTTTAAGTCAGGGTCGGCAGAAACCCTGGTGGAAGATGAGGACACCGCGCCCTCAAGCCAACCCAGCACCTCCACGTCCACCCACACGTGTCAAGGACCGCCGGTAACCACGGAGGTGAGGCGGTCTGGTTCTCTCTTTTCTCTTTGTCTAACCTCACATGTTGGTGGGTGCCTTCGGTTCTTTTTGGGTGCATGGGGTGATATTACTGGTGATGAGTATGTGTTACAAAATATTCAGGGTCATAAAATTGAGTTTCTTAATGGGGACATTCCTCCATCCCAGCACAGGCCTGGTCGAACATTTAAATTGTCTGCTGCAGAACAGGCAGCAGGCTATAAGGAAATTTTGAGGCTAGAACAGAAGGGAGTGATAGAGAAAACGGTTCATGAGCCAGTTGAATTTGTTTCTAATATATTCACTCGACCCAAGAAGGATGGAGGCTGTCGAGTCATCATTGACCTGACTCGTTTAAATACTTTTGTAACATATACTCATTTCAAAATGGACACTTTTGAAACAGCCAAATCATTGATTTCACATGGTTGCTTTATGGCATGCATTGATTTACAAGATGCGTACTATACTGTATCCATTCAAAAATATTATAGGAGGTTTCTGAAATTTATCTGGATGGGTCAACTCTGGCAATATAGGGCTTTGCCAAACGGGCTTACCACAGCCCCTAGATTATTCACTAAATTGGTGAAACCAATTATGGCTTATTTACGACAACGACATCATATAGTAATGGCCTATTTAGATGATATCTTAATTGTTGGCCACACCCTGGAATTGGCTCAATAGGGTGTTGCAGCTGCTGTCAATATATTTCAGCAGCTGGGGTTCATTGTCCATCCAGCCAAATCAAAGTTCTGCCCCTCCCAGGTAATTCATTATCTGGGGTTTACGGTGGACTCTATTCGCATGAGGGTCCCCATACCAACTAATAAGGTTGAGGAGGTCACCCAGGTGTGTCTAGGTTTAATCAGCGCTAGTATACCATCGATTCGACATACAGCTACAGTAATTGGCAAACTTGTAGCATTGTTTCCGGCAGCCCGATATGGGCCTTTGCATTATCAGAATTTGCAAAGAGCCAAGATCGCTGCGTTAAGACAGCACGCTGGTCATTATGATCGACCAATGCAGCTGCCGCCCGAAGCGACGGATGAGTTACGATGGTGGGTGCGTCACATTAGTAACTCATTTAAGCCTATTATTGAGGCTCATCCGGTGGTATACTTGCAAACTGATGCGAGCTCTTATGGCTGGGGAGCTACGGATCATTACTCTAGTTGCGGGGGCAGATGGGATACCCGTGAGGCTACTATGTTGTTGTCACAAGGGATAAACTATTTGGAGCTACTTGTAGCATTCCACGGACTTCGTGCTTATTGTTCCAAGGTTTTTGGAGCACATGTCCGTCTCCAAATAGACAACACCACAGCGGTGGCATATTTAAACCATATGGGCGGTGCCAGGTCAGTTTCGTGTGATAAATTGGCTAACTCAATTTGGCTCTGGTGTGTTCAAAGAGACATTTGGATTTCAGCTACCTATTTGCCAGGTGAGCTTAATACTGTGGCGGACACCAGGTCACGCAAGTTTAATGACAATATTGAATGGATGTTGCATCCTGAAATTTTTGCCAAAGTCATAGCCAAATTTGGGAAACCGGATATTGACCTTTTTGCGTCACGGTTGAACCATCAGGTACCAACATACATCTCGTGGGAACCAGATCCTGGGGCTATGGCGCTAGATGCATTCTCGCTGGACTGGGGGAATTGGTTTTTCTATGCATTCCCCCCGTTCTGCCTCATCAGTTGGGTATTACGAAAGATTCAGATGGATGCAGCCAAGGGCATCCTTATTATACCCGACTGGCCTACACAGCTGTGGTATCCGGTGGTCTTTGACATGCTCAGTGAGCCTTGGGTCCTTTTGAAGGGTTGCCCAGAATTGGTTACTCACCCTGTCTCAGGGAAGCCACATCCCTGCCATGGCTATTTAAATTTATTGGCTTGCAGGTTTTGAACAGGCCGTTAGTCCAATACGGCCTCTCAACTCGGACCATGGATACCATTGGGGCGTCGTGTCGAGAGTCAACAAGGCGAAGATGCCGCTCACATATCAAGAAGTGGGAAGCCTACTGCAGCCGCTCTCGCATCACGTACGATGACGTGACTATAACCAACGTCCTGGAATTCCTCGCGGGGTTGCACCATGATGAACACTTAAGTTACAGTGCCATCAACAGCGCCAGAAGCGCGCTGTCATTCTACCTCAAGATTGAGGTGGGATCCAACAGGCTAGTGTCCAGACTCATGCGGGGTATATTCAATATGAATCCGCCTACACCACGCTACAATATCACCTGGGATGTCAGGGACGTTTTAACCCTGCTCAGGACGTGGTCTCCCATGGAAGGGCTCCAGCTGGACAAACTCACCATGAAGCTGGTGATGTTACTAGCGCTGACTTCAGCACAGAGGGTACAGACACTGCATAAACTACGTGTCGACAGAATGATGTCTACCCCTACAGAAGTAGTCTTCTTTGTTGATGAGCTACTAAAGCAGCATAGACCTGGGTGCACAGGGCTGCAGCTGAAGTTCTCGGCATACCCCGCAGATGCTAGGCTGTGTTTAGCCTCACATATCCGTCACTATGTCAAGGTGACGGCATGCATCAGAGGAATGGAGAGATACCTGCTTGTCACTCATAATAGACCTCATCATCGAGTGACAGTCCAGACGATATCCAGGTGGCTCCGGGTCGTCTTGGGTAAGTCACGTATCGACACTAATGTGTTCAAGTCTCATTCCACCAGGGCTGCATCGACGTCAGCGGCGAGGATTATGGAGGTGCCTATGGACCATATTCTCGCCACAGCAGGATGGGCTAATGAAGCTGTGTTTCAGCGATTTTATAACAAGCCTGTTGCTGCTCCTCTACAGTTCGCGGAAGCCGTGCTGAATGCAGGTCAAGAACGTGGAGGTGTCCCCGCATGAGGGTTTTTTTGATTTGTTGTTAATAAATATGCTCTTGTTTTGCAGTATGAACTATTTGAGCAAGTTTGTTCCTCCCATCCATCCCTGCTAGTGGTGTGTCAGCATGGACGTGGTCCAGGGCGTGTAATCACAGAAGCTTTGAAGTCTTCACGAAGTCACTCACGTGACTCCGAAATGAAATAGTAAGATTGAACGAGAACTTACCAGTTCGAAGGTTGATTGTTATTTCATGAGGAGTCGCGGTGAGGGATTTCGTGCCCTCCACGCCCAACCCTCAATCACCTTCACCTGGTAATTTGAGTCTCTTTCATCTTACTATGCCAAGTCATTTCTGTTACTGGTTTCTGTGATTCCACACCGCTACTTTGAAGAATGTCGAGCATGCGCGCCGGTGGGCTCTTCACGAAATCCCTCACCGCGACTCCTCATGAAATAACGATCAACCTTCGAACTGGTAAGTTCTCGTTCACTCTTACTATTCCTTGTATCTCATATAAAATGACTAAATGGACGCATATTTAAATACACATATCTAATTGCCACCATTTTCTGCATATACATATATGATTATGGTATAGCTATAACGTAAGTTTAACATACTGTAGGTGGAAATAATATTTTGGCTAAATTTGCTCATCATTGAAGCAGAACAGGACATCCTCCTACAGCTTCTAACTTCTTTCTCCAGCTTCTAACTTTACATACATCTGATCATCTATTCAAGAGAGAATTAGATTTAGCTGTTAAGGCTAACGGAAGCTAGGGATATGGGGAGAAAACAGAATGGGGTACTGATTTTGGATGATCATACATGATCATATTGATTGGCGGTGTTGGTTCGAAGGGTTGAATGGCCTACTCCTGCACCTATTTTCTATGTTTCTATCAACTAAAGCCCGAACTCGATATATACTGCACTTGCACCACAAGATTGATCCTTATAGTCAACATCCCAAGGCATTTGTGTTGTTAGCGCTTGGTACAGACAGAAATCTTAATGCAGAGAAAGGACCTGGAACAGGTACAATTGCAACTTTGGTGTCAGTGTTAAACCAGGGAATTGTGGTGGCTTTGGAACAGCTCGTGTTCAGCTCTTCCCATGTGAGTAAATCTGTGACATGCTGACCGACAGATTTAGGTACACTTGTCACTTCGCTCCTGGCGCTGTAACAGTGTTCGGCAAGGGATTCCACTTGTCTGATCACATGCCAGCCAGACTTGACATAAAAGGGGTGTTTTCACTGATGTGCTTGGGGATTCTCAGCCATGTCAGTTTGATAGAAAAACATGTTGAATTTAGATCTTTTTCAAACACTTCTTCGTTTATTTTAATGTGTTAAATTATTTCAGTTGACTTTCCCCTAATAACACTAACCTGCTCCAAATATAGAAAGCAACATGGCAAATATATTTCTGAACAAGGGTCTTGACCCGAAACGTCGCCTATCTCCTTCGCTCCTTAGATGCTGCTGCACCCGCTGAGTTTCTCAAGCCTTTTGTGTAACCCCATGGCAAATATATATATGCCACTGTGCCCACGTTATGAAAACCCAACGGTGGAAGGAGTGAACAGGCGCCGATAATTTAGCAGAATATTTTTAACAAGCGCAGTTAGGTAAATTAAGATATTCAAAGTTGTAATGTATTTATACATATTCTTGTGTATGTTAATGAGTTGGTTCAATATACTGTAAGCAGGAAATGCTGGGTAATAAATCTCTCCTGCTCATGATCCAGGCAACCTGTATGTAAGTCTTGTTTATTCTGCCGTCCGGAATATAACAAAATTGGCGTCGAGGACGGAATTGAGTTTGTGAACTCATCCTTTAAAAACAGTGCAGGACTGTTTTACAACATGCAGTATTGTTTATCATATTAAACAATAAATATGGAGCTTTGTCGCAGTTGTTTGCGAACTGGACAAGATAGGCCATAGATCCTTCTATGCAGGGGACTGTAGTTTGAAACAGTAGCTGTACAAATCGTCGGGAGTTTGTCATGCTATCTCTATGTTGTGTCTATGTAAAATTGTGTCCTTGGGATTTTACAGGATTTTAGACTGAGTTTTTTGTTGTTGTACCTCAAGCTGTATAAGTTTTAGGTGAATTGTTACACTGAAACAGACAGGAAATTGGGAAAAAGAGAACAACATGATGATGGCATCCATGGGCTACATCGGAAACCTTGGCACTTTTGACACGAGTAGAGAGCCGTTCAGCTCCTATATGGAGAGAGTGAACACGTTTCTCACGGCAAACAATATATTGGAGATTAGTGGTGAAGGAGAGGTAGTGACTGAAACAAATAAGGCCATTTGTGAATGCATGAAAGTGTTTCTGCTCATGGAGATCAGTCCTGAAGTGTATGGCACACTCGTGAATCTCCTTGCGCCCATAAAGGCAAAAGGCAAAAGGCGTGCCATTCAATGACATTATGAAAAAGCTGGAGGAGCACAAAGCCTCTGGAAAATGCAGAAAGCTATAAATTTGGCACGAGAAGACAGAAGCACATTGAGACAATCAATGAGTACATTGTTGCCTTGAAAAACTTAACTTTGCACTGTAACTTTGGAACCTTTCTCGGACGCGCACTTCGTGACAGATTTGTTTGTGGTCTACTGGATGAACGAATTCAGTCCAAACTCATGAACACTCTAGATCTTACATTCAAGAAAGCATTCAAGATTGCTACCACAATGGAGATGGCATCAAAGAAAGCTTGAGCGTTTCGTCCGCAACAGACTGCAGTGGGCGTTTACAGTCACAAGGCAGTACCTATGGCCAAACCAACAGGCACTAATCCAAAACGAAAGTTTGGCGGGGAGACGAGTTCAGTCAGTTGTTATCATTGAAATGTTAATCACTCCTCCCAATTTTGTCAGTTCAAAATGGCCAAATGTTATTGCCAGAAGAAAGGCCATATCGCCTCAGCATGTTGGGCCAAGCTTAAAACAGGAAACCAAATATCAGCGGGAAACAAGCGACAATACCAGAAAGGAGTTCACAACATAAGAAAACAGGCAGAAATATTTGCCGACAGTTTCACGGGAATAACAGGGTACTCGGCACATGTTCGACGTAAGCAAGATGTGCAACCTGTGTATTATCGACCAAGACCTGTACGACATGCACTAAAGCAACAAGTGGAGGAAAAACTTGACAGGTTGGAGCGGAATGGAGTATGGCTGACAAAATAGTTTGACTTTGTGGTGACTACAAAGTCACAATCAACCAAGACATTGACGATGAACAATATCCATTACTAACCTTGCATGATTTGAACGCAGAACTTAGCGGAGCAAGAGTCTTCACTAAACTGGATTTGTCTCACAGCTACGCCCAACTCAATGTCGACAAGGAAAGTCACTGGTACTTGACCATCAATACACTTAAGGGCTTTTATTCATATACAAAGCTGCCCTAAGGTGTGAAATCCTCCACGAAAATCATCCAGTCATGGACAAAATATTACAAGGCAATCCGCACTATGTGCGCAACCAGGATGACCTACTGATATTCACAGAAGGCATGGTAGAACATCTGGAAATCCTTGAGCAAGTTCTCACATGACTGAACTGCCACAATATCAAACTGCGACAAAGTAAATGCGCATTTGCACAGTTAGAGGTGTTCTTCCTGGGACTCAAAGTAGATGTCAACAGACTTCGCCCCGATAAGGTGAAAGTTGAAGTATAGTGAATGCTCCAAAACCCAACAATGTATCAGAGCTGCAATTATTCCTTGGGATGGTGCAGTTCTATGCAAGATTCCTTCAAGATTTAGCAACCGTGCTAAAGCCACTACATCATCTGCTACAAAAAGATGTGAAATGGACGCGGGGAAAGGAACAGCAACGTGCATATGACATTTGCAAGGAAAACTTGACAAGTGACAACCTCCTTGTTCACTACAATACGACACGCGAGATGAAACTTGCTTGTGATGCTTCAAGTTATGGTGTAGGTGCAGTAATCTCCCAGGTAATGAATGACAGACAGGAAAAGCCTATTGCTTTTGCATCCCGCACCCTATCACCAAGTGAGCGTAATTATGCACAGATAGAAAAGGAAGCACTCAGCATCGTGTTCGGAATCAAGAAATTCCATCAGTTTCTTCTCAGCAGAACTTTCACCCCAGTGACTGATCACAAGCAACTACTAGTGATACTTGTTCCCAAGTCAGCTATACCTTCCACGGCAGCATCAAGGATGCAACGCTGGGCACTTTTGCTGTCCCAGTATGACTACAAGGTTGAGTACAGAAGCTCCAAGTGCAACGCAGTTGCAGATTCGTTGTCCCGGTTGCCCATGGGAACTCTGACATGGGAAGTGAGAATGCAATCTACACAATGCAAGTTGTAGATGAAGACTTTCCAGTGACTGCAACAGAAATTGCAGCAGGAACAAAGAAAGACACTGTGCTGAAGTGGGTTTGTGAACAGACATTGAATGGCTGGACTGAAATCGATAGTGGATTGAACTCACTTCTGAACTCAGAAGTGAAGCCTTACCATAATCAACGCCATGAATTATCATGTGAGCAGCAATGCATTAAGTGGGGTTACAGAGTTATTGTACCAGAGTCTTTGAGAAACAAAATTATGAATGAACTTCATGCTGAACATCCTGGCATAGTAAGCATGAAGTCGATTGCCAGAAGTTTTGTGTATTGGCCTGGTATTGACAGTGACATAGAGTCACTGGTGAGCAAATTTAATATCTGCCAAAATTTCTGGAGTAAACCACCAAAAACACCACTGCAACCCTGGTCATGGCCAAGAAGACCTTTTCAGAGAGTTCATGTAGATATTTGTGAAAAGGGTAATGATCATTTTCTGGTACTAGTAGATATCATTCCAAATGGATTGAGGTTAAGCATATGGGGTAAAGCTACTACTACTGAATGTACCATAGATGAGTCGTGATACATTTTTGCATGCCATGGTTTACCGGAAGAGCTTGTTTCTGATAACGGGCCTCAGTTTAGTTCAGAACGGTTCAGTTCATGCAGCGGAATGGTGTAAAACACACACTTATTCCCCCATACCATCCAGCATCCAACGGGGTGGTGGAAAGGTCTGTTAGAATTGTCCAAGATGCTCTCAAGAAACAGGTTTTGCAAGGTAGTTGAAAGCTCAGCATGAAACATCGTTTAGCTAGTTTGTTGCTGAAGTGCAGAACCGCACAACACACAACAATGGGTCACTCACCTACATAACTGTTGATGAAGAGAAGGCTAAGAATATGCCTGTCTAGTTCAACCCAATTTGGCCTTGAGAGTTGAGCAAAACCATTTTAGTCAAAAACACCATTTTGACTCCCACTAAAGGAGATGGACTTCAGATGAGCAAGTTTGTGTTCTCAGTCCTCCCAACAAGTCCAGTCAAGACAATTGGGATGTTGGGAAAATAGTGGATGTGTGTGGAGCAAAAAGATACTTAGTTGAAGTTTGAGATAGGATCAAACGTGTTCATGTTGATCAAATGATTCCAGCCAAAGATGAAACAAAAACTGAGCATGAAGTCCTAATCCCTGAGTTTTTATCTGAAAGTGAGTTGGATGAGACAACTGTGATGGAAACACAAAGTTCAGTTAGTACAGAGAGAGAAACAGATTCCTCTGGTCAAAGTCAGGTTACTAAAACAGAGCCAAATAAGCCTACAGTCGATTCAACACCTGTTAGATGGGATCCGTAAACCAATCATCAGGCTAGGTTTATAAGTTAAATAACTCACTGCACAAGTAAAACAAAAATGTGTAGATATGTAAAATAAATACTAGGTTTCAATCAAGTATCACAACAACAAAATTGTAACTGAATAATTAGATTTAATATTTTTTAAAAGGAGAGCAGTGTAATGTATTCATACATATTCACGTGTATGTTATTGAGTTGGTGTTCGATATAAGCACGGAATGTTGGTTAATAAATCTCTCTCTTTCATGATCCAGGTAAACAATGTGTAAGTCTTGTTCTTCATTCTGCCATCCAGAATATAACAACAATCAATTAAATATTCAAAATAAATTCAGATACTTTGAATATTTAGTTGATACCATTTTTTTGTACTCGGAATGAAAGTCACCATTGCATTTACTATGAACAAGTTATATTAAAGAAAATCAGAAAAAAAGGAGTGATAAAGAAAACAGAAAATATCTGAAATGGTTAATCATCATAATTCATATATATTGGATTTGGATAGGTTGTTAATTTACTTCCTCAACTTCTTGTAATCCGCTCTCTTTATGTTTTGTGAGTTTAGACCACATGGTTATAAAAATTCAATCTTTGCAAGGCATAAAGAAAAGCTTGATGTACAATTGAAACTGTGAAGAGTGAAACTATTATAATATTTATAGGATCCAAAGAGAATGGAAAACTTTAAGGTCACTGTGAAAAGCCATGACTGACAGATAAAAGGCCATCTTTCACCTCGTTCCACAGTGGAGGATCATATTCGAATTGTGCCTGAGTACAGAGACCAATCTCCAGAGGAACCATATCAATAGACTTCAGTGATAACATCTGGAAATTTGGCACAGTTAAAATTGTACTAAACTTGATGTTTAATTAACTTACAAGGCATATTTTACTCACTGGATTAATCAAATACAAATCATATAGGTTTTTCTAAATGTTCTGGATAACATTTTACTTGCCCACTACAATATTTTCATTGCAGGCTTTTTTTAAATTAACCTATTTATCTGATCAAAGTGATGTTGAAGTGCCCACGATGGAAAACAATGACATCTGTTCATATCGTTACTCGAGACAATGTCATGATTAACTCATGACTAATATTAATTTATGACAACACTCTTGGCACTAATTCACTCCAGAATACATGCTTGTTCCCAATTTGTGGTGTTCTATGAGATGGTGATGCATTTTGGTTTTATCTTTAAATCAAGCCTGTCTTTTCCAGATGGTGCTGGAATATTCTGTGGCGGTAATTTTCCAGTATTAGGATCTTGCTGTGTGTAAATAAACTGTCAAATGTCCCCATATTGACAATGAATGACAAGGAAACATATATGAGGTATAAAATAAACACGATTCATTAATTCAACTTATTACGTGTTCATATTTTAAAATTTGGATACAAAACAATCACTGGAAAGCTTTTAATTTTTTATAAATCAATTTTATACTTGATCTTAGATTTCAAAATTGTACATTTTTGTAATGATCAATCTGAATGGAGGAATTTTGAAAGGCTCACTGATAATGTAATAGCTGTACACTACCCCTGGAATTTACAATGTCCAAGAACAGAGCAGGAGTTTACTGATAATCCCCAATATTTATACAGAGATATCTGCTCTCATATCCTGGGCCTTCTCAGGCTTTACCATTGATCTGCAAGGCCCTGTATCTCAAAGGACATTTTACACCTGCCAGAAGGAAGGAAGGAATAAGATGGGAAACATTGAAAATTTGAGGTGAAAAATACAAGGAAGTTGCTATAAGTTTAATGCCTGCTGAACGCTAAGGATTCCCCAGTTTTAGCTGATCTGCAATCGCAAAGTTCTTTATGTCCACTTTGATCAGAATTACTGGCAAAAGTTGCTTGAGTAGATTCTGAATGCTGTTTTTAAAGCTGCTTTGAAGAAATCATATCGTGCCACATTTAAATGGTAATACCAAGGAGTTATTGTTCTTTTGATCTTCAACCTTTTCAAAGATTCAATCAGCCATACAGCTAATATGATTTACGTAATGAATGAGTACCAACCCATGAAATTTCTTTCCGATTTGTCTCTCCCTTTAAGTAGCAGTAAGTGCAAATTTGGAAGCAAAAATGCAGAAATGATTTGTACTATAATTGAACATTTAACAACGCACAGCTGCTGTAGCAAAGGCCGGGAGCATGCAAGAGTGATAGAGTGTAGCAAACAATTTATGGATCAGCAGAAAATGTTAACTGTCAGTTCATCGTTGAGTGGAAAATAATGACTCTTGACAACAATGGGATTTTTGTGAAATTATTAACAGCTTGCATTTCCCAGTACAAAAACAGTAAATTTCATTTATGATGTTTAAAACATACTAATTAAGGTAGTTATGAGACTTTGAAGCTCATTAAAATTATCAAGTCTTCTATGGTTCGGGTTTCCAACATCCGTTTGTCATCATAGTACGATGTGAAGAATTTTTGAGTACCCCAGGACACTTGGATTGTTTTTCTAGAACTCAGGGGGATAAGATGAGACATTATCAAAGTATGTAAAATTATAGTCTATAGTCAGAAACCTTTTCCCAGGGTGGAAATGTCAAGGACTAGAGGGCATAAAGTGAGAAAGGACAAAAGTTAAGGGAGATGTGCAGGGCATGTTTTTCACACAAAGAGTGATGGGTGTCTGGAACATGCTGCCTGGTTTGGTGGTGAAGGCAGAAATGGTTAAGAGACTTTTAGATAGGCACATGGATATGTAGAAAATGGAGAGATATGGATCATATACAGACAGATGAAATTAGTTTATTTTGGCATTCCGTTCAGCACAACGCTCTATGAAATTTCCCTGGAATATTTCCACTACATTGCTTCCTATTTTTCCTGAATCAATTGCTTCATTGTGATGTGTAAGAAGGAACTGCAGATGCTGGTTTGAAATGAAGATAGACATAAAAAGCTGGAGTAACTCTGCAGGACAGGCAACATCTCTGGAGAGAAGGAATGTGTGACGGTCCGGATCGAGACCCTTCTTCAGACTGGTTAGGGATAAGGGAAATGATGGATATAGTCAGTGATGTGGAGAGATAAAGAACAATGAATGAAAGATATGCAGAAAGTGACAATGACAAATTAAATGGGCCATTGTAAGCTGTTTGTAGGATGAAAATGACAAGCTACGGCGACTTGGGTGGGGTATGAATAGAGAGAGAGGAAATGCCGGGGCTACCAGAAGTGAGATAAATCAATTTTCATACCACTAGTGTACAGGGCGCACTATTCTCTGTGCGAAATATGAGATTATGACTGTTATCAAACTGTTATGTGATGACGTGCATTGACTATACAGATTAGTTCATTCTATCCTTACCATACTATTTATTTTTGTGAACTCCACATTACTCTCATTCTCCTATGATCTGGGTTAAATTTCCTGTGACAAATCACCAGGGTTTAGCTAACAGAACAGGAAACCCTGTCTGTTTACATTTCATCAGAGAACAAAGCAATATACTTCATGTGCTGAAAAATCCTAAATAAAAACTAGATCTGGCTGAATAACTTCTAATCTTGTGTGTGGACTCGATAAGAAGATAAATCTGCGAGGTCACCCTTGTCTCCCACTCGCTATAGATTGTCTAGGGTTATTTGAGTTACTGTCAAATATTATCAGTTAAGATCTGTTAAAAAAAGACCTTTAGGGGCAAGAGATTGAGGATGATCATCTGGAAAATAGGAGCGGGCAGCAATAGGTGGGATGTGAGGGATGGTGGGCACAGACAACATTGTTAAGGTCATTTTGCATCGAAAGCATCACGCCAAAACATTCTCTGGGTTGTTATAGATATCACCATCTACATCTTTAAAACATCCCCACGGGTGCATTAACAAATAAAATATAATGCCAAGCTGCTGGAGATAAATCATCAGGGTGATCATAGGATTTGTTCATACCAAAAGGAACATCAAATTATTTTACAAAATGCTGGAGTAACTCAGCGGGACAGGAAACATCTCTGGAGTGAAGCAATGGGTGATTTTCCAGCCAAGACCCTTCTTCAGACCCGAAACGTCACCCATTCCTTCTCTCCAGAAATGCTGCCTGTCCCACTGAGTTACTCCAGCATTTGTGTCTACCTTTGATTTAAACCAGCATCTGCAGCTCTTTCTTACACATCAAATTATTTTACACGCTTAGGCAGAGCAAATCGGAATCAGAGATCATCTTGCTCCCCCTATACTCCAGATTATTATATGTATAGCAGTTTTAATATAGCTCATAATATTTCTTGTCTTTACTGGGAATTACTGTTATTTTAAAATGTAGTGGCTGGATTTATTTAGATAATGTCTGCTGTTAAGCAATCTTCCAACTTTTGGAGCATTCTGGAATGTATTTACTCCAAATGCAGCCTCACCAATGATTTGTACAACTGGAACATAACAGCCCAACCTCTAAACTCAATACACTGACTGAAAAAGGATTTTGGTACTTTGGCCTGATGAAGGTTTTGGTTTTTGGTTTGAGAGATGTTAATGAAATAGCAGTGGTAATTAACTGCAATTAATTACCACTGTAGATGGTGATATAGCTTGCCATGAACCATAGGTAATCAGGAACATGATGGTCATATGAAAGTAGCTGTCCCTGAACATAGTGGTGTGGAACTTGAGGCACCTATACCTGCAGACAGTTGGTAGCAGTAAAAAGAGGGGATGGCTCAGATGGTGGGATCCTTGAAGAGAGATGCCTTCTAGAGGCCACTCCTCTTGTCAATGCTACCATTTGAGGGGAGTGCCGAGTCTATCATGGATCAGACTGTGTCCACCAGTCCCTGAAGCCACATGCATTCTTGTGTGTTGAAATGGCTTTCCCTGGTGCCAATGCAACCAGTCAGGATACTTTCTACAATACAACCGTAAAAGTTTGAAGGAAAATGTTGAGGCATACCAAATCTCTTTAAATTTCTAAGAAACTAGAGGCTTTGTGTGCCGTCTTTGTGACTGCATCTGTGTGCTGAGCCTAGGACAGGTAATCTGAGATGTTAGTACCTAGAAATATAAAGTTCCTAATTCTCTCCACCACTGGTCTGCCAAGAAATACTGGCACGTGTTCTCTCGACTTCCCCTTTCTGAAGACAATGATCAGTTCCTTGGTCTTAACCAATGATAGACACATAAAGCTGGAGTAACTCAATGGGTCAGACAGCATCCCTGGAGAAAAGGAATAGATGATATTTCAGGTCGAGCCCTTCTTCAGACTGAGAGTTAGAGGCCTGACTCTCAGAAGTGAAGAAGGGTCTCGACCCAAAACATCACCTATCCCTTTCCTCCAGAGATGCTATCTGACCAATTTAGTAACTCCAGCCTTTTGTATCTATCTTTGGATTAAAACCAGCATCTGCAATTCCTTCTACATGTTCCTTGGTCTTGTTGATGTTGAGTGTGAGGTTGTTGTTTCGGCACCACTCAACCAGGTGTTCTGTCTCTAACCAGTACACTGACTCATTATCTTTGATGTTTCGGCAAGCAACAGTGGGCCTGGTAGCAAGGGTATAATTGGCATTGGAGCTAAGCTTAACCACATAGTCATGGATGTAAAAGGGGTAGAGCAGGCGGCTAATCATGGAGTCTTGAGCTTCACTTTTGTTGATGAGGAGGAGATGTTGTTACCGACCCACATTGATTGAGGTCTGCTAATGAAGAAGTCAAGGATTGAGTTACAACAGTCCAGATCTTGGAACGTGTTGATGAATTTGGAGGGGATGATAGTGTTGCATTCTGAAACTAGCAAAGCAAGTGGAGAGCCGGTGAAAGTCTGCAGAAGTCCTGTGGCGGTAGGCAAATTCACCCAGATTCAGATCATTTCTGAGGTAGGAGGTGATTCGTGCCACAACCAAACTCTTGAAGCACTTTATTATGCTGGATTTAAGTCATTGAGGTAGGACGCCATGCTCTTCATGGGCACCGGAATAATAAATACCCTTTTAAAGTAGGTGGGAATGAATCTCAGGCCGCAGGATCAAAAGGTTCAAGATGTCCTTGAATACTTCAGCCAACTGGTCTGCATATTGTCTAAATCACAGCAATGACTGCACTTCAAAAAGTAATTAATTTGCTGTAAATTGCTTTGGGATGTCCTGAAAGCTGTGAACTAAATGTTAGTTTCACTTTGAATTCAATTTGATGGAAACAAGTGCAATTGGATTTATCCCACCTTCTTTCCAGCAATGCATATTTTAACACTTCTGTAGTTTCACCATGGTACATGTCCATTGCAACAAACCTTCATCATAAAAAAAAATTATCAATAAAAATGTGCTCAGCTTTTACTGATTGCAGTAAAAGCAAATTGAAGCATTCTGAATTTAACAATTGACGGTATATCAAAAGATACAATGTGAAACACCTTTCAATCCCCTTACTAGGTTTCAAAAAGTGAAACATAGTAAGGTTTCACAGTGAGCGCATCGATGTGTAAAGCCCGACAGTGGAGCAGATTCCACGCAGGGTTATGAAGTGTCTTGATCTGTTGCTTGTTGAGGTTGGTGGTTGGGAGAGTGTTGGAGAGGAGGGACCGGTGGCTGGATTAAGTGCCCTGAAGGAACACTGTTACAAGATGAAAGCTTTCCAAAAGTTCACCCACTTGAAATAGCTTCCTGGCAGAAGACTGAACTGGCCAAGCCAGCACATGAATAAAATTAGAACATATTTGAAACAAACAGCAGTTCAGATCACATCTGTGGAAAAAGGAGAGTTGATATTTCATCATATAGCTTTTGTCAGAACTGAGGAGCAGAGAAAAATAATTTGGTTGTCCATAGCAGAGAAATGGGGGAGCGATAAAAGGGAATACCAATAATAGGGTGAGTTGTTGGTTGCCATGGTGATAAACTGCTGATGAAGCCATTGGTCGATACATTATTGAGGGAGTCTGAGAGAGAGAAAACACAAAAATAAACAATTAATTGTCATGAAATACTGTTCAAATATCTAAGGAATAACCAACAGATTGTAAAATGTTACTGGCGAGAGAAAAAAAACGGAGTCACATTGACAGATGGATGTCCTGTAATGCTGCTGCAAGCAAATGTTTCATTTTTATCTATGCTCCCTGTATTTGTGCACATAGAACATAGAAGAGTGCAGCACATGAACAGACCCTAGACCCACAACGTCTATGCCGACCATGTTGCCAAAACTCCCTCCATTCCCTGCATATGCACATGCCTGTCTAATAATCTCTTAAATGCCATCATGTAATAAGTCAATATGACAATAAATCAATGCAACATGACCTATAGCAGACCAGGTTGGTGCAGATGCAGGTAAAGTAAGTTACCTGAAATTGTTAGATCTGATATTGGAAGGCTGCAGTGGTTCCAGATGGATGATGAGATGTTGTTCTTCAAGCTCATGATGGCCCTTATTGATAACAGAAGAGGCTGCAGACTGATAGGCCAGAGTGGAGTGTACTGGGGAACCAAAGTGTGGCACAGTGGTGCAGAGGTAGAATTGATGCTTTACAACGCCGGAAACCCGGGTTAGATCCTGCCCATGGGTGCTGCCTGTACGGAGTTTAAATGTTCTCCCCGTGTCCTGTGTGGGTTTCCACCAAGTTCTCCAGTTTCTTCCCACACACCAAAGACATATAGGTTTGTAGGTTAATTAGCTTTGGTAAACATGAAAAATGTCCCTAGTGTCTGTAGGTTGGTGTTAGTGGACTCAATGGGCCTAGGGCCTGTTTCCACACTGTATCTCTAAACTAAACTAAAGTGCCCATGGGACGTTTGGGATCATCTTGGAATACTTGGCACATGCTCTACAAAGCACTCATCCAAACCTGTTGTTGTTTTCTTCACTGCAGGAGAGACTACATTGTGAACATCGAATGAAGTACAATGGATTGGAAAAATCACTACTACACTTGAAAGGACTGTTTGGATCACTGGGTGGTGGAAAGGAAGAAGGGAAAGGACAGGTGCAGAATCTTTGGCAGTTACATTGGGGAAGTCCCTTGAGAAAGGAAGTAGTTGGCGAAGATTAGACTAAAGTCTCACCGGGGATACAATCCCTTCAAAGGCCTGAAGGGGAATGGGATGGAAGACATGCCTAGTGCCAGAATTCCAGTGAAAGTAGCAGAAATTATGAAGGAGGAAGGAGGATGCTTGGAATGCAAGACCACAAGACATAAAAGCAGAATTAGGTAATTTGGCAAATCAAGTCTGCTCCACTATTTGATCATGGCTGATCTAATCTTCTCTCTCAACCCTATTCTCCCCAATGTAGAGGCAGGAGGAGTGGAAAGGTCATTGCGTTCAGTACGAGTGCAGGAAACAGCACCAGTACAGTTGTCAGAATATTGAATGAAGAGCAGATGGAGAACTAAGATGCTCATAAGAGTTAGCCTAGCTCTTTGAGTTCAGTTGCCTCAAGAGAGCATTGCGTCCATAAGCCATTTGACTCTATGTGTGCTATCTACTGAGCATCAGTTGGTAGCATATGTACTGTGATAAACAAATCAGCAGCCTGCCCGATTTACACCCTGTACACAATTTGCTGCCCCAATCCATCACTTGGTATAAATACCCAAGATCATCACCTATTGGATGCCGTCTAAACAGTTTTTTATTCTGTCGGTTCGATAGCAGTTCTGAGTTCTGTCAGTTCCAGGTCTATCTCTTTCGGTTCCAGGTCTATTTATTTCGGTTCCATTCATGTTTGGATTTTCTTCAGTACCTCTCGGTGAACCTGCATTCGAGGCCTTTCCATTTCTGAGCCCTCTGACAGATTAGTTGGCAGCTGTCAGAAAGCTTAGAAATGGAAACAACTTGCATGCAGGCTCATTGCGAAGTACAGAAACATAGAAATATACGAAATAGGTGCAGGAGGCCATTCAGCCCTTCGAGCCAGCACCGCCATTCATTGTGACCAGGCTTGATCATCCCCAATCAATAACCCGTGCCTGCCTTCTCCCCATATCCCCTGACTCCACTAGCCCCTAGAGCTCTATCTAACTCTCTCTAAAATCCATCCAGTGATTTGGCCTCCACTGCCCTCTGTGGCAGGGAATTCCACAAATTCACATCTCTCTGATCTTAAATGGCCTCCCTTTTATTCTAAAACCCCAAATCCAAACACGAATGGAACATAAAAATATTGGCCTGGAACCGAAAGATATAGACCTAGAATCAACAGAATGCAGAACTCAATTGTCAAAGTCAAAAGAGTTTATTGTCATGTGTCCCTGACAGGACAATGAAAATCTTTCTTTGCATAGCACAACAGAACATAGAAGGCATTGACTACAATTCTATACATAAATACACCCATGAATTAATAAATTAATAAAGTACAAATAACAGATGGAGGGATATTAATGTTCAGATTTCCGAGCCAGGTTTAATAGCCTGATGGCTGTGGGGAAGTAGCTATTCCTAAACTGGGTTGTTGCAGTCTTCAGGCTCCTGTACCTTCTACCCGAAGGTAGCAGGGAGATGAGTTTGTGGCCAGGGTGGTGTGGGTCCTTGATGATGTTGCCAGCCTTTTTGAGGCAGCGACTGTGACAAATCCCCTCGATGGAAGGAAGGTCAGAGGCGATTGTCAAAGTCAAAGTCAATTGTCGGCACCCAACAGCTGATGATCTCGGGTATTTATACCAAGTGATAGATTGGGGGAGCAGATTAAATGAAGGTGTAACTCCTAGTAGCTCAGAGGAGTGTGGAAAGAATTTCAAGTGTCTGGAGGTGTGGCAGGTGTGACACAGGCAGTATCACTGGAGAAAAGGAATAGGTGATGTTTCGAGTCCCACATTTACTCTTTCTTCTGATCTAAATAACATTTAATCATCCTAACTTTAAATTCTAATCAATTTAGATTCTTCAAATCTTCAAACTTCAATAACTGAGTAACAGCTGTCTCCTGAGATTCCAGAGATGAAGATCCCTTTACATTTAACAAAATTTGTCTCCTGACACTGTTAAGTGACGTACCCTAAATTCCCGAGTTTGTCTCCTCTGCATCCAGTTCCTTAAGTTTTTCCTGGCTACAGGACTCTACATGCTGGCTGTGTAGGAGAAATGTATCAATGCATTTAGAACCTGCCCTCCTGTAGCCAGTTTAGCTGACAGGAAATAACTGAGCGATACCAAGGACTTTACTGCTAATGCCTCTGCTGTTCAGGCACAATTGGGGTCCAAAATGATGCGATCTAGGAATAAACAAGGAACAAGCAGGCCAAATGTGTAGAAAGGAACTGCAGATACTGGTTTACACTGAAGAGGGACACAACATTCTGTAATAAATCAGAATTAGGGGAGAGGGAGACCAGAAATATGGAAGGATAATGTGTAGAAATGACAGATCAAACAATGATAAGGAAATGTAGAATAATTCATTGTTAGCTGCGGGGAAAGTGACTAAGAGGCATACAATCAGTCAAACAAATGAGGACAGTGAAACTAGTCGGAGAATTAGTGTGGGGAATGGACGGAGTGAGAGGGTAAGCAAGGGTTAGATAAATCAGTTTGAGAAATCAATATTTATACTGCTCGGTTGTAGCCTCCCATTTCTAATAAGTAGGCAGAACAAAAAGTAAGATCCTGGTCCATTTTGTAATGACTCTGCTCACCTGCTTAATTTAGAGTTTTTTTGTTCAATATGTTAACATTAATTCTATACTGGTGTGTTCCTGTAGGGATGAATGTTCACCAGCAGTGTATGAGGGGTAAGATTGCCCTGCAAATGAGTCCCTCGAAATCAGGGGATGAAATTACCTGACATGTATGATCTTCTGCCATGTGCTGCAGGCAATGTGATTACAGGTGCAAAAATAATCCCATAAATTTCAATCGGCTTCTTATCCACTGAGTTGTTAACTTGTCTGCTTGTCATTAAGGATTGTGTCTGCTTATTAGGTCACTAGGTTTATCAGGTCTAGTCCACAGATTCCTTGCTTTTGCTAGCATCCACGACTTATGCATTCTGGGTTACGTATATAGAGATTACTGGCTTGGTTCTAAATTACTTAAAACAGGTAGGTCTCGGCTCAGACCTAAATTGATTTGTGGCAAATTGTTAGAACAAAATAATCATCAATCAAGTCCTCTAGACTGATTAAATGTTGCAGGAACAATGGACTGATCTAAAGTGAATAAATAACGGTCACAGCCACATGAAGTGGAATTTGCTTGCAAGTTTCTGGATATTTAAACAGTCACTTGTTCACAAGATTATTGCGTGAATAATCTTGCTGCTTTTGGAAAACCTGACCCTACACCCTGTGGTCTGTGTTGCCATAAATGTGCTTCAGCCATGCTTTGATGTGTACGTTCTCCTGGTGACGTGGAGACCCATATGGGGTTTCTCCACACTCTGGCTCTGGTTTCCTACCACACTCCAAAGACATCCAGGTTTGGAGGTTAATTGGCTTCTGATAATTGTTTAAAAAATGTCCCTATTGTGTAGGATAGTGCTAGTATGTGGACCTGTTTCCACTCTGTATCTCTAAAGTAAAGTATCTAAAGTAAAAAAACGGCACATGCTAGAAATCTGAAGTAAAAACAGAAAATTCTGGGAACATTCAACGGGTTCAACGTTCAATGATAGTGGAAAAAGAGACAAAATTAACATTTCATCCCAAAGACTTTTTTTGGAATAGGGAAAAATTAGAAAATAAGTTGTTTTCAGTAGGAAGGAAGGTGTGGGAAGAACAAATAAATAATTCTGATATGGTGCAAAAATGAATGAATGAATGAATAAGTTTATTGGCCAAGTATGTACACATACATGCAATTTGCCTTGGTGCTCCGCTCGCAAGTAACAATACAACATACAGTAAACCATTAAGAATAAAACATAAAACATTAAGAATAAAACATTATAGTTTAAACATGTGCATGAAATAAAATATCAGAGTAAAGGGTGGCTACAGACATTTGGTTATTGAGTAGAGCTACTACTCGTGGCAAAAAGCTGTTTTTATGTCTGGCTGTGGCGGCTTTGACGGTCCGGAGTTGCCTTTCAGAAGGAAGTGCTTCAAAGAGTTTGTGGCCAGGGTGAGAGGGGTCAGAGATGGTCTTACCCACTCGCTTCCTGGCCCTTGCAGTGTTCAGTTCATGATCATGAACTGAACTTCATGTTCATGAACTGAACTTGGCTCTACTCAGTTCAGTTCAATGCTTCTTCTTCTGTTTTTATAGCAGGATGGTGAGACTCACCCAGAAGGTCATATTATACAGAAGGGAAGGAAAACTAAGCCAATAAGCATAGATGGGTGATTTGCAGAAACAACATTTGCACAGGCATATGGATATGCAGGGAATTGTAGAATATGGGTTATCTGAGGATAGATGAATAATGGTCCTGGCATTATGTTTGGCACAGACACTAGGCCGAAGGACCTGTTCTTGTGTGCTGTGCTGTTCTGTGTTCTCTTTGACTGAGCTATTGGACATCTGGCTTATATCTTCTAATGTGTCACAGAATTGTAAGATTAAATGAGAACTTACCAGTTTGAAGTTTGATCTTTATTTTATGAGGAGTTACGTTGAGGGATTACGTGAAGACCCCGTCAGCACGCATGCGTGACATTCTTCAAAGCAGCGGTGTGAAATCACAGATGACAGAAGTTGACCTAAAATGGTAAGATAAGAGAACTAGAATACTAGTTGACCTTTATGATAGAGAGTTGGGCACGGAGGGCATGTAATCCCTCAATGTAACTCCTCATAAAATAAAGATCAAACTTCAAACTGGTAAGTTCTCATTTAATCTTAAGGGTCTGTCCTACCAGCATCCGACTCCATGCGATGAGAGCGATCAAACTAGAAGCAGGGGCCGCGCGGAGGTCGGGTGAATCCCCTGTACAGGGCCGTTCCCGCCAGCATGTGCCTGCATGCAGCAAGCGCTACCAAACTGGCAGCGAGGGCCGCGCGGAGGTCGGGTGAGTGGCGCAACACGGCGCAAAAGTGAGGCGAACTTGGAGCAAAATCTTCAGGTAAGTTCGCCAGGACAGAGAGGGGCACACAGAGAGGGGCACAGAGGCACACACATAGAGGGCCATGGAGCCACACACATAGAGGGTCACGGAGGCACCTACAGATAGGTTCACGGAGGCACGACGTCGAGACGGTGTGTAATGTGTCGAGGCGACTGCGAGCTGACAAGCCGTTGCCGCACGGAATTTCCGAACCTAGCCAGTTTTTTGGAGCCCCGCGCGATGTCGGGGCGAACTCCGCACAATTCCGCACGGCTCCGGCGATCGAAGTGGGACTGGCCCCGTGACGCTGGATGGCTCAAGCAACCACGTTAGGTCGCGCTCATCGAATGGAGTTGCATGCTTGTAGGACAGGTCCTTTACTATTGTATTTCGGAGTCACGTGAGTGACTACGTGAAGATTTCAAAGCTCTGTGAATTCATGCCGTGGAAACGAGTCCATGCGTCACATACTGCATCAGTTGACTATTGATGAGTGACCATTAATAATGCATTCAGATGTGACATAGATATAGACATGTTGATGCTTTTAATGAACAAATAATGATAATAGTACCCTCCCTCAACCGGGAGGAAGCTATAAACGTGACCTAAAATGGAGTTGGCAAATACCCCCGGTGTGGCAATGGATTAGTTCTAAAATGTTTTGGAAAGATTGTTCATTTAACCATCCTGCAGCTGCTAGGATGTGGTCCCGTTAAATGTCCATAACCCTGCTGCTGATATTGTTGCAGCCTAGATGGAGTGAAAATGTCAAAGTTCACTCCTGTAACCCAGAACCCGTTTTAACCACCTGGAGATGGTCTGTTGTGATACCTTGTTATGAGGCTTTATGTGACTGACAAACATTGCTAGTTCAGAGTCTCTAAGGCTCTAGTGACCTAACATGCTGGTGTAGATGTGTGGACACACACCACCGAAGGTCCATGGGATATGCCAACAAATCTAGTTTGAGACCTGATGTCCCTGATGTATTTTGCTTGACTAAGTCATAAACATAAATATTATATTGCCTGCAGATAATCATCCTGTCCAGTCACGGCTATGCAAAGACTGGACTTGTTGCACTGAACTCAGCGCCATGAGCATAACCACTTTGTAAGTGAGTTTGACCAAGGACAGGGATGTTCCAATGTTAACACCCCACATCTCTGTGTACATGGCCTGGGAGGTTTCAAGTTGAAGATACCCTTCATAATCTAGATATCAGAAGGTGAGACTTGACAGAGTGTATTCCGCTCCCCGCATCCAATATGATCATAAGGCACGTTAGGCACAGTAAATGGCACTTTAAATTAATGATTGTCAAACCCCATATAGCTCTGAACTTCAAGACGTCAGTCATCTGTGCCGTATTATAGGTAATATTAGTATATAACAAAAATACTTCCCATCTCCTTATGAGGAGGTACTGCTTATTTGGTGCTATCCCTGTCCATGGTTTGGTTTAACAGTCCGAGCCGCAGGAACGGTCTTCCCAATCTGCAAGTCAATGAATTGATTATATTATGCAGAGGATGGTTTCCCAAGTCACGGCTATCCACAATTTTTGTGTCTTGAAATAACTATATAAGGTTCTATTATCATTCCCAACATCAATGGGAACCATGGCTGTTGTTGCCTGAATAATGCCTGAAGCAGGAAATTGCTGAATTTTGTAAGACCCGTCTAATGAGGCAAAATGGAGGAAGACATAAAGAACATTCCTCCCCAGTGTAGCGAGAATGCATCCATCGCCACTAACATGCCACATATTTTGCAACCAGTGACAGAGCCTAGATGCAAACATCTTGATCTTATGGTGTTCCATCGAGCCCACAACGTCATTGAATAATTGTGATCCAACATCCATTCTGTGTAGTCATTGACTTTACATGATGATACACCAATGTCAAATGATGTTAGGTAAACTATCACCGGATACTTTGACTTGATTACACCCATGTGATTAACATATGACAGTACCAGAGTGTATCAAGTTGGACTTGAGCATGCAGATTATGCATATTCGCACAAAACCTTTAATCCACGGAATGCACCTAGTGTGTATATGTAGTCAATACCATATAACTGAACAATTGGTAACTCATGCAAACTCATCTGCTTCCGTAACTAGAGATGGTATTAGCAATTTTCCATCTTTGAGCAATAGTTTCAGCTGGGAATAGCAAAGGTCTGGTAGCAATTATCTACATGGTAATTGAGAGCTTACTCCTTTGCACACTGCATAGCTCTGATAATGCAAAGCCCAAATAGCACAGCTGAAAGCTAATATATTGTCAAACAATTTAATAGAGTTAAAGGTAAATCTCAATACACAATAATTTCAGTTGGTATCAACTAAAATTTAACTGGATGGATGAGAACCCAATATCTGAAATATAGTTTTGTGGCTGACACTGCTAATTTGGCAAAATACAGTGTTTAGAACATCATCCAGATAGGCCATAACAATAGCTTTTTTAGCTCTGAGCAGCCGAAGCACTGGTCTTAATAATTTGGTAAACAACCTGGGGCTGAAGTTAGCCCATTTTGCAACGCTTTTAACTGTAACATTGCCCCATCCAGCTAAATTTCAAATACCTCTGGTGAGTCCTGTGAGTGGAAACTGTTCCTCAGTTGTTAAACAGTAATGAAGTTTACTATTCAGAAATGTCTATACTGCACATGCGAGTTGAACCGGTATCTTTCATTGTGACAATGAGCAAGCCGCAACTGCGACCCTGTCTTGAAAGGCAACTCTGTCTCGCTTGTATACTGTGCAGTATAAAACTGATCTCAGTTTCTTTAGTTTATAAATAGAGCATATGCACAAAACAAGTGAAAATTTTACCAACTTGTAAATGGTCCACATACCTCATATTTCGGAAAAAAACAGACCCACCTACCTTCATGGTTATTGGTGGTCTTGTGGTAACCCCAAAGGCCCCTGATGAGGGTTCTATTTCCGTCCCAGATTTGGAGAGTAGGATTGCTGGGGTGCGTGGATCCCATATTTTCCCTGAGGACCGGTTTGGGCCTTGACCTGAAAGACCTGTGCCCAGCTTTGAAGCTGCCACCAGCTTCAGTGAAAAGCTTGCTGTCAATAGAGGCGCAGGGTGTGTTGTTGCCATGGTACCTTGACAGGCCAGACAGCTTTGATTCTTCATCTGGGTCTTACCTGTTTGGATAGGTTTCCTGAAGAGAGGATTCGGTGGCTGGACATTGCTGGCCTTACTTGAGCCTGCAAATTTGGAATTTAAGGCAGGTCCGATGTCGTTCTTCTGGAAGCAGTTCATTTTAAAATGTGCAATGTACCCCCACATAGTGCTGTACACCGCTGTTTTTTTTCTGGAACAATTTCCCAGGTGCATGGTATCTCACAGCCGGCACCTGTTCCTGTAATGATGTGACTTGAAGTGGCTGCTGCCTCACAAGGGAACTCTGGCCCTTCCAGGTTTCATCGTTAGCGAAGGTCTTGATGCCATGCCAGGAATTTCCGGAACCTCACGCCTGTACTCCAGTATGTTCCCTGGACATACTTCTGAGTTTGGAGTCAGCTCCCGCTGACCCCTCGCAGTCCATTTCACAGAGAGGAAGATTTGTATGTTTCCCTGAGCCGGGTTCATCCCGCGGTTTGTGTTCCTGCGGTCCCCGCGGCCGGGTTTCCTCGTGCTGTGTTCACCCCGCGGCATGAATCTTCCCACGGTCCCCGCGGCCGGGTTTCCCCAAGCCGGGTTCACCCGGCGGCCTGACTCTTCCTGCTGTCCCTGGTTTACCATGGATTCCGATGTCTGTGTTCGGGTATTCCACCACCCCCCCCCCCCCCCCCCCCCCCGAGCCAGGTATCCCCGTGATTTTTGCAGCCGGGATTCCCCCGTGGTGTGGGTGGGATTCTCTGTAAGAGCTTCCTGCAAGGAGAAACAGACCCGGTACTAAATTGAAAAACTTAGCTTCAGGTTGGAAACTTACCGCTGGTGGAGCAGCGCGTCCCCAGCCTGTCGTTTTCACAATACGATGGACGATATGTCGCGCATGCGTGCTGGCGGAGTCTTTACGTAGTCACTCACATGACTCCGAAGTAAAATCACAGTGTTGGACAGCACAGAAACGTGATTAGGTCCTATTTAATTGCAAGGAGAACACAGGCAGATATATCAGAGTGGCAGGACATGAAAGCTCAGAATCACTTCTATAGATGGAACACAGGTATTTTGCAATCAGTGAATCTGCATTTTGTTCATCCAGTGCAGAAGATTCCATGTTGTGAACACTGAATGTCAAAAACTAAACTGGAAGAAGTGCAACTGAAGCTTTGCAACACCTGAGAAAGGCTTCAGGAGGCCATATAGTAGTGCTGCGGCCTAATCTTTGCCTGCAATTACCAGAAGAAAAAATAAAAACAAAAACTCTTGCATTTCTGGGCCTCTCTTTGTATCAATTTGTTTCAATTTCCCTAATTAGGTCCGCTGCCAACCACCCAGTGAGTGCAGTTTTAAGACTACTTTGCTACTGATATTTCAGAAGAAAGAGAATGGATACAAACATATGCAAGTAAATGCTGAAAGCATCAATATCTCCATAAAAGTATGATGCATTTGTAGCAAAATCCATCAAGCAGCCAGGGTGGAGATGGTTGGGCAATCCACTTGTCAGTCAGGAAATGTGCTCAGCATTCTCCATCACTGTAAGTAAATCAGTTAATATTGTGCACAAAATGTTTGTATAGCTATCCATTGTCAATACTTTATTTCAAGGGTAAATGTGCTATTTTTTCAAGACTTGCTCTAGTTTTTCAACACTTGAAATAGTTTATTCTCTAAATGAAATTACTTTATTTACTGTACTATAGCTTATTTGTTTTTAGTCCCCGAAGTGGAAACATGCAGAGCTGTTCATAAATAGTCTCAATCTATCTGGAGCATTGGGACTGTCCACGAAAGGCTTATAGTATAGTGACGTTGAGCATTGCTGAAGTGGACTGAAAACATAATGAAGCTTTGTGCTTTTTGGTTTCTTTCGAAGCCCATTACTATCAAAGTACACGCACTACTGTGCAGACTACAGCCTCTCTTCTCAACTTCTATAGAACATGCAAATGCATGGGCATGAAATAATCAGTGCCCAAAATATGGAGGAGGGCTATAACATTGTGGTCAATGTCCTCTTAGAGAAGCTACTTTAAAATTGAATTATTTATTTTGGTTTATGATTATGATTGCCACATGTACAGAAGTACAGTGAAGAGTTCTGCTTTGCTTGCTATCCAAATAGATTAGATATGAGAAAGATACAATCAGTTCAAAGTCAAGTACAATAGAAAGAGCAAAGGGAAAGATACAGAGTGTTGAATACAGCATTGTAGCATTGTAGTGCATAAGTTCCTTTGACAAAGTCCAATGTCCCCAATGGAGTAATGGTGAATTGAACAGTACCCTTAGCCTATGGAATAACCATTTGGAAGTCTGATGATAGAGGGGGAAAAGTGTACACTTCAAGCTTCTGTATCTTGCAGCAGACGGGTATAGGGAGAAGAAGAAGTTACCTGGGTGGGACAATTTTTTGATTATGTTGGCTGCTTTTCCAAGGCAGTGCAAAGTCTAGATGGAATCAGTGGTGGGGAGTCTGGTCTGTGTGATGCACTGAGTTGCATCTACAACTCTCTGCAATTTCTTGCAGTGATCACTGGTCCTATGTTTCATCCTATATTTGATCACCGATCCTATGTTCCTTATGGTATTCCTCACCATCTTCTATTTGACAATGATTATGCTCCATTATGTACTATCCCTGATAGCAGTAGTGGCGATGTGTTTCCATTATCACTGCATCAGACAATTAAATGGGGGTGGGACAGGATTTCATTTGGTGAGAGACTCTCTAAATTTGCTGCAGACATTCTTTCTGTCCTTGTTACTATCACTATCAGTGGTGACTTTGTTGGTATATTGTTATTACCGAACTAGAAGATTGCAATCATATTGCAGGGACATGAGCATAAATCTATAGATTGATTCATTGAACTGGCACCACAGGATTCACACAATCTTTTCAATTACACACTACAGAGAAACCATTTTCTCTTTGGTGGATGTAAAAGGTTCCTTACCACTCTCTTTTAGAGAAACAAGGGCAATTTAACTGGTCTGCCAGTTAATATTAATCTCTTAAAAAAGAATATATATAAAATATTTTGTCCTTGTCTTTATTACCTTGTTGGCCAGACAGCATTTATAGAGAGAGAAATAAATCTAATGCATGTGGCATCAACTTGAAACCTAACTCTTGTTTTATTTTGCAAATGTTCTGTCACAGTTGTGAAATATCTCCAATATCTTCACATTTTATGTCAGTTTGCATTTTTATATTTTTATTATCATGTTGCTGTTTACGGGATCTTGCTTTATGCAAATTGCCTTTGTATGTTATTTGAATTATAACAGTGGATATACTTCCAAAGCAAAGCTCATAAGTGCCTGTAAAATCCTTCATGTTATTCGAAAGGTGTTATATGAAACCAAATTGGTTTTTTTAGTGCCAGCAGTAAGATTTTTTTTCTTAAAATGAAGATTTCTGAAATTCCTGTTGAAAGGTATTGAAATTTTCCCTGCAAAACTGTCTAATCCAGTCCAGTCCTGGCCAACATGTTGGGTTTTTTTTACGGATCCCCTCATAAATCTATGGCCCTCCCTGCCCTAGTTGTAATAGCATATTGTTACACAAGAACTGGAGATAAATAAATCACGGACACATTTCCATAATGATTTGCCCCAAGACCAAAACAGAATGTGAGAATTGAAAAATATCAGAGCAAGTATTGCAACTGCAGGTATTATCCCCAAAATTCAGAATATGGCTGTTTTGTAGCTTTAATTATTAATCCTTATAAACAGATTGCTTGCGCATTTTGCCCCCACTCCTTTCCCTCCCCGAGCTCTGTGGCAGTTGTAAGTGATATGCAAACTAAATTGAGTGCAGCTTATAAATCGTTTCACTCCAGCACCCATTGTAAGGCTTGGGGATATGGCTGGCTTCTCATAAACAATGTACATTGGCAGCTTGGTGGAAACAAAATCAATGATTAAATCAGTTTTCTGTGCAGCCAACATACATTATCACCCCCCAAAATGTACAGAGATGAATGGTTTCTCTAAGGAGAGCTGACAAATCTTTGTTTTCAGTCTTCAGTCTCAACTACTTCACGTGTGAAAACGTAATTTGCTTTATTTTAAAAAGAATATGCAACCAAAAAAATTAATCTGTTTGAATGATAGGGCTGTACCTTGTTTACAGCTCTTGTCACAAATGCTTTTAAGATATTTTGTAGCATTATCACCAGTGTTGATTCATTTTCAGTTCCACGAGAGCTCCACTGAAGGTGTTCATATATAATTAGAAGAAGAAAAATTTCTGAAAAACGTGAGTTAATTTTCAACTTTGTTTCAATGAAAATGGATGTCAAAGATTTCACTGATGGACTCCATCTGCAGACCTAATTTTACACAGGGGCAGAGCCATTAAAAGTCTATCTCAGTGATATAAGTTGCTAGTTTGAGAAAGGACAAATCTTCTCACTGTCATTCTGCCAGATAAAATGGATCTCCTGTTAGGAAGAATGACTTAAAGATTGATGACCATGAAACATAGGCAAATAAATGGGTCCCATTTGTACTCTTATTTGTGTGCAAATCACACAGAAGGTATTTTGCACACTCTTTAAGATGACAGTGATCATTTTTGATGGAAGAGGTGTCTCTTGGGAAAGTTTGACCAGGCGCTTCCAGCTATTAATTGCCTGGCTAATGGTTTTACAGTGTTTGCACCCATGGCGACACCATCAATATCTGTTATTCCCATCCTTGCATTACTGACATAAATTGGAATAAAATGATATGCAACATCACCCTTATTTATAAATACATATAAATACAAGTCGCAAATCATGCAAGCTTTTGGGAGATATAAATTATAGGGTGTTGAATGGAACATAAGTGTTTTCATGTCTGCCTGTGTGTGGCTGTTTTCTGTGGTGTGCATGCTTTCTTTTTTATCCCTGGACTTTGTTGTGCTTATTACAAGCTTTCCAAACAATGCACCACACAAATATGCTGTGTTCTTTCTCTTAGTACTGCATCCATTCTGCCTTGGCATGGTTTGTATTCCACTTATTTAGTTTAGTTTGTTTGGAGATACAGCGTTGAAACTGGTCCTTAGGCCTACCGAGTTAGGCACTGACCAATGATCCCCCAACGCTAACACTATCCTACACACGCTAGGGACAATTTACAATTTTACCAAGGCAATTACGTCTTTGGAGTGTCGGAGGAAACTGGGTCTCTGGCACTGTAAGGCAGTAACTCTACCGCTGCGTCACTGTACCTATTTGGTAATCTGTGAGGTTGATCACTGGATAGGATGCTGTGAGCAATATGATGAGGACAGATATTTTCCCCTCCTGTTATTGTTGGTCTTTTATGTTGTGTTGCCATGAAGCGACCATTTCACATTTGTGACCCTTTTCCCTTGGTTCCTGTCAGCACCAGTCTCCGTGTCAGGAACTCTGCAGGAATTAAGGAAGAGATTGAGATGCAATATGAAAAAAAAAACACAAGATACACAACTACATAAAAGTTAACATAAACATCCACACAGTGGATTCCATACATTCCTCACTGTGATGGAAGGCAAAAAAGTCCAATCTTCTTCCTCTTAATTCTCCCGCGGTTGGGTCGGTTATAACCAGCCGTCTGGGGGGATCGAAGCTCCCGCAGCCAGCAGTCGAAGCTCCTACTTCGGGGCGATCGAAGCTCCAAAAGTGAGAAGAATCAGAAATCTGAACAAGGGTCTCGACCCAAATTGTCACCTATCCATATTCTCCAATGATGTTGCCTGACCCGCTGAGTTACCCCAGCACTTTGTGTCCTTTCCCCGTCAACATTTTGTTAGGAGAGTGTGTCAGCTTTGTTGCGCATCACCTGTTAAAATCACCAAAATATAATTAAATCCAATTTCTCAGCTTTATTGCTTCTTAAAACCTATAACAATAAAAAAAGTTGAAGGAGAATATAGCGATTCAGCCCCTGCAGCAAACTCAGGCTTTTGTTAATGTCACATCCTCTTTCACTCCAATTCCTAATTGCATGTATGCCAAAGCACCAACTTGAATGTAGTCCATGGCTGAGCTTCTGTATCCAGACCAACATTAACAATATCATCCCAGGTTAAACATTTCTAAAGATTTTCAACTCTTGGCTTGAAAACATTTACACTCAACTTAGCCTAAGCTGTCCGGGTGAGTACAGCTCCAACAACACATGAGAAGCTCAACAGCACTCCACTTTTTCCCTTCCAAAAATGTACTCGCTACTGACCTGCATCTGAGCCACCTCAAATTCCCTTCAACTGTTCAATTTATATAGCTTCCAATTTCTAGGCCCCCCCCTTGGCATCTTTACCACAGATATTCAGTTCCTTTATATCCCCCATCAAGAAGGTCTCACGGCCCTCCGGTTCTTCCTTGAACAGAGACCCAATCTATTTTACTTCGGAGTCACGTGAGTGACTTCGTGAAGACCCCGCCAGGCACGCATGCGCGACATATCATCGACAGCATACGAGCGACAGGCAGGGAGGAGCGTTGCTCCTCTACTGCTGGGACCTGCAGGTAAGTGAAAAACTAACCTGCAGTCTTTTTCTTCCAGGTGGCCCTGTCGCAGGGTCTCGAGGCCACCTCGGATCTGACTGCTGCGGCAGTCAGCGGCGGCTCCAATAGTTTGGAGTCGAGTAGCCCGTTGACCAGGAGGGTCCGGGTACACACACTCGCCGGCGGAGGACGGCAGAGGCAGCCCGACTCCACACCGCAGCCCGCAGGGGACGCCGCAGGCTGGCGGCATGCAGTGGGGCTTGCCGGCTCGCCGTCAGAAGTTCGCAACGGCAGAGCGGCAGCCCCGACTATAAACCGCAGCCCGCAGGAGACACGGTGGGCTGGCGGTGTGCATGTAGGAGTGGGGCTTGCAGGCTCGCCATTCAAAGTTAGGAACAGCAGAGCGGCAGCCCCGACTCTACACCGCAGCCCGCGGGGGGATACTGCGGGCTGGCGGTGTGTATGTGGAGTAGGTCTTGCAGTGCTTGCCGTGGGCAGCAGCCCGACTCTACACCGCAGCCCGCAGGGGTCTCTGCGGGTTGCTGGCATTCAGGAAGGAGCAGACTTGCAAGCAAAGGCAGCCTGACTCCACCCTGCAGCTGCAGGGATACTATGGCCTGTCTACATTCAAGTGCCCTGCTACTCCAGGGTATGCATTGTCTTCAAGAAGTTGAGACTGCTGACACATAAAAGTTATTAAAGCATGAGAGGCTCGTCACCATACTTCTTAAAGACCCTCAGGTAAAATACTAACCTTGAATAGCTAAGCATCTGTATTAGATTTTGCTTACAGGTGGATGGAGACCAGAATGAAGGCAACGAAGCAGGTCTCCAAGGGCCGTGCAACTTCAGATGGGAGTCAGCGGCCACCATTCCAGAAGAATGCGGAGGTCGGGGAGCCCTGCGCAGCCAGGACCCGTCTCTCCACCACGGCTATCCATGGGGCCGCAAAATGGTGGAGCACCGCGCGGGAGAAGGGTAGGCAAGACCTTGACTCCCTACCACTGTCGCCTAAGCATAGTGACAGTGGGGCAAAGGTGCGTAAACATGTGACCCGCTCGGCGGCTCGTTTTGTCTCCCCTACTATGCAGGTACCAGAGAAGGGGGAGAGCTGCGCACAGGTCATGCCCCGCTGCAGCGGGAGGGATAGACATACCGCCGGGGGTAACCTGCTAGACTGCGGGCCGATGATGGATCTGCTGGAAGTCGGGGAGCCCTGCAGGAGCAGGAGGTACCGGTGTTCCACTGGAACAGGCTGCTGGAGCGCAGACCGGTGGCAGCAGTTTACGGCCAGGCATCCCCGTTGCTACGGGTAAAGCCAGCTATGTGTCGTCACGGACCCGTGTGGTTAAGGGTGACGGCAAGCCTGCACAGACAGTGGAGCCGGTATTGGGGACCGGTACCGATCCTTCCCTCTGCCTTCCCACCAGGCAGAGGTGCCGCTTAGGTCCGAACGACGGCGGACTAGAGGCATGTCCGTGCAGGAGTCGTACAGCCTGCAGGAGCAGGAGGTACCGGCACTGCACCGGAACAGGCTGCCGGAGTGCAGACCGGTGGCAGCAGAATACGGTTAGGCTATCCCGTTGCTGCGGGTAAAACCAGCCAAGCGCCGTCACCGACCCGTGGGGGTGAGGGTGACGGTGTGCCTGCACGGACCACGGAGCCGGTATTGGGGACCGGTTCCGACTCCTTTCCTCTGCCTACTCATCAGGTAGAGATGCCGCTAAGGTCCAAGAGACACCGGGCTAGCGGGTTGTCCGTGTGGAAGTCGTTCAGCCTCGCAGGAGCGGGTGCTGACGAGTACCTGTCAGCCACTTCATTGAGGTGTGACCTACTGGCAGAAGCCTCAGCGACTCATCAGGGCCTGGGGAAGTCGACCTGTTGTCCGAGTGTAGCGGCAGTGGTCGCATGGCTAGGATGGAGTTAATGGTGGAGCAACTATATCAGCGGGACGTGGATCGGCAAGAGCGGGAGTCTCAGCGGTCTGGGAGTCGGATCATGCCACCTTCATTCTCACCTTCGTCCATCGGCAGTGCTAGGAGTCAACAGATGGCCGATTTGACAAAGAAGCGGCAGCAGAAGAGCCCACCGCTCTCGATCCAGAAGAAGAAATTGGAGGTAGTGTCGAAATTCTGAAACCTGTATTTCAGGGGAACCGCTGCACTCTACATTGGCAGTAAGTATTAATTTCTTGACGACACACCAGTTCCAAGACCAGGTGCTTTCAGAAACCATGGAGAAGTACAAGGATATTGGAAACTGTGTTACCCTGAACGTCCCGAGGGTCAACTCGGCCATCTGAGGGAACATCAGTTCCAATGCGAGGGCACAAGAGGTTAAGAGGCTGGAAATTCTGAAGCTGTTGACGTCGGGCATCACGGCACTCGTCAGGTCCCTCGATGGGGCAGGTGTATCCGCAGAGCAGCAGGATGCTCTAGCCCTCCTGTGTAGCACACTTCGGGAAACTGTTTTAGTCAGAGCTCCATCCGGCCCGACCTTAACCCTGAATTCGCTGGGTTGCGTTGTACCTCCACCACACCACCAAGACAGCTGTTTGGGGAGGACCTGCCCAAGCAGGTCAAAGAACTTGATGAGGAAGCCAAAAGGGGCTGATGAAACCACCGGCATCGGCAAGGGTGCAGAAGACAGCCTTATCCTTCCTCCAAACCTCGGGGCCATCAAGAACACCTCCGCACCATCTCCGCAACAGCAGAAGCCTTGTTAGGGCAGAGCCAGCATAGACTACCTCAACACACACCAGCTGCAGGAACAGGGATTTACCGAGGTGATCGAGCACCACCCAGCAAAGACGGAATACCAGAAACCAGAATGTCAGGCCCGCCGGTAACCATGGAGGTAAGGGGGTCTGGTTCTCTTGGAAGTGCTGCATGCATAACCTCACAAGTAGGAGGGAGGTTACATACATTCTGCGGCTCTGTTTGTCACTATCCAGGGAACAGAGCAATAGACATAATAGACACATGAAACAGCCTTGCTTGCGCCAGGGAACCGACTTTAGACATGCTGCTAAGCTATTGGTAAATTGGAGCTACATTCCAGCCACATAATTCGGCCATTACGCTATCAAAGCTTGGGTGAAAAAGCAAAATCTTGGCATTTAAAGCGAATGCTGGACATTTACAAACATATGAAGCTGCCAATCGAAGCATAATTGAGGTACAATGGTGGATTAGCAATGGTTGTGACTGTTAAATCCCATCATTACATCAAACCCATTAGTCACATTACAAACCGACGCAAGAGCCAAGGGCTGGGGAACTACTGACACCATTCCAGTTGGGGCGGTAGATGGGATTTGCATGAGTCTACTTCTCTTCAATCACAAGGAATAAACTGTTTAGAAACGCTGGGAGCATGTCAAGGGCTGCGCATTAATGCACTAATCTGCAGCATACGTATGTTCATCTTCAAAATAATACCACTGAGGTGGCATATTAAACCTTATGGGTGGTGTCAAGTTAATATCTTGGGATGAATTGGAAACATTAATTTGGCTCTGGTGGATTGAAAGAAATTTGGGTTCAGCTATGTGCCTTCTGGATAAGCTCAATATAGTGGCGGACACCAGGTCACAAGTATTAATAACGACATCAAGTAGATTTGAACCTCCAAATATCTGCTAAAATTATAGCCTAATATGGAATACCAGATATCGACCTCTTTGCGTCCAGGTTGAGCCATTGGATACCAACATATGTCTTGAGAACCAGATCCTGGGGCAGTGGCGATGGACGCATTCTCACTACATTGGGGGGGGGGGGGGGGGGGGGAATGCAGGTTTTCTATGCTTTCCCCATTCTGCTTCATCAGACAGGTGCTGCAGGATACGCAACCAGGCTCTGCAACATAAAGGACCATGGACGTCAAACAGCATCATGCAGAGAGAGTCCAGGAGGAAGCAGTACCTTGCCTACATAAGGATATGGGAAGTTTGATCTTTATTTTATGAGGAGTTACGATGAGGGATTTCGTGCCCTCCGCTCCCAACCCTCTATCATAAGTTCAACTGGTGTAGTCAAGTTTTAATCTTACTATCTTTAGTCTTGTGATATGTGATTCCACACCGCTGCTTTGAAGAATGTCGCGCATGCGTGCCTGGCGGGGTGTTCACGAAATCCCTCATCGCAACTCCTCATAAAATAAAGATCAAACTTCGAACTGGTAAGTTCTTGTTTAATCTTACTATTTCCCTCTATTAACAGACTCCTCCACCAGACAAAACTTGTCTTCACCCTCAACAACTTCTCTTTTGATTCCTCTCACTTTCTTCATTAAAGGTGCAGCTATGGGCACTTACATGGGACCCAACTATGCTTGGCTTTTTTTTCGTTACGTTGAATAGTCCTTGTTCCAAATGTGCACTGGCACCATCCCCCTACTCTTTCTCTGCTTCGGTAATGACTACATGAAGGCTGTCCACTGCACATGTGTAGAAATCGCTAATGTCATTAACTTTGCCACTACACATTGAATAGTCCTCAAATTCACTTGGACTATCTCTGACGCATCTCTCCGTTTTCTTGATCTCTCTGTCTCCATCACAGGGGATGTACTATTGACTGACTTCCACTACAACCCCACCACCTCCCATAGTTATCTGGATCACATCTCCTCCCACCTTGCCTCTTGCAAAGAAGCTATCCCATACTTTCAATTTCTCTGTCTCCACCACATCTGCTCCAAAGATGAGGCTTGTCAGCCTAAGATATCTGGGATATCTTCTTTCTTTAGTGAAGGTAGTTTCCCCCTCCTGTCACAGATGGATCCCTCACCTTTGTCTCCACTGCATCCCAAGGTTCTGTTCTCACTCCCTGACATGACAAGGATATTAGGAGTTCATTTGGTCCTTTCCCCTTCCACCTCCCCACAATCTGTCTGAAGAATGATCCCGCCCCAAAACATCACCGATCTGTGCTCTCCAGAGGTGCTGCTTGACCCACTGAGAAACTTCAGTACTTTGAGTCTTCTCTTTGAAAACCAGCATCCACAGTTCCTTATTTATACAGGCTATTTTTATGACTTCAAGCCTTGACTCCAAGCCTCTATCATATGTTTATTGAGTCTCCGGTCTATGCCATCTATGAAATGCACTGCAGTTACTCGTTTCTATCCGACAGCTCCAAGCAAACATATCAAAAAGAGTAAAAGCCTCTGGTTCATGATAGCACCACCACCCCTAGGTTCCCCTCCAATACAGGTACCATCCTGACATGGAAATAAATGCTGCATTATTACTGGGATTATATCTGGGAACTCGCTCACCAATACTGCCTTGAGTGTACTTTACCTGAAGGATTACTGCAGTTTAAGAAGACAGCTCATTGCCATTTTCCCAAGGGCAGTTATTGATGGACAGTAAATGTTGGCCTTGTGTGGCCCCTTTATTCTGAGACACAATGCTCTCTATTCCTAGTTTCTCCAGGTCAGGGAAGTCAATCCTCATAAAAGCATCGATATGTGATAATGGCGTTCTAATTGATGAACTTGCTCAGCACAACCTGAAAGATTACTTTAACAAAATGATTTGATGGTCTAGACACAGACAGAAAGCTTCCAGATGAAATGAAGACCAGAGTTAGGAGCTTCTGTATAAATATAAGATGGCCACTAGTAAATTAATAGAAATGGGGGAATCAATCAGACCAAATGTATTACCACAAGTAGTAGTTGAGGAAAATACTATGGGTTCTTAATGCACACAGACAGAGAACAGAACAGAAGGATACATTAATGAGGGTGGAGGAAAAGTGAAGCTATAGGTTCAGGCATTGCATGAGAAGTTCCTGAGGAGCCAAATGCCCTGCTTCTCACTGTAAATGTTTTGCAGTCATATAAGTGAGCTCATATAAGTGTCTGAAGAAGGGTCTCGACCCGAAACGTCGCCTATCTCCTTCGCTCCTTAGATGCTGCTGCACCCGCTGAGTTTCTCCAGCTTTTTGTGTAACCCTCGATTCTCCAGCATCTGCAGTTCCTTCTTTAACACATATAAGTGAGCTCCATGTGATTACCCATGTATTCTAAATGTATACACAATATTCAAAGCTTGCTGCCTTATGCCCCTGTCCCACTTAGGAAACCTGAACGGAAACCTCTGGAGACCTTACACCCACTTAAGGTTTCCGTGAGGTTCCCGGAGGTTCCTGGAGGTTTTGGTCACTCTCCCTAATGGTGGAAAGTGGTTTCTGTGTAGTCGAGGCTTCTTCTATGTTCCTGCGATAATTTCAAAAAAACCAAAACTGGCCTCGACTTAAAAATAGGTTGCCGTTTGGTCGAAGCCAGTAGAGTTGGGTCGCTATTTACTTACAGGCTGTCGAAGGCAATCTCCTTCGCTGACCGGCCATTTTGATTGGCCCATTGGAGTTTTCAGCAAAGATCCTGTAGGATCTTTGGTTTTCAGGACCTAGAAGATCCACCGGAAGGTAAAATGCCCACTAACTATATTAAACTTATTAAAACTGTCCCCACTCCCCCCTTCTCTCCCCTTCTCTCCCCTTCGCTTGCCTTCTCTCTCCTTCTCTCTCCCCTTCTCTCTCCCCTTCTCTCTCCCCTTCTCTCCCCTTCTCTCCCCTTCCTTCCCCTTCTCTTCCCCTTCTCTCTTCCCTTCTCTGTCCTTCTCTCCCCTTCTTTCCTCTTCTCTCCCTCCCTCCCGCGCTCTCTAAAGGACTTACCGTGCTCTGTGGCAGTCGTTTACCTTCCTCTTCATCGTGCAGACAGTGCTCCTCCGCTGTCCCTGGCCCCCACCTTCGCGATGTATTTGTGTGTGTGTGTGTGCGTTCGGTATCAAAGATCCTGTCGGATGTTTGGTCGGTAGATGCAGCTCACGCTTCAGTCGAGGCTTTCCAGGCAAGTGACCAAAACCTCTGGCGACTCATGGGAACCTTGGGTGTGGCGCAAGGTTACTAGTGGTTTCCGTTCAGGTTTCCTAAGTGGGACAGGGGCATTACAGCATTTTCAGCACCAGAACCCGGGATAAATCCCGACTACGGGTGCTGTCTGCAAGGAGGCTGTACAGAGTTTGTATGTTCTCTCGTAACCACGTGGGCTTTCTCCAAGATATTTTGTTTCTTCCCACACTCCAAATACAAGCAGGCATGTACCTAGGATAATTGGCTTAGTGTATGTGTAAATTGTCCCGAGTGTGTGTAGGATAGTGTTAGTCGTGTGCGGACGTGGTGCCGATGGACGAGAAGCTGAAGCAGAGCAGTCGAAGCCAAAGAACCAAATGGAAACAAGGCCAAAACGCCAATATACCAAAAGAGTACGAAGACGAAATGCCTACTAACCGAAAGGATGGGGCACCTAAATGCAAACTAGGACGTAATCACCGGCTAAAGCGAAGGCTGTTAGGACAGGGAAATAATGCCAACAGTTAATTAACCAAAAACTGGCAGCGGTCCGTGTGAAAATACAGCACCTACCAACAACGAAGGCACTGTGAAACCAGCGGACGCATGTCCTTCCCATGAGACGGGGTTTTAACTCTGCATTAAAAATCAGAACAGAGCTACATTAATTTAAAAACAAAAATGCTACATGTATAAATCGTTCTTACATTAGGGAACATGGTTAATTAACTGGCATTATTTCCCTGTCCATTCGATGGTGGTGCATCACGGTCAGTGACTGTGGGACGCTCCCGCCGGTGGAGATGGAGGAGAGAGAGAAGGGGGAGAGAAAGGGGAGGGGAGAGAGAGAAAGGAGGGAAGGGGATAGAGAGAGGGGGGTAGAGAGGGGGAGAGAGAGAAGGGAGGGAGAGAGAAGGGAGAGAGAGAACGGGGGAGAGGAGGGGAAGAGAGAGGAGGAGAGGGAAGGGGAGAGAGAGAAGGAAGCGAGAGAGATAGAGAGGGGGAGAGAAAGAAGAGGGGAGAGGGAGGGGCGGAGAGAGGGGGAGAGAGGAGGGGAAGAGAGATAACGGGGAGAGAGAGGGAGGGAGAGGGAAGGGAGGGAGAAGGGGGAGAGAGAAGGGGAAGAGAGAGGAGAAGGGGGGAGGCAGATAGAGAGAAGGGGGAGCAAGGGGAGGGGAGAGAGAAGAGGGGAGAGAGAGAGAGAAGGGAGAGAGAGAGAAGGGAAAGAGAGAGGGGGGGGAGAGAGAGAAGAGGGGAGAGAGAAGGGGGAGATGGGAGCGTGGGGGTCCTTTTCCCACACAAGCCATAGGTGACTGGGCAATCTGAACCCAAGCACCAAGTTGAAAGCGGCCGAAGGTGTGCATCCCTTGGGACAGCCCCCGCTCTCCCACGGACACCCTCCGCGGGCTGCAGGTCGGGTGGAGCGGAGGTTTGGGACAATGTTTCTCGCTTCACAGTGATGTGATGGACGCGGTGGTCTGGAACAATCACTGACAAGTCCCGCCCCCCGGCAACGTCATGTCCGTTATTGGACTTTTCTGTTGAGCGGCAGTCGGTGCATTGGCTTGTAGGCAACGCCGCCTTTTGGGTAGGTGGTATTTCAACAGAGTGGCCATTCTGTAAGTTTGCTTTTAGGTGACGCAGCTTTTCGGTTTGTTGGCTTTTAGACGTCCCGCCGTTTCGGTTAGTTTGCATTTAGGCGTCCTATCCTTTCGGTTAGTAGGCATTTTCGTCTTCGTACTCTTTCGGTTTATTGGCGATTCGGCCTCGTTTTCATTCGGTTCTTTGGCTTCGACTTCTTTGCTTCGGCTTCTCGTCTGTCGGCGCTACGTCTGGGTACCAGTGTTAGTATGCGGGGATCTCTGGTCGGTGCAGACTCGGTGGGCCTAAGGGCTTGTTCCTGCAGTGCACCTCTAAACTAAACTAAACTGAAATAAGTTTTAATTTCAGTACAGAAGGATATACAGTATTTTCTAAACTTCCAGTAGTAACACACCAAAGGTTGACAAAGCGATGTATCTCATCAGAAGATCAGAGAAATGATTGGATAAAATACTTAATAATTAAAATAACTTAATTTATTAGAGAGTTTTCCATTGACAATAAATCTTAAAGGAAATCTTATTCTGAGCTAAACTGTTTGAATTTAGTTCACAGAAATTAGAGCACTCTTGGGATGAGAATATAATAGATTGCTGAAATAAAGGTTGACAGGACCTGACAGACTGTACGTTATGTCTGGGTACACACCTTTGTCCCATTGACACCAGGTTCCTCCCTATACAATGTGAGTCACATGAGCTCTAACTCATGGGCTTTGAATGTGGACATGATATATGGTAGGCATATATCCAATGTCAGGAGATGGTAGTGTGCCAATTGTAGTCTGTGGCCCATGCATTGAACTCAGTTTCCTATATCTTAACTGCTAAAGCCTGTTTAATGTCTAGGGAGCAGGTAAAAGGTGATCTACATTGTGTGATGAGGCAGCACATAAATCATATTCTGTGGATTATGGAAATAAATATCTGTATAGTTTCCTGTAAAACACTACATGCAGGAGGAACTCAACGGGTCAGACAGTATCTGTGGAGAGAATGGCTAGATGATGTTTTGGGTCAGGTCCCTTCCTCAGACAGATATAATTGGAGGGATCAAGCGAACAGAGTTGAAGATGGGTTACAGCCCGGTAAGTGATAGGTGGATAGATGAGATGGAGCGGCAGGGGGTGTTTCTTGGTAGGTGGGTGTAGGTGACAAGATTAGAGGTGAAATGGTGTCAGAGAAGATAAATTAAATCTACAGCTGAAGGGAAGGAAATGGGTGCAAGGGACTGAGGGGGGGGGGGGGGGGGGGGGAGGGATGAGGATAAAACGTCGATGGAAGTAAATTAAAATTAAAAGCAACTGAAACAATTGAATGTAATTTGTAAACATATTGTTCATATTGAATAGAGTGAAAAAATTCAGACTGGCGATCAGTCTGAAGAAGGGCCTCGAGCCAAATCATCACCCATTCATTCTATCCCAAGATGCTGCCTGTCCCACTGAGTTACTCCAGCATTTTGTGTCTATCTAGAGTGAAATAGTGATACCTTTATGCAATTGAAGTGTTAATAATGGCCAAATTAAAGACACCATAAAATGGAGGATCACTGCACTTGTCAGAATTGCTTAACCTTTGTCAGCTGAACTTTACAGGCTTTGACTGGCGCAGGCCAGTCTATGCTGAGACTGGTATGCAGGATGGTGAGGGATCCAGCTGTTCTCCTTGGTTCTTCTAAATTGATAAAATGTATAGCAGTTTTGCAAACAAGCCCTAAATGCATCGTTTCGAATGGATCGCTGCAAAAGCATTGCAGATAGTATAAATAATATTGTGAGACGGTCATCCTGTTGATCAATGATTGGTCGAACTGTTGAGCCTTGGCGAAAATATTTGGATCTCAGGGCACATGTTTCAATGTTTATTCTTGTTTGCTTCCTTCTAGAACTTTATTTCAAATACATTGTATTAGTCACTGTATTATTGGGTTAGGAAAATGTCTATCATATACTGTGTTAATCGATATCTCTTATTGGACTGTAAAGAGACCACCCCTATGTGGATCGGCCCCGCAAAGTTCGGGAACATATAAAAGACCGCTCCCACGAGGTCCTGTGTCGATTTTCTGGGAGAATGCTTAGGAATGCGTGACCTTCTGGAGTGTCACTGCTTGAGCGAAGCTAAAGAGGGCTTGATCAGGCAGATACGAGGATCGAATCCGTGGTGGTTAGGTATAGTAGTGGAACTGTAATTGTGTTTTGTCAAAATAAAGTTTAGATGCGCAAGTGCTTGACTCAGTGATTTTTGATTGAAACTAGACTGGGGGGGAGCTGAGAACGAGCTATTTACAGAAGTTACAGTACTTTGCCACCTTAGTCTTTAAAGCCCTGCCCAAATTGGCGATTTTATTTGGCAACGGCTGGCATCATTGACTAACGGATCACCAAAAAAGTCATGGTGGTGAAGCGGCGTGACCCGGCGTGATGACGTATTGATGCAAGTGCTGCAACATTTTTTTGTCGCCACTGGATTTTGAAATTTTCAAAATCGTTCAGCGACCCTGATATGTCAGTCAATGACGCCGACAGTCGCCGAAAAAAATCGCCAAGTTGGACCGGCCCTGTACTCTTCTTCAGGAGGGTCCTGACTAAAGCCTCACCGATCCATGTTCTCCAGGGATGCTGTCTGAGCTGCTGAGTTATTCCAACACTTTATTTGTTTTTTTTAAAACGATTTCTGCAGTTCCTTGTTTCTCCTCTTTATCAGGATATTGCCTGAATTGGAATATCTATATTACTAAAAGTCTGATCTTGAACACTTCATGTTGTTCTGTTTATTGATTTTAGAAAAAAATGCTGCCACTTACGGCTGTGATTTTTGTCCATCTTGCTGCGCAGGACAAGAGTTTTCCCATTCATGAAAAATAAAAGAGTTATTAGTGTTTAAAAAATGTTGAGATTCTTTCTCCTGAAGGCCACGCCCCTTCTGGAGGGACAATAAAATCCAGAAGTGTTGAGTGCCTCAGTCAGTCTCTGCAAGATGGGGGAAGCGAGAGGGTCATGTCTCTCAGACTGAGCTGCATATAACACTGAACACATGTCTGGTAAACTGTGAGTGCCCTTAATGTGGTTTGAAAATGTAGTTTGAAAATGCCTCGGTGTTTTTTGCTTTGAAAGTGCCTCATTGGGAAGTGGTTGATGATGCCTCTGCTTTGAAAGTGTCTCATTGGAAAATGGTTGGTGGTGTTGCAGCCTCTGCTTTGAAAGTGCCTCATTGGAAAGTGGTTGGTGGTGTTGCCGCCTCTGCTTTGAAAGTGCCTCATTGGAAAATGGTTGGTGGTGTTGCCGCCTCTGCTTTGAAAGTGCCTCATTGGAAAGTGGTTGGTGTTGCCTCTTATATAATTAAAAGTCTAATCTTGACCGCTTCCTGTTTGCGCTGTATATTGACTTTGGAAAAAAAACGCAACCATGTACTGCTGTGATTTTTGGCCATCTTACTCAGAGTTCCCCTCTGCTCATCAGGTGCCGAGGACCCAAAAATTAAAATTAAAAGAGTTATTTGTGTTTAATATATGTTGAGATTCTCTCTCCTGTCAATCACACCATGAAGGCCAAGCCCCTTCCGGTGGGAGGGGAAGGGACTATAAAACCCGGAAAGGTGGGCGTGGCTCTGTCTCTGCAAGATGGGGGAGGGAGAGATCATGACTCTCTGTCTTTAGTGGCCTTGCACCCTGCTTAAAGTGGCATGACACTGCACTTGAATTTGGTGGCATTGCACCCTGCTTGAAGTGGTATGAAACTGTACTTGAATTTAGTGGCCTTGCACCCTGCTTGAAATGAAATTTCAGTTATAGCCGTGAGTCAACTGCCAGCCCATCAGCCGTGAGTGAGTGAGTTGCCAGCCCAACAGGCTTGAGTGACTGAGCCACCAGCCCAAGAATCCATTCGGCCACAATGTCCATACTAGCCCTCTGAAAACCAGTCCCTTCAGCCCACAATGCCTATACTAGCGCTCCAGAAAGACCCCCCCCCCCCACCGGCCACCAGTATTCGTAATATTCGTAAGCATTCGTAATATTCGTAAGGAGCATTCTGAAGGCTTTGTGTCTCAATGCGAGGAGCATTCGTAATAAGGTGGATGAGTTGAAGGTGCAGATAGCGATTAATGACTATGCTATAGTTGGGATCACGGAGACATGGCTCCAGGGTGACCAAGGCTGGGAGCTGAACATCCAGGGATATTCAATATTCAGGAGGGATAGACAAAAAGGAAAAGGAGGTGGGGTAGCATTGCTGGTGAGAGAGGAGATTAATGCAATAGAAAGGAAGGACATTAGCGTGGAGGATGTGGAATCGATATGGGTAGAGCTGCGAAACTCTAAGGGGCAGAAAACGCTAGTGGGAGCTGTGTACAGGCCACCTAACAGTAGTATTGGAGTTGGGGATGGCATCAAACAGGAAATTAGAAATGTGTGCAACAAGGGTAACACGGTTATAATGGGTGACTTCAATCTGCATGTAGATTGGGTGAATCAAATTGGCAGGGGTGCTGAGGAAGAGGATTTCTTGGAATGTATGCGGGATAGTTTTCTCAACCAACATGTGGAGGAACCAATGAGAGAGCAGGCTATTCTAGACTGGGTAATGAGTAATGAGGAAGGGTTAGTTAGCAGTCTTGTTGTGCGTGGCCCCTTGGGCAAGAGTGACCATAATATGGTTGAGTTCTTCATTAGGATGGAGAGTGACATAATTAAGTCAGAAACAAGGGTTCTGAACTTGAACAAAGGTAACTTTGAAGGTATGAGATGTGAATTGGCCAAGATAGACTGGCAGGTGATTCTTAAAGGGTTGACAGTGGATGTGCAATGGAAGGTATTTAAAGACTGCATGGATGAAGTACAAAAATTGTCATTACCAGTTTGGCAAAAGAATAAATCGGGGAAGGTGGTGCATCCATGGATATCAAGGGAAATCAGGGATAGTATAAAAACAAAAGATGAGGCATACAAATTTGCCAGAAAAAGCAGCCTACCGGAGGACTGGGAGAAATTCAGAATCCAGCAGAGGAGGACAAAGGGCTTAATTAGGAAAGGGGAAAATAGATTATGAAAGGAAACTGGCAGGGAACATAAAAACTGACTGCAAAAGTTTTTATAGATATGTGAAGAGAAAGAGACTAGTTAAGACAAATGTTGGTCCCTTGCAGTCAGAAACAGGTGAATTGATCATGGGGAACAAGGACATGGCAGACCAATTGAATAACTACTTTGGTTCTGTCTTCACTAAGGAAGACAAATAATCTGCCGGAAATAGCAGTGGAACGGGGGTCAAATAAGATGGAGGAACTGAGTGAAATCCAGGTTAGCCGGGAGGTGGTGTTGGGTAAATTGAACGGATTGAAGGCCGATAAATCCCCAGGGCCAGATAGTCTGCATCCCAGAGTACTCAAGGAGGTAGCCACAGAAATAGTGGATGCATTAGTGATAATTTTTCAAAATTCCTTAGATTCTGGAGTAGTTCCTGAGGATTGGAGGGTAGCTAATGTAACTCCACTTTTTAAAAAAGGAGGGAGAGAGAAAGCGGGGAATTACAGACCAGTTAGTCTAACATCGGTAGTGGGGAAACTGCTAGAGTCAGTTATTAAAGATGGGATAGCAGCGCATTTGGAAAGTGGTGAAATCATTGGACAAAGTCAGCATGGATTTACGAAAGGTAAATCATGTCTGACAAATCTGATAGAATTTTTCGAGGATGTAACTAGTAGAGTGGATAAGGGAGAACCAGTGGATGTGTTATATCTAGATTTTCAGAAGGCTTTCGACAAGGTCCCGCATAAGAGATTAGCATACAAACTTAAAGCACACGGTATTGGGGGTTCAGTATTGATGTGGATAGAGAACTGGCTAGCAGACAGGAGGCAAAGGGTAGGAGTAAACGGGTCATTTTCAGAATGGCAGGCAGTGACTAGTGGGGTGCCGCAAGGCTCAGTGCTGGGACCACAGCTATTTACAATATATATTAATGATTTGGACGAGGGAATTCAATGCAACATCTCCAAATTTGCAGATGACACCAAGCTGGGGGGTATAGTTAGGTGTGGGGAGGATGCTTGGAGGCTGCAGGGTGATTTGGATAGGCTGAGTGAATGGGCAGATGCATGACAGATGCAGTTTAATGTGGATAAATGTGAGGTTATCCACTTTGGTGGCAAAAACATGAGGGTAGACTATTATCTGAATGGTGGCAGATTAGGAAAAGGGGAGATGCAACGAGACCTGGGTGTCATGGTACACCAGTCATTGAAAGTAGGCATGCAGGTGCAGCAGGCAGTGAAGAAAGCAAATGGTATGTTAGCATTCATAGTGAAAGGATTTGAGTATAGGAGCAGGGAGGTTCTACTGCAGTTGTACAGGGTTTTGGTGAGGCCACACCTGGAGTATTGCGTACAGTTTTGGTCTCCAAATCTGAGGAAAGACATCCTTGCAATAGAGGGGGTACAGAGAAGATTCACCAGACTGATTGCTGGGATGTCAGGACTTTCATATGAGGAAAGATTGGATAGACTCGGCTTGTACTCGCTGGAATTTAGAAGATTGAGGGGGGATCTTATGGAACCTTACAAAATTCTTAAGGGGTTGGACAAGCTAGATGCTGGAAGATTGTTCCCGATGTTGGGGGAGTTCAGAACAAGGGGTCACAGTCTAAGGATAAGGGGGAATTCCTTTAGGACTGAGATGAGGAAAACATTCTTTACACAGAGAGTGGTGAGTCTCTGGAATTCTCTGCAACAGAAGGTAGTTGAGGCCAGTTCATTGGCTATATTTAAGAGGGCGTTAGATGTGGCACTTGTGGCTAAAGGGATCAGGGGGTATGGAGAGCAGGCAGGTACGGGATACTGAGTTGGATGATCAGCCATGATCACATTGAATGGCGGTGCAGGCTCGAAGGGCCGAATGGCCTACTCCTGCACCTATTTTTCTATGTTCTATGTTTCTATGTGTCTATTGGAATTGGTGGAGAGGTGGAATATTGTGTTGGGCGACCAGCGCTACCGTGTGAACATTGGACCCAACGGGTCCCACTTAGTCTTGTATTAGCTATAAGCAGAGGCTAGATAAACCTGGATTCTTTTTTCTGGAAAGTCAGAAGGTGAGGGTCCACCTGTCAAAAGTATATAAAATAATGAGAGGTATTGATAGGGCAAAAAGTCAGAAACCTCTTCTAGAGTGGAGCAAACAAGTAGTAAAGTGCATAGCTTTAAGGTGAGAGTGGCAATGTTTAAAGGAGATGTGCAAGGCAATTTTTTCTACACAGAGAGGGGTGAGGGTCTAAAGAAGGGTCTTGACCCGAAACGTCGCCTATCTCCTTCGCTCCTTAGATGCTGCTGCACCCGCTGAGTTTCTCCAGCTTTTTGTGTAAGCCTTGTAAGCATTGGCAGGTGATGTGGTGGAAGTAGATACAAGAACCATTTAAGAGGTATTCAGATAGGCATGTGAACAGGCAAGGAAGCGCAGGATGTGGACAACATAGATGGATTGATGAATTTTGGGCAATCAAATAAATATAGGGGCATACGAGCTGAATGGTAGGGCCCTGGGAAGTATTAAGGATCAGAGGGACCTTTATGTACAAGTCTAAAGAACTTGAAATTGGCAGGACTGATAGATAGGATCATGCAGAAGAGCTTTGTGATGCTAACCTTCATTTAGCGGTACTGTTACTTTGAATGAGCCACCGAGAGACTGCAGCTGTAGATGTAAAATATCTTTATTCTGCACAAACAGATATTCAGACCTGTTGGAAGTCTCTCCAGGGAGAATCTCTCAATAGAACCTCCATGAATTTAAAATATATCCAGATTTATACATTTAGAACAAAGATAACAGGTGCTGAATGGATACAATTTCATGTTACCATTGGATCGTTCAATATACTGTGTGTAGACAAATGGCTCCAATGTATTACCTATTTACAACAAGAGCATGTCATAACTGACAAGACGCCTATGAATATTCAAACACCTGTGCTGGCACAAAGTAATTCACATGAATGGTCTAAAAAACTCTAAGCACTAGAATTCCAGACTCTCAAATTCAGTGTTGTGGGAGCTAAGTACCTGGATACTCAAATGGAAACATAGAAACATAGAAAATAGGTGCAGGAGAAGGACATTCGGCCTTTCGAGCCAGCACCGCCATTCAATATAATTGTGGCTGATCATCCAGAATAAGTACCCTGTTCCTGTTTTCTCCCCATATCCATTGATCCCGTTAGCCCTAAGAGCCACATCTAACTCTCTCTTAAAGACATCCAGTGAATTGGCCTCCACTGCCTTCTGTGGAAGAGAAAACTGCGACAGATTCACAACTCTTTGGATGAAAAGTTTTTCCTCTTCTCTGTCCTAAATGGCCTATCTCTTATTCTTACACTGTGACCCCTGGTTCTGGACTCCTCCAACATCGGGAACATTTTTCCTGCAAATACCCCTGCAGTTATTGATTGTTTAGCTGAAGATGTCTGCTACCCGGTTTGATGTAGGACAGATTAATGTAATCCCATTGTCAAAACACAAAAGCTGGAGTAACTTAACAGGTCAGGCAGCATATGTGGAGGGGATGGAAAGGTGGCAATTTGGTTTGGGTTAGGGTTGGATTTGGGTTTCAGCCAAATGGTTGCCGATTCTACGCTTGGTCTTGCTGATGTCCAGTAGCCCACACCGGGAGCAGCAGATGCAGTAGATGAGGTTAGAGGATGTGCATGTGAGCGTCTGTCTCTCCTGAAAGGACTGTCAGGGTCACTGGACAGAGTCAAGGGAGAAAGTATAGGCTCAGGTGTTGCATATCCTGCAGTTGCAAGGGAAAGTACCTGTGGGGGGGGGGGGGCTGGCTTGTGAGGTGAAAGTGGAGGATCGGAGGAACTCGTTGCGTCTGGGGACAGGTGGAGCGAGGCTAAAACTATGGGACACAAAGGAAACACAGACAGGGGGGAAAGAATAAGGACATGTTGGATGGCCTTGTATGGAAATCCTCATCATAGGAGTAGATATGGTGGAGACAGAGGAATTCAGAGTAGGGGGGTAGGGGATAGGATCTTTCCAAGAGGCAGAGTGTAGTCCAGATAACTGTGTGAGTCGGTAGGTTTGTAGTTGATGTCAGTTAATAGTTTGTTTCCTGCGATTTGAGACAGAAAGATCAAGAAAAGGGAGCGGGATGTCATAGATAGTCCAGATGAGAGTGAGGACAGTGTGAAAGTTAGCGGTGAAGCTAATAAAGTCCATGAATTTTGCACGGTCGCAGGAGATAGCCCAAATGCAGTTGTCGATGTAGCATAGAAAGAGTTGGGGGATAGGGCCAGTATATGCCTGAACAAAGACTGTTCCAGGTAAATGCTGGTAAATGATATTCATATAGATGGGTATTTAATGAACAGCATAGACATGGTGGGCTGGTCTGTGTTCTATGATTCTATGACCATGACATCACCTATATGAATCCCAATCCTTCAGCTATACCATGCACAATATTTAAACATGATTTCAAGATTTAAAACAAAATCCTAAATTTTACATCTCCAGCAATGCAACAATCTCTCCATGCAACAAAACATCCTCAGCCCAGTTTTTTTGCTCCCAGTGGGACCTGAAGCAATAACATTTGGAGGCAAGACCTGCAACTAATTGCAGCACAGATCTCTGATGTTGTTCACAGTTCTCTATTTTCTTTTTTACTCATCACTAAACGTTGTAAGGTTGACACTTTTGTAAGTTGTCATCAGTGCAATCGATTTGGGGTTTTTTTAAACTAAAACTTCTTTCCCATTTCCCCCCCTGCTTTATTCATTCCAAAATCACCTCAGGCAAAGCCAACATTGACCGTGTGAAAGATGTGGCAGGCAGTAAATGGATTTGCCTTGTTCTCTTTTAATTCATTATTTTATAGAATAAGTGGGAGTGTGCAGCTGTGGGGGTGAGGGGGGGTTGCAGCAAAGCCAGGATTTAGTACCCATTCCAAGTTGTTTTTGAACTGGAGTCGCAATTATGACTCACCCACATTAATGGCTTTGCCCTTGCAAATGTGTCAGATACGGGAAGGATGGAGAAGGGTCCCAACTGTCCATTCACTACACAGATGCTGCTTGACCCATTTGAGTTCCTCTAGCACTTTGTGGTTTGCCCAAGATGCCAGCATTTGCAGTGTCTTGGGCCCCAAAGTTTTGGCTTTTACAACAATCCAGTTGATTTATAGCCACCGTTATAAGATATTTTATTTTTATTTCCAAATGTATTTACTTACTTGAATTTAAATTCACCTACTGCCTTCGTGGGAATCAACTCATGTTCTGGATCAGTGGTCAAGAACTCTGGTTGCCAGTCCTGTAACTATGTTATTGTATCACAGCCATGCTCCATCCATGCAAGGCTGCAACTGAGCTTTTGGCTACAACATAACTTTAGTCAAACTTTACTGAAAAGGAAAGATTAGATTGACTGCATACTGTATATTATCTTTAAAGAAGTAATAGCTGCGATGAGATTTAATCAAGGACATACAATTTGAAAGGGTGGCCAGGCTGACAGGAAGCTCCAGGGCCTTTGATGGATAATATTGTCATTCATGCCCTGATTATATTTCATCAACAGGTTTGCCTGTTTCGTACAAGAAATCAAAAATGAATTTCTATTCAATGCCTCAACTGGTAGACTAATAGTCAATGGTTACACATTTAAGCCAATTAGCAAAATAATTAGTTGAGAAGTGAGGAGGAAGTTGTCCGAATTTAACATTTCTAAATTTGTAAATGATGATGTAAAGAGGCTTCAATGTGATTTATAACCATGCATGGCATTCTTTCACTGTCAGAAAGTGAAAGAAACGAGGGTTACTTTTAATGCCCATTTGCAGGATCGTTGCGAGTCACAACATGATCTTACTCCACCCATCCGTCAGTCAAACCTCCTCACCTCTATTCACCCATCACTTGCCATGTTTGTCTTTCCCCATCTCTCTTTTCCAGCTTTCTCTCCCATACTCTTATCAGTCTGAAGAATGATCCTGATCTAAAACTTTGCCTGTCCATTCCCTCTGCAGATGCTGCCTGATGTGCTGTTGCTCCAACAATTATGGTATGATAGTCTTTCCCCTCACATCAGGCCATCGCATTGTACTGCTTGAGTTAACACTGTGCGTCAGTGGTAATATCAGAGTCTTTGCAATAGCATGGTTGTGGCTAAACAAAAGTTGCATTGGAATGAAAAATGGAACTCAAACCATTTTATGCTCCAGGTGTTTACTCTGTGGTGTTAAGTCCTTGATACTCATCACTCATCTATTGCTGCTCTGGGTGCTTCTCAGAGTTATTTCTTGAGAAGTCATCTCTGATCAATCATCATATATACTGGTATATCAATTTCATTCAAGTAGTTTCACAAATATGACAGACACAATGCTCTGGGGAAACAAGTGTAAGTTGCGTAGTCAGCTAGAGAAATATACCCATTGGTTAAACATACTCTATCACCAGACTCATATGCAGACACTAGGGTTTTTTTTCCCTCTCCAGAAAATACCCATCACCTCCCAGACAAAAGGACTAACTATCTGATATTACCAAGCATGCACAGGACATTTTCAACAAAAATAAAAGAACAATACTTTATTACTGAAAGGAAGAATGGATGGAGGGACTTAGCATTTAAAAAAAGGCACGTATTTCTGGAGTGACTCAGCACTATGATCAATGATCTATGAACACACAGATCAAGCAGCATCTCCGGAGAACGTGGATAGGCGATATTTCGGGTCAGGACTCTTCTGCCAGAGCAAGAGATCAGCACCTATCAGAGGCGGAGCAATGAGAGATAGTCTTGCAGAACCTTTACGAACCTTTTCAAAGATAGTTTTCCACTTGAACCATTCTATTGCTGCCATTGAAGGACAGCGGTTTGCAAAATATCATAAAGTATTCCAATTAATGCCATCATTGAAAAATGACCTGGACTTCTGATTATAAAAGAACAGAATTTGTTAAACAGAATCCCACAGCAGATATCAATTAAGAATGCCAAATGAAAAAAATTGCTCGCCAAATTTATCAGAATCTGAGAGAAAATATTAATGTTTTAGGCAAACCCATTCTTCAGGCTTTCAGGTGCATCCAATGCGCTAATTTATCTTTCTGTTTCAGATGTTAAGCTTTCTGTTGTGCATTTCCAGAATTTTTGCTCTTCAGCTTTGTGCTTTTATTCGTGCTGTGTCAAAGTTAGAAGAGCAAGTGGAGCATTTGTCCAGCTTTGCTTTATTTATATAATTTCACCTGTGCCCATCATCCACTATCCTTTCCTTATCATCCCTGGATTGATCCTATCATTCCCAAGAATTGAAGAACTTGCTTAATCAAGATTGTAGTGGTATAAAATGAAATCAGATACAAAAAGCTGGAGTACCTCAGCGGGTCAGACAGCATCTCTGGAGAAAAGGGTTAGGTGACGTTTTGGATAGAGACGCTTCTTCAGACCTGAAGAAGGATCTTGACCCAAAACGTCACCTACAGTACTCCTTTTCCCCAGAGATGCTGTCTGATACAGTATACAGTACAGTGAAGAATGAAATCTGAGCTAACCTGTCCAAATCCTTCGAACTAATTATTAATTGGCTGCTTAAATTGAATGTTTTATTGCATAGCTTGATAAGATTTGTCAGAAATGTAGTTTCAGGTTTATTATTTCACATGTATTGACATACAGTGAAAAGCTTTTGTTTGCGTGTATTACAATCAAATCAGATAATACTATACATGAATACAATTAAGCCAAATATAAGTACAAATGGTAGAGCAAAGAGAAAGATATTAGATTGCAGAATATCTATATTGTTATCAAATCTCTAATCTAATTATTACTACCCAAGATACAAGGTTATCCACTTTGGTGGCAAAAACAAGAGGGCAGGGGTTAGGTTAGGTAAGGGCGAGGTAAAGCGAGACCTGGGTGTCCTTGTACACCGGTCAATCAAAGTTGGCGTGCAGGTACAGCAGGCAGAGAAGAAAGCTAATGGAATGTTGGCCTTCATAACAAGAGGATTTCAGTATAGGAGCAGAGAGGTTCTTCTGTAGTTGTATAGTGCTCTGGTAAGACCACATCTGGAGTATTGCGTGCAGTTTTGGTCTCCTAATTTGCGAAGGACATCCTTGTGATTAGGGCAGTGCAGCGTAGGTTCACGAGATTGATCCCTGGGATGGCAGGACTGTCATATGAGGAAAGATTGAAAGGACTAGGCTTGTATTTACTAGAGTTTAGAAGGATGAGGGGGATCTTATAGAAACATATAAAATTATAAAAGGACTGGACAAGCTAGATGCAGGAAAAATGTTCCCAATGTTGGGCAAGTCCAGAACCAGGGGCCACAGTCTTAGAATAAAGGGAAGGCCATTTAAGACTGAGGTGAGAAGAAACTTTTTCACCCAGAGAGTTGTGAATTTGTGGAATTCCCTGCCACAGAGGGCAGTGGAGGCCAAATCACTGCATGGATTTAAGAGAGAGTTAGATAGAGCTCTAGGGGCTAGTGGAATCAAGGGATATGGGGAGAAAGCAGGCACGGGTTATTGATTGGGGCCGATCAGCCATGATCGCAATGAATGGTGGTGCTGGCTCGAAGGGCCGAATGGCCTCCTCCTGCACCTATTTTCTATGTTTCTATGTTTACCTTGCTTCATAGCCCCATAGGTAATAGCAAGGATAATGACAGCCTCTGATGTTGTCTCTAATGATGCCAATACGTCTGACGAAGGGTCTCGACCCGAAATGTCCCCCATTCCTTCTCTACAGAGATGCTGCCTGTTCTGCTGAGTTACTCCAGCATTTTGTGTCTGCTTTTGAACAAATTTTGACTGATAACTCTCCATTATATTGTTGATGCTGCATTCTGCAACAGTAATTTTTCATTACTTCAAACCATTCCCTTCACCTTTTACCTCCAAGGTCTGCATTTACAAGGAGACCAGTTAGCTGCCTCGCTTCACTGAGCATGAACAGTGCTGGGGAAATTATCTGAGACAAAGCTTCAGTGCTAAGTGTAATGTTTACTAGTTGCACTTTCCCATTGATGTAATACAGGTTTAGGTGAATATGTCTACTGCATAGGATGAGATAATGAACCTCTTTGTGGCTATGCATAACTGTGGGAAAGATGACCGGCATTTGTGTCTCAGTTCCTTGCTCAGATGAGCCTCACAATGTGGAAAATGTAATAGATGTTTGATGGGGAAGGTAAATGTACACATGACAGAGGATAGAAAGAAACACCATGTGCTATTAAGGTGTGATAAAGAGAGGTGGGGTTTTGCTGGTATGAAGCAGATGAATCAGGATGAATGATAAGCCTAGTCTTGACACTCCATGTGGGAAATCATTTAACTTTTTTTAAATCTCCATTTGAAAAGTATCTCTGCTACTTGTTAGCAGTTGAATCCAGAATATCATCACTAAAATTTGCTTTGATAACTACATGAAAAAAGGAACTAAGTATTATACTATGCTCATTTGCAGCATTGTCCAATTAATGCCTTTCCCCTTCTCTTTGGAAGTCCAGATACTGTTTGTTTGGAATAAAATGAATTTGGGGGATTTAGTGTATAAAGATTCATAATTTAGCAGTGATTTGAGAAGATTGTATTTTGACACAGATGGTTAGCACCTGGTTTAGTTTAATTTGATACAAAGTGGAAACAGGCCCTTCGGCCTATCAAGTCCATGCCGACCAGTGATTCCTGCACACTACCACTATTTTACACACTAGGGATAATTTACACTTATACCAAGCCAATTAATCTACAAACCTGTACGTCTTTGAAGTGTGGGTGGAAACTGTAGCACCCAGAGAAAACCCACGCGTTGCGTGTGAAAACCCACGCAAGTAAGTTTTATTTATATAGCACGTTTAAATCAACTCGCGTTGAAACCAAAGTGCTTTACATAAAATGAATAATTAAGTTCCGTACATCCATAGAGAAATTGAAAAAAGAAAAATAACACAACACATCATAGAATTCACCACAAACGTCCCCCCACAACAGAATCAAAATTCTCCACTGTGGGGAAAGGCACCAGAAAGTTTAGTCCTCCTCCTCTGTGTTCACCCGAGGTCGGGGCCTATTTGTGGCCTCCGCAGTCAGTCCGATGTTTTCAGGCGCTCTTGCCGGGAAGATGGAATTCTGGCATTGGGTGAACACTCCTCAGCGGCTTGGAATGACTGGAGCGGCCGCTTCCTCCCTGGAGACCGCGGCTTCCGAAGTCCTCAGACCGTGCTGGCTGGAGATCTGACTCTGGCGTTCCCGAATCCCAGGTTCCACGGTGTTTATAAAACCAGCGCCACTCGCGGCTGAACGCTCCTCAGCCACAGCTCCTCGATGTTGGAGTTGGCGGTCACAGCATTCTGGAGCTTACCGCACGGCGACCCGGTAAGGCATCGCCCGCTCCGTGATGGTGTCCCAGCGTTGTGCCACCACCGAAGCTGTAGCCCCGGCTGGTCCCGATAGGAAACGGCACTCCAGTCCGATGGTAGGCCGCGAGGAAAGGGCGAAGAAGCAGCTTGGAGGGAAGCCGCCTCTCCGACCAGGTAGGGACTAGGAAATAAAGTTTCCCCCTTCCCCTCCCCCACCCACCACACAAAAGACCTCCAACTAACATTTTGTTTTTTTAACAGGACTAAAAATAAAAATAAATGGGTGAAAGGACGGACTTCAGGCAGAGCAGCCATACACAACGGCGCTCCACTCCTGCAGTCTGCCATCTTTTTTTATTGCAACACTGTGCCTTCCTACAGTTGTACTTCTTTTGTTTTCCAGAAACTCACAAAATACACTGAATACATAATACACGTTATAACGATCGCTACTACATCAGTTTCTACTATATCAGTAGTTTCTGTGCTGCTCTACAGAGATGCTATGAGATGAAATGAAGGGACCTGCTTTGGGCATTCAGCTATAAATCCAGGATTATAGTGGGATTGACAAATATCCATGTATCCTGTTCATTTCTACACCATATTGCCAATTGACACCGTTTGTCATGTAAACCTCCATAGGGAATGTAAATTCTTAAAATCATCTTTATGCTTACTGCACAAGAAAATGATATTGTAAAGATGACATCGCTGAAGTACAATGATAGTGTTGAAAGGAAGTTATTTTCTGATCAAAGTCTGTAAATGCAACAGACATTCATGCATAACTGAGCGCCTGCTTTACAAAGCTTTTAATATATTTGTGTGCTTCCTGTGAATAAAATGAGTGCTTGCAATTCTCTTCAAAATTGATTTTAATTTTGACTAGTTGCTGATTCGATATGGTAGCCTGCTTCCAAGACTGTTATACTCAAAGTAGTAAGATAGATTTAAAATGTTGGGTCTTAATTCCAGCTGTTCATTAAATGTATAAAGAAAAAAAATATGAAAGATCATATAAGATATCCGTTGACTCTTCAATTATCTCCTCCCAGTCACCAAAATCGTTTTAGGTATCACCAAACTTTGTGATACGTTTTGATGTGGATAGATTCATAGTCTATTGCACAGAAGAGGAGATGGGAGTCATCTTTCCTCCTTAACTGTTTTTTTAAATTGTTTTGTCTGAGCTGTGATATGATGATCTTTGCAGAGTTGGGTAGAAGCCTTTTCTCAATGCTTCACTCATTATCACTCCATGTGGCAATCTTGATGCTGTCTATTCATGCTGGCTATTGTTATATGTAAAACCAAACAAAAGAAATGAATGTGAAGCAACATTGCCATTGAACAGAGCAAAAATGGGCATTAGTGAATTGCCTTTCCAAATCAAAAGTCAAAAAAGTTTATTGTCATGTGTCCCTGACAGGACAATGAAATTATTACTTTGCTTAGTACAACAGAACATAGTAGGCATTGACTACAAAACATATCAGTGTGTCCATATACGATTATATACGTATATACACACATGAATGAATAAATCGATAAAATGCAAATAACAGATAAAGGGATATTAATGTTCAGAGTTTTGTCCGAGCCAAGTTTAATAGCCTGATGGCTGTGGGGAAGTATCGATTCCTGAACCTGATCGTTGCAGTCCTCAGGCTCCTGTACCTTCCACCTGAAGGTAGCAGGGAGATGAGTGTGTGGCCAGGGTGGTGTGGGTCCTTGATGATGCTGCCAGCCTTTTTGAGGCAGCGACTGTGATAGAATCCCTCGATGGAATGAGGGTCAGAGCCGATGATGGACTGGGCAGTGTTTACTACTTTTTGTAGTCTTTTCCTCTCCAGGGCGCTCAAGTTGCCGAACCAAGCCATGATGCAACCAGTCAGCATGCTCTCTACTGTGCACCTGTAGAAGTTAGAGAGAGTCCTCCTTGTCAGACCGACTGTCTGTAATCTTCTCAGGAAGTAGAGGCGCTGATGAGCTTTCTTAATAATTGCATCTGTGTTCTCGGACCAGGAAAGATCTTCAGAGATGTGCACGCCCAGGAATTTGAAGCTCTTAACCCTTTCAACCATCAACCCGTTGATATAAACAGGACCGTGGGTCCCCATCCTACTCCTTCCAAAGTTCACAATCAGTTCCTTGGTTTTGCAGGTATTGAGAGCCAGGTTATTGTGCTGGCACCAAATGAACAGACTCTCAATCTCTCTTCTATACTCTGACTCATCCCCACCAGTGATACGTCCCACAACAGTGGTGTCGTTAGCAAACGTGATGATGGAGTTTGCACTATGACCGGTTACGCAGTCATGAGTATAGAGTGAGTACAGCAGGGGGCTGAGCACGCAGCCTTGAGGTGCTCCTGTAATGATTGTTATCGAGTCTGACACATTGCCACCAATACGAACAGACTGTGGTCTGTGAATGAGGAAGTCGAGGATCCAATTGCAGAGGGATGCGCAGAAAGCCAGTTCTGCGAGTTTGGTAACCAGCTTGGAGGGGATGATTGTGTTAAATGCCGAGCTGTAATCGATGAATAACAGCCTGACATATGAGTTTTTGTTGTCCAAGTGGTCCAGGGCGGAGTGGAGGGCCAGCGAGATCGCATCCACTGTTGATCTGTTGTGGCAGTAAGCGAACTGCAGTGGGTCCAGGTTTATGTCGAGGTAGGAGTTGATTTGCGCCATGATCAACCTCTCAAAGCACTTCATCACCACAAGCGTTAGTACCACGGGTCGATAGTCATTGAGGCATGTCACCTTACTCTTCTTGGGCACTGGTATAATTGATGCCCTTTTAAAGCAGGTGGGGACCTCAGACCTCAGAAGTGAGAGGTTGAAAATGTCAGTAAAAACTCCAGCCAGTTGGTCCGCACAGGTTTTTAGGAAATGACCAGGTATACCATCAGGTCCAGACACTTTTCGAGGGTTCACCCCTCTGAAGGATTTTCTGACGTCGGCCTCTGTGACTGAGACTGAAATACCATCACAGCGAAAGGGGGCTCGGGAAGGCACATCGGTGTTCTCCCTATCAAAGCGTGCGTAAAACGCATTGAGCTGGTAAGGGAGTGATGTATCGCCGACATTCGAGCTGCCTCCTGGTTTCTTAGGTGGTGGTTCAAATGACTGCTTATTTGCCAACGATCATTTTACATAACTATGTGCATAGCTTAATGCCATACTAACAGTAATGACTTATTATTGCAATCAAACAGAAGCTAGTTCTTACACTGAGTAAGGAAAATCCACTTGATTTAAAACTGCATCTGAAGTTCACAATTCATAGATTTAGGCTGTGTGCAGCTGTTCCTTTTCCTTAAATGATTCAGTATTCTTCAAATGGCTTTTTCATCCTGAAGAAAATATAGACTCAATTTTTTACAAATATATATTTTATTTTGATGAATTGACATTTTTATCTTATGCAAATGCCAGTTACACACTACAATACAATAAGTTAGTTAAATATCACAGTATGCTTAACTCAGTCTCATTTTTATCACTACATGCAAAATCTCTGCTGTAGCTCTCTATGGACATTATACGTGTAATGTTGAATCACATTTCAGTCACAGTGTTAACGCAGGGCATTCATAACAGTGTTTACCTCATCATTGAGTTTGAAAATAGAAACAAAGATGAAGTACAAAGATGATGCATTTTTCTGGCTGTTGCTCAACAATCTTAAAGGCAATTCTATAGTCAATACATTCAACTGCTTGAATTATCACTAAATTAAAGTTGATTGTCTGCACAATTTACTTTGGAAGAATGAGGTTTTGTATCATCACTAAACAAGGTCATATTGCACCACAATTTTTGTTAAAGATTTGCATTTGTATTGCACCATGCCACAGCAACATTCTAAAATATGTATTAGACAATTAAATTTGAATGGAGTCATTGGCGTAAAAATTGATCCTTGGTTCATGCATTAAATAAGGAATATACATAGCAGTATGCTTGTGTTGGAGTCCTTCATAATTCAACTCGATTGCCATCTGTTTTGTAGAAATAAATATATCTCAAGCCAATAAATTGTTGATCATTTGAGTAAATCAATTGAAAATGAAATATTAAATATGACTTCTCTTCAAACTTTGTTGTAAATGCGTAATTATGCAGAACAGATAAATTCAAAATGCTGCACAAGCTAGAAATCTAAAATTAAATTATAAAATGCTGCAAATATTTAGAAGATCAGGCAGGATTTATGGAAAGGAAAATAGTGAACATATTTATATCAATGTCATCTCATCGGAGCTCCAGGATCAGGCAGATTTAGTCAAGATTGGTTTAATAACTTACATGAAGAAAGGTTAATTCAGCACTTTGCACTCCTGTGGTACTGCAGTGAATTGTCAGTGTGGAATAAAATAGTAAGATTAAACAAGAACTTACCAGTTCAAAGTTTGATCCTTATTTTATGAGGAGTTACGTTGAGGGATTACGTGAAGAAGTCCCGCCAGGCACATGCGCGTCATACTTCAAAGCAGCGGCGTGGAAACACAGAAAACACATATAACCGAAGTAACATAGTAAGGCTTTAAGAAGACTAGAACTACCAGATGATCTCTTAGATTATGAGGGTGGGAGCGGAGGGCACGTAATCCGTCAATGTAACTCCTCATAAAATAAGGATCAAACTTCGAACTGGTAAGTTCTCGATTAATCTTACTATTTTACTTCAGAGTCACGTGAGTGATTACGTGAAGATTTCAAAGCTCTATGTTTACATGCCGTAGATGCACTCCATACGACAACTGCTTCATTTGACATAGTAGTAACAAATAATATATTGAACATTGCTTCAAATTATTCAATAACTATTTTTAATAACAATAATAGCAAAACGCAGTAATGACCTCTCTATCCCAGGAGGAAATTACAAACAATGATATAAACAAAGCAAATGAATTAAATGGAACCCAATACATCCTGCCCAAACCGTGGCACTGTCTGTACAGGTTTATCATAAAACTGTGAGAAAGTTGCTTCTCTAGACCATCCTGTGGCCACGAGGATTTGATCTAGTGGCACGTCCTGAGCCCTCGCCGCGGATGTGGAAGCCACCCTGGTGGAGTGAGATTTAAACACATGAGTGTCGACTCCAGCACAATTGAGAACCTGTTTCACCATCTAGAAATAGTTTGTACAGACTGTCTTTTATATGGCTTTTTGTGACTAATAAACAGTCCTGTCTCAGAACCCCTGAGACTCCCTGTTAACTCAAGATATTGTCTTAAGTTTAACTACACATAACATTTGGTCAACAGGATATGCTTTAAACATCACCTTGGTTCCTGCCATACCTGGCCTGCTTTGTTTGATTAAATCATAGACATAAAAAGTAATGTCATCTACAGACAAATGCATACAATCTATTCGTAACAATTGTAATGTTTGTACACATAATGCTGAAACCAGCACCATAAGCATAACCATTTTCAGAGTTAACCTCGACGTAATAGACAACGACGTAATTGGAGCCCATTGCCGAAGCAGTGTGAGAACTACACTGATGTCCCTGATTTCTGTATACCTGAGTTTAGGAGGGTTTTTGTTAAAAATTCCTCTCATAAATCGGGATACTAACGGATGAGCCCCGATAGGCTGTTGTCCTGCTGACTGCCCTAAATAAGAGGACAAAGCACTCCTAGCACTCTTAATAGCACTATAACTCAAATGCTCATCAAAATGCAACTTAGCAAGGAACTCCAACACATCACTTATGCTTGCAGTATGATAAGATAAATTTGACTGTACACAAAACATCTCCCATTTCTTTATATGAACCGTATATTGTTTTTTAGTACTATTCCTCCAGGCTGCAGTGATAACCTCCATGGTCCTGTCCGACAATCCAAGGCCTTGGAATGGTCTGTTCAGAACCTGCAGACCAACAAATTGATACGGTCATGTAATGGGTGACTTTCCCCTGTAACCGGATGCACCAATAAATAACTGCAGCTGGGAACCATCATGAATGGCTGAACCATCATTCTGAGTACCAATGGGAACCATGGTTGTGTTGGCCAATCTTGGACCACCAAAACGCCTGTGGCGGAGTCACGCTCTATTTTGGTTAAACATTTCGTAATCAGACGAAATGGAGGGAAAGCATAAAAGAATGATTGTCCACATGCAATGAAAAAGCATCCACAACTACTGCTCCTGGATCTGGTTCCCATGAAACATATTTAGGCAACTGGTGATTCAGTCTGGATGCAAACAGATCAATATCTGTCAATCCAAATCGAGTGACAATTGTTTGAAAAACTTTAGAATTCAACATCCATTGTATATTATCAATGAATTTGCGTGACCTTTGGTCTGCCACCACATTGTCTACCCCTGGCAGATAGATAGCTGAAACCCAAATGTTTCTTGAAATACACCAATGCCATATGAGATTAGCCATGCTGTCACATGAAACTGATCTCGCTCCTCCCATATGATTGATATATGCCACTGCCGTAGTGTTATCAATCTGGAGTTGAATGTGTAAATTATTCATTGTGGAGCAATATGCCTTCAACCCATAAAATGCCCCAGTGATTCCAAATAATGTATTCCTTGTGTGTGAAGAATCAAACTTTCTTGTTCATTCCATCTACCTCCACAACTGGACTCAATGTCCGTAGCCCCCCATCCGAGAGCACTCACATCAGTCTGTAAAATCATTGAAGGTTCCTGCACCAAAATGTTATTGGTAGCTTGACTGACATTAACAATCCACAACTGCAACTCTGCTAGAGCTGTGGCTGGTAATTGCATAACCCGACCAAAATTACCTGCATGCTCTTTTAGTGCTTGTTCTCTTGTTCTTTGCAAATGCTGATAATGCAAAGGCCCGAACTTTACTGCAGGGAAAGCTGCTACCAATTTCCCAATGAGAGGCCCGGGGAGCCGTTGGAGACAGAGGGTGGAGCTACCTGCGCTGTGAGTATAAACCTAGCGCGGGGCTTGCTTTTCACAGAGGCCCGGGGAGCTGTTGGAGACAGAGGGTGGAGCTACCTGCGCTGTGAGTATAAATCTAGCGTGGGGCTTGCTTTTCACAGAGGCCCGGGGAGCCGTTGGAGACAGAGGGTGGAGCTACCTGCACTGTGAGTATAAATCTAGCGCGGGGCTTGCTTTTCACAGAGGCCCGGGGAGCCGTTGGAGACAGAGGGTGGAGTTATCTGCACTGTGAGTATAACTCTAGCGCGGGGCTTGCTTTTCACAGAGGCCCGGGGAGCCGTTGGAGACAGAGGGTGGAGTTACCTGCACTGTGAGTATAAACCTAGCGCGGGGCTTGCTTTTCACAGAGGCCCGGGGAGCCATTGGAGACAGAGGATGGAGTTACCTGCACTGTGAGTATAAACCTAGCATGGGGCTTGCTTTTCACAGAGGCCCGGGGAGCCATGGGTCAGAGTGGGGGGAGTCACCTGCACTGTGAGTATAAACCTAGCGCGGGGCTTGCTTTTCACAGATGCCCGGGGAGCCGTGGGTCAGAGTGGGGGGAGTTACCTGCACTGTGAGTATAAACCTAGCACGGGGCTTGCTTTTCACAGAGGCCCGGGGAGCCATGGGTCAGAGTGGGGGGAGTTACCTGCTGTGAGTAGACCAAAATCTGCAACGTTCCATCTTCCAGTGCGGGAATCTGGTGGGGAATCTGTTGGAGCCTCTGATTGGTTGAAGAGGACCAGAGGAAGCAGCTGATTGGCTGCAACCCGGGGTTTAGATTTTTACTTTTCTGCCTACAGGTTTAAGGATTCTGGGGGCGAAGGATTCTGGGTGTTAGGGATTCAGTATTTAATAGTATTTATTAGTAAAGTTCAAAGATTAAAGTTTTGTGTTTAATAAAAAATAAATAAATAATATATATATATTTAATAGAGTAATTTGGGAGTAAGGTATGTCAGTGGAGATTGGCCCCATGGTTTGCTCAGCCTGCAACATATGGGAGATCAGGGATATTGTCGGTGTCCCTGATGACTACATTTGCAGGAAGTGTGTCCAGCTGCAGCTCCTGGCAGACCACATTGAACGATTGGAGCTGCGGCTGGATTCATACTGGAGCATCCACGATGCAGAGAAAGTCATGGACAGCACATACAGCGAGTTGATCACACCACGGGTAAAAGGTAGGAGGACAGAAAGGGAGCGGGTGGCCAATAGCCAGCAAAGCAGTAGGCAGATAGTGCAGGAGTCCCCTGCAGTTTGGTTCGAGCATACTTACCTGCCTGGCAGGGGAGAAACCGTGATCAAAAAGGCTGCGCTCCCAGGACGAAGTTGAAGAAGTGAAAGAGACTATCTGTTCTTATTAGAACGGTTCTGGCGGTCCCTTGGGGACAAGGGCCGTGGATCGCGGAGCGGACTTGGAGACGAGGAGTTGTGGCTGCAGGCTTAGAGGTGGATGCATGCTGGTTGGGTAACCAACCTAACACCTTTAGCCACTATGTCAGCAGGAGTACAGGGTATTCGCAATACCCTGAGAATAAGCGTGAAGGACATCAGCGAGGGTACCCTCTTTTCAAGAGACCTGTTCGTCAAGAAGGTCTTGCTAGGGGCCCTCAAATTTGAGGCGAAGGAGATCTACTGCCTCCAGGATTTCCCGGGTAACGGATATTTTGACGTTACCTTCAAGTATCCGACGGGATGGCAGAAGGTGATGGAGGATTTTCGGGAGAGGGGGAATGAAGCTCCGCTGTCGCTGCTCAAAGTGCAGCCGCTTTTCACCCTCCCCACCCAGAAGGAAAGGTTGATCACCGTGCATATGTTCAACCCACATGTGCCGGTAGTCGATGTCCTCACATTCCTTGCTCGCTACGTTGAGGGAACAGGGAACTGTGTGGACGTGAAGGACTTGCATGGAATCTGGACGAGCAAGAGGCAAATCAAGGTCAAGCTGAGGGTGGACAAGGACGGAGAAATTGTCCACCCCCCCTCGGTTTTCGCCATCGGAGGGAACCGAGGCTACCTCAGCTACGTAGGGCAACCCAGGCTGTGCAGGAAATGCAACAAGCCTGGGCATGTGATGGCCCAATGCACTGCAGTTGTCTGCAAAAACTGCAAGATGGAGGGCCACGAGACAAAGGACTGTCAGGCCAGTAAGAACTGCAACCTGTGCGGGGAGGCAGGCCACCTTTACAGGGCTTGCCCTAAAAGAGCCTGCACTTATGCACAGGCGACAAGAGGGGCTGCTGCCAGCACCCCCAAGGTGGGCGAAGCACCCCCCACCACTACCAAGACCCCAGCAGAGAAAGGAAACGCCGATGAGGACAGCCCAACCACCTTGAAGCCCCAAGTGCCAGAAGGAGACGCCCAGCATCTCGCCCAGGAGGGAGAATCGATGGAGGAGGAGGAACAAAAGGAGAATTGGACAACAGTGTCGTATAAGAAGCCGAGGGTTCAGCCCAAGGAGCCGAGGCCGCAAAGGACTGGTAAGTCTAAAAGCAAGCAAATAAAAAGATGCCTTTCTATTACAGAAGGCAGCAATCTCTCCTCTTCGTCGGAGGATGAGGCGACCGGGAAGTCCCAGCGAGGGAGACAGAGGAGGAAAACGGGGGAAGAGAAGAGAGAGGCCACGACGATCACGACCCGGCCCCAGGAGACCGAGAACAGAGAAGCGGCGGAAGGGCCCCAACCCCAGGACACCAGGAGCAGTGCAGCGGTCGAGGGGCCCCAGGCCCAGGACATCGGGAGCAGTGCAACGGTCGAGGGGCTCCAGCCCCTGGAGACAGGGATCATCATCACAGCAGCAAATGGGCCCCAGCTCCGGGCAACCGGGAGCAGCGCAACGGCCGATGGGCCCCAGCTCCGGGCGACCGGGAGCATTGCAGCGGCCAATGGGCCCCAGCTCCGGGTGACCGGGAGCAGCACAAAGGCCGTTGGGCCCCAGCTCCGGGCGACCGGGAGCAGTGAACCAGCCACCGTGACCCAGCTACAGGAGACGGAGGAAGCCGTGTGCCCGAAAGGGGGTGGAACGAGAAGGCCCCCCTCAACGACACCACTAGTTGCGCCACCAGAAACCCACCTCATCACTGGATTCCTGAGCCCAGGAAAGCTGAGGCAATTCACCGAAACGGTGGGAATGAGGGGACACGAAAACGGTCAGTGACTCTAAAGACAATGGAGCTCAAACTGGCATCTTTAAACGTGCGCAGTATAAAGAGCACTGCGCGATGTGTGAACGCCTTACAGTACCTGGCCAAGGTCAAGGCAGATGTGACTTTTCTTCAGGAGTGCGGGCTGCCACACCTCCGCTGCTATCGGAGGTGGTCGCGATGGTGGCCCCACGGACTGTCGGTGTGGTCGGGGGGCAATGACTGTCGTGCTTCCGGCCTGGGGATTTTGCTGCGGGGAGGGAACTTCGCCATCAATGAGGTTAGGGAGGTGGTTGGGGGGAGGCTCCTTGTGGTGGATGTTATGTACCGTGGCTCTCCGCTCCGGCTGATTAATGTGTATGCCTCACCCACGCAGAGCGAGAGGCTGGCCGTTCTCCAGCAGCTCCCAGTGCTGCTGGCCACGTCCCGGCAGCTCGTTCTGGCCGGTGACTTCAACTGCATCATTGATGCGGCTGGACGATCCGGCAGTGCCGACAGCAGACTGGACAGCACGTCCAAGTTCCTGAGGGATATGGTAAAAGATGCAAAGCTGCGCGATGCCTTCAGCGACCCTGCAGGCGGGTCCCAGCCACGGTTCACCTGGTCGAGATCGGACGGTTTAGCCCGATCTCGGATAGACTTTGTCTTCACGACGAAGGCCGTCACGGTGAGACACACTGACCTCACGCCGGTGTTCTTCTCCGACCACTGCCTCCTTCAGGCTTCCTGTCACCTACAGGAGGGCCGGAAGGCAGGCAGAGGGACGTGGAAGCTAAACATGAAGCTGTTGACCCCAGAGAACATCGAGGAGCTAAAGAGGGACTACGCATGTTGGAGAACGGTGAAGCCCCTCTTTGACTCCCCCACACTCTGGTGGGAAGCAACCAAGGAGAACATTAAGAGGTTCTTCATAAGTAAAGGGGTTCAGAGAGCAAGACAGAGTCAGAGGGAATTGTGCCAACTCCAGACAGATTTGCAACAACTGCTCCTTCTGCAGTCGAGAGGGGTGGATGTGAAGGAGGAACTTAGAGACGTGAAGGACCGGCAAGCTCGGCTCTTTACCTCTGAATCCTCCAAGATCATCTTCCGATCCAGGGTCCGCCATGTGGAGCAGGATGAGACGTGCTCACGTTTCTTCTTCCATAAGGTTCACAGGGGGAGCTCTGTGATGAACAGCCTTAGGGAGGAGGACGGCTCGGTAGCATCCTCACACACAGACATGCTGAGGATCTGCAAATCCTTTTACACAGATTTGTATGACCAAAAGGCCATAGACAGCACCTCCTCCCAGAACTTCCTGTCCTCGATCACGGAGGTCTTGGAGGACAGCAAGCGGGAGAGTCTGGACCAACCACTGACCCTAGAGGAGCTGACTGGCTCCATCCGTTCCTTTGACTCGGGTAAAACTCCCGGAAGCGATGGCTTACCGGCCGAGTTGTATTCGGCTCTGTGGGACTGGATGGGCCCGGACCTGCTAGAAGTGTACAACAACATGCTTCTAGCTGGTAGCATGTCAGACTCCATGAGGAAGGGCAACATCACCCTAATCTACAAGCAGAAGGGGGAGATGAAGGACATAAGGAATTGGAGACCCATAACGCTCTTGAATGTAGACTACAAGATCCTGTCTAAGGCCATCGCCAACCGGGTCAAGTCTGCTCTGGGACAGGTGATCCACCCGGACCAAACTTGTGCTGTACCTGGCAGGAAAATCTCAGACAGCCTAGTGCTGCTGAGAGATACCATCGCCTACGTGCAGGACAGACGGGTGGATGCCTGCCTAGTCAGCTTGGACCAGGAGAAGGCCTTTGACAGGATTTCGCACACGTACATGAGGGACGTGCTCTCCAAAATGGGTTTTGGGGAGGGAATCAGGAATTGGATCAATCTGCTCTACACCGACATCCGTAGTGCAGTCCACATAAATGGGTGGGAATCAGACAGTTTCCCTGTAAGGTCTGGAGTCAGGCAGGGTTGCCCTCTCTCTCCTCTCTTGTTTGTCTGCTGTATTGAACCTTTTGCCGAATCCATCAGGAAGGATGCGAGCATTAGAGGAGTGACACTGCCCGGCAGTGGGGGCATTCAAGTAAAGACCTCCCTGTACATGGACGATGTCGCTGTCTTCTGCTCGGATCCAGGGTCGGTCCGCAGATTGATTAGTATCTGCGACCAGTTTGAGTCGGCCACGGGAGCCAGGGTGAACCGCAGGAAGAGCGAGGCCATGCTCTTTGGCAACTGGCCCGACAGATCTTCCGTCCCCTTCACCATCAAGCCTGACTTCTTGAAGGTGCTGGGGATCTGGTTCGGGGGGGCTGAGGCGTGTAACAAGAACTGGCTGGAGCGGATAGCCAGGGTGGGGAAGAAGCTGGAGCTGTGGAGGCAACGCTCCCTCTCCATAACGGGAAAGAATTTGGTCATCAGGTGTGAGGTGCTCTCGGGCCTGCTGTACTTGGCACAGGTGTGGCCTGTCCCTCCTTCCTACGCCACAGGGATCACCCGGGCCGTCTTCCAGTTCATCTGGGGGTCGAGGATGGACCGGGTGCGACGGGCCACAATGTACAAGTCGGCAGACAACGGGGGTAAAAGCGTGCCCAACGTCGCCCTCATCCTGATGGCCACCTTCGTGTGTGGCTGCATCAGGCGGAGTGTAGAGCCAAGGCACGTGGGCACCAAGTGTCACTACCTGCTGAGGTTCTACCTGTCCCCGGTGTTGCGAAGGATGGGCCTGGCGCAGATGCCACGCAATGTGCCAGTCAGCTGGTCACTGCCGCCCCATCTGTCGTCTGTGGAAAGGTTCTTCCGGACCAACACCTTTGACCACATGTCCATTGGGCAGTGGTCAGCACAGAATGTCCTGCAGGTACTGCAGGGAAAGGACTCGATGGACCCGGTGGCGTGGTTCCCTGAGCAGACTGCCCAGCTTGTCTGGCAAAATGCCTCATCGCCAGAACTCACCAACAAGCACCAAGACCTGGCTTGGCTGGCGGTGAGGGGAGCCCTCCCAGTCAGATCCTTCCTGCACCATCGGAACCTCACTACCAGCGCACGCTGCCCTCGGGACGGCTGCTATGGAGTGGAGACGGTCGCCCACCTCTTTGCAGAGTGTGGATTTGCCCAAAGAGTCTGGAGAAAAATGCAAGGGTCCCTGGTACGCTTTATTCCAAACAGCTCTGTCACAGAGGACTCTGTGATTTACGGACTGTTCCCAGGGACACATTCAGAGACTGACATCAAGTGCTGCTGGAAGGTTATCAACTCGGTGAAAGACGCTCTCTGGTCTGCCCGAGCTTTGTTCACCACCCAGCAGAGCGAGATGTCCGTCGGGGAATGTTGCCGACTGGCCCACTGCAGACTGCAGGAGTACGTACTAAGGGACGCACTGAAGCTCGGTGCAGCCAACGCCAAGGCTCGGTGGGGGAGGGCCACAGTCTAAGGTCCTTCCGCTGCTGGACATGGGGGCACTGTATGGTGGAGACGCCCCTCAAAATAAGGGAAGGTATCCCATGCCGGGGGGCCACATGAGTGGCACGGGTGGGGGATTAATTAGTAAAATTTGAAAAATGTATATAGACTGCATGGAAGAATTTGTATAGCCTCCGAAAATGTCGGATGGATTTTTCGCACGGTTGATGTATTGTAAATATTTATTACTTGAATAAAGTCTATTTTGAAATAAAAAAAAAAAAAAAAAAAAAAAATCTCCCTATTAAACAGGTTTGCCATTTTGGACACTGTTGAGGGAGATGGCTCATCAGGGGAATGCAGCAGCAGCCAAGTTCATGGCACCCTGGGTGGCTCTGCAGCACATGATGGGGGAAAAAAGAGGGAAAGGGCTATTGTAATAGGGGATTCAATTGTCAGGGGAATAGATAGGCATTTCTGCGGCCGCAAAAGGGACTCCAGGATGGTATGTTGCCTCCCTGGTGCAAAGGTCAGGGATGTCACCGAACGGCTGCAGAACATTCTGGAGGGGGACGGTGAACAGCCAGTTGTCGTGGTGCATATTGGCACCAACGATATAGGTAAAAAAAGGGATGAGGTCCTACAAGGTGAATTTAGGGAGCTAGGAGATAAACTTAAAAGTAGGACCTCAAAGGTAATAATCTCTGGATTATTACCAGTACCACGGGCCAGTCAGAGTAGAAATAGGAGGATATTGCAGATGAATATGTGGCTTGAAAAATGGTGCAAGGGGGAGGGATTCAAATTTTTAGGGCACTGGAACCATTTCTGGGGGTGGTGGGACCAGTACAAACAGGACGGTCTGCACCTGGGCTGGAATGGGACCAATGTCCTTGGGGAAGTGTTTGCTAGTGCTGTCGGGGAGGATTTAAACTAATGTGGCAGGGGGATGGGTACAAGAGCAGAGAGGCAGGTGGGTGTAAAATGAGGGTGGAAGCAATAGGGAGCAAGGTGAAAAGTAAAAGTGGCAGGCAGCCAAAACCAGAGCAAAAATCAAAAAGGGCCACTTCTCAACAAAATTGTATAAGGGGTAAGAGCGTTGTAAAAACAAGCCTGAAGGCTTTGTGTCTCAATGCAAGGAGTATTCGTAATAAGGTGGATGAGTTGAACATGCAGATAGCTAGTAATGAGTATGATATAGTTGGGATCACGGAGACATGGCTCCAGGGTGACCAAGGCTGGGAGCTGAAAATCCAGGGATATTCAATATTCAGGAGGGATAGAGAGAAAGGAAAAGGAGGTGGGGTAGCGTTGCTGGTTAGAGAGGAGATTAACGCAATGGAAAGGAAGGACATTAGCTTAGAGCATGTGGAATCGGTATGGTAGAGCTGCGATACACTAAGGGGCAGAAAACGCTAGTGGGAGTTGTGTACAGGCCACCTAACAGTAGTAGTGAAGTTGGGGATGGTATCAAACAGGAAATTAAAAATGCGTTCGACAAAGGCAAAACAGTTATAATGGGTGACTTCAATCTACATATAGATTGGGTGAATCAAATTGGCAGGGGCGCTGAGGAAGAGGATTTTTTGGAAAGTATGTGGGATAGTAATCTAAATCAACATGTAGAGGAACCAACGAGAGAGCAGGCTATTTTAGACTGTGTATTGAGTAATGAGGAAGGGTTAGTTAGCAGTCTTATTGTGCGTGCCCCCTTGAGCAAGAGTGACCATAATATGGTCGACTTCTTCATTAGGATGGAGAGTAACATTGTTAATTCAGAAACAATGGTTCTGAACTTAAGGAAAGGTAACTTTGAGGGTATGAGACGTGACTTGGCCAAGATTGACTGGCAATCAATTCTAAAAGGGTTGACGGTGGATACGCAATGGAAGACATTTAAAGACTGCATGGATGAACTACAAAAATTGTTCATCCCAGTTTGGCAAAAGAATAGATCAGGGAACGTCGTGCATCCGTGGATAACAAGGGAAATCAGGGATGGTATCAAAGCAAAGGATGATGCGTACAAAGTAGCCAGAAAAAGCAGCATACCAGAGGACTGGCAGAAATTCAGAGACCAGCAGAGAAGGACAAAGGGCTTTATTAGGAAAGGAAAAATAGATTATGAAAGAAAACTGGCAGGGAACATAAAAACTGACTGCAAAAGTTTTTATAGATATGTGAAGAGAAAGAGATAAGTTAAAACAAATGTAGGTCCCTTGCAGTCAGAAACAGGTGAGTTGATCATGGGGAACAAGGATATGGCGGACCAATTGAATAACTACTTTGGTTCCGTCTTCACTAAGGAAGACATAAATAATCTGCTGGAAATAGCAGGGGACGGCGGGTCAAAGGAGTACTTGAGTGAAATCCAGGTTAGTCGGGAAGTGGTGTTGGGTAAATTGAATGGATTAAAGGCCGATAAATCCCCAGGGCCAGATAGGCTGCATCCCAGAGTACTTAAGGAAGTAGCTCCAGGAATAGTGGATGCATTAGTGATAATCTTTCAAAGCTCTTTAGATTCTGGAGTAGTTCCTGAGGATTGGTGGGTAGCAAACGTAACCCCTCTTTTTAAGAAGAGGGGGAGAGAGAAAATGGGGAATTACAGACCAGTTAGTCTAACATCGGTAGTGGGGAAACTGCTAGAGTCAGTTATTAAAGATGGGATAGCAGCACATTTGGAAAGTGGTGAAATCATTGGACAAAGTCAGCATGGATTTACAAAAGGTAAATCATGTCTGACGAATCTTGTGGAATGTTTCGAGGATGTAACTAGTAGCGTGGATAGGGGAGAACCAGTGGATGTGGTGTATCTGGACTTCCAGAAGGTCCCACATAAGAGATTAGTATGTAAACTTAAAGCATACGGCATTGGGGGTTCAGTATTGATGTGGATAGAGAACTGGCTGGCAAACAGGAAGCAAAGAGTAGGAGTAAACGGGTCGTTTTCACAATGGCAGGCAGTGACTAGTGGGGTACCACAAGGCTCAGTGCTGGGACCCCAGCTATTTACAATATACATAAATGATCTGGATGAGGGAATTGAAGGCAATATCCCCAAGTTTGCGGATGACACTAGCTGTGAGGAGGATGCTAGGAAACTGCAAGATGACTTCGATAGGCTGGGTGAGTGTGCAAATGTTTGGCAGATGCAGTATAATGTGGATAAATGCGAGGTTATCCACTTTGGTGGCAAAAATAGGAAAACAGACTATAATCTAAATGGAGGCCGATTAGGAAAAGGGGAGATGCAGCGCGACCTGGGTGTCATGGTACACCAGTCATTGAAAGTAGGCATGCAGGTACAGCAGGCAGTGAAGAAAGTGAATGGTATGTTAGCTTTCATAGCAAAAGGATTTGAGTATAGGAGCAGGGAGGTTCTACTTCAGTTGTATAGGGTCTTGGTGAGGCCACACTTGGAGTATTGCGTACAGTTCTGGTCTCCAAATCTGAGGAAGGACATTATTGCCATAGAGGGAGTGCAGAGAAGGTTCACCAGACTGATTCCTGGGATGTCAGGACTGTCTTATGAACAAAGACTGCATAGACTCGGTTTATACTCTCTAGAATTTAGGAGATTGAGAGGGGATCTTATAGAAACTTACAAAATTCTTAAGGGGTTGGACAGGCTAGATGCAGGAAGATTGTTCCCGATGTTGGGGAGGTCCAGGACAAGGGGTCACAGCTTAACGATAAGGGGGAAATCCTTTAGGACCAAGATGAGAAGGAATTTTTTCACACAGAGAGTGGTGGGTCTCTGGAACTCTCTGCCACAGAGGGTAGTTGAGGCCAGTTCATTGGCTATAATTAAGAGGGAGTTAGATATGGCCCTTGTGGCTAAGGGGATCAGAGGGTATGGAGAGAAGGCAGGTATGGGATACTGAGTTGGATGATCAGCCATGATCATATTGAATGGCGGTGCATGCTCGAAGGGCCGAATGGCCTACTCCTGCACCTAATTTCTATGTTTCTATGACCTTAGCAACTTCTCGGATGGAGGGATTAAGCTTTTGTGTGAGACAAGTACAGACCTCAGCAATATCGACATGCTTGACTGTCGGTCAAATTAACTGAATCAATAAGAAATCCCAAATATTTTGGGTTGGCTGTAATTTGGATGCACCAAAAACCCTAATGATTCAAACACATTTTTGGTTACTGCAACCGATTCCTCAGTTGACTCTTTAGTGTTGTTGATAATTAAGACATCATCTAAGTAAGTCGTGACAATGTGATTACGAGCCTTTAACAGCCCCAGCACAGGTTTAAGCAATTTAGTAAATAGCCTAGGTGCTGAGCTTAATCCATTAGGCAATAGCCACAGCTGTCCCATCCAATTAAATTTCAAGTACCTGCGATAATGAGCAAGAATTGGTACTGAATAATACGCATCTTGCAAATCAATGGTTGCCATATAACAACCTTGTGAGGCCAGCTGTTTTGCAGTAACGAAGGTGTCCATTTTGAAATGTCTATAGAGTACTGAGCAATTTAAATGAGTGAGATCCAAAATTACTCTACAACCCCCATCTTTCTTAGGTCTGGGCAAAATATTAGACACAAATTGTTGTGAGTGATTAATTGCTTTTTCAATCACTCCTTTTTTACACAAATTCTTAATCGCTTCATTCACCTGTTCAGTTTCCGGAGCAGAAAAACACCAACATTTTATTTGGTTTGTGCTGCTGAGGTGGATCTATCCCATAGATAAACTCAATGGTAGAACCTGACACAGTATTTAGTATAAACATATCACATGTAATACAGCACCATTCATTGTAAAACAATTGTAATCTACCTCCAATAGGAGGTTGTGCACCAGAACCTTTAACAAAAGTTCCCTGTACCTCTGCAGTTGGCCTGAAAGCCTGCTGTCTGCTCACATTGGGGTAGAAGCCACTTTGTCTTCGTGGGTAACCTCGTTGCCCCACTGGCCTCCGCTGCTCGGTCCAGCACCTGGATCGGATCTTCGAAACACAAACCCAGGTTTGCGAAAAGGTGGCCGTGATGCATTTGGCTTCATCAAACCAATTATTTTTGCCTCGTCATCAATATCTCGTATCTGTTTGACAATGTCCGTTCCAAACAGAAACTCAGGCGTTTGAATATTCGTCGCCTTACACAATGCAGCAAATTTTTGATTAAGAGTTGGTCTGATGGCGATTTTCCTAATGCAATTAACTTCAAAGTGTGCATTGCATAACAGAGCCAATATGTCTTATTGTGTTTGATTTATCATGGTCCCTTTGACCAAAGTGCCAAATGCAGTAATTGCTGCAGCCACCAGTTGCAGGACGTGTTGATGACGAACGTCCTATCCTCTCATAGCAGGACTCATGGGTGCCCAAATAGCTGAGTTCACTGTAGGCACTTTCAATGCTGCATAATTGACAGGTGTTTTGTACTTATTGGTAGTCTCTTGCATTATAGCTTGCTGGAGCTGTTGAGACACTAAATAACTAACGTTGTTTGCAAAGTACTCGTCCATTGCCTCACCAGTCCCCTCCAGAATAGCAAAACTCATTGCAATATCCGGGACACCCAGAGCGTGGCTCTTGGACTCTGGTGTTTGCACATAAGCAGGGACACCAGACATGGGGTCAGCTGCATCCTGCCCCGCTTCTCCCAAGTCATATATTAGGGAGGCATCCTCCAGTCCTAAGCAAGGCGCTGGAAGGAAATCCCCTTGCTGACATTCCACATCTTCCTCTTGATATGGGCCTTGTTGAACAGCTGCCTGGGGAATCACTGGGCCCTTAGCCCCTTGTTTTATGAGAGTTTGGAGTATCTTCTCCATATTCTGCATCCTCCCCCACATTCTTTTATTATCCGGAAGGGAGTCACATTCTCTTCTTCAGACTTGTCTGATAACACAGGTCTATTAGATTTTCTTTTAGACTTTCTATGGCTGTCGGTGGCCTCAGCCTCCTGAGTAACTGGAACTGCCATGGAAAGTTCACTTTCTAATGCAACTGCTGTCGGTAATACGGCACCCGGTATCGGAACCAGTGTTGCCTCACTCATCTCCCGATTAAAACGATTAAGTGAATCCGTGGACCCACGCTTAGAACAAACTCTCCTACCTGACCGCTCCATACCACCAACTCCTACAGACTTCTCGAGCCAGCTTTACGGAGTTAAATACTCGCAGGCAAAGTTTTCAAAACCACTTACCTGGGAGTTTTCTACTTACTGCTGGTGGAGCTGTGCTCTACAGCCCGTTCAGTGCGACATGCGCGGATGTAATGACACGCATGCGCCTGGCGGGACATCTTCACATAGTCACTCTCGTGACTCCGAAATAAAACATATATTTGAGTTCAAGCAATGACACTGACTCCAAGTGACCATTCAAAACAGTTAAAACTAGTGAAATAAAGGCAACACAAGCTAAGAAATAGTAAATATTGGCAAATAAATGCTTAACATTAATCTTGGGGAAGATTAGGACAATCGCTCCCATCCCTTTCTGAATGGAAGATTGCATCCTACATTTTCTATTTTATTTCAGATTTCAGATCTGCCATTGAACTGCTCAAGGGTCTTCATACATTCTGCCCATGCAATGGAAAATGATCAGGTAAGTGGTTAAAATGCAACTGACATACAGTATTTACTTTTTAATGCCTGCTCTATTTGAATTTCCTTTCTTTTACTGCAGGCACCAGGTATGTACTATTAAGTACTATACATAGGTTGGGTTCTGAATTTATCATTTGGGGCCCAGTTCATAGTAGTTTCAGTTTCACTACCGCCCTGTCCGGACCATTCTTGGACAGTGAACCTAATAGGGAAGCAAGAAAAAGGCCAGGTCATTTTACTTTGAATTGCCATATGAAATTGATGGAACACACAAGGGATTGCAGATGCTGGGATCTTCTACAAAATAATTAAGTGCCGGAGGAACTCAACAGGTCAAGCAGCATCTGTGGAGGGAATTAATGGTCTGAAGAAAGATCCTGATTTTAAATGTTGTCTGTCCATTCCCTCCAGTAACCCGACCTGCTGAATTCCTCCAGAAATTTGTTGTTGCTGGAAATGATGGGAAGCAGAATTGTCTCTCTGGTTCCTGCAAGGAACACTTGAAGTTCCCATTCCCTACTCCCTGTCCCCACTAATTGATATAAATCTCCTCCAAAACTCCTTACTCACGAGATGACTGCATACCAGAGTCGTGTTTGACCCTGCTGGTATTTTCCTTCGAATGAAATACCAGTTCCCACCTGCTCCGATTTTGGTTAGAACAGTTTACTTCTTGCTTCTGATTCTGCTAGAAGATTCTAGGTCCTGATCAAAGGTTAGCAATACAACAAATCACATTAGTTCATGTGCTACTGAAATCTGGAGCAACAAATAAACTGCTGGAAGAAGAAAAAGGTTCAAGGAGCCACTGTAGAAACAATGAGATAATTGCAATGGTATACTGGCAACATTACGTTTATTTATACGTCTCCTTTAAACTTATATCATTTTCTCAACCCCTATGAAATATTCCTGAAATATATTCCGGCTTCTTGGTTCCCTCTGAATTTAAACATATGAAGACTGAGGCCAATGCTTTAAACTGCCAAGGCCCTTGTCTAAATGTCCAATATCACAATACTAAATGTTCAGTTAATTGCTGAAAACAATCTCCCCACTTTTTATTAATGACGTGCAAATCAAGCAAATGTAAATTAATAAAAATGTAGAGACTAATGTATTACCTCTTGTTCTCTGTCGAGCATCCACTGATTGTATTTTACCTTCTTAATTGATGTGGTATTAGAAAGGCAAAATTAAAATCTGCTTCATCTAACAACATTTAATTTTATTAATTGACCTTCATCTTCATATTGTTAAAAACCTGCATAGGAAATCTTTCAATTCGTTCTCCATACCCTCAACCATGCTGCTCAGAATTTCTGCAATAAGTAGCCTCTTAAATTCCAGTCTTGAACCAGCTTTTTGTCATCTCCCATAATATCTTGATGGATTAATTTGAAATCTTGCTTCATGACATTCCTGTAAATATCAGGACAATATAAATTGCTGTGATTTTTATTGAACACATGTATAAATAATCTCTAAACATGGCTACTCATCATTGGTCAGATACACAGCTGAATGTAAGTGGCAGCAAAATTGTGGTAGTTTGTAAATATATTTGAATGAATACACACCTCATTCAGAAACACATTATCTCACCACTTGATAGATTGCCCTACAAAGGGCTAACAAATTTGAGATAAAGGTCAATTAATAAAAAGAAATGTAGCCAGATGCAGCAATTTTTTTTGTTTAGTTTAGTTTCGTTTAGAGACACAGTGCGGAAATAGGACCTTCATCCCACCGGGTCCGTACCAACCAGCGATGCCCGCATATTAACACAATCATTCACACATTAGGGACAATTGTTTTAACATTTTATACCAAGCCAATCAACCTACAAACCAGTTCTGAGAGAAAACCTACACGGGTCATGGAGAGAATGTACAAACTCCGTACAGGCAAGCACCCATAGTCAGGATCAGACCCGGGTCTCTGGCACTGTAAGGCAGTAGCTGTACCACCCCAAATCAACATTATGACATAAAGTCAAATTAAAATCTGTGAATGATGTGCAGAGAGCAAGAGATACAAAGTTAACCTGTACATTTTTTAATTAATTTCCTAGACCATTGGGTCCAACCCCTCAACGCGGGGGGTGGGGGGGGGGGGGGGGTGGCCTGCAGCGTCACGCATACACTAACCATCCCACACACAATCAGAGGGACGAGGGGGCTGAGAGGGGGAGGGAGGGAGGGAGGGACGAGGGGGGAGAGAGAGACAGGGAGAGAGGGGGGAAGGGGAGGAGTGGGTGGAGTGGGAGAAGAGGGGGGTAAATGGAGGGGGAGGGGAGAGGGGGAGGGTGAAGGGGGGCAGAGGGGGGAGCTAGAGAGGGGGTGGGAGAAGAGGGGTGGAGAGGGAAGGGTTAGAGGAGGGGGGAGAGGAGGAGGGGGGAGAATTGAGAGGGGTTGAGGGGGGGGAGAGGAGAGGGGAGGAGGTAGAGATGAGGGGAGGGTTAGAGGGGGGGGGCAGAAGAGGAGGGGGGGGGGAGAGGAGGAGGGGAGCCGGGTGGGAGAGTGGGCTGCGGGCGAGCGGGCTGTGGGACCCATGGCGAGCAGGCTGCTGGGCCCACGGCGGAGGCTTAAGGGAGACCGTGGGTGGGCACAATCTGAGGATGGTCAACAGCAGCGGAGGGCCGGCCGATCATGGCTTCCACAAGGGGAAGCCCACCCACCCGCGTGATGGACAATCAGGCGGGGAGACAGAGAGGAGGTTGTCCCCCGTGACGTCCAGAGATCGCCAGGTGGGATCGGGATTACCTGCTAAGAAAAAGCGTCATGATTCCCCGAGTATCTGCGATCAATGGAGGAATCACAGGTCTCCATCGACGGCCTCTCCCAGAGGGAGTAATGGCCGCCACGGCCACCTCCCCTTCGCGCAGCCCCGCACCCTCACCCACACGGTGATAACGACACTGCCGCCATGTTCTAGAACTTCAAGGAGCCCAGCGGAGTGCGGAGTGCGGAGTGCGCAGCACGATCTGAGCAGCAGTTTTAAAGCGCAAAGTGATTAATTTAAGGAAGTAAAAATTATGAAGGCAAGAAGTACAGAAGACAGAACCGGGGTGACGTCACTCGCAGCTTGAGCGGAGGCAGGCAGTCAGATCTATTGTGACATCAATTGCGAGACCATCTCATTTATTTTCCAAGTTATTTGCGATTTTTGAACATTTTCATAAATAACTCGAGAAATAATGCATGAAATATTCAGATAAGGTGAATTTTGACATCATGGCATTAATCTCTATCGGAATCTGTAAAAGTTTCACTGTTAGCGCATCGTGTTTTCGAGGAAATGTGAAACGCACACAAATACACACACATCAAAGATCAGAGTTTTATAAGTATAGAGATATTTGCATGTTTTATGATTTTTGTCATTTTATTATCTTATTAATAACAAATGTGGGAGCTTGTCTTCAGCATGTAATTGAACATTTAAATGTTTTAAACATTGTGTCATGCTTCTTTGATAAATGATAACTATCACAGAGATAATTTATTTATTATTTATCAGAATCTGGATATGGCGGGCAAGATCAACATTTATTGTTTATCACCAATTGACAAGGTGATGATGAATTGTCATCTATAACTACTGCAGTTCTTCAGGTGAAGATATCCCCTAATTCTACTGGAGAGGGAGATCCAGAATCTAAATCTAATAATAAAGAGTAAACAACATACCTCCATGTCAGGAATGTCTGTATCTCGGAGAAAAGCATACAGGCAGTTATTGCCCCAAATGCCATAAGCCTTTGTCCTTCATAGTTACAAAGGTTGCAGTTTGGGAAAGTGCTGTTTGAATAATGAATCCAAGAACTGCTGCACATTTAATGGATGGTACACTCTGGTCACTCTGCACTACCATGAATACTTTGGATGGTAGATGGTCTACCAGTCAAGACCATTGATTAGTCCTGGATGGTGTCAAGCTTTTTGAGATTTTTGGAGTTGCTCTCATTCAGGCAAAAGGGGAATATTCCATGACACTCTTAACGTGCGGTTTCTAAATTATGAAGATGTTCTGGTGCATCAGCATGTGCAGGAAATCCTGTCTTTGATTGATTTGTAGTCACACTATTTAGGTGACTGCTCCAGCTGAGTTTATGGTCAATAGCGACCCTCCAGAAAATTGATGGGAGGATGGCAACAATGGTAATGCACTTGAGTATCAAAGATAAATATAAGTTAATCACTTATTGGAGAAAGACATTGCCTGGCACATTATATGGAACAAATATTACCTGCCCCTTCATTGCCCATGCCTGAAAGTTGTCTTGATGCATGCAGGTATAAAAACCTCATTGGATGAGGACTTGCAATTGAAATTGCACATTTTAGGATTGCCACAAAATGTCTACACTTCGGATAAAACTAAAAACATAAAATATCCCAGGTCTGATCAGATTTATCCAAGGCGACTGTGAGGAGCAAGAGAAGTTAAATTGCAGGACCATGGCTGAGATTTATGAGTCATCATTAAATACAGGACAGGTGCTGCAAGACTGGTTGGTGGCAAATGTGGTGCCTCTATTTAAGAAGGGCTGCGAGGAAAAGCCAGGGAACTACAGGCCAGTGAGTCCAATATTTGTAGTTGGAATGGCTCTAGTGCATATTCTGAGGGATTATATATACATGTAATGGACAAAGGGTGATTATGGACAGTCAGCATGGTTGGGAGGTCATGTCTAATGAATCTTATTTTGAAGATGTGACCAAAAAGGTTGATGAAAGCAGAGCTGTAGATGTATATATGAATCCATGGAGAGATAGCCGACTGGATAGAAAATTGACTTCATGGAAGGAAGCAGAGGGTGATGGTGCAAGGTTGTTATTCAGCCTGGAGGCCTGTGACTAGTGGTTTTCCTCAGGGTTCAGAGCTCGACCCATTACTGTTTATCATCCATATCAATGACTTGGATGTAAATTTACAAGGCATGATTAACAAGATTGCAGATGACACTGCAAAGTGGGTGGTTTTGTAGATAGTGAAGCTGGTTGCCAAAAATTGCAGCAGGATCTTGATCGGTTGGGCGGGTGGGCCAAAGAATGGTTGATGGAATTTAATACAGAGAAGTGCGAAGTGTTGCATTTTTGGAAGTCTCACCAGGGTAGGACCTGTACAGTGAATGTCAGGGTGCTGGGGAGTGTGGTAGAACAGAGGGATCTAGGAGCACAGGTGCAAGGTTCCCTGAAAGTAGCATCACAGGTAGTTGGTATGTTCAAGAAGGCTTTCTGCACATTAGCCTTCATCAGTCAGTGTATTGAGTATAAAAGTTAAGAGGTCATGTTACAGTTGCATGAGGCATTGGTGAGGACACATTTGGAGTATTGGGTTCGGTTTTGGCCACCCTCTTAAAGTAAAGATGTTGTTGACCTGGAAAGGGTGCAAGGATGTTGCAAGGACTCAAGTGCCTTACCTACAGCGAGAGGTTGAGTTGGCTTTGTCCTTATTCCTTGGGATGCAGGAGGATGAAAGGTGTTTTTATAGAGGTGTTTGAGATCATGAGAGGTATAGATAGTGTACATAGGGTAAATGTGCACTCTTTTATCCAGAGTAAGGGAATCAAGAACCAGGAGAAATAGGTATAAGGCGATGAGGGAAAGATTTAATAGGAACCTGAGGGGCAACATTTTTTACACAAAGATATAGATACAAGATACAAGATACATTTATTTGTCACATGTGCCAGTTGGCACAGTGAAATGTGAGGTCACCATACAGCCATACAAATAAAATAAAGAACACAACACATGATAAAGTCCAACATAAAACATCCCCACACAGCAGAATCAAAGTTTCCCACTGTGAGGGAAGGCACCAAAGTCAGTCCTCTTCCTCTGTTGTTCTTGATGTTCACCCGTGGTCGGGGCCTCCCTTGCCCTCCGCAGTCGCTGCTACGGGTGGCCCGCTATTCAGGCCCGCCCACCGGGATGATGGAACTCCGACGTCGGACCGGGAGAACAACCTCAGCGGATTGAACCTCCGAATCGACCGCTTCATACCAGAGTCCACAGCTCCCGGAGTCCGCAGCTGGGCGGAGATTCACGCTGGCGGCCCTCGGCAAAGGGTCCCAGCGACTCCGCGATGTTGAGAGAGCTCTTCAAACCTCAGCTCCACGATGTTGGGGCAGCAGGCCCATCACTCTGGAGCTCCAAACAGCAATCCAGGTAGGCATCGCTCCGCTCCACTCTGCGAGGACGCTACTCGGAGAATATTCGCGTCCCCGCCAGGAAGCGACTGGGAAGCGGTTTCCCCCTTACCCTACCCCCCTCCCCCACATAGAAAAAGTAAAGAAACTCCAAAACACACTTCGAAGACAAACTAATTTTTTTTTTAAGATAGAAAAAAAACGGACAGACTGTAGGCAGAGCTTGCCTTCAATGCGGCGCCCCTAGTGATAGTAGTATATGGAACAAGCTGCCGAAGGAGGTAGGTGAGGCAGGTACTATCACCCCATTCATAAAACATTTGGACAGGTACATGGATAGGGTAGGTTTAGAGGGAAATGGGCCAAATTGCAAGCAGGTGGGACCAGTGTAGATGGGACGTTGGTTGGCATGGGCAAGTTGGGCCGAATGGCCTGTTTCCACACTGTATTACTTTATTGTTTTATAGATCTATAGCACTATTATTCCTTACTTGAATGTTCATATGATTTTGAAAACATTTGGTCTGAGTGTTCAGAAATCAAAGGCTCTTCCTCCCACTATGTAGAACCATCTATAATCTTTGGATATTCAAGTTTCTCTACACCAGAGGATAGAGTGATCATTGAAGTAATGCCCAGCAAATACAATTTTTTTAGTTTAGTTTAGTTTAGAGATACAGCGTGGAAACAAGCCTTTCGGCCCAACGAGTCCAGGCCGACAAACAATCTACGCACATGAGCACTATCCTACACACACCAAGCCAATTAACCTACATACCTGTACATCTTTGGAGTGTGGGAGGAAACCAAAGATATCGGAGAAAACCCCTGCAGTCACGGGGAAAACATACAAAATCCATACAGACAGCATCCGTAGTCGGGATCGAACCTGGGTCTCCGGTGCTGGAAAGCGCTATAAGGCAGCAAGTCTATCGCCGCATCACCGTGCCGCCCCCTGTATTGTAAAGGGAAAAAAATATATTGAACCATAAATTCTTCAGGTCACTCAGTTTGTTCATTGGCACCACTGCACTGTGCTGCTTTATCTGTTTAAAGCTTTTTCTCTTGTAGTCCTTGTCACTGATTGGAAGTAAACCTCTCAGTTTGTAGCCATAGGCTTCTTGCTGAATGAATGATAAACAGAGACCTAAACCCAAGACGTATGCAGCTGAGGGAATGTTAAAAAAAAACCAGGGCAGAACCAAGTTGGAAATGCAACCTTTAAAGTACAAATCAGAGGGATTGTGGCAGAATGTGAATGAGATGAGGAAAGAGATCAGGAAGACAGGGCAGGAGCAGGAAGACAGGTCAGGAGCAGGGAAACAGTGATTAAATGGGTTGAGGTAACTAAAACGCTGCCAAAATTGAGTCACGAGAAGCAGAATAGAATTGAAAGGCAGAGAGAGAGAGCAGAGAGCTATGGTTAGATTAAATACACAGCCAGCGAAGGCAGCAAGATTGAATCGGTGTAGGAGAATAAAACCTGAATTCATTAATTCACTGCTTTTATCCAGGAGGAGTAACCTTCACCCAGAAATAAATATTTGCTCCCACGATCTGCTGTGTGTTAAACTGTTTCATTTTTCCCATCACAATATTAAAATGGTGTTGATCATCTCTCAACTTAACAAACTAAAATACATAAAACCTGTCACCTTTCACAAATCAAAATATTTGAAGTGGAAAATTACTTCTAGCCACCACAGGAGGTATTATTTGTTTTTCAGGATGTGGGCAAAATATTGATTGGTTTGCGGAATATTTGTCTGAAACTTTTTTTTTGCTGCTGATCGATTAAAAAGTGGTGAAGCTATATCATTTAAAATGTAGCTGATAATGGTAACAAACTATTCTGGAGCTACTAAGAAACATAGAAACATAAAAAATAGGTGCAGGAGTAGGCCATTCGGCCCCTCGAGCCAGCACCGTAATTCAAAATGATCAGAGCTGATCATCCAAAATCAGCACCTCATTCCTGCTTTTTCCCCATATTCCTTGATTCCTTTAGCCCTAAGAGTCTCTCTTTAAAACATCCAGTGAATTCACCTCCGCTGCCTTCTGTAGCAGAGAATTCCACAGATTTACAGCTCTCTGGGTGAAAAAAGTATTTCCTCAACTCAGTCCTAAATGGCCTACCCCTTATTCTTAAACTTTTGACCCCTGGTTCTGGACTCCCCCAAAATCGGGAACATTTTTCCTACATCTAGCCTGTCCAATCCATTAAGAATTGTATTAATTTCTATATGATCCCCTCTCATCCTAAATTCCGGAGAATACAAGCCCAGTCGATCCATTCTTTCATCATATGTCAGTCCCACCATCCCAGGAATTAACCCCGTGAATGTAATCTGCATTTCCTCAATAGCAATAATGCTCTTCCTCAAATTAGGTGACCAAAAGTGCACACAATACTCCAGGAACGGTCTCACCAGTGCCCTGTACAACTGCAATACGAGCTCCTTGCTCCTAAACACAAATCCTCTCGCAATGAAGGCCAACATGCCATTAGTTTTCTTCACTGCCTGCTGTACCTGCATGTTTACTTTCAGTGACCGGTGAACAAGGATACCCAAGTCTAGTTACATCTCTTCTATTTCTAATCTGACACCACTCACATAATAATCTGCTTTCCTGTTCTTCCACCAAAGTGGATAACCTCACATTTATCCACATTATACTGCATCTGCCATGTATCTGCCCACTGACTCAACCTATCCAAGTCACCATGCAGCCTCATAGCATTTTCCTCACATCTCACACTGCCACCCAGCTTTGTGTCATCCGCAAACTTGGAGATGTTACATTTAATTCCCTCGTGCAAGTCATTAATATATATAGTAAATAACTGGGTTCCAAGCACTGAGCCTTGTGGCACCCCACTATTCACTGCCTGCCATTCTGAAAAGAACCTGTTAATTCCTACTGTTTGCTTCCTGTCTGCCAACCAGTTCTCCAGCCATGTCAATACCCAATCCCCTATACCATGTGCTTTAATTTTGCCCACTAATCTCTTGTGTGGGAATTGTCGAAGGCTTTTTGAAAGTTCAGATACACCACATCCACTGGCTCTCCCGTATCCATTCCAGTTACATCCTCAAAAAATTCCAGAAGATTAATCAAGCATGATTTCCCCTTCACAATTCCATGCTGACTTGGACCAATCCTGTCACTGCTTTCAGTGCATTGCTATTACTTGTAACTGTGAAGTACTTAATCAATGATCTTCTGAACATTTCCATTAAGTTTTGTGCTTTAATATTGATCTGTTTAGTTGGTATTGATGCTAAATTTACTATGGTGTGAATAAAATAATAAAATAATTTGTATATTGTAAAAATTATTGCCTCAACTCTGCTGCTCTGAAGTTTTGCTCTTAAAATAAAATGGTATTAGCGAGGTTCTGAAAAACTGCAATATCTCTCTCTTGTGAATAACATCTGCAGCTTTGAGTGTAGACAAGCAGGAGCGGCATGGTGGCACAGTGGCAGAGTTGCTTCCTTACAATGCCAAAAACCCAGGTTCGATCCTGACTACAAGTGCTCTCTGCAGGGAGTTTGTTGCTGTCTGCATGTTCTCTCCATGACCTGCGTGAGTTTTCTCTGGGCGCTCAGATTTCCTCCCACTCTCCAATGACATACAGGTTTGTAAGTTAATTGGCTTTGGTAAATTGTAAATTGACCATAGTGTGTGTAGGGTAGTGTTAGTGTACGGGGATCTCTGGCCAGCGCGCACTCGGTGGGCCGAAGGGCTTGTTTCCGCACTGTATCTCTAAAATAAACTAAAACAACAAAATTGGGCTCTCAACATTGTGTTCCATAAATAAGGGGGCTCATTGCAGGTGTGGTGGGTTTTGTTTTGAGTGAATAACAGATCGTTACTTGTCAGAACATCCTGGTGTGGCACTGGCTCAATGACCCGAACTGCATCCTGCATTTAAAAAAGATTTAAGCATTGCCTGTTCCTGAAACCTTACCATTTTGTTTAAAGCACGGATGTCCTCAAACCATGCGCTATTGCATTTAAACTTAAACACTAAAAGCAAATTGTCAGGCCATTTTGGCATTCGGTGTGCTCACATTAGTGACATTTGTACAACATGCTTACTGACTCTGATTTTGTGCTACTTTCATTTAATCATTTTATATAATTATCGTATACTTCATAGAAAGATCTCAGTACTTCAATGGAATTCGTTAGGTCAAATGTCCCTTCAGATCCTATTTGCCAGGACATCATAATGAGGTGTTATATTTCATTTGTGGAAATGTGAAAAGGCTATTTGCAGATTGAATGGCTGTTATACAATACATCTTTTACCACTCTGATAAAAGCTTGAACGTCAGCACAGAGAACTTCCTCGTTACAACTGACAATGAGATTGCATTTTGCAATGTACCTTCAAGCTATGAGTTCCCGAACAGTTTGTTTTGCAAATTGATTTCATCAACCTTTGAAGATTACAAAAACAGCAGTTTCAAAGATAACTTAATAGCATTAGGCTTCTTATCTACTAAAGATTTTTTTATACATAATAATTAGAGCAGCTCATTTATTCAGGAGTGATTAGAATTCTAACCTTTCCCGTAAATTGTTTGTTCTGAGAGATTGAGTAGACTAGGCCTTTGTTTTCTGGGGTTTAGGAGAATGAGAGGTGACCTTGCTAGAGCATATACCATTCTTAGTAAAAATAGAAAACTAGAGACTGCAAACTGCTGTTCTTGTTTACAAACCCTGTACGAGGGTTACAGCTCATTGCAACGTTTTAGAAACCTTTAGATAGGGACATGGATTGACTAGGTTTGGAAGGCTATGGGCCAATTAGGTGGAACTACATTAGATGCGGCATGTTGGACGGTGTGGGCATGTTAGGCCAAAGGGCCTGTTTCCACGCTGTATGACTACATGACAGGATTGTGAATTTTTGGAATTCTTTACCCGAGAATAATGGATCCTCAAGTATTGGTTATTGATGGAGACTGTGAAACTACTGACTGCTCCGTGAAGATGGAGACAGTGGGGGAAGGTGGAGCTGAGGCTGGAGACCTGTCATGATCATGTTGAGTGGCAGAGCAGGCAAATATCCTGATCCTGCTCTTGTTCATTTCTTAAAATGCTTGGATCAATTGTTAATCAACAAGTGGATGACAACTATACTCCTCTGTCAATGAACACTGCCAGCATTGAAGCAATTGGAAACAGGATCACCTAAACGCGGGCAGCTAGAACATGACTCAAGTTTGGGACCAAAGAGATGTCAGATTAACGGGAACACTGAACATTTATAAAGCTGCAGTCACTGTCCGATCAGAAAACAATCAGTCCAAAAAGTTTTAAAGAATCAGACTCATGAAATAGACTTGAGGAAAAAAATGTGAGGATTAAATGTTCTTCAGTTATTAATCAGCAATGCTCAAGTACCATCAAATCGATCAATCCAGCCCATAAAGAAGCCTGCCAAAGTCTATTTGTTTAAACTATATCAACCTTTATGCTTGTTACTTGTACATCTTCCATTAAAAATAATGTACATTTTTAAAATGTGATAAACAGCTGTTATGCACTTGGATGGTATGCCTGTCACCCAATTTTGGCAAGTAGTCAATGTGCACAAGAGCCTGAATGCTGTTAGCGAGGCTGGCTCTGTACTCAAGAGCTATAAAGATGTCTTTGATGATGAAAGACCTGGGAGACTGCCTGCCAAGATCAAGTTGGTAACTAGGACAGAGGATGTGACCCCATCACAGTGTTCGGCAAAGCCGGTACCTGTAGCCACGAAAGAGCAGGTCATAAATGGTCTCATGAAGCTGGTCGAGCAGGACATCTTGACTGAAGTCAAATAACCAAGTGAGTGGTGTAGCAGGCTTGTTGTTACGGAGAAATGGGACAGCACAGAGTTGAGGTTCTACATAGATCCTAGACCCCTCAACAAAGTCCTCAAAAGGGAGATCCACAGACTACCAGTCATAGAGGACATACTCCCTGAGCTGTCCAAGGCGAAGATTTTATCCAAATTCGATCTGAAGTCAGGATACCTCCACTGTAAATTAGATGAGGAGAGCAGTTTCCTAACAACCATGAACACCCCTTTTGGGAGATATCGTTGGAAGAGGTTGCCATTTGGACTGAAAATAAGTGTAGAGATCTTCCAGAAGAATCTGCAACAAGCCCTAGAAGGGTAAAGGGTGTGGAATGTGTTGCAGATGGCATAATCCTATTCAGAGTAGGGGACACCAGAGAAGATGCAGAAAGAAATCACAATGCAAGACTGCAAGATCTTCTTCAGAGATACAGAGACAAAGGCATCAAGCTGAACCGGAAGAAGTCGGTAGTGAAAACTACTTGTATCACATTTCTAGGATTATATAGTTACAGATCGTGGCCTGAAACCGGATCTGAAGAAGATTCAGGCTATCCTAGAAATGCCCAACCCAACCAATCCAACAGAAATCCAAAGATTACAAGGCAGTGTAAGCTACTTGGTAAGATTCCTGCCAATGTTGTTGGTCACATTCGAGTCTTTGAGGAGATTGACCCACAAGGAAGCAGACTCAGAATAGTCATCAGAACATGACACAGCAATGTTAAAGATCAAGGAGCTGTTGACAACGGCACCTATCCTGGTGTACTACACAGGACAAACAGCTGACCATACAATGTGGTGCAAGCGCTACAATGTGGCAGGTCCAGGTTCGACATTTATGCAGAAAGGACAACCACTTTCCTATGTGAGTCAAGCATTGACACCAACGAAGCAGAGATATGGTCAGATTGAGAAGGAGGCACTAGCAATACTGTTTGCCCTGGAGCGCTTCCATCAGTACACCTACAGACAGAGAGTGATCATTGAGAGTGACCTCAAGCCATTGGAAATCATAGTCAAAAAGCCTCTGCATAGAGCACCAAGATGTCTTCAGGGCATGATGATGAGGATCCTACACTATGACATTGTGATCAAATAGGTAAAGGGAAAAGACATGCATCTAGCATATATGCTCTCCTGAGCATACCTCCCGGACACCACAGGATCAACCGGATTCACTGATGTCAATGTAGTTGAGTCTTTGATCATGGGCGAGGACAAGGTCAAACGCATCCAAGCTCAAACCAGGGAAGACAAAACACTACAAACAGTTAAGAAAGTAATCCAAAATGGATGACCAGATCACAAAGCAGAAGTCCCAGAAGCAGCACAACCGCACTTCAACGACAGAGACGAGTTGAGTGTGCAAGTATTCAGAGGAGAGAGAGTTGTAATCTCTGTCACTCTATGTAAAGATATGAAGGAGGTACTCTATACCTCTCACCTAGGAGTGGAAGGAACACTCAGGCATGCTAGAGAATGCATTTCCTGACCCAGAATCAACTCTGATGTGAAGCAGTTCATTTCAAACTGTGAAGCCTGCAGGATGTACGAACAACAGAATCAGAAAGAAACTCTGATGCCCCATGACCTTCCAGATCACCCATGGGAGAAAGTGGGAACCGATATGTTCGAACTTGAGGGAAAGAAATATTTAATCACAGTTGACTATCTATCTAATTTCTGGGAAATAGACAGACTGTACGACCTGAGCAGCAGGACAGTCATTGTGAAACTCAAGAACCACTTTGCAAGATACGGAACTCCCAGCACTGTGGTAAGCGACAATGGGACATAGTTCTCATTAGAGGAGTTTGCCAAACTTGCCATGAAATGGGAATTTGACCACTACAGAATTTAACCAAGACATAGCCAAGCTAGCGGTAAGGTGGAATCGGCAGTCAAGGCAGCTAAGAGCGTACTGAAGAAGACCACTCACTCCAAGACAGATGTCTCCTTGGCAATACTGGAATTGTGCAACACCCCTGGGCAATAAGTGAACAGTAGTCCTGCACAAAGATTACGTGGAAGGAGAACAAGAACGACACTTCCAACTACATAAAACCTCCTTAAACCACGTGGTGCTGAGATACGCACAGAGGTGAGGAAAAAGATGAAGGTTTTGCAAGGAAAACAGTCAAAAATCTACAACCAAAATGCCAAGGATCTGCCAATCCTGGAAGGAGGTGATGTTGTTAGACTCAAACCCTATAAACTAGGAGATACCAGATGGCAGAGGGGAACAGTTCAGAAATGACTGGATGAGAGATCATATGGAGTCGAGATAGTGAAGACTTCTAATCCGATGTAATCAAGTGGCTCTAAAGAAGACCGGAAAATTACCCCCACACATAACTCCAGAGAAAGCATCAGACGTGGAGAAGACTGAGAAACCTTTGCAACCTCAGCTGACACATAAAAAAACCAACACAACATGCATCACCAGAAAAAGATGCAACTTGTGAAACTCATTACACAGAGAAATCTAAACAAAGACAAAATGACACAAGAGAATAAACTAGAAGGGATGCTCAGAATGTACACACTGAAAACAAAAACACTTCTGAAAGAAACACCATCACAAAGTCTAGGGCAGGAAGAATTGTCAGACCGCCAGAAAGATACAGCAAGTATGTCAAGAAGTAATGTGTTTTGTTGTGATGTACCTACATGCTTATGAGAAGAAAACATGTGAACATTATTCTGTGTTATTGAAACAAGTCACAGATGTAGCTATGGTTGAAATTGTGAAATTGTTAATCTTGGCTGAAACTGAGCAGCCATAGTACGCAAACTTTAATCAGGACATGTATTGCGAGAAATGGGAAAGCTTCTGAATGGTGCCAGCAAGTCTGTGGCCCAGGTCAGTGTTGCATATTCAATTGACAGATTGATGGGATTTTTGCAGAAGACATCCAAAGAAATGTAAAATGCATGAGGTTAATTGGATAAATGCAAACTAAGTGTACATATTGTAAATAATGTTTTGCAAGACAGTTACCCTGTTAAGTGTTGATTGGTTGAAATGTTAGGCCCTACCTGGTTTGTTTGAATCCCAGGGTAAAAGTTGCATTATTCAAGATTCTGTTAGCCTCTTCTGGAAGCTTCACCTGCAACAATGTAAAAAGTGTATGTAACTGGCCTGTCTACCTGTGAGTAATGTATTATTGTAATTTGTCATACTTGACTGGATTGTAAATGTACTATCCCTCTGTAGTTCGGCCCCTCAAGCTTCGGGGACCTATAAAAGGCAGCCCCATTTGTCGATCTTCTGGAGGAGCGCTTGGGATTGCATGACCTTTTGGAGTGTCTCTGCTTGCACAAGGCTTAAAGGCTTGGCCAGGTAGATACAAGGATCAAACCTGCAGTGGTTTAGGTATCATATAGGGTAATTTGTTGTGTTATCCAAAAATAAAGATTAGTTGTTCCAGTGCTTGAATCAGTGTTTTATTGACTGACCCAGTCTGGGGGGAAGCTTAGAAGCTTTTTTTTCAAAATAAGACAGAACAGTTGTTTTATTCTGTTAAGTTAAACCATATTACTATGGTGTAATATTATGAAAGGTGTTTAGGTTTGATTTGTTTTGGATCGTTAGAAATGTAATCCCAAAATGTCAAAAAGGAAAGGATGTGACAATATCCATGTAATTCTCGTACATGCTCACGAATGTGTGTGGAGCCATCTTTTTCCGTCTATTATGTGCTAGTTTACCTATTTCGTAAGTAGAGGGTTATGGGCCAAATGCAGGCATGTGGGACTACTGTAGATGGGACAATGTTGGCTGGTGTGGGCAAGTTGGGTCAAAGGGCCTGTTTCCACGCTGTAAGACTCTACAACTCTATTAAAAGGATGTCCAGACACAAAAATATTCCAAGGTGAAAGGACGCAAGCTGTCAGAGCTATGGTCATTGCACAAACAAGATGGTCAGATCATAAGGCAAGATTGTTAGACATCGAAGAAGATATTTGATGGTTACCTTGTTAAAAGTAGTTTCACAAGAAATGGATGGTATATGAAATGCAGATTGCCGGAGGTAGCAAGATAGTCATGACGTTTTAATGTTCACAAAGTGGAAGAGGTTTCTTAACATCATAATTAAAAAATTAATGAGAGTAGCCCATCTGATTATGGAACTCCTTGATGGTTAATTGACCTGAAACATTAATCTCTTCTCTTGTCGAAAGATTCTGCCCAACTGCTGTGTGCTTGCAGTATTTTCTGTCTCAGCAGTTGCACTGTGGTTTATGGACAACATTTTGCATTTGGACATTCCGAAGTGAACTCTGCGACGAGCCTCTCACTCTCATTCAGCCTGTTAAGCAGGTCACGTCAATCACGTGCCCAACACCAGACTCCCGAAACAAGACTCCCACTTCTTTCTTTCATTTGTTCTCTATCTCTCTTCATCGCTGTCTATATCTCTCTTTTCCCTTTACCCTGACCAGTCTGAAGAAGGGTCTCTACCCGAAATTTCACCCATTTCTTCTCTTCAGAGATGCTGCATGTTCCGCTGAGTTACTCCAGCATTTTGTGTCCATCTCCCACTCCTGAGCCGTGTCGTGGGAAGAAATTATCAGGTGGATGTAAGAAAACATTCAAAGATTTGTTCGATGTCTCCTGAAAGAAGTGCAATATTCCCACTGACTACTGAGAATCTTCAACCTAAACTGTGTAAAGTGGAGGGGAAGCATTTAGAGAGGTATTGAGAACTTTGAGTTTGTGCATGGGAATTTAAAAAGCCTTCTTATTTCAGCAAATGGTGGACGGAGTGCATCAACTCACCTTTGCCATGTCCAACACTTTATGCCCATCTCTGAAAGAGTCTGCGACTCCTGCATTGGCCTCTTCAGCCAACTCATAACAATGGAATGGAAACAAATCATCCCGAATCCAGAAGAATTGCCAAAGAAGATGGCAAAGGCTTTTAAATGTGACGAGGATGGTTCACTTCATCACTCTTTCAGCCAGTATGTCCCAGGCCCCATCACCCTTTTGGTAAACACTCATTCAGCTCAACATCTCCTCACTTCTGACATGCTCATCTCTTAGCTAAGAGAAATGGCTCATACCCAGACACTGTGGGTACACCTCATATATATTTTTGTACATTATTCTATGTATTGCAATGTAAAACCAAGCCCTGAAACCAAGGAAACTTCAAACCCAGCCGAACAGGAAAAACAAGAAATAATTCAATCCTTAGCCTACCATGAAAACCAAATGAAGAAAGTATGTCTGAGAATAGAGAGGCTATAGAGGTGTGAGGAGGGATATATATAAGTTACGTTGGTTGAGTAGGGATTAACAATAGCTTAACAGGTGGATGGAAGAAAACATTCAAAGACTAGATGAAGATTTGCCAAATTCTGAATAATAAATGAAAATGCAGAATTGTTGCACTTTGGCAAGAAAAATAAAGGAAAGAAGCCAACCAACTAAATGGTTTGAGATTGCAGAGTTCTAAGATGCAGAGATATCTGGGTGTCCCAGTACATGTCTTGTGAACAATTGGTAGGCAGGTGTAGCAAGTAATTAAGAAAGCTAACAGAAGGTCACTTTTATTGGGAAATCTGTACAAAAGAAAGGCACGGGGCCTTATATTCATTACTATTAACGGATTTGGAGTACTGGGTAGCTAAAATTAATGTTCATAAGATACAGGAGCAGAATTAGGCCATTTGGTCCATCAAGTCCAGTCCACCATTCAATCATGGCTGATCTAGCTTTCCCTCAAGATAGACACAAAATCTGGAGTGACTCATCTGGAGTGACAGATGGCATCCATGGATAGAAGGAATGGGTGACGCTTTGGCTTGAGACACATCTTCAGACTAAAGGTCAGGAGACTGGGAGACACAGAGATAAGAAGGGTTAATGGTGTGAAAATGAGACATCAAAAGAGATGCAGTTCTAGGAAAATGTCGAATAGGTCATTGTTAGCTGGTGAGAAGGTGATAACAAAACAAACAGAGGTAAAATGTAATTGGAGACAGTCAGACTGGTTAAAGAATGGAAGGCAGATGGATGGAGAGAGAAAGAAAGCAAGTGTTACTTGAAGTTAGAGAAGTCAATATTCATATTGCTGGGGTGTAATCTGCCCAAGCGAAATATGAGGTGCGGTTCCTCCAATTTATGCTGGGCAACACTCTGACAATGGAGAAGGCACAGGACAGAAAGGTCAGTGTGGGAATGGGAGATGGAGTTGAAGTGTTTAACAACTGGCAGATGATGTAGGTTTAGACAGACTGAGCGGAGGTGTTCAGCGAAACAATCGCCGAACCTGTGCTTGATCTTGTCGATATAAAGGAGTCCACACCTGGAACAGCGGATACAGTAAATGACATGGTGTCCATAGCCGTCTGTGGCAATGAATTTCACAGATTCACCATTCCAGCACTTTGTGGATGTCTCTTTAACAAAAGGAAGGATTTTAATGCATTGGAAGCAGTTCAGAGAAGGTTTAATAGACTAATACCTGGAATAAGCATGTTTTATTAGGAGAAAAGGTAAGACCGGGTACGCTGGTCCCTGCTGAGTTTAAAAAGGTGCAAGGGAATTGATTGCAACCTACAACATCCTGAGAGTCACTGCAGGGAAGATGTTTTCTCTTGCAGGAAAAAAAGATCACAGTTTATGAGTGAAATGCTATTCTCCCAGAAGTTTGTGAGTCTTCCTAACAATTTTTATTTGGACTATGGAACCAGAAGCTTTTTTGACAAATAGTTTATTGATCAGCAAGGAAATGAAAGGTTACAGAGGTAGGCGTGGATGCATTATTGTGTTTTGCTCTAGAACCAAAGTGCATATTGTAGGCATCTCATGACAGGGATTCCTAGCATATATAAAGATAATTTTAACACAAAAATCAGGCAGAGCAGTGTAAAACAGCAAAATGCAATTTTACTTCAGAGTCACGTGAGTGACTACGTGAAGAAGCCCCGCCAGGCGCATGCGCGTCATTACGTCCAACGCATGGCGCACCGAAGGGGTGGAGAGTGCAGCTCCACCAGCGGTAAGTAGCAACCCACAGGTAAGTCAATGTTAAACCTTCCCTGCGAGGATTTTAAACTCTGTAAGTCTGGCTTGGGAGCCAGCGAGAGTTAGTGCTGTGGAGGGTGTTGTAAATGTAACTGCCGTAGTAGGAGCGGAACGCGCGGGGACCGCGGTTACTGCTTATAGATCGGGTCGGGAGATAATGGCTGCGCCAATGCCAGCTCCGATACCGGCTACCGGTTCTACCAGCATCTCAACTGCCTCCATCAGTTTCCAGTACTCCAGGGCACTGAGGCCACTCCACCAGGGAGGAAGGCCAAAACAAAGTACTCTCAGGCTCATCTTATCTGATGGGTCTGATGATGTGGAAGACTCCCCTCCTTTTAATATAAAGGTATGGGGATGGCTTAACCAAATGGGAAAATGCTCCAAACTTAAAGAGCCATGTAAAATTTAAATTGGGGTCGAATGCCCCTAGGATTCCCCACACAGACTCTCGCAGAGGTCCATACAGCGAAGAAGAAAACAACGCTTACCCAGTGGGAATCATCCTCTCCAGCACCTTGTTAGGGCTGGAAGAGACCTCCCTAGAGCATGACTCGGGAGAGCCAGGGCAGGAGGTGTCTGACCCTGAAGCTGGTGTCACTGCTTTTGTGCACACACCAGACCACATGGGCCATGCTCCAGGTGTCCCGGACGTAGCGTTAAACTTCACTATTCCGGAAGGGACTGGTGAGGCTATGGAGGAAAACCTAGCCGCCAATGTTAATTACATGGCTTCTCACCAGCTCCAGGATATGATTATGGAAGAGACAGCCACAAGATATAAAAATTGTGCATTGCTCAAAGTGCCCACCGTGAACTCTGCTATATGGGCACAAATGAGTGCAACGATGCGTGGACAAGAAATCAGGTTTCAGCGGGTCCTCAAATTGGTGGCAGCAGGCATCACTGCATTTGGAAAAATGGTCCGGGGGGCACCATGTCTGGCACACAACAAGATATGCTGGCCCTATTCTTTAACGCATATTTTGAGGTCAACTGCATAAGAAAAATAGCTATAAAGCCGACGCTGAACCCAAAATTTGCAGCTTTGTGTAGGTCCACCAACATCCAAGCCCCCGATTATTTATTTTGGGTGGACCTCCTCAAACAGGTCAAGGACCTGGAGGAAGAGGCCAAAACAATTGGTCTCATGAAGACATACATCCCTTCTGCCAAGATGCCACCTTGCAGGTCGTTTTCAGCGTGAAAGGGGTTGGATCCAGGGGCAGGGCCAAGCAGAGTGGACAACGGTATTGCCCACCTGTGTATCTCAGCTCCAACCCCAATATGGGAAGAAAGAGGATTTGAAGGCCGACTGTAGAGGTACAGGTGATTCATTCTGTCCAGGATAAGATTTCTGGGGAACAACGTCCGGTTGGGGGTAGGTTGCAATTATTTTATGATGAATGGTGCTGCATCAATATCTGATCAGTTTATACTAGACACTGTGTCAGGCTCGAATAGAGTTTATGTCAGGAATTGATCTGCCTGTACAGAATATGCCTAATAGAGTATTGGGGTTTTCTGCACCAGAAACTCAGCAGGTAAAAGAAGAAATTATGGTTTTGTCTACAAAAGGGGTAAGTGAGAGGACGACAAACCATCCTCAATAATTTGTGTCCAATATATTCCCCAGACAGAAAAAAGATGGGGGATGTAGAGTCATTCTGGACCTAAACCAGTTAAATTCCTATGTTCAGTATAGGAATTTTTTAAATGGACACCTGCAATACTGCAAAACAGCTGTTATCACAAGGCTGTTATATGGCAACTAAAGACCTGAAAAACAATATCCCTTCATCCGGGAAGCAGCCACTGTTATTGGTAAATTAGTGGCAGCTTTCCTGCAGTGGAGTTTGGACCTCTGCACTATCAAAGTCTGCAACAAACTAGAGAACTAGCAACTTAAAGAACATGCAGGTCATTTTGATAGACCTATGCAGTTACCAACCAGAGCCATAGCTGAATTACAATGGTGGATTATCAATATTGTACAAACTACCAAAAACATCTTGGTTCACCAACCTTCAGTGGTTTTTACAAACAGATGTGAGTGCTCTGGGATGGGGAGCTACAGACAGCGAGTCTAGCTATGATGGTAGATGGAATGTGAAAGAGGATTTAATCCTGCACAGGCATGGTATAAATTACTTAGAATTGCTGGGTGCATTCTATGGATTAAAAGCTTATTGTTCAACAATGAATAATTTACATGTTCAACTCCAGATTGATAATACCACGACTGTGGCATATATCAATCACATGGGAGGAATAAGGTCAGTATCATGTGGTAATCTGGCTAACCTCATGTGGCACTGGTGTATTTCTAGAAACATCTGGGTCTCAGCTATCTACCTACCAGGTAGAGATAATGTGGTGGCAGACAACAGGTCATGAAACTTTAATAACATAGAATGGATGTTAAATCCTGATGTTTTTAAACTGATTGTCAGCCGCTATGGTTTGCCAGATATTGATCTGTTTGCATCCAGGCTAAATCACCAGTTGCCTAAATATGTTTAATGGGAACTAGAACCAGGAGCAGTAGCGGTGGATGAATTCTCGCTGCATTGGGGTCGTATATTCTTTTATGTTTTCCCCCATTCTGCCTGATTAGGCAATGTCTCACCAAAATAGAGCAGGACTCCGCCTCAGCCGTTTTGGTGGTTCCGGACTGGCCTACACAGCCATGGTTCCCATTGGTGCTCAGAATGATGACTCAGCTATTCATGACTGTTCCCAACCGCAGTAATTTGTTGGTGCATCCAGTAACAGGAGAAAGTCATCCGTTGCACGATCATATTAATTTGTGAATCTGCAGGTTCTGACTAGACCGTTCCAAGGCTGACTAGACTGTCGAATAGGACCATGGATGTGATAACTGCAGCTTGGAGAGATAGCACCAAGAAACAATATGTGTCTCATTTTAAGAAATGGGAGATGTTTGTTTACAGTCAGATATATTTTACCATACTGCAAGCATACTGGATGTATTGAAGTTCCTTGCTACATTGCATTTTGATGAACACTTGAGTTATAGTGCCATTAATAGTGATCTGAGTGCTTTGTCCTATTTAGGGCAGTTTCAGACCAACAGCCTATAGGGTCTCATCCATTAGTGTCCCGATTCATGAGAGGAATCTTTAACAAAAATCCTCCTTTGCCTAGATATACAGAAATCTGGGATGTCAGTATACTTCTCACACTGCTTCGACAATGGGCTCCAATTATGTCATTGCATTTTCAGAAGTTAACACTTTAAGTGGTTAAGCTCATGGCGCTAGTATCAGCGCAACGAGTGCAACCATTGCAAAAGTTACGACTAGATAGCATGTAGTCTTCTGCAGATAACATTACATTTTATGTGTATGATTTAATCAAACAAAGCAGGCCAGGAATGGCCAGAACCAAAGTAAGCTTTAAAGCATACCCTGTTGACCAAATGTTATGTGTAGTGAAGCACCTGAGTCAATATATTGAGGTAACTAAGAGTCTCAGAGGCTCTGAGACAGAATGCCCATCAGTCAGAAAAAACCTCATAAAAAGTGTCAGTATGAACTATTTCCAGATGGTTAAAACAGGTTTTGGATTCCGCTGGAGTAGACACTCATGTGTTTAAATCTCACGCCACCAGGGCGGCATCAACATCCGCAGCGAGGCCACAGGATGGTCTAAGGAATCAACTTTCTAAAATTTATGATAAACCTGTCCTGACAGTGCCAGGGTTTGGGCATGCTGTTTTTGGGTTCCCTTTGATTTGATTTGCTTTGTCTTCATAAATTTAATTTGAAATTTCCCCTAGGATAAAGGGGTTATTACTGTTTTGTTATTTAAAAAAAATGATTATTGGATAATTAAAAGCAATGTTCAATTCATTACTTATTCACTAATGTGTCAACTGAAGCAGTGTGTCGTATGGAATGGATCTACGGCATGAAATCACAGAGCTTTGAGATCTTCACGTAGTCACTCACGTGACTCCGAAGTAAAATAGTAAGATTAAACGAGAACTTACCAGTTTGAAGTTAGATGTTTATTTTATGAGGAGTTACGATGAGGGATTACGTGCCTCCACTCCCAGCCCTCATAATCGCAAAGATCATCTGGTAGTCCTAGTCTTCTGAGTCTTACTACATCACTTCGGCTATAGTTTCTGTGTTTTCACATCGCTGCTTTGAAGTATGACGTGCATGCGCCTGGCGGGGCTTCTTCAGGTAATCCCTCATCAAACTTCAAACTGGTAAGTTCTCATTTAATTTTACTATTATATTTAACTCTGTAAATTTCTTCAAGTGGTACACACGCTAGGGACAATTTACAATTATACCAAGCCAATTAACCTACAAACCTGTATGTCTTTGGAATGTAGGAGGAAACCCGAGCAACGGGAGAAAATCCACGCAGGTCATGGGGAGAACATACAAACTCCGTACAGACAGCACCCATAGACAGGATCAAACCTGGGACTCGGATACAAGTCTACGGTTGCACCATTATACCACCAATTCTCCAAGTGATTCATAGGAAAAAGAGCAAACACAATGTTACACCAAGCTGCACAAGGAGATAAGGGAGGTGGTGAGCATTGTTTAAAGTTGAAGAAGGTAAAGTGGTAAGGATGTTGAGAGGCTGAGGAGCAGGATGCCAGTGTTAGGACCATAGCATTGAAAGGCTGGGTGACAATGTGATCAGCAAAAATTGGGAATGTGCAAGAGTTCAAATTAGAAGAGAGCAGACATGCAAATCTCACTCTCCTGTGGCCGGCAGCCATACCAGATGAGATTACATTGTTGTGGAGAGCACAGAAGCGAGGACCTGGTTGTCAGAACATCCACTCATTTCCGTTTGTTTATGAGGTTGTCTAGTTAATGCAAAACCTCCATTACAATTCACAGATAATTTGGCAAATTAATTTGATGGTATAAACAAAGGAAAATAACAAACTGGTAGCCAGTTTCAAGAATGCATAAACAAGGTAGCAAACACAGATCAAGCTACAGAAGGCTCTGGCAATCCCACTTCTGATAGTTATTCTTCACAAAAATGCACAATGCTCACATATTGTATTCTTCAATGGTTCAATGGTTCACTGGTTCTTTATTATCATGTGTACAGCCATACAGTGTAATTATTATTTTTATTCATATAGTTCAGTAAAGTATTGTCATACCTAAACACAATCCCCGACACTATATATAAAGGATAGAAATTATCCACTGAGTTTGCATGCAAGAGGTGCCAGGTTTTGACGCCATTTTTAAAGTACAATCCAGTTTGCGTGCTTACACATCTGGCGTGCTGCCAGATCCTAGCGAGCCACAGGCTGCTGCAGGGCCTCCATTCAATAGACAATAGACAGTAGACAATAGGTGCAGGAGTAGGCCATTTGACCCTTTGAGCCAGCACCGCCATTCAAGGTGATCATGGCTGATCATCCCCAATCAGTACCCAGTTCCTACCTTCTCCCCATATCCCCTGACTCTGCTATTATTAAGAGCCCTATCTAGCTCTCTCTTGAAAGCATCCAGAGAACCTGGCCCCACCGCCCTCTGAGGCAGAGAATTCCACAGACTCACCACTCTCTGTGAGAAAAAGTGTTTCCTCATCTCCGTTCTAAAGGCTTACTCCTTATTCTTAAATTGGTAGTCCCCGTCGGATCGTCCATCTAACTGTCGTCCCTCTGCTCGTCTGGCCACCTTCAGACTTCGTGCCCTGGCAGTGCCTCATGCAGCCGAACTTGAGAGCACGGAAGGTAAGAGCCCAGTTCTTAACTGCCCTTTATCTTGCATCTGCCGGCTCCCCTCTGCCCTCCTCTCTGGTTCTCCAATCCTTGGGGAATAAGCAAGAGCAGGGCATGGTGAATTCACTCTGCAGGCCATGGTGCGCTGCCTCCTGCCTTCCAAATGTCTTGAAACAAGATTCAGGGACAGTTTCTACCCAGCTGATATCAGGCAACAGAACCATCCTACCAACAACTAGAGAGTAATCTTGAGCTACAATCTACCTCATTGGAAACCCTTGGACTACCTTTGATTGGACTTTACTGGACTTTATCTTGCACTAAATGTTATTTACATTGTTCACTTTATCGTATATCTGTACATTGTGTATGGCTCGATTGTAATCGTGTATTGTCTTTCCGCTGACTGGCACGCAACAAAAACTCTTCACTGTACCTTAGTGACAATAAACTAAACTCAAACTCAAGACTGATGCATTGGTGGCATGACCTAATTATTAGCTCTTCTGCCCACCAACTAACATTATCCCTGTTTTATCTGTAATACAACATTCAGAGATTTATTTGAATGGATAAATGGGAGAATAGTCCTATGTTATTGGAAAGGTAAGGCAAAAACTTGGAAAAATATTGGAATACAGCGAAGGATGACAAAAATATTAATAATGGGGGAGGAAATAGAATATGATCATAAGATAGGCATACATATTACATTAGACAGAACGTTGAAGCTTCTATTGGTGTATAAGTAGCAATGTTACAAAATTTTGAGATTTAAAAAATCAAGTCTGCAATTTATCCCATCAGATAAAGCATAAGAAGAAGTTTAATTTGACACCTAATTCACTTTCATATCTTCAGTATTAAGAAAGTTATGGCCATTTTCATACTCGGAAATTAGCATCTTGTTCCTCATTGCCTTTCAATTGACTTAACTCAAAAGCTGTGATCTGGAACAGTTAAAAGCCCATAACTTTCTTAAAAATTAAGAGAACTCAATGAAATTTTCAGTTATTATAGATTGAAGCATTCTGAAACAAATATGAAACAATCATACTTGGATGACCTGAAATTAAAGCATATAATTAGTTAGTTATCTAATTGTAGCTAATTACAAAATTCAATGAGTAGATCTAAACAAATCCATTCCTTAAGAAAAGATAATTTTTTTTTTAATTGTCTAAGTGTCCAAATAACATTCACACAATAATGCACAATATAACATAATTTTAAAATCTCATTTTCATGAATTTCTAGGCCAAATGGAAGGAATTCAGTGTTTGATTCCTGTAAATTAATGGCCATTTAAATCAACTAGCGAGTGGGTTTTAGTGGAATGCGGTGGATTGGAACGTTGCGGTTAGCGGTGAAGTCAGGAGGAAAAATACTGTTTGTTCATACATTTTTTTGGACCCCATTTCGCAACATGATAATGTTATTAAAGCCTCCTGAAAAAACAACTTTTAATATAAAAATAAACTATTTACCTTTTTTTCTCCCCTACGCAAAATCCTTCCGGTTGTCGGCGCTCACGGCTTTTGAAGGTGATTTTTAAATTACTCTAGTTAATAAATAATTTAGAGTAATTTAAAAATACCTTCATTCATGAAATGTCGGAGCGATTTTTCTTCCGCAACAAAATCTCCCGACATTGATCGATTTTTCCTGCCTGTGGAAAAACGGCACTTTAAGCCCGCCCCCCTCTGAAAGGCGCCAACGCCGCGCACACGGGGAGCGGCAGAACTGCAGCGCTGCTCAAGGTAAGTTTTGTAACATACCTAGTATAAGCAGGAAGAGGATAAATGCTGGTCCATCAGAGGATGGGACTAACGTACTAATGGAAAATAAGGAAAATAAGGAAAAGGCAGAATACTTAAACCAATACTTTATTGGTTTAAGTATTCTGTATTAAGTACCTGTCATTATCGTTCAAGACACCAAATGAATTCCAATTATCAAGGGGGCAGATGGAAAAGAGGAACTTAAAATTATCACCACCACTGGCAAAAAACTATTAAGTAAACTAATGGGATTGAAGACTCAAACTGATGGTCCATAGTCCGTCAAAATGTGTTATATTCAGGAACCATCCAGCGAATTAGAAAATTCCAAATATAATCAATCCTTTTCAACAAAAAACAGACAAAGAAAGTTGTGAAATGGGCCAGTTAACATAACATCTGTCAGGGGAAATTGCTGGAATCTATTGCTAAGAAAGTGGTAACACAGACATTTAGAAAATCAAACAGAGTCAAAATTGTTTTATGATAGGGAAAACAAGGAAAGTGCTCTTGACATTAGTGTCAATATGGATAGTGGATTGGCTAACTAATAGAAAACAGAGGTTCAATGCTGTTCCTCGACTACTTGCAATCCATATTAATGACAACAATGAAGGAACCAAATGTGTTGCGGCCAGATATGTGGTTGATACAAAGTTAGTTGTAAGCAGGGTGCAATGTAACAAAGATAGGTTAAGTTGGTAGGCAAACCATACTTGGCAGACAGAGTATAAAGTTTGGTAATGTGAGGTTATCCATTTTGAGAAGAAGAACATAAACACGTAATACTGCTTAATTGGAAATAGCCTATAGACTCCTGTGGTCCTAAAGGATCTGTGTGTCATACATGAAACACATACAGTTAGCAGGAACGTACTACATTTGAGAAGTCAACTGAGATAGAGTATAACAGAACACCTTGTTAGCTCTGTGCAAAGTGTTTGCAAGACTACATCTGACCTTGAGTCTTTTTGTGATTGCATTTGAGTCAATTCTGAGAATGTTCACTTGGCTGATAAATTTTATAAGTTTTTGCTAATGCCATTTGGAATTTAGATGAAAGGCTATTGTATTTTTTTTTAATCTGCATGTCTGAGGAGGCCTGACAGGATGAATGTTGAGAATCAGTACCTTTAGCTATCGCTCGGTTCATAGTGATTTCACCTCTGATTCAGATTTGTGTGAGGTTTTTAGCCCCATTCCTGGTTCTTGAGCACAAAATGCAGACTCAGATCAGCAGAATTGCATACATTATATCAAACCCCAGTGTGGGTCTTAGGTTAAATAAAGAACTTGCTATGGCACCATTGAAAACAATGAGGGGAACTCTCCAAATATTCTGAAGAGGAGTAGAAGCGTTATTTCTAGTTCTCTCGCCAACAGTTAACCAATCAACTATTATTTGGATCTTGCCATGGGCTGTTTGTATTTGTGCAAGCTAGTGCCACATTTCCCTCCTTAACACCATTATCCACATTACCTCCAATATTTCAATTATTATATATAGTTGCAACTCACTTTGGGATGCTCTGGGATTGGGGAAGGCCCGACAGAGAAGGAAGGATGAACTGCTTTCATTCAATGGAGGGAAATTGACAAGACGATGATTTGGGTCCACTTCCCAACCTAGATGCTGCCTGACTTGTTGAGTTCCTCCAGCACTTTGACTTTTGTTCCAGATTCCAACATCTGTTGTCTCTTGTGTCTCTGCTCTCTTGCTGCTGTCTTGCTAACTCTTGCTGAGACGCCCTCTGCATGACAAATGCAGATTTTGGCAAAATAAAGACTAATATCCCCTTGATGGGAATAATAGTCTCTATTTTGCAAAAAAAACTACATTTGTCATGCAGAGGGCGTCTCAGCAAGATACCACAGTAGTTTTTGAATGAAATAGACCCAGGGTAATACTAAGCACTGTTCAAAATATACTAACACAAAGTTTAGTTTAGTTCCGAGATGCAGCATCAAAACAGGCCCATGTCAATCCGATCATGCATTCACACTACTTTTCTGTTATCCCACTTTCTCGTCCAGTCCTTACACACCAGGGAACATTTACGGCGGCCTATTAATCTAAAAACCCACACGTCTTTGGGATGTGGGAGCACCCGGAAGAAACCCATGTGGTCATTACGATAATATATGCAGGGCAGCTCAATTAATAATGAAGAGGTAATCTATGAGATTTTTTTTCTTTATTTGCTTTCAACTCACAGCGTATGGTTTTGAATTTTTAATATATTTTTAAAATATTTGTAAATTAAAAAAGTCTTTTCACACCGTTTCAAATGCCATAGATCATGAGAAAGATTGGATGTAGTGCAAAGAACTTCTGACAGAAAACCTTCTACCGGTAAGGTCTAGCTAAGGCTCACAACCCACCATAATTTTTAGAAAGGCTGATGTGGTGATTCTACCATACATCAGCTTCTGTTCAGTTGCAAACATTTTGTGCAACCACAGGGCTAGTACAGATGGTGACAGTTTGATCTGGCCCAAATTGTTTAGTTTGATGCAAGAGATTACACTGCACTTTTTGATGTAGAACAGGCAGTGCTTCTGTTGTTTGGCCCACATTATATCTTTTAACAATTATCAGTTGCTTTTTGCTGGATCCTCCAGCATGTAAAGCACCTGCTACATTTACCCACAATCAACAGCGGGTGAGCTTCAAAAACAATTTAATGTTTGCAAACTAGTTGAAATGTGTGAGGAATATCAAAGCACATTTAAAAGGATGTAAGTCATTTCCTTTGACTTTAGAATGTAGATACATGCTTCAAACATTTTCCTGCAAGAATGCTGAACGACTGGCTAAAGGATTGATTTTATTACACTAACAAGTCTCCTCAGCTCTAGACACAGATATTGGAGTCTGGAACAAAATAGTAAGATTAAAAGAGAACTTACCAGTTTAAAGTTTGATTATTATTTTATGAGGAGTTACGATGAGCGATTACGTGAAGAAGAAGGCCATCAGCCCGCATGTGCGTCAATCTTCAAAGCAGTGGTGTGAAATCACAGATAACAATAGTTGAACTGAACATAGTAAGATTAGAGAAGAGTAGAACTACCAGATCAACTTTATGATACGAGGGTAGGGAGCGGTGGCACGTAATCGCTCATCGTAACTCCTCATGAAATAAAGATCAAACTTCAAACTGGTAAGTACACGTTTAATCTTAAGGGCCTGTCACACTAGCGCGCGATTAGACGCGATAAGCGCGACAAATTCGGACGCGGGGGTCGCGTGGGGGTCAGGCGATCCCGGTGCGAGTGAAGGGCCTGTCACACTAGCGCGCGATTACACGCGCGACGTCCGAAGGAAGGACGTTATTTTTAATCACGTGACGATGCGCATGAGCATGCGCGTTGCACGACGTCGGGCAGTGACGTCATCACGCAACGCCACGCTGAAGACGCACAACGTCAAAACGTCATCACGTTCCGCGCGACAGGATTTTGCCGCGCGTAATTTTTAAGCAGTGTCGGTTTTTGGACACTACGCGCGATGTCGACACCAGCTACACACGAGTCCGCGGAACTCCACCAGACTCCGGCGATCGCAGTGGGACAGGGTCACGCGAGGCCGGACGACTAAAGCGACCACGGTAGGTCGCGCTTATCGCGTCTAATCGCGCGCTAGTGTGACAGGCCCTTTACTATTTTACTTCGGAGTCACGTGAGTGACTACGTGAAGATTTCAAAGCTCTGTGATTGCATGCCGGAAACGAGTTCATGCATTGCACACTGCATGAAGTGACCATGGATGAGTGAAAAAGATTAATGCATTCAGACATGACTTAGTTTGTTAAAAATGCTGATGCTTTAATCATCAAAGGAAAATAATAGTGACCCCTCTCATCCAGGGGGAAACTATAAAACACAAATCTAAAATGGAGTTGGCAAATGGGTTTTATAAAATGTTTGGAAAGTATGTTCATTTGACCATCCTGCAGCTGCTAGGATGTGGTCCAGCGGAACGTACATAACCCTTGGAGCTGATGTGGTAGCAGCCCTGGTGTAGCGAGAGTTGAAAATATTAGTATCGACTCGTGCATTCGCCAAAAAACCCTTTTTAACCACCTGGAGATGGTAGAACTAATACCTCCTTATGAGGTTTTTTTGTAACTAACAAACATTGCTAGTTTGGAGCCTTTAAGACTCTAGGTGACCCTAACATATAGTTGTAAATGTGTGACCACACATTACCGAAGGTCCATGGGGTATGCCATGAAACTAGTTTGAGACCTAACGCCCCTGATTTGTTCTGGTTAATTAAATCATAAACATATAATATTTATTAGCAGATGTAACCATCCTGTCCAGTCGCAATTTATGTAGTGACTGGACTCGTTGCACTGAGGCACTGGACTAGTGCCATGAGGATAACTACCTTATGAGAGCTGGCTAAAGATAAGGATGTAGCTGGAGCCCCCTGGTGAAGTAGTGTTAACATAACGTCAATGTCCCATACTTCCATGTAACAGGGCCTGGCAGAACTTGTGTTAAAGATATCTGATATAATTCTGGATATCAGAGGGTGAGACCCGACAATGTGGGTCCCACTTGCTGCAGCAAATATGATGAGAAGGCACGTTGGCACAGTTAATGGCACTATAACTTAATTATTGTCAAAGACCCATTTGAAATTGAACTCCAAGACGTCAGTTATCCGTGCTGTATAATATGTAACATGCGTATTTAAACAAAAACGCTTCCCATCTCGTGAAGAGAAAATGTACTGCCTTTTGGTGCTATCCCTGCACTCTGCAGTGAGCACTTACATGGATCGGTCTGACAACCCGAGCCGCAGGAATAGTCGTCTCAGAGTCTGCAAGTCAATTAATTGATTTATCATGCAGAGGCTGGTTTCCCGAGTAATAGGCTGAACTAGCAAAGTTTTATTTTTGAATAACCATATAAGGTTCTATATTATTCCCAACATTAGCGGGAACCATGGCCGCGTATGTCAGTCACTTCGAAAAGCCTGAAGTGGGATTTTGCTGGATTTATTGCAAGATCTGACTGATGAGGCAGAATGGAGGAAGACATGAAAGAATATTCCTCCCAAGTGTGGCAATAATGTATCTCTCGCCACTGTATGCCACATATTTTGCAACTGGTGAATGAGCCTGGATGTAAACATATCGATATTCGGTGTTCCATCGAGCCAAAATGACATTAAATACTTTGTGATCCAACATCCATTCTGTGTTGTCATAGATTTCACGTGATGATACAATAGCATCAAATGAGGTTAGGTAAATATCACAGGATACTGTAACTTGATTGCACCCATGTGACTAACAAATGCCAGCACCATAGTGTATCACCTTGGAGTTGAGCATGCAAATTATGCATATTCGCACAATAACCTTTAACCTGTAGCATGCACCTAGTGTTCATAGGTAGTTGATAACAAAAACTGAATTCATGCAAAACGCATCCGCCTCCATAACTGGAGATGGCATTTGTAATTTCTCATCTTTGAGTACTAGCATCAGTTTGTAATTACTGAAGATTACTGACCAAAATTACTGGAGAAATGTTGAATACTGCCACCATTGTGACTTTGGTAGCTTCAGCTGGTAACAGCATAGTTCTATTAACATTGACCTATATGGTACTTCAGAGGTTAATTCTTTGCACGTTGTAAGTTCTGATAATGCAAAAGCCCAATTTGCACAGCTGAAACACAGCTGCTATTTTGCAAATTACACTTGATGAATAGAAGGCTGCTTCATAACAACGAGGTTGTTACAGGCTTCTGTTAATTCCATCTCTTGCCCCAGGTCGGAGTCACTTAAGTTGATAGTTAAAGGTAAATCCCAATACTCAAGTTCTGATTGGTATCAACTTAAATTTAACTGGATGGATGAGGAACCCCAATTTCTCAATTATAGTTTGGGGCTGCAACAGTTAATTTTAGTAAAATACAGCGTTTAAAACATCATCCAGATAGGCGATAACAAATGTTCTTGAGCAGCCCAAGCACCGGTTTTAGTAATTTGGTAAATAACCTGGGAGCTGAAGTTAGTCCATTTTGAAACACTTTAATTGTTATCATTGCCCCATCCAGATAAATTTCAAATAGCTCTGGTGATCCCTGTGAATGGGAACTGAATAGCATGCATCTTTGAGATCAATGCTTGCCATAAAGATCCTATGGAAACCAATTGTTAGACTGTAACAAAGTTTCCTATTCTGAAACTCTATAATGCACATACGAGTTAAATCTGGATGAAGTGACGTCCTCCATCTTTCACCATGTCCTGAAAGGCAATCCTGGCCATAATACTGGGCCTGCCTCGAAAGACAACTCTGGCTCTGATTCCAAATCTGCTTGGAACCTTTGTATGTTGTGTAGTATAAATTAATCACATGTTATCAACAGTTTTTTAAAAACAAATCTGAATCTCATGTTATCATTGTCACTGTACAAAATATATGTAAATATTACCAATTTGTAAATGGTCCACAACCCCATGTTTCGGAAGAACCAGGCCCATCAACCTCCATGGCTACCGGTGGTCTTATGGGAAGCCCACAGGCCCCTGATGCGGGTTCTTTTTCCGTCCTTGATTGGAGAGTAGGACTAGTAGGGTGCGTGGATTCCATATTTTCCGTGAGACTGGCTTGGGCCTGGGTCTGAAAACCTCACCATACTGAGCCTGCCTCGAAAGCCAACTCTGGCCATATTTCCATGCCAAGCTTTCAAGCTGCCACCGGCTTCAGTGAACCGCTTACCCTCGATGGAGGCGTGGGGTGTGTTGTCGCCTACCGATGAAGCTTTGCTCGACGTCGGTACCTTGATTAGCCTGACAACTTTTGCTTCCTCATCCAGGAATTACCTATTGGATAAGTCTTACCTGAAGAGAGGATTCGGCGGCTGGTTTCTTTTCCTGGATTCATGCCCCTCAAATGTCACCCTTATAGCGCTGTTCAGTGCCGGCACTTGTAACGTGAGGGGACCTCTGGCCCCTTCCGGGTATTCTGCCAACAGCTGGAGACCAACTCTTCCGGCAACAACACCTTCGTTTGCGAGTATCTGTTGAAGCCATATGCATGTTCCACGGACATACTTTCAATTTTGAAGTCAATTACACACTGACCACTAGCACTCCTCTCCACATTGAGCGGGATTCGTAGGCAGCCCTGAAAACAGGTGCTGCCGCAGGCCCCTGAGGATACCCGCGCTGACATGGCCCCTCCCATGGACCTATATCAGGATTTTGCTCTGAGTCAGACAGGAACTGACCCCGAAAGCTCCCCTCCTCAGAGTGGGAGACATCGTGCAGCCCTGAAACAGGTGCCGCTGCCACAGGCCCCCGTGGAGGCCCTCGCTGAAAACTCCCTCCTTTGGAGTATCATTGTGGAGCAACCTTTCCATCAGGTGCTCCATATAGGTTTAGACGTCCGCAGACGCTACCCATTGAAGGATTGAGTCACCTAGTCCACAGGCCTGACCGACTTACTTTTGGTTTTACCCCCTCCTGGGGACCCACAACAGTCTGGAAGTGGCTAACCACTATATGTTGGAGGGGTCCATCCTGGCCTGACTTCCACAGGCCTACCCGACTTGCTGCAGGTTTTGCCCCCTTACGGGGAACCACAGCCAGTCTGGAAGTCACTAACTGTGCTGTCAGTGACTTGAGTAGCGAACCCGACGGCCGCCGGCTACCCGCACTTCCGCGTTCTCTGTAGCTGGTTCCCCCTGGTCCCGGTATCCGTGGTCCGAGACCGGGATTCCCCGCGTCCATAACCGGTTTCGCGGCCCGTCCAGACTTCACCCTGAATTAGTCCAGCAGGTATATCTCTGTACAGAGATTCCTGCAGAAAGAGAAAAAACAAAACCTGGGAATAAGTTGAAAACTTACTTTCAGGTATTACTTACCGCTGGACGGAGCAACGCGCCCGCCAGTCAGCTCGTTGCGCAATTGGTAGATGTAATGATGCGCCTGCGGACTGACGGCCTTCTTCTTTATGTGGTCACTCACGTGACTCCGAAGTAAAATACAATCTACAGGAGGAACTTTACAGATCAAGCAGCATCTGTGGAATAATAGCTGACATTTGCAGCATCCTGTGGAACCATTCCTTTTCCTCCACAAATACTGCTTGACCCTCTGAGTTCCTCAGCAGTTTTTTTTTGTTCTACAACTGTAGTTTTTATTTGAGGATTGTTTCAATGCACTTCCAGTACTTCCAGACAGTAATTTTGATAAAATGTAATCTTTTGAATTCCGCTGCAATCAACTGAAAATTATCATTGAATTAACTCATGGAAATAGACCCACAAAATACTGTAATGATGTTTCCACTTATGTCCTGGGAAATAAATGGGAGAAACAAGAAAGACTGGAGGTTTGGTTTTCTCTGCAGCTGGAAATGAGGTTCACTAGCAGAAATTGCTGTCTAAAATTCTGATAATCTTGGCTAACTCGAAGCTGGAAAGAGTCCCTAGCTGATAAGTGTGAGGGAAGGAACTGCAGATGCTGGTTTAAACTGAAGATTGACACAAAAAGCTGGAGTAACAGCAGGACAGGCAGCATCTCTGGAGAGAAGGAATGGGTGATATTTCAGGTCAGATCTGAAGAAGGGTCTCGACCTGACACGTCACACATTTCTTCTCCCCAGAGAAGCTGCCTGTCCTGCTGAGTTACTCCAGCTTTTTGTGTCTATCCCTAGCTGATACGTCCCAGACTAGGGGGTTTGATCTCAGTGTAGGAGTAATAAATAGATTCAATCCTTCAATCATTGTGTATAAACCTTTGGAAATCTCTACCTGGGTGGATCTGAAGACTTATCATTGGGTCTATTTAAATTATCGCTGGGTAGATTTATGGACATTAATGGAATCAAGAAAGATTAGGACTGCTGGAAAATGTCACAGAGACAGCAAATTATTTATTAATGACAGAACAGACTCAAGGGAACAATCGCTTACTTCTGGTCCTATGTTTTCTATTCTTATGTTGGTAACAACAAATAAAGTTTGGGAAGAAAAGTGCATTCAAATATATAATTTAAAAAATGTTACAAATGCTCGCTTGAAACAAATGCTTCACATTTTTGAAGAACTCTGAAGCTGGAACAAAACTTATTTTAGAGATAAATTTTAAATGTTACTTCATGGTTTCAAAGTCTTCCTTGAAAATGGAAACTGACTCTAATTGGGAAAAAATGCCAGAACCAAACAACACGGGTAGAAGGTATTCAATTAGAAATCATTCTCTTGGTGTTGCTAGAAGATAAAGTTGATTGTTTTTATGTCAAAAGCAGAGATGGGGCAGTTGAGATGGAGGTGGCAGAGACAATATCATGAATTAATGTGCACTCAAAGTACGATGACCATTACATATTACCGAATTTAGGCCCAAACTAGCTTAACAATCTCAACATTGGCCGCATATTACTTTCACTTTTAGATGGTAATCATCAAATATTAAAATTCATGCTTTAGATTATTACTTTCTGTCTATGTTCTAGGATGAAGTTGTAGTGTTGAAGCTGCAACCTATCTAATTTTCTCATTGTAAGCCACTTAAGCACAACATTCATAAAGCAGTTGCACTTCACATGAAGTTGATTTTCATCTCGTTATGGGAAAAGTAAGGTAATTTGGGTTTACGGCAGATTAATTATTTGATCATTATTTTCAAAATTCCAATAGATCCCAAAGATTGAAATTGTCAAGATGTTTATTCCTTCTGATACACTATCTAATGATAAAACCGCTATACTTCAGGCTGATCAGCATGTAATGTATGATATTGTCTACTCACTTGTGCATTGGTAAACCTTCTTCCTCCTTGGCATATTGCTTCCACCCTGGTATCATGTGATTTGAGGTGGTCAAGGTGGGCAAGATGGGTGGTTGGCTATTTTATAAATCCACCCCTTCAGTTCCTTCTCACAGCAGTTAGCAAAAGTGTGGCATTTCTTCAAGGAAGATTTGAGCACATCTTCAAAGCTTTTTCTCTGTGTGTCTTCTATTCTTCCATGAAAGCTTAGAATCTGGTGTTAATCCTGCACATGGTGTAGATGACTGATTGTAAGTGGAAACATAAACATTTGGATTAATAAAATGGATCATTAAGAAAATGATGAAATATTTTGCAGGTTTGCAGTATTTGTGGAATTCACTGCCTCCGAAGGCCGACACTGAGAGTTAAATAGAGCTCTTCGGGCTAGCAGAATCAAGGGATATGGAGAGAAGGCAGCAATGGGGTACTGATTGTGGATGATCAGCCATGATCACATTGAATGGCGGTGCTGGCTCAAAGGGCCAAATGGCCTACTCCTGCACCTATATTTTATGTATCTATGTATCTAGGTCAGGTGGCACCTGTGAGAAGAGAAACAGTTAATGTGGGGAAAAGGAATTGCAGATGCTGGTTTATGAAAGAAGACACAAGGCATTGGCGTAACTCAGCAGGTTAGGCAGCATCTCTAGCGAACAGGGGTAGTGTTGTTTTTGTGTCGGGACCCTTTTTCATTCAGTTAATGGTTTAAGTCTAGAATGTTTTGCTGGAACTGGGAAAGAGAGGAAAACATATTAGTTTTCAATAGCATAAAATGTTGAGGAAGGGAGTGGTAGAACAAGGGGAATATCTCTGGTGCAAATAAATCAAATGGGTCTTAAGGGGAAGAGGGTTGGTGGGCAGTTATAATAGAAATTAGAAGCACATTATGCTTCTCTGTCTGTGTAACATGTTAACAGTAGCAAGACCAAGGGGAATGAAGTGGAGGGGGGAGGGTCTAGTCGACCAGATTACACAAATTGAAGAAGAAAACTGAACCAAAATAATGACAGGCAGAAATGGCCAGTTATGTCAGTTATGACACAGATAGAAAAAGTGAATGACCTAAGGTTGAAGAATTCAACAGAATCGAGGGCCGCAACAAACCCAGATGGGAAATGAAATGCTGCTCTTCAAACATTCATTTGACCTTGCTGTAACAGGGCAGGAGGCCACATACAGATAAATCAGAGTGGGAATGGGATGGTGAATTACAGTGCTCTGCTAAATGATAACCCCATCCATGTAGAGGAGAGCATTTTTTGAACACCAAATAGAATACACTATGTTGGAAGTAATTACATTAGATAGGGTTGCATGTAAATCACAGCTACGCCTAAGGATTACTTGGGTCTCTAGATGGAGGGAAGGGAAGAGGCATTGTGTCTTACGTAGTTACACGAAAAGTACCGCAAGAAGGGTCATGGAGTGCTCTGGTGAGCGAGTACATCAGGGAGTTGTGAATGGAGTAATACTTTGGAAATGGTGCAAGGGGAAAGAAGTTGAATATGTGTTTGGTGGTGGAATCTAGTTGGAGCTGTAACTTAATACTGCAAATGTCGGTTTTTGACATAAACTGATGCTGGTTCACTAATCCTTCCCGTGAACTTGAAAGATTTTGCCGAATTGGTGGAATCTCTCAAATGCAATGAGGTAGTTTAGATCTCAGAACCATTGGCAGGATACTGTTACCTGCTCGATCACAAGTATAGTTCCAGTTCTGAGGTTTTAATTTTTGAGTATGCATTTCTTCAATTGCCTGAAGACAATACTTGCACATTGAAGATGCTGCACAAAATGTAAGCTTCAACAAGAGGCAGGCTCCCAAGTTATGGAAAGAGGTCAACAATTTTCACAGTCTTGCAAATAACCTATCTTGTCAGACAGCAATGTTTGACAGCAGGGACAGATTGGAAAGGAACTATGCCCTTTGATATTGAGTGCAAAGTCCATCTTCTCACATGCTTGAGTGAAAGAATAAACAATAAATTGGTGCTCTTCCACCTCTGGAGGTGCAAAGGTCTGAGCAGGACCCACTTTGGCAAATGTTCTGTCTCTTTCTGGGCCCTCCAGCCTGACTCCTGTAGAACATCATGTTTATCGGAAAGAGCCATGGTTTTCAAGGGACATTGGACACTTGCTTCGAAAAAAGAGAGATATGTACAATATTTATAGCAGGCATGGAGTAAATGAGGTACTAGATGAGTATAAAGAATGTAAAAAGAATCTTAAGAAAGAAATAAGAAAAGCTAAAAGAAGATATGAGGCTGCTTTGGCAAGAAAGGTGAAAGTAAATCCAAAGGGTTTCTACAGCTATATTAATAGCAAAAGGCTAATGAGGGATAAAATTGGACCATTAGAGAGCCAGAATGGACAGCTATCTGCAGAGCCAAAAGAGATGGGAGAGATATTTAACAATTTCTTTTCGTCGGTATTCACCAAGGAGAAGAATATTGAACTCTGTGAGGTAAGGGAAAAAAGTTGAGTAGCTATGGAAACTATGAGATTCAAAGAGGAGGAAGTACTGACACTTTTGAAAAAATAAAAGTGGATAAGTCTCCAGGTCTCCAGGTCCTGACAGGATATTCCCTAGGACATTGAGGGAAGTTAGTGTAGAAATAGCAGGGGCTATGACAGAAATATTTCAAATGTCATTAGAAACTGGAATAGTGCTGGAGGATTGACGTACTGCGCATGTTGTTCCATTGTTTAAAAAGGGTTCAAAGAATAAACCTAGCAATTATAGACCTGTTAGTTTCAGATCAGACTATTCAGAAGGCATAGGGACAATGAGCAAATGTGATATATACACTTAACCTTGAGTTAGAAGATTGTGGATTCAAGTTCAACATCAGTGATGTGGCGTGAAAGCTTAGGCATTGCAAAATGCTGCTCTGCTGTATTGTGGTGAATTGAGAATCCACCTATCCTCTCAGGTGGATCTAAAGAGCCCAAGGCAAAATCAGGGGAGTTAACATTGGTGTCCTAACCAAAATGTATCTCTTAATCCACCTTAGGAAAATGTATGAATTGATTGTTTGAATACTGTTGTTGGTTTAAGCTTGCTGTGTACTAATTGGGTGCTGTGTTTCATACATTACAACAGTGACAAAAATGCAAAAATGTATGATTGGCTGTTAGGTGCTTTTGGGCATCTTATAAGGATTGAAAAAGGCAAAATATGAATGTATTTATTTTCCTTCATTAATTTACATGGGAAGTTATTTACTGGTAGATGGACATTTACTATGATGCATCAAAATGAAAGAGCTGAGGTATGTTGCAGACTTTGGGCTGTGTTCTCTGAAGCGAAATAGATTTTTAAATGATTTTCAGGTTCTTAAAAATCATTGAGAACAATTGATGTTTAAACAAGGAAGAAACATTGGACCAAAATGGTCCAAAGAAAACTATGATTCAATTTAAAAAAAATTGAACAAGGAAGAACAAGGAAGAAGAAAAATTGAACAACAAAATTGGAGAGAACATATCTGAAGGTACTTTTAACAACGACACAAATCCTGCAGAATCTAAAGCAGGCTTGTTTCCCAACTACTGATAAGCTTCTATATATTCTAACACCAGATGATCACAGGCTCTGTCCATTTCTAAACTTTGTACTCTTGAATTATCGTGGATGTTGGCATCTCTCGCTACTGGACACACGCCAAAAATACTAATTGCGTATGAACTGAACAATATATTTTGAGGATGCAGTAAATCTCATGACTTTTCACTGATTTGAACAGTGAACAATATGGCAAAGTATAGATAGAGTATAAACACATTGAAAGAGGAATAATATAAAATTGTCCTTCACCTTTAACCATACCAAAAACATTTCCACTTGTGAGAGTCCGAGGTCATGATTATCAGATAATCATTTAAAAAATAATTCAGGGGAAACTTTTCTGCTGGGAGGCATTAGATATGGAATTTGAAACTCAAGGTAGCAGATGAGAAAGATAGCATGGACATATCTAAAGTGAAGTTAGATAAACACATGGGAGTTATAAAGAAGGAGAATTGTATATGGATAGGTTAAAGGGAACACAAGACTACTTACTGTACAGCATATAGCACCATTTGTATGTTTTGCCAAGTGGGCATTTTCAGTTGTGTGCTTCACTCGTTTGGTTGAAATCAGATCAACAAGTTGTTTTATACTGCATTTAAAAGCCAGTTAGTTTGCATAAAATGAAGATTTGTTCAGGAAGAGCCTTCATCTTACAGAAAAAATAGGGTTCTTGGGGTTGAAGATATAGTCAATGTGTGCTTGCCTGGCAGTTTATTAATGTGCAGGTAGAGTTAAGATTCCTTTATTTTTCCCATTTTTCAGGTTTGATTGTATGCTGCTGTGCAGGTCAATTAATAGTGAAGACAGGCACAAATGCCTTTGATGAAATCTGGAGCAAAAGCAAAACAAACTGTTGGAGATCCCAGTGGGTCATGTAGCATCTGTGGAGGATAATGGACTGTCAACACTTTGGGTCAAGACCCTTCCTTTGGAAGAGAGTGAATCTCGCAGGAATAAGCAAAAGTGTCCAGGATCATTGATTGTCTGCCCCCCCTCACATCTCTCGTCACATAACCTCTGTTCTATTTAATTGCCCAGCTGGTATTGGTCAAAGTCAAACAAACTTTATTGTCATTTAGAAATACATCGATATATTCAGTTCCAAACGAAATTCCGTTGCATTTGGCTCCCTGTGCAACACGATAATTAACAGAAGGATAAACATGGATAAAATGGATAAAAAGGATAAAAGGATAAATAGACAATGGTGGCAGCCCATTACATGGCATTCAGGAGTCTGATGGCTCGTTGGAAGAAGCTGTTGCAGAACCTTGATGTTCTGCTCCTTATGCTACGATATCTTTTGCAAAGTGAACAGTCCGTGATGGAGATGTGTGGGGTCTTTTATAATACTGCTGGCCTTAAACACGTAATGTTTGGTCGCAATATCCCCGATTGAGGGGAGAGAGGTCCCGATGATTTTTTCCGCTGTCCTCACCACTCTCTGCACGGACTTCCAGTCAGAGGCTTTACAGTCCCCAAACCAGACAGAGTTGGTGTTGCTATTAGTTTATTATTGTCACCATGATACTGTGAAAAACTGTTTGCTATTTATCCAGGCAAATCACATTGTTCATGAGTAAATTAGTACAATCAATCCAAAACATCAACTACTCCTTTTCTCCAGAGGTGCTGCCTGACCTGTTGAGGTACTACAGATTGTCATGTCTATCTTAGGTTTAATCCGGCACCTGCAGTTCTTTCCTACACAATCAAGTTATGCACAAGTACAACAGGTAGTGCAAAGAGAAAAGTACCAGTGTACAGAATATATTGTTATATTGTTACTGCTTTGTAACGCATCTGGCATTGCGTATGTAAGTAAGTAAGTAAGTAGGTTTATTGGCCAACTATTCACATACAAGGAATTTGTCTTGGTGCTCTGCCCACAAGTAACAACATGACATACAGTGTCAGTTGTGAATGACACTAACATTAATAATAATAAGACATTACTGATAAAACACCATTGATCAAGCATGTGAACCAACAAAATACCAGATCAAAGGGAGGCTACAGATTTTTGGCTGCTGACTAGAGCAACTACTCGTGGATAAATAATTACAATAAAGGTGACAACAAAGTATTCCATTCCATTCCATGGATTTCACAAATTATTCCAACTAATCTGCTTAAACTCTCTTGGAATGTCCATACTGGGATAAGGCTTCCTAACCCCACTTTTACATCATGATGAGGGTGAAATCCAGCATCACTTACTTAGTTAAGGCCAACCAAATTAATGTAGGATCTTTCAGATTAAGTAAACTTAAAGTAAAGTAATATCATTCATTTCCACTAACTTGGAATTTGAATTTTGCTCAGTGATGTATTTTTAATCCCGCAATCAATATATTAATTTATCCACAATCATTTATCACCAGATATCAGAAGAGAACAAGCATAGCTCTTCATGTGTTTGCCCACATTAACTGAAGCCACAACTGCTGGAAATTGTATTTGTGCGTGATGTGACTATCAAAATAAATTAGTACTACCAATGCAACACGGCTTAAAGCTTTGTATTAAAGATACTGTCCTTGAGTTGAACATTTCCTTCCAATAATTCTGCAAAACATCTTTATTGATTATTATCTCAAACACAGAGAAAGCCTAAATAACTGTGAACATTATTGATTTCAAAGGAAAGAAAATAGCAGTTAGCATCTAAGCATAAATTAGTGTGCCCTGTAGCTATTTGGTTAAAGCCTATATAAGTGTTTGCTAGTAAAAAGATTAGATATGAGCTTTAATGACAACATATTAGTGAAGCATTCCAAACTGAGTTTAAAGTCTAAAAGTGTATTTGAATGCCTCCGAAAATTCATATTTAAAGGATTCAAAGATTTAAAAAAGAAATAAAGATTGTTTTGCCAAGCTGGAACCATCCACATTGAGCTGGGGGTAAGGTCCATCTAATTCATTAATTTGATTGATTATGGGAGCTTTAGCAAACAACAAGCTTAAAATCAAACCAAATATATATTTTTTTTAATTGCGCATCTGCCAAACTATTCACAGATGGACTTTTTTTTATAACACTTCATTCAATGAACAACAAATATATGCACTGGAACATAATCTGTTGTTTGTCGATATCTAGATTTGGATTCCATAGCGCAGTAATTGAAACCTAGAAAATAGGTGCAGGAGTAGGCCATTCGGCCCTTCGATATTATCATGGCTGATAATCATGGCTGAACAGTACCCCGTTCCTGCTAAATGGAGTAATGATCAATCTGCGAGCATATCCACAATGTTTACCTGGACAGAAGACAACAATGTTATATAATGTAGGTGCAAAATTAGTATTAAATTATTCCAATAGAGGACAGGAGGCCCTGGAGTGGCCTCATCAGACACAGAGCATGCAGTGTTCAAATAAAACAGTTAGGCTGCTTGTGGATGATACTCAGTCACTTCTGAGTTTGATACTTGCTCTTGGGCAGCTTGGGGTCTTTATTAGGCTCAAAGTAAAACTGGCATTAGTGTTATGCAATGAGCTTTGATAAAGGAACATGAGGTTAATGAGCCATTAGGAGGTAGTGACCATAATATGGTCAGGTTTAATCTACAATTGGAGAGGAAGACGGATAGATCAGAGGTCTCGGTGTTACAGTTGAATAAAGGGGACTATGGGGCCATGAGGGAGGAGCAGGCCAAAGTTGACTGGAAAGATACCCTAGCTCCCCTGACCCAAAATTAATTATATTTGGGGTTTCAGATTCAAACCAAACTTTAACAGCAAATCAAAGAAATTTTCTGGATTATTGTTTAATAATTGGAAAAATATTAATATTAAAATTTTGGAAGGGACCATTACCCCCTACAATTAAAATGTGGACAGTGGAAATGTTTGAGACGTTACAACTGGAGAGAATTGAGCTTTTTGAACAAATATGGTCTCCATTCACTGATTATATGAAGGGGTAGCTGGGCTCGGCTTTGAAACTGAATAAGTACCCGGTGGGAAGATCAAACAGAAATGTTTAATTTCAGATTTATATACTTGTCTCTATATATTATAATTAGAAATTGTTCCATTCATTGATAAGATGTATACTGTTTTATTTTCCTCAAGTATAATAATTGTTTACTAGTTATAGGGTTTTTTTTTAAATTATTATTATTTTTATTTTTTATTTTTTTATTTTTCCCTTTTAATCAAATATAATCATATTCTTCAAATTACTCACTATTCTTTCTTTATGCTTTTTTTCTTTTTCTCTTTTTCATACTATAAAAAATGGAGGCATATATCCATGGTTTGGTAATATTTATATAATTTTGGAAAGATGTATTAATTATATCTGAAAAAATTGTTATATTATTTGTAATATGTATGGCCTCTAATAAAAATCTATTTAAAAAAAAGAAAGATACCCTAGCTGGAATGACAGTGGAATAACAATGGCAGGTATTTCTAGGAATAGACAATAGACAATAGACAATAGACAATAGACAATAGGTGCAGGAGTAGGCCATTTTGCCCTTCGAGCCAGCACCACCATTCAATGTGATCATGGCTGATCATCCCCAATCAGTACCCCGTTCCTGCCTTCTCCCCATATCCCCGATCCCGCTAATTTTGTGAGCCCTATCTAGCTCTCACTTGAAAGCATCCAGAAAACCTGCCTCCACTGCCCTCTGAGGCAGATAATTCCACAAACTCACCACTCTCTGTGAGAATAATACAGAATGTGCAGGATCAGTTCATTCCTAGGAGGAAGAAAGATTCCAAGGGGAGTAAGGGGCGACCGTGGCTGACAAGGGATGTCAGGGACAGTATTTTTTTAAAAAGTACAACGTAGCAAAGATGAGCGGGAAGCAAGAGGATTGGGTAATGTTTAAAGAGCAACAGATGATAATTAAAAGACAATATGGGGAGAAAAGATGAGGTACGAAGGTAAGCTAGCCAAGAATATAAAGGAGGATAGTAAAAGCTTCATTAGGTATGTGAAGAGGAAAATAATAGTTAAGACCAAAAGAAATGGCAGATGAGTTGAACAGATACTTAGGATCTGTCTTCACTAAGGAGGATACAAACAATCTTCCTGATATAGTAGTGGCCAGAGAATCTGGGGTGACGGAGGAACTGAAGGAAATCCACATTAGTCAGGAAATGGTATTGGGTAGACTGATGGGACTGAAGGCTTATCAATTCCCAGGGCCTGATGGTCTGCATCCCAGGGTACTTAAGGAAGTGGCTCTAGAAATCGTGGATGCATTGGTGATAATTTTCCAATGTTCTATAGACTCTGGATCAGTTCCTGTGGATTGGAGGGTAGCTAATGTTATCCCACTTTTTAAGAAAGGCGGAAGAGAGAAAACAGTGAATTATAGACCAGTTAGCCTGACATCGGTGGTGGGGAAGATGTTAGAGTCAATTATAAAATATGAATTCTTCGCGGAAATCATGCTTGACTAATCTTCTGGATTTTTTGAGGATGTAACTAGGAAAATGGACAAGGGAGAGTCAGTGGATGTAATGTACCTGGACTTTCAGAAAGCATTTGATAAGGTACCACATAGGAGATTAGTCGGCAAAATTAGGGCACATGGTATTGGGGGTAGAGTGCTGACATGGATAGAAAATTGGCTGACAGACAGGAAACAAAGAGTAGGGATTAACGGGTCCCTTTCCGAATGGCAGGCAGTGACTAGTGAGGTACCACAATGCTTGGACCGCAGCTATTTACAATATACATCAATGACTTGGATGAAGGGACTCAAAGTAACATTAGCAAATTTGCAGATCACACAAAGCTGGGTTGCAGTGTGAACTGTGAGGGGGATGCTACGAGAATGCAGGGTGACTTGGACAGGTTGGGGGAATGGGCAGATGTATCGCAGATGAAGTTTAATGTGGATAAATGTGATGTTATCCACTTTGGTATAAAAAACAGGAAGGCAGATTACTATCTAAATGGCATCAAGTTGGGAAAAGGGGAAGTACCACCGGATCTGGGGATTTCATCAGTCTATGAAAGTAAGCATGAAGGTACAGCAGGCAGTGAAAAAAGCGAATGGCATGTTGGCCTTTCTAACAAGTGGAGTCGAGTATAGGAGCAAAGAGGTCCTTCTGCAGTTGTACAGAGCCCTAGTGAGACCACACCTGGAATATTGTGTACAGTTTTGGTCCCTTAATTTGAGGAAGGACATTTTTGCTATTGAGGGAGTGCAACGTAGGTTTACAAGGTTAATTCCTGGGATGGCAGGACTGTCAAATGCTGAGAGAATGGAGCGACTGGGCTTGTACACTCTGGAGTTTAGAAGGGTGAGAGGGGATATTATTGAAACATATAAGATTGTTAAGGGTTTGGACACACTAGAGGCAGGAAACATGTTCCCGATGTTGTGGGAGTCCAGAACCAGAGGCCACAGTTTAAGCCATTTACAACGGAGACGAGGAAACACTTTTTCTCACAGAGAGTTGTGAGTATGTGGAATTCTCTACCTCAGAGGGCGGTGGAGGCCAGTTCTCTGGATATTTTCAAGAGAGAGCTAGATAGGGCTCTTAATGATAGCAGAGTCAGGGGATATGGGGAAAAGGCAGGAACGGGGTACTGATTGGGAATGATGAGCCATGATCACATTGAATGGCGGTGCTGGCATGAAGGGCCGAATGGCCTACTCCTGCACCTATTGTCTATTGTCTATTGCCTATTGTTATTTACTCTCAACCAATGTGGGTTGTGTGGGCTCCATAGAGAATTATCGTGGGTTTGTATTTTTGGAGAGAAATGTGAAGTTGCTTTGTCAAATGGAGAATAGGGATGGTGTTCAGGAAGGAACTGCAAATGCTGGTTTACACCAAAAACAGACACAAAATGCTAGAGTAACTCAACGGTTCAGGTGGTATCTCTGGAGAAAAGAAGGAGGAATAGGAAGAGCAAGAAACATCACTTATTCCTTTTCTCCAGAGACGCTGCCTGACCCGCCGAGTTACTCCAATATTTTGTGTCTATCTTCGATGCAAATGGTGAATCTAAATGGGATGAAATCTCTGTACTTCTAGATTTCATTAATAATTTTGGATAATCTGCTTTAAAATTCTTCCGAATCCAAGAATGGCCAATTTCTAACCAGGATGGAAGCTTTTAACAAATTAATATTGCCATTTTCCATTTGCACTGATTATTTAACCTGTGTTTACAATAAAAGGTACATTTTTTTAATGGGACTACTGGATTATTATAGTTAAACTTTTGAATGTTAATTGTCACATAATTACTGGAACTTCTAATTAGTCTAGAGTTCAATGACTACTTTTTACTCTGAAATTTCACTTCTCAATGTCACATGTAATCTCCCAGTGAGGGAAAAACACTTACAGGAAGTTCATCTCTGGAGGCACAGAAGTGTGGAATCAGCTTTATTGCGCTGTTTGCAGTTCAGTGCATTTCCAGCATGAATTATATTCATACATTTTATTATATTATAAAGCTGTGACAAATGCTGAATACATAATGCAGGTGGTTATCAAGCATGAAAGGATGTGGGCCGAGAATCAGGGTGGCATTTTTGGATACGTAGATGCACAAGTTCAGCATAATTTTTTTTAAAGGTGTCTCTGACAAAGTCAGCATTCAACGTTCAAATCAAATTGGCCTTTAACATACCATTTCAGAGTCATCCATATTGGTCTAATGACAAATAGAGATGAGAATATAGAAAATAGACCAAAACAGCGCAGCACGAGAACAGGCTCTTTGGCCCACAATGTCTGTGCCAAACATGATGTTAAGACCAAATGTTATCGGACTACACATAATCTATATCCCTCAATCCTCTGCATATTCATATACCTGTCCAAAAGGCTCTTAAATGCCACCCAAATCACCATCCCCGGCAGTGCGTTCCAGGTAGTTATTAAACTCTGTTTTTAAAAAAAAATGCCTTTAAATCTCCTTTAAACTTCATTCCGCTCATATTAAACCTATGGCCAAAAGTAATTGAAGTGGATAGGCATGCAGATTTACTTTCTAAAAGATATTACAAGGCCAGATGGATTTTTTGAACAATTTAGTGGTTTCATGAATACCATCACTGACATTAACATTATTTTTTAAATTGCAGTGTTTACTCAGTTAGCTGAATGCAAATTCGCCATCTGCCATAAGGGGGTTTTGATTTGTGTCAATCGTCAATCCAGTTTCTGTTTTGCTAATCCAAAAAACTTTCATCCCTATTAGTCACTTAATTACACTGATGAAGTAAAATGTAAGCTTGTTCTCCACACAGGCTGAGCCAGTCAGGTTGTAAGCATTTTTCTTCTACCCAATCCTCCGGTAAGGCAGATATGGATCAGTATTCAGTCTTGCACTATGTAGGCCAATGCAGAACAGGATAATTGATGGTGTGTCCCATCCAACATTTTGCTTTAATCTTGAGGGAAGAAACAGAAAGGACAGGGTGACAGATCTCTCCTCACAAAACCAATAAGAAATATATCGACTAACTACTGGCAGATTCTCCAGCTCAGCCCATCTTAACTCCATCTTATGAATAGAAAACAGCACAATCACTGGAAAGCTGTTCTGTACAATCATAATTGTTTCTATTCCTTCTAAATCGTAATGTGGTTACGAGTGAGAAACAGGATGGAACATTGGAGTTGGAGTTAGATTGCAAATGCTCTGCATGGAAGAAATATAGAAGGAAAGGGATGGGGGATGGGGAAAGTGATTAATTGTTGTGCTTGCTGGTGGCCCTTAGGGAAGAGAGGGGAGAGAAAGGGAATGGGGAAGGGTGTTGGTAAGTAAGTTACCTATAACTGAAGAATTTTAGCCAAGCAGAAAATGATGTGCTGTTCCTCTAGTTGACACGTGGCATCCTACACATTAGGGACAATTTACTGATGGCTCCTCACACTGCACTGGATCATTTGGACAATAAAATCACAAAGATCAGGATGTGGTTCATACACTACAGCTCCATGTTTAACACCATCATTGCCTCCAAATTTGTTACCAAGGGCATAGAACTGGGTCCCTGCGCATCCCTCCGCAACAGGATCCTACACTTCTTCATCAAAAGGACACAATCAGTATGTATAGTAAGATTAAATGAGAACTTACCAGTTTGAAGTTTGATCTTTATTTTATGAGGAGTTACGATGAGCGATTATGTGAAGAACCCCGCCAATCGGCATGCGCGTCAATCTTCAAAGCAGCGGTGTGTAATCTCAGAAGAACAATAATTGAAGTATTATAGGAAGATTATAAACCTAGAACTACCAGATGAGATTCGTGATATGATGGTTGGGAGCGGTAGGCACGTAATCCTCATCGTAACTCCTCATAAAATAAAGATCAAACTTCAAACTGGTAAGTTCTTGTTTAATCTTATTATTTTTCTTCGGAGTCACGTGAGTGATTCTGTGAGGATTTCAAAGATGTGTGATTTCACACCGATTCAAATCCAGGCATCTCACACTGCAATCAGTTGATTCAGGAGGAGTGAATATTAGCAATACTTCGAGACATGATACTGATTAACATGTTAATGCTTTAATTCACAACTAAACAAATATACAATAGCGACTCCTCTCTCCCAGGGAGCAGCTATGAAACAGAACTTAAAACAGATGGGCGAACACCCTGGATTCAACAAGCGACTTATGAAAAAACCTTTGAAAAGTCAATTCATTTGACCATCCTGCAGCCGTGAGGATATGGTCTAGAGGGACGTCCGTTGCCCTTGCTGCTGACATTGATGCCGCCCTGGTGGAGTGAGATTTTAAATTGTCAGTATTAACTCCTGCACACCCCAACACATGTTTCAGCCATCGTGAAATGGTCTGAGCTGACACTTTCATATGTGGCTTTTTGTGGCTAATAAACAATGCTTCCTCAGAGCCTCTAAGGCTCTTCGTGACTTCAATATAACGCCACAAGTGCACCACTACACACAGGCGTCAATCCGTGGGATAAGCTGACAGTACAAACTTGAATCCGGACACCCCTGGTCTGCTTTGTTTAATTAGATAATAGATGTAAAATTTAACAACATTCTATGATGACACCATCCTGTCAGGCGCAGTTTGTGCAAGGTCTGAAACCTTTGCGCTGATACGAGTGCCACGAGCATAACCAAGTTAAGAGTAATCTTTGTTAAGGACAAGAATCCCATGACTGTATCCCATTGACGAAGCTGCATCAGTACCATGCTTACATCCCAGATTTCAGAATACCTAGGCCTGGTGGGATTAGAATTAAAAACACCCTTCATAAATCTGGAGATTAACGGATGACATCCTACATACTGACGTTCTGACCCCCAGCATAGGTACGAGGACAAGGCACTCCTGGCACTGTTGATGGCACTATAGCTCAACCCTTCATCGAAATGTAACTTGGACAGAAATTCGAGCACATCTGGGATGGAGGCTGTGTGTTATGTAATGTTCCCGTGTAAACAAAATTCCTCACATTTCCTGACATGAGAGGTGTACTGCCTTTTCATACTATCCATCCACAACGCTGTGATGACATCCATGGTCCGATTGGATAGTCCCAGACTCAGATATGGCCTTCTTAAAATCTGCAAATCAACAAATTTAGATATCATACAACGGGTGTTGACCTCTAGTCACAGGGTGCACCAATAGATTATGATGTTTTGGAACCATCATAATAGGCTGTGTAATAATGCCTGAAATCAGAGGGAACCATGGCTGTGTAGGCCAATCGGGTACCACCGGAGTCCTGCTTGATCTTAGTTAAGCACTGACTGATGAGGCAGAAGGGGGGAAATGTATATAAAAACATTCCGCCCCAGTGCAATGAGAAAGCATTCACTCATGAATGCCTGTGACACTCGTATCAGCGCAAAGGTTTCAGACCTTTGTAACTGCCCCTGGGTCTGGTTCCCATGAAACATACTTCAGTACCTGGTGATTAAGTCTGGATGCAAACAAATCAATATATGGCATCCCATACCAGAGAACAATTTCATTAAATACATCATGATCCAACATCCACTCAGTGTTGTTGTTGAATTTGCATGACCTGGTGTCTGCCACCATATTGAATCCACCTGGCAAGTATATAACCATATAACCATATAACAATAAGTAGACAACTGAAATCCAAATTTTTAATGAACCAGTGCCAAATAAGGTTAGCCAATCCGTCACAAGATTTCAACTTGATTCCACCCATGTGATTAACATACGCCACTGCCGTGGTGTTGTCAATCTGAAGCTGAACATGTAAGTGATGCTTAGTGGTACAGTAAGCTTTGAGCCCATAAAATGCTCCTAAAAGCACTAAATAATTAATTCCATGTGATTGGAGAAGCAACGCCTCATGCATATTCCATCTGCCTCCACAGCTAGACCTGGTATCAGTAGCACCCCAACCTAGGGCACTAACATTAGTCTGCGAAACAACTGAAGGTGTTTCGATCAAAATCTTTCTAGAACAATTTGAAATGTTTCTTATCCACCACTGTACTTCTGTAATAGCTTCAGATGGTAAGTGCATGGGTCGATTGAAATGACCTGCATGTATTCTAAGTGCCTGTACCTTTGCCCTCTGTAAATGTCGGTAATATTAAGGTCCATATTGCACAGCTGGAAAGGCAGCTACCAATTTAGCAATTAAGCTGGCCACCTGTTTAATTAAACGTGATTGCTTCCCCAAGAGCTTGATACAGCCTTCAATTAAATCTAATCTCTTGCCCTTGGGCAGAGTCACACATGTGAATTGAATCAACTGGGAATCCCAAGTAGTTAATTGTGTAAACTGGCACCAATTTTGATTCAGCAGGGTGGATAATGAACCCAACCGCTCAAGAGTTTAACAGCTGAAACTGATAACGGCTGCCACAAAGGTGTTTCCAATTATTAAGATGTCATCCAAATAGGTCATTACAATATGGTGCTGTGACCATAGTAACCCCAGTACTGGTTTTAGCAGCTTGGTAAACAAGCGAGGGGCTGAGGTTAACCCATTAGGCAGTGCTCTAAACTGCCATAATTGCCCCCATCCAGCTAAATTTTGAATATCTCCAATACTCTTTATGAAGAGGCAATGAATAATATGCATCTTGAAGATCTATACATGCCATATAACACCCTCTGGAAAACAATTGCTTGGCAGTAGCAAACGTTTCCATTTTTAAATGATTATACTGCACAAATGGATTAAGTCCTGTCAGGACCAAAATAATTCAACACCCACCATCTTTCTTTGGTCTAGGAAACACATTTGATACGAATTGATGAGTTTGATAAACTGTCTTCTCAATTACACATTTAAAACATTATTTTGCTATTTCAGCTTGAATCTCCAAATTCTCCCGTTGTGAGAAAATGAGTGCCACACTCTGGCTTGTGCTGGGTGGGTGGACACAGGTTGGGAATAAAGTCAATTTGAAACCCTTGTATACTCTGCAGTATAAACATGTTTGATGTTATTGTACACCATTCTTTGAGAAACATGTGCAACCTCCCCCCAACTGGTAGGTAATTCTCACTCAATATGTTTCAACAAGCACCAGACCCACCTACCTCCATGGCTACCGGTGGAGTTCTGTGTCCCCTGGCTCTGGATGTAAAAGGCATGTTTGCCTGTGCTCCTGCTGGAGTGCGCCAGCTGTGTACATTAAATGGCCGGCTTCGTCCTTGTCCGGACCCGGTTTCAGCAAACCGTTTGTAAGGATACTGTAGCCGAAGGGTTCTGCTGGTCACTGGTGCCATGATGAGCCCAACGGTTTTTGCCTCTTTGCGAGGTCTTCCCCGAACAATAAGTTTGGCTGCTGGATGTTAGGCTACACAGGGCAGCGAACCTTGGGTTAATGGTAGGGCGGATGGCGCTCTTTCTAAGGCAGTTAATTACAAAGTGCACATTGCACATGAGAGCCATGGCATCCTACTGAACTTCAGTCAGGAGCCCACCATCCACCGACCTACCAAAAGCCATAATGCCGGCTGCGAGCAGGTTCAGCACCCGTTGCAGTTTTAACTCCTGCGCTTGGATGCCTAGTCCCATATGGCCCCAAATGGCATGGTTGACGGCCGGCACTTTGAGCAGCATACAATTTTCTGGGGGGATCATATTTTTTGGCCATTGTATCCATGGCCAGTTCATGAAGCTGGTGCAAAGCCATGTAATTTATACTGGCAGCCATCTCTTCCCCCAGCGGCTCTCTAGAGTCTATTGGGTTGGCAAACCTGGCCGCCAGGAATGGAACCTCTGGCTCTTGCCCTTCGTCCCGTGGTGCAGCCTCCAACGCTAAGCCCTCAAAGTCGGTGTCAGAATCGTAATGACCCGGTATACTCTCCTCCTCCAAGAGGGGGATACTAGGCAGCCCAGTAGGTGCTGCTGGCATGGGCTCTTGGAGAGGCCGGCGCTCTTGATGGAGCATCCTCTCCAATACTCATTCTACAGTATCCATTCTTGAGGGAGAACCCTCCCGACCAGACTCGTCCGAGTCTATCGGCCGGACAGACTTTCAAGTGGCCTTAAGCCCCTCCGGCGCAGCCACGATGCTCTCCGACACCAAGTCTGTAGTCGTTGGCCTCACTACTAGTGACTCTGTAGGTGAGCTAGGCGGCCGCCCGCTACCCGCACTCCCACGGGCATTAGACACTTTTGCTACGGCTCACCTTGCTGCTAACGACTTCTTCATGCTTGAACTTGCCCTCCTGTAACAAGATTTAACAAGCGCAGAAAATCGACCTCCAACAAGTTTGACACTTACCTGAGGCTTTTTAAACTTACCGCTGGAGAAGCGCTGCTCCTCCCAGCCGGTCACTGCGCCATGCGTCAGACGTAATGACGCGCATGCCAACTGGTGGGGTTCTTCACGGAATCACTTACGTGACTGCGAAGTAAAATTGGCAGCAACACTTCCTGATTGTTAACCATCAGCACAGGAGCAGCTCCAGTGTGATCAGCCCCCTGTTCTACTCGCCCTATACTCATGAGTGTATAGGCAGAAACACAGTTCCAACTGCATCATTAGATTCACCAATAACGCCACCGTCATTGGACAAACTACAGATGTCAAGTCTGAGTACAGGAGGCAGATTGATCAATCGACCAAACGATGCCCGAACGACATACTTGTCTCAACATCAGTAAAATCAAGATTGTTGACTCAGAAAAGGAAGGCTGAGGATCCAAAAAAAACTGTCCTCATCAATGGACGGTGTTGGAGAGAGTCAAAAGCTAAAAATTGTTGTGTCTGCATATTTCCTGACGAAGTACATTGTACCCAGTACTTTTGTCCTGGACCCAGTACATTGGTACTATCATAAAGAAAGCCCCTCAATGCCTTTACTTCCTTAGAAGATTGAGGACATTTGGTATGTCAACAAATGCTCTCTTGAACTTGTACAAGTGTACAGTAGAGAGCACATTAACTGGTCGCATCACGGCCTGGTTCAGCAACTCACGCTCTGAGGAACAAAGGAGATTGGAGAAAGTGATGTACACTGCCCAGTACAGCACAAGTATTGACCTCCCCACCATCAATGGGATCTACAGGTGTCGCTACCTCAAAAAGGCACCCAGCATCATCGGAGACCCACACGACCCTGGCTACACTCGCATCTCTTTCCTGTTTTAATTTAAGATTTATTTTTTTTTGCTTTTCCATAAATAGAGTTCCCTATTCTAGCAACGTTAATATTTTTGTCCCTCTACAGTTATAAACATAAACTATGAAAATCCATTATAGTCCTTTAGGGCCAAATGGCCTGCTCCTATGCAGTGACATTAATTGGAATGTTGCTTTCCAGTTTATTCAACGTTTTCTGTATGCTCACACACATCAAATAGAACATTTTAAAGATGAACACAATGCTAATTTTTATTTGTTTTGAACAAACAATCCCCATGCACAAACAATTTTGGCATGCTGCACTGCATATTTAGCATGTGATTTTTTTAATGAGATCCACAAGTCATATAACCGAATGACTGATGAATTCAATTTACACTACCCTTCGTTACTAAATGCCTCTGGCACACTTCACTAGCAGAGCATTACCCAAGGGTTTGCCATCCCATGACATTTGTCACAGAGAGACTTAAGAAAGAATAAACATAAATATTAGAGGGGGGAAATGATTTAAATTATCAACACAGGGAATTGATAAGCAGCAATGGGAAAGGATTGATGACAGCTTTGTGTAAACCAAAGTGAATTGGGTTAATTTGTTTCTTAGAAAATCTTGTTTATTGTAACAAGTCATGTATTTTCCCTAGTTAGTTTAATTACTGTTTCTATTGCTTCAAAGCTGATTTTTTTTTCACTTAACCCAATTTCTCTGTTAACTAAAAATGCACTGGGAAACTGTGACTGGCATCAAGGTCATTTTATAATTTTCATCAGAATGCATCCTTTCCAGTTTCCAGAAATCACTAGAAATTCTCCACTGACTACTTCCCTTTCCCTGAAATCATGGCCATCAATCAGTTTCTTGACACTTTTACACCTTTGTTGGCACAAACTGAAACCCTTTTACTTTCCTTGTACAAAACTTAAGCTACACTTATTTAGTCTTATATTTAATTTCCTCTTTTTCCTCTCATTTTCCTACTTCTCCTTTTATTTAATTTCTCTATCATTGTTTCATTCATTTATTTAATTTCCCCATCCCTCAACACTCTCTCTGTTATCACAACTCAGCCCTTTCCCCTTTCCCTTTATCTTCCTCTCTTTTGCTCTCTTTTCCCTCCTTACTCTTCTCACTCTTACTTCAATGTAGCTTCACTCTCTTCCCTCCCCAGTGACTTGCCATCTCTCTCCTTTCACTCTCCCATCTATCTTTTTCCCAGTCTCTCTTTTGTTCCTCCTCTTACTCATTCCTCCTTGTTTATCCTCTCCCTCTCTCTTCTCGCCCTTCACTCCCTTTCTCAAATTCTCATTCTTCCTTTTCTTTCTCTAGCTTTTCTCTGCACTTTGGATCTTCTATTTCTTTCATCTCTTTTTCCATCACCCTCCTTATTTCCCTGCTCTCTGCTTTACCTTTTCACAAATATGCTTTTGTCAAGGAGTCAGCTAGATGACTTGCAGCTGTTTAGTGACTCATGCCTGAATATTCTCCATTTTACTAGTTACTGCTTTGAAATGTTCCTATTTAGATCTAACCATCTGTTTCAGGGGCGTAGTGCATCTACAACATTACAATTGATCCCCAGATAGCATACCATACAATTATTTGTCTCCCATTTAGTTGCATTATTTTGTGCAATATTTTCACATATTAGATTATAGTTGATTCTCAGTAGATGCTTCTTAGATTAAAATGGTCCAGAATACATCCCTAAAGAGATTTTAAGAGGATGTGGAAGACCTTATTGAGTGGGCAAGAACATGGCAGATGGAATATCATGTGGAAAATTGTACGGACAATCACTTTGATGAACATAACAGAAAACAAACCCAACATCTATATAATTAAATATAGACCACTTCCTGTTTATGCTGTATATTGATTTAAGAAAAAACGCTATCACTTATGGCAGTGATTTTAAGCCATCTTACTCAGTCCCCCTCCACTCATCGGATGCAGAGGATTTTCCCATCGATGAAAAATATAAGAATTGTTAGTGTTTAAAAAATGTTGAGATTCTCTCTCCTGTCAATCACTGCAATGAAGGCCACGCCCCTTCTGGGGGTGGGGGAGGAGCTATAAAACCCAGAAGTTTGGGCATGGCTCTATTGCTGCAACATGGCGAGTGAGAGGTCACAACGCTCAATCTGAGCTGTGAATCAACTGAACACTGAATGTCTTCTAAACTGTCAGTGTGGTTTTATGTGCCTATAGTGTCTACCTGGGAGTGCCCTTAATGTGGTTTGAAAATGTGTTTGTTTTCAAAATGTGGTTGGTTTGAATATGTGGTTGGTTTGAAAATGTGGTTGGTTTGAAAATGTGGTTGGTTTGAAAATGTGGGCGGTTTGAAAATGAATGTTTGAAAATGAACTTTGCAAATGAATATTTGGTTTGAAAATAAAGTTTGAAAATGAAAATGTGGTTTGAAAATGAAGTTTGAAAATGAAAATGGGGTTTGAAAATGAAGTTTGAAAATGAAAATGTGGTTTGAAAATGAAGTTTGAAAATGAAAATGTTGTTTGAAAGATCAGACTGTATTTACTGCAAAAGTCTTGCTCATTCCGTGATGTGGTGGACAGGTCATGCTGAACAGTGCATAATTTCTGGTGAGTGCAGAGGTCGTGTTGAATGCAGAAGTGTTGCTGACCGTGGAACGCCCAGAGTGGAGAAGCCACTTGAGCCATTTGAGTATTCAAAAATGTTTGCTGCCATATATATGGTGTGTGTGTGTGTGTGTGTGTGTGTGTGTGTGTGTGTGTGTGTGTGTGTGTGTGTGTGTGTGTGTGTGTGTGTGTGTGTGTGTGTGTGTGTGTGTGTGTGTGTGTGTGTGTGTGATTGTGGTGTGTGGTATGTGGTGTGTGTGAGTGAGGTGGAGGGTTTGTGTGTGCAAGGTGGAGGATGTGAGTGTGTGAGGTGGAGGGTGTGTGTGAGTGTTCAATAAATACCAAATAGTACAAATAATATAGTATTTTGTAGTTCAGAGTATATTTGCTAGTGTTTAATAGCCTGATGGCTGTCAGGAAGAAGCAGTTCCTGAATGAGTGTGAATGCATGTGTGTGTGAGTGCATAAGTGTGCACTGTGCTTGAAATGATGTGTAATTGGATTTGCAGGCCTGCACTCTGCTTGGAGTGCTGTGAGGTTTGATGCTGCCTTCAATCTGCTTGGAGTGCTGTGAAGTTTGATGCTGCCTTCAATCTGCTTGGATTGTTGTGAGGTTGGAATTGTCACCTGCACTCTGCTTGGAGTGCTGTGAGATTGGACTTGCAGCCTGCACGATGCTTGGAGTGCTGTGAGATTGGACTTGCTGCCTGCTCTCTGCTTGGAGTGCTGTGATGTTGGAATTGCTGCCTGCTCTCTGCTTGGAGTGCTGTGAGGTTGGACTTGCTGCCTGCACTCTGCTTGGAGCGCTGTGAGCTTGGACATGCTGCCTGCTTTCTGCTTGGAGTGCTGTGAGGTTGGACTTGCTGTGAGGTTAGACTTGCTGCCTGCACTCTGCTTGGAGTGCTGCGAGGTTGGACGCTGCCTGCTCTCTGCTTGGAGTGCTGTGAGATTTGATTTGTGGCCTGCACTTAGCTTCAAGTGCAGTGAGATTGGATTTGCAGGCCTGTACTGAATGATGACTTTTGAAGTAAATTCTCAGATATTCTTTGTTAAAATTTGACCACTCAATCTCTCGATATTAAAATTTTATTTTTTTTTAATCAACAGCAAAGAGTTATCAAGAGGCAGTGAGCAGCAGAACACAACAAGAGACACAACAAGAAATAACTTGTTATTCACATTTTTAAATTTAATAAATCATTTTTCTACTTGCAATGCTGCATATTCTTCATCACAATGGGAACCTAATAGACAGGAATGGCTGCATTGTTGGAAAGCCACTAAGAGTGCATGGGGGGAGGTTGAGGGGAGATGGACTCAATTCAGATCCAGAATGATGCGACACCCACCATCTTTCTTTTGTGTAGGGAATATATTAGACACAAATTAGTGAGATTGATGAAAACATTTCTCAATTACACCTTTTTTTAGTTAGTTTTCAATTTCAGCTTCAACATCTAAAGACTGTTGTTGTGAAAAACACTATGTCCATTTAGGTGTATGCTGTGTGGGTGGACATAATTTGAAAATAAACTAAATTCGTAAGCCCAGTATACTGTGCAGTATAAACAAGTCTGAGGTTATACAATTCCACTCATTTAAAAACAAATGTAACCTCCCACCAAGTTGTGACTGGCCCATACATTTCTGAAACGAACCTGATGCACCTACCTCCATAGTTGGCGTATACTTCTGCCCCCGTGTTTTCAAGGGGAAATTTGGCATACACCAGTTGCGTAAAGTTGTCTGGGTCCGGCTTGGTCCTTGGCCTGCAGCCATAGCAGCGAACCGTCGGTAGGGGTGCTAGTGCCGGGGGGGGGGGGGGGGGGGGGGGGGGGGGATTTTTGTAGGTCGGTTGGAGCTTTTGTGAGGCCAACCATCTTCGCCTCATCATCCAACTCACGAACCTGTTTGGACAGGTCCCCCCAAAAAGCAAATTCAGCGGCTGCACATTGCTTGTCTTGCAAAGTGCAGCAAATTTGCGGTCACAAAGTGTGCGCTACACATGAGAGCAAGTGCATCCTGTTGTTCTTCAGAAAGAGCCCCATCATCCACAGACATGGCAAGCAGCCAGAGAGTCAGAATGGGCCATCACACATCCACGACCCTCAGCCTCAGTACTGGCTCTCCACAGGGCTGCGTGCTGAGCCCCCTGCTCTACACCATCTACACACACGACTGTACCACCGCCCATCACAGCAACACCATTGTCAAATTTGCAGATGACACTACGGTGGTGGGGTTCATCTCGGGGGGGACGAGTACGCCTATCGGGATGAGGTGGAGCAGCTGACAGTGTGGTGTGGAGAAAATAACCTGCTCCTGAACACCTTAAAGACCAGGGAGATAATAATAGACTTCAGGAAGAACAAAACAGAACTGGTACCACTAATCATCAGAGGGGACTGTGTGGAGAGGGTGGCGGATTTCCGCTTCCTGGGAATCCATATTGAGGAGGGCCTGACATAGAGCGTGAACACCTCTGCGCTGCTGAAAAAGGTCCAGCAGAGACTGCACTTCCTGAGGGTGCTCATGAAGAATAACATCACACAGAGACTGCTGCTGTCCTTTTATCGGTGCTCCATTGAGAGCATCCTAACATACTGTGTATGCGTGTGGTACACCAGCAGCACAGCGGCTCAGAGGAAAGTGCTCCAGAGGGCCATTGACAATGCCCAGAGGATTGTCGGCTGCCCTCTCCTTACCTTGGAAGACTTACACAGTTCCCGCTGCATCAAAAAATCCCAGAATATTATAAAGGACATTTCCCACCCCGGACACTCCCTGTTTGAACTGTTGCCGTCAGGCAGACGGTACAGATCTACAAGGACAAGGACAAACAGATTTAAAAACAGTTTTTACCCCATTGCTATAAAGGCACTAAATGTAGCCACCAAGGAACGCGGGGACTAAGGGACTGTGGTTGGTACACTGTGAAATCGACAGAAGGATGTAGGGTTGGGTGTATATGCGTGCCATTTTCATATTTCATATTTATTTTAGTTGTTTATCTTTTTTAATATTTTACCTTGTATGTATCGTTAGCTTTTATGGTTTGAATGTTGCACTGACTGGTTGACATTTTTAAATTTTGTTGTACATGGTCCATGTTACAATGACAATAAAGAAACTATTCTATTCTATTCTAAGCTTACGGACTTTTTGGAGCCTCAACTCTTGAGTTCACCATCGGAACCCGAAGGGAAGCACAATTCGTAGGTGTTAGGTACTTCTTGGAGGTGTCCTCCATGGTGAGTTCTTGCAACTGGTGGGAGACCATATAATTAATCGTCCTGGCGAAATTTTCATTCAGCGGACCGCCTGTTACAGCTGGAATAGCAAATCTGGATGCCAGGCTTGGCACCCCAGATTCCTGGTCTCCTTGTCTAGGGGTATGCTCACTGGTTTCATCCCCGACCTCGGAGTCAGAACAAAACTGACTCCGGGCACACTCCTCCTCCATGAGGGGTGCATTAAGCAGCCCTTCTACCGGGACTGCTGCCATGGGCCCGAGAGGGGACCTGCGGATATAAGGCACGTCTTCCCCGAGCACATTAGAATGGAGCATCCTCTCCATGAGGAGCTCCATTCTGGACAGCCGCCTAAAAACAGCATCCATAATGGGAGGGCATTCCTCCTGGCCCAACTCATCTGAGTCTACGGGCCGCACCAACTTTTTCGTAGCTTTCCAGCCCACTGGAGTAGCCATGGTATCTCATACCAGCACCAAGTCGGAAGCCACTGGCCGTGCCGCCAGTGACTCGGCAGGGGAAACGGACGGCCGCCCGCTACCTGCACTGTAGTCTTCTGTAGTCTAATTTGTGGCGGACCGTCTTGATTTTCCCTTCAGCATTTTCACACGGTCGACTTGTTCCTGTGGACAAGAGTTTACAGACCGCAAAAGAGCCAAAGTTAAGTTTAAAGCACTTACCTCGGGTTTTAGACCTCGGGCACTTTCCTCATGGCGCAGTGCCAGCCCGTCAGTGCGCCATGCTTCAGACGTAATGACGTGGATGCATTCTGGCGGGACTTCTTCACAGAATCACTAACGTGATTCCGAAGTAAAATTAGCATTATTGCAGCACCAAAAATCTGAAGTGATGCTATTCCCAGAAAGGTTATGGTGGTATCACAAATAAATCGTGGAACTAGCAATTTAAGAACATTCAATTCCCATCGCAGCATTGAAAAACTCATATGCTGCTAATTCAAATAATTTTGTAATGAAAAAGCTGACATCAATTATACAAAATTGCACGGTTCACTAATCTCTCTCTGAGAAGGAGATCTGGAAACCTTAGCTGGTCTTCCTCATATGTGACACCAGACTAAGTGGTTGACTCAGAGAACTATAACCCGTTTAGCCTGACAATAGCAAAAGGCTACAGTCCATCATTAAGGAAGTAGCAACAGGAGATAATATGATGTGGCAGATTTCAGCATAGACTCGCGAAAGGGATAAAAAACAGAAAGCACTGAAAACATTTGGAACTTCAGGCAGCATCTGTGTGAGAGTTAGGCAATCTTCAGCACTGAGGATGGGAGACTGGCCTTGAAATGTTAATTGCTTTCTCTTTCCACTGTTGCTGATTTGAGTGACTGAATTATTTCAACATTTCTGCATTTGCCTACAAACCAATGAACATCGCGAATGTTGATTTTCAAAATGCATTAGATTAAGCATAATATAATAGTCACCAAAAAAGAACTACTAAGACATTGGACATAATGTATCAAATTGGAAATATTGTGTAGAAAAGAACTGCCTATGTTGGTTTAAATCGAAGGTAGGCACAAAATGCTGGAGTAACTCAGCGGGACAGGCAGCATCTCTGGAGAGAAAGAATGGATAACGTTCTAGGTCAAGACCCTTCTTCAGACTCTTTCGGGTTGAGACCAAAATGGATATATTATTGATTAACTTGTACATGTCTCTCTTTAAATTTAAATCACAACCATATTTGGTATTACCATCAAATCACTCTATTCTATTAATACTGCATTAATGCCACGCACACTTCTTTTTTAAATATGCACCATGGAGCATATGGTCAAATGCAACAATTGGGCAGTCTACGACTCCCAAAACTGACAGCACAACTAAATTATAATTACAGTTACAGTAAGAAATATAAGAACATATAATTTTTGCTTTTTTTCCAAAACTATTTTAGATAGCAGTTTATGTGAGTAATGAGGCAGATAGCAAAGTTAGTATGGAGGAATGCACAGTTAAGGGCCTGTCCTACTGACGCGGGGATGACACCTCTTTGGTCATGAGTAATGACCCAAAGAGTTGTACCTTTTTCTGGTCGCCGCTGGATTTTCACCATTTTGAAACTTTTTGGCGACCTGCTGCGACTATGATGGGTGCCGGGTATTGCTGAAAAAATTGTATAAGTGGGACAGGCCCTTTAAATGACCACAATTGTCCCTACTTAACATCCAAACGAGAAACACAACATAAATCATTTATTATGCCCTAGACTCTTGATGCTAAATAGCACTTTCTTGCTGGGATCATTGAATTGTTGTAACTATCTCTGTGTGGGCTACATTGAACTAAGTAGTATTTTCCTCTATCCACTAAATTTCTACTATGCAGACCAGGAGGTGATAGAATGAACTATAATGTCTCTATCTCAATACTCTACAACTGTATGGCATTGACCAAACACCAAAATGACAAATATCTTCAGTAATTGGGCTAAATGATTACAGGTCTTTTGGATGCCACAGAGAAACCACAGAGTGTTTAATAATATGTAATAAACAGATGGAAAATGACACTTAACTGAAACAAGGGTGACCTTAGTCTGGGAAATGTTTCTGCAGTAATTGCTTTAACCTTAAAGACTTACTATGTTAATTGCATTAGCATCTGGAAACCACCCAACCCTTAATACCACGTTGCCCTTTTTCCTTTAATTATTTCACTCCTGTTGTTTTGCATTGTGATCTAATGACATGAACATCCTGAGCTGATTGGTTGATTTTCTTTACACTTGTCACCTTTCAATCCCCTGTGCATGATGCAGAATCTTGAAATGTTTCCCTTTGTTCCTGTTTGTTCATCAATGTTCAGTAATTACAGCAATTCTATTAACATTGTGCACTTCCACGTTTCAAAGCACGAATTCTGAAGGTGATGGAACATAACAATGAGGCAGGAAAGTTGCAGATTTCAATAGAAATTGTGATCAGAACCAAGGCTTAGGGCATATCATTTTTTATTAAAAAGGTAAAAAATTAATACCATTGCATCTCTATATGGGCATATTATGGGATTTATTAAAACTAAGTTAATGGAACAGACAGCAGACTTGGATGATAATGTGAGTTCCGCCTGCAGCCAAATAGATTAAGAACATATTTTGTAGGTTTTGGAAAACTCCTGAAATGAAGACGTCTAGTTTTGGTATGAAAATAAGTCTCCAGCTCTTTCTGTCTGACCAGTTTGCTGCAGGCAGAGGGTGCAATGTGCACTTGGAATCTCAGTGCCTTGAGCTTTTTAGACTCCTGGTTCTTATTTAACATTGCTGCTCCAAAAGAGCCCATGCCATTGGTTTCTGCTTTTTGCAGAAGGTGAAGGAACCCTCCATTTGGCTCCAATATACAACTGCAGGCCCCACAGCCTAGATGTGGAACTTGTTTGGTCACTTAAGGGTGAACAGACCCTTTCGCCCACTGAGTCCACACCAACCAGCGATCGCCGCACACTAACACTATACTACACACATTAGGATCAATTTTTACATTTATACCAAGCCAATTATCCTATAAACCTGTATGTCTTTGGAGTGTGGGAGGAAACCGGAGATCATGGAGAAAAGCCACGCAGGTCACGGGGAGAACATACAAACACCGTACAGACAAGCACCTGTGGTCAGGATCGAACCCTGGTGTCTGGTGCTGTAAGGCAGCAACTCTACCGCTGTGCCCCCAAACAGCCACTCATCTCATAAAAAAATATTTTTACATTGTTATTAGCAATGGGCGTGTGATATATCCTTCTTGGGGTAGATGGTGCACAGCATAAACGGGTTAAAGGAGAATGATGGAAGGGATATCAAGCACACCTAAAAAAAATAGCATTAACAAAAATGATTTCTTGTAGCATTGCTAGTGAACTTGGAGACGGTGTTAATTGCAAACTATGGTCTATCTCATGAAAAATGTATGTGTCAGTAATTAAGAATTAAATCAAACACGTCCTTATATGAGTGCAGTGGAGGCAAGATGCTGCAATAGGGCAGCCTGGAAATTAATAGTTAAACATGACTGAGGTGCTGCAAGCAGCACTCACTTCATTAATTAACCCAGATATTATAAATACATAATTCAAAAAATGCGTTCTGTGATTTACTCTGTATTGATAAAGGAGACACCAAACTCAAAGAACTAAGGTCAAGCTAATATTATTTCACAAGAGGAATTTGTGACAGGTGTGCTTTAAAGCATTCTGCATATATTATATAATTCATTAATTTAATGACAAAAGCCAAATTAAGTCCATTTGTTGAGATTTGATTGTCAATTTAAAGTAATAATGAAACATTTGCTTAATACTGTCAAATCAGAGAGGATTGTGCTCTTTATTAAATTACAAGGTATCGGAGACACAAGCCAAATTGCTTAATTTCAAGCATTTCTATGTGTCAGTGGTTCAAATAGCATCTTGTGTTGTTGGATTTTGACTTTGACTTCCAATTTCACTATCTAGGTATTTAAGAAATAATCATAGCAAACCATTAACATGATCCATGCAACAACCTTCTTTCACGTTTTTATCATTTTGAGAATCCTACCAAAATATATAGCAGGCAGAAATGTTTCAGGAGGCCCTGACATTAAACTAGGTCAAGTAGCATTGCTAAATGTAGTAGGGGCAGCAGAACATATGCTAAAGAGCCGTTGCTAGCTTTAACCTTCATTTTGCTGCATGACCCAAGGAATGGCATGTGGAACAATGCCGTCAAATTGTTTTCTTTCACAATGCCACTCTCTGTGCTACATTATCACTGGAGGTAAGAATAATGAGCGGAAGATTTAGACACATTAACTCAAGACTGAAGTTTCATGAAAGTAAGGTGGATTTGAACCTGAATATTCAGCTCTTCAAAATTGCATCAGCAGTGAAAAAGTGTTTAATAGATTTAAGTTGGCAGATATATTAGTTGTAGGGGGTATAGAAGATACATTAATTGTTTGTATCTACAGTATCTGCAATATGTCATGCTATCAGTCAGAGTTTGAAATGATAGATAATATTGTATTGATTAAAATAAGTTTCTATTCATTGTCTTTTGGCTTGATGTGGGAGAAGGAGGGTGAGAGGAGGGTGAGAGAAAATAGTAAGATTAAACGAGCTTACCAGTTTGGAGTTTGATCTTTATTTTATGAGGAGTTATGATGAGGGATTACGTGAAGAAGGCCGTCAGCCCGCATGCGCGTCAATCTTCAAAGCAGCGGTGTGAAATCACAGGTAACAGTTGATGAACTAACATAGTAAGATTAGAGATAACTAGAACTTCCAGATGATCTTTATGATATGAGGGTTGAGAGCAGAAGACCGTAATCCCTCATCGTAACTCCTCATAAAATAAAGATCAAACTTCAAACTGGTAAGTTCTCATTTAATCTTACTATTTTACTTCAGAGTCATGTGAGTGACTATGCGAAGATTTTGAATGATTGCAACAGTTGACCACAGTTAAGGGAAACATTCATAATGCATACATACATGACATAGATTCAAAACATGCTGATGCTGATAAATGAACAAATAATAATAACAGTAACAATAATCTCTTCCGAAGGGAAACTATTATATAGAATCTAAAATAGAGTTGGCAAATACCCCTGATCTGGCAGCTGGTTAAAATAAAATGTTGGAAACCTCATTCGTTTGACCATCCTGCAGTCGGCAGGATGTGGTCCAGAGGACTGTACATAACCCTTGCTGCTGATGTTGTAGCAGCCCTGGTGGAGTGAGATTAGAAAATTAGTATCTACTCCTATATAAACCAAAACATAGAAACATAGAAAATAGGTGCAGGAGTAGGCCATTTTGCCCTTCGTGCCTGCACCGCCATTCAATATGATCATGGCTGATCATCCAACTCAGTATCGTGTACCTGCCTTCTCTCCATACCCCCTGATCCCCTTAGCCACAAGGGCCACATCTAACTCCCTCTTAAATATAGCCAATGAACTGGCCTCAACTACCTTCTGTGGCAGATAAATCCAGAGATTCACCTCTCTCTGTGTGAAAAATGTTTTTCTCATCTCGGTCCTAAAAGACTTCCCCCTTATCCTTAAACTGTGACCCCTTGTTCTGGAGTTCCCCAACATCAGGAACAATCTTCCTGCATCTAGCCTGTCCAACCCCTTAAGAATTTTGTAAGATTCTATAAGATCCCCCCTCAATCTTCTAAATTTTAGCGAGTACATGCCGAGTCTATCCAGTCTTTCTTCATATGAAAGTCCTGACATCCCAGGAATCAGTCTGGTGAACCTTCTCTGTACTCCCTCTATGGCAAGAATGTCTTTCCTCACATTAGGAGACCAAAACTGTACGCAATACTCCAGGTGTGGTCTCACCAAAACCCTGTACAACTGCAGTAGAACCTCCCTGCTCCTATACTCAAATCCTTTTGCTATGAATGCTACGATGCCATTCGCTTTCTGCACTGCCTACTGTACCTGCATGCCTACTTTCAATGACTGGTGTACCATGACACCCAGATCTCATTGCATCTCCCCTTTTCCTAATCGGCCACCATTCAAATAATAGTCTACTTTCCTGTTTTTTCCACCAAAATGGATAACCTCACATTTACCCACATTATACTGCATCTGCCATGCTTTTGCCCACTCACCCAACCTATCCAAGTCACCTTGCAGCCTCCTCACATCCTCCTCACAGCTAACACTGCCCCCCCCCCCAACTTCATGTGATCCGCAAACTTGTGGATGTTGCATTCAATTCCCTCATCCAATTCATTAATATATATTGTAAATAGCTGGGGTCCCAGCACTGAGACTTGCGGCACTGCACTAGTCACTGCCTGCCATTCTGTAAAGGACCCATTTACTCCTACTCTTTGCTTCCTGTCTGCCAGCCAGTTCTCTATCCACATCAATACTGAACCCCCAATATTGTGTGCTTTAAGATTGCATACTTATCTCTTATGTGGGACCTTCTTGAAAGCCTTCTGAAAGTCCAGATATAACGCATCCACTGGTTCTCCCTTATCCACTGTACTAGTTACATCCTTAAAAAACTCTATAAGATTCGTCATACATGATTTTCCTTTCATAAATCCATGCTGACTATGTCCAATGATTTCACCACTTTCCAAATGTGCTGCTATCCCATCTTTAATAACTGACTATAGCAGTGTCCCCACTACCAATGTTAGACTAACTGGTCTGTAATTCCCCGTTTTCTCCCTCCCTCCCTTTTTGTAAAGTGGGGTTACATTATCTACCCTCCAATCCTCAGGAACTACTCCGGAATCTAAAGAGTTTTGAAAAATGATCACTAATGCATTCACTATTTCTGGGGCTACTTCCTCAAGTACTCTGGGATGCAGCCTATCTGGCCCTGGGGATTTATTGGCCTTTAATCCATTCAATTTCCCTAACACCACTTCCCGGCTAAACTGTATTTCAGTAAAACCCCGTATTAACCACCTGGAGATGTTCTGAACTGATACCTTCTTATGAAGTTTTTTGGTAACTAACAAACATAGCTAGTATCAGAGCCTCTAAGGCTCTAGATGACCTTGACGTAATGTTGTAAATGTGTGATCACACATAACTGAAGGTGCATGGGTCATGCCATGAGAACTAGTTTGGGACCTGACACCCCTGGGCTGCCCTGCTTAATTAAATCATGAACATGAAATATTATATATAGCTGGTATAACCATCCTGTCCAGTCGCAATTTATGCAATGACTGGACCCGTGCGCTGAGGACAGCACCAGGGAGATAACTACCTTAAGAGAGCCGAGCTAAAGATAAGGATAAAGCTGGAGCCCCATGGTGAAGAAATGTTAACACAATGTCAATATCCTGTACTTCTGTGTACTTGGGTCTGGGAGAACTTGTGTTAAAGATATCCTTAATGAACTGGACATCAGAGGGTAAGACCCAACAGAGTGGGTCCTGCTCGCTGCAGCAAATAGATTGAGAGGCACATTGGGCACAGTTAATGGGACTATAACTTAATATATTGTCAAGGACCCATTAGAAAATGAACTCTAAGACATCAGTGTCCATGCCGTATTATATGTAACATAGCATTTAAACAGAACGCTTTCCATCTCCTGGAGAGGCAATGTACTGCTTTTTGATGCTATCCCTGCACTCTGCAGTGAGCAAATACATCAATCAGTCTGACAACCCGAGCCACAGGAGCGGTCTTCTCAGATTCTGTAAAGCAATGAAATGATTAATCATGTAGAGGCTGGTTCCCCGAATCCCAGGCTGAACCAGCAAAGTTTTATGTTTCGAAACCCCATATAAGTTTCTATTATCATTCCCAACATTTGCGGGAAACCATGCATAGGCCAGTCAGACAGTACGAGAACACTGAAGCGGGATCTTGCTGAATTTATTGCAAGACCCAACTGATGAGGCAAAATGGAGAAACCACATACAAGAACATTCCTCCCCCGTGTAACGAGAAGGTATCTATTGCCATGGTGATGCCACATGTTTTTACAACTGGTGAATGAGCCTGGATGTAAACATATTGATATTGGATGTGCCATCGAGCCATAATATCATAAAATACTTTGTGATCCAACATGCATTCTGTGTTGTCATTGATTTACGTGATGATACACCAGCGCCTTATGAGGTTGGGTAAATTATGACAGGATAATTTCACTTGATTGCACCCATGTGACTAACATATGCCACCACCACAGTGTATCAACTTGGAACTGCAGATTATGCATATTCGCACAATAACCCTTTACCCATAGTATGCACCTAGTGTCTATAGGTAGTTGAAACCAATAACTGAAGAATTGGTGATACATGCAAATCCCACCATCTCCGTTACTGGAGATGGCATTCATAATTGTCCATCTTTGAGCACCAGCATCTGTTTGTAATATAACTGAAGATTTATTGACCAAAACTACTGGAGCAATGCTGAATATAGTTTGACCACCATTGTGACTTTGGTAGCTTCAGCTGGTAATAGCATAGATCTGTTAACAATGACCTATGAGGCACTTGAGAGGTTATTACTTGCACGTTGTAAGTTCTGATAATGCAAATGTCCAATTGCACAACTGAAACACAGCTGTTATATTGCCAATTACACTTGAATAGAGGACTGCTTGATAACAAGGTTGTTACAGGCTTATATTGATTCCAATGTGTTGCCCCAGGGCAGAGTCACAGATAAATTAATAGTTAAAGGTAAATCTGAATAATCAATAAATCTAGTTGGTAACAACTTAAATTTGACTGGATGGCTGAGGAACCCCAATTCCTCAAATATAGTTGCAGCTGAAACAGTTAATTTTAGCAATACACAGCGTTAAATATCATCCAGATCAATTTCAAATATCTCCGGTGATCCCTGTGAATGGGAACTGAATGGTATGCATCTTTGAGATCGATGCATGCCATAAAGATCCTATGGAAATCAGCAGCTAGACAGTAATGAAGTTCCATTTACTGAAAAGTCTATGTTGCACATAGGAGTTAAATCAATTATGAACCGACATCCTCCATCTTTCACGCCTGCCATAATTCCGTGCCTGCCTTGAACGACAACTCTGGGCAGATTCCCGAGCCTGTCTCAAAAGGTAATCCTGGCCATAATACTGAGCCTGCCTCGAAAGACAACTCTGGCCATAATACTAGGCCTGCCTTGAAAGACTGCTCCGGCCTTAATTCTGAGCCTGCCTCGAAAGACAACTCTGGCCATATTACCGAGCTTGTCTCGGAAGGCAATCCTGACCGTAATACTGAGCCTGCCTCGAAAAAAATTCTGGTCCTAATTCCAAGCCATGCTTGGTACCCTTGTATACTGTGCAATAATAAGCCATCGCATGTTATCATTCATTTGTACAAAAAACCAAGTGTAAATATTACCAACTTGTAAATGGTCCACTTTCGGAAGAACCAGACCCACCTACCTCCATGGTTACCGGTGGTCTTATGGAAAGCCCAAAGGCCCCTGATGTGGGCTCTATTACCCTCCTTGATTGGAGAGTAGGAATGGCAGTGTATGTGGATTCCATATTTCCTGAGACCGGCTTGGACCTTAGCCTGAAAGACCTCTGCCCAGCTTTCCAGTTGCCACCAGCTTCAGTGAACTGCTTACTGCTGATGAGCCGTGTGGGGTGTCGTCGCCGATACGATGAAGCTTGCTTCCTCATCCAGGTATACCTGTTGGATAAGTCTTAAATGAAGAGAAGATTTGGTGGCTGGTTTCATTCCCTGGATTTCATGCCCCCTCCAATGTTACCCCTGATAGCTCTATTCACTGCCGGCACTTGTAGCGTGAGGGGAACTGGCCCCTTCCGGGTTTTCTGCCTACGGCTGGAACCAATTCTTCCAGCAGCAACCCCTTCATCTGCGAGTATTTCCTCGCACTCCCCTCCACATAGAGGGAGATTCATAGGCAGCCCTGAAAACAGGTGCTGCCGCAGGCCCCTGAGGATACCTGCACTGACATGGCCCCTCCTTCGGACCTATATCAGGATTTTTGCTCTGGGTCAGACTGAAACTGACTCTGAATGCTCCCCTCCTCAGAGAGGGAGACATTGTGTAGCCCTGAAAAAGGTGCCTCTGCCGCGGCCCCCCGAGAAGACCCGCGCTGATAACTCCCTCCTTTGGAGTATATCATTGTTGAGCACCTCTTCATCAGGTGCTCCATGTGGGTTTAGGCATCTGCAGATGCTACCCATTGAAGGAGGGGAACCCTCCTGGCCCGACTTGCCATAGTCCCAAGGCCTAACCGGATTCCTCATGGTTTGACCACTTTTCTGGGGGAACCATAGTGGTCTGGGAGCTGCTGACCCTACTGTCAGCAACTGGGGTAGCGAGATGGGCTTACTGCCAGTTTTACCCCTTTTCTGGGGGAACCATAGCAGTGTGGGAGCTGCTGACCCCATTGTCAGCGACTGGGGTAGCGAGACCAACTTTCTCTTGGTCTACCCCCTTTCTTGGGGAACTCCCACTCGCACTCCCCTCCTGGGTGTCGCTGACCTCCTTGTCAGTGACTTGGGAAGCGCACCTGACTGCCGCCGGCTACCCTCGCTTCTGCGGTCCGGACCGGGATCTCCCCACGGTCTATAACCGGTTTCCCCGCGGCCTGTCCATAAGGAGCTTCTTGCAACATAAAAAACAAAACCTATAAATAAGTTTTATAAACCTTGCAGCTTTAAACTTACCGCTGGCAGGAGCAGCGTGCCTGCCAGTCAGTCGTTGCGCAATGCGCTAGATGTAATGATGCGCATGCGGGCTGACGGCTTTCTTCACGTAGTCACTCACGTGACTCCGAAGTAAAATTCACGGTTATATACTACCTTTCATTTTTGCGTTTAGTGTTGAAATAATTCACCAACCAGTCCTCATTTACATAACAATGTTAATGCAATAAGATGTTCCGAGTTGCTTCACAGGAGCTTTATCAGACAAAATCTGCATGAGTAATAATAGGAGAGCTGACCTATAGCCAGCTCGAAGAATTCAGTTTTAAAAATGTTTGAATGTCAGGGATATGGAGAGACAGGAGGGCCGAAGAAGTGGTACCAGAGCTTGAGGTATTGATAGATAAAGGCAATGTTAATAAAAAGGTCAAAAAAATGCAAGCGATTAGATTTGGAAGAAAGTTAAATGATTTAGATGAGTACATACATGGCACGATTGGTAAGTTTGCAAATGATAAAGTGGGTGGTATTGTAGATAGCGAAGATGGTTGTTATAAATTGCAGCAGGATTTTGATTGGTTGGCCAGGTGGACTGAGGACTGGTTGATGGAATGTGAGGTGAAATGCTGAGAAATGTGAGTTGTTGCATTTAGGGAAGTCAAAAATGGGCAGGACTTACACAGTGAATGGTTGGGCTCTGGGGAGTGTTGTTGAGCAGAGGTATCTAGAAGTGTAGATACATAATTCCTTGAAAGTGGCATCACAAGAAAGTAGGCTGGTCAAGAAGGCTTTTGGCACATTGGCCTTCATCATCTGAGTATTGAATATATAAGCCGGAAAGTCATGTGGTACACGACATTGGTGAGGCCATATTTGGATTATTGTGTTCAGATTTGGTCACCTTGTTTTGGTCATGTTGTTAAGATGGAAATGATGGACAATGGGGTTACCAGGATTTGAGGGCCTGAGCTATAGGGAGAGATTGTGCAGGCTAGGACTATTCCTTGGAGTGCAGGAGGATGAGGGGTGATCTTATAGAGTTGTACAAGATCATGAGAGGAATAAATAGGCTAGCTGCAAAGTGTTTTACCCAGAGTAGGAAACTGAGAACAAGAGGCTTTATATTTAAAGGGAGGGGGAAATGATTTAAGAGAAATCTGAGGGGCAACTGAAGCATCTTCGGACGTTGGCCTCTGTGATTGAGATTGTAAAACCATTGGAGGCTAAGGGGAACCAGGAATCTTAGGATAAGAGATTATATTGAGAAACCAGGATATCCATGCAGGTTGATAGAAATGATCACATGGAGCTACTTCAGTAAAGATCATGAGATTTCCCTCTGATGCCTAGCCCAATATTTATCGAGAAACCAACATGAAGAAAAGGGATGCTGTTAGTGGGAGTTTACTGTGCATACATGGATTGATATATCTCATTCATGGTGCACTAGTTGCCTTGCACACAGTTCTTATTTGGTTGTAATGCATTAAAATGATTAATATGAATGCATTCTTCTTTAAAAAGCATTTTAATTATTTTTACATTATTCAGACATGTTTATATTTGTTACTGTATAAGGTTTAAAATGCATAACCAAGTTAAAATAACATTAGTACAGACACAAGTCATTAACCTGAAATGTTCAGCCTCAACAGTTTGTGAGTTAATTCCTGTTGATGTGCTATTACTTATTCAAGTCAGTAGAATGATAATGTCATGGGCATGCACTGTTTGAATAAAAATACACAAAATAAATTTAGAGCAAAAATAACCAAAAGGAAGTTAACCTTAATTTTGACCTTTGAACTAGAATGCGCATTTCCTACGAAGAACAGCAAAAATCGTTCACAAATCCCGAGGAGGCGTACAAATATGCTCTAACCATCGTGGAACAGAAGGACTAGCTGAAAAGGTTGGACATTTTGGACACTCTCTCTCTTTACTACTGCACCCAGAATGGTGGCACACTGCCCAAAGAAGGAACTTTGTTTAGACGTTTTATCGGCGGAATGCTAACTCAAGGACATACTCTGTTCCCAGAGAAGCTGGAAAAAGATAAACAACAAAAGCAGAGCTCATCAACAGACTGACTTAGCTATTACTGTTAGATATGAGATTGAACAAATAACCTAAATGGAATAGCATTAACTTCCTTAACAATATTAACATAGAAACAGTAATGAATGCTAATCAGAACTGCAGATATGGGGATTTTCAAATTAACACTTTAATTTAACCTAATATATCTTAAGTAGATTTATCACCGGGGCGTGAGGGGAAGAGGCGAGCTACTGGTTTAGTTCCAGGAGCCAGAAATAGGTTAACCCCTTCAACCAATAGTTGATGATCTCTGAGGTTAAAATATATGCATAACACTCAGTAGATAAAAATTATAGTTATATCTGGAAATACTAGGAAATGGACATATATTCGTTAAATGGGTACTATATATCTGTTTTTTTTTGGTTTTTTTAAACTGGTCCCGTTCCAATATGTTATGATTAATTGAGGGAGCGGAGCTATTTGTTTGTTTTATATCGACACGGAAGTCAATAAAATGTTTTTTCCCACCTACAGGTGGGTCACTTGTTACAGTGCCGACAAGCTCGGACATTGTATTCTCACTTGTATTAGTTTTTTTTAATCATTTTCACATTTAATCACTTGTGTGTTTTTTTTTATTCAAGGACTGTCGCAAAGGGAATCTAGTAACTGAACATTGTAGGGTAAATGATCCCGCTATATCCAAAGACCTGAGGTACGAATGCACCGCGAGACACACAGGTATTAAATCTGTTCAAAATGCAAGACGATAACCAAGATAAACTGGGAGGAATCTCATTTTGTAGTTGGAACATTACGGGTGTTAACAAATGCATCAAAAGGGGTAAGATTCTAGCTCAGCTGAAAGCATACAATACTGATATTGCCTTTTTACAAGAGACCCATCTTAAACTTCAAGACCAAGCTAGATTGAGGGCGAACTGGATAGGTCAAACCTTTCACTCTTCATACATGTCGAAATCTAGAGGAACGTCTATTATTATCCGCAAAGGCATTTCATTTAAACCCAAAAATACCTTAACATATAAGGACCAGAGATATTTGATAGTTACCGGGGAGATCCATGCTGCCCCAATTACCTTGGTAAACATATAGGCGCCCAACTTTGACAACCCGCACTTTTTCAATAAAATCTTGAATATAATTGCAGAATATAACTACCAAAATGTCATAATCGGCGGAGATTTTAACTGTGTCTTAGACACTTAGATAAATCCAATCAAAATCAAAGAGGTATTACAAAATCCAAAACTAGCGAACTCCTAAACACATACATAAAAAACACAAACATAACAGATGTCTGGAGGATTGCAAATCCGACCGGCAGGGATTACTCATTTTATTCTATGGTGCACAAGACATATTCACAAATAGATTTCATTTCGGATTCACGTGAGTGACTACGTGAAGAACACACCAGCACGCATGCGCGACATATCGTCGCAACGCATTGCTGCCGACGGCTGGCGGTGGAGCGCGGCTCCCCACCAGCCCTTCATAAGGAGCCACTAAGGTAAGTGAAACTAACCTTAAGTTGGTTGGTTCCTGTTGAGAATGTGTTCTTTCAGCAGGGACATGGAAGGGAGGAACAAAGGCCGTAGGACGTCCGTTCGGAGTCGCCGGCCACCTGTCCCGGAGCCCTCATCAATGGCTGCACCTGCGAGTCAGGCCGGGAAGAAGGCGAGGAAGTCGGGGAGCCCTGTCGCTACATGGCCCGACCCGCCGATACACCGGAGCTCCAGTGATGATTTCGAGGAGCAGGATTTCGGTGTACCAGCGGAGCAGGTAGACCCTGTCTCCGTATCGAGGTCGCCAACGGGCTCGTTGGTCGACCTGGGCAAGGGCTCGCGTGCGGCTGCACGGCCCTTCTCCCTGAGCCCTCGGAGGAGAGGGAGGGATGGAGCCCGTAAGCCTAACCCTTTAGGGGCAAAGGCGTCACCTGCCTCTAAAATGCGGACTGGTGTAATGGCGGGACTCAAGTCCACTGGGAGACCTACCAGGACCAGTGTTGACTCCCCAACCAACGAGACCGGGAAGAGTCACTTGGGAGGAGTCCCGCCACGGTCACCGAGTCCTCCGTGGATGGGAGGACGGGACCGTACGTCGGCTAGGCCCACGATGTGGGCAGCCGGCAAGCCCGCGCGGGCGTTGGGTCACCGTGCTGAGGCATTGGGTGCCGACTCTCCACCGCGTTTGCCCTCCAAGGCAGCGGGATCGGGCTATGCCAAAAGGAGGCATTTGAGCGTACCTCCCACGTGGGAATCGCTCAACTTTGCTGCGGCGGCTGGAAGCGACAACTTCCGGCACCGGGTTCACCTCGACGAGGTGCGGGCCGATGAACGGAGCCTCAGCAGTTCAGCAGAACATGAGGACTCCGACCGCCCGAGTTCTAAGGGCGAGGGGCGTATTGACCGGATGGAGCGGATGTTGGAGCTCCTCTTGCAACAGAATCAACGGCAGCAGGCATCCAGCTCCAGAGGGCACAGGGAGGTTTCACCATTATCAGCAGGGAGCCTAAGGCAGCCAGAGGATGAGGACATTCTGGACCCTACACCAGTTCCATCGGAGGTCCCGCAGGAAGAACTCCTCGATGTAGCAGCGAAATTCGCATCTTCGGAGACATCGGGACTACCCCTCAACCCCAAACTGGCTGCCACCGTGGACCTCCTGACCAATCATCAGCTCCAGGAGGAGGTCCTATCGGAGGCCATAAACAGGCACAAGGCCCCAGCCAACTGCAACTCCCTCAACGTGCCCACAGTCAATACGCCAATCTGGGGCAACATCGGCACAGCCATCAGGACCCAGGAGATAAAGCTCCAGAGCATCCTGAAACTGCTTACTGCTGGGATTACCGCGTTTGCGCGGTCGGTGGACGGGGCGGATCTAAGCACGGAGCAGGAGGATGCTCTCACTCTGCTGTGTGCCACTCAGCATGAGATCAATGCCTTCCGGAAGAGTGTCATCCGACCCACGCTCAACCCGAAATTCGCAGGGTTGTGCAAAGCACCTCCTACGCCACCGCCCAGACAGTTGTTCGGGGAAGACCTCCCGAAGAGGGTCAAGGAGCTGGACGACCACGCCAAAACGGTGGGACTGATGCGGTCTCAAATTTCGCCCAGGCAGGCGGCCAAGAAAGGGCCATTTTTCAGGCCACGAGGCCCTGCCACCAGACCAGCATGAACCTACACTCCAGCTCCGCCTCAATACCAACAGCCTCAGCAGCCGCGGCCTTTTTTAGGGCAAGGAACCACCAAGGAAGGGCGGCCACCATGGAAAATGCGGACGCCGCATCATCAGCCCAACCCAGCACATCCACGTCCCGCCAAACATGTCAAGGACCGCCGGTAACCATGGAGGTAAGGCGGTCTGGTTTTCATGCACCTGTGTGCTTAACTTCACATGTTGGTGGGCGACTACGGTTCTTCATGGGGGCATGGGAAACTATCACTTCGGATGAGTTTATCTTACAAAGTATTCAAGGCCATGAGATTGAATTCATCAATGGCAACATCCCCCCATCCCAGCATATGCCCGATCGGAAATTTACGCTGTCTAGCAATGAAATGGCAGCAGGCTATGCTGAAATCTTAAGGTTACAAGAAAAAGCAAATGCATGCTTTATGGCATGCATTGATTTAAAAGATGCATACTATTCTGTATCCATTTGGAAACACCACAGGAAGTTCTTAAAATTTACCTGGATGAATCAGCTCTGGCAATACAGGGCTTTGCCAAATGGGCTTACCACGGCCCCTAGATTATTTACTAAATTACTCAAACCTATTCTGGCCACACTACGGAAACAACATCATATAGTGATTGCCTATCTGGATGATATCTTGATTGTTGGCAACACCCTGGAATCAGCTGAACTGGCAGTTTCAGCCACTGTGGCAATTTACAGGAAATGGGGTTCTTTATCCATCCAGATAAGTCAAAGTTCTGCCCTTCACAGGTCATGGATTATCTGGGGTTCACGGTTGATTCCAATCACATGAGGGCCACCATACCAGCTAACAAAGTTGGGGATGTCACCCAAGCATGTGAGGATTTAGTCTGGGCCAGTATACCATCAATTAGACAAACTGCTAAGGTGATTGGCAAGATCGTAGCACTTTTTCCAGCTGCTCAATACGGACCTTTGCATTATCAAAATTTGCAAAGAGCCAAGATCTCAGCGTTAAAACAAAACGCTGGACATTTCGACAGGCCAATGCAGCTGCCTCTTAAAGCTAAGATTGAGTTACAATGGTGGGTGGACAATATTTGTGACTCATTTAAACCCATCATTTTGCCCAATCCGATGGTATACTTACAAACAGACGCAAGCTCACATGGCTGGGGAGCTACGGACAACTACTCTAGTTGCGGGGGCAGATGGGACACCCTTGAATCTACTCTGTTATTGTCACAAGGGATTAACTATTTGGAGATGCTTGGAGCATTTCACGGACTTCGAGCTTATTGTTCTAATCTTACTGACGCTCATGTCCGTCTCCAAATAGACAATACCACTGCGGTGGCATACTTAAACCATATGGGCGGTACCAGGTCAATTTCATGTGATGAATTGCAAATACAATTTGGCTCTGGTGTATTCAACGGAATATTTGGATTTCAGCTACCTATTTACCAGGTGAGCTCAATACTGTGGCGGACACCAGGTCACGCAAATTCAATGACAACATCGAGTGGATGTTGGATCCTCAAATCTTCGCTAAAGTTACAGCCAAATTTGGTAAACCGGATATCGACCTCTTTGCGTTGCGGTTGAACCATCAGGTACCAACATACGTTTCGTGGGAACCAGATCCTAGGGCAATGGCGATGGATGCGTTCTCGCTGGACTGGGGGAAATGGTTCTTCTATGCATTTCCCCCATTTTGCCTCATCAGTTGGGTATTGCGGAAAATCCAGATGGATGCTGCCAAGGGCATTCTTATCATACCCGACTGGCCTACACAGCCATGGTATCCTGTGATCCTTGATATGATCAGTCAACCTTGGGTCCTCTTAGAGGGTTGCCCACAATTGGTGACTAACCCTGTGTCAGGGGAACCACATCCCTGCCACAGCTATCTAAACTTGTTGGCTTGCAGGTTCTGAACAGGCCATTACTGCGGTATGGCCTATCACCCAGAACAATGGATACCATCGGAGCATCATGCCGGGAATCCACCAGGCGGCAATACCTCTCCCACATCCGGAAATGGGAAACCTACTGCGGCCGCTCCCATATTGCATATGACGCTGTAACCATAACCGACGTACTGGAATTCCTGGAGGGGTTGCACCATGATGAACACCTGAGCTACAGTGCCATCAACAGCGCCAGGAGTGCACTGTCATTCTACCTCAATATTGAGGTAGGATCCAACAGGCTGGTGTCCAGGCTCATGCGGGGAATATTCAATTCCAATCCGCCCAGACCACGCTATAATATCACCTGGGATATCGGGAAAGTATTAACCCTGCTCAGGACGTGGTCGCCCATGGAGGGGCTAGAGCTGGACAAACTCACCTGAAGCTGGTGATGTTACTGGCACTGACTTCAGCGCAGAGGGTACAGACACTCCATAAAATCCGGATCGACAGGATGATCTCTACCCCTGCAGAAGTAGTCTTCTTTATAGATGAGCTACTCAAGCAGCATAGACCTGGGTTCACAGGGCTGCAGCTGAATTTCCCGGCATACCCCGCTGATGCAAGGCTATGTTTAGCCGCCCATATCCGTCACTATGTCAAAGTGACGAGAAACCTAAGGGGAATGGAGAAATACCTGCTTGTCACTCACAAGAAACCTCGCCATCGAGTGACGGTCCAGACGATATCCAGGTGGCTCAGGATCGTCTTGGGTAAGTCAGGTATCAATACTAATGTCTTCAAATCCCATTCCACCAGGGCTGCATCAACGTCGGCGGCGAGGGTCATGGAGGTGCCCATGGACCATATTCTCGCCACAGCAGGATGGGCGAATGAAGCCATCTTTCAGCGGTTCTTTAACAAGCCTGTTGCCGCTCCTCTACAGTTCGCGGAGGCCGTGCTGAATGCAGGTCAAGAACGTGGAGATGTCCCCGAATGAGGGGTTTTTGCTTTGATTGTTAATAAATATTATTCTTGTTTTTCAGTTCAAGCAGTCTGGAAAGTTGTTTACTCCCATCCATCCTTAATAGTGGTGTGTGACAGCATGGACGTGGTCCAGGGCATGTAATCACAGAGCTTTGAAGTCTTCACGAAGTCACTTACGTGACTCCGAAATGAAATAGTAAGATTAAACGAGAACTTACCAGTTCGAAGGTTGATCTTTATTTCATGAGGAGTTGCGATGAGGGATTTCGTGCCCTCCGCTCCCAATCCTCGATCATAATCAACTGGTAATTAGAGTCTCTTCAATCTTACTATGCCAAGTCATTTCTTTGTTGTTTCTGTGATTACACACCGCTACTTTGAAGAATGTCGCGCATGCGTGCTGGCGGGTTCTTCACGAAATCCCTCATCGCAACTCCTCATAAAATAAAGATCAACCTTCGAACTGGTAAGTTCTCGTTTAATCTTACTATTTTGTTTTGGTGGATACAAAACTAGTACCCCACACTTCTAAACCAAAACACCACACAAATACGATCTCAGATCACTCCCCAATAACTTTTTTTCTAAAAATGGGAGGAAACTAAGAAAAAAACGTTTTGGAGGTACAATCCACAAATTTTAAAAGACCCACAAGGGAGTACATATTTAAAAGAGCAAATGGACCTTTTCTTCAAAACAAACGACATGACAGACATATCACCTACATTATTATGGGAATCTTTTAAAGCATTTATTCGATAATTTCATATCAAGATTTTCAAAATAAGAAAAATAAGAACAAAGAAAATTAGAAGAACAGATTAGACAACTGGACATAGAAAACGCTAAAGACCCCACTACGGATAAACATAATAGAATATTAATACTGAAATTCAAATTAAATAAATTTTTATCAGAGAAAGTCATAAGATTATTACAAATTACAAGATGGGAAAACTTTGAATTTGGAGATAAGCCCCATAAACTTCTGGCACGTCAGTTAAAAAAACGAGAAAAGGATCACACAATTTTAAAGATTAAATCAGACAAAGGGGAAATATTGACCTTGCCCAGTGATATTAATAAAAGATTTGCACAATTTTACATCTATATACATCTGTATACATCTAAAACGATAATGGACACCAACAAAGTTACAGAGTTCTTGGATAATTGTAATCTTCCTAAATTAGAGTTGCAGAAACAAGAGGAATTGGGAGCACAAATCTCAAATAAGGAAATAGAAGAAACAATAATCTCATTAAAAAATGGAAAAACACCAGGTCCAGACGGATTTAGTAATGAATTCTATAAAAGTTTTTATGACATATTTACCTCCCGCCGACAGAAAATGTATACTTATGCCTTCAAAGAACAAACACTACCTGAAACACTAGCAGAATCCATGATCACACTAATACTTAAGAAAGATAAGGATGTGGAAGAACCTGGATCATACAGAGCTATTGCGTTGTTAAATACAGATAAAAAAATATTAGTGTAAATACTAGCTAGAAGACTAAGTAAATATGCTAGTAAATTAATACATCCAGATCAAACGGGATTTATCCCCAAGAGACAATCATTTAATAATTTGAGATGCCTGTTCAATATAATGCATTCACACCAAACTGAAGATCAAAAACTTTCAATCATATCGTTGGATGCAGAGAAAGCATTCGATCAGGTTGAATGGGATTATATGCTCAGGGTATTGCAAGAATTTCAACTGGGAGAGAATTTTATTCTATGAATTAAATTACTATATAATAAGCCAATGGGCGGAATATTAATGAACAATAATTTAGCTACAAAATTTCATTTGTCAATGGGAAATAGACAAGTATGTTCATTATCACCGTTGTTATTTGCCGTCATAATTGAACCCCTAGCAGAAATAATTAAAACTCATCCGAATATCCATGGATATAAAACAAAATACTCCAATAATAAAATATCACTATACACTGACGACGTACCTTTGTACATCACAAAACCTCATATTACTATACCAAATATTTTAAAATTAATAGAGGACTTCGGATCATTCTCAGGATATAGAATAAATTGGAATACAATGAAATCATGTCAATAAAACCAAAAGACTCTACGCATCTTTTACAGTTTCCTTTCAAAATAGCTACGAAAAAATTTAAATACTTGGGCATCGAAATTACTAGAAGATATCAAGATATGTTTGACGAAAATTATAACCCTCTACTTAAGAAACTATGTAACTAGATTAAATTTTGGAAAACGCTTCCGATGTCCTTAATAGGCCGAATGAATGCCATAAAAATGATTTTTCTACCACAAATCTTAAACCTGTTCCAATCTATCCCAATATATTTACCCAAAAAGTTTTTTTTTAAACTGGACTCAGATATCACAAGTTTTGTTTGGGATTATAAATCCCACAGAATACAAAGAGCTCATCTGAATAAACCCAAAGTAGTAGGGGGATTAGCACTCCCCAACTTTATGTATTACTACAGGTCTGTAAATATCAGAAACATGATCCAATTGCTGGATAACTCTCCCCAACAACCAGATTGGATGATTATGGAGAGAGTGGATTGCTCTCCTTACAATATTAGAGCAATCCTTCTCTCTCCAATATCGATGAATAATATAAATTGCACTAATAATCCAATTATATACAGGACAATCAGAATTTGGAAACAAATAAAACACAATGTAAAATTAAGAAACGTATCTCTCTTATCACCTGTCGGTAAAAACCCCTCATTTAAACCTTCAACTATAGATAAAGCATTTACACAATGGGAAGGAGCTGGAATTAAAACCTTCGGAGATGTGTATGAATCAGGAAAACTGTTATCATTTAAACAAATACAACTAAAATACAATTTGGGAAACAATCATTATTTTAAATATTTCCAAATCTGTGACTATTTGAATAAATACGCACAAGATTATCACAATATGCCTCCAGACTTACTGGAAGAAGTAATGAATACAAAGGCAGAATCAGCAAACCTAATATCATATATATATAATAGTATTCTAAATGCAGAAATACCAACAACAGATGGTATCAGGAGAGACTGGGAAAAAGCATAAAAGCATGGAAAAATTCCCAAAGAAAGGCGGAAAGAATATTTATTAAACGTGCATAAATGTTCAATTAATGTAAGACACACCTTAATACAATTTAAAATCTTACACAGATTATACTTTTCAAAAACTAAAATAAGTAAACTTTTCCCAACGTCTCTCCTATATGTGATAAATGTCAATGTCAAGAAGCTAATATAGCATACTCATTTGTCTTTTGTACAAAAATTCAAACATTTTGGACTGAAATTTTTGAAATTTTCACAAATATATTTAAAATAAAACTGACCCCAGAAGCAGACTGGATAATCTTCGGGATATCAGAAGACTGCCCTGACTCAATTTGAATATGGCTTAATAACTGGAAAAAAGCTAATCTTAAAATTCTGGAAAAATTCTCCGGTACCCGGTCAATATGTGGATTTCATCTATGTTCGAAACACTACACTTGGAAGATATGAGACTCTGACTAGCAGGAAAATCAGACTGTTTCTATAAGACGTGGTCTGCATTTATAAATCTATTACAAGGATAAGGTGCAAGAATACCTTAAAAAATAATGGTGTCGGGTCATGGTAAGGGGGGAAGAAAAATTTTTGAGTTGGTAGATTCCTTTTGCGAGATGTTTATAAAAAAGTAACTGGCTTTTCCTTTTTCTTTCTCTATTTTTCCCTCTTTCTTTTTCTTTCCTCTCCAGGGTCTATCTTTTAATTCCCGTTTCTATCTCTTCAAGGGTTTCCTTTCCCTCCGTCACGCTTTGGCACTTTCCCATCTCTTTTTCACTTTTCTACTTTCTATGCTGTTATTTTTCTCTCTATTCTCTCTTTTCTAAAGCCTTAAAATAAAAATAAAAATTAAGGGGTACAATGACTGTAATACAATACAAGGGATGTACACTGATGTAACTTACAGTACCGCTAATAAATAAAGATATTTAAAAAAATAATAATAATAAATAAAAAATAAAAATGCATAACCAAGTTAAAATAACATTAGTACAGACACAAGTCATTAGCCTGAAATGTTCAGCCTCAACAGTTTGTGAGTTAATTCCTGTTGTTGTGCCATAACTTATTCAAGTCAGTAGAATGATAATGTCATGGGCATGCACTGTTTGAATAAAAATACACAAAGTAAATTTAGAGCAGAAATAACCAAAAGGAAGTTAACCTTAATTTTGACCTTAAGGAACATATTCTAATCTCACCTATTGCATTTGGTACTCCCGATGCAGCCTCCATTTCATCGGTGAGACCACGCGTAGACAAGGCAACCGTTTCACAAAACACATGTTCTGTCCTCCAAGTTCTGCTGAATATCCTGGTTACTAACTATTTAATTCCTTCACCCATGCTTCTCGGTCCTGGGCCCCCTCCATTGCTAGAGTGAGGCCACGAGCTAACTGGAAAAAAAACCCCTAATATTCCACTTGGCTAGCTTATAACCCAATTATATGAAAATTCCTTTATATTTCTCCAAATATTCTGTTCCCTTTTCCCCTCTTCCCCACCTCCCTGTTGCCTATCCATTCCCTCCACAGATGCTGCCCAACACTGAGTTACTCCAGCAATTAGTGTTTTGCTTAACATTGTCATATTTTAACTCAAATAGCAATTTTGTTAAATCGCTGCAATGCACCAAGGATTTTCAAGCAATATTCCGCTACAGATTAATTTATCATGACTTTCTTATCCAAATGGCTCGAAAAAGGACCGTGTTGGGGAACTGGAGAAGCAAGTGGATGAGCTCAGGTTTGTCCAAGCGGCTGAGTCGTTCCTCGACGAGTCCTACAGCAAGATTGTTACACTGAAGGCACTGGAAGAGAGAAGGTGGGTGATGGTGAGAAAGGGAAGTAAACATGGATAGCACAAGTCCCCAGGAGTTGTACCTCTTGTGAACAGGTTCACCCACTTAGAAGCTGACGGGACAGAGGTGTTGACGCACTGAGCGGCGCACTGGTTTGGGATGCAAAAAGTGCTGTTGAGCCAAAACCAAAGAGGCCGATGTGTTAAAGAAGGAACTGCAGATGCCGGAAAATTGAGGGTACACAAAAAGATGGGGAAACTCAGCGGGTGCAGCAGCATCTAAGGAGCGAAGGAAATTGGCAATGTTTCGGGCCGAAACCGCTCTTCAGCCGATGTCAGGTAACGCAGAGGTGGTTGGATACTCCATTGTGAGAGGTACGGACAGGGGTTTCTGCGGCAACAAATGGGATTCGAGGATGGTGTGCTGTCTCTGGTTCTGAACTTAAAGAAAAGTAACTTTGAGGGTATGAGACATGAATTGGCCAAGATTGACTGGCAATCAATTCTAAAAGGGTTGATGGTGGATACGCAATGGAAGACATTTAAAGACTACATGGATGAACTACAAAAATTGTTCATCCCAGTTTGGCAAAAGAATAAATCAGGGAAGGTAGTGCATCCGTGGATAACAAGGGAAATCAGGGATAGTATCAAAGCAAAGGTTGATGCGTACAAAGTAGCCAGAAAAAGCAGCATACCAGAGGACTGGGAGAAATTCAGAGACCAGCAGAAGAGGACAAAGGGCTTAATTAGGAAAGGAAAAATAGATTATGAAAGAAAACTGGCAGGGAACATAAAAACTGACTGCAAAAGTATTTATAGATATGTGAAGAGAAAGAGATTAGTTAAAACAAATGTAGGTCCCTTGCAGTCAGAAACAGGTGAGTTGATGATGGGGAACAACAATATGGCGGAACAATTGAACAACTATTTTGGTTCCGTCTTCACTAAGGAAGACATAAATAATCTGCCGGAAAGAGCAGGGGACCGTGGGTCAAAGGAGGAATTGAGTGAAATCCAGGTTAGTCGGGAAGTGGCGTTGGGTAAATTGAATGGATTAAAGGCCGATAAATCCCCAGGGCCACATAGGCTGCATCCCAGAGTACTTAAGGAAGTAGCTCCGGAACTAGTGGATGCATTAGTGATAATCTTTCAAAATTCTTTAGATTCTGGAGTAGTTCCTGAGGATTGGAGGGTAGCAAACGTAACCCCTCTTTTTAAAAAGGGAGGGAGAGAGAAAACGGGGATTTACAGACCAGTAAGTTTAACATCGGTAGTGGGGAAACTGCTAGAGTCAGTTATTAAAATGGGATAGCAGCACATTTGGAAAGTGGTGAAATCATTGGACAAAGTCAGCATGGATTTACGAAAGGTAAATCATGTCTGACGAATCTTGTGGAATTTTTCAAGGATGTAACTAGTAGAGTCGATAGGGGAGAACCAGTGGATGTGATGTATCTGGACTTCCAGAAGGCTTTCGACAAGGCCTCACATAAGAGATTAGTATACAAACTTAAAGTATACAGCATTGGGGGTTCAGTATTAATGTGGATAGAGAACTGGCTGGCAAACAGCAAGCAAAGAGTAGAAGTGAACGGATCCTTTTCACAATGGCAGGCAGTGACTAGTGGGGTACCGCAAGGCTCAGTGCTGTGACCCCAGCTACTTACAATATACATTAATGATCTGGATGAGGGAATTGGCAATATCTCCAAGTTTGCGGATGACACTAAGCTGGAGGGCAGTGTTAGCTGTGAGGAGGATGCTAGGAGACTGCAAGGTGAATTGGATAGGCTGAGTGAGTGGGCAAATGTTTGGCAGATGCAGTATAATGTGGATAAATGTGAGGTTATCCACTTTGGTGGCAAAAACAGGAAAGCAGACTATTATCTAAATGGTGGCCGATTAGGAAAAGGGGAGATGCAGCACGACCTGAGTGTCATGGTGCACCAGTCATTGAAAGTAGGCATGCAGGTGCAGCAGGCAGTGAGGAAAGCGAATGGTATGTTAGCTTTCATAGCAAAAGGATTTGAGTATAGGAGCAGGGAGGTTCTACTTCAGTTGTATAGGGTCTTGGTGAGACCACACCTGGAGTATTGCGTACAGTTCTGGTCTCCAAATCTGAGGAAGGACATTATTGCCATAGAGGGAGTGAAGAGAAGGTTCACCAGACTGATTCCTGGGATGTCAGGACTGTCTTATGAAGAAAGACTGGATAGACTCGGTTTATACTCTCTAGAATTTAGGAGATTGAGAGGGGATCTTAAAGAAACTTACAAAATTCTTAAGGGGTTGGACAGGCTAGATGCAGGAAGATTGTTCCCGATGTTGGGGAGGTCCAGGACAAGGGGTCACAGCTTAACGATAAGGGGGAAATCCTTTAGGACCGAGAAGAGAAGGACTTTTTTCACACTGAGAGTGGTGGGTCTCTGGAACTCTCTGCCACAGAGGGTAGTTGAGGCCAGTTCATTGGCTATATTTAAGAGGGAGTTAGATGTGGCCCTTGTGGCTAAGGGGATCAGAGGGTATGGAGAGAAGGCAGGTACGGGATACTGAGTTGGATGATCAGCCATGATCATATTGAATGGCGGTGCATGCTTGAAGGGCCGAATGGCCTACTCCTGCACCTAATTTCTATGTTTCTATGTCTCCCGGATGCAGGATGTCACAGACAAAGTGCAGAAAATTCTCAAGGACAAAGGTGAACAGCCGGAAGTTGTAGTGCATGTTGCCACAAACGATGTTGGAAAGAAGGGGATGAATATTCTGAAGCGTGACTTTAGAGAGCTCAGAAAAGCGCTGAAAAGCAGGACCTCCAGGGTGGTTATCTCAGGTTTGTTTCCAGTTCTTCGTGCTGGCGAGAGCAGGAACAGGGAGATACAGGACCTGAATGTGTGGCTGGGGGAACTGGTGCAGGGGGCAGGGATTTAGATTCTTAGACCACTGGGATCTGTTTTGGAGTAAGGGGTAACTGTACAAAAGGGACAGATTGCATCTTAACAAGTGGGGGACCGGCATTCTGGGAAAGAAAGCTTACAAAGGGATAGGAGAGTACGGCCAAGTGTAGTAGGGATCGATGTGAATGGTGAGAAGCATAAGGAATTAAAAGTACTGTATTTGAATGCGCGAAGTATAAGAAGTGAAGTAGATGGGCTTGAGGCTCAGATAGAGGTTGGTAGATATGACATTGTGGGGATTACCGAGATGTGCAGGAGGATCGGGTCTGCAAACTTAATATTCAGGGTTATACATCCTATGGAAAGGACAGGCAGGTGGGCAGAGGAGGGGGGGGTGGGGGGGGGGGGTGGTGGTGGCTCTTCTGGTGAGGAATGGAATTCAGTCCCTTGCGAGGGAAGACATAGGGACTGACAAGGTAGAGTCACTGTGGATTGAGTTGAGGAATTGCAAAGGCAAGAAGACACTAATTGGTGTTATCTACAGACACGGGATAATTTCATTCCAAAAATGAAGAAAGATTCTAATTGGAGTAGGAGGCAACTGTGGCTGACAAGAAAAGTTAGGGATAGAATAAAACTAAAATAAAAGATGTATAACACAGCAAAGAGTAGCCAGAAACCAGAGGATTGGAAAACTTTCATAGGACTACAGGAGGAAATAAACTGGCAATACGGGCTGAAAAGATGAAGTATGAAGGGAAGCTGACCAGGAATATGAAGAAGGACAGTAAAAGCACCGTTAGATATGTTAAGGGAAAAAGAGTAGCAAAATCAAATGTGGGTCTTTGAAGGCAGACACGGGTGAAATTATTATGGGGAACAAGGAAATGGCAGAAGAGTTGAACAGGTAGTTTGGATCTGTCTTCACTAAGGGAGACACAAACAATCTCCCAGAAGTACTGAAGGACAGAGGATCCAAGGGGGTCGAGGAACTGAAAGACATTTTCCTTAGGCGAGAAATAGTATTGGTGAGGCTAATGGGACTGAAGGATGGTAAATCCCTGGGGCCTGATGGACTGCATCCCAGGGTCCTCAGGGAGGTGGCTCTAGAAATAGTGCACACATTGGTGATCATTTACCAATGTTCAATGGATTGAGGATAAGTTCCTGTGGATTGGAGGATAGCTAATGTTATCCCACTTTTCAAGAAAGGAGTGAGAGAGAAAACCGAGAATTACAGACCAGTTAGCCTGACCGGTGGTGGGAAAGATGCTGGAGTCAATTGTTAAAGAGGCAATAGTGGGGCATTTGCATAGCAGTAAAAGGATTAGTCCTAGTCAGCATGGATTGATGAAGGGAAAATCATGCTTGACTAATCTTCTGGAATTGGAAGATGTGACAAGTAAAATGGATGAATGGGAGCCAGTGGATGTAGTGTATCTAGACTTTCAGAAAGCCTTTGATAAGGTCCCGCTCGGGAGAATGGTGACTAAAATTAGAGCACATTATATTGGGGGTAGGGTGTTGACGTGGATAGAAAATTGGTTGGCAGACAGGAAGCAAAGAGTAGGAGTGATCGGGTCCTTTTCAGAATGGCAGGCAGTGGCGGGTGGAGTGCCACAAGGCTCGGTGTTGGGGTCGTAACTGTTTATCATAAATATCAATGATTTGGAGGAGGGAATTACGAGCAACACTAGCAAGTTTGTGGATGACACAAAGCTGGGTGGCAGTGTGAGCTGTGAAGAAAATGTTAGGAGGTTGCAGGATGACCTGAACAGGTTGAGTGAGTGGGCAGATGCGTAGCAGATGCAGTATAGATAATATAGATAAATGTGAGATTATCCACTTTCGTGGCAAAAACAGGGGGGCAGATTATTATCTCAATGGAGTTAGGTTAGGTAAGGGGGAGGTACACCGGTCACTGAAAGTTGGTGTGCAGGTACAGCAGGCAGTGAAGAAAGCTAATGGAATGTTGGTCTTCATAACAAGAGGATTTCAGTATAGGAGTAGAGTGTTTTTTCTGCAGTTGTACAGGGCTCTGGTAAGACCATATCTGGAGTATTGCATACAGTTTTGGACTCCTAATTTGAGGAAGGACATCCTTGTGATTGAGGCAGTGCAGGGTAGGTTCACAAGGATGATCCCTGGGATGGTGCAACTGTCATATGAGAAAAGATTGAAAAGACTAGGCTTGTATTCACTGGAGTTTTAGAAGGATGAGTGGGAATATTATAGAAACATATAAAATTATAAAAGGACTGGACAAGCTAGATGCAGGAAAAATGTTTCCAATGTTGGGCGAGTCCAGAACCAGGGGCGACAGTCTTAGAATAAAGGGGCCATTTAAGACTGAGGTGAGAAAAACCGTTTTCACTCAGAGAGTTGTGAATTTCACTGGATGGATTTAAGAGAGAGTTAGATAGAGCTCTGGGGACTGGTGGAATCAAGGGATATAGGTAGAAGGCAGGCACGGATTATTGATTGGGGATGATCAGCCATGATCACGATGAATGGCGTTGCTGGCTCGAAGGGCCGAATAGCCTCGTCCTGCGCCTGTATTCTATGTTTCTATGTTTCTAAAACTTGGGCAACAAAGCAATCAGTTATTTTTCTCTGTTGGTGTAACTTTAACGATAGACATTGGTGTGAAACAGATAACAATGAATTGAAAGCCATCAACAAAAATGGAAACAAAACAGTCCAGAGGTGTCAAATAGATTGCCACTGCTCTATCATTCGTTTTAAACTGTCATTCAAAGTTTCAACCTGTAATTTAGTGATCCCCACATTCCATGGTTGAATTAAAACAATGTTTCTGTGAAATGTCACCACAATCTAAAAGAAAGGGCTCTTAATTTTATAACACATATGGCACAGGATAAATCCATCAACAGTGGGTATAATCTCTCTGCTGCAGTTAATTTTATTTAAATTTTGCAGAAGTTGGATACATTTGCTCATCCATTTTACTTATAAATATGTATTAATGTCAAGGGCTGCAATGTCCATTAATCATTGTTTTATAATCTTTCATCTGTAAAAGGGAAAGGTTTCTCCTTTCAGATGCTGATAGATTGCTTGCATGATTGCATTTGAATATTTCTACACTGTTATTTTTAAGCATTCTCTTTCCAAAATAGCATTTAAAATATGCTCGTGTTGTATTGCAAGTCTAAAATTATTCTTAATCTTGAAACCACTATTTAACCAAAAAAAAAAGCTTTGTTTTGTGTCAAATCACAACGGGCAGGAACTTGCTAGCTTTTCCCCACGGGGGTTCCACCAATGTTACACATCTGTGCACAAACATGTTGTTAAAGAAGGAACTGCAGATGCTGGAGAATCGAGGGTTACACAAAAAGCTGGAGAAACTCAGCGGGTGCAGCAGCATCTAAGGAGCGAGGGAGCTAGGCGACGTTTCGGGTCGAGACCCTTCTTCAGACTGGTCAGGGATCAGGGAAACAAGAGATATAAACAGTGATGTGGAGAGATAAGGAACAATGTGTAGAGTTGGAGGGAAGGGGGTATCACAGAGGGGGAGCAGTTAGAGAGGAGGTTGTGAAACTGTCTTCGTAGGGAGGAGGAGAACTTCTTCAAAGTAGGCATACCTTGAGGAGATATCGCAGTGGAGTAGACAAAGTGTTAAAGAAGGAACTGCAGATGCTGGAGAATCGAGGGTTACACAAAAAGCTGGAGAAACTCAGCGGGTGCAGCAGCATCTAAGGAGCGAAGGAGCTAGGCGACGTTTCGGGTCGAGACCCTTCTTCAGACTGGTCAGGGATCAGGGAAACAAGAGATATAAACAGTGATGTGGAGAGATAAGGAACAATGCGTAGAGTTGGAGGGAAGGGGGTATCACAGAGGGGGAGCAGTTAGAGAGGAGGTTGTGAAACTGTCTTCGTAGGGAGGAGGAGAACTTCTTCAAAGTAGGCATACCTTGAGGAGATATCGCAGTGGAGTAGACAAAGTGTTAAAGAAGGAACTGCAGATGCTGGAGAATCGAGGGTTACACAAAAAGCTGGAGAAACTCAGCGGGTGCAGCAGCATCTAAGGAGCGAAACATGAATGTTTGAAAGTTGCTGATTTTTTTCCTGCTAATTTTCTGACTCATTCTCCAAAACAATAATGATTTAAAGTTCATGGTAGCAAATGCTTACTGTGTGGGTTGGCAGTAAGTGTAGACAGCAGGCTCCGCACCATCACTTTCACTCTGCTCGCTCTCCACTTTAATGCTGTACTTAGCAAGTTTAGTAGACGTCAATAAGCTATATCTGAACACACTTCACTATGCTTCCATTGCTCATAATCAATGTGTTGTTGAGAGATCTTTATTGAGCAACACTCTTTAGAGAAATATAGGAACAGGAGTAAGTCATTCAGCCCTTTGAACCTGTTCTGCGATTCAAGAAGATCATGGCTGATCTATATCCATTTGCATTGACTAAGTATTTGTTTCTTGCCCTTGGTGAGCAAAAATCTATTCATCACTAATTTATAATTGTTGCAGCTGACCTTCCACTGAGTTCCTGGCCTCTGTGCCAAGTCCACACTGTTCCCTTCTGCATTGTCTTGGGCATAGTCTTAGAACATAAAACAAGGAACAGTACAGCACAGGAAAAGGCCCATTATGTTTGTGCCGAACATGATACCAAGTTAAACTGATCTCATCTGCCTGTACATGATCCATATCCCTCTATTACCTGCACTTCCATGTGCCTATCCAATAGCCTCCTAAACACCACTTTTGTATCAACCTCCACCATCACCCTGGCAGCACGTTCCAGGTCCCCACAAATCTCTGTGTAAAAAAAAAACATACATCACACATCTCCATTAAACTTTTCCCCTTTCACTTTATAGCAATGCTCCCTAGTGTTGGACATTTCCATCCTGGGAAAAGGGTTATGGCTGCCTACCCTATCTATGGGGATCATGACAGAAGCCTCCTCGTGGTGAACTCCGGAAACAATGACACGATGTACTCTGTGACATGTCGTGCGACCAATTCTGTCAACATGTTGGATGACGATGGAAGCCCACAGCGAGCTGTGTGTCGTCTGACACATGAGGAACCGGACAGTGTCCTATGCCTCTCTTAATTTTTACATATTTCTATTATCTCCCCTCAACCTCCAATGTTCCAGAGAAAACAATCCATCTAACCACTCCCAGTAGCTGAAGCCCTCCAATCCAGGTAGCATTCTGGTAAACCTCTGCCCCCTCTCTAAAGCCTCCATATCTTTCCTGTTATAGGGCAACGAGAACTGCACACAATGCTCCGATTGCAGCCTAACCAAAATCCGTTGGAGCTACAGCATGACATCTTTGTAGCTCACATCACTTCCATTGAGCTGCTGGCCTCCTGTGCCTAGACCATGCTGCCTCCTTCTATGTGGTCATTGGACTGTGTCTATTCACAGTCTTCCACAGGGTGGGCTCCCAGCTCCTGGGAGCCCACCCCGTGACCAAGGGCAGTATGGTAAAGCACAGGGACATGTTCAATTTAAATTTTTAGCTGCGAATGGCTTTGACAGAATGACTTAGACAGCCGACGAGACACCTTCTCCAAGCTCACCAGCTGGTAAATCTGTTAGCAAAATTAAATGGTTTTGCATGCCTTTGATCTGGCAGCTACTTAAAGTTAAACATGCAGGTGAAATATAAAAATGTTCAATATTTTTTAAAAAACTAGTATGCTTACAAACAATTAAAAAAGATTTGAACCAATTGATTTCAATCAAATGAAAAGATCTGGAGAGAAGGCATGGGTGATGCTTTGGGTCAAGACCCTTCTTCAGTCTAAAAAAGGATCTCGACCCAAAATATGACCCATTCCTTCTCTCCAGAGACACTGCCTGTCCCGCTGAGTTTTTGTATGAGCATTTTGTGTCTTTCTTTGATGTAAACTAGCATTTGCTGCTATTTCCTACACAAATGAAAAGATCTTCCTGCTGCTTTCCAGGCAGCTGTTCCCTCCATTGATATCAAGGAGCAGCTGCACATGCACAAAGTTAAACCTGGTGCAGGCTCAGAGTACTTGTGAGCTGGGTTATCAAATGTCCAAAGTCAAGAGGGTCAAGTCAAGAGTGTTTAATTGTCATATGTACTGACAATGGAACAATGACATTTGTCCCTGTCACAGCTAAGTATATAATAATCAATAATACAATAAATTATAACTGTAATATGAGATAGCCAAATAGTGTGAAACCTAAGTGCATAGTGCAACCAAAGGCACAGTCCACAGGTGATCAGAGATGCTGATGTTAGTCTTGTGCAGTGTTCAATACACTGGGAAGAAGCGGTTCTTGAACCTGGTGGTCATGACAGGTGAATTGTAGTGGGTCTAGATCTTTACTAAGTCAGGAGTTTATAGCAGACAAAGGATGCCACTTTTGGGTTCAGTCCATGTCAGTGCTGGAAACGGAGTCTTCCACGGTGAAGTAGAACTAAGATGTTCTGCTACAACTGAGCTGACAGTGGGTGTTTTTTTTTAATGTGAAGAAGAGCATGAAAAAATGCTGGCTCTTTCCCTGTATAACCTGGAACTGACTTTAAGACAATGTGCCACTGTTCTAGATAACCCTACCTGCTGAAAATGTTTCCCCCCAAATACTCTTATTTCCTTTTGTTATTCTAAGAACATTAAATACATCTTAACCTGTTAGATTTCTGGAAATAAAATCATAATTTTCTGGAAGAAGTGCCCTGCTCTTGGATTTGTAGTATCAGGTGATGTCTGGTTTGGTAATAAGGTCATCCGGTTATCTGTTTGTGCAGCAGCAAAAATAAGTTGAGCTGCGTTTTAAAGTTCATTGCATCTACAATGAACCCCCTTCCACCCAGGGAATTACATAATTTGCATGCACTTGTTAAATCCTGCAAGCTCCTGTAAAATATTCCAGTTCTTAAGACTTATGCATTAAATAACAAATGAATGCAGAGCAATTAATCCCAGAAGGGCCAATTTTAGTGTCTTCCAGTACACGCTGTGATAGGGAAAACATATCATGGTTGGATATCCTGAATGTTTACAAGAATCTTTTGAATAATTTGTGCTGGGATTCTGAAAATAAAAGCAGCTACCTGTGAAACTTAGTTGTGCAAAGTTATGCTCAGCTAGCAATTCAACATTCAATCAAAGCAATGGTGATGTTGATTAAAGCACTCTAAATGCAATAACATTTCCTCCAACAGCTGTAAAACTGCCAGATGGCATTGCGCTATATTCTGCAAAATAATTATTTGGTAAATATATGAAGCACCACATGGTGTTACCCCTCTGGGGTGGCAGAAGAAAGATATCAAATGACTTTCTAAGATAGATCTGCCATATCAGTCTTTCCTTTTACAGCACAATTCTGATGTTAGTCAGGGTAAAGTCATAGTCATACCGTGGCACTCAGTTGGCCATGACCAGGAAGTAATTTATAAGAGAAAGTGAATCTTTAAACAAACAAAAGATTAATTTGAACACTCCACTCTGGCAGAACCTGGGATTTGGAATACAGGAGCTATGAGATTCATGCGTGAGTGGCTGTACACAGCCAGATGAGATGATGAATTCAACACATTCAACTGTCCACATTTAAAATTTATGTGAAGCCTCATCAAACATCTTGAATAGTAATGCATTGCATTAAAAGTAAAAATCACTCAGGAGAGTAATTACAAATTATCCTCTGTTTATACCCTTTGGGAGAATCAAAATAAATTGTGCTGCATTATAAGTGATAAATGATTGCAAAATGCCTGAGGTTCTGCAAACATATGTTTGACGTTTAATTTATTCGTTATTCCCATATTAGCATACACAATACCAAAACTAATTATGTGGCATTTTTACAATTAAACAGAAAATAGACCATTTTTATATCATTTGATATAGTGGTGAATGGACAAAATTTTCTGTTCAAAATATTTCTGTTTACTCAAAATAGTAAACAGTCATTTTGTGCTGAGATAGGAATGTTTGAATAGAAATTTTAAAAACTGTCCTAATGCAAGAATAGACCATTGGACACAATGAGTCAACATCTGTATTTAACCTTCATGCATGTAAACGTTCAAATCACAGTTTCCTGTGTAGGAAGGAACTGCAGATAGACACAAAATGCTGCAATACGTAACTTAGCGGGAGAGGCAGCATCTCAAGTCAACTTTATTTGTCACATACAAATACAAGATGTACAGTGAAATGAAAGTGGCAATGCCTGCGGGATTGTGCAAAACACCAGAACAACATAACAGAACCAGTATTTACATTTAAAAAAAGACCCAACAGTAATTATGCCCTGGTGAGATCAGAGTTTACAGTCCTGATGGCCTGTAGGAAGAAACTCCGTCTCATCCTCTCTGTTTTTGCAGTGTGACAGTGGAGGCGCTTGCCAGACCTTAGCAGCTGGAACAGTCCGTTGCTGGGGTGGTAGTGGTCCTTCATAATCTTGTTGGCTCTGGATCTGCATCTCCTGCTGTATAGGTCCTGCAGTGGGGGGAGTGTAATTGCCATGGTGCGTTCGGCTGAACACACTACTCTCTGCAGATCCTTCCTGTCTTGGGCAGTGCTGTTGCCAAACCAGATCGAGATGTTTCCGGTCAGGATGCTTTCTACTGCACCACCATAGAAGGATTAAAGGATCCTCAGAGAGACTCTGAATTTCCTCAGCTGCCTGAGGTGGTAAAGGCGCTGCTTTGCCTTTCTCACCAGTGTGGCAGTTTGTGTTTTCCATGACAGATCCATTGTGATGTGGACTCCCAGGTATTTAAAGCTGCTCACCCTATCCACAGTAGTCCCATTTATCCGCAGTGGCGTGTACATCCTCGGTTGTTATGCCCTTCTAAAATCCACAAACAGCTCCTTGGTTTTAGTGATATTCAAGGAGAGAAGGAATGGGTAACATTTCAGATTGAGACACGTCTTACTTTGAAAATAAATATGTGAAAATTAATTCAGTGTGACAGAAGAAAAAAATGGGTCTGCCAGGGTAGTTCTCGTTATGGATTTTGGGGAGAAGCTATGTGGGGCTGAAGAATGATAAGGTTGGAGGCTGTGGAGGGCAGATAGCCGAAAGTGATAAAATCAGAAATGGTCCGTGAGATAATGGCCTGATGCTCATCTGTGGGGCCATGGTCCAAGGATAAGTAAGAACAAGTGTTTGAAAGCTGGTGTCTGGCCTCAGCGTGATAGAGGGCAGCTCGTCAGATCACCTTTTCTCATAGCTGTTACACAAAAAAAAAGACTCCTCACAAATTATATTTGAACTAATCGAAACAAAAGCAAATTTGAGTATTAATATCCTTGAGTATTAATATCTTCATATTTTTTGTCTTAACATCAAGTTCTTATTAAGACATCAGATGTATTGAGAGGTAAGCAAATGAGTAACTGTGTTTTAATTTGTGCAATCTTTTATTTGCATACCATTTTTTGTATGGAAAATCAATCATTTGTTTACTTTTTAATCTCTCCTTTATTGGTTGTGGACCATGGTTGTGGACAATGAGCCACCTTCTTGCACCACTAGAATATTTATGATTAAAGTACTCCCACAGTGCTGATGAGAAGGGAGTACAAGGATTAAAACTCAGTAATGATGAAGTAAATACGCTCTTCTAAGCTAACCCCCCCAGTCTAGTTCAGTCTAATAAGCACTGAGGTCAAGCTCTGGAACAACTAAACTTTATTTTTAGATTGAACAGCAAATTCCCCTATACGATACCTAAACCACCGCGGGTTCGATCCTTGTCTCTGCCTGGCCAAGGCCTCAGCCTCGTGCAAGCAGAAACAGTCCAAAAGGTCACACAATCCCAAGCGCTACTCCAGACGATCGACAAAGGACCTCGTGGGGGCTGCCTTTTATAGGTCCCCGAATTTTGAGGGGCCGAACTACATAGGGGTGGTCTCTTTACAGTCTAATCAAACATATTGATTACATCAATACATTATTGACAGTTCCTCAAACCAATAACAGTCTCCCATACATTGTTTCTAGGTGAAGCTTCTGCAAGGAAGCTAACATAGCTTGAATAATGCAACTTTTTCCCTGGAACTCAAACAAACGGGCCTGGGCATAACACTTTGGCCAATCAACAAACAGCAGGGTAACTGTCTAGCAACATTATTTACACTAATTACAATTCTGCTGCAGCGATCCGATCATATCAATGCATTTAAGTTTGTTTGCAGTGTTTTTATACATTTTATCAATTAAGTGGAAATAAGAAGAACACCTGGATCCTTCACCATCCTGCATATCATTCTGATGTTCAGACTAATCAGCTCCACCCAAAGCCTGTAATTTTCCACTGACAAATGTTAAAAAATTCTGACAAATTCAGGGATCTTCCATTTTATGGTGCCCTTCATTTGGTCAATTTTAACATTACCCTGTTTTTATCATTTATGATAACCCTCATCAATACTGATAACCCCAAAATACAATGACATCTGCTTCACTCTAACAAATGTCCTAACAAAAAGATGCTGATGTATTTTCCCAGATTTCCATCAAGCTTCCGGAGTTTTCGTGAGTGTAGCTTTATGATTCCCATCTGAAGAGTCTTCACCTCCTGGGTTTTCATGGGCATGAATCCCATCCATCAATCTTGATACTTCATCTGTGCTTGATCCATAATAGAGTATAGAGTTCCTAATGGCCCTGTCCCGCTTAGGAAACCTGAACGTAAACCTCTGGAGACCGTGTGCCCCACCCAAGGTTTCCGTGAGGTTCCGGACGTTCCCGGAGGTTCCGGTTACTGTCCCTATTGGTGGAAAGTGGTTTCCGCGTAGTCGCGGCTTCTTCAATGTTCCTGCGATTATTTTTAAAAAACAAAACAAAACCAGCCTCGACTAAAAATAGGTTGCCATTTTGTGACAGCCAGTTGTTTTCAGGACCTAGAAGATCCGCCGGAAGGTAAAATGCCTGCTAACTTTATTAAACTTCTTAAAACTGTCTCCACTCCTTCTCCCCCCAGTTCTCTCTCCCCCTTCTCTCCCCCCTTCTCTCTCCCTTTCTCTGTCCTTCTCTCCCCATCTTTCCCCTTCACTCCCTCCCTCCCTCCCGTGCTCTCTAAAGGACTTACCATGCTCTGTGGCAGCTGTTTACTTTCCTCTTGAACGCGCAGAAAGCACTCCTCCATTGCCCCTGGCCCCCAACCTCGCAATATGTTTGTGCGTGTGCGGTCGGCAACAAAGATTTTATAGGATCTTTGGTCAGTAGATGCAGCTCACGCTTCGGTCGAGGCTTTCCAGGCAAGTGACCAGAACCTCTGGTGACTCATGGAGAGTGAACAGAAACTTCAGGAAACTCTAGGAACCTCACAGAAACCTTGTGTGGGGCACACGGTCTCCAGAGGTTTCCATTCAGGTTTAAGTGGGACAGGGGCATAAGAGTAAGTAAGACCTGGGATGAAGTAAGTTAGCAATCCATACTTTCACTGATGCTTTTACAGTGATGGAGATGTACCCATCTACTTTCACAGCTGTTGGAGCCATTAGAACAACCTGGTAGGTCCCTCCAATCCTTTCCTCACCCAATTCACTATAAGGACATAGTCTCCAAGTTTTACTTTAATGGGAGTTTCTAACACATGCATTTCGCTATAGGCCGCTTTTACTCTACTATATGAATCTTTTAAGGCTCTGCTCAATGCTAGAATATAGTCGGTCATGTCAGCAGTCATTTGGTGGAAATTAATTATTTCATTGCATTCTGGTTTCAAGGCGTTTTCAAGGGTCTACCATAAATAATTTCAGCTGGGCTTAATCTAGAATTCCCTACAGGCATGACTCTCATCTGAAATAAAGCAATAGGGAGTAATTTAAGTCCAGTCTCCACCTTCAATTTGGCTAATTGAGTTTTAAAGGTCTGATTTTTCTACCCTTTCTATGCCCTTTCTATGAGTCCAGCAGCCTATGGTCGATAAGCACAGTATAATTCCTGCTGGATCCCCAGCTGTTCACAAAATTCTTTATTGATTTGTCTAATAAAGTGTGGACCGTTATCGGAACTAAGTTGAATGGGGATACCGAATCTATGGACAAGTTCTCTCATTTACACCTTTACAACAGTAGCTGCTTTATTATCAAGGGTTGGGTAAGCTTTGATCCACCAGCTGAATACATCAACTATGACAAGTACGTATTGATACCCCTGGCACATTTCTAATTTAATATAGTCCATCTGTAATGTCTCAAATGGTCCCATAGGCAATGGTGTTTTCCTCCTTCACATCCTATTCCTTTCCCCAGATTGTATTTCTGGCAGACCAAGCAATTACTGCTTAACCTCTGAGCTAAAGTTTGTAGTTTTGGATGACACCAAGTGGCCAATAGAGTGTCCCCTTCTGCTCTTGCACCACAATCGGTTGCATAATGCATGCACTCTATAACCCATACTGCCAATGAATCTGTCATGCAGGTCTGCCCTGCTGGAGTGGTCCACAATCCAGTCACACAATCCAGTACACATCCAAGTTGCCTCCATCATTCCTTATCTGTGTCAGAAGCCTCCTCCGGTAATTGAACAATTCCTTGGAGGGTTGGCATCAGTTTCTCCGAGGGGGACTTGTTAGTTATACTTTTAGTCTGCCTCATCATTTTGGGTACCACCATCCTACATTCCCACATGGGACTTTCATGGCTACCAAATCGGCATTATGATGCCCGATATCTCCTGGGGTCTGTCCTCTAGTGTGGGCACTACATTTCATAACTGAAATGTGTCTGGGTAGCATTAAGGCTTTCAATAAATTTGTCAACAATTGTTTATTTGAGATTTGGGTTTCTGCGGAAGTTAGAAATCCCCTATTTGATTATAATTGTCCAAAATCATGCACCACTCCAAATGCATACCGAGAATCAGTGTAAATATTTACTTTTAGATTTTCCCCAATAATACAAGCCTGAATTAAAGCAAGTAATTCAGCTTGTTGTGCTGAATAAGGTGACTCAATGGCAGCTGCTTCTACAATTTCTGCTTTCTCATTAACAATTGCATACCCAACAATCTCTCACAACATGGTCCAATAGATGCACTCCTGTCCACATATAATGTGATGCCAGATAAAACCATGGCCACTGGGGGAGATGGCCGCCCTGCCGGCAGTCTGTTTGTTTGTTTATCTTTTTTTTATTTTTAGCGTTTGTTGAAAGTGTGTTTTAATGTTACTCGGTTTATTTTGTGTGGGGGGCAAGGGGGGGAGATCGGGGGAAACATTTTTTCAGTTTCCTACCTTCCCGGAGATGTGATCATTTTTCGGATCACATTTTCCGGACTCTGTGGTCTTCAATCGATGGAGCTGTCGATCGGACTGTCCTCGGACTGTTGTGAGCCCCACCGTGGGACACGGACTTACCATCGGAGCTGATCCCTTGACTGGGATCGCTCCGACTGTGACAACCGTGGAATCAACACCAAGGGCTCGCCATCTCGGGTGAGGCTAGTCGGGAGCTCCAATGCCGCAGCAGGTTTGTCCAGCTCCGACACCAGGTTCGATCAGCTGGCACGGGGGAGCTGACATCCCCTTGATGCGGGAACGGATTGCCTCAACATGGAAGGCCCGAATGCTGCCGGCTACGGGAGTCAAGACCATCCTGTCATGGGGGCTCGCGGCCCACGACTGAGGAAGAAATAAGGGAAAGGACTTGAACTTTATTTCGCCTTCCATCACAGTGAGGAATGTGTAGGAGTCGCCGTGGTGGATATTCATGTTGAAATGTGTTTTGAGTGGAGCAATCTGTTGCTTTTAATTGTATGACTGACCTGGCCAGTGAAATCCCTCGTATGTTGTAAAACATACTTGGCAAATAAAATCTTATTCTGATTCTGATTCTGATTCTATGGGTGCATCCCTCAAGTCCTCTCTGACATGTTTCATCCTCTATGACAAATAGACAGTCATGTTGTTAATACTGACCAAATTAAAGACACCATAAAATTGGGGATTCCTACATTTGTCAGGACTGCTTAATTGTCAGTGGGAAATTACAGGCTTTGGATGGCACTGATTAATCTGACCTTCAGAATGATGTGAAGGATGGTGAAGGATCCAGGTGTTCTCCTCATTTCCTGTTAATTGATAAAATGTATTAAAAAACCCACAAACAAACTTAAATGCATTGATATGATTGGATTACTGCAAAAGCCTTGTATATATTGTAAATAATGTTGCTAGACAGTTACCCAGCTGTTTGTTGATTGGCCAAAGTGTTAAGCCCTGGCAGGGTTGTTTTGAATTCCAGGGTAAATGTTGCATTATCCAGGTTAAGTTAGCTTCCTCTAGAAGCTTCTCCTGCAACAATAGAAGGGAGATTCTGTTATTAGTTTGGATAACTGTCAATCATGTATTGTTGTAATTAATATGTTTGATTGGATTGTAAGGAGACCACCTCTCTGTTGTTTTGCCCCTCAAGGTTCGGGGACCTATAAAAGGCAGCCCCCACGAGGCCCTTTTTCAATATTCTGGAAGAGTGCTTAGGACTGCATGACCTTTTGGAGTGTCTCTGCTTGCACGAGGCTCAAGGGCTTGGCCAGGCAGATACAAGGATCGAACCGCAGTGGTTAGGTATCGTATAAGGGAATATGTTGTTCTATCCAAAAATAAAGTTTAGTTGTTCCAGTGCTTGACTCAGTGCTTTATTAACTGAACTGGACTGGGGGCAAGCTTAGAAGAGCATATTTACATTGGGAGCTCATCTGGAATCTCAATGGACCCCCAAACACAAGCTTGTGATTAAGGGTGTTGAGCTGTCCTGATCACAAGCGGAGAAATCGGCGCCACGGTGTGATTTTCGCATTGGTTTTCATCACTTCGCTAGTCGGAGCAGATCGATCTTTTGTGGGCTTGTGTAGGGGCCCAACGAGATCAGAAACCACTCTAGCAAGCACTGGGGGTAAAAGTGCCTTTGCGGTTTAATTGCCTTATTAGGGTTGGGTTAAAGGCCCTCTCCTTTAGGTTAAAGGCCCATAAAACAGGGTTGGGTTAAAGGCCCTTTGCTTGGGGTTAAAGACCCTTTGAATTTGGTCATAGTCTTTAGCTGCAGCTGCTGGCGAAAACCAAGAAACTCCGAAAAAATAAAACTAGAGATTTGAGGCCCTATTCAGGTTGCGTATCCAATTGGGTGGATATTTCAAGATGACCTGGGTGTACCAGTGCTAAGCAGCTGAGTAGCTAATTAAGAACTAGTACCCCTCAGCGAAAAGTACCCTAGGAAGGGGAAAGTCTTCTGTATTGGAGGGAGAGGTTCACTGGTTGATAGCAGCGCGACACTTGGAGTATTGCGTACAGTTTTGGTTTCCTAATCTGAGGAGGGACATTCTTGCCATAGAGGGAATGCAGAGAGGGTTCACCAGACTGATTCCTGGGATGGCAGGACTTCCATATGAAGAAGGACTGGATGGACTCGGCTTGTACTCGTGGAGTTTGGGAGATTGAGGGGGGATCTTATAGAGACTTACAGAATTCTTGGGGGGTTGGACAGGCAAGATGCAGGATGATTGTTCCCGATGTTGGGGAGGTCCAGAACAAGGAGTTGCAGTTTAAGCATAAGGGGGAGGTCTTTTCGGACCGAAATGAGCAGATCATTTTTCACACAGAGAGTGGTGAGTCTGTGGAATTCTCTGCCACAGAAGGTAGTTGAGGCCAGTTCATTGGCTATATTTAAGAGGGAGTTAGATGTGGCCCTTGTGGCTAAAGGGAGCGGGGGTATGGAGAGAAGGCAGGTACAGGATACTGAGTTTGGTGATCAGCCATGATCATATTGAATGGCGGTGCAGGCTTGAAGGGCCGAATGGCCTACTCCTGTACCTATTGTCTATGATTCTATGACTTGGGATTGAAATATTGTAAATTGCTTTCAAAATTGTATATTAAAAATTGCTGTTCTTGCATTATGTTTCGTGTGTATCGTGTATTGCCTGTGATTTATATTTAGTGTTAGATACCCTGGTGTGTTAGTAGTTTAAATCGGCTGACTAAAAATATAGTTTGAACAGTATTGTTGTTATAATAGGAGCCCGGATCGTTATTGTGTGGCCAGGGGATCGTATCCTTCTGATCGCTGTTTCGGGGGAGGGATTGCTCCATGGATTGAACACACCACGAGGAGAGATTAAAATATATTGTGATTTATTTTTGGAACTGTACACTTGGCGACTGCGATATTAAACAAATGCTTATTGGTTATCTAGGAATGTGGTGGTGTGTGATAATATTAAGTTGTATCATTTATTTTATGTATACAATTTTGATTGTGTGTCTGGAGCTCATTTGCATGTGTTTAGATTAAGGTTGCTTTGGATATATGAAACGGGCTGCGGGAGCGTGTTTGATTGTGATTGATTTTCCCTGGGGAACCTTAATCTTCGGGTGATTGAGGATTGCTAAAATTGTAAATTTGAAATTGTGTGGATTCATGGGAAACGGGAAAAATTTGAATAAGTAGATTGGGAAGATTGATTGTGCGATTGCGTGAAAGAGGTGTGAGGTTGCTTGCGCGACGGATCTGTTGACTATTGTTCAAGAACGACACTGGTAGTCTCAGAGAATAAGATAAGGGGTGAATTGTTAAGAAGGCGTGAGTGGCTTCGGAGTTGCCTCCATTGTCCAATAGGATGGGGAATCAAGTTGATAAAGATATGACTGCCGATTCTGAAAGTCTGTTACATGTAATAAGCAGCGAGTTTCCACTGAGAGCTGCACGATTGAGAAATCTTTTCAGGGTATTACATAAATAAGTAGGGAGTGAGTTATGGCCCAAGGGTGGCATTAGCACATTAAAGGGATTCTAGTACATTGAGCAAATTATATGACAATGCAGTGATAGAGAAGAGGCAAGAGAATTAATTGGATTGTGGAAAAATTATTACGAGGAATAGAAGTCAAATAGAGACGCTGAAGGAATGGCAATTTTGTAGGAAGCAACTCTGAAGTGGGGGATAGAATTGGATGATGCTGAAGAGTACCGACCTCCAGGCATCTTGAGAGAGGAGCCTGAAAGTGTTAAAGACAAGGTTAGAAGAAAGTCTTCGATAAGGAAACGGGCACCAGTAAATCTTGGACTTGAGGACCCAATGGTTGTTGTTAGTCTTGAGGGGGACGATGACGATGAGTATTTGGAATATTGAGGAAGTGTTAGAAGAAGAGATCCACAACCACCACCTTATTCTTCTTGCGATCCCCGTTCTTTAGATACGCATTATGTAGTTTGCGAATGGGATAGACAATTCTGTGGCACACGAATCCTTAACCTTGACTGCCCCATTAATAGTAGGTAGTCTGAGAATTCACAGTACAAGAAGCCAAACTAGAAAGAAAACTCAAGTAATCAAGAACAAAGAAGGTAGAAGGGAGAAGTGGGAATTAGGAGCAACAGTAGCAAGTTTGCGGATGACACAAAGCTGGGTGGCAGTGTGAAATGTGAAGAGGATGTTAGGAGGTTGCAGGGTGCCCTGGGCAGATTGAGTGGGTGGGCAGATGCGTGGCAGATGCAGTATAATATAGATAAATGTGAGGTTATCCACTATCCAGGCGGCAAAAACAAGGGGGTGATTATTATCTCAATGGGGTTAGGTTAGGCAAGGGAGAGGTGCAGCGAAACCTGGGCGTCCTCGTACACCAGTCACTGAAAGCTGGCATGCAGGTACAGCAGGCAGTAAAGAAAGCTAATGGAATCCTGGCCTTCATAACAAGAGAATGTCAGTGTCGGAGTAAAGAGGCTCTTTTGCAGTTGTATAGGGCTCTGGTGAGACCACATCTGGAGTATTGTGTCCTGTTTTGGTCTGCAAATTTGAGGAAGGACAGTATTGTGATTGAGGCAGTGCAGCATAGGTTCACGAGATTGATCCCTGGGATGGCGGGACTGTCATATGAGGAAAGATGGAAAAGACTAGGCTTATATTCACTGGAGTTTAGAAGGTTGAGGGGGATCTTACAGAAAAGGGGAGGCTATTTAAGAGGTGAGAAAAACGTTTTCACCCAGAGTTGTGAATTTGTGGAATTCCCTGCCACAGAGGTCAGTGGAGGCCAAGTCACTGGATGGATTTAAGAGAGAGTTAGATAGAGCTCTAGGGGCTAGTGGAATCAAGGGATGTGGGGAGAAGGCAGGCACGGGTTATTGATTGGGGACGATCAGCCATGATCACAATGAATGGTGGTGCTGGCTCGAAGGGTCGAATGGCCTCCTCCTGCACCTATTTTCTATATTTGTATGTTTCTAAGAAGTGTACATAAACCAGGGTATTGCGAGCTTAAACATAAACGAGTTGAACAAGCAGTGAGAGGAGAAAAGGAGTCATTTAGAAAGTACCGTGAATTCGTTAGTGATATTACATCTAGGGGTGAGACAACAATTGAAAAATCCGAGATAGACCTTGATATGGCAGAAGGTACATAAACTAAACAGACAATTCGTAGGCAGTTCCCTGTGAGGGAAGTGCCTAATCCTTCTTTTCATCCACCCAATGCAGTCTATTCTCCATGAAAGCCTAATGTGTTGATGGTCATATTAAATCAAATACACCATCATAGAAAATTGCCTGCTTCCTTTGTGGATCACCTAAGAACTACAATGTGCATTTACCATGCAGTCTCCTGAGATCTAAGGGCAGTGATCCAGCAAATAATTACCCTAAGCAAACACACCAGGTTCCTAACAATTCTAGGACATCCGTCTCACGATGCTCCAGCAAATATAATAGTGGACAATAGTGCAAGCAAAGAGGCTGTTTTAACAACCCTTGCAAACACCCTTCAAAAGCCGATTGACTTGGCCATAATCCTAGATATAAGACCAAAAAAGGGAGAGGGAGCAAATGAATGTTTAGAATGATTCTCCAAATTATATATAGATCAATCGGGTGATTTAAATTATCGAAATGGAGTAAATTCCCCGCAATATTGTGCCATCTTATTGAATTGTCTTCCCACTAATGTAGCAGAATCCATTAAAACTAATAACATGGACTGGACGGCAAATAGTGACAGTCAAATGGCTAGGTCTGTAAGGTATCACTGGAGGGACATAAAGAAGCAGGAAAGTACGCCTGCAGTAAGCACTGAATATGTTATCAGAAAAGAAGTGCCAAAATCTGATCCCGAAGCATGGATCCCAGAGTACCAGCAAATTATGGATTGGGAGAAATTAGAGTCCAGGAATATTTGGACCAATATCATAGAGAAATACCTACCCGAGAGACCTAAAAAATGTACTTTCTCCTGGGCCATCAGTACTTTTGACGGGATGACTACATATCCCAAATCAGCTTGATGGTTTAGTAGTTGAGCAGTAGCTTGCCGATTACTGGATTCTTTTTTGCTGGCCACCAATAAATCATCAATATACTGCACTGATATTGAATTCATTTTGAATTTTAACATGCTCAGTAGGTCTTGCAGACACCAGGAAAATAAAGTAGGTGGGTTGATAAATCCTTGAGGCAATCTGGTCCAGGTATATTGTTGGCTTTTGTATATGAAAGCAAACAAATATTTGCTCTTTGTGAAGAGGGAGAGAGAAGAATGCATATTGCAAGTCGACTATCAAAAAGATTTTTTGCTTCAGCCGGTATTTGGGCTAGGATGTGGGCAGTGTTTGGCACTAGGGCATGGAGCGTTTCTACCACAGAGTTGATTTATCTCAGGTCTTATACAAGTCTATATTGGCACTCATTCCCTAGCTTTGGAACGGCAAGAATAGGGGTGTTACAAATCGATTGGCACTTTATCAGTATTCCCTGTTGGCAAGTAATTTTAGTGGATATTGTTGTATTGAAGGAAGTATTACGCCTTTCTGGAGAGCTACTTGGATGGGATTGATGTTCATGCATCCTACCTGAGCTGTGTCCTATGCCCATACTTGAATGTATTCGCATACCTCACTCCCCAGATGATGTCGTAAGCGGGTAACATCTGTCCTTGGGCCCGGATAAAATTCAACAACATATTGATTAGACAAATCTTGCTTTTGGTAATTATTTGTGTCTGCCATGGTGCTTGCCATTCTTACCATCGTTCCGAGGTCTTAAGCTCTTATCGGGTAGTTCAGCTTTCGGGTAATGAGAGGAGCCACTTCTTCAGTTCTTTCCATAACTGTGCTGATATTTTTAAATATTTGGCACTTCCCTCATTTCCCTCAACTAGTGCCAACACTTCCACCTTCCAATCATGCTCTTCATATGGTTTAAAGAAGGTTTCCAGCTCTTTATCTTTCCCACTCCTATCATGATCCAGTGTAATGTGAAAGGGGGGTTCTTCATCCAGATCCAAGAACCACCATTGAGGGGTCACTATGGTAACACTGCCGCAAGGGAGCCCAGGGGGTCACTACTGTGCCTCTGTCGCCACATTCTATTTTTAATTGGAAAGCACAGACCAAATCTCTAGCCATCAAATTGCAATCTAATCCGGTGGTTATGACAAATCTGTGTCTGATTGCTTTTCCTCCATATACTACTTCTACTGGCTTAGAGATGGGATACTGGCAGACTTTTCTTGAAACCCGGACAGGTTCTGATCTTCGTTTGATTCTGGGAGATTATAAATTGGTTGAAGGGATGACATGGATGCACCTGTGTCTGCTAAGAAAGTGACGATTTTTCCTTCTACCTGTAGAGACAATATAGGCTCTTCGTTAGACTTGCATCCAGTCACCATTAGGTTTGCTGATCATAGGCGTGTGAATGGGTTATTCTGGGAAAAGGAGATTTGCCCTATTGATTCTTGATGTTCCTGCCAGTTCCCTCTGTGCTCTCCAGGATCCCGTTGATCTCTCCATTCTCTTTGGTCTTGGAAATTTCTTCTGTGACCCCCTCTTTTGTTCTTTTCTCTATTTGGGCACTCCCTACTCCAGTAACGGGAGAGGAACTTGGTAACTCGGGAGAGGAACTTGGAACATTACAGAAATGACATACCCGTGGGAACTCGGTTAAACACTTGATCATAAACTTGAAATCGCGTACACAACCACAAGTCTGTTTTTTTTCTTTCACTTGGGGTCACTCATGGGTGGACTCGCACCGTGAGACAGGCCCTTAAGGGATACCTTCCCGTCAGGTTACTCTTTACGAAAAATTACTTTCCCTCTCTCAGTTACTCCTTGCTATCAGGTACTAATCAACAATCAATCAGATGGCGTACAAACTCCTGGTTGATCAGCCACGATTCGGAATCGATCTTACACAATCTTTATACACACTTTCAACTTTTTATATACACAGTTTAATCTGAGAAAATATGTGCACACTTTAAATTGTCCGGTACTCCAATGTGAGATTCTGAAGTTAGGCAATTTAAAATGAAGAATTTCAATTCGCTCTGATCTGACCAATTAGCTTTTTGGTGCGTAACTCAACGTACGCAAATCTCAATTAAAATTTAGTTTGGATATAGAAGTCTCTAATTGATTAGAGTATTCTCAACCAATCTATACTCTTACCACCGAGTGCCCAATGCCTTTACGAGGGCCTCCCCCGTCCTTTCACAGATCTGGATACCTCAAACAGGCGTGGATTTTAACTAACATAGGCTCACCCTGTCAAAAAGGCTTATTCATCTGGATGGGGATATTCAATACCATTTCTAAAACACTCAAAATTCAATTGGAGTCAGATTCAAAATTAATAATATTAGGAATGTCAGAGGGCTGCCCTAAGTTAACGATATTCCAAATACACTTCCATGACTACGGTTTAATAACTGCGAAAAAACTTATACTTAAATTCTGGAAAAAGATAACAGTTCCCAAAGTGAAGATGTGGATCACAGAAATGACTGAGACACTGCATTTATAAAAAATAAGGCTTGTTTTGTCTGACAAATTAGATCAATTTTCCAAAATATGGTCTCCTTTCATTGAAATTCTTCAACAGAATGGTTGAACACAAATTCAAAACAGATGCTAGGGTCGGGTGAACGGGTGTAGGGAAGGGTAGTGGGAAATAACTCGACTTTTCTTTTCACTTCTTTGTTAGTTCAGTTCTTTCTTTTTTGTATCTTTTTCGAAATTCTTTATTTTCTTTTTCCTTTCTTCTTTCTTTCCCTTCTTTCCTTTTTTCTTTCTTCTTCCTTTCTACCTGCTCCGCACCTGGTGTCAGCAAGTAACCTCTTCACACTGGCAGTCGATGCCGATTTTTGGAGCTCACTTCCAATCTGCACCCCCAAGCAATGATGAGTGCTTAGCCGCTTAGCACTGGTACACCCAGGTTGTCTTGAAATACCCACTCAATTGGATACCAGATCTGGATAGGGCCTCGAACCTCTAGTTTTATTTTTTTCTGAATAATGTTTTGATTTTTTGTGCCCAAGTTGTGAGGTCCTTTAACCCAAAGGAGAGGGCCTTCAACCCAACCCTAGATTTATGGGCCTTTAACCCAAAGGAGAAGACCTTTAGCTCAACCCTAGCATGGCCTCTAACCCCAAAAGGCACTTTTGCCCCAGGTGCTTGCTAGACTCTGTTCTACGCTCTAGTTGGTACCATTCCCCAGCCCGCGAATGATCAATCTGCTCCGACTAGTGAAGTGATGAAAACCGATGCAAAAACTGTACCGTGGAGCCGATTTCTGCACTCGCGATTGGGAACTGCTCAACACCCTTTATCGCAAGCTTGTGTTTGGGGGTCCTTGAGATCCCAGATGAGCCCCCAATGTAAATACACTCTTCTAAGCTAACCCCCCCCCCCCCCTCCCTGTCTAGTTCAGTCAAAAAATCATGGAGTAAAGCTCTGGAACAACTAAACATTATTTTTAGATTGAACAGCAAATTCCCCTATACGATACCTAAACCACCACCCTTCAGCCTCATGCAAGAAGAAACAAATCCAAAAGGTCACGTAGTCCCAAGCACTCTTCCAGAAGATCGACAAAGGACCTCGTGAGGGCTGCCTTTTATAGGTCCCCGAACCTTGAGTGGTTGAACTACATAGGGGTGGTCTCTTTACAATCCAATCAAACATATTCCTTACATCAATACATTATTGACAAATCAATAACAGAGTCTCCCCTACATTGTTTCTAGGAGAAGCTTCTGGAAGGAAGCTAGCTTAACTTGAGTAATGCAACATTTACCCTGGAACTCAAATAAATCAGCCAGGGCTTAACACTTTGGCCAATCAACAAACAGCAGGGTAACTGTCTCACAACATTATCTACACTATTTATAATTCTGCTGCAGTGATCCAACCATATCAATGCATTTACGTTTGTTTGCAGAGTTTTTATACATTTTATCAATTAAGGGGTCATTAGGAGAACACCTGGATCCTTCACCATCCTGCATATCATTGTGAGGTTCGGACTAATTGACGCCTTCAAAAGCCTGTAATTTTCCACTGATAAAGGTTAAACAATTCTGATGAATGCAGGGATACTACATTTTATGGTTTCTTTAATTTGGTCAATATTTTCAATGAAAGGACGACCAAATCAAGATGATGATGCAGTATAGAGAAGGGTTTGCACATTACTTTGTTAGCAATTACTCCTTCACTTTTCCTGCTTCGAAGCAGAAGTGAAAGTTGCAGGAAGGTAAACTAGTGGGAGACCCTAGGACCAGAGGTCATAGCCTCAGAATAAAAGGACATACCTGTAGAAAAGAGATGACGAGGAATTTCTTTATCCATAGGTTGGTGAATCTTTGGACTTCAGTGCCACATACGGCTGTGGAGGCCATCAATGTATATTTTTAAGATGGAATTTGACAGATTCTGCGGGTTGAAAGTGAAGGATAGATCAGCCTTGATTGAATGGTGGAGTAGACTTGATACACCAGAATGGCCTAATTCTGCTCCTGGAACATGAACTTATGTAAAGTGGTAATGCAGCATAATTAGCTGATGGAAGAGGGAATGAATGCTGAAAGTGGTAGATAGGATGCAAATCAAGGGTCTTCTTCTTCTTTCATGTCCATCTTGCTTCAAATGTTGACCTCGCTGTCATCGTCGGTCTTGAACAGGACACAAGCTTCCGGCAACAATCAGTGGGAGCTATCACTTGTCGCATAGGATCAAGGGTAAGTTAGCAAAATGGATCCCAAATTGGCTTGGTGGAAGGAGTCAGGGATTGAAGAGAACTTAATCAAGTTTGAAATCTGTGATCAAGGGTGAAACATAGGAATTGGTGCTGGTGCACAGTTGTTTGTTATCTGTATAAAAATGTTAATAGCATGATTATAAATGACATAAAAATTGTAGTGTATTGATAAGTAAAAAAAGTTATCTGAGATTGCAACAGAATTTTGACGAGCTGGGGAAATAGGCCAAAGAATAGAAGATGGAATTTAATTTGGACAAGTGTGAGGTTGTATTTTGGTAAGTAAAACCAGGGGATGACTTACACAGTGAATGATAAAGCCCTGGAGAGTGTTGCAGATAGAGAGACTCAGAGGTACAGGTACATAGTTCCCTGAAAGTGGTGTCACAGGTAAACAGGACGATGAAGAATGCATTTATTATGCTTGCCTTCACCGGTCAGGGCAGTAACTACAGGAGTTGAAATATCATCTTGCAACAGTCTCTAGAATAGACTTCAATACTGCACTTGGAGTATTGAGCGTAGTTCTAGTCACCCAGCTACAGTATAGGAAGGATGTCATTACACTGAAAGAAGTGCAGAAAAGAATCACAGTTTGAGTTGTGGGGCTTGGAGGGCTTGAGTTTTAAGGAGAGACTTGATAGCTGTAATTTTTTATCCCTGGAGCATAGTAATTTGTGAGGTGACCTTGTGGAGGTACATAAAATCATGAGGGGCATAGTTAAAGAGGATGGTCTCTGTCATTTTTCCCAGGATAGGGGGTCTAAAACTAGAGTACATCGTTATAAGTTGAGTGGAAAAATTTAAAGGGGACTTCAAAGGGCAATCTTTTCACACATGTAGTGGCACATGAATGGAATGGACTGTTAAAAAATGCTGTGGAGGCGGGTACAATTACAATGTTTAAAATACATTTAAGCAGGTACATTGATAGGAAAGATTTAAAGGTATATGGGCCAGATGTTCACAGATGGAGCTATAGTATTTCAGATGGACATTTTGATTTGTAAGAGCTTTTTCCCATGCTATTCCACTCCACTGATCGTTGTTTATAAACCTATATATACATTGAGAAAAGGTAATTTTACAGATGATGGACCAATTTTCCTCCCAAAGTCAGGTCATTTTTGTTGCTTTTATTAAAGGCAGACAAAGACAAAGCAGATCATATGAACTGGATGCATAGTGAGAAACAATAAATATTGCACTGTTATAGGAGAAGAGCAGGAGAAACATCTATGTTGATAATTCTTTCAAACAAAATAAAAAGCAGAAGCAGATGGGCCAAATAAATGCTGTAAAAGATAATGGTCAACGGTCTGATGAAGGGTTTTGACCCAAAACATCACCTTCTCTCCAGAGATGCTGCCTGAACCGCTAAGCTACTCCAGCTTTTTGTGTCTACCTATGATCAACAAAATGTTCAATTTAGTAGCCACAAAGTGTTTTTTTTAATCAACCCCATTGACATCAATAAATAGCCAAGAATAAATTAAGCAGTGATGATGTTCAGACAAAAGATTGTTCCAAAAGCAGGAAAATGGGATGGGTGGCCAATATGACTATTGTAACTAGTGCAACATTTTTTCACTTCCTATCCAATGGTATTTCAACTCCTGTATCCAATGAGGTTAGAGGGAAGGTACTTCTCAGCTAAACTTTGCATATTTGTGTATCTCATATTATTGTTGGTTTTTATTGGTATGTGTACTGAGGAAGAGTGAAAATCTTTTGTTTGCTTGCTATCCAACCAAATCAGACCATACAATACGTGAACACAATCGAGTCATATACAAGTACAACAGGTAGAACCAAGAGACCAAAAAGTGGTATCAGCGATGAATAGGGTAGCTATGGATTGTACAGGAACAAGAGTTGATCGAGAAAACTAGTGTATCTTCTCTGGCATGGTGGTTTTCAAAAGCAACTGCAACTACTGAAATGATTATAAAATTGTAGTCCTGACTCAAGCTCAATAAAGGGAATTAGATGAGTCTTGCCTTGCAGCATACTCAGCCACTGCACACACTTTCTGAAGACTAATCAATGGCATATGGGGATAATTTCTTGGCAGGGCCATTACCAAGTATCATCTTCATAAAAGAGATGGATGTAAGAAATACATTTAGATGTAATGACGTTTTTTACAAATGTATCCTTTCAAATTTAGCCACTATGCATGACAACAGCAACAGCTTATCTATGCTCCTGAGGTGGTTTTAGCAGTAAATCTTCAGTGGAATATTATTAATCAATGTTTGACACCGGACTATCAAAGAATATATGGAAGTGTCCATGTAGGTGAGTACTATGAAGTGCTTTATGGAAAGAAATAGATTGAGAAGTGAAGAGATTTCGAAAAAAGGAATTACTGAGGTTAATGTATATTGGCTTCCAAATGGGGGAGAGTAAAATTAGGGATTTTACAGAAGGAGGAATGAGCCCAGGAAAGTTGAAAGCAAAGATCAGTGTTTTAAAAAAGAAACACAGCCACACAAGAAACCAACGTATATCAATGAACCTCGGGGCAATGGATGACTGGGATTTGTAGGGATAAAGGATTGAGCAAATAATGAGGCTTTATAATCAATCCAATGATCTCCGTTCCCATGTGCTACTGACAACTATCTTCACTGCATTAGGCAGAATAATCACCGAGTAGTAAATTATATACTTCACATTAGTTCCAGAATGCAAGAGTTTTTCAAAAACATCTGAAAATATATCTGTCATGGGAAACTGAAGTGAGTGAAGTATGTCTCAGCTGGTGTTACACTTCCAGATTTGGAGAGGGGGCGCTGTCCTGTAAGGCTGCCAGTCCTGCAGCTGTCCACTTTTTTCACTTCCTTTCTTTTATTTTTAGTACGTTAAAAGTGTTAGTTGGGGGTCTAATCTTTTTATGTGTGGGGGGTGGTTGGAGGGAAGGGGAAAACTGCTTTCTCAAGTCCCTACCTGGTCGGAGAGGCGGCTTTCCTCCGAGCAGCAAATTTGACCGGTCCTCGTGGCCTACCAGCGGGGCCTGGAGAGGCGTTTTCCTGAGGGGACCTCAGCATCGGCGGCGGCACAGCGCTGGAGCGCTATCGCGGAGCGGGTAATGCCTTGCCTTGGTCACCGTGCTGGAACCCCGGTATGCTGCGACCGTCGATAAAAACATTGCAGAGCCTGGGATCTCTCGCCGAGATCACCAGTGTGTGGAGCTCCGTCCAGCGTGGCCTGTTGGCTTGGAAGCCGCGGTCTCCGGTAAGGAGGCTGCTGTTCCTAGCACCTGAAGCCGCTGAGAGGGTTCTCCCGACGAGAACGGCCGAGAACATTGGGCCTCCGTAGCGGCAACTGTGGAGGCCTCAATAGGCCCGACTACTTTGGATGGACATTGGGAACGGGATTGAACTTTGTGCCTTCCTCCACAGTGGGAGCCATTGTGGGGGGATGTTTTTATGTTTCAATGTTAAATTTCTTTAATGCTATGTTGTATTTTTTTTAGTGTGCTGCAAGGGCATCTGAATTTCCCCTGAATAAGGGGATTAATAAAGTATTTATTATTATTATTATTATTATTATTATTATTATTATTATTATTATTATTATTATTATTATTATTATTATTATTATTATTATTTTGTAGTTATGGGCTCAAGTTTGACTACAGATACTCAAATACAAAGAACTTTATTTTTGTGGTAAGAGCGACACTGATGATGTGAAACTCTGCTGTTGCGAATTTAGACTAAAGTAGAAATCCCAAACTCTCTGAGAGATTCTCTCCAAAGTAATTTTGAATGCATCTCAGCACTAGTCCTCGCAGAGTTCAATGACAGAACACCAACTCCCACAGATTTTCGACAGTTATGCAGTTTGCTGCTAAGTCTCCATCAAGTTGGAGTTTAACTGAAGTCTCATTCCAAACATTTCAAAACTTCAATTGTTTGGTTATTGTGCTCTCCGACAAATAAATTAGTCCTTCGTGTTCACTGAATTTGGGCCATCATAGGGAGACATCCTTCCATGAAATACACACTCAACTTCCCTTGTTCTTTACTGTCCTAGCCTGACTGATCACTCCTCAGAGGTCACTGTAAAGTATTCAGATTTCCTCTGCACCTTCTCTCATGCCATTACATCTCTTCTATAGTGTGGTGACCGTATTCTAGCTGCAGTCCAACTGTTGATTTATACAGCAGACATAGACTGTTGTGTAGGAAGTTAGGCACAAAATGCTGGATAAACAGAGGCAGCATCTCTGGATAGAGGGATCGATGTGAAAGGGGCCACTTGTCAACATAATTGTATAAGGAGTAAGAATGTTGTAAAAACAAGCCTGAAGGCTTTGTGTCTCAATGCGAGGAGCATTCGTAATGTGGATGAGTTGAAGGTGCAGATAGCGATTAATGACTATGCTATAGTTGGGATCACGGAGACATGGCTCCAGGATGACCAAGGCTGGGAGCTGAACATCCAGGGATATTCAATATTCAGGAGGGATAGATGAAAAGGAAAAGGAGGTGGGGTAGCGTTGCTGGTGAGAGAGGAGATTAATGCAATAGAAAGGAAGGACATTAGCGTGGAGGATGTGGAATCGATATGGGTAGAGCTGCGAAACTCTAAGGGGCAGAAAACGCTAGTGGGAGCTGTGTACAGGCCACCTAACAGTAGTATTGGAGTTGGGGATGGCATCAAACAGGAAATTAGAAATGCGTGCAACAAGGGTAACACGGTTATAATGGGTGACTTCAATCTGCATGTAGATTGGGTGAATCAAATTGGCAGGGGTGCTGAGGAAGAGGATTTCCTGGAATGTATGCGGGATAGTTTTCTCAACCAACATGTGGAGGAACCAACGAGAGAGCAGGCTATTCTAGACTGGGTATTGAGTAATGAGGAAGGGTTAGTTAGCAGTCTTCTTGTGCGTGGCCCCTTGGGCAAGAGTGACCATAATATGGTTGAGTTCTTCATTAGGATGGAGAGTGACAAAATTAAGTCAGAAACAAGGGTTCTGAACTTGAACAAAGGTAACTTTGAAGGTATGAGATGTGAATTGGCCAAGATAGACTGGCAGGTGATTCTTAAAGGGTTGACAGTGGATGTGCAATGGAACGTATTTAAAGACTGCATGGATGAAGTACAAAAGTTGTTCATACCAGTTTGGCAAAAGAATAAATCGGGGAAGGTGGTGCATCCATGGATAACAAGGGAAATCAGGGATAGTATAAAAACAAAAGATGAGGCATACAAATTTGCCAGAAAAAGCAGCCTACCGGAGGACTGGGAGAAATTCAGAATGCAGCAGAGGAGGACAAAGGGCTTAATTAGGAAAGGGAAAATAGATTATGAAAGGAAACTGGCAGGGAACATAAAAACTGACTGCAAAAGTTTTTATAGATATGTGAAGAGAAAGAGACTAGTTAAAACAAATGTTGGTCCCTTGCAGTCAGAAACAGGTGAATTGATCATGGGGAACAAGGACATGGCAGACCAATTGAATAACTACTTTGGTTCTGTCTTCACTAAGGAAGACATAAATAATCTGCCGGAAATAGCAGTGGAACGGGGGTCAAATAAGATGGAGGAACTGAGTGAAATCCAGGTTAGCCGGGAGGTGGTGTTGGGTAAATTGAACGGATTGAAGGCCGATAAATCCCCAGGGCCAGATAGTCTGCATCCCAGAGTACTCAAGGAGGTAGCCACAGAAATAGTGGATGCATTAGTGATAATTTTTCAAAATTCCTTAGATTCTGGAGTAGTTCCTGAGGATTGGAGGGTAGCTAATGTAACCCCACTTTTTAAAAAAGGAGGGAGAGAGAAAGCGGGGAATTACAGACCAGTTAGTCTAACATCGGTAGTGGGGAAACTGCTAGAGTCAGTTATTAAAGATGGGATAGCAGCGCATTTGGAAAGTGGTGAAATCATTGGACAAAGTCAGCATGGATTTGCGAAAGGTAAATCATGTCTGACAAATCTGATAGAATTTTTTGAGGATGTAACTAGTAGAGTGGATAAGGGAGAACCAGTGGATGTGTTATATCTAGACTTTCAGAAGGCTTTCGACAAGGTCCCGCATAAGAGATTGGTGTGGATAGAGAACTGGCTAGCAGACAGGAGGCAAAGGGTAGGAGTAAACGGGTCCTTTTCAGAATGGCAGGCAGTGACTAGTGGGGTGCCACAAGGCTCAGTGCTGGGACCCCAGCTATTTACAATATATATTAATGATTTGGACGAGGGAATTCAATGCAACATCTCCAAATTTGCAGATGATACCAAGCTGGGGGGTATAGTTAGGTGTGAGGAGGATGCTTGGAGGCTGCAGGGTGATTTGGATAGGCTGAGTGAATGGGCAGATGCATGGCAGATGCAGTATAATGTGGATAAATGTGAGGTTATCCACTTTGGTGGCAAAAACATGAGGGTAGACTATTATCTGAATGGTGGCATATTAGGAAAGGGGGAGATGCAACGAGACCTGGGTGTCATGGTACACCAGTCATTGAAAGTAGGCATGCAGGTGCAGCAGGCAGTGAAGAAAGCAAATGGTATGTTAGCATTCATAGCGAAAGGATTTGAGTATAGGAGCAGGGAGGTTCTACTGCAGTTGTACAGGGTTTTGGTGAGGCCACACCTGGAGTATTGCGTACAGTTTTGGTCTCCAAATCTGAGGAAAGACATCCTTGCCATAGAGGGGGTACAGAGAAGATTCACCAGACTGATTCCTGGGAGGTCAGGACTTTCATATGAGGAAAGATTGGATAGACTCGGCTTGTACTCGCTGGAATTTAGAAGATTGAGGGGGGATCTTATAGAAACTTACAAAATTCTTAAGGGGTTGGACAAGCTAGATGCTGGAAGATTGTTCCCGATGTTGGGGGAGTCCAGAACAAGGGGTCACAGTCTAAGGATAAGGGGGAATTCCTTTAGGACCAAAATGAGGAAAACATTCTTTACACAGAGAGTCGTGAGTCTCTGGAATTCTCTGCCACAGAAGGTAGTTGAGGCCAGTTCATTGGCTATATTTAAGAGGGCGTTAGATGTGGCACTTGTGGCTAAAGGGATCAGGGGGTATGGAGAGAAGGCAGGTACGGGATACTGAGTTGGATGATCAGCCATGATCACATTGAATGGCGGTGCAGGCTCGAAGGGCCGAATGGCCTACTCCTGCACCTATTTTCTATTTTTCTATGTTTCTATGAGTGATGTTTCGGGTTGAGACCTTTCTTCAGACTGAGAGTCACAGGAGAGGAAGACACAGAGATAAGAAAGGGTAAGGTGTGAAAATGAGCCATCAAACGAGATGCAGCTCAAAGAAAGTGTAGAATAGATCATTGTTAGTTCGGACAAGTTGACAACAAAGCAGAGTTAAAAATTTAATCAGGGGGACAGTCAGCTGGTCAGAGAACTGGAAAGAGGGAGGGATGGAGTGAGAGGGAAAGAAAGAGTTAGATAAGTCAATATTCAAACTGGGTTGTAAGCTCCCTAAGTGAAATATTAGGTGCTGGGCCTCACTCATACAATGGAGGAGGCCCAGGACAGAAAGGTCAGTGTGAAAATGGGAAATGGAACTAAGGTGCTTGGCTATCGGTATATCAGGTAGGTTTAGGCGGACTGAGCGGAAGTTTCCAGCAAAACCATCGCCAAGACCACGCTTGGTCTTGCCGACATATAGGAGTACACACCTGGAAGAGCGGATACAATAGATGAGGATGGAGGAGGTGCAAGTGAACATCTGCCACACCTGAAAAGACAGTCAGGGTCCTTGGATGGAGTCGAGGGAGGAGGTATAGGGACAGGTGTTGTATCTTCTGTAGTTACTGGGGAATGTACTTGGGCAGGGGGTGGTTTGGGTGGGAAGGGACAAGTTAAACAGGGAGTTGCGGAGGGAATGGTCTCTGTGGAAAGTGGAAAGGCGTGGAGCTAGGAAGATGCAGGTAGTAGTGGGATCCCGTTGGAGGTGGCGAAAATGTTGGAGGATTATTTGCTGTATGCAACAGTTGATGGGGTGAAAGATGAAGACTAGGGGCCTCTGTCCCTGTAGTCCTTTTCCAATGCAATATTAAGCTGGGGGTCATAAGGTTATGTGATGGGAGCAAAATTAGGTCATTTGGTCCATCAACTCTATTCTGCCATTCAATCATGGAGATCAAACTCTCCCTCCAAACCCCATTCTCCTGCCTTCTCCCCATAACCCCTGACACCCATACTAATCAAGAATCTATCTATCTCTGCCTTAAAAATATCCATTGACCTGACCTCCATAGCCTTCTGTACCAAAGAATTCCACAGATTCACCACCCTCTGACAATAGAAATTCCTCCTCATCTCCTTCCTAAAGGAAAGTCTTTTAATTCTGAGGCTATGACTTCTAGTCCTAGATTCTCCCAGAAATCTCCTAGATTTTCCTTGCGGAAAATCCTCTCCACATCCAATTTAATCAAGCCTTTCACTATTTGGTAAGTTTTAATGAGCCCCCCTTCATTCTACTAAATTCCAGGGTCAACAGGCCCAGTGCCATCAAACGCTCATCATATGTTATCCCACTCATTCCTGGGATTATTCTTGTAAACCTCCCCTGGACCCTCTCCAGAGCCAGCACATCCTTCCTCAGATACGGTGCCCAAAATTGTTCACAATACTCCAAATGTGGCCTGACCAGTGCCTGATAGAGCCTCAGCATTACATCCCTTTTTTGCATTCTAGCCCTATTCAAATAAATGCTCGAATTGTGCTTTCTTTATTACAAATTCAACCTTCAGATCAACTATTTCGGAAACCTGCACCAGCATTCCCAAGTCCTTATGCTCCTCCGTTTTCTGGATTTTCTCCCCATTTAGAAATTTGCCTTTATTCCTACTACTAAAATGCATGACTCCACACTGTGTGAATGTAGGCTGGTTGTTTGGACAGTGCTGGTCCTGGGAACATGGGCAAGATATGCTGTTGGGGCTGGATGCTAGTAACAATGATTGGGTGTGGAGCTGGAGAATTAGGAAGCAAATAAGGAGTTATGTAGGTATGTTACAAAACGTACCTTTACCGGCGCTGCACTTCTGCCGCTCCCCGTGTGTGCGACCTTCGCGCCTTGCAGAGGGGGGCGGGCTTAAAGTGCCGTTTTTCAACAGGCAGGATAAATGGATGAATGTCGGGCGATTTGGTTACTGAAGAAAAATCGCTCCGACATTTCATGAATGGTGGTGTTTTTAAATTACTCTACATTATTTATTAACTAGAGTAATTTAAAAATCACCTTCAAAAGCCGTGAGCGCAGACAACCGGAAGCATTTTCCGTAGGGGAGAAAAAAAGGTAAATACTTTATTTTTATATTAAAAGTTGGTTTTTCGGGAGGCATTAATAATATTTTTACGTTGCGAAATGGGATCTAAAAAAATATATGAACCCCCAGTATTTTTCCCCCCGACTTCACCGCTAACCGCAACGTTCTAATCCACCGCATTCCACTAAAACCCACTCGCTAGTTGATTTAAATGGCCATTAATTTACAGGCATAAAACACTAAATTCCTTCCATTTGGCCCAGAAATTCATGAAAATTAGATTTAAAAATTATGTTATATTGTGGATTATTGTGTGACTGTTATTTGGACACTTAGGCAATTTTAAAAAAGTTTATCTTTTCTTAAGAAATTGATAGATGTTTAGATCTACTCATTGAATTTTGTAATTAGCTACAATTAGATAACTAACTAATTATATGCTTTAATTTCAGGTAATCCAAGTAAGATTGTTTAATATTTGTTTCAGAATGCTTCAATCTATAATAACTGAAAATTTCATTGAGTTCTCTTAATTTTTAAGAATGTTATGGAATTTTAACTTTTCCAGATCACAACTTTTGAGTTAAGTCAATTGAAAGGCAATGGGAAGCAAGATGCTCATTTCCGAATATGAAAATGGCCATAACTTTCTTAATACTGAAGATATGAAAGTAAATTAGGTGTCAAATTAAACTTCTTTTTATGCTTTATCTGATGGGATAAATTGCAGATTTGATTTTTAAAATCTCAAAATTTTGTAACATTGCTAAGTTATGTAAAAGGTTAGCCCTGCTTTCATTAAACATTGAAAATAGCTTGAGGAGTTTGATCACCCATTCCTATCCCTATACTCCGCGATGTTAAAGCTTCACAATGACATTCATATTTGTATAAATGGCAAAATATTCAGAGCATTCTGCTATTCTTTAAATATAATTTATTTTAACATTTGCCTCAACATAGTGTCATTTGTTTAATTTTACTATTGTTTCCAGACTAATAATCAGAAAAGAAATGGCTCATTAATTTTGTAGTTCTGTGCAGGACCATTTTCCACCAAACAAATGAATATCATTTATATCAATTCTCCTGTGTCATCAGCTAAACATTTTGTGCATGCAGATTTGTTGTAAGATGACAGTTGCACCAAATTAAAGGAATTGGATCTATTGGTTTTAATTTAACCTTTGTACACACCTTGCCAACGTGCAAGATATGTCACACTCTACTGCACATCCTCCCTTACACCTTATTCACACCTTACACCTTTTCAGCGAGCAGCATGATAAAGAGGTTGCAGTTTAAAGTAATACACTGACTTTAAAGCAAAATGGTTGTTTTCTGCATCAAATAGACCTTGACATGTTTTTGCCATAGGGAAAGGTATACACTGCCCTGCTTGGGCTGGTAATAATTTTCCACCTCTGCAGAAGTTATTAAGTTGTTATTTTGCAAATTATCTAACTTCTAGCATTGGCCTCTAGAAACAAAGTTCAAATGTCTCCCAGAGATACAGTAAGTGGTAATAGCTACTTCTCACTGTCAGGTTCTCCAACAAATTAAATCTATTCTGGTCATTTCAATATATTTTCATGTTCCATAAATCTCAGCTATCAGTAATGTAACAACCTCTGGGAGTTCAATTCCTATTTAGTATGACCTACTTAATATCACAAGATCTGGGGCTACTTGAAACCTGCCAACATTTCAGAGCAATAATGATGCCTAATCTGATCAAATCAGAAGATGACACATCCATGAGTTATGTTGCTATATGAAGCCAGTTTTTTTTTTAACTGATAGAATTTTGAGAGAACATAATGTTTCTGTCAAATTTCATAGGAACAGATATATAGCAACACAATAATACCAGAGCTCTGTATGATTGCTTGATGCACCTCCACGTTCAGTTTTTCTGTTGTTTACTAGTCCTAACAGTTTAAGTTGGATTTTCTGAAGTTGTTCTGCAGACCAATAGAACACTGATTAAGTGACTTGGTACCCGAACGCATCTGATTAGAGATAAAGTGGCAAATCCTTCCGAGCTAACTGCCATCCTGTCAGTCCACTCACAATCATCAGCAAAATGGTGGATTGTGCTATTGACAATGTTATCAAGCACCACTTATACTACAATAGTGCACTCATCTTGAATGTATTGCCTCCAGAACTCTAAAAGGCCTGTCCCATTTAAGCGACTTTTTCGGCGACAGCCGGCGGCAGTCACTGGTGTACCGTGACGCCGAGAAATCGTCCCCTACGACAATGTCTACGACAAGCTGCCGCCTAGTTGACGTCAAGCTATGACAAGCTACATCAACTGGCGTCCCAATTCTTCGTGACATTGGACGTCACCCTACGACAACACCCACGACAGCCTACGACAGCGCCTATGACGATACAGACAACAACCCATGACAACCAAAGTTAACCTACTCCAACCCGTGACAAGCTACGACAAGCTACGATCCCGTTGGCTTCAACTGAAGACAGGTCATGACATTCAGGTCCAAATCAGCCAGCTTTCCTATAAAAGGGGTTGCAGGGTAGTGATTCAATCAATTTGCAACACGCCTACCTGCAACCGATGGAACTGCTCTTATTACAACAACAACAAAGGCTGCTGCTTGCTTACAGATCAGCCACGCAGAAGCACAACAAGAAAGGGTAAGAAGAAGCCCAGGAAGAGATCTGTGTGGTCATGGTCCTTGTTCCAGAGCAGACTCAGGTTGGGCCAGTATGAGAAGATGATGACTGAGCTCCAGCAAAAAGATGAGGCTGCCTACAGAAATTTCACAGCTCCCCTCTGAGCTGTTTCAGGAGCTGAAGACACGAGTGGGTCATCTTCTGGAGAAAAAGAAGACCTTCATGAGGAGGCCACTGGAACCAGGCCTGCGACAAGCCATCACTGTACTTACAAGAGCCTCTCCTACAGCTTTCTTGTGGCCCACAATACCATTAGCAAGGTTGTCTGAGAGACTTGTGAGGCCATCATCAATGCATATGAAGAAGAAGTAATCGACTGCCCTAGTACACCAGATGAGTGGAAGAGAAAGGCACATGGCTATCCAACCAGGTGGGACTTCCTGCTCACATGAGGAGCAGTGGACTGCAAGCATGCGGCCATCCGGTGTCCACCCAAGGCAGGTTTTATGTACTTTAACTATTGGAGTTTCATTCCATCATACTCCTAGCTGTGGTGGATACAAACTACAACTTCCTGCTTGTGGATGTGGGCACACCTGGCACTACCACAGATGGTGGGATCTGGAAAGAGACCTCCCTTAGGCAAGCACAGGAAGAAGGAAGAGCAGGCTTTCCTGATACCGAAACACTGCCAGGAGAAGGCAACCCTGACATCCCCTACGCACTGGTTGATGATGATGCCTTGCCACTCAGGTCATGGATGATGAAGCCAAACCCTCACAGGCACATGGCACAGAGGATATTTAACTACAGGCTGTCCAGGAGCTAGGAGGGTCTTGGAAGATGCCTTTGGCATCCTCGCCAGCAGATTCAGATGTTTGCTGACTACGATGGAGCAGGAGCCCAAGAATGTGGAGACCATTGTCTTCACAGCATGTGTCCTCCACAACCTGATCTGTGCAGAAGTGCAGCAGCAGCAGCCATGGTGGAGGGTGTCAGAGTGGACAACCAGACAGGCAATATTATACCAGGTTCATGGAGAGCTGGAGGACAGCCTGCATTGATCGTGGCACTGAGAGATTGCCAGGAAACATCAGCAGCAAGACAGCCAAGGACCAGAGAGACCATATCTGCACTTACTCCAACTTCGAACTAGGCAGTGTACCATGGCAGAACAACATGATATGAAGACCAGCAGCAAAGAGCTCACATCACAAACAAAAGTCCACCACTACAGGAAGAGAACCCATAACAGCCAACCAAAACAAGCCCTTTTCAGGGCCACCCATATCCTCCCAAAAGAGCTTAATTTACAAAGCAGTATAATGATTGTGTTTGTGCTTTTATTGATCACATTATATGAAAAATGTTGCATTTCAATGCAGTGCAATGCTTGATGTGTGTTTTATTGATCTAAATATGAGAATTATATATTTGAAATGAATGCCATGATTAACAATCCTGAAAAAATTAAGATCTTCATACACCAACTTGTCATAAAAAAATAAAGAATTTCCTTTATTGATATTAGATGAAAAACAATTATTTTAACAGCACAAGCAGGTTAATAAGAGCATGCTACTATGCATAGAGAAATATAATCACCACATTAGACTTGAGATTATTTATTATAAATCTATGAAGGACTATGATTGTTTTCAAAAAATAGTTTGTATATTTAACATTAGTTTAGAAATAACATAATAATGAAAAACAACATTTTTTTGTAAAAACAAAGAATTAACTAACAAAAATAAAATTCTATATTCAACATTACATTATAACTAACATCATATTGAAGCAAACTTTTTTTTCAACAATACTGAAATATAATAATAACATTACATTTGAAATTATCTAAAATAAAACAGAATAAATAGAATAAAAAATCTTTGTTTGACATAACATTTGAAAGGACATCTTTTTAGCTGTTTTTAATAATGGACTTTACATCATTTATGGGCACATTATCCTTGGTTATCTGTGTCCAAAAAGTTTGTGAGATTCAGACTCAAGTCCACACCTGAGTCCTGAGCCTCTGATCTGGTTGTACACACTGGTGTCACTGGTGTGTGTATGGATGTATCAAGGTTGGTGCATACTGGGAATCCAGGTTGGATTGCGGAGGTCACTTCTTGTAGGCTACTAGGCACTGCCCGTGGAAGTAGTGGCTGCCTGCTATGCTGTCGAACTGGGTGACCTGACCTTGGGTGAGCTGGTCAGCGGTGGGTATGGCATGTGCAGTGGTCCCATCAGTGGCTGTGGATAAAACACAGAAACCTATCAATATGAATAGGAAGGCAAATAAATCAACACTTTTCACTGGCTGTGTGTGACAAAGAATTACAAGTCCAATTGACTAAAAGTATTATACCTGGTGACCATGCTGATGTTGTGGTACCATCAGCCCCATTTGTGGGTGACCTATGAATGCCATCTCAATCAATCAATCAATCAATCAATTAATCATTTATTCATTATATACATAATAAAGTGCAGTGATATGAACTTGCCAGCAGAGATACAATAAAAAAAAGAACACACAACACACAATAAAAATGTAACACAATCATCCACCACAGCATTCTTCACTGTAGTGGAAGGCACAAAGTACAGTCAGTCTTCCTCCATATCCCCCGTGGTTGGGGCCATAATCTTCACAGTCGCCGCTGCGGACGCCCAGATGACAGTCCCATTCGTCTGGAAGGTAAGTCCCGAATCGGTGCTTCCCTACCGGAGACCTTCAGGATGACGTAGGCCACAGGCCGGCGGTCGGAGCACTTCTCCAGGGACTCCCGGCGAGGGATCCCACTCCAGACGTTAAGTAAGTAATTCCCTGCCGTGCCCGCAGCTAGAAGCTCCGCAATCCACAGCTTCAAGGTGTTGTAGGCCGGCGGGTCAGAGCTCTTCTTCTCCGTGGGTCCCCAACGAGGGATCCCAGGCTCCGGACGCTACGCCCGCAGCTAGAATCTGCTGCAGTCTGCAACACCAATTAATTCATTGTGAATATTTCATATCAGTTTATTTATTCATGTGTGTATGTATGTACTGATCTGTTTTGTAGTCAATACCTACTATGTTCTGTTGTGCTGAAGCAAAACAAGAATTTCATTGTCCTATCAGGGACACATGACAATAAACTCGTTGTGAATATTTCATACCAAAGCATTAGTTTTAAGGTCAGATATTAAAGTCTAATGTCCATGAACTTTGATTAAGATATTTACCACCTGAAATAAACTTTTGACCCTCAACCATTCATCCATAGTGTAGTAATTCCGTATGTTTTCAGGAATCTTCAGTATCTCTATTCTTAAGTAGATTGAGAAGCTGTAAACCAAGCTCTCATATGGTGTCTTGGACTGTTGCATGGAGTGCATGTGAGGTGACTGTTGCCCGATCCACAAGCTGCAACGAAACGAATACGATACATGTAAGTAAATTTTGGTAAAAAAAGGGGAAAACAATGTTTGGATGGAAGGATGGATGAGACGAGAAATCTGTGAATAATTAACCCAAAAGCACTCATCTTTTTGATCAGCTGCAGCTGACTTGCCTGTCCACCTGCTTAGAAACATAGAAACATAGAAAATAAGTGCAGGAGAAGGCCGTTCGGCCCTTCAAGCCAGCACCGCCATTCATTGTGATCATGGCTGATCGTTCCCAATCAATAACACGTGCCTGCCTTCTCCCCATATCCCTTGCTTCCACTAGCCCCTAGAGCTCTATCTAACTCTCTCTTAAATCCATCCAGTGATTTGGCCTTCACTGCCCTCTGTGGCAGGGAATTCCATAAATTCACAACTCTCCGAGTGAAAACATTTTTCACACCTCAGTGGCCCCTGGTTCTGGACTCACCCAACATTGGGAACAATTTCCTGCGTCTAGCTTGTCCAGTCCTTTTATAATTTTATATGTTTCTAGAAGATTCCCCCTCTCCATGACAGGAGGTTGAAGCTGGTGTTGACTAAACTTCAACAGGCAGGTCTCACTGTGAATGAAGACAAGTGCAAGTTTGGCATCTCTGAGATGGATTTCATGGCATACAGACTCACAAGTGAAGGGCTGAACCCAGCCAAAGTTAAGTGAAAGCTGTTGCAGATGTACGTGAACCTCAGAATGCAACCGAGATGAGGAGTTTTCTAGGACTGGTCAATTATTGTGCAAAATATATTCAAAGTTTTGCAACTCTGGCAGATCCGCTGAAAAAGTCAACCAGGAAAGACGTACCATTCCAGTTTGGTAGTGAACAGAGACAGACATTCAAATCACTGAAACAGAGTCTAATAAGTGCAGAAACCATTGGATTTGTGATCCAGCTGCACTAACAAAAATCATAGCAGATGCTAGTCCGGTTGGCTTACGAGCAGTGCTGGTACAGGCACATGCAGATGAATCCAGAATCATAGCATATGCCAGTCGATCATTAACCAGAATGGAGAGAAGGATTCTCAAACAGAGAAAGAAGCACTGGGACTAGTGTGGGTCTGTGAAAGGTTCCATGCATACTTGAACGGCATTTTATTTGAATGTGTTACAGATCACAAACTGCTGGAAGTGATCTATTCGACAAGGCCAGAATAGAACGTTGGGTGCTGAGACTCGAACAGTACAAGTACAAAGTAGTCCACATTGCTGGGAAAGCAAACATCGTGGACCCACTGTCGAGACTGTTGAAGAATGAACAGCTGGGAGCAACATCCAGACTGGAGATGGAAGCAGAGAACTTTGTGCGATTCGTCGCAATTCAGGCAAAGCCAGGAGCCGTGACATTGATGGAATTTGAAAGGAAAACAGAACATGATCCTGAACAAAGATATCAGAGAGCGTATACACAGTGGGCAATATGATCAATGCCCTTACAAAGCATATGTTCCCATAAAAGATGATTTTTTTGTAATGAGAGGTAGCAGATTGGTGATCCCGCAGGTGCTACGACCAATTCATTGAAGGACTGTTAGGCATCGCCGGTACTAAATAGAATTTGCAGAGCAAAGTGTGGTGGCCAGGTTGTGCGAAAGATGCTGGAAAATTTGTCAAGACTTGTCATGGATGCCAAATCACAAGCAGGAGCAACCCACCAGAACCAATTAGAAGTACAAAGTTGCCAACAGGACCATGGGTTGACATAGCTGTTGACTTTCTTGGACTACTTCCAACAGGTGAATCAATTATGGTAGTGGTTGACTACCATAGTAGGTACTGTGTATGCAGTGATGAACTCAACTACAGCAGAAAAGACTGTACAGGCATTAGCAGAGATCTTCGCCAGACATGGGTTGCCTGTTACATTGTATTCCGACAATGGACCACAGTTTGTTTCTGAGACATTTACTGAATACATGGGTATCACAGGTATCCATCACCACAAGGTGACTCAGAAATGACCACAAGCTAATGGAGAAGTAGAGAGACAAAACCAGTCGATAGAGGAGAGGATACGAATCATCCATGCCAAAGGGAAAGAGGCACTGTTATCATACATACAGTGCATTCAGAAAGTATTCAGACCCCTTCACTTTTTCCACATTTTGTTACGTTACAGCCTTATACTTAAATGGATTAAATTCTTTTTTCTTAATCCTCAATCTACACACAATACCTCATAATATAAAAGTGAAAACAGGTGTTTAGAAATTTTTGCAAAGTAATTAAAAATAAATAACTGAAATATCCCATTTACATAAGTATTCAGACCTTTTGCAATGAAACTCAAAATAGAGCTTTGGTACATCCAGCTTCCATTGATTATCCTTGAGATGTTTCTACAACTTGATTGGCGTCCACAAGTGGTAAATTAAATTGATTGTACATGATTTGGAAAGGCACACACCTGTCTAGAAAAAGGTCCCACAGTTGACAGTGCATGCCAGAGCAAAAACCAAGCCATGAAGTCAAAGGAATTGTCCATAGACCTCCGAGACAGGATTGTGTCGAGACACAGATCTGTGGAAGGGTATAAAACAATTTCTGCAGCATTGCAAGCCCCGAAGAGCACAGTGGTCTTCTTCATTCTTAAATGGGAGAACTTTGGAACCACCAAGACTCTTCATAGAGCTGGCCACCCGGCCAAACGGAGCAATCAGGGAAGAAGGGCCTTGGTCAGGGAGGTGACCAAGAATCCGATGGTCACTCTGACAGAGCTCCAGAGTTCCTCTGTGGAGATAGGAGGAACTTCTAGAAGGACAACTATATCTGCAACACTCCACCAATCAGGCCTTTATGATAGTGGCCAGACTGAAGCCACTCCTCAGTAAAATGTATTCATGACAGCGCGCTTAGAGTTTGCCAAAAGGAACCTAAACAAGATTCTCTGGTCTGATGAAACCAAGATTGAACTCTTTGGCCTGAATGCCAAGTGTCATGTCTGGAGGAAACCAGGCACCGCTCATCACCTGGCCAATACCATACCTACGATGAAGCATGGTGGTGGCAACATCATGCTGTGGGGATGTTTTTCAGCAGCAGGAACTGGGAGACAAGTCAGGATCAAGGGAAAGAAGAATGGAGTAAAGTACAGAGAGATCCTTGATGAAAACCTTCTCCAGAATGGTCTGGACCTAAGACTGTGGTGGAGGTTCGCCTTCCAACAGGATAACGACCCTAAGCACACAGCCAAGACAACGCAGGAGTGGCTTCGTGACAAATACGTGAATGTCCTTGAGTGGCCTAGCCAGAGCCCAGACTTGAACCCGATCGAACATCTCTGGAAGCACCTGAAAATAGCTGTGCATCGATGCTCCCCATCCAACCTGACAGAGCTTGAGAGAATCTGCAGAGAAGAATGGGAGAAATTACCCAAATACAGGTGTGCCAAACTTGTAGTGTCATACCCAAGAAGACTTGAGGCTGTAATCGCTGCCAAAGGTGCCTCAACAAAGTACTGAGTAAAGGGTCTGAATGCTTACGTAAATGTGATATTTCAGTTATTTATCTTTAATTACTTTGCAAACATTTCTAAACCCCTGTTTTCACTTTTTCTATTATGAGGTATTGTGTGTAGATTGATGATAAACAAAAATAATTTAATCCATTTTAGAATAAGACTGTAACGTAACAAAATGTGGAAAAAGTGAAGGGGTCTGAATACTTTCTGAATGCACTGTAGCTGTATATCGGGTGATCACTCACCCAACGACAGGGAAAAGTCCAGCAGAAGTTTTGTTTGGAAGGAAAGTTTGCACTAAAATACCAGAAGTCCAAGAGATCATGGAAGACCAGGAGCTGAGAGACTGTGATGCCGAAAAGAAAGGTGCAGCAAAATGGTATGCCGACTTGAAACGAGGAGCCGGGCACTCTGAAATAATTCCTGGGGGTGATGTGCTTGTGAGGCGAGATGATGTCGATAAGATAGTCACTCCTTACCATTCCCAGCCATTCAAACCATAAAAGCTAATGATACATACAAGGTAAAATATTAAAAAAGATAAACAGTTAAAATAAATATGAAATATGAAAATAGCACGCATAAACACCCAACCCTACATCCTTCTGTTGATTTCACAGTGTACCAACCACAGTCCCTTAGTCCCCGCGTTCCTTGGTGGCTACATTTAGTGCCTTTATAGCAGTGGGGTTAAAAACTGTTTTTCGGTCTGTTTGTCCTTGTCCTTGTAGATCTGTACCGTCTGCCTGATGGCAACAGTTCAAACAGGGAGTGTCCGGGGTGGGAAATGTCCTTTATAATATTCTGGGATTTTTTGATGCAGCGGGAACTGTGTAAGTCCTCCAAGGTAAGGAGAGGGCAGTCGACAATCCTCTGGGCGTTGTCAATGGCCCTCTGGAGCTCTTTCCTCTGAGCCGCTGTGCAGCTGGTGTACCACACACATACACAGTATGTTAGGATGCTCTCAATGGAGCACCGATAAAAGGACAGCAGCAGTCTCCGTGTGATGTTATTCTTCCTGAGCACCCTCAGGAAGTGCAGTCTCTGCTGGACCTTTTTCAGCAGCGCAGAGGTGTTCACGCTCTACGTCAGGTCCTCCTCAATATGGATTCCCAGGAAGCGGAAATCTGCCACCCTCTCCACACAGTCCCCTCTGATGATTAGAGGTACCATTTCTGTTTTGTTCTTCCTGAAGTCTATTATTATCCCCTTGGTCTTTAAGGTGTTCAGTAGCGGGTTATTTTCTCCACACCACACTGTCAGCTGCTCCATCTCATCCCGATAGGCGTACACGTCCCCCCCGGAGATGAGCCCCACCACCTTAGTGTCATCCACAAATTTGACAACGGTGTTGCTGTGGTGGGCGGAGGTGTAGTCATGTGTGTAGATGGTGTAGAGCAGGGGGCTCAGCACGCAGCCCTGTGGAGAGCCGGCACTGAGGCTGAGGGCTGTGGATGTGTGATGGCCCATTCTGGCTCTCTGGCTGCGGCCCGACAGGAAGCTATTTATCCACATGCAGGTGGAGTGCGGAAGTCCCAAGTCCCCCAGTTTGTCCACCAGTTTGTGGGGAAGGATAGTATTAAAAGCAGAGCTGTAGTTCACAAAGAGCTTTCGCACATAGCTTCCCCGCTGCTCCAGGTGGGACAGTGCAGCATGGAGAGCTGTGGCTACAGCATCCTCTGTAGATCTATTCGCTCTGTACGCAAACTGGTGGGGGTCAAAGCTTCGGGGCAGAAGTGATGTGATATGACCCCGGACCAGTTTTTCAAAGCACTTCATCACCACTGGTGTGAGTGTGACTGGCCGGTAGTCGTTGAGGCTGAAAATGTGGGGTTTTTTGGGCATGGGGACTATGGTTGGAGACTTCAGACAGGGTGGGACAGTGGACTGGGCCAGAGACTGGTTAAAAATCCTTGTGAAGACTCCAGCCAGCTGGTCTGCTCAGTCGTTCAGCATACGTCAAGAGACGCCGTCGGGTCCAGTAGCCTTCCTTGGATTGATGGCCCGCAGCATGCGCCTCACCTCATACTCCTCTATCATGAGGGTTAGGCTACTGTGGACCATATGGTGTGTTGTGGCTGTCTCAGGTGGCTCCACATCAAAGCGAGCAAAGAAGAGGTTCAGCTCCTCTGCCAACGAGGCGTCACCCTCAGCAGCTCCAAGGTTTTTGTCTTATAATTGGTGAGATACTGGATCCCCTGCCACACCTGCCTGCTGTTGTTACTGTCCAAGTGGTCCTCTATCTTCCTCCTGTAGTTTGACTTGGCCTCTCTGATGCCTCTCTTCAGGTTAGCTTGGGCCGTGCTGTATAAAGCCCTATCGCCAGACCTAAAAGCAGTGTTCCTCTCTTTTAACATTTGATGTCAAGTCTCCAGAAGGTGTTATCAATGAGAGAAATGTATTGAGCGTCAAAAAGTACATGTCCAGGGACACTCAAAATAAGGTAGCCCAAAATCCACCAAGAGCTACTCTGTCAGAGGGACCAGACGACATTTCCGAGGTGGTGACCAGCGTTCCAGAGGCAGCATGTTGCAATGCAGGTGGTGAGCAGAGAATGTACCTGGGTGACAGCACTTTGGCAGATTCAACAGACTCTGATGCTTCTGTGCTAACTAGACCAAACCGTGAAAGGAGCGTCTCCAAGGGATACGATGATTTTGTGTTATTGATTTTGATACTGTTTATTATGATATTGTTCATCATGCTACTGTTTATTATAATGCTGTTTATTATGAGCAAGGAGTTTACTACGGTTACAAGACTGTAAAAAGTTGCATTTGTTTTGTAGTTGTAATGCATCTGTTTCGTGAGTTATTGGAACACAAACGAAAATACAAATATGTTCATTAATTGAAGTGGAAAGTATATTAGAAAGAACACATATTAATTTAAAGTTTAAATCTGGTAAAGGAGGGATGCCATGATGATGAGTCATGATGATGATATGTAAATATCATGACCTTTGTATCAGCTGACTTGGAGGTCAAAGCACATGTGCACTGTGTAAGCCAAGGCAGGAGGCCATGGCGGAGTGAGATAATAAACACGGAGACCAAGGAATGTAACCTATAAATATTGGGCAGTATCATTATTATTCCATGACTGAGGCCAGGATGTGACAGGATAGGACAGGTTTGGAGGGACATGGACCAAAGGCAGGAAGGTGGGACTAGTGTAGCTGGGACATGTTGGCTGGTGTGAGCAAGTTGGGTCGAAGGACCTGTTTCCACACTGTCTCACTCTATGACTCTATGACTATTAGTCTCACACTTGATTTCTGCCCTTTTGCTCCCCCAAATTGCAACATTGCAAATGTTTCCAATATCATGCCTGTAGGCTTTTGGTGTCAATACTTATTAAGGTACAGTCGCCAACATCCTTCACTGAAAAAGAAACAAACAACTATCTAAAAACATACTATGGTGTCTCATACAACAGTGTATCAAGTATCCCACTGGACAGTTCATAGAGTCACAGAATCCTCAAACACGGAAAATGTTCCTTTGTTCTCGTATCTCTTGTGCCATTGAGTTCACATTGCACCCATTCATAGGTTACTAAATATGAGGCAATTTAATGCTGGATAGCTGTTAAACTTCAGGATCTAGATAAAGAGACAGTTTATGCTGATGTGTTTGTGGAATTGTGAGTGTGAATTTAACAACAGAAATTCAGATGCTCTCAGCAATTAAAGTGTCCCGTAATGCTCATTAACAGAAAAAAAAGATTAACTTAAGCAATTATTTATGGAAGTAACATAAATGATCCAATGCTTCAAGCTCTGGGACATTAATAATAGGCTAACAAGTCACTGATATATGTTTGTCAAAATTAGCATTGCTAATGAATTTTAGAAAAATACTAACATCACAAGAGCCATTAAATGGCAAGACTAAAATATAATCAACTCTTGCAAAGGCTGCAAGTCTCAAGTTAAAGAAGTGAAAGTTTCTCGTATTGCATTTACGGCATGCTTTTTGTGGCAGGCACATGTTTTGGACCCACTTATTCCCACATCAGGTCACCATTGGAGCTTATCTTCGCTCATGTCTTGGGTTTGTCACAGTTCAAATGATAGGAGTTCAATGTTACGATCAGTCAGGATCCCCACGATGTAGAGTTCAGTTCACCTTCCTGATTTGCCTGATAATTTCCTCATGCTGACAGTACAGAGGCATGGGTCAAAACATTTCCAGACACTGTCGGTCAGTGACTTGGCATCATCCGGTATCCAACATGGGAAATGTGCAAACTTCATACAGGCGAAGACCTCTTCTAGAATTCTCAGAATGGAACATGTCCTCTTGTGAATATCTGAGATGATTTGTAAGAGATTTTAAATAAATCTTTTGTGAAATATTAATTTGTTTTATTATTTAACATAAAGAAATTTAAAAAAAAATCAACATTATTGATTCAAGTATTCATGCAGGTTTGGTGGGTGTAGCATCACAGAGATGGATTCCCCAGGCACAAATGAGCTGCACTGCTGCACTCCATTAATGGAGCCGAGAGAAAGATAGCAACATGCCACTGTCTGTCACTCAGCTTGTCCCAGAACCACAGCAGAGCCAGCAGAAGCCTGGGATATATTAAGCTACAAGCAGCTGAACAATATCAATTTGGCCCAATGTGTCATGTAACAGGCGGGATGATGGGAGGCAAACTAGACAGAAGCTGTACATTTCACTTTTTTTTAATCAATTTTGATGTTTCTATAAATCTGAAATTAAACAGCCTGAATGAGAACTGGCAATAGAAATTCACAATTCATGAAAAAATAATGTGTTCACAAATTGCATTTAATTCTCAGGTAATAGATGGGGAAATCTAAATTATGTGCAGATAACTATTTGAGCTTTCTTGAATTACTCCTCTAGTGGGGATAAAACTGGCATTGTGCATCTTGAAGATTTCCCTGGGAGAGAATGGTCTGTCAGGATTTGAAACAAAACAAAATATTTTCTTTGCTTCCAACCAGCTGCAATATCAATGCAGACACAAGGAACGAGTACAGCACATCAGGCAGCATCTTTGAAGGACATAAATAAACGACAATTTGGATTGGGATACTTCCTCAGACTTATGTTTCACATTGGGACACTTCTTCAAACTGAACAAGTGTCCTGACCCAAAACATTGTCGAACCATGTCCTCCAAAGATGTTGCCTGACCTGTGAGTTACTCCAACACTTTGTGTTTTTTTAACCCAAATTGCTGAGTGTTTCCAACAGTTTGGTTCTGACAAGGGCTATTTGACCTGAAACATTAACTTCGCTTCTGTTTCCACAGATGCCCATTAATTATTTTCAGAATTTTCAACTTTATTTACTTATTGTTCATTTACATACATGAAGATATCTGTCAAAATGCATTATTAATATTAAGCAAACCTTGTAAGAGCCTTGGTGTACAGTTCTGGTTGCCATACTATAAGAGTGATGTGGTGCAGTTCAGTTCAGTTCAGCCTAGTTTAGTTTACTGAGTTTGTACTGAGGTACAGTGAAAAGCTTTTGTTGCATGCTAATGGGCCTGTCTCACGGTGCGAGTTGACCCACGAGGTAGTGAAAGACTCGTGGTTGTGTACGAGACTCCAAGTTTATGAACAAGAGTTTAACCGAGTTCCCACGGGTATGACTCAATTTGCCGTTTACTTCTAATTTCTACGATGTTCCAGTTTCCTCTCCCGAGTTACCAAGTTCCTCTCCCGGGTTACTCTTGAGCCAACCGTGAATGAAAGCCTGTTTTAAGTATCAAATAGAGGAACTGGACAGCATCTCATACAGTAAGTATATTCTGATTCAGTATTGAAAGTTATTCAATTTCAGAACTTAAAAAAACTAGGCAGCATCTCGGCCACGCACTCGCTGCCATTGTGCAGCAAGGAGGCGGTGGCGGCAAAGCAACAGTGTAAAAAGAAGACAACTCCATCCTGCGGCTTTGAGTTAAAAATAGGATTCAGCGCGGCCGAGTCTATTGATATGACATACAAAGGTAAAATGCGCACCGTCCAGTGCCAGAGCTAGGCTAGGATCATTCTCTGTTCTCATCTCTCTCTTTCTGTGTGTGCATTAGCAGGGGGAAGAGCGGTCTACCTCGCTGGGGCACAAGACCACTGCCGCCTGCCCCTTGCAGCCATCAACTTGTTTGTTCCTTTGGTGTGCCTCATCTGCCCTGCTCCCATCCCAGCGCTGCCCCAGCTCTCTGCCCCATTATCTTGGAAATGTTGCTTCCGCCGCTGTAACGAGGAGGGGTCCGGCTGGCTGGCGTGGTGGGTGGGTGGGTGAGCAGGGAGGGGGAGTGGGTACAAACCATCGAATCCATTCTCAAAAGTTGGGCAGAGCTGTGTAGAACTCACGTTTCTCTCTGCTTCCTATACATGGGAATTCCCTCAGTATGGTCACTCAGCGGGCAGGCAGCATCTCTGAAGAGAAGGAATGGGTGATGGGATGACGTTTAAAATTTAAATCATGGGCAAACCATCTTGCCCCAGGCTGCTTTAAATTATTCATTGTGTTGAGTTGTTTGTGAGGCTGGGACTTCTCTGAGGGCCGCCACCTTATATTGGAGACATATGCGTGTGCCTTAGATCCAGTAAGCTGGCCCCATGGCAGGAAGGTCGAGGGGGAGGTCCCTGACAAAGCGTGGCCCAAGAAGATGACCTCAGTGGAACTGGCTGAGGACGGTGTTTGGCCGGTGGTTGAGAAGGTGGAAGAAGGCTGCAGCAGGGAGAGACTTCCAACCGTGGTGGAGCCCATATCATTGGACCCGGGACTGTCAGTGAATGTTGTTCGAATAGTGTTATCAATCCCTTTTGTTGGAGATGGTCATTGCCTGATAATAGAATTAGCGTCAAACAGCAGAGAACCGTCCAGTCACATCCTTTTTACCCATCCGCACTAATCACATTTGCTCAAATTAGGTCCTTATCCTTTCCCTGCTTTGTCTATTTAAATACTTTAGAGAATACAGTGTGGAAACAGGCCCTTTTTGCCCACCGGGTCTGTGCCGACCAACGATCCCTGCACATTAAAACCATTCTACCCACACTAGGGACAACTTTTACAAGCCAATTAACCTGCAAACCTGAACATCCTTGGAGTGTGGGAGGAAGCCGAAGATCTCTGAGAAAACCCATGCAGGTCATGGGGAGACATACACGCAAAGTCATTCACATCAAGATCCTTTTTATTTTGATGCTCATTTTTTGAACTGATGAAACTGCAATGTTACAGTTCAATCACAATCACTGGAAGCACAGAACACATTGTGAGCTTACCAAACCTTGGTGCAACAAACAATGTGAAATCAAGAGGGTTATACAGAGAGTGACAGTAATAATTCCAATCAACATAATCTAAATCAAGACAGGATCAGCCTCCACACAGGGACTTTCCCACAGTCCGTGTCTGCCCATCACCACCACCCCCATGCCCCTGACGCTTTCTTGTCTACCTGTGTGTGTCAGAGAGATGGCACCAAATGCCTGGACACCACTCTGTACTGCTGCTCCTTTCAACTGTGATGCCCAACTGTTTCCGGTGGGATTTGAGGAAGGGCTCCAGCAGAATGGGCGAGGAGGGGAGTCAGGTTAAAGAGGGCGGACTTGTCTGTTCTGAGCAGTCCCTGGGCTTCAGTCAAGGGTCAGTGTGTGGAACAGTGCCCTGGGGTTACATCCTTTAGACATCCACCATGGTTCCCCGCTCCCCGTCCCTCTCTCAATATGTGATGGAGAATGGCCGAGAATATCACTGATTTCGCATCCAATCCTGTAAAATGTGAAGAGTTAAGATTGTCATATGTCAGTTTAAAGTTGCAGCTTTACCATCTGAGATGGAGCACAAAGACGCAGCAGAAATTTGGAAATGTCATCCCGTCACCCATTCCTTCTCGCCAGAGATGCTGCTTGTCCCACTGAGTTAAAGAGTGCCCACGGTAGACTCACAGGTCACTAAGATAAACGCACGGGCCACTACGTTATTACAACAAGTTTATATGTTTCAAATTTTTTTTTTGGAATATATTTTTATTAGAAGCCATAGATATAACAAATAATATAGCATTTTTTTCCAAATATAGTTGATACATCTTTCCAAAATTATATAAATGTTAACAAAATATATATAATGGCCTCACTTTTTTTATAGAGTGAAAAAAGTATAAAAAAAGAATAGTGAATAATTATAAGAGTATGATTATAGTTGATTAATATAAAGAAGAGAGAGAAGAAAAAAAAAATAAAAAATAAAATAAACAAAAACAAAAAACAAAAAATAAATAAAGAAATAAAAATACTTGTGGAAAAGAAAACAGTATACAACTTATCAATGAGTGGAACAATTTCTAATTATAATATATAGAGACAAGTGTATAAATCTGATCTTAAACATTTTTGTTTGAATATGTTTCAATTTTTAACTTGAACAGTAAATTTGACTCGTGGAAAACCTCAAACATGTTTGAATTTTTTTCACGAGTTAACAAGTTTCACGGGTATCTGCCGTGAGTGCCACGAGTCGCTAAGTTGCGCGCGCGAATTCCAACGTTCCCGCTACGTTAATTGTACGTGATTATCGCGAGTGAAAACTCAGGGCCACTCGTGGGTCAACTCGCACCGTGAGACAGGCCTTTAACCAGTCAGCGGAAAGACAATACATGATTACAATCGATCCATTTACAGTGTATAAGGGAATAACGTTCAGTGCAAGGTAAAGCCAGTTGAGTCCAATCAAAGATAGTCTGAGGGTCACCAATGAGGTAGATAGTACTTCAGGACTGCTCTCTAGTTGTGGTAGGATGATTCAGCTGCCTGATAACAATTGGGAAGAAACTGTCCCTGAATTTGGAGGTGTGCATTTTCACATCTATACCTTTTGACCGATGGGAGAGGGTGCAGAGGATGCCTCTATATCTTCCTCTTTTCATTCCATATACCCATCGCCCTGTCTGAGAGTTACCTCTCACGTTTCTTGCTCCCATCTGTGATGTTACCTCTTATTCTCTTATTCTTCCATTAGAACAGTACCTATCCTTTCCTCTCAATCCAATACCAACAGTCCCAGTAACATTTTTGTGCATCTTCTCTGCACTCTTCCAGATTATTTGATAGATTTTGTGTTGCGTTTGTGAAGATTATCTTTAGGAAATGAACTCTCATGAAGATGAGCAGGTTTGAGCCAAAACTCACACTATGTTCTGCAATTGTGCATAAAATGGAAAAAAGAAATAATTGATTGAAAAGTTGCTGTGTACAGTACATGTTTCCTTCAATCTACTTGGTCGATATGTATATTTCTGTGAGCGTGATTTCCCTTGTTGTTTAAACAACAACTATAACGATGGAAGATCTGTGGAATATCCAAAAACATGGATAAAATCATCTTAATGCTTTTCTTTCACCTAGATTTACCAGGCATCATTGGGAACATATCCATGACAATTCAATTCTTATTTCTTTTTCACACTGTTCAAGTATAATGGAGACTTCTGCTAATATTCTACCAGTATCATTCCACACACTACCATTCGTATGGTGTCACTTTATTCAACACCAAATGAATGACTGAATTCAAAATGCAGTATAACTATTAAATCACTAATTAAATTGCTTGATGTTGCAAAATATCCAAAATATCAATACCCCTTAAAACCTTTCCTGTTCATGCATCTGTCCAGATGACTGCCTTATCTGGCAGCTTGCTCCATATAGCCATCCTCCTCCAAGGGAAAAGGTTTCCCTTTAGGTCCCTATTAAATCTTACACCTCTCTCCATAAACCTAAATCCATTGTTTCTTGATTCCGTTACTCTGGGTAAAATACTCTGCTCATTCAATTCCCACGTGATTTTATACACCTCCGTAAGATTACCCCTCAGCCTCCTGCGCTCCAATGAATAAAGTCCTAGCCTGCACAACCTTTCCTTTTACTTCATGTCTCGAGTGCTGGCTACATTCTCATCAATCTTTTCTGCACTCTTTCCGGCTTAATAATATCCTCCCTGTGACAGAGTGAAAAAATCTTAACACAGTACTTCATCATGTCTTCTTCATATCAAAATATAAATGTAATCACATCCCTAAATTGTCCAAACAGATTAAAAATTGTATAAGATTATTGACATTAATTTGCCAGTTCCTTGGTAAATTAAAAAATATTTATATTTCAATTTCCAAAGATAAAGGCAGCAGGTGGATGGGAGCTACACTAAGTCTTCCAGTTCTCCAAGTCCTATCACAACTTTAAAAAATATTGCATGTGTTATCTACATATTCATTACCTCTACTGCATAGCTCAATGGCTGCATCTTTAGATGGACTGCAGCAGTTCATAAAGGCAGTTCAGTACCATCTTCTCAGAGGCAATCAAGAACATGTAATAAATGGTGGAAAATTAATACTGCAGTTTCATCAGATCAAGTATTGAACATGAAACATCAGCTCTCTTTCTCTCTCCACATATGCTCTTTTAACTGCTAAGCATTCCTTGCATTTTATGATTTTAGTAGACTAAGTGGGACCCGTTGGGTCCCCGAATCACACGGGAGGGCTGGTCCCACAACGCAATATTCCACCTATCCACCAATTCCAATATTGGTGGCCAGTGGGGGGGGGGCTAGTATGGACATTGTGGGCCGAATGGATTCTTGGGCTGGTGGCGCAGTCACTCAAGCCTGTTGTGCTGGCAGCTCACTCACTCACGGCTGGTGGGCTGGCAGTTAACTCACAGCTAATCTACAAAGTTCCATTTCAAGCAGGGTACAAGGCCACCAAATTCAAGTGCAGTTTCATACCATTTCAAGCAGGGTGCAAGGCCACTAAAGACAGCGAGACATGACCTCTCCCTCCTCCATCTTGCAGAGACTGCCATGCCCACACTTCTGGGTTTATAGTCCATCCCACCAGAAGGGACACTGCCTTCATGGCGTGATTGACAGGAGTGAGAATCTCAACATTTTAAAAACACTAATAACTCATTCATTTTTCATCAATGGGAAAAATCCTCAGCACCTGATGAGCAGAGGGGGACTCTCAGTAAGATAGCCAAAAATCACAGCCGTACGTGGTAGCATTTTTCCTTGTTTTGGTGTCGTATTTTTATTAGAAGTAATGTACAATATTATAAACCAAAAGTAACATAATACATTTAATGTATTTTAAACTTTAATAATAGAAAAGTAACAGAAGCAAGAAAAAGATAAATAGAGAAAGTTAGATAAGATAGTGATATTAATAGTACGTGAAAAATTGGAAAGAAAGAGCCCAAAAAGATGTAGAGCACGAGAAAGAGTAAAAGAAAAAAAAAAAGAAAACAAGGAAAATATAAAGAAAATAAGATAAAAGGGATGTACCTGCTTCATATCTTTACACATCCCTCACCAGGTCCTGAAACAGTTTATTTCCAGAGTTACGTTGCACCTTATGTAATAAATTGATAAATGGAGACCAAATCTTTAAGAATTGGTCTGATTTGCCTGCTAGGACGAATCTCATGTCTTCGAGGTGTAACATTTCGGACATATTTGAAATCCACATTTTTAACGTTGGTTTGGGTGCGTTTTTCCAAAAGTTAAGTATACGTTTTTTTGCCATTATTAAGCCATAATTAAGGAAACTCTTTTGGAACGATGTCTACTCAAAGCCGACTTCCATTGTTCCAAAAATAATCAATTCTGCATTAGATTTCAATTTTATTTTAAATAATTTTGTAAAAATTTCAAAAATTTCATACCAAAATCTTTGGATTGTTATGCAAAAAACAAAGGAATGCGCTATTGTTGCATCTTGAGATAAACATTTATCACAAATGGGGGAAACCACTTGATCGAAAGCTTTTTCTGCATCAAATGAAATAATTGATAGGTCTTGCTCTTCAATTTCGTATGAGTGCATTATATTAAACAGACGTCTCAAATTATTGAATGATTATCTCTTGGGCATAACCCCGTTTGATCTGCATTTATTAATTTTCTAACATATTTACTCAATCTTCTGGCTAAATTTAAATTTCAGTATTGTTATTTTATTGTGTTTATCTATGGTTGGTTCTTTAGCATTATCTAGATCCAGTTGTCTAATTCGTTCTTCTAACTGCATTTGTTTTTCATATTCTTATTCTTTTTATTTTGAAAAGCTTGGTATGAAATTATAGATCCTCTGATAAATGCCTTAAAGATTCCCATAGTAAAGAGGGTGAAATACCTGGGGTGTCGTTAGTCTCAAAAAAGAGTTCCATCTGTTGTTTTAGATATATACCACCTTGTGGGTCATTTCGAATTTGAGGATTAAACCTCCAAAACGATTTTCTATTAGGCATTCCTTCTAGTTTTAAGAAAATAGTTAATGGGGCGTGATCGGAGATAATGCGATTATGACATTTAGGATTCTTTGTGTAAGGAATTAATTTCATATCCACAAAAAAATAGTCGATATATGAATACCTTTTATGTACCATTGAGTAAAAAGAGTATTCCCTTCCAACTGGGTTAGCGATCCTCCAAACATCTGTTATATTTGTGTTTTTTATGTATGTATTTAAGAGTTCACTAGTTTTAGATTTTATGTTACGCCTCTTTTGTTGTGCAGATTTGTCCAAGTAAGGATCTAAAATGCAATTGATGTCTCCCCCAATTATCACATTTTGATTGTTAAACTCTGAGATTATATACGGAATTTTATTTAAAAATTGGGGATTATCAAAATTAGGCGCATAAATATTTACCATAGTGAGTGGGGTAGAGTGGATCTCTCCGGTAACTATGAGATATCTCCCCTCTTTATCTGTTATGATATTCTTTGATTTAAATGGTATACCTTTACGAATAATAATTGCCGTGCCTCTAGATTTAAAGATATATGAAGAATGATATGTTTGATCTATCCAATTTGCCTTCAATCTGGTCTGGGCTTGAAGTTTCAGATATGTTTCTTGTAAGAAGATTATGTCTGAATTAAGTGATTTCAATTGTGCGAAAATCTTACCCCTTTTAATTGGCTCATTAGCACCCCTTATGTTCCAGCTGCAAAACGTGATTCCTCCAATTTTCTTTTCTTTATCGTCTTGCATTTTAAATTACCTCAGGACTCTAGGTGTTGGGTAGGCATTCGCGGCTACTAGGTTCTGTTGGTACATCCCTTTTAAAATTGTCCTTAAGAAAAAAGACAAAGAAGTGTGAAGTGGTGTGAAAATTAAAAAAAGTGATATTAGAGTGTCTAAAAATAATGACACTGTAAACAAATAGGCACCTATTGATGGTAGTTACGTGTTTAGCGACTTCCGTCGATGTTAATATACATTTAGCTCCGCTCCCTTGACCAACCTTGCAAAAGGGGAGAGGGGCCAATTCAAAACCAAGTGATATATAGCAAAATTACAATTTTGTATATCTAATTAAGTTTTCAGACTGTCTACCATTTACTATATACTAACAGTTTTTACATTTACTTCACATTCAGATCCTGGTCTCTTATAAAAGTAAGTTGCTGGTTGGGGTTAACCAGAATCAGACTCATGGCTATATGCCAAGTGTTTGAATCTCCTCCACTCCACTCAGGCATAATTTATTATGTGGGTTAGTTTATTAATGTGTTAAAAATATATTTCATTATATTTAGCTCATTGCCCTAAATCTGGACATTCATTAACGATTTGAAATAAACTCCCCCCTTCCCCTCCCCAGAGCAGTTAATCATTATTACATTATACCGTTATACCAATTCGCATTAAATTCGATTGCTATTGCTATGTTAATTCAATAGCTTATGTGTTAGTATTGGATTCAAATGATAAAATACTTTAAATAATAAAATGTTATTTTCAAGTCCGTTTGTATTGATTTCTCCATTCAGCCGCTCCCTTATTTTTCAGTCTTTCATTTGAAGTGAAAAAAAGTATGTCCTTGAGTTAGCATTCCAAAGAAGATCAAGGAAAACTTTTATTGTCATTCAGACCTTGCGGTCTGAACAAAATTTCGTTGCCTGCAGTCATACATATAGTAAATAACAAAACACACAATAAACACATATTTAACACTGTGGTTAACATCCACCACAGTGAGTTCACCAGACACCTCCTCACTGTGATGGAAGGCAAAAATCCTGTCTTTGTCTCTTCTCTTCTTGTTCTTCTTCTTCCTCTGCGCTGAGGCGGCCCAGGCCTCCGATGTTGTGACGGTATGTGATGTAAATAAGTCCCGCGGCTGAACCGCGCTCCGTGAACGGGCCGGTTCAACTCCATGGCCCGGGGCGGTCGAAGCTGCCGAAGCTGCCGCCCTCCAGTCCAGCGGACACAGCTGTTGCCGAGGGAGCTCCGGAAAAACAGGTCACCAACCTGTGACCTGCGAGCTCCCGATGATGTCGTCCACTGGGCCCGCAGCCGAAACACCGAAGTCGCTGCCGCCGCCACCACCACCAGAGAGCCGCCACAGCTCTGAGTCATGCCGCCGGAATGCTGGAATGCCTGAACCCGCTGCAGCCCCGAAGTCAGCCAGCTCTGCGCTGGTAAGTCCTGGCTGGCTCTGCCTCCGGAGCCTCGAGGTCAGTCGCAGTTGGAGGCTGTCAGCTCCGCCATTAGGCCTCAGCGCAGACGGAGATGGGGGATACAAGAAAGGTCGCGTCCCCCCAAAAGGAAGAGACTAAAACGTTTCTCCCACCGCTCCCACACACATACACTACATAATAACTCAAATTAACACGCTAAAACAAGACATGAAAACAACAACCAAAAAAAGGAAAATAGGTGGACTGCAGGCGAGCCGCTGCTGCCAGGGCAGCACCGCCACTCCCACAGATTAGGTGTCTAGACATCGCCTCGTGGAAAGGTCCGCCATCTTAATCTTTAGAATGTCATATTTTCTCAGCTTCCCCTTTGCCAATATCTGTAGAAATAAAAAAACATGTCCTGATAGTCGTGGTGATTTACTTAACCATTTAACTCTTTTAGGATTTCTTGAGCATGTTTGTATGCTTCTTCTGGGTCAGTAAACGCACGTTCCATATCCTTGTAAGTAATCCTCTTTTTTGCAGGGTACATTATGCCGTATCTTACATTTTGAATTCCTTTCAGGATCTGTTTTGTCTTTGAAAACAAATCTCGTTTTTTAGCGACATCAGCGAGATAATCTCTAAAGAATCTAAAGTTATCATCCTCAAACATCAGATTCGTTCCCTATACAATTTTTTTCATAATATCTTCCAAAGAAGAAATGTCATGAAATTTCGCTATGATCTGTCTTGGAGGGGCTCCGAGCCTTGATTGAGCTCTTCGCACCCGATGTGCCACGCCTTTTCAGTTTTACAGGCAGTAAAATACTTGTTTAAGTAAGTTGGCAGCAAACCTTTTCTAAAATCACTATAAAGCACAAAGAGGTAATGGTCAAGATTAGACTTTTAATTATATAGAAGGCAAGGCAACTTTAATTAGGCTTTCTCTATCTCTCTCCTGAAAGCAAGGCAACTTTAATTAGGCAAGGCAACTTTAATTAGGCAAGACAACTTTATTTAGGCAAAGCAACTTTAATTAGGCAAGGCAACTTTAATTAGGCAACACAGCTTTAGCACTAACAAACCAAAGGCAGCACAGCTTTAGCACTTCCAAACCAAAGGCAACACAGCTTTAGAACTTCCAAACCAAAGGCAAAACAGCTTTAGCATTTCCAAACTATATTTGCAAACCACATTAAGGGCACTGAAAGGTCAGTAAACCCACTCACAGCTTAGTAGACATGTGTTCAGTGTTATTCACAGCTCAGACTGAGAATTGTGACCTCTCGCTCCCCCATCTTGCAGAGACTAACTGAGGCACCTCCCCACTTCCGGGTTTTATAGTCCCTCCAGAAGGGGCGTGACCTTCAGGAGAGAGATTCTCAACATTTTTTAAACACTAATAACTCTTTTATTTTTCATCGATGGGACCAATCCTCTTGTCCTGCGCCGCGGAGGGGGACTGAGTAAGATGGCCAAAAATCACAGCCGTAAGTGGCAGCATTTTTTTTCTAAAATCAATATACAGAACAACAGGAAGTGGTCAAGATCAGACGTTTAGTATTCCTTTGTTTTTTGCATAAGAATCCAAAAATCTTGGAATGTCATTTTTTTAAATTTTTACAAAATTATTTAAAATAAAATTGAAACCTAACGCAGATTGATTATTTTTGGAACAATGGAAGTCGGCCTTGAGCTGACTTAATTATGGCTTAATAACGGCAAAAAAATGTACAATTAAATTTTGGAAAAATGCACCCACACCAACGGTAAAAATGTGGATTTCAAATATGTCCAAAATTTTACACCTCGAAGACATGAGATTCACCCTAGCAGGCAAATCAGACCAATTCTTAAAGATTTGGTCTCCATTTATCGATTTATTACAACCATAAGGTGCAACATAACTCTGGAAATAAACTTTCAGGACCTGGTGAGGGGTGTGTAAAGATATGAAGTAGGTACATCCCTTTTATCTCATCTTATATTCTTATATTCTTTTTTTATTTTTATTTTTCTTTCTTTTATTCTTCCTCATGCTCTATATCTTTATGGGCTCTTTCCACTTTTTCCCGTACTCACTATCTTATCTAACTTTCTCTATTTCTCTTTTTCTTCCTTCTGCTACTTTCCTATTATTAAAGGTTGAACAAGAAGTGGTACATGAAATGTATTATGTGAGTGAGAGTTGATTCCAGAACTGTGAGTCTACACCATGAGTGAACTGAACTGTATTATGTTATTCGTGGTTTATTCTATTGTACATTACTTCTAATAAAAACATTTTTTTTAAATTGTTTTAATTACCTGATTCACACTTTTTATTTTCAACAGAAAAATATTGAATGTTCTCTCTGGCAAAAAAAGAATAACTTTTGTTTTGTAATTTTATGAAGACTTGAAACAGACTAAAAAAAAAGAAACCTGTTTGATTACCAGCTTAAAGTAGAAATAATGCATTGTGTCAATTATCAGGATGGTTCTGATGAATGATGAATTATTTTCAGTGACAACAGAAGCTTAAGTGGTTCCGCAGCTGCACTCTCTGTCTTGCAACTTCATCAACACAAAATAATTGCATATTTCATCTAAAATATTCCATAATATTTTGGCAGCCTTTATTAGCGGGTCTATTGTTCTATGATGGCAGAATAGCTCGGGAAAATCCATATCACCTGCATCTTTAGTTAATCACATATCTGTTTATGGATGCATTACACAGTGCCAACATAATCAATTTCCCATATAGTTCACTGTCATGTATTTGTTTCCGAATAATTAATTTCAGCAGCAATTGCGATGTTTTGTCTTTCAAAAAAAGGTTGTTGATCGACTTGTTTATTTATTCGTTCAAAGTAAATAGACATTTCAAGCAGCAGTGAATTTTCAAAATTATGGAGTTTCTCTCGGGTTTTTAAGACAAATCAGTTCTAATTTGTTTTACGGAAAAAAAACTGTCCTTGGTCATTTGTGGTAAATGCAACATTTAGTGGAGAAAGTATATTGTACTGTGCTTTTGAATAAACAGGATTTGGAAAGCAGAGTACGGCACACAGCCATGACAATATAAATGTTTAGTGAAAACAATTGAGGTTAAATTTCTGCCCCATAACATTGTAACTTTCCTGAACAATAGAGTGGCAATTCATCCTCAGTCGCATTCACTCAGCACATTTTCATTGTAACATATGCAAAAGTAATAGAATAATATTTTAGAAGCAAAGTACAAATAGAACTAAGGTAAGAAGGGCAAGAAATGACTGATTTTCTCTAATTGCAAAATACCGCTCAATGTGTCAGCCGGTGGCCACCTTTGCAAACAGAGAGAGAGGTGTAAAATGGCAATGCAGTCCCTGTCACGTTATATGCTTTAACAATGTCAAGGCTAATGTCAGTTTGATCAAAAATCAAATACTTGTTTCTGAGTTCCAGTTTTAAATATTATGGACATACAAACAACGTCACATATGTGCAAGGAAAATAGCATTTATATTGTATTTGAAGAAATGGGACAAATAATGTATACAAACAATATGTGCAATTCAGGGATACTATTGAAGGTTTTGGATTTTTGCAAAGAATTAATAGGATGGGTGGTGGATCAGTCTAGGATATAATGCAGGTACAATGATATGAAAATCTGAGAGACATATGGGTCAAATGTGGGCAAATGGGACCAGCTTAGATGAGTTGCACTAAAGGGTATGCTTCGTATGACTTTGTCTCGATCAAGCCCAAACCATTCTCATTCTTCATGCAGAGGATTGTGGAAATCTCTCCCACCATATACAATAGATGCCAGCTCAATTAATCATTCTAAATGTGAAACCAAATGCATTTTTGTTGAACAAGAATATAGTATAAAGGTATGTAGAGCTAAGACAAGTTAAGAAGCAGAACAGCTTTGAGCCTCCGCATCTTCAACCAACAATCAGAAAGCTTATGGAAGCATTAGAAATCATCCCATCTATCAACAGTGATTTTCAAAGCCGCAATGCAGGGTATTAAAGTATAAGAACACAAGTTGAGGGGCTTGACAGCCCTGGATGGAGGTGTGAGATTGCTGTCAAGTAGTGCAAAGGGCTAACATCCATTGCCCTCACTGCTGTATGATATGTTGAAGAGGTTCTGAGTGAGATACTCTTTGGATCAGATGTCCTCAAAACTAACTAACAGCAATTTCCTGTTGTCAGAAGTAGTAGCTATGCCTGTGGTGTTGCCCATATGGATGTGCATGATCTCTGCAGAATCATGCTTGCAGTTGATCTCACATTATGAGGCACATCTGATCAGCTCCCCTTCAGCTGACCCACATCTTGAGAACTCCATTGGCTTTTTTTTTATTGACAGGTTGGATATCCGGTGCAGAGGGTATCATTGGTAATGGTAACCAAATTAGCCAGGTAAGTGCTCCTGATGTGTTCAATCATGCAATGCAAAGAGACTATAATATATTTTGGCAGAATGCCAAATGTCACTGTCGCAGTGTTTAAAACATAGCAGCAAACCTTATTCACAGTAACCTCCATCATACAAATATGTGAGCAATGCCAGTCACTCCATTTTACAGATGATATCAGGGACAACATCCCCGTTCTTTAAGATGTAATTTTATATCTATCTGAAAGCACAAATGGAAGATAAATGAAATAAATTAACTATTTGCTAACTGTAATTGTGTATGGAAATGGCATACAAACTTGAAGGATGGAGTTGGGACTCCATTCCAGTCCTTCAACATTAAAAATTAAAAATTGACAATGAAGTGCTATTATTAAAGAGTTAAATTATTGTTTCTGTCCTCATTGATTCCATCTTCCATCATCTCCATGTATTAATCTTTAAAGATTAACTTTAAAGATATATTTAGTTGTTCTAATTTTCATTTCATTATTATTCAAATATTCCCTGAGGTCTTTCACTCCATTGTCTCTGTCCTTGTTGCAAATTTCACTGCACCAATGATATAATTAATTTACCATCTTTTAATTTAATCATGCTTTCTTGATTGCTCTCATAATTCCCTTGTTGTCATTCACTATGCACTGAATTCATTACCCTGTTGACATATTAATCATGGAGCCTTTCCCTTGATTGTTAGTCACTTGAATGAAGTAGTTCTTGTATGTTTTTTTTCTCAAAATCATATATCCTGGTCCTTTGAAAAATGCTTGAAGCCTATTATGTGTTGACAAAAGTAGAGGCCACCACTAATGTAGAAATAATGCAGGAACATACAAGCTCATGACATCAACTGTCAATATTGTCTTGCATTTAATACATTCACATTGGCTAGGAATTTGGGAATCAAAATAGAAAATGCGTGAAATGCCCAGAAGACAAGGCAACGCCTTCTCGAAGGGAACTAGAATTTGTCTATGAGTTTTTATCATATTTATCAAGAAACATTTTGATGTTCCAAGTGACCTATAATGTTAAGTCAAATACATGAACATGTAAAGTGCTTGTTCTTTCACAGAATCCCAAACTCTGTTGGAAATCAGCATTGAAGGATATTCCCAATGCAATTACAGAAGTCATCGCATATAAAATGTTAGAAGCTTTACAACCATTCTAATTGTTATATTTCACTGTAAGAAGGATTATATTGATGACCATGAATAATCGCCTAAAGTAAAGGTAGAAAATACTGTAAGGTCAAGGTACTTCTGTGGAGATAGAACTCAACAATGTTAGAAATAACATTTAGCAGTCTGAAAAAGGGTCCCAAACCAAAATATCACCCATCCTTTTTCCCCAGAGATTAATTGCAATAAGGTACTTGAATACCTTACTGTGAGTAAGATACCTGACCCGCTGAGATACTCCAGCACATAGTGTATCACTTTGGTATAAGCCACATCTGCAGTTCTTTGTTTCTACAGGTTAGAAATAAAGCAGATTTTTTTTAAATTATGTTATGTATAATATGTTTCCTATGAAATGCTGAAAGGAGAAGGGGAATTTATGTTTGGAGTTGTCATTTTGCTGCAGATGCACAAATTAATAGAGAAAGTTTTTTTACTTAAACACTCAGGATCACCAGACACCAAATAATTCAAGTCATGTGAAGTAATGTTTTATATAGACTTTTTGTCTCCACTTCCATATCCATCCAAAAAGTTTACATTTGTGCCTAATTATAGTAATTTTATACTGTGGACCTATACCTATGGGAATTGTGTTGAATTGATCCAAAGCATTTCATTTAAGCCCTTCTCGGGCAATAGAAACAGGATACTTTACTTCATTAGTTAAAGCTTAACTCCAAGTCCCATAGGCAAAACTACATTATTACAATCCAAGGGCATTGGATTTGTCACGCACCATTTCTCATTATTACTAATGAGCACTAGCTTTGCCTTTGCTAAATCATTCTTTCTCCTGATTCATCCTCATTCCTCCTCCATTCTCTTGTTCTATTTCATTAACTCTTACACAATATTACAGATCCTCAGAATTAAATGGCTATGTCGCTGCATGAAAATGACTTTTCAGTTCAGTTGGAAATTGAGAATGACTTCACAAAAGCAGGCACAACAATTCATCCCGATCTCTCGGCTGCAAAATACTTTAACCCTCTCTACAATTCCCATGCTGACTTTTCCATCCTGGGAGGCCAAATGCAAATTGCAGGAACAGCACCTTATATTTCGATTGGGCAGCTTACAACCCAGTGGCATGAATATTGAATTCACTCATTTCAAGAAACCTTTGCATCCCCCCCCCTCCCCCCCTGTGATGTCACCAACTGTGGTGTCAATTTCAAATTTGGTAATAACATTAACCAAATTGACATCCAAATTATTAATGTAGATAACAAACAGCAGTTGACCCAGCACTGATGCCGGAGTCATAGGCCTCGAATCAGAAAAAAACAAATTATCCACAACTACCCTTTGACTCCACCTTCAAGTCTATTTTGAATCCAATTGGCTAGCTTACCTTGGATTTCATGTGGACTCACCTTCCAGGCTAACCTACCATGTGGGATATTGTGAAACACCTTGCTAAGGTCCATATGCACAATGTCCACTTCCTGTTTCTCATCAATCCTCTCAGTGACTTAAAAAAAAACCTATAAGATTTGCAAGACATAGTTTCCCACATACAAAGCCATATTGACTATTCCTAATCAGTCTGTGCCTATTCCAACAACGATAGATCCTGTATCTTCTCCAATTATGTTCCCACCCTGTTATCATGCTTTTCAGCCAGTAGTTTATTGGCTTGTTCTTGCTATCCATTGGTAATTTGTATATGATCGAAGATACCACATATCATGTGCCTCAATTCATTAAGCTTCCATAATCGTCTCCTCATGAGAAACAGATGAGAAATCTTCATTTAACACCTCTACCATATCTTGTGGTTCTACTTAAAGATTGCCATGTTGATCTTCAAGGGGACCTGTTCTTTCCGACACACACATTTACTCTTAATATAGATGTAGATTTATTTTAAGATTTTTGTCATATTTTTGTCTTGTTTTTGCCTTGTACTCGTACATTCACAATGGATTCATTTAATCCCAATTCTCTGTCTGGAAATTAACTTATTTGTCCTGATGAGAGCATCAATGTTTCTTGTGTAGGAAGGAACTGCAGATGCTAGTTGACACCAAAGATGGACACAAAATGCTGGAGTAACTAAGCGGGTCAGGCAGAATTGATAGAGAAATGAATTAGGTGACATCTCTGGAAGAGACCTTTCTTCAGACTGTTCAACATGTCTTGATTGACGAATCGGGCAGTGCATATGGACAAAACGTCAGTCTGTACAAGAGCTAAGTTTTTGGGACACCTTTGTTGTACAAGTGACATTCATTTGCGATGAGCATTTCTGATAGCACCTTAAAGAGCAGCTTTACCGTGAAGATAATTCCTGGCATTACTGATTAGTAGGCTGGAAAGCACACTCCTACCCTAATTACCATTATCCCAGTGTCCTTAGGGGGATCACACCATAAATATAATAAAGTATTTCAACATATTGGTTTGGTTTGCATTTGTATTGTTGTTGCTTTATATTTAATTTTCATTTCATTGGACTGGGATATGGAGCAAATCCATTTGCACATGAAAAAGAGAAATGGTGCATATCCCTATTAGAGAGGTAGACATCCCAACAACCTCGTAGGAAGTGGCAAGCATGTGCATATCCTTTGTCGAGCTCATATGATTAGGTAACTATATATCTGTGGATTACTGACTGCCTCTTGAGACTGAATGCACTATCAATCAGGTAGTCTAGCTAAATCATCTTACATCCTTATGTGCCAACTATTCTGTTTATCAGATTCATAAGGTATCAGTTATGGAGTTTACGTTCATTCCTCAGAGTATTTATATTTTCATCTTAACTAAAGCTACACACACACATACACAGTAGTTGACTTAAGTACTGTATAGTGATGCATTAACAAAGTTGTTGAATTGCGCCAGCAATGGTACATGTACACAGCGCAGAGCGTATATTAGTGTTTAATACTGCAGAGGGTAGACCCTGACTTTATGCAACAATTTAAAAGCAGTGATAAAGAGTCAGTAGTCTGTTTTACATTTTTTCTAAGCTGTATTTCAAAGTCAATTTCATGTCTCAGGAGTAAATGTTTAAGGGTGCAAACAGCGTTAAATCATAAAACCAAATCCACGATAACTGTGCTATGATTTAGACGTTTCTATGCCAATCTCATCCTTCAAAACCATTTACAAGAAAATGATCAATGTTGAACATTATTCATTGTACATCGCCATCGACCAGGCTGAAGCCACTTGATAACCTACTCCCTTCAGTATATTTACATTCAGGAAGTGCACTGCACAAAGATGTTCACAACAGTAGAGTTTCATAACGGCATACTAAACAAAAACTCTCATCTTATCCTCTTCTGGTTTGCGTTGTTTTTAAATTTGTGCAGAAATGGTACCCGATAGCACTACGATTATGAACTTATGAAGGTTTAAATATCATAAAATCAGCAGATTGGTTTCTCTCCTGTCAATCAACCCCCCTTCTGGCACATGCTGTCAATCACCAGGGTGAGGAGACTAATGCCCCGAAGGCCGGGCTGAGTCCAGAGGCCGTCCAGAAGCTGTCCAGAAGCTGTCCCAAAGCCGTCCCAAAGCCGCCCCAAAGCCGCCCCGAGTCCGTCAGTCCCGAAGCCCCCCCGAGTCTGTCAGCCCTGAAGCCGACTGACCAGAAGGGAGACCAGAGTGCAGAGCAGCCTGTAGTGCAGAGCTGCCCAGAGTGCGGAGCGGCCTGGGGCCTGGCTGACTGCTGCAACCTTGAGATCCTGGGGAAGTGAGGAGTGAGTGTGGGGGGATTGAGGGAGGTGGGCGCAGGTGGGCGCAGGTGGGGCCAGGCACTGGCGAGGTCGTGCACTGGTGGGGCAAACCACCCCCACCAACACACTACCCTCCTGCCCACACACCCAGAACACCCTCCCGCACTGAACCCCCAACCCCCTCGCGCACCTCCCCCCCAGTAGGCCATAGTAACGGCAGGCCACGGCAGTGGTAGGCCACAATAGCGATATGACACAAAAGCAATAGGCCAAGGCAGTGGCAGCGGCAGGCCACAGCAGGGGTATGCCATGGCAGAGGTAGGCAACAGCAGCGATAATTCTCCCCCCCACAAACCGGCCCCCGACAGGCCCCGCCTGAAGCCGTCCCCTCCCCTGGCTGCAGGAAGCTCCCGCTAGAAACTGTCCCCATCCCCAACTGCAGTCCATTCAGCCCGCAACACCCGTACTAGCCCAACAAAAGTCAATTCAGCCCACAATGTTCTACCAGGCCTCTGGAAACAAGTCCCTCCAGCCTATAACACCTGTACTAGCACCTGAAAAGTCCCTTCTGCTCATAATATCCTAGCCCTCTGGAAACCAGTCGCTTCGGATCACAACACCCATACTAGCCCTCCAGAAAGCCACCCCCACCACCGGCCACCTCCTGACGCCCTCCCCTTCCCTGACTGCAAGACGGTCCTTCCCCCACACCGGCCCCCGACTGAAGCCTCCCCCCCCCCCACCAGCTGCAGGACACTCCCCCACCGGCCCCCGACAGCCCCCACCTGAAGCCATCTAACTCCCTCGGCTGAGGATGCTCTTCCCCACCCGCCCCACCACCGGCCACAGACATCCCCCGCCTGAAGTCGACCCCCTCCCCTGGCCGTAGGACAGGCCGTAGGAACCCGCACCCCTACCCCTCTGCTGGACGCTCTGCGTTGGGGAATGGGTTGCATTGGGGGACCAGGCCTCCCCAAAGGATCCCACTGAGTCCAGTATCAACTAAGGTAGTATACACCCTAATTGTAAAGATTTTACACAGCTTATAGTAATTATATGATTTGACAGGAAAGATAGAGAGAACCCTGTATTTCCATAGCTCGGAGGAGTCCAAAGCAGAACAAACCAAAATTTGAGTTAGGCTATTTATAAATAGTTTTCAAAACTATAGAAGGAAAACTAGGAATATTTACCACAAATGTTATTATAATTGTGATGAGTTGAGTGTTCTGGGCATGTCAAAGCTGAGATTGATTGGTTGTGGAGCTATGGAGAATGATAGTTAAGTTACAGATCAGCCATGATTCCAGGAAATCTCAGCAATTGGTGGAACAGGTTCAATGGGCTGAATGGCTTCCTTCAGTTCTAATGTTGAATGTTAGATTTTAATATTTGAAAGGTTTGCATGGATAAGGGTTAAACACAGGGTTATGGTAATAGCTTAGATGGGGGCATTTTAACTAGCATGGACACGTTGGGCCGAGGGTCCTGTTTCCTTTCTGTATGACCCTCTGACTATGGCCAAAGCAAATCCATGCTAGTTCATAATTTGATATTGCCTCTTGATATTTAGGAATTCCTCCAGGCTAAGTGTATCACTAACTTCAATGCGGCAGATTATCCAAGTAATTCTTAGGGAATCAGAATTAAATGCTCACACCATTTTTTCTGGTGTTCCCTAAAGTCTTCCAGCACATGTTGTGTATTTGCTTATTGTTCAAAGGAAGACTGGACCTGATTGAATCTCATTCATTTCTGGAAACCATAGAGCTTCACCATATAGTTTCACTGAAAACTCATGGGAGCAAAATTTCTGCTAAAGCCATTGCGTTTTTTGAAAAGGGCAACAATCAAGTAAATAAACAAGAAGTGCATTCATATGAGAATTGTAACTTTACGTTCAGCGGGCTGTTACTTTAGAAAACATTGTAATGCTATGCTCTATTGAGAAGGCATGCTCTGTGATTTCATGTGATTTCAAAACAATCATCAAGAACCATTCTCCCTAGTGTGCAGTTGCATATTTAGATATAATAAAGGGTATATTTTCAGTACATATGGGAAGATCTGAGACAGCTGCAATTTGAATCACTAGCTTTGATGTTTATGGAAAACCCTTTGTTACCAAAGTGTGGTTTGCTGTTATTTAATCAACATATTTTTTGTTTGGTTCAAATTGAAATAGATAGAATTTACAATGCCGAACCAGGCCATTTGATCTAACTAATGAATGCTGCCAGTTACAGTCCATATGTGTCTCTTGTCATTCCTTTTCATTTAATTTTAGTAACTAATGACCTTTTATTTCCTGAATATCCTGTTGGATTTGTAATTTTCCTGTGTTTATGAAATTCCTGTTTTGTATTCTTATAGCATCATAGTCATAAAGTCATACAATGTGGAAACAGGCTTGTTGGCCCAACTTCCCCCACTGAACAATATGCCTCATCTACATTGGTCCCACCTGCCTGTGTTTGTTCCATATCCCTTCAAACCTATCCCATCCATATACTTTTTTTAAAATGTTGTCATAGTACTGCCTTAACGAACTCCTCAGCCAGCTCATACCATACCCTCCAGCACTGTGTGAAGAAGTAGCCTCTCAGGTTCCTATTAAATATTTCTCCCCTCATCTTAAACTTATGCCCTCCAGTTCATGATTCTCTTACTTTGGGTAAAAGCATTTACCCGATCTATTTCTCTCATTATCTTGTACACTTATTGAGGTATAAAATCCTAGCCTGCTCAACGCTCCCTATAGCTCAGTCCTTCAAATTCAGGCAACACCCTTGTAAATCTTCTCTGCATCCTTTCCATCTTAACAACATCTTTCCTAAAACAGATTGGACAGACCAAAACTGGGCACAGTCTTCTAAACATGGGCTCACCAGTGTTTGTATAGCTGCAATATCACCTCCCAACCTCTATACTCAATATTCTGAATGATGAAGGCCAATATGTAAACAGCATTCTTAGCCACCTTATCTACCTGTGATGCCACTTTCAAGGAACTATGTACCTGCGCTCCTAAATCCTCCTGCATTATAATAGTCCCCAAAGCCCTGCCATTCACTGTGTAGATCCTGACCTTGTCAAATTTCCTAAAATGCAATACCTGACAATGCTCTGTTTTAAACTTCAGCAACCATTCCTCAGCTCATCTGCTCAACCAATCAAGATCCTGCTGCAATTTTGGACAACCATTTTCAATATCTACAATACCATCACTTTTGTATCATCTGCAAACTTACTAATGATGTAATGTACATTCTCATCCAAATCATTGATATGGATTACAAACAGCTATGGGCCCAACACCAAACCCCAAGGCAAACTACTAGTCACAGGCCACTAGTCCAAAAAACAATGTCCACCAGTACTCTCTGGCTTCCTTCCATAAAGTCAGTTTTCTATCCAGTTTGCTATCTTCCTTGGATCGTATGTGATCTAACCTTTCAGAGCAGCCTACGAGACAAAACCTTGTCAAATGTCTTGCTGAAAATCTATATATACGTCTACAGCTCTGCGATCATTAACCTTTTTGTTTACATTTTCAAAAACCACAAAAAAGATGCAAGAGAAGTGATCTCCCATGAACAAAACCATGCTCATTATCCCTAATCAGCCCTAAATGCACATAATCTTATCCCTTATAATACTCTCTAACATCTTTCCAACCACAGATATTATGGGCCTGTCCCGCTTGCCGATTTTTTAGGCAAATGTGTCATAGTCATAGCAGGTCGCCGAAAAAACGGTGACAACCTATGTCATCCCGGCGACAACCTACAACAGCACATACATCAGGAGAATTTAAGGTGCGCACATTGGCGTCAAACCCACTGTCGGCGACAAAATTTTCAACGTGTTTTTGCACGACTGAGGAGACTACTCCTGGCGACCACCAGCGAACATGTGGCGACAAACTAATCGCCTGTCGTTTCCTAAAAAAATGCCTGTTGGGACAGGCCCATTAGGCTCACTGGCTATAATTCCCAGGCTTTCCCCTGCAGCCCATCTTAAATTCTAGCAAAACATTTGCCACCCTCCAGTCTTCCTGCACCCCACCCATATTGAATAACGACTATTAAATTTCAGCCAGGGCACCTGCAATTTCCTTTCCAGCTTCCTACAGTATCCTAAGGTATAAGTGAACAAGCACGGGAGATTTTAGTTTGAGTTTTAGAGATACAGAGTGGAAACAGGCCCTTCGGCCCACTGAGTTTGCATCGACTAATGCGTTAACTAACCCGTACATTGGCATTCCCACCAAGATGAAGGTCTACCACAGCAGACACACCAAACAGCTCAACCACTTTCACTTAAGCAATCTCCACAGACTCCTCCACATTAGGTGGCAGGACAAAATCCCGGACACGGAGGTTCTGCAACAGGCTGGCACCCCCAGCGACTACACCCTCCTTCAGAAAGCCCAAGCCAGATGGGTTGACCATGTCATAAGAATGTCAGGCCGTCGGCTGCCAAAACAGCTGTTGTACGGAGAACTGTTTCTGGGCAAGCGCTCAGTTGCGGGGCAGGTGAAACACTTCAAAGATTGCCTCAAAGTATCCCTCAAAGACCTTAACATCAATCTCAATACTTGGGAGTCGCTTGGTCTGGAGTGTCCAACTTGGCGAAGCAAGATCACCACAGGAGCACGTGCAGCTGAGAAGAAGCGCACCGCAGAAGCTCAGAGGAAATGCGCTGCGCGCAAGGCACGAACTACTTCAACTACTACTGCAGTTGTGCCCAAATGCGGGCAAGCCTTCCGGTCCCAGATCGGTCTCACCAGTCACCTCCAGACCCACAAACAAAAATACTGAAGTCATGGTCTTCTTCGACTACGAAGGAAGAACAACAACAACCTTAGTTCTATCCTACAAAAGCCAATTCACCTAAAAACCTGCACGTCTTTGGAATGTGGGACAATACCGGAGCACCCAAAGAAAACTCAAGTGGTCATAGGGTGAATGTACAAACTCCATACAGATAGCATCCATAGTCAGCCTTGAACCGAGGTCTCTGGCACTGTAAGGCAGCAACTCTGCTGCTGTCCCACCGTTCCCCCTTCATGTGTCTATTGTCATACACATTAGGACTTTCACCACCTTCTTGATCATAATACTGCCTGCCCCCAAGACACTTCCATTGACTGCCCCAAGTTCCCCAGTCCTCATGTATTTCTCCATGGTAAAAACACAGGACAAATAATCATTAAGGACCTTGCCCATCTCCCGTGGTTTCACACAGAGTTGACTGCTTTGTTTCCTAATGGGCCTGTCCCACAGGCGATTTTTCAGCGGATTGCCGCGACTGCCAAGTTGCCGTCAGTCGCCTGAAAAACTGGCAACTGGAACGGCGACTGTCAGAGTGGAACACACAGAAACACACCGCCTCCTCAACCAGCCCGTTATGCACGCAGGGGACAGGGCAAGCGGGGGGAGCGCTGTCTATAAATTCACACTAAAAATCCAAGATGAAACAAACACACACCCCGAGGAATAGGAAGGTTGACGCTGTAAAAAGATGGATAAAGCACAGTGTACGGTAAGTCCTTTAAAAGAGGGGGGGGGAAGAAGGAGTGGATGCAACCTTTAAGAAGCCAGAGATAAAAAGCTGTGAAGCTCGGCGGACATTTAACATTTCCGGTCGGTTATCCTTTGTTCTGAAAACTACTACTTACCATTTTGTTATCAGTGAAATTCACCAGTCAGCACCGGCTATACCCTAAGAGAACCTCCGAGAACCTCCGACCTCCTGGCAACCGATTAGGACCTCCTGGCAAACCACCTACGGCTCGAGAATTCTCGCTACTCTCCATTGCGGCTTCATTCTAGTCTCCGATAATTTTTCAACGTGTTGAAAAATTCACGCCGACCATAATCAGACTGCAACTAGTTCCCAGAATGCGTGAACTCCTCATTAACATGAGTGCGGCACCCCGTCAACTACCCACGACCATGTGGTGACTGCATAGTCTCCTGTAGTCGCCTAAAAAGTTGCCTATGTGGGACAGGCCCATAAGGGGCCCCATTCTCTCTCTGTTTACACTTTTTCCCCTTTACATACTTTATGTACATAAATCTCTGGGATTATGCTTAATATTATCTGCCAGAGCTATCTTCTGTCTGCTTTTTACCGTCCTGTTTCCCTTTTTTTAGCTTGTTCCTCAGTTCCTGAATGTTTACCATGCCATGTGTTTTTCATGCTGTTTGGACCATGCTATTGGAATAATTTATGTAGAAACATAGAGACATAAAGCACAGCAACAGGCCCTTCAGCCCACTAAGCCCTCACTGACTATGAACCAACCATTTATACTAACACTACATTACTGCCATTTTAATTCTCCTTTTTCTCCATCAACTCCCTCCAGATTCTTATACTGGCTTACACTGTAGGGACAATATATACTGGTCAATGAATCTACTAACATGCACACCAATGGGTTATGGGAGGTAACCAGAGCACACAGGAGAAACCCTCAAAGTCTTAGGGAGAACAAGCATATGGCAAACGTAGTGTACCCAAAGTCTGGATTGAACAGGAGTCTGGCACTGTGACGCAGTGGCTCTATAATTTGCACCACTGTGTTGCTCATAGAGAGTATTTTGTATTGATATATCTGTGTTCATGGTTGTTAAATATCAAAAATACAAACCTCAATCAGGAATATGTGTGTTTCCGTATATACAGCACTCAATAGTGAAACTAAAAGTCTCCAAGCATCCGGGTAATTTTCCTGTTTTTTTTATGTAACATTTCCATTGTTTCATATCCTGTATTTTTAGTATATATCATGGTGTATCACCAAAATAATTAGATGAAGCAAAAATAAATAAATCTGTTTTTACAAAGAAAAATATCATATATGTCCCAGGGTTTTCTTGCCTTTTTTTTGTGACATTTTTCAAGCAGTATTTCATCAAATCCTTTTGCTAATTTATACCATAAAGGTTACATTAATTTTGCAATTAAATAACTCTACATAAGCCAAATTCTGATTATGCTTATGATTTTTATGATTTATCATCCAATGAGATGGTGTTCTGATGCCTAAGGTTTTTGCAGCACAATGTGAGTAGCTGTGTCCCTTTGGTCATGTGTGAATTAAAAGCAGAGTAACCATTTTTATATTTATTGTTTCTTTTTTATTGTTTATATTTTGTGTTTATTTTTCCATGGAAATACTTAATAATGAAGATAACTTAAAACCATGAAATAAAATTCTAGTCTGCTCACCTATTTTATCGATGTCATATGCGGTTGTCTCCCCGTTGAGTAATGTCGTAAATGCTATAACGTTTTTTTTGCAATTTAAAAAAAATTCAAACAACACAGTTGTCATGACCCTGACCTGAACTATGGGCCTTGCGATGGGTTACGTGACGACATTTGATAAGGGAGCTTAGAAATCAGTATAAGAGACAGTATCCAAGTGCTCACATTGTGCTCTGAATAACACTGTGTTTGCTTTTTTTTGCTTGGAATAATTGGTTAGTAAAAATCTTTCTGCACTTTTTTGCTCTTTTCACTTAAATGTTGCTTCTTGTTTACTATAGAAATGTTTACATTTGTGTTACACTTTCATTGCTTGTTGGTATGTAGTAAAGTGTGTGCACTGCAGCAAAGGAAATCATAAGTGATCTGGTCCCAGGTAGCATCATGTCTCGTTGAAGGTAAGCTCCTGTCTACACAGACGCTTTTGATTCTGGGCAAATTTTGAGTAAATTAACAATAATTTGATGAAAGGTTACTACATTCTTTCTCATTTATGCATATTAAAAACATTATAAAAACATTTTTTTTGTTGTTTTTTTCAAACTTTGAAACTTTGGTCAAATTGTTGGTCAATTTTGATTACAAATTCACTCAAAAGGATCATAGGTTTGCCCATTTTTAATACTGTGGTATTTCATTATAATTTAATAACTTTCAAATTTAGCCGCACATGTCCCGGGTTCGTACCCTTATTTACAGAAACACCCATATACTTTGTTCACAAAAACAATTATTATAGTAAAATCACTTTTTTTTGTTTTGCTTCTCCTGAAAGTTATGAATCTACAAACCTGTACCTCTTTGGAGTGTGGGAGGAAACTGGATCACCCAGAGAAAACCCATGTGGTAACAGGGAGAACGTAAAACTCCATACAGGCAGTATCCATAGTTAGGATCGAACCCGAGTCTCTGGCACTGTAAGGCAGCAACTCTACCTCTGTGCCACCATGTTCCTATCACCTCATTGTGTACATGGCGACAAGAAAAGATTAGGTTTAGGGTTAGGTTGATGTTTATTATTGTCATGTGTATGAAGGTACAGTGAAAAGCTTCATTTTGCCTTCTATCCAAACAGATCAGATAATACTAACTGTGCATAAATACAATCATGAACCAAAGAATATATGTTTAAGTTGAGATTTAATTTAAACCCGATGAACAACTTTTTCAGTCAGAGGGTGGTGGCCATATGGAACAAGCTGCCAGAGGAGGTCATCGAGGCAGGTACTATAACATCATTTAAAATACACTTGGACAGGGGCATGGATAGGAAAGGTTTAAAGGGATATGGACAAAACATGGGCAAATGAGTCCAGCTAAGACGGGTCATCTTGAGTTGGACCATATGGCCTGTTTCCATGCAGTAAGACTATTATTCTGTCCATCAGACAATGCTCGTCTGACCAATAAAGTACTGTCTTATGATGTATCTGCCACACCAGCATCACATATCATATTTGTTGATCCATGTGTCATTTTCACAAGTGCATGTCATTCCCAGGGTTGCTGAAATTTACTCAAGGTGTAAATAAATTGTACTTGGCTTTTCACTCATTATTTAAGATATGTTGCTTTGAAGTATCAGCTTCCAAACATTATCACATTTAAACAGATGGTCAGACTGGGCTTGAAGGCAAATTTTGTTGCAGAAACGATCTGATTAGATTTTCAGTCACATTTATATGTGATCCTGAGTCGAGAAACATCTGGAAGTACTACAGTGAGCGGAAGAAAATGTGTTATTTATCAATCCCAAAAGTGACTCGGTAGCTCTTGCTTTTTAAGTGAGTTAACTCATTGCAAAAACAAATCAGAAAAGTCATAAATTTTAAGATAGGTAAAAAAAGAAAACAATACAGGAAATGTGCCCTCTTTTGTATGAAGTGAATATGTGATGTAGTAATATAATAGTAAGATTAAACAAGAACTTACCAGTTTGAAGTTTGATCTTTATTTTATGAGGAGTCGAGTTGAGGGACTACGTGAAGAACCCCGTACAGCCGTTCGTGCGTCAATCTTCAAAGCAACGGTGTGAAATCACAGCAAATAATAACTGAAGTATAATATAAGATAAAGACTAGAACTACCAGATGAAATCTATGAGGGCTGGGAGCGGAGGGCACGTAGTCCCTCAACTCGACTCCTCATAAAATAAAGATCAAACTTCAAACTGGTAAGTTCTTGTTTAATCTTACTATTTTACTTCGGAGTCACGTGAGTGACTACGTGAAGACTTCAAAGCTCTGTGATTTCATGCCGTGTGAAACGAGTATACACAACCACAGCTGCTTCATTGACAAATGAAGGGAAAACATTCATAATGCATACAGTCATAACATAGATGTAAAACATGCTGATGCTGTTTAAATGAAACAATAATATTTCCATCTCTCACCCAGATGGAACATATAACCAGAACATAAATAGAGTTAACAATACTCCTGGTGCACCAATGGGTCATTACAGATGTTTGGAGATTCATTCGATGGACCATACTCCAGCCGCAACAATGCGACCCAGCGGAACATAAATACCCTTGCTGCTGATGTTGTAGCAGCCCTGGTGGAATGAGATCTGGAAACAGAATCCATTAGTACATAACATAACTCCGTTTTCCTCATCTGGAATGCCATGAACAATACGTTCTCCCAAATTCTTTGTGACTAACAACATTGCTAGTCCAGAACTCCAAGGTTCTTGATGACCTTGACATATGGTTGTATACATGTGTGCTTACCTTATCAAAGGTCCCCTGGTATGCCTGTGACTATTTTGAGACCTGACCCCCTTCTGGTCTGCTCAAGTCTTTATAACATATTATATATTATAATTTACAGACATTATCATCCTGTACCATCACAATTATTTAGCGACTGAACCTGCTGCACTAAACCAGAGCCAGAAGGATAACTACCTAATCCAGCCAAATTTAAGGATATAGTTGCTGCCTCCTGGTGAAATAGTGTTCACAAATATCAACATCGCATATGGCATTATACTGGTCCTGGGACCCATGTTGAAGATATCCTACCCCTTGATAACCGGTGTGGACCCGACAGAGTGAGTCTCGTTTGCTACAGCCAATTCAATGAGGAAGCTCATCGAGCCAATTAATGGCCGTATAACTCCATAAGTAACAGACAATCATTAAGCATGAACTTGAAACATTAGCAATCAATACCATTTTCCATGGAACATAAGCATAACAAACTCTTTCATCTCCTGGAAAAGAAATTCAGCCGTTTGGTGCTATGCAAACACTTTGAACACATAGAAGGATAGATGTAACAACCCAAACCTTAGGCAGTTTGTTAGACCTGCAGAACATAACTTTGAGTTTATCATGCAACATCTGATTTCCGAAACCTCAGGCTGAACAAGCAAATTCAAGTTTAAAATAACCAAAAAGGTTATATAATTATTTGCAACAAATCGGGAATCAATTTGCATAATCACACAATAGGAACTTAAAGCCTCTTAATGACTTTATTTGAAACCTTGATTGATGAGACAAAATGGAGGTAGCCATAAAAGACCCTCCTGCTCCTTTTGGCGAGAATGTATCTTTCACCACTGCTATGCCAAATATTTTGCAACCAGTGAAATAAACATGAAACCAACATACATATGTATACACATATACATATATTCATATTAGGTGTTCCATTGAACCAGAATTTCATAATACAGTGCAATTCAACACCAACTCTGTGTTGCCATTACCCACACTTGATGATTCTCCTGTGGCAACAAAACTATGTAACCATTCCAGTGATTCTTTAACCGATTACACCCTCGTGACTAACATATGCCATCATCACAATGCATCAACCTGAACATGAGCATGACAATATGCTTATTTGTCCAATCACTCTATAGCCCATACAATGCCCGTAGAGTCTATAAATAGTTGATACTAATAACAGAACTTTTTGGGCAAGTCATGCAAATCTGTTCCATCTCCAAACTCGAGATGATCTTTCAGCTACTTGGTAACTACCTTAAATAGCAACTGTGGCCCGATTTCCGAGCCAGTCTAGCAAGACAATCTTGGTCCTTATACTGAACCTGTCCACTCTAATCTGCTTGAAAACCAATATTGTACATTTTACATTTACCGTTCAAAGTAGCTGATAATGTCTCAATCATTTGTACTGTATAACTAAGTATACACCTACCAAACTGCAAGTGGTCCCTTAATTGTAGAGTAGCACAAGTCCAGTGCATGGAACCTCTGGCCAGGTTTCATGCTGCCAGCAACTTCAGTGAACCGCTACTGCCAAAAAAGACATGGGATGCATTGTTGCCAAAACTATGAAACCTTGCTTGTTCCAATAGCTTGTGCTTCGCCCTCCAGGTTACTCCTATGGAAAAGTCTTACCTGAATAGAAGATTCGGCAGCCAACTGTAATATCCCCTGAAAGCGGTGTTCACTGCATATTGTGTTTGGGATGGTAACTTTCTTGCCAGGCCTAGACCTCTGGCACATGCCCCGATCTCTTGGGCATGCTCTATGGCTATACCCTCAGACTCGGCGTTAAACTATACCAATCCCACATGCTCACCTCTTACATGAGGGAGCCATAAAGCAGGCCTGCTACAAAGCCCTGCTGACACCATTTCCCATTTAGGCCATTAGCACCAATTTGCAATAGAATAAAAGGTTTACCTAACAACTACTAGAGCAGTAATGAACACTGTTTGTCCATCATCGTGACATTATTAATTTCAGCTGGCGTTAACAATGACCTAGATGGCACTTACTAATTAACCATTTAACAAAATAACTGTTGCAGGTACTTACACACCTGAATTGCATCTATGCACTTAACAATTAATCCAACGACTATAACTGTTTTATACCAACAACTGTTACCAAAGTCTTATTGACTGCAATCTGTTGCCCAGGCCGGCATCATGGCCAATTGAATACCTAAAAGTAAATCCCAACATCCTACAAATCTATTTGATAGGACTTAATCTAACTGGATAGAGGAGCCCAATTTCTCAAATATAGTTTGAGACTAGACAGCGGATTTTAGCACAAGCGCTTTTAAAACTGTGTATAGTTTACTTTGAATACTTTTGTCATCATTCTGTTATATTGCCTTAACCTAACAATGCCTCCTCATCCCCCATGATCACTGTGAAAGGGAATACCCTACTAAACTGCTATTCCCATAAAGCAGCCCTAACAAGGTACCCCTGGTGCCCATGAAGCAGCCCCGAACAAAGTAGCTGCTGGCCCGGACTTTCCCATAGCCCAGTATTTGCCATAGATTTGGCATTCTCATCAAGCAGCCCTGAGCAAAGGTGCTGCTGGCATAACCTCTCCAATAGGCTAGCCTACCATAACTTGGCATTCCCTTAGAGCAGTCCTGAGCAAAGGTACTGCTGGCACCGCCTCTGCAATAGGCTAGCCTGCCATAGTTTGGTATCCCCATAAGCAGCACTGAGCAAAGGTGCTGCTGGCACAGCCTCTCCAATAGGCTTGCCTGCCATAGCTTGGCATCCCCATGAGCAGTCCTGAGCAAAGGCACTGCTGGCACAGCCTCTCCATCAGGCGAGCCTACCATAGCTTGGCATCCCCATTAGCAGTCCTAAACAAAGATACTGCTGACACAGCCTTTCCCATAGGCTGGCACTGCCATAACTTGACATTCCCATGAAGCAGCCCTTCCCAAAAGTGCTGCTCTCTAAATTAATTCCCAGAGGTGAAATCTCCCAACTTTCCCAATTGTACTGACTATTTTGTCAGTTGTCCCCATATCCTGGGGATTATTGTAGTTTGGGAACCCCATAGGTGAATTTCCCCTCACCAGGAATCCATATAAATATAATATATATATATAAATATATACCCACGGTACCCTCCTGGCACGCAGGCTAATGATTTATGTGAATTAACCCCATTACCTGGGGACTACTGTGGTCTGAGAACCACACATATACCTGGGTTTCCCCTGCACCGGGAACCCAGCCTAACCATTTAGGTTTGTCTTAACCCCATGCGCTGGGGACTACTGTGGTCTGGGAACCACACATATACCTGGGTTTCCCCTGCACCGGGAACCCAGTTTAACCATTTAAATTAATTTTAACCCCATGTCCTGGGGACTACTGCGGTCTAGAACCGCATATGCTTGAGTTTCCCCTCCACCGGGAACCCAGGCAGACCGTTCAGGTCCGTTAAGCCCCATCCCCTAGGGACTACTGCGGTCTAAAACCGCACTATTCTCGGGTTTCCCCTACCCGGGAACCCAACCTGTGGAGTCACTGACCGCGTTATCAGTGACTCCGATCGCGAACCCGACTTTCCCAGCTTTCCGCTTCCGCGGTCGGACCAGGGTTTCCCCCCCCAAAGCCCTAGGCTGGTTCCCTCGTCGGTCATCGCGAACATCCACTGCAAAAACCCCGGAGGTTCCTGCAGGAGACCTAGAACAGGTAAGAAAAAATAACACTTACCTGCAACTTTTTTAGACTTACCATGGAGGAGCTGAGCTGCTCCACAGTCGCCTGCACGAAAAACGTCTGACGTAATGACGCACGAACGGCTGTACGGGGTTCTTCACGTAGTCACTCACGTGACTCCGAAGTAAAATCACACTTAACCCGAGTAAAAACGTTCTGTTCCACTGAAGTTTACTTTAGAAGATACATTGCATATTTTGCAAGAAACAGTAAATACATCTCTACTGCACTGGAGGTAATTTTGTTTTTTCGACAGAGGTATCAGATGTGCACAATCATCAACTTTGTAGCAGCAATTATCAGAGAATAAAAGCAAAGTTGAACTGATTTATTTATCAAAAATCACAGTTGTTTGATACTGAAAAAATGAATAAACAATGGAGTTCTTAATTCCCGAATATCTCATCTACCATCCAACCATAGTGATAGATGTGGTCCAGAAAAACATAATCTGACGAGCTTTATTGCCAATATCCTAAAGGTTAGCTAATATGATTTGGCTTTATCACTTGGTGACATTAATGAAACATTTATGGCTTTTTCTCCCCAATTAATAATCTAGCTATTAATAGGTATGTTTTAAGTGTATATTAAGTTCTGACATAGAAGAATGTAGTTCCAGCCTGGAATTTTGTATGATTAATTCAGGTTCTTGATGAATAACTTTGGTACTTTATATGCCTTATCTTAATGTATCAACGATAACAACAATTATCAGCATTGTCTGACTGAAATTTGACATTGAAACACTTAAAGGGATATTAGGACTGAAAGCTTGACCAAAGAATGAAGGTTTAAGATGAGCATTGTGAGAGGAGAGGAAAAAAGCAAGGCAAAGCATTCTTGGGAAGTATTTACAGAACTTGGGGCCTTGCCAGTCAAGGGCTCAGCTGCCTATCATGGAATGAGATAATCAAAAAGGCAGAATTAAATAGGCATAAATACCTTGTTGGATCATACGGCTGGGCGGTTTACAGGGATAAGAGCGTCAGGGGCTTGAAGGAGTTTGTAAACAAGACTATAATGGAGTCAATAATGAGGATGAAATAAAGCTATTCATTCGCAGAATGATATACAGAACACAGTGGCGCAGCTGGTAGAGCTGTTTCCTAATGCCCCTGTCCCACTTAGGAAACCTGAACGGAACCCTCTGGTGGCCATGCCCGCAACCCAAGGTTTCCTTGAGATCGCCGGAGGTTTTGGTCACTCTCCCTAATGGTCGAAATTGGTTTCCGCATGGTCGAGGCTTCTTCTAGGTTGCTTCGATTGTTTCAACAAAATCAAAACCGCCTTGACTAAAAATAGGTTGCCGTTTGGTCGAAGCCAGTGGAGTGGGGTCACGATTTACTTACAGGCAGTCGAAGCCCATCTCCTTCGCTGACGGCCATTTTGATTGACTCATTGGAGTTTTCAGACCTAGAAGACCCACCGGTAGGTAAAATGTCTGCTAACTTTATTAAACTTCTTAAAACTGCCTCCCCCCCTTGTCTCCCCCCCTTGTCTCCCCCCCTTGTCTCCCCCTCCCCCCGCGTTCTCTAAAGGACTTACCATGCTCTGTAGCAGCCATTTACCGTCCTCTTCATCGTGCAGACAGCGCTTCTCCGCTCTCCAGGGCCCCCACCTTCACAATGTGTGTGTGTGTGGTCTGTAGCTGCAGCTCACGCTTCAGCCGAGCTAGCTCGAGGCTTTCCAGGTGTGACCAAAACCTCCGGCGACCTCATGGAAACCTTGGGTCGCGGGCAAGGTCACCAGAGGTTTCCGTTCACATTTCTTAAGTGAGACAAGGGCATTACAGTACCAAAGACACGGGTTAAACAGTGACCTTGGGTGCTGTATGTGTGGAGTTTGCATGTTCTCTCTGTGACTGTGTGGGTTTCCTCGGTGTGCTCTGGTTTTCTCCCACATTCCAAATACACACAAGTTTGTAGATTTATTGGCCTCTGTAAATTGCCCCGAATGTGTAGGGAGTGGAGAAAGTTGAATAACATAGAACTAGTGTGATCAGGTGATCGATGTCCACATGGATGTGGTGGGCCAAAGGGTCTATATTCATACTGTATCTTGCAATTGCAAAGCAAAAACAGTCATGTAGGCTCACTGTCCTTGCCGTTTACACTAATCCTACATTAATCCTCTTTCATTCACAAACACATTCCCATCAACAGTCCTCAAGTTCCAGCACTAATTTAGGGAAGTTTACAATGGCCAAATAACAAACCAGCAACATGTCTTCGAAATGTGGGAGAAAACTAGATCATCCAGGGGAAATCCACAGTTATAATGAGAACATGCAATCTCCACAGAGACAGCACCAGACAACAGGATTCAACTTGGATCACAGACACTTAAAAAGCAGCTCTAATATATGTGCCACTGTCTAATCTTGGTTTGCTTCTAATGTCCTTGATTGGTACTAAGTGGATAGGTACAATAGGATTATGTATGGGATTTTACAAGGTTTCTACAAAGTAATGGAGAGCACTGGAACTGTAATGTTTTCCCTATGAAGTGCCTGACATTGCTGAACCGATGATATTTGGCTGCAGAGGTGTACAAGGCTACTTATCGATCTGTTTTAAATAACTACAGAGGGTATTTTGAAAATCTAGTTTAAGGGCCAGATGATTTATATTAGATTATCCATTTATCAATTATCCATCTGCAAGTAAGAATGTCATTGTTTTGTTTCAGTACATATGATAATTAAACACGTTTGACTCTATTTGGGTTCTTGTTGTGTCACACAAAAGGAAATGGTATTGATTGTATTGGGGGCAATTGTTCATCATTGACTGGTTTTGGACCAAAGTGAATACTGTATATGAATGGGACATGTTTATTCTGACAAATCATACAGTTAAAGAATCATAGAATCATACTGCACAGAAATAGGCCATTTAGCCCACCATGTCCAAGCTGAGCATTTGGCACCCATTTATATTAATCTCATCATCCAGCACGGTCTATAGCCTTCAATGCTTGTGTAAACACCTCTTAAATGCTGTCAATGACTCTGCTTCCATCACTCCCTCTGGCTGGGTAGATACACCCTCAGAATATTACATATCCTTCTGAACCTTCTGAGTTTGTAGTCGGCAGGGCAGTACTCTGCATATCACCATCTTAATCATACCCCCTCTAAACCTCCACCATTCCAGGGGAACGGAACCTGCCCTCTCTAGTCTCTCGTCATGACCAAAATGCACTAACTTAACCTATCCAATTTTACTTCGGAGTCACGTGAGTGACTACGTGAAGACCTCGGCAACACACATGTGCGACATATCGTCGAACGCATTGCGGAAGCAAAAGTCGGGAGGAACGTCGCTCCTCCAGCGTAAGTTTATAAACTTACGGAAGGTAAGTCTCACTTAGTAGTGGTGAGCGTATGCGACTGAGTGTTTTTCTTGTGTCTACAGAAAATCACAATGGAGTCGCGCAAATCGAAGAGAGCAGCAGCAAAATCCGCTGCTGTGGAAAGCAGCCTGCCGTTACTCCAGAGCTGCAGGTGTTACCAGCAGCTCCCGACCTCTCGCCGATTAAGACCACAGGTGTGCCGCGGTTGGGCGGGAAAACCACCCGGAAGTCGGACGGGACCATTGACTCGGCTGAGTCCGGACCCGAAGACACCCCGTTTACAGATAGCGACGGCGGGCATCTTTCCTGCATGGAGCGGATGGTGGAGCAGTTGCTCCAGCGTGACCTGCTAAGGCAGGGGCAGAGTCACGGTGGGCCGCCTAGCAGACCCATGGCAGGATCCTATCAAGGACTGCCAAATGTCTCACCCTCTTCGCAGGGGAGCATTAGGGGTCAGAGCTGGGCTGACCCTGAAGAGGGGGTTATGGCTGAACAACCAGCAGTGTACGGGGTGCCAGAAGAATTGTTGGGCATGGTGAACAAGCATGCGGTTCCAACACAAAAAGGACTGCCAATTCACCCAAAGCTGGCAGCCAGTATAAACTACATGGCAACTAACCAGCTGCAGGAGCAAGCCATCAATACCACGGCTGAGAAATATCTCGCTCCAGAGAATTGCAACTCGCTCAATGTACCGGCAGTCAACAACCCTATCTGGGGCAACATGAGCCCTTCCATAAGAGGCCAGGAGGTAAAGCTTCAGAGGATTCTGAAACTGTTGGCTGCTGGAATCACAGCAGTGACCAGGACTGCTGTTGGGGTTGAGTTACCGAAAGAATTACAAGATGCTCTAGCGTTACTGTGCAACACACATTTTGAGATCAGCAGCTACAGGAAGAGCATCATCAAGCCTGCACTCAATCCCAAATTCGCGGGATTCTGCAGGTCAGGTAACACCCAGCCGCCTAATCTGCTGTTTGGGGACAACCTCCCGAACAGGTGAAATACCTGGATGAGGAGGCCAAGGCTATAGGCCTGATCAAGGTACCAAGAACCTCAAGAACCCATTACCAGCAGCGGCAGCACCCCTACACATCCACCAGACAACGGTACTATGATAGACCATCTGGTGGTGAAAGCTCGAAGGCCGGCCCAGCTGCACAGCGGTCTTTTTTAGACCATGGCCCACCCGGCCTTCCTGGAAAATGCGCCAACCCCACAATGCAGCAACACAGCAACAGAAGAAACAAGGGCAGAGACCTCAACACCGGCGGTAACCATGGAGGTAGGTGGGTCTGGTTCCCTCAAAAACATTGCATGTTTAAATTCATCAAATATTGGTGGACGGTTGCACTTGTTTCATCATGTGTGGTGCACTTTTACCTCTGATCCTTACATACTCGGAAGTATTCAGGGTTACAAAATTGAACTTGTATACGAACTCCCCACCCCAGTTCAACATTCGCCTAGCCGGAAGCTCATACTTTCACAAAAAGAAAGAACGGCAGGCCATGCTGAGCTATTAAGATTAAACAAAAAAGGGGTCATTGAGAAGACTATAAGAGAATCTCAAGAGTTCGTATCAAATATATTTACAAAAAACAAAAAAGATGGCGGGTGCCGCATCATTATAGATTTGACCAAACCAAATACTTCCGTTCAGTATGCCCATTTCAAGATGGACACGTTTGTCACAGCTAAACAGCTAATTTCTGAAAGATACTACATGGCTTGCATCGATCTTAATGATGCACACTATTCAGTACCTATACACAAGGATCATTGGAAATACCTAAAATCTATCTGGATGAGACTGTTATGGCAGTACAAAGCCTTACCCAATGGGTTGTCATCAGCACCCAGACTGTTTACAAAAATATTAAAACCAGCTTTAGCTTATTTAAGGGAACATAACCGTATTGTTATGGCCTACCTTGATGATATCCTCATTATAGGTGAGAATTTGGAAATGGTTACATTGGCAGTTTCAGCCACAAAACATCTTTTTCAAAAGCTGGGATTTATCATACATCCAGATAAATCAAAATTGGAACCCTCCACTACCATGGATTATTTGGGGTTTACTATTGACTCTGTGCTAATACCTTTCACCTTGCCACCTAACAAAGTGGTGGACTTGATAGAAGCATGCAGAAGCCTCGCTGGCATCAGGGATCCTTCCATATGGCAAGTAACCAGAGTGATTGGGAAATTAGTGGCTGTATTCCCAGCAGCACAATTTGGACCACTCCATTATCAAAACCTTCAAAGAGCACAAATCTTATCTCTCAAAAATCATTCAGGCCATCTTGATAGGCCTATGAAACTACCAGGGAAGGCAAAATCAGAATTAAATTGGTGGATAGAAAATGCTCAGCTTTGTTCTAACCCCATCACTATCATGAATCCCTCGGTTACATTGCAGACTGATGCCAGTGCTAAAGGTTGGGGAGCAACTAATACCACCACAAGTTGTGGAGGCAGATGGAGTGCACAAGAATTGACCCTATTCAAAACACTAGGGATTAATTATTTAGAAATGCTGGGAGCATTTCATGGGCCTACTGTTCAGATATGCACCAGTTGAATGTAAGATTACAAATTGACAATACCACAGCGGTGGCCTATATTAATCATATGGGCGGAATAAAGTCGATATCATGTGATGAATTGGCTAATAATATCTGGCACTGGTATCTGGAAAGATAGATTTGGATCTCAGCCACTTACCTTCCAGGTAAGCTAAATACAGTGGCAGACACCAGGTTACATAAATTCAACGACAACATAGAATGGATTTTGGATCAGAAAGTGTTTACAGATATTATAGAACATTATGGGACACCAGATATCGACCTTTTTGCATCCAGACTAAATCACCAACTTCCAACATATGTTGCTTGGGAACCAGACCCAGGGGCAGTAGCGATGGACGCTTTCTCGCTACATTGGGGGGATTTGTTTTGCTATGCATTTCCCCCCTTCTGCCTCATCAGTCGGGTCTTGCAGAAAATTAAACAAGACTCCACAACAGGTATTTTGGTTGTTCCCGACTGGCCTACCCAACCATAGTTCCCAGCAGTACAGAAGATGGCCACAGAACCCTGCATCCGGATAAACAAATGACCGAGTTTGTTGGTACATCCTGTTACAGGGGATAGTCATCCGTGTCATGACCGCATGAATTTATTAATTTGCAGATTCCGAAAAAAACAATTTCTGGGATACGGACTCTCCGACAAAACGATCAATGCCATCTCAGCGTCATGCAGGGAGTCCACCAGAAGACAGTACCTGATGTATGTCAGGAAATCGGAAGTGTTCTGTACCAGGACGAACACTACTTATGACACAGCCACCATCACGGAAGTGCTGGAGTTTCTGGCTACCCTTCATTTCGATGAAGGATTAAGTTACAGTGCTATAAATTGTGCAAGGAGTGCTCTATCAAATTATCTGGGCAGAGGGAGTGATCATCTGCCTATAGGATCACACCCACTAGTGTCTAAGCTTATGAGGGAAATATTTAACTTTAATCCCCCTAGGCCCAGATATAACCATACGTGGGACATCAGCATAGTCTTGACTATGTTATGAGGATGGACACCCATAACGGGGCTCACCTTGGACAAACTCACATATAAGATGGTTATGATAATGGCACTTGTAACAGCACAACAGGTCCAGTCCTTACACAAATTAAGTATGGACGCCATTAGTATTACCAATGGCAAGATAACCTTTCTCATACAGGGGTTATTAAAACAAGACCGACTCGGTTCATCTGGCCAAAAATTAGATTTTCAGGCCTATCATGCAAATACTCGACTGCATCGTCACACTTATCTTGTAATATATAGAAGTCACTAAGACTCTAAGGGGCACGGAGAGAGCTATACTTATAAGCCATAAATGGCCTCACCACAAAGTCACGGTGCAAACCATATCAAGATGGTTAAGAGTGGTGTTAGATGCAGCGGGGGTGGATACTATTGTTTTCATATCTCACTCTACCAGGGCTGCATCTGCATCGGCGGCTAGGATGATGGAAGTTCCTATGGACCACATGCTGGCCACAGCGGGTTGGAGCAATGAAAAGACTTTCCAACGCTTCTATAATAAACCCGTGGCCGCTCCTGACACATTTGCAGGGAACATTTTGAGTTCTGCAAAATAAATTACCCAATGTGGGGATATATTATTTTGGTATGAATAAATACCTTCTTTGTTTTTCAGCACAGTGTCATGTCTGAAATACGTTCATCCTCCTTTTTCCCAGCATGGCCGTATGTGAGCATGGACTCGTTTCCAGGGCATGAAATCACAGAGCTTTGAAATATTCATGTAGTCACTCATGTGACTCCGAAGTAAAATAGTAAGATTAAATGAGAGCTTACCAGTTTGAAGTTTGATCTTTATTTTATGAGGAGTTACGATGAGGGATTACGTGCCCTCCGCTCCACAAAACCCTCTATTATAAAGTTCAACTGGTATGAAAGTTCTCTCTTATCTTACTATATTAGTCTACTTTGGTATCTGTGATTTCACACCACTGCTTTGAAGAATGTCGCGCATGCACGCTGGCGGGGTCTTCACGTAATCCCTCAACGCAAGTCCTCATAAAATAAAGATCAAACTTCAAACTGGTAATTTCTCATTTAATCTTACTATTTCTTCTTATAACCACTGACTTCCTTTCCAGGCATCCTGATGAATCTCCTCTGCACTCTCTGCAGTGTCCGTGAATCTTTCCTACAGTGTGATGACCAGAACTGCATGCAGTACCGCTCCTGAGAACTTGCCCGATGTCTACATTAGTTTTGTTTAAATACATGTATTATTGTCATGTGCATCAAGATACAGTTTGTTGTACATGCTAACCAGTCAAATCATATTATACATGAATACAATTATCCATTAGTGAAAGGTTGAAATAATTGTAAGTAGATTGTAAATGGAAAGGTGACTGCTTGAGTGCTGAAATGCTGAACACTTGAACTCGGCCCGCCAAGGTCTACTGGATCTCCCTATTGCTAACCATTTTAATTTCCCTTCCCATTCCCACACTGATCTTTCTGTCCTTGGCTTCTTCCATTGTCAGATTGAGGCCACATGTACACTAGAGGAACAGGACCTCATATCCCACTTGAGTAGCTTACAACTCCATGGTTTGTACATTGACCAATCTCCAATTTTAGGCAACTTCTACAAACACCATCCATCCCCCCTTCTGTTTCAACGCTTCCAACATTCCCCCACCCCCTTACTCGCCCCCACCCCTCCCACTACCCCACCCAAATACTCCAGTATTTTGTGTCTGTCTTTGATATGAACCAGCATCTGCAGTTCCTTGTTATTAAAATTATAAGTAGATCCTTTTCTGGAACACCACACAGAGTCACCATGTTCTGGTGCCATCCTGCAACATTCAAGACTGATGTCTCTCAAAAATCATATCTTGAGCTAAGGAGATAATGTTTATAAAGTTGGAGCATAACCTCTCTGCTCTTGTATTCTAACGACTAATGGATGCACTATCCCATATGCCTTCTTAATCACATTCTCTATCTGTGCTGTCATTTTCAAAGATCTTTGGACTTGCATACCAATGTTCCACTGTTTATGAATACTTTCTAGGCCCTTGCCTTTCATAGCCTTTATGCACAGCCTGGTATTTCCTAGCCTTGTTAGTGTTCCCAAAATGCGTTATCCCACATTCATCAGGATTAAACTCCATCTGCCATTTCTCAGCTCATTTCACCAACACATCCATATTACCCTGTGACCTAAGACTACTGTCCATATTGAAAATTACTCTACCAATCCTCATGTTGTTTGTAAACTTGCACCAGAGAGCATATTTATGCACACACCTATGCAGACAGAATAAAGACCGAACAATAGATCAAGAGAATATGAGCGATATCCCTTGTGCAGAGAGATGTTAACAGGTTTTCATAATTCTACTGTCATCCTGGGATTATATACTCCTATGAGTCTTAGATGAGGCAGGAATATTGCGAGACATTAAAATATACATAATTGAGGGTGTTTTTGACGTTAAACTGAAATGAATACAAAAATGACAAAGTCTTTATGTTCATTTAACATATTATACTACATGTAAATCTGATATTAAAGTGGCACTTACTTCAGTGTTTCTTCATTGCGATGCTTCATTAGGCTTTGATTTAACCTGCATTGCATACTTTGTCTTCGAGAAATATCTTCTTGTCATTAATTTTCTACATCAGTGCTTTAAAACACTGAACTCATCACATGAGTTATGTAAGAAAGTTGTGATGCGATATAACTTATAGAGCCAAGATCAGATTTATGTTGGGCATTCTGCCCATTTTAGCATCACTATTAACTGAAATAATCAATAACCCCTTTACATTGCAGAACCATTTCCATTAGAAATTGCCTGTAATATTGTCAGGTTGGCAACGTTATTGAATCTATCCTACTTACAATACATTTATATTCAAGATGTTCCTTTCTTTTCAGCCATGCTATAGTGTTCCTGTTTTTTCTTTAATTCCTTCTATCATGAAGTCAGCTTTTAGACTTCATGCAAACGTATTACCGCTGCTCGATAAAATTTGTTCAACTTGGCTACCTCAATTACTTTGCATTTCAAGCAGACACATTCAAGCCAACATCTCCACTGAGCATAATGATTTCCCCCTGCCATCCTCTTTCATCCTCACCCTGAAACTGTTTGTGTAACAGCTGCATCTATAATGCTGATAAATTTATTTTCATAATGCTCTGTTTTTGCATTAAAATTGCTCAGTGTTATTTTCCCGTTGTTGCGTTTTCCCCACCTGTGACCAATCTTAAAATTAGTTTTAAAAAATCATCTGTTTTTGCTATTGGGTTTGGATATGCTGTTATGTAAATTGTATCATAGTTTGCTGTGATGAATAGCAAATGTCAAATGAATGAGAACTGTGCCTTACAAGCAAGAGAATGACCTGAGGCAGTGACCAAAATACCCAAGAAAAACTTAAATAACCTGAAATCTCCATAGATGGAATTGGTCCTCTGAGAAAGGCAACATTTACAATGCTATGAGCTTAAAATTCAAGAATGTCTGAATTTCTGTGATCCAAATTGCATAAAAGCTATGTTGGGATTAACGGGTCCCTTTCAGAATGGCAGGCAATGACCAGTGGGGTACCGTAAGGCTTGGTGCTGGGACCGCAGCTATTTATAATATACATCAATGATTTGCATGAAGGGATTCAAAGTAACATTAGCAAATTTGCAGATGACACAAATCTGGGTGGCAGTGTGAACTGTGAGGAGGATGCTATGAGAATGCAGGGTGACTTGGACAGGTTGGGGCAGTGGGCAGATGCATGGCAGATTAAGTTTAATATGGATAAATGTGAGGTTATCCACTTTGGTATCAAAAACAGGAAGGCAGATTACTATCTAAAAGGCATCAAGTTGGGAAAAGGGGAAGCACAATGGGATCTGGGGGTCTTTGTCATCAGTCTATGAAAGTAAGCATGCAGGTACAGCAGGCAGTGAATAAAGCGAATGGCATGTTGGCCTTTATAACAAGAGGAGTCGAGTATAGGAGCAAAGAGGTCCTTCTGCAGTTGTACAGAGCCCTAGTGAGACCACACCTGGAGTATTGTGTGCAGTTTTGGTCCCCTAATTTGAGGAAGGACATTCTTGCTATTGAAGGAATGCAGCGTAGGTATACAAGGTTAATTCCCGGGATGGTGGGACTGTCATATGCTGAGAGAATGGAGCGGCTGGGCTTGAACACTCTGGAGTTTAGAAGGATGAGAGGGGATCTTATTGAAACATATACGATTGGACACACTAGAGGCAGGAAACATGTTCCCGATGTTGGGGGAGTCCAGAACCAGGGGCCACAGTTTAAGCATAAGCCATTTAGAACGAAGATGAGGAAACATTTTTTCTCACAGAGTTGTGAGTCTGTGGAATTCTCTACCTCAGAGGGCGGTGGAGGCCGGTTCTCTGGATATTTTCAAGAGAGAGCTAGATAGGGCTCTTGAAGATAACGGAGTCAGGGATATGGGGAGAAGGCAGGAACGCGGTACTGATTGGGGATGATCAGCCATAGTCACATTGAATGGTGGTGCTGGCTCGAAGGGCTGAATGGCCTACTCCTGCACCTATTGTCTATCACTGCAGGGAAGTAAACAGCAAACTTGTATAATCAGGAGTCTTAGAAAGGGGCTGCCTCTGAGACTTCACTCACCCTGAAAGGAACCAAACTGCACTTTAAGGAGTTTATAATACACTCTGCTATCAGCTATATTTAAAGGATTAGCGTCAAAATATTCTACAGAAACAGCCCCTTTGGCCTACCAAGTCTGCACCAACCACCCACTCACACTGCATTCAAAATTACTTAAAAAAAAATATATAAAACTTCTTCGTTCACCCTTGATCCCACCACTGACCGACACATGAGGGGCAACTTACAGGAACAATTTTCCTACCAACCAGCTTGTCTTGGCAGGAAATGGGAGCACCCAAAGTAAACCCACAGTGATAGTGAAAACATGCAGACTCCACATGGACAACTCCCAAGCTCAAGATGCAGCTCGGTTCTCTGGTACTATGTGGCAGCAACTCTGTTAGCTGTGTGCCGCATGTTGTTTGTGATTAACTCTTTCTGTCTCACTTTATTCATTTCAAATAGTTGATGAAGTGGCTGCTATGGTTTGGTCTGACAAATGAATATTTGTCCCTGAATTGACATGAATATGAAACAAATTTGCTGGTAATTGTTTTCAGAATTTTGTTTTGTGCGTTGATAGGCAGTTAAGAGCAAATTTATGAAATTACTTTATTGGATATAAAACCATGAGATTGCAAAATAGTTTACATCAATGCAAGACTTTCAGCCATCTGCTGCTACATTACTGAATTGAGAAACAGGCACTGGGGAGGAATTCTGGTTTTGGTCACCGGTGTTTAAATGCAATGCTTCCCCCAGATATTGTGACTACGCCATTCCGACCAGACATAGTCCTGTGGTCCACAACAGCCAAGTTGGCATACATTGTGGAATTGACAGTCCCATGGGAAGATGGTGTTAAAGAAGCTTTAGAGAGGAAAAAGACCAAGTACTCTGAACTGGCAACTGAAGCTGTCCAGAATGGTTGGAAGACCAAGATATTCCCTGTAGAAGTGGGATGCAGGGGATTCACTGCTACATCTACAACCAGTCTATTGAAGAAAATGGTGAGGGGTCGCTCCCTCGAACAAGCAATCAAGTCATTGTCAAATTCAGCAGAAAAAGCGGCAACTGGCTTTGGGTTAAAAGGAAATTCAACAATTGGCCTATAAGATAAAGACAGACTGAAACTGAGGGGGGTGTAAATGGGTCGCCAGGTATCACCGTTAAGCCTACCTGATGACCCTCATGATGTACCTACCCAATCTTTCACCACTCTAATCCCACTGCCAACATCAAGAGTGCCGACTTACTATAGAGATTGAAACATCAAATCCTATTAGCTCTGCTAACCGGCTGTGTATTAGACTCCAAGGCAATTGAGGTTATTACAAACAATGGCTTATGCATACATTTATTGCTAGTCACCAGAGAGGATTTCATCCTCTGTAATGTACCAAAAAAATGGCATGCTGCTCTCTGTGTCCATAATATGTTCATATTGATATGATGCAGAGTCAGAGTATAGAAGAGACTGACCAAATGGTGCCAGCACAATAACCTGGCCCTCAACACCAGCAAAACCAAGGAATTGATTGTGGACTTTGGAAGGGGTAGAATGTGGACCCACAATCCCGTTTTTATCAACGGGTCGATGGTTGAAAGTGTCAAGAGCTTCAAATTCCTGGGCGTGCATATCTCTGAAAATCTTTCCTGGTCTGAGAACACTGATGCAATTATAAAGAAAGCACATCAGCGCCTCTACTTCTTGAGAAGATTACGGAGAGTCGGTATGTCAAGGAGGACACTCTTTAACTTCTACAGGTGCACAGTAGAGAGCATGCTGACCGGTTGCATCATGGCTAGGTTCCGCAACTTGAGCTCCCAGGAGCGTAAAAGACTACAAAAAGTAGTAAAAATTGCCCAATCCATCATCAGCTCTGACCTCCCTTCCATCAAGGGGATTTATCACAGTCGCTGCCTCAAAAAGGCTGGCAGCATCATGAAAGACCCACACCACCCTGGCCACCCACTCTTCTCCCCACTACCTTCGGGTAGAAGGTACAAGAACCTGAAGACTGCAACAACCAAGTTCAGGAATAGCTACTTCCCCACAGCCATCAGGCTATTAAACTCGGCTCGGACAAAAGAGGCCCGGGACCATTGGAGCGAGTGGAGGAGGGTCAGGGGCGGTGAGTAGATAAATCCAGCGCGGGGCTTGTTTTTACAGAGGCCCGGGACCGTTGGAGCGAGTGGAGCAGGGTCAGGGGCTTACCGAAATCCGGAACATTCCATACAGAATAGGGAGGTTTCTGGTGGAAGCCGCTGATTGGGTGGAACCTCTGGTTAGTATTTCAGCTTTCTGGTTAAAGGTACAGTGGGTTAGTAAAGGCACAGTGGTTTAGTAAAGGTACAGTGCTTTTGGTTTGTATAATAAAGGTGTAGTTTAAAGGTCAAGAGGGTGCAGCTGTTTGAGTCAAATACTTGCTTTTCTCACAGCAGTTTCCATTAAATTATACTGGTATTAGATCCAGGGTAAGGCGAGAGAATGTCAGTCAGAGCAGTGTATTGTACTGCATGTTTGATGTGGGAGGTCATGGCGTCAGATGGCCCTCTTGACGTCCACATCTGCATCAGGTGCAGAGAGATGGGGCACCTAAGGGACTGTATTAGGATCCTGGAGCAGCAGCTCGATGACTTCTGCCTGATCAGGGAGAGTGAAGAGGTGATAGAGAGTTATAGGAAGGTGGTCACTCCAAAACCACAGGAGAGAGACATGTGGGTCACGGTAAGGAAGGGCAAGGGGCAGAGGCATGAACGAGTGAGTACTCCAATGTCAGTACACCTGGTAAATAAGTACTCCTGTTTGAGTACGGATGGGGGTGACAGCCTACCCGGGGATAGCAACAGCGGACAGGCCTTCAGCACAGAGACCGGCCCTGTTGCTCCGAAAGTTAGGGAAATAAAGAGGAGGGCAGTAGTAATTGGGGACTCTATTGTTAGGGGGTCGGAGAGGCGATTCTGTGGACGCAGTCGGGAGACCAGGATGGTGGTCTGCCTCCCTGGTGCCAAGGTCTCGAAAGGGTCTCAATGTGTCCAAGATATCCTCAAATCAGAGGGAGAGGAGCCTGAGGTCGTGGTACATATAGGTACCAATGACATAGGTAAAAAAAGGGAAGAGGTCCTGAAAGTAGGATTTAAGGACTTGGGAGGAGAGTTGAGGAAAAGGACCAAAAAGGTAACAAGCTCAGGATTACTGCCTGTGCCACGCGACAGTGAGAGTAGAAATGGAGCAAGGTGGAGGATAAATGCTTGGCTGAAAGACTGGTGCAGAGGGCAGGGATTAAAGTTTCTGGATCATTGGGACTTCTTTTGGGGTAGATGGGACCTGTACAGAAAGGATGGGTTGCACTTGAACCCGAGGGGGACCAATATCCTGGCGGGGAAATTTGCAAAGGCCACTGGGGAGACTTTAAACTAGAATGGTTGGGGCGAGGGATGCAAATAGCAAAAGCTAGTAGGCAGAATGGGAGGCAGGAAGCAGAAAAGGGAAGCACTTGGACACAAGAGGAGAAAGAACAAAAAGGAAATAAACAGAGAATAAGAGATGGGGGGTTTCTTAAATGTGCATATTTTAATGCTAGGAGCATTGTAAGAAAGGTGGATGAGCTTAGAGTCTGGATAGACACCTGGAAGTGTGATGTTGTGGCAATCAGTGAAACATGGTTGCAGGAGGGCTGTGATTGGAAACTAAATATTCCAGGATTTCGTTGCTTCAGGTGTGATAGAATTGGAGGGGCAAGAGGTGGAGGTGTTGCATTGCTAGTCAGGGAAGATATTACAGCAGTGCTTTGGCAGGATAGATTGGAGGGCACATCTAGGGAGGCTATTTGGGTGGTACTGAGAAGTGGGAAAGGTGTAGCAACACTTATACGGGTATATTATAGACTGCCAAATGGGGAACGAGAATTGGAAGAGCAAATATGTAAAGAGATAGCAAATATTAGTAGTAAGCACAAGGTAGTGATTGTGGGAGATTTCAACTTTCCACAAATAGACTGGGAAACACATTCTGTAAATGGGCTGGATGGTTTGGAGTTTGTAAAATGTGTGCAGGATAATCTTTAGCAGCAATACATAGAGGTGCCTACTAGAGGAGGGGCAGTGCTGGACCTCCTGTTAGGAAATGAGACGGGACAGGTGGCGGAGGTATGCGTTGGGGAGCACTTCGGGTCCAGTGATCACAATACCATTAGTTTCAATATAATTATGGAGAAGGACAGAACTGGGCCTAAGGTTGAGATTTTTGATTGGAGAAAGGCTAACTTTAACGAGATGCGAGATGATTTAAAAGGAGTGAACTGGGACATTTTGTTTTATGGGAAAGATGTAGAAGAGAAATGGAGGATATTTAAAGGGGAAATATTAAGAGTACAGAATCTTTATCTTCCTGTTCGGTTGAAAGGAACCAGTAAAAATTGGAAAGAGCCCTGGTTTTCAAGGGAAATTGGACATCTTGTTCGGAAAAAGAGGGAGATCTACAATAATTATAGGCAGCATGAAGTAAATGAGGTGCTTGAGGAGTATAAGGAATGTAGAAAGAATCTTAAGAAATAAATTAGAAAAGCTAAAAGAAGATATGAGGTTGCTTTGGCAAGTAAGGTGAAAGTAAATCCAAAGGGTTTCTACAGCTATATTAATAGCAAAAGGATAACAAGGGATAAAATTGGTCCATTGGAGAGACCGAGTGGACAGCTATCTGCAGAGCCAAAAGATGTGGGGGAGATATTGAACAATTTATTTTCTTTGGTATTCACCAAGGAGAAGGATATTGAATTATGTGAGGGAAGGGAAACTATTAGAGTAGCTATGGATACTATGAGTTTCAAAGTAAAAGAAGTACTAACACTTTTGAAAAATATAAAAGTGGATAAGTCTCCAGGTCCTGTCAGGATATTCCCTAGGACATTGAGGGAAGTTAGTGTAGAAATAGCCGGGGCTATGACAGAAATATTTCCAATGTCATTAGAAATGGGAATAGTCCCCGAGGATTGGCGTACTGCGCATGTTGTGCCATTGTTTAAAAAGGGTTCTAAGAGTAAACCTAGCAATTATAGACCGGTTAGTTTGACTTCAGTGGTGGGCAAATTAATGGAAAAGATACTTAGAGATAATATATATAAGCATCTGGATAAACAGGGTCTAATTAGGAACAGTCAACATGGATTTATGCCTGGAAGGTCATGTTTCACTAATCTTCTTGAATTTTTTGAAGAATTTACTAGGGAAATTGATGAGGGTAAAGCAGTGGATGTTGTCTATATGGACTTCAATAAGGCCTTTGACAAGGTTCCTCATGGAAGGTTGGTTAAGAAGGTTCAACTGTTGGGTATAAATGCAGGAATAGCAAGATGGATTCAACAGTGGCTGAATGGGAGAAGCCAGAGGGTAATGGTGGATGGCTGTTTGTCGGGTTGGAGGCAGGTGACTAGTGCGGTGCCTCAGCGATCTGTGTTGGGTCCTTTGTTGTTTGTCATGTACATCAATGATCTGGATGAAGGGGTGGTAAATTGGATTAGTAAGTATGCAGATGATACCAAGATAGGGGGTGTTATGAATAATGAAGAGAATTTCCAAAGTCTACAGAGTGATTTAGGCCAGTTGGAAAAATTGGCTGAAAGATGGCAGATGGAGTTTAATGCTGATAAATGTGAGGTACTACACCTTGGCAGGACAAATCAAAATAGGACGTACATGGTAAATCGTAGGGAATTGAAGAATACAGTTGAACAGAGGGATCTGGGAATAACCGTGCATAGTTCCTTGAAGGTGGAATCTCATATAGATAGGGTGGTAAAGAAAGCTTTTGATATGCTAGCCTTTATAAAAGAGCATTGAGTATAGAAGCTGGGATGTAATGTTAAAATTGTACAAGGCATTGGTGAGACCAAATCTGGAGTATGGTGTACAATTTTGGTCGCTCAATTATAGGAAGGATGTCAACAAAATAGAGAGGGTACAGAGGAGATTTACTAGAATGTTGCCTGGGTTTCAACAGCTAAGTTACAGAGATAGGTTGAATAAGTTAGGTCTTTATTCTCTGGAGCACAGAAGTTTAAGGGGGGACTTGATAGAGGTCTTTAAAATGATGAGAGGGGTAGACAGAGTTGATGTGGACAAGCTTTTCCCTTTGAGAATAGGGAAGATTCAAACAAGAGGACATGACTTTAGAATTAAGGGACAGAAGTTTAGGGGTAACATGAGGGGGAACTTCTTTACACAGAGAGTAGTAGCGGTGTGGAATGAGATTCCAGTGGAAGTGGTGGCGGCAGGTTCGTTGGTATCATTTAAAAATAAATTGGATAGGCATATGAATGAGAAGGGTATGGAGGGTTATGGTATGAGTGCAGGCAGGTGAGACTAAGGGAAAAAAGTTGTTCGGCACGGACTTGAGGGGCCGAGATGGCCTGTTTCCGTGCTGTGATTGTTATATGGTTATATGGTTATAACACTCTGAACATTAATAGTATGATTAAACGAGAACTTACCAGTTTGAAGTTTGATCTTTATTTTATGAGGAGTTGCGATGAGGGATTTCATGAAGACCCCGCCAGGCACGCATGCGCGACATTCTTCAAAGCAGCGGTGTGGAATCACAGAACCAACAACAGAAATGACTTGTTATAGTAAGATTGAAGATACTCTACATACCAGTTGACCTTATGGTAGAGGGTTGGGAGCGGAGGGCACAAAATCCCTCATCGCAACTCCTCATAAAATAAAGATCAAACTTCAAACTGGTAAGTTCTCGTTTAACCTTACTATTTCATTTCGGAGTCACGTGAGTGACTTCGTGAAGATTTCAAAGCTCTGTGATTACATGCCCTGGACAACGTCCATGCTCACACACTGCCGTAATACTGATGGAGGAAGTATGTTAACGTATATCAGACTTGAACAACTGAAAAATAATAACATTATTGTTAATACAACAATAAACCCCTGAACTCGGGGACAAACGTTTAGGGACAGCACTTAAACGTGCGCAACGTTACGGCCACAGGTTAGTTATGAAACAGCTGAAATGTAGTTTCACTGGCCCAGCCCGCTATCGCGAGGACATGCTCCATGAACACCTCCATGGTCCTCGTCACTGATGTGGATGCAGCCTTGGTAGAATGACATTTCAAAATGTTTAGTGTCTTACCTGCTGCACCGAATACCACCTTGAGCCATCTGGAGATAGTCTGCACCATCACCCTGTGATGTGGGTTTCCATGGCTGATAGCAGATCCACCTCCATATTCCTGATGGCCATTTCCAGACCTGTAGTCCCAGGTCTGTATAGTTTAAGTAACTCTTTCATAAAGAAGTTACTTTATTATGGGTCGATCATTCTATCCAGGTTTAATGCCTGTAGAGTCTGGACCCGTTGTGCTGTATTCAGTGCGGTTGCCATCACCACTTTAAAGGTAAGTCCAGTGGTAACTCCGTCATAAGCGACCAGCCCCTGAGTAGGGTCAACACCACCCTTATCTCTCAGATATTATATCGTGGTCGGGGAGGGATGGATAGAACATATGCCTCATAGTTTGGATACCAGCTGGTGAGATCCCACTCCAATGTTGAGCTAGGATGACAGTGCACTCCTGGCACTGTATACAGCACTGTAACTGAGGGACTCATCATAATGAAGACCCATGAGGATGCCAGCACATTGGAGATCGTAGCAGATATGTAGGTGGTCTTGGTCCGACTAGAGAAACCTCCCATATCCTATGTAGGTGAGGTACTGCTTCCCAGTGGACTTCCTCTGCACAATCTGTATGATGTCCAAGGTCCTACATGTTCCAGAAACTGGGTACGTTTTCTGCAACACCTGTCTGATGAGGCAGAATGGAGAAAGCATAGAAATCCATTTCCCCCAATGTAGCAAGAACTCGTCCATCGCCACTCCCGCAGGATCTGGTTCTCAAGAGACACATATATGTATCTAATGGTTCACCTGGACGCAAGGGTGTCGATATCTGGTGTTCCATATTATGCTATAATTTGAGCAAATATTTGGAGGTTCAACATCCACTTGGCGTCGTTTATTAGATACTTGTGACCTGGTATCCGCCACTGTATAGAGCTAACCAGAAGGTAAATAGCTGATATCCAAATATTTATTTTAATGCACCAGAGCCAATTAATTTTTCCCATTCATCACAAGATCTTAACTTGATACCACCCATAAGGTTTGAATATGCCACCTCAGTGGTATTCTATGGAGATGGACATATGTATGCTGCAGATTGGTGTATTAACCCCGCAGCCCGTGATATGCTCCAAGCATATCTGAGCAGTCCCAGCCGTAGGTGCTTGCGCCGGTTTGTAACATGGCTAATGGGTTTTATGTAAGAATGGGATTTAACAATCACAAACATTGCTAATCCACCATTGTAATTCAATTTATGCCTTGATTGGCGGCTGCATAGGCCCGTAAATGTCTAGCATTCGCTATTAATGCAAGATTTTGCTTTTTGCAAGCTTTGATAGTGTAACGGCTCAATTATGTAGCTAGAATGTAGCTACAGGAAACCAATGCCTTAGCAGCATGTCTAATAGTCGGTTTCCTGGTGCAAGCAAGGCTGTTATATGCTTCTATGATGTCTGTTGCTTAGTTCCCTGGGATGGTGACAATCTGACCCATGTATCCCATAACGTATGTAATCTCTCTCTCCTAGTGAGGTTATATATATGCAGCACCCTCTGGAGAACCTGACCCCTTGCCTCCATGGTTACCGGCGGGTCTGACATTCTGGATCCTGGTATTCCTTTGGATTGTGGTGAGGTGCTGCTGACGTATAGGTCCTTACTGGTCTTCAGGTGGCCCCGAGGTCTTGCATATGATGTTTGCCTGCGCACTGCCGGCCTGCTGGAGGGAGGTGGGTTATCAACCCGACTGCCTTCGTCTCCTAATCCAGGTCCTTGACCTGTATGGGCAGGTCCTCACCGAACAGCTGTCTCGGTGGTGGTGTTGCAGATGCCTTGTACAATCCCCCAAATATGGGGTTTAGGAGTCGGTTAAATGGCGATATTCCGGGAAGCGTTAACTTCATGACTAATATTGCAAGAGCATCCTCCTGCTCTGCTGTCATTTCCGAACCGTCAACCGACCTGGCAAAGGTAGTAACCTCAGCAATTTCGGGATCTTTGTATCTCAGCTCCTGTGCCCTATCCCGGGACTGTTGTTGCCGTAGATGGGCATCATTTACTGTACATATAATGATGTGCAGTTGTTTGGGACTAGTATTTGTTGACCGTCTTGGTAAGGACCTGTTCCTGCAGCTGGTGTGTAGTGAGGTAGTCCGCTAGCCCCATTATTGGGCTGCAACAGGCTGACCTGTGCTTAGGCTGGGCGAACTTGGAGACCACATTCAGCAGTTCCTCCTCGGTTGTCTTAGGTACTATCGGTTCCATACTTACGTGTCAGCCAGCTGCTGATTCACAGTTTCCCCACAAATGATGGGAACATGCTGGATACGCTCCATCATGCGCTCCATCCAAGCCATGTGACTGCAGCATCTACGAACGACAAGTCGACTTCCTCAGGTTCTGGAGAATCTTCGAGACTTCTGTCATCGCCCTGCACCTCGTCGAGGTGATAACAAGGGTGCCTAGACAGGATGTCGTTGCCTGCCGCTCTGCATGGCTAAGCGACTCCCGCGCGGACCTGCCGCTAGTCCGTCATTCTTCAGACAGAGGCGGCCAGCTAGCCTGATAAGACATAAGCTGTGATGAGTCGGTCCCGGCCGCCGAAGCGTGGTACCCTGACGTCCGCGCGGGCTTGCCGCCTCTCCTAAGAGACAAGGCGACGTTCGGTCCCGTCCTGTCACTACAAAGGGGGTGCAGTGACCGAGATGAGACTACACCGACCTGCAACCAGGCAGGCTCCCTCAGTGCTGAGTCTGTGTCCTCCTTTGGGACAAAGGCGTCATTCGGACACGTCCTGCTGCTAAAGGGGGGTGCGGTGACCGACACGATCTGGCAGGCTCTGGTGAGTCTATGCCGGCCGCACATGTGGTCCTGCAGACCCAGGCCTCAATCCTTCACCGGTCCACAATCTGGTGGCCTGCTCCGGTGAAAAGTCAACCCCGGCTCCTATGGCGGGGTTCACCGCCTGCTGTGCGATTCTTCCCCTGGTCCTCCCTCTGGTGACCTGCATATTTGGGGAGAGAGAACGTGCCAAGAATATAACACATTACGCACCTTTGCTCCACTGCCGCTATGCTTAAGTGACAGCGGTAGGGAGTCAGGGTCTTGCCTACGCTGCTCCTGCGAGGAGCTCCTACCACCTTACGGCACCATGGTCAGTCGTGGTGGAGAATCGGGTCCTGGCTGCGCAGGGCTCCGCTGGTTTCTGTGTTTTTATCCTGGCCCGCACAGCGGGTGCTGCCGGCGTTGCGGGCAGCTCCAGGAATGGTGGGCGCTGACTCACATCCGAAGTCCCATGGCCCTGGAAGGCATACTTCGATGCATTCATTCTGGTCTCCCATCCATTGTTTCTGTAAGCAAAGTCTAATACAGAAGCGAAACAACTCAAGGTTAGTATCTTACCTGAGGGTCTTTATGAGCTTCCGGTGGAGGAGCGCACTCTCTTCCCCTAGCTCCAATGGTGACCAGATTCTCATGCGGGACATAGACGGCTCTAAAAGGTAGCATGGCCGTTTGGCCGCGTTATACCTGTGGCCTGTGGCGTTGAGTCGGAGCTCCTGCTCGCCTCTGCTGCCCGCGAAAGGCAGTCTCCGGGCCCGGATCCTGTCCACGGGCTAGTTCAATTCCCGGGTATGTAAAACCGTCAGCCCATAGACTTTGCGGGCTGCGGTGCAGATTTGTGCTGTCGTTCTGCCGTCGCTGCGCGAACGGTGAGTGTGAGCCTGGACCCCACCAGGTCAACGAGCTGCCCCATAGTAAAATAAAGTTGGGCTTTTAACAACATGAATAATTCCTGCAACTCCATTCCCTCTTTAATACATCACTGGGATATTGCAGGCTGTGTAGAGTTGAGTTGGGGCTAACCCCTACTCTGTGTTAATGCCGACAGCCCGCAGTATCCTGTGGGCTGCGGTGTAAGTCGGGCTGCTGCTTTGCCGTCGCTATCCGCGAACGGCGAGTCTGCAAGCCCCCACTTCTATATAAATGCCGACAGCCCGCAATATCCGTGCGGGCTGCGGTGTAAATCGGGCTGCTGCTCTGCTGTTGCTCACTGCACACGGCGAGCCTGCAAGCCCCACTCACTTATAAATGCCGCCAGCCCGCGGTCTGCGGGCTGCGGAGTAGAGTCGGCTGCCTCTGCCGTCCTCCGCCGGCGAGTGTGAACCCGGACCCACCTGGGTCAACAGGCTCTTCCCGACTCCATGAATAAGAGCCGCCGCTGACTGCCTGCATTCCGCGGTCCGCAGTCAGTGCCAAAGCGGCCTGGAGCACTCTGAACAGAGTCTCTGTAAAGAAAATAGGGACGGCGGGTTAGTTTTTTTACTTACCTGCAGGTCCCAGCAGTAGAGGAGCAACGCTCCTCCCTGCCAGTCGCTCGCACGAGCGTCGACGATATGTCGCGCATGCGTGCCTGGCGGGGTCTTCATGAAGTCACTCACGTGACTCCGAAATAAAATAGCCCATTATCTGTTAATTTGCACTTTATCAGTTTATTTATTCATGAGTGTATATATTTATATAATGGTAGATGGGCACTGATCTGTTCTGTATTCATGCCTACTATGTTCTGCTGTGCTCAAGCAAAGCAAGAATTTCATTGTCCTATCAGGGACGCATGACAATAAACTCTCTTGATCTTGCTCATATTGTGCTATTTGGAAAAAAGTCAAATGGTGTTCCTGCTTCCCAACTATAAAAATTTCAAAGACAATTTTGAATGTTCAGTTTACAGCAATTACTAAGAGACTCAGCATGTAACTAGTGTGTGCCCTGCCTCATAGATAAACCTCTACCTTTTAAAATAAAAAATAAATTTTCTTCAATAGACTGGTCGCAGGAAAGGTTGGTGTTGCAACAGCAGACAAACAAGACAGGGGAGAGAGGGCAACCCTGCCTGACTCCAGACCTTACAGGGAAACTGTCTGATTCCCACCCATTGATTTGGACTGCACTACGGATGTCGGTGTAGAGCAGATTGATCCAATTCCTGATTCCCTCCCCAAAACCCATTTTGGAGAGCACGTCCCTCATGTACGTGTGCGAAATCCTGTCAAAGGCCTTCTCCTGGTCCAAGCTGACTAGGCAGGCATCCACCCGTCTGTCCTGCACGTAGGCGATGGTATCTCTCAGCAGCGCTAGGCTGTCTGAGATTTTCCTGCCAGGTACAGCACAAGTTTGGTCCGGGTGGATCACCTGTCCCAGAGCAGACTTGACCCGGTTGGCGATGGCCTTAGACAGGATCTTGTAGTCTACATTCAAGAGCGTTATGGGTCTCCAATTCTTTATGTCCTTCATCTCCCCCTTCTGCTTGTAGATTTGGGTGATGTTGCCCTTCCTCATGGAGTCTGACATGCTACCAGCTAGAAGCATGTCGTTGTACACTTCTAGCAGGTCCGGGCCCATCCAGTCCCACAAAGCCAAATACAACTCGGCCGGTAAGCCATCGCTTCCGGGAGTTTTACCCGAGTCAAAGGAACGGATGGAGCCAGTCAGCTCCTCTAGGGTCAGTGGTTGGTCCAGACTCTCCCACTTGCTGTCCTCCAAGACCTCCGTGATCGAGGACAGGAAGTTCTGGGAGGAGGTGCTGTCTATGGCCTTTTGGTCATACAAATCTGTGTAAAAGGATTTGCAGATCCTCAGCATGTCTGTGTGTGAGGATGCTACCGAGCCGTCCTCCTCCCTAAGGCTGTTCATCACATGCCGAATCCATCAGGAAGGATGCGAGCATTAGAGGAGTGACACTGCCCGGCAGTGGGGGCATTCAAGTAAAGACCTCCCTGTACATGGACGATGTCGCTGTCTTCTGCTCGGATCCAGGGTCGGTCCGCAGATTGATTAGTATCTGCGACCAGTTTGAGTCGGCCACGGGAGCCAGGGTGAACCGCAGGAAGAGCGAGGCCATGCTCTTTGGCAACTGGCCCGACAGATCTTCCGTCCCCTTCACCATCAAGCCTGACTTCTTGAAGGTGCTGGGGATCTGGTTCGGGGGGGCTGAGGCGTGTAACAAGAATTGGCTGGAGCGGATAGCCAGGGTGGGGAAGAAGCTGGAGCTGTGGAGGCAACGCTCCCTCTCCATAACGGGAAAGAATTTGGTCATCAGGTGTGAGGTGCTCTCGGGCCTGCTGTACTTGGCACAGGTGTGGCCTGTCCCCCCTTCCTACGCCACAGGAATCACCCGGGCCGTCTTCCAGTTCATCTGGGGGTCGAGGATGGACCGGGTGCAACGGGCCACAATGTACAAGTCAGCAGACAACGGGGGTAAAAGCGTGCCCAACGTCGCCCTCATCCTGATGGCCACCTTCGTGTGTGGCTGCATCAGGAGGAGTGTAGAGCCAAGGCACGTGGGCACCAAGTGTCACTACTTGCTGAGGTTCTACCTGTCCCCGGTGTTGCGAAGGATGGGCCTGGCGCTGATGCCACGCAATGTGCCAGTCAGCTGGTCACTGCCGCCCCATCTGTCGTCTGTGGAAAGGTTCTTCCGGACCAACACCTTTGACCACATGTCCATTGGGCAGTGGTCAGCACAGAATGTCCTGCAGGCACTGCAGGGAAAAGACTCGATGGACCCGGTGGCGTGGTTTCCTGAGCAGACTGCCCAGCTTGTCTGGCAAAATGCCTCATCGCCAGAACTCACCAACAAGCACCAAGACCTGGCTTGGCTGGCGGTGAGGGGAGCCCTCCCAGTCAGATCCTTCCTGCACCGTCGGAACCTCACTACCAGCGCACGCTGCCCTCGGGACGGCTGCTATGGAGTGGAGACGGTTGCCCACCTCTTTGCAGAGTGTGGATTTGCCCAAAGAGTCTGGAGAAAAATGCAAGGGTCCCTGGTACGCTTTATTCCAAACAGCTCCGTCACAGAGGACTCTGTGATTTACGGACTGTTCCCAGGGACACATTCAGAGACTGACATCAAGTGCTGCTGGAGGGTTATCAACTCGGTGAAAGACGCTCTCTGGTCTGCCCGAGCGTTGTTCACCACCCAGCAGAGCGAGATGTCCGTCGGGGAATGTTGACGACTGGCCCACTGCAGACTGCAGGAGTACGTACTGAGGGACGCACTGAAGCTCGGTGCAGCCAACGCCAAGGCTCGGTGGGGGAGGGCCACAGTCTAAGGTCCTTCCGCTGCTGGACATGAGGGGCACTGTATGGTGGAGACGCCCCTCAAAATAAGGGAAGGTATCCCATGCCGGGGGGCCACATGAGTGGCACGGGTGGGGGATCGATTCGTGAAATTTGAAAAATGTATATAGACTGTATGGAGACATTTGTATAGCCTCCGAAAATGTTGGATGGATTTTTTTCGCACGGTTGATGTATTGTATATATTTACTACTCGAATAAAGTCTATTTTGAAATTTTAAAAAAAGGTTGGTGTTGCAACAAAATAAATAACAAGATCAGTTGGAAACTGTTTAAAGGAAAGAGACACAACAGGACTTGGAAGCAAATGGGTAAAAGAGATTTTGCATGATTTTTCTTGTTATAAGTCTTGAAATCCACATTTTCTTCCGATCGAACTGTAATATATTGTATTATGGCAGAATAAACTATTTCTATTGACTATATGTCATTGATAAATACATGAATGAAATTCAAAACTGTTGATGATGACAGGCACAAAATCTGCATTATTGTAATGAAGAACAAAGCTTTCAGTAATTGTGCACTTCTGCTGAAGTAATCCCATTGAATACTGAGCTCTTCAAATCAGACCTAATCTCATTAAATGGAAGAACATGCTGTAGAATGTGAATGACCACCTCATCTTTTGCTGTTGCTGTTTTCCTCATGTTCCATGAACAACTGCATATGATAGACAACAGCATGCAATAGTCATGCCTGTGCCTCCATCTCATACCTCGTGGTTTCCAGCTCCAGTTTCCTGCCTCCCAGTTCGGACCTCAGCTGGACTATTGGTACCGACTGGCTATCTGCTGCCACACTCAACAATTCTCCAACCGGGCACTGAGATCTACCCTGGTTGGGATGCGCTGGCACCAGCAGGACCTCGTTTTGATGCTCCTGAATCTTTGGGCCTCACTCACCCAGACCTGCAACGCACCCCATCCTCCGGAAGATCCACCTCTTCAATCAACAATTCCTGGCCAACCTTAACTCCACCAAGGACCTGAAATTAGCCCACCTCCAGGCCGTTCCAGCCACTGACACTCCACGACTCGACGCCCACAAGCCCCAGGCCCCAACTCTGGCCTGAGCCGCCTGCCCGAGTCCCGTGATGCCATCTTGGCCACGAAGAGCGCCTCCAGTACTCACCAGCATGCCGCCTTCACCGACCTCCACGCCGATGCTGCCGCCGGTCTTCACCTGCTAATCGATGATGCCCAGCCTTGCTGCCTGCCCGGTAACTCTACTTATCTCCCCTTCCCTGATTCCTCCGACTATCACCACCACAACGCGACCATCGAACCTCGCCGCTCCCCGGGACCATCTAACCTCATCGCCACACCGGGCCCATCCAGCATCGTCGCCGGACCGGACCTACCCAACACCGCCGCCAGACAGGGCCTACAGACCACAGACCATCGCTGCCAGACCGGGGCTCCCCGAACATGGCCGCCTCACCACACCCTATTTTTCTCGCCGCCTCTCCGGCCGGGCCGCACCACACCGTCCCACCGTCCACCCACCCAGCGGGACCTCCCACACATCGCCCACCGACCCGGTCACCACTGCCCGCGGACTCCTACCTTTGGCACTCCACCGCCCTCCAGCAGCCCGTCACCTCACCTGCAAACTGGACTCTGCAGCGGGCCTGAAGCCTCCATGGTGCTCATTCCCACTCCCCTCGGTTTGATGGCACTGGATACTAGTGCCCATCTCCCCAACCCTGGTAACCTCAGTGGCTATTCCACTGGGTCTTCCCCATCCCCCTCCAACTATGTGACCCCTGCTCTTCCCTACACACGCCACAGCCCTCATACCCCCCCACCCCCTGACCACCCTCTAACCCCCCCCCCACCACACATTGTGTCGTCCTCAGTCCACTCACCTGCCTTACTCCGGTCCCAACCCCCATCCCTGCCATGTGTTCACCATCCCCCCCCCGGAACCCCCCCTCTCCGACACTGAATGGTCGGTCCTCAGCGGAGGTCTTACCTTTGTCCCCCCTCCGTCCCCACCTCAATGAGTTCCACGCCCACCACGACTTGGAGCTCTTCTACCGTCACCGCCACCTCACAGCATTCTTCCACAGGAAGGAATCCTCGCCCCCCCATTGATGATCCCTTTTCCCGTCTCCAAAGTATCCGCTCCTCATGGACCCCCCCTCGTGGCCCTCCGGCTTTAGAACATTTTATCCAAAACTGCCATTGTGACATCAACTGCCTCAACTTCTCCACTCTCCTGTCTCACTCCAATCCCCCCCCCCCCCCCCCCCCAATGTACTGCCATCGACTCACTCCGTAACAACCCAGACTGGGTTATCAAACCCACGACAAGGGAGGTGCCATGGTAGTCTGGTGCATCGATCTCTACAAAGTTGAGGTCACGCGCCAACTCCTGGACATCTCCTCCTACTTAACCCTGGACCATGATTCCACTGACGAGCACCAGGCCACCATCTCTAGCACCATCACCGACTTCCTCAACTCCGGCTCCCTGCCCCTCCGAGCCTCCAACCTCATCGTTCCCCAGCCCCGCACGGCCCAATTTTACCTTCTCCCCAAAATCCACAAACCTGACTGCCCAGGAGACCCATTGTCTCTGCCTGTTTGTGCCCCACTGAACTCATTTCCACATACCTTGACTCCATCCATCATGCTTAAATCATTTCCTACCTATGTTCAAGACACCTCAGACACTCAACGTCATCTCAGCGCAATCCATTCTCCAGGCCCCCATCCTCTCATCTTCACCATGGACGTCCAATCACTCTACACCTCCATCCCACACCCGGATGGTCTCTAAGCCCTCCGGTTCTTCCTCGACTGGAGGAGCAACCCATACCCATCCACTGATACTCTCCTCTACCTAGCGGAATTGGTCCTTACCCAGAATAACTTCTCTTTTGACTCCTCCCATTTCCTACAAATACAAGGCGTAGCTATGGGCACATGCATGGACCCCAGCTATGCCTGCCTCTTTGTCGGGTATGTCAAACAATCCTTGTTCGCAGCGTACCAGGGTCCCATCCCCGACCTCTACCTCCGTTACATCGATGACTGCTTTGGTGACACCTCCTGCACCCACACACAACTGACTGACTTCATCCGTTTCAACACCAACTTCCATCCGGCACTCAAATACACCTGGGCCATTTACGACACTTCCCTAACATTCCTTGACCTCACTATCTCCATCGCAGGTGATACACTCCTGACCGACATCCACTATAAACCCACTGACTCCCATGGCTACCTGGACTACTCTTCCTCCCACCCTGCTTCCTGTAAGGACTCCATCCCCTATTCCCAATTCCTCCGTCTACGCCGCATCTGCTCCCAGGATGAGGTGTTCCACACCAGGGCATCACAATTATCCTCATTCTTCAGAGAACGGGGATTCCCCTCCCCAACTATAGATGAGGCTTGCACCAGGGTCTCCTCTGTACCCCATAACACTGCCCTCTCTCCCCATCCCCCCACTCGCAACAAGGGCAGAGCCCCCCTGGTCCTCACCTTTCACCCCACCAGCCGGCATATATAACACATAGTGCTCCGCCAGTTTTGCCACCTCCAACGTGACCCCACCATTCGCCATATCTTCCCATCTCCCCCCCATCTGCCTTCCACAAAGACTGCTCCCTCCGCAACTCCCTTGTCAATTCTTCCCTTCCCTCCTGCTCCACCCCTTCCCCGGGCACTTTCCCTTGCAACCGCAAGAGATGCTACACTTGTCGCTTTACCTCCCCCCTCCACTCCATTCAAGGACCCAAGCAGTCATTCCAGGTTCAACAGAGGATTCACCTGCACCTCCTCCAACCTCATCTATTGCATCCGCTGGTCTAGATGTCAACTGATCTATATCGGTGAGACCAAGCGGAGGCTTGGCGATTGTTTCACCGAACACCTCCGCTCAGTCCGCAATGACGAACCCGACCTCCCGGTGGCTCACACTTCAACTCCCCCTCCCATTCCGTATCTGACCTCTCTGTCCTGGGCCTCCTCCATGGCCAGAGTGAGCAACACCGCAAATAGGAGGAACAGCACCTCATATTCCGCTTGGGGAGTCTGCATCCTCTTGGCATGAACATCGAATTCTCTCAATTCTGTTAACCCTTGCTGTCTCCTCCCCTTCCTTCCTATCCCTCAGCCCTTGGGCTCCTCCTCCTCCTTTTTCCTTTCTTCCCCCCGCCTCCCCCCACCCCCCATCAGTCTGAAGAAGGGTTTCGGACCGAAACGTTGTCTATCTCCTTCGCTCCATAGGTCCTACTGCACCCGCTGAGCTTCTCCAGCATTTTGTGTACCCTCGATTTTCCAGCATCTGCAGTTCCTTCTTTAACAGCATACAATAGTCTTTCATTCTAACCTTGGGCTGAGTCAGCACTCTCTACTTTGGACTCTTAAGTCACTTGGTTGTAGAATCAGTTCCCAATCTAGCTAACCAAGCACATACATTTTGTTTGATACTACTGAGTAGTATTGTATTTTTAGTGGCGGGATCTTAAATCAAGACCTTGCCTGCTCTCTGAAGTGTTCTAAAATGATCTCCTGTTGCTAGGTTGAATATGATCAGAGAAGTTAGCTGCAGTGTCCTATCAAATATTAAATATTTAAACCCAACCAACATTAAAAAAAAAAGATTTGGGGGGGGATCACTGTTATATTTACTGTTTGTGTGAATTTGCTGTTTGAAAATTGACTGCAGTATTTCCTGCAGAACAAAGCTAACCGGACTTCCAAAGTAAATACCAACCATATAGTATATGACTACACATGTCTTCCTTTGACCTAAGGCCTGAATAAAGGATTTGACTCCCAACTACTTCAATATTGAAATGTTGTTTTTTCTCTAGTACTCATCAAAGCAAATAACTGCTGAGTCATGTAATGTAATGCCTTTATCATTAGAAAGAAGGTAGGAGGGTATAGATTTATTTTAGAGTTAGATGGTTTCATGTTATCCTTATTAATGTTCAGTGTATAAAAATCTAAACCGTTGCAAGTCCAGAGAGAGTAAATAACTCCTGAATGCAGTGAGGCTGTCTTGGTTTTTTTTAAACTAATGGGAAAATGCAGGAAAACAACAGTCCGCATCCTTTCTTGTGTTTTTCATCCATGTTGATATTTTTTTTTGCAAGTTGGAAAATATGCTGATATAACTGCAATTAAGATGATTCCAAGTCTTCTTAAATCTTGGTAGTTGAGATGATACACTATTTGACCCATCATTCTGCATGATTCCAGACATTCTTAAGTCTCCACTGCAATGCTATTACTGTCGCCTGCATTTGAGGTGCAGTTTTTTAAATGGCTGGAAAAGCATATTTTCTATATTATATATTGTTCTCCAGCATTACTTAGCCCATTGTGTCAGGCCACAGAGGAATTATATTTCTGAGAAACATTCATGGTGTTGGGAAGCATTCATGATGTTTTCATCCCCAGAGGGACTGAACTGCCACATAATGACAGTGTCCAGAAAAATGGACCTAGAGTCATAGAGCGATACAGTGTGGAAATAGTCCCTTTGACCCAACTCGCCCACACTGGCCAACAATGTCCCAGCTACATTAGTCCCACTTGCCTGCATTTGGTCCATGTCCCTCCAAACCTGTCCTATCCATGTACCTGTCTAACAGTTTCTTAAACGCTGGGATCGTCACAGCCTCAACTACCTCCACTGGCAGCTTGATCCATACACTGCCCTTTGTGTGAAAAAGTTACCCCTCAGTTTCCTATTAAATCTTTTCCCCTTCACCTTGAACCTATGTGCGCGAGTCCTCGATTCCCCTACTCTGAGCAAAAGACTCAGTGCATCTACCTGATCTATTCCTCTCATGATGTTGTATACCTCTAAAAGATCTCCCCTCATCCTCCTGTGCTCCATGGAATAGGTCGCTTCAAGGTTGGAGGGACATAATTTAAAGGGGATATGTGGGACTTTTTTTTATACAGAGGGTGCTGAGTGCCTGGAATGTGCTATTGTTGGTGGTGGTTAAAGAAAATATTTTAGTGGCATTTAAAAGATTTTTGGATAGGCACATATATATGGAAGGAATGATGGAACATGGCTTATGTGTAGTTAGATACGTGATGGGCTTGGCATTATATTCAGTACAGACATTGTGGGCCCAAGGACCTGTCCTTGTGCTGTACTCTTCTATGTCATGTAATTGTGGAGGAAAATAGACAGGGTTCTAACCCCAAAAAGGGACCCAACTCAAAATGTAATCTGTTAGTTTCTTTCCACAGACGCTGCCTACTTTTAATAATGTTGTCTGTTTTTAAAAGAATGTTGGCCAAAAACTTTGAAAAATTCCATGTCCTGCTTACAACCATTCCATGGAATTCTTAATGTTCACTTGATCCACTGATTCATGAAAAGATGGTACCCGTAATAATGTAAAACTAAAACTTCACTAAAATACTGTCTCTGGTTATACATTACAGAGGTGGAAATGGATGTGAATCCTTTGCACTGCATAGATAGATGAACGATTAGCTGAGTGGTCATGGTACTGTTTGTGCTATCAAGCAGTATTTTAGATACCATTAGTGCAAAAATCTCATCTCCCCCTTCACCCATTGTAAAAATAAACTAGCAACATGAAATAATCTCCATGACTGTTAAAGGCCGTATATCACTTTAATATTAAAATTCATGGTAAAAAGTTATGTCTAAAAATTAGTGACAAAATTACTTTCACACAGAAAACTATTTTTGATAACCAAGCTACATTTTAAAAAGTTGGGCTGTTAGCATTACTCTGGGGCAAATGAGGCTTCAGCAAGTTCAATAGAGTATCTACATACTACATAGAGTATCTGTTATAAATTATAAATAAGCGTGAATGTCAAATCAACAAACATACCTTTCATATTGACTTTTACTTCTCACAGATGAAAAGCATTTCAAATGAAAATTTACATCACCGACTTTTAATTGCTATACTCGATCTATGTCATTAGAGAATTAATATGTAACACCCTGAAGTCTAAACTTCAAGCAGTTATGTCGATTGTGCTAATGCAACTAAAAACTATTAATTTGCTGTGTATACAAATATATGAATTTCATGACTGAAATATGGGAATTATGCAAAGCTTAGTTCATAGGAAAAATGTACTTCAGAGTCATGTGAGCGACTAGGTGAAGAACCCCGTACAGCCGTTCGTGCGTCATTACGTCAGACGCTTTCGTGCAGACAACTGTGGAGCAGCGCAGCTCCTCTAACAGTAAGTCTAAAACTTCAGGTAAGCGCTATTCCTTACCTGTTGTAGGTCTCCTGCAGGTTTTTTGCGGGATGTTCGCGATGGCCGACGAGGGAACCAGCCAAGGGTTTTGGGAAAAACCCTGGTCCGACCGTGGAAGTGGAGAGCTGGCGAATGTCGGGTTTCACGATCGGAGTCACTGATAACGCGGTCAGTGACCACAAGTTGGGTTCCCGGGGAGGGGCTACCCAAGAATAGGTGGTTCCAGACCGCAGTAGTCCCCAGGGTATGGGGCTAAACTGACCTGAATGGTCAACCTGGGTTCCTGGTGGAGGGGAAACCCAAGAATAGGTGGTTCCTAGACCGCAGTAGTCCCCAGGAAATGGGGTTAAACTTACCTAAATGATTAGCACGGGTGCCGGGAGGGTTACCGCGGATATGTATATATATATATATATATATATATATATATATATATAGATAGATTCCCGGGGAGGGGAAATTCAGCTATGTGGTTCCCAACCCGCAGTAATCCCCAGGATATGAAGACAACTGACAAAAATGGGCAGTACAATAAAGAAAGATGTTGGGAGGTTTCCCCTCTGTGAATGAATTTAGAGACACTCCATCAGCAGGAGTTGGGTCAGCATGGGTTAATGTGAGGGCCCGCGTCAGCAGTAAAGTTTATGACAGTGTCAGTCTATTGGAGAGGTTATGCCAGCAACACCTTTGGGTAGGGCTGCTTCATCGGGATGCCAAGATATGGCAGTGTCAGCTTATGGGAAAGGTTGTGCCAGCAGTATCTTTGTTCAGGACTGCTCATAGGGATGCCAAGCTATGGCAGGCTAGCCTATTGCAGAGGTGGTGCCAGCAGTACCTTTGCTCAGGGTTGCTCCAGGGGAATGCCAAGTTATGGCAGGCTAACCTATTAGAGAGGCTGTGTCAGCAACACGTTTGCTCAGGGTTGCTTCATGAGAACGCCAAATCTATGACAAATACTGGCCTACGGGAAAGACCGCGCCAGCAGCACCTTTGTTCAGGGCTGCTTCATGGGCACCAGCAGTACCTTTTTCAGGGCTGCTTCATGGGAATAGGCTGCTTAGTAGGGTATTCCCATTTACAGTGATCATGGGGGATGAGGAGGCATTGTTAGGATAAGGCTATATAACAGAATGATGACAAAAAAAGCATTCAAAGAGAACTATTCACAGTTCAAAAACACTGGTTATGTATGTGCTAAAATCCACTGTTAAGTCTCAAACTGTATTTGAGAAATTGGGCTCCTCTATCCAGTAAGATTAAGTTCCTATCAAATAGACTTGTGGGACATTGGGATTCACCTTTAGGTATTCAATTGGCCGTGAAGCCAGCCTGGGCAACAGATTGCAGTCAATAGACTCTGGTAACAGTTTTGTCATTATAAAACAGTTTTTTTCTAGTCGTTAAACTAATTGTTAATAGTATAGATGCGCTTCAGCTGTGCAAGTAGGACGACTGTTATCTTGTTAAATGGTTAATTATTAAGTGCCATGTAGGTCATTGTTAACACACCTTGGTATCACCAGCTGAAATTAATAAAGTCACAATGATGGACAAACAGTATTCATTACTGTTCCAGTAGTTGTTAGGTACATCTTTAATTATATTGCAAAATGGTGCTATTGGCCCTAAATGGGAAATTGCTTCAGCAGCACTTTGTAGCAGGCCTGCTTAATGTCTTAATGAGGAGAGCAAGCCACATCACGAGGTCCAGGACAAGGGGTCACAGCTTAAGGATAAGGGGGATATCCTTTAGGACTGAGATGAGAAGGACTTTTTTTACACAGAGAGTGGTGGGTCTCTGGAACTCTCTGCCACAGAGGGTAGTTGAGGCCAGTTCATTGGCTATATTTAAGAGGGAGTTAGATGTGGCCCTTGTGGCTAAGGGGATCAGAGGGTATGGAGAGAAGGCAGGTACGGGATACTGAGTTGGATGATCAGCCATGATCATATTGAATGGCGGTGCAGGCTCGAAGGGCCGAATAGCCTTCTCTTGCACCTAATTTCTATGTTTCTATGTTTCTATGTCAGTAATATGCATTCTGGGTCGCATTGTTAGGGCTGCAGCATGGTCCAACGAACAAATCTCCAAACATTTATAATAACCCATTGCTGAACCAGGGGTGTTTGTTAACTCTATTTATGTTCTGGTTATATTTTCCATCTGGGTGAGAGATGTAAATATTATTATTTCATTTAAACAGCATCAACATGTTTTACATCTATGTCATGACTGTATGCATTATGAATATTTTCCCTTCATTTGTCAATGAAGCAGCTGTTAATTAAATACTTGTGTATACTCGTTTCACATGGCATGAAATCACAAAGCTTTGAAATCTTCACGTAGCCACTTGTGTGACTCCGAAGTAAAATAGTAAGATTAAACGAGAACTTACCAGTTTGAAGTTTGATCTTTATTTTATGAGGAGTTACGATGAGGGATTATGTGCCCTCCGCTCCCAACCCTCATAAATATCATCTGGTAGTTCTAGTCTTTTGTTCTTACTATTATACTTCAGTCACTATTACCTGTGATTTCACACCATTGCTTTGAAGATTGACCACTTCAAACGGGTAAGTTCTCGTTTAATCTTACTATTATCTTTGATTCTTTATTGGTAAATGGGTGCAGAGGAATCGAATGGTTATTGTGCTGACTGTTGACAAAAGTCATGTTTCACCTCTTCCATCCACTGACCTTGACAATCCTCACATAGTTTAAGTAGTGCCATATACCACGTAGCTTATATTTGATATAAAATATCAGGTAACTGCTATTATTGGAATATATTTCAATATTATATTTAGTCATATATTTTACATGTGACCACTGAAACTATACACTCATTGATGTAGGAAAGCTCCAATTAAGGTCTTCAAATTAGGCATGTAATAACGTATGACAGATCATTTCACTTATCCCTTTCATCTGACATTAATTAATAACAGTCTGGGACTGTTATTTGTTGGGTGATAATAGCAGGACAAAGCAAGACAAAAGAAATTGAAGATTTATATTTTAATTCATCAGTCAGAAGCACTGCTTGAATAGGTTCCTTGGAGCAGCATGCTCACACTGCAGAGAGGAGGACAAAATAGCTTGCTATACTGCAGCATTAGCCAAGCTATTAAAGTAAAATAATACATGTCATGTTTTAGGCTCATGCTAATCAATAAAACAGATAGGTATCAGGCAATCAATCATATTTGCCAGGACATTAAATAGTAATCAATTGTACAGACACGCCAACAGCAGAAATGTAAATCTAGATCTAAAATAATGATTCCTTTAGGTTGAAATCAGTCAGGTTGCTGAGTCAAACTCATTACAGACATTTTAATAACAGTGAAATGCATTAACAAGCTTACATGCCAAAACCCAACAGCAAGAAATGCACTCTGAGCAGATAATATAGGTTCCTCCATATTCTGGATCTTGTTAGATGGATTCATCTTTTTAAAACAATCTTGCATTTATTGATTTTTTTTTTTCTGATCACATCTTCAAAAATGTTGCACAGTTAATTGAATACTTTTGTAACTGATCGATTACTGTAATGTAGAAAATACAGTAGCAAATTTGCATATGGTAAACTTCCATAAACAGCATCAACCTATAGAGAAATGGGAGAGAATTCTTCAATTAGTTAATACTTCCTCAATGTGTGCAAGACACGCTCTGATACAATTCAACATGGTTCACAGAGCTCATATGTCAAAAGATAAGTTAGCTTGTTTTTATGGTCATATAAATCCTACTATGACAGATGTAATTCTGAAGTGGCCTCATTGACTCATATGTTTTGGTCCTGCCCACTTTTGGAAAAATATTGGAAATACATTTTTGATACTATTTCTGTAGTTTTAGGTTTAGATTTACCACCTCATCCTATTACTGCAATGTTTGGGCTACCAATGTTAGATTCTACTCATCTGTCCTGTTCTGCCTATCGGCTGATTGCTTTTACCACATTAATTGCCAGAAGATCTATTTTATTTAAATGGAAAGACTCTAATCCTTCTACCATACTCCATAGGTACTCTGAAACAATATAATGTTTACATTTAGAAAAAATTAGGAGTGACATTGCTGAACCCTTGTTTGAATGTTATAGGAATTCAAGTGCAATATCCGACCACTTCAAGCAGGGTGCAAGGCCAGCGAATTCAAGTGTGGTTTCATGTAATTTCAAGCATGGTGCAAGACCACCAAATTCAAGTGCAGTTTCCTGCCACTTCAAGCAGGGTGCAATACCACCAAATTCAAGTGCAGTTTCATGCCACTTCAAGCAGGGTGCAATGCCACCAAATTCAAGTGCAGTTTCATGCCATTTCAAGCAGGGTGCAAGGCCACCAAATTCAAGTACGGTTTCATGCCATTTCAAGCAGGGTGCAAGGCAACCAAATTCACATGCAGTTTAATGCCATTTCAAGCAGGGTGCAAGGCCACCAAATTCAAGTGCAGTTTCCTGTCACTTCAAGCAGAGTGCAAGGCTACCAAATGCAAGTGCAGTTTCATGCCACCGAGCAGGGTGCAAGGCCACCAAATTCAAGTGCAGTTTTATGTCACTTCAAGCAGGGTGCAAGGCCACCAAATGCTAGTGCTGTTTCATGCCATTTCAAGTAGGGTGCAAGGCCACCAAATTCAAGTGCAGTTTCATATCACTTCAAGCAGGGTGCGACAACCAAATTGGTGCAGTTTCATACCATTTCAATCAGTGTGCAAGGCCACCAAATTCAAGTGCAGTTTCATACCATTTTATGCAGGGTGCCAAGCCATAACATTCAAATGCAGCTTCATACCATTTCAAGCAGGGTGAAACCACCATAAAACCACTATAAAACCATACAAACACCACATAAACACCATACTCACAGTTCATTAGACATTCAGTGTGTTCAGTTGATTAACAACTCAGACAGATTTATGACCTCTCCCTCCTCAACTTGCAGAGACTGAGCCACACCCACACTTCCTGGTTTAATAATTCCTCCCCCCTCCAACCGGAAGGCGTGTGGCCTTCATGCCGTGATTGCCAGGAGAGTTATTCTCAACAGTTTTTTAAACACTAATAACACTTTTATTTTTCATTGATGGGAAGAATCCTCTGCACCTGATGAGTGGCGGGGGACTGAGTAAAATGACCAAAAATCACAGCTGTAATAGACAATAGACTGACAATAGGTGCAGGAGTAGGACATTTGGCCCTTCGAGCCAGCACCACCATTCAATGTCATCATAGCTGATCATCCTCAATCAGTACCCCATTCCTGCCTTTACCCCAAGCATCCAGAGAACCTGCCTCCACTGCCCTCTGAGGCAGAGAATTACACACACTCACAACCAGGCACGTGCCGTCAGGGTAGGCAAGGTAGGCACTGCCTACCCTGACTAAAATTATAACATAGCAATGTCTAAATATAAATAGTAAAGGCATGGGAAAATTATGCCTATGTAAGAGACCGATCTCTTAGGTAGGCATAATTCTCCATGCCTTTCATCTGCAGCGCTTGTAACATGGGAAGGTCTGTGCAGCCCACGTGCCGTCAGCGCTGCCTGAAGCCGTCAATTTCAATCGGGGCTGAAGGCAGCAGAAATTCTGCCTTTGCTGTACTGCGCATGCACAACCGTCTACTGCACATGCGCAGCACACGTTTCTTGGCAGGGTTTTCAAATATGATTTGTCATGTACCAATGATGTGATAAGTACATTTCTTGGTGATGTTTTTAAATACCATATTTCCCGGGGTGAGGGGGTGGGGGGAGAGCTCTTTTCCAAGCATTTGGGAAGTCTGGCCTGGGGTAAAGTTGCGGGGAGGGCACGAATGTTGTGAAGGAGGGGATTGGGATAATGCCACTTGCGATGCTCCTTGCACAGCATTGAGGCCGGGCCGGGGGGGGGGGGGAAGAGAAGTAGCTCAGGTAGCTGAACGGCCGCCGGGCCGGACAGCGGAACCAGCCGCCACCTTAGCTCCTTCTGCCGGTCCCCGCTCACCTCTGGCAACTCTCCGTCTAAAAACCTCTCTCCTGCCGCTCGCTGGCCTCACTCAAATTCCGACAGCGTGATTGAGGTTACTCAGCTGTGGGAATTTAAGGATTTGCAGGAAGCCGCTGACATGAGCGAAGTCTGCGAGTGGCAGGTGACAGGTGCTCCGACGGAGAGCACTGCCAAAGGTGAGCGGGCCGGCAGAAGGCGCTGAAGTGGTGGCCAGTTCTGCTGTCAGGTCCCGATGGCCACTCGTAGCTCCCTGAGCTGCTTCTATCCCCAGCTACAGTGCGTGGCTTTGTGCCTGAAGAGCTGCGGTAGCGGTGAGTGAGTTACTGGCAGTATGCCCGACACCCTCCTTCTCAACACTCATGCCCTCCCCACAACTTTACCCCTGGCACAGACTCTCCACACACTGTGAAAGGAACTGTTCCCCCAATTGGGGAACTGTTCCCACCATTTCTCCATCTCTCCATCTGCCATCACCCTCCCCCCCCCACACACACACACACACACATTCAGTAATTCAGAATAAAGGAGACTAGGAAGCTTTGGGCGAATTGAATTGTCACTGTTTTCATCTTTTTATTTTTTTAACGGAGAACAATCTACGCATGCGTGGTTTAATTTTTTTAAGCCGACTGAGTGCCTACCCTGAGTAATCACTCACGGCACGTGCCTGCTCACAACTCTCTGTGAGAAAAAGTGTTTCCTCGTCTCCATTCCAATTGGCTTACCCCTTATTCTTAAACTGTGGCCCCTGGTTATGGACTCCCCCAGCATCAGGAACATTTTTCTTTCCTCCAGCGTGTCCAAACCCTTAACAATCTTATATTTCAATAAGATCCCCTCCTAAATAAGAACCTTCTAAACTTCAGAGTGTACAAGCCCAGCTGCTTCATTCTCTCAGCATATGACAGTCCGCCATCCAGGGAATTAACCTTGTAAACCTACGCTGCACTCCCTCAATAGCAAGTGGTAGCGTTTTATCTAAAATCAGTATCCAGTGCAAAGAGGAAGTTGTCAAATTTCCACCAACAGCCATTTTTGCAGTGCAGCCTTTCAAAGCAGTTACCACCATCAACAACAGCCATTTTTGCAGTGCAGCCTTTCAAAGCAGAAACTACCACCCACAACAGCCATTTTTTCAGTGCAGCCTTTCAAAGCAGTAGCCACCAACAACAACAGCCTTTTTTACAGTGCAGCCTTTCAAAGCAGTAACACCACCAACAGCAGCCATTTTTGCAGTGCAGCCTTTCAAAGCAGTAACAACCACCAACAACAGCCATTTTTGCAGTGTAGCCTTTCAAAGCAGTAACAACCACCAACAACAGCCATTTTTGTAGTGCAGCATTTCAAAGCAACCACATTTTCATTTTCAAACCCCATTAAGGGCACTCACAGTTGAGTAGACATGTGTTCAGTGTTATTCGTAGCTCAGAGAGGCGTGACCCTCTCGCTTCCTCCATCTTGCAGAAACTGAGTGAGGCACAACACTTTCAAAGCAGTTACCACCACCAACAACAACGATTTTTGCAGTACAGCCTTTCAAAGCAGTTACCACCACCAACAACAGCCAGTTTTGCAGTGTAGCCTTTCAAAGCAGTAACCACCACCAACAACAGCCATTTTTGAAGTGCAGCCTTTCAAAGCAGTAAACACCACCAACAACAGCAATTTTTGCACTGCAGCCTTTCAAATCAGTTACCACCACCAACAACAACCATTTTTGCTGTGCAGCATTTCAAAGCAGCCACATTTTCATTTTCAAACCACATCAAGGGCACTCACAGTTGAGTAGACATGTGTTCAGTGTTATTTGCAGCTCGGAGAGACGTAACCCTCTCACTTCCTCCATCTTGCAGAGACTGAGTGAGGCACAACACCTCCGGGTTTTATAGTCCCTCCCCCCACCCACCAGCAGGGACAGCAGAGATAATGTCACCATTTTAAAAACATTAATAACCCTTTTATTTTTCATCGTCCTGCGCAGTGGAGAGGGACTCTGAATAAGATGGCCATAAATCACAGCCACAAGTGACAACGTTTTTTCAAAAATCATTTAACAGAAAACTGGAAGTGGTCAAGATCTTACTTTTAGTTATATAGATTTTCACACGACATAAATTGTCCCCTCTCCAACTGTTATAATAATTATTTTACCTTTATATGGTGGAACGGACTTGACGACAAACAGGGAATTAAATTGTTAAAATTCTTTGCAGCCCAGATTCTGTTTTGCTTTTTTTTTGACGGGTTTTTTTTGATGTGTTATATCTAGACTTTCAGAAGGCTTTCGACAAGGTCCCGCATAAGAGATTAGCATACAAACTTAAAGCACACGGTATTGGGGGTACAGTATTGATGTGGATAGAGAACTGGCTAGCAGACAGGAGGCAAAGGGTAGGAGTAAACGGGTCCTTTTCAGAATGGCAGGCAGTGACTAGTGGGGTGCCACAAGGCTCAGTGCTGGGACCCCAGCTATTTACAATATATATTAATGATTTGGACGAGGGAATTCAATGCAACATCTCCAAATTTGCAGATGATACCAAGCTGGGGGGTATAGTTAGGTGTGAGGAGGATGCTTGGAGGCTGCAGGGTGATTTGGATAGGCTGAGTGAATGGGCAGATGCATGGCAGATGCAGTACAATGTGGATAAATGTGAGGTTATCCACTTTGGTGGCAAAAACATGAGGGTAGACTATTATCTGAATGGTGGCAGATTAGGTAAGGGGGAGATGCAACGAGACCTGGGTGTCATGGTACACCAGTCATTGAAAGTAGGCATGCAGGTGCAGCAGGCAGTGAAGAAAGCAAATGGTATGTTAGCATTCATAGCGAAAGGATTTGAGTATAGGAGCAGGGAGGTTCTACTGCAGTTGTACAGGGTTTTGGTGAGGCCACACCTGGAGTACTGCGTACAGTTTTGGTCTCCAAATCTGAGGAAAGACATCCTTGCCATAGAGGGGGTACAGAGAAGATTCACCAGACTGATTCCTGGGATGTCAGGACTTTCATATGAGGAAAGATTGGATAGACTCGGTTTGTACTCGATGGAATTTAGAAGATTGAGGGGGGATCTTATAGAAACCTACAAAATTCTTAAGGGGTTGGACAAGCTAGATGCTGGAAGATTGTTCCCGATGTTGGGGGAGTCCAGAACAAGGGGTCACAGTCTAAGGATAAGGGGGAATTCCTTTAGGACCGAAATGAGGAAAACATTCTTTACACAGAGAGTCGTGAGTCTCTGGAATTCTCTGCCACAGAAGGTAGTTGAGGCCAGTTCATTGGCTATATTTAAGAGGGCGTTAGATGTGGCACTTGTGGCTAAAGGGATCAGGGGGTATGGAGAGAAGGCAGGTACGGGATACTGAGTTGGATGATCAGCCATGATCACATTGAATGGCGGTGCAGGCTCGAAGGGCCGAATGGCCTACTCCTGCACCTATTTTCTATGTTTCTATGTTTTCTATGTTTTGTTTTTCCCTTTTTTCTCTTTTTTCTCTTTTTTTCTTGTTTTTTCATTTTGTCTTTTTTGTTTTTATAAATATGTCCTCTTTTAAACACTTAACTATATTTACATAGAGACTGGGAGGTCTATAATCAATGTGTATTTTGACACTGGACTCATATTTAGGTTATACCTGTTATTAGTGTACTCCTGATCCCTATGTATCAATATCATTGTTATGTTTATCATTATTTTATTTTTGTTGTTGTTTTGATTGAGTTTTTGGAAAAAATGAATAAAAAGATTTTAAAAGAAAGAGTAATTTGTTTTGATGATTTTTTCCCCATAAAGCTTCTGTGAAAAACTCTGCGATCTTTCATAATATTATAAGTGCTACATAAATGCAATTTTTTTTTGATCGAAAGTGACATACCCTATTTGTGTACTAGCTTAATTTTACACATTTGTTTCATAGGAAGAAGCACAACTTTTAGAACAGATTTGTCTCGCAGTGCAGAATGTCGTGTAGGATGGGAATTAGCTGTAGGTCAAACTAGGTGAAAGTGATACCTTCCCTTAACAGAAGGGTAATAGCTTATTTGTCATTTTCTTTGATACTGCTGTGAAATGTGTTGGGTGCTCAGAACCTTAGCCTCAACACTCTTTTATATTTTGACTATCTCTAGCCATTTATTGAAAATGCTGCTGTCTTCTGCAGAGAAATATTTCATTTCAATAAAAAAAAATGAGTCAGTATCAATCATGACACCATCAAGTACTTTCTCTGCTTTCCTGCCAATATTGGTAATCATTGGAACAGATCTGACATCTTACGTTGCCTAATGATGCATAGTACAATCTCAGACATCCTATTGCCTTCTAGATTCCCTGTCATATCAAGTTGTGTGATGAGCAAGTTAGATTACATTGATTGGTTCAAGGGCTTGCACACAATAGGTTCCCAGTCCTTTCTATTTCATACTTCATATGCTGCAGGATGTCGGTTACAGAAAATAACACAAAGCAATATCAATTACTGACTCAATATTTGTTTTGATTATTACCAGCTCATTAATGCAGCACATATTGCATTTGTCTCATTTACATTCTCACCTTAGCTCCAAAGAATGTACCACCTTTGCACACACAATCCGAGTCTGCTTCCTAACTCTGTTAGTCAAGGAGAAACCAGTGATTGCATTACCTCAACAACTTATTACATTGCATATACATTGGCAATATATTGTAGGGATTTTTTAAGCTGACAATATAAAAGAGGCGTATACAATATGTGCTCCATTCATGAACTGGTAATAAGCAGGACAAATCCAACATTAAAATAAATGTATCTTCATGTTTGCTGTAATTCACATCATAGCTGCATATGCTCTGCAGTACTGTCTGTGTCCTGTAATCTACTCTGAAATGTGTCACCATTAAAGTCAATGGAGCTTAATTTTGGATGTAGATCACCACACACAGGTATACTTAATCCGCATGGCGCTGGGCCATGAGTGATATACTTAACATTCTAAAATCAAGAGGCTACAAAGTAGCTGGGAACACTAGATGCCTAATATAGTGATAAAACATATTGTTTTGGAAGTTACATTTGCTTCAATGGAACTGAATTTCAGAAATAGTGTTCAGGGCAAAACCACAAATATAGTGTTTGAATTTCCAGACATTACTGCCAAATAAAACCAAAGGTCACAGTCTTAAAATAAGAAGGTTTATTTGCTTAGTCCATTCAAGACAATAGGTCAATACTGTTTTAGATAATAAAGGAATCAAGGGAAACAGGGCTACAGGAGGTGCAGGAGGTAGCACTGATGATAAAGATCAGCCATGAAGTACACCATGGTGGGGTGACTGGCATATGTTGCCTTTTAGTTCTTATGTTCCTATATTCTTATGTTGTGAGGCAAACTTGTTACTGGCACTACATGTGGAAGAACACACAGAAATAAATAACTGCAAATCTATACGTTTCCATTTGGAAATTTCCAGTATAACTAATGATGCAGAATATTTAAAGGGTTAACTTTTATAAAAGCAGTTTGAACATTTGGGACAGGTGTGTTCAGTAAAGGGCAGTCCCACTTAGGCGACTTTTTAGGCTACTGCAGGAGACTATGCGTTTGCCACATGGTCGCCACATGTACGCGGGTGGTTGCCGGGGAGTCGCCTTCATGGTCGTGAGAAGTTCCCGCATTCTGGGAACTAGTCACGGCCTCATTATGGTCGCCGTGAATTTTTCAACCTGTTGAAAAATTAGCGGAGACTAGAATGAAGCTGCCATGGAGAGTAGCGAGAATTCTCGAGCCGTAAATGGGTCGCCAGGAGGTCCTAGTGGGTTGCCAGGAGGTCGAAGGTTCTCGGAGGTTCTCGTAGGTTGTAGCCAGTGCTGACCGGTGAATCTCATTGGCTCATTGGGAAAAAAAAAGGTAAAAAGTAGTTTTCAGAACCAAGGATAACCGACCGGTAATGTTAAATGTCTGCCGAGCTTCACAGCCATGTATCTCTGGCTTCTTAAAAGTTGTCTCCACTCCTTCTCCCCTCTTCTCCCCCCCCCCTCTCCCTCACTTCCCCCCCTCTCCCCCCTCTTTTAAAGGACTTTCTGTACATTGTGCTTTAGCCATCTTTTTACAGCGCCAACCTTCCTGTTCATCGTGGTGTGTGTCTGTTTCACCTTGGCTTTACACCGTGTGAATTTTTTAGACAGCGCTCCCACCGCTTGCCCTGTCCCCCGGCTGCATAACGGGCTGGTGAAGGAAGTAATGTGTTTGTGTTTGTGTGTGTGTTCCACTCTGATAGTCGACGTTCCAGTTGCCGGTTTTTCAGGCGACTGTCAGCAACTTGACAGTCACCGGCAGTCCGCAGAAAAATCACCTAGAAGTGGGAGAGGCCAATAACACTATTGAATGGCTCAATATAAAGATATAATAAAATGAGTAAGTTTTACAAGGAATATATTTGCTCTAGTTTTTAATACAAAAACAACACAACAAGGCCGACTTTTACTTTTTTTTTCATTGCTTTTTTTGATAATGAACTAGATGTGGGTTTGTCTGCATGTTTATGGATGACACCAAGAATTATGTAAGAGTTACATAAGAATTACATAGAGTCTAGGGGGAGCCTCATATTTGCACGCAGGTCTGAATATTTGGAGAATTGTGTCCCTGTTTGGTAGCTGATATGTGACCTGGAAAAGAGCAGGTCAAATACAAAACGCACATGTACTCAGCAATTATAAGAATTAAAGCCAATGGTTGTAAACAACGAGATCTATCTCTAGTGTATCAGGCTTAAAGATCAAAGAATAATATGAATAAACTATAGTCAAATCAATGTCTCCCGTATTAAATGGGAAATCGGTAACAAACAAGGCTGGCCACTGATTTGTGCAAGACTTGGTCCCACACTTAAAGCACACGGTATTGGGGGTTCAGTATTGATGTGGATAGAGAACTGGCTAGCAGACAGGAGGCAAAGGGTAGGAGTAAACTGGTCCTTTTCAGAATGGCAGGCAGTGACTAGTGGGGTGCCACAAGGCTCAGTGCTGGGACCCCAGCTATTTACAATATATATTAATGATTTGGACGAGGGAATTCAATGCAACATCTCCAAATTTGCAGATGATACCAAGCTGGGGGGTATAGTTAGGTGTGAGGAGGATGCTTGGAGGCTGCAGGGTGATTTGGATGGGCTGAGTGAATGGGCAGATACATGGCAGATGCAGTATAATGTGGATAAATGTGAGGTTATCCACTTTGGTGGCAAAAACATGAGGGTAGACTATTACCTGAATGGTGGCATATTAGGAAAGGGGGAGATGCAACGAGACCTGGGTGTCATGGTACACCAGTCATTGAAAGTAGGCATGCAGGTGCAGCAGGCAGTGAAGAAAGCAAATGGTATGTTAGCATTCATAGCGAAAGGATTTGAGTATAGGAGCAGGGAGGTTCTACTGCAGTTGTACAGGGTTTTGGTGAGGCCACACCTGGAGTATTGCGTACAGTTTTGGTCTCCAAATCTGAGGAAAGACATCCTTGCCATAGAGGGGGTACAGAGAAGATTCACCAGACTGATTCCTGGGATGTCAGGACTTTCATATGAGGAAAGATTGGATAGACTCGGCTTGTACTCGCTGGAATTTAGAAGATTGAGGGGGGATCTTATAGAAACTTACAAAATTCTTAAGGGGTTGGACAAGCTAGATGCTGGAAGATTGTTCCCGATGTTGGGGGAGTCCAGAACAAGGGGTCACAGTCTAAGGATAAGGGGGAATTCCTTTAGGACCGAAATGAGGAAAACATTCTTTACACAGAGAGTCGTGAGTCTCTGGAATTCTCTGCCACAGAAGGTAGTTGAGGCCAGTTCATTGGCTATATTTAAGAGGGCGTTAGATGTGGCACTTGTGGCTAAAGGGATCAGGGGGTATGGAGAGAAGGCAGGTACGGGATACTGAGTTGGATGATCAGCCATGATCACATTGAATGGCGGTGCAGGCTCGAAGGGCCGAATAGCCTACTCCTGCACCTATTTTCTATGTTTTCTATGTCTATACTCAGATTGAAAATGAGTCTGGGTTTGGCCTTTCCACAAAACAAGAAAGATTGTGGCCCTCGAAGAAGGTGGAGAAAAGGCTGCTGTGATTAATCCCTAGTTTAAACACACACTCAGTACATGCAGAAAATGTTGAATGAGCAGCATCTTCAGTGAAAAAGAAGACATGATTAAATTGAGTAATGAAGGGGAAGATTGTGCTTATGAGCATCTATTAGTGGTATGTGAGGAACAGCTCTCATGCCTACATGTTCTGTAAGGAATGCTCTCGGTAGGAAGATAAGTAGATCCAATGTTTCCAGAGAAGAATTAACCTCTGAAGCAAATTACCATGAGTAGAGTGGGCAGTGATTTGTTAAATTCCTATTGAGGAGAATTGGATCTATTGCTGCCTATAATGGACATCATCCCAAATCTGAAATTTGCAGTCATGAATTAGGTCAAACTTATCCCCCAGTGTAGATCACATGATGGCATTGGAAAAATAAATTAATTATATTTTTCCTGAGTTTCCGTGGCACTTTTGATCTTTACCAGCAGATTACATTGTTCAGACTGAGATAAAGTATATCCGTCTTGTTTTATATTTGGGATTACGACTGACAGAGCATAGATAGTAAATTGGCAATTATTTAGTTAATAGCTCCTGAGTTAGAAAATCGTGCATTGATGTCCCACTCAAGAGATATCAATATAATTGACACACACATTGAACACTGTACAAGTGGTGCACGTTTGGAGGTGCTGTCTTTGGTATTAGATATTAAATCCTGTGCTTTCTCAAGGAGATGCAAATGATCCTATGGTACCACTTTAAAGAATAGTTCCTGGGGCAGGCTGAAGAGGGGAGGTTGTTCACTGTTGTTTCCTCAATCAATATCACTACAAGAGGTTATCTTCTCAATATCACATTGGTGTTTCAAAATAAATTATTTAATGTCAACTGTTTTCCATATTTTCTGCACTACAACAGTGATTACACTTCAGCAGTACGTCAGTGATAGTAAAACGCACATGACTTATTGTGTTTTTCAACTGTATAATGTAATTGCATATAATTTCCTGTTTCTCTTTTGTATAATTATCATAATCTTGTATTATTCAGTCAATTAAATATTATCAATATGAAAAAGCAAATGGTTTAGGTTTAGGTGTAGGTTTATTATTGTCATGTGTACCGACACACAGTGAAAAGGACTGTTTTTCATGTTCTCCAAATGAATCAGATATAATATAATATATAAATACGATTAAGTCAACCTCAAGTACAAAAATTAGAGCAAATGGGAAGATACAGAGTGCAGAGTATAGTTCTCAGCATTATAGCACATCAGCCACATAGACAAAGCCAATGTCCACAATGGGGTAGAAGTGAATCAGACTTGACCATGGCCTGTGGAAAGACAATTCAGTAGTTTAATAACATAAGGGAAGAATGTTGCTGAGCCTGGTGGTATGAGCTATCAAGCTTCTGTACATTCTGCCAAGCAGCAGCAGGAAGAGGGATGTCTTTGATTATGTGGGTTGATTTTCGGAGGCAGTCAATGGTGAGAAGTCTAGTCTATGTGATGGACTGGGCATCATCAACAATTTCTCTGCTATTTCTTGTGGTCTAGGTTAGTTCCCAAATCAAGCTGCCATGCAACACATCAGTATGTATTTCATTTTGGAGTCACGTGAGTGACTTCGTGAAGAGCCCGCCGGCACGCATGCGCGACATATCGTCGCAACGCATTGCTGCCGACGGCTGGTGGGGAGCGCGGCTCCCGACCAGCCCTTCAGAGGGCCGACTCAGGTAAGGCTAAGCCCCCTAGAGTTGGTGTTCCTGTTGGGGGGGGGGGGGGACAGTGTGTTCTCTCCCTACAGGAACGTGGATTGGAGTCGCCGGCCACTTATCCCGGAGCCCGCCTCAGCGGCTCACCTGCGAGTCGGGCCGGGAAATGGGCGTGGTAGTCGGGGAGCCCTGTTGGTACAGGGCCCGACCCGCCGATACACTGGAGCTCCAGTGGGAGTTGGTGTCCTGTTGTGGCGGGTGTGTATTGTGTTCTCTCCCTACAGGTACGTGGCCGGGAAATAGGCGTGGATGTCGGGGAGCCTTGTTGTTACCGGGCCCGACCCGCCGCTATGCAGGAGCTCCAGTGCTGATTCGAGGAGCAGGAGCTCCAGTGCTGATTCGAGGAGCAGGAGCTCCAGTGCTGATTTGAGGAGCAGGAGCTCCAGTTCTGATTTGAGGAGCAGGAGCTCCAGTGCTCAAGGAGCAGGTAAACCCTGTTGTCCATATCGGGGTCACCAACGGGCGCATTGGGCGACCTGGGCCAGGGCTCGCGTGCTGCTGCACGGCCCTTCTCCCTCCACCCTCCGAGTAGGGGGAGGGAAGGAGCTCGCAAGCCTAACCCTTCTGGGGCTAAGGCATTACCTGCCGCCGAGTTGCGGACTGGTTCACAGGCGGGACCCAGGTCTATGGTGAGGTCTAGCATCCAACCCCCAAACCCCGACGCCGGGACGGGGGGCTTGGGTACGGTCCCGCCTCGGTCGCCGAGTCCCCCATGGATGGGGGGGACGAGACCATGCGTCGGCAAGGTCCACGATGTGGGCAGCCGGCAAGCCCGCGCGGGCGTCGGATCTCCATGCTTCTGCTGGAGCCGACTCCCAGCCGCTTTTGCCCTTCGTGGCAGCAACTTCCGCTCCCGCTAAACGGAGGCGGTTGAACACATCTCCCGCGCGGGAATTGCGCGGTTTGGCTTCGGCGGCTGGTAGCGACATCTACCGGCACCGAGATCACCTCGACGAGGTGCGGGCCGATGACAGGAGCCCCGGCAATCTTTCTGAGCCGGAGGACTCCGACCACCCGAGTGTTCAGGGTGAAGGGCGTATGGCCGCATGACGCGGCTACTGGAGCAGAATCATCGGGAGGAACCATCCAGCTCCAGTAGGCACAGGGAGGTTTCACCATCGTCAGCAGGAGCTGAGAACCGTCAGCTCCAAGAGGAGGTCCTATTGGTGGCCTTAAAGCCAGACACAAAGCCCAGCGAACTGCTCCTCCCTTCAACGAGCCCGTACGCCACGGTCGCCGAGTCCCCCATGGATGGGAGGACAAGACCATGAGTCGGCAAGGTCCATGATGTGGGCAGCCGGCAAGCCCGCGCGGGCGTCGGGTCTCCATGCTAAGTCAGGTGCCGACTCCCCACCGCATTTGCCCTCCGGGGCAGCGGGATCAAGCTCCGCCGAGGAGGCGTTTGAGTGTACCTCCCGCGCGGGAATCACTCAGCTTCGCTGCAGCGGCTGCCGGCAACAGCTTCCGGCACCGGGTTCACCTCGACGAGGTGCGGACCGATGGACGAAGCCCCAGCAGTTCAGCAGAACATGAGGACTCCGTCCGCCCGAGTTCTAAGGCCGAGGGGCGTATTGGCCAGGATGGAGCGGATGTTGGAGCTCCTCCTGCAACAGAATAAAAGATTTTCGGGGAAGACCTCCCCAAGAGGGTCCAGGAGCGGGATGACCACGCTACGATGGTGGGACTCATGTGGTCACATCTCTCGACCAGGAAGGCCCTGCCATTAGGCCAGCAAGGGCCTCCGCTCCAGCTCCGCCTCAATTTTCAGAATCCAGCACCTCCACATACAGCCATGCATCTCAAGGGCCGCCGATAACCATGACGGTAATGTGGTCTGGATTTCGTGCCCCTGCATGTTGAACTTCACATGTTGATGGGGAACTACGGCTCTTTCCGGGGGCATGCGGTCCCATCACGTCTGATGAGTTTATCTTACAAAGTATTCAAGGCCATGCGATTGAATTTCATCAATGGTGACATCCCTCCATCCCAGCATATGCAGATCCGAAATTTACACTGTCCAGCAAAAAGCGGCAGTAGGCTAGGCTGAAAAATTTACAGTCACAAGGAGGGATGGAGGATGTCGACTTATTTTTTCATTTGCACCATTTGAATACTTTTGTAGAATATACCCATTTCAAACTGGAAACGTTCCAGACATCTAAGTTCTTGGGTTCTGGGGGCTGCTTTGTGGCATGCATTGATTAAAGATGCATGCTATTCAGTATCCATTCAGAAATGCCACAGGAAGTTCTTGCCATTTATCTGGATGGATCAGCTCTGGCTCTACAGAGCTTTGCCAAATGGGCTTACACACTCCTAGATTATTTCTAAATTGCTCCAATCAATACTGGCTACACTAGGAGACAAAACCACATAGTGTTGGCCTGTCTAGGTGATATCTTAATTATTGGGAATCAGCCGAACTGGCAGTTTCAGCCCGTGGACATTTTTCAGCAAATGGGGTTCATTACCCATCCAGATAAATCAACGTCCTGCCCTTCACAGGTTAAGGGTATCTGGGGTTATGGTGGATTCCAATCACGTGAGGGCCACCCAACTATGCTAGGGCCTAGTCTGGGCCAGTATACCATCAATTCAACAAACTACTACGGTGATTGGCAAGATTGTAGCGATTTTCCAGCTGCCCAAAACGGGCCTTGGCGTTATCAAATTTGCAGAGCGCCAAGGTCTCGGCGTTAAAACTGAACGCTAGACATTTCCATCGACCACTGCAGCTGCCTTGCACGGCACAGATTGCGTTACAATGGAGGATTGACAATATTTATGTCTCACCTAAATCCATCATTTTGGCCAATCCGATGGTATACTTACAAACAGACGCAAGCTCCCATGTCCGGGGTGCTATGGACAACTGCTCCAGTTGTGAGGGCAGATGGGACACCCTTGAATTTACCTTCACAAGGGATAAACTATTTGGAGATGCTGGGAGCATTTCACGGACTTCGAGCTTCTTGTTCTAGCTTTATTGATGCTCATGTCCGTCTCCAAATGAATAATACCACTGAGGTGGCCTATCTCAACCATATGGGTGGTACCAGATCACTTTCATGTGATGAATTGACAAATACAATTTGGCTCTGGTGTGTTCGACGCACTATTTGGATTTCAGCTACCTGTTTCCCAGGTGAGCTCTATACAGTGGCGGACATCAGGTCACGCAAACTCTATGACCACATCAAGTGGGTGATGAATCTCCACATATCCGCTAAAATTACTGCCCACTTTCGTGAACCGGATATCGACCTCTTTGCGTCACGTTTGAACCATCAGGTACCAACATACGTTTGTGGGACCCGATCCTGGGGCAATGCCGGTGGATGCGTCTCGCTGGACTGAGGGAAATGGGTTTCTATGCCTTTCCTCCATTTTGCCTCACCAGTTGGGTGTTGCGGGTAATCCAGACCAATGCTGCTAAGGGCATTCTTATCATACCCGACTGGCCTACGCAGCCATGGTGTCCGGTGGTCCTTGATATGATCAGTCGACCTTGGGTCCTCTTCGAGGGTTGCCCATAATTGGTACACACCCTGTGTCAGGGGGACCACATCCCTGCCACAGTCTTCTAAACTTGTTGGCTTGGAGGTTCTGCACAGGCCATTACTGCGGTATGGCATATCATCTAGAACCATGGATACCATCAGAGCATCATGCTGGGAGTTCACCAGGCGGCAATATCTCTCTCACATCCGGAAATGGGAAACCTACTGCGGCCGCTCCCATATTACCTACGACGCTGTAACCATAACCGACGTATTGGAATTCTGACGGGGTTGCATCATAATGAGCACCTGAGCTACAGTGCCATCAGCAGCGCCTCAAGTGCGCTGTCATTCTACCTCAATGTTAAGGTAGGATCCAACAGGCTGGTGTCCAGACTCATGCGGGAAATATTCAATTCGAATCCGCCCAGACCACGCTATAATATCACGTGGGATATCGGGGAAATACTCACCCTGCTCAGGACGTGGTCGCCCATGGAGGGCCTGGAACTGGACAAACTCACCCTGAAGCTGGTGATGTTACTTGCACTGACTTCAGCACAGAGGGTACAGACACTCCGCAAAATCCAGATCGACAGGATGATCTCTACCCCTGCGGCAGTAGTCTTCGTCATAGACGAGCTACTCAAGCAGCATAGACCTGGGTTCACAGGGCTGCAGCTGAAGTTCCTGGCATACCCCGCTGATGCACGGCTATGTTTAGCCGCCCATATCCGTCACTTTGTGAAAGTGACGAGAAAACTGAAGGAATGGAGAACCCTCACCATAGAGTGACGGTCCAGACGATATCCAGGGGGCTCAGGATCGTCTTGGGTAAGTCACGTGTTGACACTAATATCTTCAAATCCCATTCCACCAGGGCATGCATCAACGTCGGAGGCAAGGGTCATGGAGGTGCCCATGGACCATGTTCTTGCCACAGTAGGATGGCGTACGAAGCCTCCTTCCAGCGGTTCTACAATACATCTGTTGCCGCTCCTCTACAGTTCGCGGAGGCCGTGCTGAATGCAGGTCAAGAACGTGGAGATGTCCCCGAATAGGGGTTTTTTCTTTTGTTGTTAACAAATGTTGCTCTTGTCTTTCAGTATAAGCAGTCTGGAAAGTTGATTACTCCTATCCATCCTCTTAAGTGATGTGTGACAGCATGGACGTGGTCCAGGGCGTGGAATCACAGAGCTTTGAAGTCTTCACGAAGTCACTCACGTGACTCCGAAATGAAATAGTAAGATTGAACGAGAACTTACCAGTTCGAAGGTTGATCTTTACTTCATGAGGAGTTGCGGTGAGGGATTTTGTGCCCTCCGCTCCCAACCCTCGATCATACTCAACTGGTAATTAGAGTCTCTTCAATCTTACTATGCCAAGTCATTTCTGTTGTTGTTTCTGTGATTCCACACCGCTACTTTGAAGAATGTCGCGCATGCGTGCCGGCGGGCTCTTCACGAAATCCCTCACCGCAACTCCTCATGAAATAAAGATCAACCTTCGAACTGGTAAGTTCTCGTTCAATCTTACTATTCTGTGGTACATCTGCAGACATTTAGAGAATCACTGGAGACATAATGAATTTACTCAATCTTCTCAGAAAGTAGAGGCATCGGTGTACTTTCCTGGCAGTCAGATCATTGTGTTTTGTCCACAATAGATCTTTGATAATATTATTGCCAACGAACTTGAAGCTCTTAAATATTTACAGTTCGTCACCATTGATACGGATTGGGGCATTTACTCCATCATGCTTCCTGAGTTGATAAATAACCTCGTTCTTCTTGCTGACAATGTGTTGCAGATCTCACAGTAACCTTGTTGTTTTTCACATCCACAATGACCTCCCCCTTTGATGAAAATACATTGTCCCCAAGGATATGTATACTGGAAACACTTTCACGCTATACACGGATGGTAGGGGAGATTGGATTTAGAAATGGGACATCGCAGTCACAAAACCATTGTTTTGTACAGGATAGAAATGGTCCCTTTGGCCCTTCACTCCATGTTGATCAATTTGCCCATCTACACTGATCCCATTGCCTGCAATAGATCTGTATCTTGCTATGTCTTAATTATTCAAATGTATGTCTAAATGTCTATCAATTGGAGTGAATGCATCCATCTCTACCACCTTGTCTGGGAGTGAATGCCAGATATTAACCACTCACTGTGTAAAAACCCAACCTGCAAATCCCCTTTAAAACTCCTTTCTCTCATCTTAAACCAATGCTCTCTTGCCTTTCATTTTCTCTACTAATCATAATCATTTTAAATAGTCTCTGCCAATTACATCTGGAGGCACAAAATTGTTTTAAACCAAGAAAGATCTGCAATAGACTAGGTCGCCTCTATACAATGGATCCAAAAGGAATGCAAAGAAAAGCAAACACCACCCTATCTTGCTTCAGTGGATCTCACCAAATCATTTGCATCTATGAAAATGATAAGTCTTCCAAAAGATATTGTAGAAGCCTGGATTTCCTAAAACTTCTGTTCTATTTGTTCCTTGCATGTTAAGTTCTGTGTGTTCAGTTCTGGGCACCATGTTATAGAAAAGATGTTGTCAAGCTGGAAAGGGTACAGAGAAGATTTATGAGGATGTTGCCAGGGCTAGAGGGTCTGAGCTATGTGGAGAGGGTTAGTAGCCTGGGACTCTATTCCTTAGAGTGCAGGAGGATAAGAGTGATCTTAATGAGGTGTATTAAATCATGAAAGGAAAAGGTCGGGTAGGTGCACAGTCTCTTGCCCAATGTAGGTGAATCGAGGACCAGAGGACATAGGTTTAAGGTGAAGGGGAAAAGATTTAATAGGAATCTGAGTGGAAACTTTATCACACAAAAGGTGGAGGGTATATGGTACAAGCTGCCAGAGGAGGTAGTTGAGGCAGGGGCTATCCCAACATATACAAAACAGTTAGATAGGTACGTGGATAGGACAGATTTGGAGGGATATAGGGACAAATGCGGGCAGGTGGGAGTAGTGTAGCTGGGACATGTTGGCCGGTGTTTCCACATATTACCACTCCATGACTCTATATATGAGTTACATGACGTGAGGTGGCAGGCAGTAGATTGGACTGTTCGGTGAATCTATGCAACTGTGTTGGTGCCAAAATGTGACAACTCTTATATACTGCCTAGGTAAGATCTGCAACATAATTTTACTGGGTTGTATGCAAAAAAAAGTGTTTCACTGTACCTAGGTACATGTGACAATAAGTATCATTTAATCATTGAATCATTGACGGAATACTGTTTGACAGTTTTTCTTCGGATAGTTTTAACTTGAAGAATGGGATGAAACAGGGCTATGTTCTGATCTATACATTGGTTGGTCTATTTTCTTCAAGCCTCCTGACTTTCATATTTTCTAAAGACATGGTTGAAATGCATCTACGCACATAATCAAATGGAATGCATTTCAATCTGATTAGGCCTCAAAAACTAAGATGATCAGACACTGATAATTGTGCATCAGTTGGCTCAGTGAAAGATTAACTTCAGTGGGTGATTTTTTTTTAAATGTTCCTACCGGTACCATGTTTTGTTTTACTATCTCTGTCAACAGAGGTAGTTGTGCAACAAGTGCATGAAGACAAGACTCTACCGGCAATCAAATTCGACGACACTCCACTGGAAACAGGGCAACAAATGTTATTGTCTTGGGTCCATTGTGACAGATAACATTTCTCAATGCTAAATAAGGGATGTGCTTTGGAAAGGCAGTTACTCACTCTCATTTATTAACAAAAATGGCATGGAAAAATTGGAGCCCAAGGTACTGGACCATTCCATCTGCATTCTTAGTATATTGCTCCATGACAGTGAAAGCAGTCTTAACAGACTCCTACACTTGAAGTATAAATTTGTAAAATAAATCTCACAAAAGGCAGACATTTACAAAACTATAAACTCGTCAGAACAAAGATATCAAGCATTAACTTAAGTAGACTGCTTGTTCAAACATATGCACAGGACAAAATATGTTCACATCCCCAAGGGTGTATTGTGGATAGAAACAGAAAGTAGGTACAGGAGTCGTGCATTCGGCTTTTCGAGTCAGCACCGCCAATCAATATAATCATAGCTGATCATCCAGAATCAGTACCCTTTTCCTGCTTTTTCCCCATATCCTTTGAGTTCGTTAGCCATAAGAGCTATATCTAACTCTCTCTTGAATACATCTTGATACTTATGGAAGCAAGGGATCTGGAAACAAAAACCAAAGCTTAGCTTTAATACATATGAAAGCCTCCTACATTGATTATGAAGAAGTTGGAAATTGCAGCCCGATAGCAGAAGTAAATGTTGATATTACATATGGGTAAATAGGCAACAGCACAAAGATCAGTGTTTTGAGCATGACTGAAGCCAACACCTTCAACAAAGCCAAAGAACAATAGACCACTCTACATCATTAGCAGCGACACTTCCTATTGTGGCAGAGCCAGCAGTCTCCGTCTTTCCGCAATTAACTTACTTAAGGGCCTGTCTCACAAGCATGCGATTGCATGCGTTTAGCGCGACCTACCGCAGTCGCTTGAGCCGTCCGGCCTCGCGGGGTCGGTCCCACTTCGATCGCCAGAGCCGCGTGGAGTTGTGCGGAGCTGGTCCCGACATCGCGCGGAGCTCTGAAAAACCGACACTGTTCAAAAATCTCGTGCGGCAAAATCCTGTCGGCCGCATCGAGAACGTGAGTAACGTCTTGATGTCATACGTCTACCGCGTGGCATTGCGCGATGACGTCACTGCACGACGCCGTGTGACGCGCATTTTTAGTCGGCCCGCCTTTACCACGACACATAAAAAATGCGCGCGTTTTGAAAAGAATCACCACTTAACGCGTTTCTTGCAACGGAGTTCTTCCCAGCTGCATCAATCACCAGAGAACATGAGGAGAACAAAGAGCTCCAGGATCATCAAGAAGAAAGCCATGCAGGATAAGGTGAAGCAGAAGCAGGTTATTATAGAGAACATACAGACCCAGGAAGGTCCAGCCACTGCTTCTGGCCATGCTGCTGTTCCTGACCCTGCTCCTGCTTCAGTTCCTGTCCCATCTCCTGCCCTATCTTCTACCTCAACACCCTCACCGATTTCTACCCCAGTTCCTTCCCCATCTCCTTACTCAGATCCTTCCCCATCTCCTTACTCAACTCCTTCCTCAGCTCCTTCCCCCCGCTCCTTCCCCAGCTCCTGCCCCAGCTCCTGCCCCAGCTCCTGCCCCAGCTCCTGCCTCATCTCCAGCTTCAGCCCCTGCTTCAACTCAAGCCCCAGCTGCTGCTGCAGAATGGGACTTGGATTTGGCTCAGAAGACTGATGCCTCAGCTGCGCCGGCAAGGAGGAAGAAGAAGAGGTTGTTCACAAGGCCTTATAATTTTACCAGGGAACAAGAGGGAGACCTGGTAGAATGGTATCAGGCCCACCGTGAACTGTATGATAAGAGCCATCGTGATTTCAGAAACAGGGATCTGCGCAACGCGATGCATGAAGACAAGGCGAAGGAGTTCCCTGACTGCTCTTGGAAGTACATACTTTGTAGTTTGTCTACATTTCTGTGGTTGTAATTGCACTTCCAATTAAGAGTACAATTTGTTCAACACTGATCTTCATTTATTTTATGTTTACACAGATGACCAACTGTGCCAGTGGTTCAAGAGCCAGAGGACACGGTTTGGGAAACTGTCGAGTGGTCTTGGCAAGTCTGGCTCTGCCAGTAAGCCACTGACTGACAGAGAGCAGTGGAGAGTGGAGAAATGGGGGTTTGTGCGGAACCACATAGCCCGAGTGCAGGGCAAAGAGAGCGGCTGGAAGGTAAATAGTTAAGGAAATTATGGGGCAATTGAACTTTGTTGGAAGGTGAGATAGTCAAATGATAACTTGTGTGGTCACTTTGCTTGCTACATCCTGATGACCTTGCACATTTCTGATACACATTTACTTTCTTCCAGCTCCCCATGGGGATCTCATCGTGCGCCAACCCAAATGAGGGTGAGACGGATCTGCCAGAGGGACCCTCTGGGTCAGGTACTGTTACAAGCAGCAACACGCTAAACGGAAACTGGCCTGCACAACTGTGCCAGATTGCAATGCGCCTGTTGAACGACTTCAGCGAGAGATGTTCGTGGATGTAAGTGCTTTCGGGTGAACCGTCAGCAAATGTCTTATTCACTCCGCCCTACGTGCATATTTCTCCATCGCCTCCCAGACAATACTTACCAGGATTGCACTCTCTTTGTTGTAGATCATGCAACAGGCTAAGACCACTGCCGAGACAATAAGCGGCTTGTTGCAACCAAGGACGTCGAAGGAAAGACGCGCTGAAGCCTACTCAGCCCTACTGAGGGAGGAGATGGTGCAGATCCCTGACTCGCAACGGCACAGCTTCTGTGTGGAGGGCTTGGTCTTGGCAAGGGCGCACAAACTTCTTCTGCCAGTAAATCTTTTAATCAAAGTTTATTGAATTTATAAACGTTTTACATTAATGCTTTTTATGAATTACTCACTACGAATTCCTTGGTGTTACAGTGTCCGATGAGGCCCATGCCATACATGCCGCACCCACAAATGGGGATGATGGCACCACAACATGCTCTCCAGGTACACTTGTGAAAGGTTGTGATTTGTTTTATATGATTGGTTTGGCTCCACATACATATTGATATGCTTATGTGTTTTGTCCACAGGCAATGGTGGGATCCCAACCTGTGGCATACCCGTGGATGGCGGGTCCACCCCACTATATCAGGGCAGCCAGCTCAACACCACATCTTGCGTCACCCGGCATGGATAGGCCCGGAGCAACAGATTTCCAGGCGCAATTTGAGGGTCCCGACCCAAGCGCCAACTGCACCCTGAATCTCTCTGACTATCTGATGGAGGATTGCCCAGTGCAAATGGGCCATAATGAGTGATGCTCTCTCCAACATTCACTATTCTGTTTGCTTGTGTGTTGCACATTTAAGTTTATTTCACATTAAAGTTTTATTGTTTGTTTGCACGAAATAAAGGAATTGATTCTTATAAAGTCATGGGTCTTTGTCTTTATCGGAGATAACCTCACACACAACTTGATTATTAAACTTCAGTGTAACCTTTCCATGTAGTGGGAAAAGCAGTTGTTAATCATGGAGTTGATCTCTCATATGGAAACCACGTCTAATAATGGAATGCATCTCACGTATAAAATCCTCGCTTTATTAGATAAGTGAAACACACACAGGCCTTGAACTGCATTGAATTGCGAAGTGTGTCATGAGACGTCATATAAAGCAGACGGATGCATTTAACCGCTTTTAAAATTATGACATTTCAAAGAAAGTACAATGTGCGATGTGTGAGATATTATTATTATCACAGTATTACTCATTACTCATTTCACATACAAAAAACTTTCATTAACGTACGTAGATCCTCCTTTTATTAGATCAGCTTCTGCAGTGGTGGTCCTCTGTGGTGTGGGATATTTGCTGCTGATCCTCGCCACATATTGTTCTGCCAGGGTACACTGCCTCGCTCGGAGTTGTAGTAAGCTAGTAAGCACAGAGATGGTCCCTCTGCACCTTTGCTCTTTTGTTGCTGGTGTTTCCTTGCAATGCGCCTAGTGCCACCATCGGTGCAGCCTGTCTTGCAGCTCTCCAAGAACCTGGTGTGACTTCTCCTGCCTGTTTGTCCATCGTGTCACCCTCCACCATGGCTGCTGCTGCACCTCTGGTGCGGATCAGGTTGTGGAGGACACATGCTGCGTAGACAATGGTCTGCACATTCTTGGGCTCCTGCTCCATTGTAGTCAGCAGTAATCTGAATCTGCTAGGAAGGATACCAAAAGCATTTTCCACGACCCTCCTAGCCCTGGACAGCCTGTAATTAAAGATCCTTTGCTCCCTAGACATCTGCCTGTGAGGGTATGGCTTCATCATCTATGGCCTGAGTGCGAAGGCATCATCACCAACCAATGCGTAGGTGATGTCAGGATTGTCTTCTCTCGGTAGAGGTACTGGATCAGGAAAGCCTGCTCTCCCTTCTTCCAGTGCTTGCCCAAAGGAGGTCTCTCCCCAGATCCCTCCATCTGCGGCACTGCCAGGTGTGCCCACATACACAACCATGAAGTTGTAGTTTGCATCGACCTCAGCTAACAGCACAATGGATTGGAACTTCTTGTAGTTTAAGTACATAGAACCTCCCCTGGGTGGACACCGGATGGCCACATGCTTCCCGTCAACTGCCCCACATGTGTGCAGGAAGTTCTATCTGGTTTGAAAGCCATGCGCCACTATCCTCCACTCGTCAGGTGTACTAGGGCAGTCAATCATTTCTTCATATGTATTGTTGATGGCATCACAGGTCTCTTGGACGACCTCGCTGATGGTGTGGTGGGCCTCATGGAAATTGTACGAGAGGCTCTTGTAGGAATCCCCTGACGCAAGGTAGCGGAGGGTGATGGCTAGGCGCAAGCCTGGTTCCAGTGACTTCGCATGACAGTGTCTCTTTTCTGCAGAAGAGGTTTGACTCGTGTCTTTAGCTCCTGAAACAGGTCAGGGGGTAACCTGGTGAGATTTCTAAAGGCAGCCTCATCTTTCTGCTGCAGATCAGTCACCATGTTCTCATACTGGCCCAAAGTGGGTCTCATCCGGAACAAAAACCTTACCCACACAGACCTCTTCCTGGGTTTCTTCATAGCCTTCCTTGTTGAACTCCTTGTTGAACTCCTGCCCAGCTGACCTGTCAGCATGAGGGCTGCTGCTAACAGAAGTCTCTCTTGCTGTTGCAGCAATGCAATCTGTATCTGTGTCTGTGTCTCTTCCATGATGATCATGGAATAGCAGCCTGCAGCCCCGTTTATATGATGAAATATGACGTCACGCGCAACCTTCCCGCGGGCTTCGCACGAACTTTGCGTCAACTCGCTCAGGGATCGCCCGACCTCCGCGCGACCTCCGCACGACCCCTGCTTCCAATTTTGTCGGGCTAGTCGCATGCAGTTGCATGCTGGCGAGACAGGCCCTTTAGTCATGAATGGAAATGCAGCACATGATAAGGATAAGGGGGAAGTCTTGTAGGACAGAGATGAGAAAAACATTTTTCACACAGAGTGGTGAATCTCTGGAATACTCTGCCACAGAAGGTAGTTGAGGCCAGTTCATAGGCTATTTTTAAGAGGGAGTTAGATGTGGCCCTTGTGGCTAAGGGGATCAGGGGTATGGAGAGAAGGCAGGTACAGGATACTGAGTTGGATGATCAGCCATAATCATATTGAATGGCGGTGCAGGCTCGAAGAGCAGAATGGCATACTCCTGCACCTATTTTCTATGTTTCTATGTTTCCATGATGTGGTCTCTCCAAAATTATTCAGTGCACATCAATTATCCCAGAGAGAAGGACAGATGTCAGACATATTATTTGGTTCCTCATAGTCATAACAAATAGTATGGATTTGACCTCTTCTTGAGAATCCACAATTCTCTAACTTATTGTTTTCTATTCTGCTTCTCTTCTACATTACTTTAGATTTTCAATCAATCATCACCACTACCTGGGAAAGCAATTGATTTATTTTCTCTCTGTAGCAGATTCAGAGATCATCTTGCAGCATATTATTTAACAGTTTGTGCAGGGGTTGTCTCCCATACAGCTATGACAACCAGAATGAAAAAAAACAATGAAGCATGAGCCTGTTTTGAAAATGTATTCATCAATAAAGGTAGTAAAATATTATACATCTGCATGGAGACACAGATATTAACATTAATATCACCCATATGACCACTCTCATGTGAAGTCACACTTTCAGAATTAAAGGGCGCTCATTCAGAAAGGAGGTGAGGAGGAACTTATTTAGTCTGAGGATAGTTAATATGCAGAACTCATTGCCACGGAGGGCTGAGTAGGCCAAGTTACTGGATATTTTTAAGGCAGAAATAGACAGATTCTTGATTAGAGCGGGCGTCAAGGGTTATGGGGAAAAGGCATGAAAATGGGATTAGGACGGAGGACTTTTAGGGTTAATCCAATGTGTCATCTTGAACAGACTGGGGAGCAGGTCAGAGCTGCAGCCATGAGGAAATGAAGAGCTAACAAGAAAATATTTGCATTGCCAAGAAGCAATTGATTATGGATGAATATCTGAAGCTTGCTTTGGAAAGCAATTTAGATGGTCCAAAGTCAAATGCTAATATAAACTTTCCATTTTTTTCAATTGGTTCAGCTTGAAGAAGCTGGAATGTTAATCAACTATCTGCAGCCAAAGTCTCCAAACTCAACTCTAATCACTGGAGTGGCTATGAGATAAACCTGCACAAACTCTCAGGCATGTGTTGTATACATTTTGTAAAGCCCTGACCTCTGATAGCTTTTGTTTCTGGAATCAAACAAATATAGGTGGGAATGATATTTAACAATCTCTCATCATGATCTCAAAAATTGTTTCATAATTAAACCAGGCATTTCAACAAGCATTTCCTCCACGAACTGCACATTTTCCATATTAAAGGGAATCAAGGGAGGGATCTTCCCTTAATCAGTAATGTTAAAGGCACCACATAAAATGATGCATTGTAAAATCTCATTTGAGAGGCGAATCTACTTCTACAACAGGATCCAGACAGAAAGATAAGGTCATATTGTGTTGAGGTGTAATTGTTAAAAACATTTCTGTATTTGCCTGGCTATTATATAGAATATTATGAAGAAACTCCGCACCAAGAGTTCTGGACATGTGGTGTGTGATTCCTTTGGGAGAAAGATGATGATGATAATGCTGAGGCTTTATAAGGCGCTGGTCAGACCGCATTTGGAGTATTGTGAGCAGTTCTGGCCCCCATACGCTTGTTCTGGAGAGGGTATGACTTCACTGGTCCTGTACTAGCAGGAGTTAAGGATGAGGGGCTGTGCTGGTCATTTGACTTGTTTTGTACGTCAATTCTAACCTTTAAAGCGATATGCTGGAGTTTGACTAAGATTATAGTATATGAGTCGGAAGAAGGTTGGATGTATACTTTTCGTCAGCAATAAAGAATCTATTAATCAAAAGACTGTGCTATGAAGATTCAACTGTGAAGAAGATCTGAATGTCTACAACAGAAAGCTCACATGCGTATAATGACATTCTCCTTAATCGTGTAGTCCAATTAATGGCTAGAGGGAGTAATCTCTTGAATGAAATAAAAATCTGCTGCTACATTAAGTCAAAGTGTACCTCTGCTGGGGGATGAAACCTAGTCCCACAGAGTGGGACAGTATGTTTGGCTAAGATCTTGAAAGAGGTTTTGGCTAGAAGAACGGTTCCAGCCGAGGAACTGAAGACAATAGATCTCGGCCAGAGATGGTCTAGAGGTTTATTGACAGTGGCACAACTTATCTGAAGATCTGAAGACATTATCAAGAAATTGTGAGTAAAATCAACTATTATTTCTTTGAATTTTGAAGCTACAAAGCTTTAATTTAAATCGGCTTCTATAAGAAGAGCCGGAAAAATGTAAGCTAGCCACTAGCTTGGAAGGTAGCCAAAAAAAAAAGTTTTTCCAATTTGCCTGGAGAAATCCAGACGTCCGACCTTGGAAATTGTTCTGAAGTCTTGATAACACGCATTCCTTCTGAACTAACGTCATCCTTAAGCCCATGGATGTCTGAGAGATGTTGTCTACAATATCAGTTTGTTATTGTTCCTGTGAAAGATGTTTACATAAAGCTGGAGCAGAATTCAGAGAAGAATTTGTTTGTTCAATTTAAGGACTTGGCAATCTGCTAAAACCTGCTTAAAATAATGGAGCCAGAAGATGAAGAAAGAGCCATGTCAGAGGAACCACACGATGGCAAAGTCAAGCTCAGTCAAGGACAAGCTGCCTACCTGAAAGAAACCAAGAAGAAGAGAAACAAATTATGGATAGTAGACAAAAATCCTGGAGAAACTCAGCAGGTGAGGCAGCATCTATAGAGCGAAAGAAATAGGCAACGTTTTGGGTCTAAACCCTTCATCAGACTGATGTGAGGTGGTGGGGGGGGGGGGGGGGGGGGGGGGAGAGGGAAGAAGAAAGGAAGCTTTCCAATTTCCAGGACTTCTCCAATTTCAGGTAGTCCTGCTTTCTCCTGCCCTTCCCAGCTGTCCCTCTGCCCACTGTCTCCGCCTCTTCCTTTCTTCTTCCCGCCTCTCCCACCTTCACATCAGTCTGAAGAAGGGTTTTGACCTGAAACGTTGCCTATTTCCTTCGATCCATAGATGCTGCCTCACCTGCTGAGTTTCTCCAGCATTTTTGTCTACCTTCGATTTTCCAGCATCTGCAGTTCCTCCTTAAACAAATTATGGAAACAAGTTACCAGATTAATTGAAAAACAGAAGAAACTAATGGAATCAGTACAGTATGCGATCAAAGTGAAATGTAATATGAGCCAACTATGGAACCTCTGCCAAGAGTTTGGAAAGATACAAAATGTGCTGCTGTGTTCACAGCCATCTTGGGAAGAATGTGTAAGACACACCTAGTGGTGGGAAGATAGGGTGAAGATATTCAATGGTTTCATGGATAAGGCAGAGGAGTGGTTATCTGTAATTATACCACAACTTATGTGCTTAACAGCTGTAGGTGCGATGCAACAAGGTGCTAGAATGGACAATGAGACTACACCACAATATAATATCTCAAAAGTATCTACACAAAGATCAGGACATAAATCTGATTCTATAGCCAGTTCAGTATCGAGGGTTTCTGCTCGATTGGGAGTTGAAGCTAATCTAGCTGCTCTCTCAATAGAAGTGGATGCCTTGAAGAAGAAACATGAGATTGAGCGACAAGAAGAACTGATAAAAAGAGAGAAGTTGCAACAAGAAAAAGAGATGAGATGAGAAAAAGAAGAGATGAGACAACAAGAAGAAGAGATGAGATGACAAGAAGAACAGATGAGTTGACAGAAAGAACAACTGGAACTAGACACAAAGATGGCAGTGGCCAAATCAAAAAAGGAAAGAAAGGGTCCAAGATGCAGATCTAGATCATCAAAGACGATGAGCTCTGGAACAAGATGAGAAACTGCTCCTAGTGAGCCAGCAGTTGCATCAATTCCACAATCGAGGTCCACCAGATTTCATGGCTTTGGAAACCCATTGGAACAGAGTAAAATGGGTAAAACTCCATCTCAGCTAATGAGTGCTAGATTGAAACTAACTACTAATGGAGCATCTGTAGATGCTCGGGACAAACCAATAGTGGACCACGCTTTTCCAAGACCTGGTGCACAGTCTTGAGCAAGTCAGTTTGAGCCAAGGCCTGTCTATCATTCATTGGAGCAAACCCAAGGTTATCAGGATGGATTATTGGCATTGGTGTATAGGCAATCTGAATTCAACCAGATCATAGCTCAAAAAAATACCTCTCTCATTGTACCACCAGCAGAAATTCCTACATATGATGGAGATCCTTTATGGTATGAAGCTTTCATAAGGGCATTAGAAGAAGTATTATAAACAAAAATTATGGATGAAAAGGAGCGCTTACGATTTCTGGTGAAGTACACGTGGAAGTGTTCTGATACTTGTACAAAGTTGTGAAAATAAGCCTGACTGCCAAGGCTATAAAAGGACAAGAAGATTACTTAAAGAATGTTATAGTAATGTATAGAGGATTGCAAACGCATACATGGAGAAGTCCCATGCTTGGAAATAAATCAAGCCAGAAGGTGAAGGGAGGCATTGAGTAATAATGCTATATTTCTTAGAGGGTGCTGCCGCTCGATGAAAAATCTCGGCCACATGAAGGAAATGAATCTTGCAAGTAATACTCGAATCTTCATTAGCAAGTTGCCCAGAAGACTGAGAGAAAGGTGGAGAGATAGAGCAAGCGAAATATTGGATGAGAGGAACCAAGTAGCCAGGATACCAGACCTGGTGGATATCTTGGGCAAGGAAGTACGGTACATGTTAGAACCACATCATGGGACTATTGCAGATCATAAACTAATTGCAACTAACAAAGGTTCAACCTTTACCAAAACTGAAGAAATATCAGAACCTATGTGAAGTAGTTTTGCTACCACAACCATATCTGTGAAAATGACAGATGGAATGAAAGGATTTGTATCTACTAGCAAGAAAATAGTATTTTACTTCGGGGTCACGTGAGTGACTTCGTGAAGACCCCGCCAGGCACGCATGCGCGATATATCGTCGACCGCATGTGAGCGACAGGCAGGGAGGAGCATTGCTCCTCTACTGCAGGGACCTGCAGGTAAGGAAAACACTAACCTGCAGTCTTTTTCTTTCAGGTGACTCTGTTCACAGAATCACCAGGCCGCCTCGAATTGACTGCCGTGGCAGTCAGCGGCGGCACCAACAGTCTGGAGTCGGATTTTAACACCCTTTGCTGATTTGTAACAAGATACAATTTAATCTGTGCAGTCATTAATATTCTGCCCTTGCATCCAGCTGTGAATCTGTGCAATGATTATCACTGATGTCCAATGCATTTACAGCTAAACCTGCACCTCATGCCAGAATCTTTTCAATTTGGGAATCTTTTTCATTTCCAGGAAAGATTCTGATCTGCTCTTATGCTTCCTTCTCTTTTGGGTCAGTAGCCAGCTAGATGTCCTAATCATGCACTGGATATAATCTGGCAGGTCAGTGTAAATGTTTGAATCTGATTTATGTTAGTCAACGATATGAGCTGCAAGTTAGAATTTCATAGTGCCGGTGCATATGACAATTAAACGCTCTTGACTCTCTCAATTCAATTCACTGCATGCTCAATGTTGATGGTTTTATACATTATTTCAAACAAATTGGTAGCTCACTCTGGGAAATAAACCAAATAGACTAATTAATAAAGGGATACTCAATATTCAAGGGCATAAGATTCCCCTTGCCATTTCTTTTCCACTTAAAACACATTTTGGCACATTATCTGCAATTGATGGCACTGTTCAAGTCCTATTATCTTTTGGAAATTATTCGTATATGTAATCTGAAGAACCATATTCTTAATAGTAAAATATATTTTAAGCTGCAACTGGAACAGGGTTGGATATTTAAATGTTAATTGGCTATTAAATATAGTTCACTTTAGATAATTTTTAACTACAATCACAGGAAATCCTAATCTGGAACATTTAGAGTAGTAATTTCAAGTCAGACGTGGGTGCGTTTGTCATAAACTATTAAAAAGTAATTTTCTACTTAATGATGGCAAGGTCATATCCAGAAGCACTTCCCACATGCAGGTCATTCCCACAATTAAATTGGAGGGTGCTATCAAAATTATAGTGAGGAAAGCAAAAGTGGTAGAAGGATAAGGGCCATACCAGTTAAGCTACTTTTGGGGAAAATAGTCACAAAGTGTGACGCCGAAATTCCGCCGGCCCGCCTCCTGCCCAGCTGATTGGTAGGTATGACGCAAATGACGTCACGTGCGAACTTAGCGCGTTCTTAGCGCGAGCTCCGAGTGAACGCTTCCGTTTGGTCGTGCCAAACGCATGCAAGCACATGCAAGTGGGACAGGCCCTTTACCTTTCAAACAATAAAGTGCTAGTCTGCTGAATAATCATCGTATGTCAGAGCAACGCACCCAAAATTTGAAACGCAAGTTTGGCGAGAATACTAAATTTCATGAAGTAAGAATCTCTTTGAAGAATAATTTCAACATGGATGATTGCTTAAAATCCATTTCTACTTCAACCAGAAGAACATCTGACATCCCTTTGCAATAAGGGAGGATTCACACTTTCCAAGTGGTTCAGCGACAATTGTGAAAGTCTTCCACTAGATGAGAGAGCCAAATAAACCATAGAGTTGGATTTGGGCAGAGACGATATGCCTTTGTTGGGATCACGGAGACATGGCTCCAGGATGACCAAGGCTGGGAGCTGAACATCCAGGGATATTCAATATTCAGGAGGGATAGACGAAAAGGAAAAGGAGGTGGGGTAGCGTTGCTGGTGAGAGAGGAGATTAATGCAATAGAAAGGAAGGACATTAGCGTGGAGGATGTGGAATCGATATGGGTAGAGCTGCGAAACTCTAAGGGGCAGAAAACGCTAGTGGGAGTGGTGTACAGGCCACCTAACAGTAGTATTGGAGTTGGGGATGGCATCAAACAGGAAATTAGAAATGCGTGCAACAAGGGTAACACGGTTATAATGGGTGACTTCAATCTGCATGTAGATTGGGTGAATCAAATTGGCAGGGGTGCTGAGGAAGTGGATTTCCTGGAATGTATGCGGGATAGTTTTCTCAACCAACATGTGGAGGAACCAACGAGAGAGCAGGCTATTCTAGACTGGGTATTGAGTAATGAGGAAGGGTTAGTTAGCAGTCTTGTTGTGCGTGGCCCCTTGGGCAAGAGTGACCATAATATGGTTGAGTTCTTCATTAGGATGGAGAGTGACAAAATTAAGTCAGAAACAAGGGTTCTGAACTTGAACAAAGGTAACTTTGAAGGTATGAGATGTGAATTGGCCAAGATAGAGTGGCAGGTGATTTTTAAAGGGTTGACAGTGGATGTGCAATGGAAGGTATTTAAAGACTGCATGGATGAAGTACAAAAGTTGTTCATACCAGTTTGGCAAAAGAATAAATCGGGGAAGGTGGTGCATCCATGGATAACAAGGGAAATCAGGGATAGTATAAAAACAAAAGATGAGGCATACAAATTTGCCAGAAAAAGCAGCCTACCGGAGGACTGGGAGAAATTCAGAATCCAGCAGAGGAGGACAAAGGGCTTAATTAGGAAAGGGAAAATAGATTATGAAAGGAAACTGGCAGGGAACATAAAAACTGACTGCAAAAGTTTTTATAGATATGTGAAGAGAAAGAGACTAGTTAAAACAAATGTTGGTCCCTTGCAGTCAGAAACAGGTGAATTGATCATGGGGAACAAGGACATGGCAGACCAATTGAATAACTACTTTGGTTCTGTCTTCACTAAGGAAGACATAAATAATCTGCCGGAAATAGCAGTGGAACGGGGGTCAAATAAGATGGAGGAACTGAGTGAAATCCAGGTTAGCCGGGAGGTGGTGTTGGGTAAATTGAATGGATTGAAGGCCGATAAATCCCCAGGGCCAGATAGTCTGCATCCCAGAGTACTCAAGGAGGTAGCCACAGAAATAGTGGATGCATTAGTGATAATTTTTCAAAATTCCTTAGATTCTGGAGTAGTTCCTGAGGATTGGAGGGTAGCTAATGTAACCCCACTTTTTAAAAAAGGAGGGAGAGAGAAAGCGGGGAATTACAGACCAGTTAGTCTAACATCGGTAGTGGGGAAACTGCTAGAGTCAGTTATTAAAGATGGGATAGCAGCGCATTTGGAAAGTGGTGAAATAATTGGACAAAGTCAGCATGGATTTACGAAAGGTAAATCATGTCTGACAAATCTGATAGAATTTTTTGAGGATGTAACTAGTAGAGTGGATAAGGGAGAACCAGTGGATGTGTTATATCTAGACTTTCAGAAGGCTTTCGACAAGGTCCCGCATAAGAGATTAGCATACAAACTTAAAGCACACGGTATTGGGGGTTCAGTATTGATGTGGATAGAGAACTGGCTAGCAGACAGGAGGCAAAGGGTAGGAGTAAACGGGTCCTTTTCAGAATGGCAGGCAGTGACTAGTGGGGTGCCGCAAGGCTCAGTGCTGGGACCCCAGCTATTTACAATATATATTAATGATTTGGACAAGGGAATTCAATGCAACATCTCCAAATTTGCAGATGATACCAAGCTGGGGGGTATAGTTAGGTGTGAGGAGGATGCTTGGAGGCTGCAGGGTGATTTGGATAGGCTGAGTGAATGGGCAGATGTATGGCAGATGCAGTATAATGTGGATAAATGTGAGGTTATCCACTTTGGTGGCAAAAACATGAGGGTAGACTATTATCTGAATGGTGGCAGATTAGGAAAGGGGGAGATGCAACGAGACCTGGGTGTCATGGACACCAGTCATTGAAGTAGGCAAAGTGTTAGAAGAAGGGTCTCGACCTGAAACGTCGCCTATCTCCTTCACTCCTTAGATGCTGCTGCACCCGCTGAGTTTCTCCAGCTTTTTGTGTGACCATTGAAAGTAGGCATGCAGGTGCAGCAGGCAGTGAAGAAAGCAAATGGTATGTTAGCATTCATAGCGAAAGGATTTGAGTATAGGAGCAGGGAGGTTCTACTGCAGTTGTACAGGGTTTTGGTGAGGCCACACCTGGAGTATTGCGTACAGTTTTGGTCTCCAAATCTGAGGAAAGACATCCTTGCCATAGAGGGGGTACAGAGAAGATTCACCAGACTGATTCCTGGGATGTCAGGACTTTCATATGAGGAAAGATTGGATAGACTCGGCTTGTACTCGCTGGAATTTAGAAGATTGAGGGGGGATCTTATAGAAACTTACAAAATTCTTAAGGGGTTGGACAAGCTAGATGCTGGAAGATTGTTCCCGATGTTGGGGGAGTCCAGAACAAGGGGTCACAGTCTAAGGATAAGGGGGAATTCCTTTAGGACCGAAATGAGGAAAACATTCTTTACACAGAGAGTCGTGAGTCTCTGGAATTCTCTGCCACAGAAGGTAGTTGAGGCCAGTTCATTGGCTATATTTAAGAGGGCGTTAGATGTGGCACTTGTGGCTAAAGGGATCAGGGGGTATGGAGAGAAGGCAGGTACGGGATACTGAGTTGGATGATCAGCCATGATCACATTGAATGGCGGTGCAGGCTCGAAGGGCCGAATGGCCTACTCCTGCACCTATTTTCTATGTTTCTATGTTTCTATGCCAATGGAAAGAGCATTGGGAGTTACTAATATTGCACAATAGAAATATGTTAACACAGAAGAAAATCCTGCGGATGAAGTTTCTAGAGAACTGACGGCAAACTGCTTCTTAAGTGATAAGAGATGGATCATGAACTAAAGTCTCTCTGTAAGCCAGACAGAGAATGGCCAAAGCTTGTGCTAGGATTTTATAAATCTCTGCTAATGATCCGGAAATTAAATCAAACCTAACGGCAAACTTTTTTGCTAAAAATCCTTTTATTCTCTCAAAGGAATTTCACACTTCAACATTGTTGTTACAACACATCCATGAGGGTGGAGGAAGACGTTTCATGATATCAAAACTTTGGACTGTTACGTTTTGGACTATATACTGGGTATCATGCCTGATTTCAAGGGTTTGATGTGCTCGTTATGACTGTAAACTAAAAAAAGGGTTTTAATAAGATCAATAATCAAGTTATGTATGCTTCTCGAAGGCGAAAGTGAAGATGGAAGAGTCGATAAAGAATTCTGATTGTGGATATATAGTGCATGCTATTTTCCTAATTAGTGTGGTGGTTAATATCGCCGTCTGTCAATTGGGAGACTGGTTCTGCTTTTGATATATGTTAAGCATTCATGGCTACTTTTTTGATGTTTATTAATAATTGCCTAGTTGTATACTCGGAACAATTAGGTGCCGGTATGCAGTGGCCATTTTGTTTGTTTTGTGTGTCATTAATTATGGCATGTGTCTTTAAATTTTAGACTGCCCGTTATTATGTGGGTGGGATTTATGACGTACTTTAGGGTGTGTTTGAAGTTAAGTTTCTTGCGCAGCAGCTTGGGTTTTAGTTTAGTTTGCGACTTGCATGAGGAAGGCATACCCTTTGACCATGCAAAGCGTAATGGAGACACGAGGAGTTTTCTAACCTTTAAAGTGATATCCTGGAGTTTGACGAAGATTATAGTGTACGAGTCGGAAAAAGATTGGATGTATAACTTATTGTTTTTCATCAACAATAAACAATCCATTAATCAAAAAACTGTGTTATAAAGATTTTTCTGTGAAGAAGCTCTGAAGGTCTCTGACGGAAAGCTCACATGGTGATTTCAAGGGTTTGATAACAGCATTCTCAATCACATAGTCCAATTAGTGGCTAGAGGGAGTAATCTCTTGAATTATATAAAAATCTGCCGCTACAGGGGTGACCTCATTGGAATTCATGGAATAGACAAAGGCCTGGATAGAGGAAGTTTCCACTGGTGGGAGAGTCTAGGACCAGACGTCATAGCCTTAGAATAAAAAGTTGTACCTTTAGAAAGGAGATGAGGAGGAATTTATTTAGTCAGAGGTTGGTGAAACTGTGAAATTTTATTGCGACAGAAGGCTGTGGAGGCCGTCAATGAGTATTTTTAAGATAGAGATTGACAGATTTTTGATAAGTAAGGGTATCAGGGGTTATGGGCAGAATACAGGAGAATGGGTTTGAGAGGGATAGGTAAATCAGCCATGATTGTATGTTGTAGTAGACTAAATGGGCCAAATGGCCTAATTCTAAAGAAGGGTATTGAATCAAAACATCACCTATTTATTTGCTCCATAGATGCTGCCTCGCCCGCTGAGTTGATCCAGCATTTTTGTTTACCAATGATTTTCCAAGCATCTGCTGTTCTTTCTTAAATAATTCTGTTCCTATCACTAATGAACATTAACATTTCAAGAGGCTCTGGTTAGAAAGTGTGGAAAATGACTAGGGCTGCTGTTAGGTCTTGAAAGTTCCCCCCCCCCCCCCACCCAGGCAGTACAACTCTCATTCAAAAAGCTGGAAACAATTGCATAATGCAAACATATACAGAGTGCACAGAATATTTTGATTTACAGACATTCGTGATAAGATATCACTGTATTTTATATATCACAATTTGGAGTATAAGGAATTAGGGGCATTACACTGATTTGGATTTGATAAGTGATTAATAGACAAAAAGTAAAGAGAAATAAATGGCTCACAAGCTGTGGCTGGTAGCATACTGAGGTAATCTATACTTCAAGAAATGAAGAAAATCAAATCAAATCAAATCAAATCAAGAAATGATACAATCTATATTGGGATTGTAAGTAGTAGAATCTACCATGGTTCAAAAGAGATTTAAGGAAGCTAAATGAGTTGGCAAAATATTGGTAGATTACATTTAAAATTGGAAAGATGTGAGGTTATTCAACTTTGGGCAACATAACAGAGAAGCTTAACAAATCATTTAATTTGTAAGAGATTGGGTATTGTTCATATTCAGATGGATATGGGTGCCCTTGTCACTGAAAGCTAACATACAAATGTGGTATGGTAGGAGAATAAACACATTAGTGGGAGGACTTGTGTAAGAATAAGGATGGTCAATTACCATTTTATGAGCTTTTGATGAGACTGTACCTAGAGTATGGTGCACAGACCACATGTAACATTTTGTGGCGAGGTTACGTAGACCAGTCCTACTTTCTCTATCATTTCGAAGAAAGAGAGATGATTTAATTGAAACTTCAAAGGATCCAAACAACATTGTCACATGTATCAATTGATGTACAGATACCTGCAAATTACCATAAATCCATAAAGAAAAAAAAAGAAAACAAGACACACAACTACATAAAATGTAACATAAAATCCCCACAGCAAATTCCCCACATTCCTCACTGTGATAGAAGGCAAAAAAGTCCAATCTTCTTCCACTTTATTCTCCAATGGTCAGAGTTGATCCATTCGTCAAGGGCATCGAAGCTCCTGCAGCCGGCGATCGAAGCTCCTGCTTCAGGGCAATCGAAACTCCTGTGTCTGGGCAGTCAAAGCTCCTGTGGCGTGGAGTTCCCGAAGTCAGTATCTAATCAGAGACTGCGAGCTCCATGATGTTAAGTCCGCAAGCACTCACGGCTCCTGGCAAAAAGATCACGGGCTCAGCGATGTTAATGTCTGCTGGCGCCCGCGGTGGAGCTCTCAAAATCAGTCTTCAGCAAAGGCTGCCAACTGCTCGATGTTAGGCCGCAGTGAGGATGGAGAAATGATAGGGGAAAAAATTGCATCTCTGTTGAGGTAAGAGATTAGAAAAAGTTTCCCCCTACCCCACCGCCCCACATAAAACAAGCTAAAGAACAATAAAAACATACATTTAACACATCTATCTATTATCTATTATTATTATACTAAAAGTCTCATCTTGACCACTTCCTGTCTATGTTATTAATTCATTTTAGTAAAAAACGCTATCCTATATTGCTAATTATTGGCTATATTACTCACAGTCCTCCTCCGCTGCAGCAGCCGTGAGGACTTTTCCGATCACTGAAAAATAAAAAAGTTATGAAAGTTTAAAAAATCTTGAGATCAGCTGATTGGTCCTCTCACCTGTCAATCATCATGATGAAGGTAACACCCCTTCCGTGAGGCAGGAGTATAAAGCCTTGGATGTCGGACGTGAGTCAGTCACTCTGGAAGATCATGAGTGAGACGCACAACTGTGATTCTAAGATGTGAGTCAACTCAACTATGAGTCTACTGAACTGTGAGTCTACTGAACTGTGAGCCTACAATGTGGTTGCAATAAATGATTTGTTATCCCACAATGTGGTTGCAATAAATGATGATTTGTTAGCCCTGAATGTGCTGGCAATAAATGCTTTGCTAGCCCCCACGTGCTTGCAATGAATGATGATTGGTTAACCATTAATGTGCTTACAATAAATGATTTGATGGCCAGCAATTTGCTTGCAATGAATGATGATTTGTTAACCCTTAATGTGCTTGCAATAAATGATTTGTTAGCCCCCCATGGTGTTTGCGAGGAAGAGATGCTTTGTTAGCCCTTAATGTGCTTGCAATAAATGCTTTGTTTGCCCGACTGTGCTTGCAATGAATGATGATTGGTTAACCCTTAATGTGCTTGCAATAAATGATTAGCTAGCCAGTAATGTGCTTGCAATGAATGATAATCTGTTAACCCTTAATGTGCTTGCAATAAATGATTTGTTAGCCCCCCACAGTGTTTGCGAGGAAGAGATGCTTTGTTAGCCCTTAATGTGCTTGCAATAAATGCTTTGTTTTCCCCACTGTGTTTGGAAGGAATAAATGCTTTGTTAGCCCCCACTGTGTTTGGAAGGAATAAATGCTTTGTTAGCCCCCACTGTGTTTGGAAGGAATATGTGCTGTGTTAGCCCCCACTGTGTTTGGAAGGAATAAACGCTTATTTAGCCCCCACTGTGTTTGAAATAAATAAATTATTTGTTAGCCTCCACTGTGTTTGGAATTAATAAATGCTTTGTTAGCCCCCACTGTGTTTGGAAGGAATAAACACATTGTGAGCCCCCACTGTGTTTGGAGGAAATAAATGATTTATTAACCCCCCCCCCCAACTGTGTTTAGAAGGAAGAAATGCTTTGTTAGCCCCCACTGTTTGGAAGGAATAAATGATTTGTTAGCCCATAATGTGTTTGGAAGGAAGTAATGATTTGTTAGCCCATAATGTGTTTGGAAGGAAGAAATGCTTTGTTAGCCCCCGCTGTGTTTCGAAGGAATAAATTACTTGTTCACCCCCCACGTGTTTAGTCCAAAGGTCCCGATCATTCCATAAGTTCCGCTTAGTGGAGAGGTCACGCTGATTGCAGAAGTGCCGCTCACTGTGGAAGTTGCACTCAGTGCAAAGGCTGTGCTCAGCCATGTGAGTAGATTCAAGAGAGTTTCACTGTCGTATATATGGTGTGTGTGCGACTGTGTGTGTGTGAGAGAGATTGCGTATGTGTGTGAGGTGGAGGGTGTGAGTGAGTGTGCATGAGAGGTGGAGGGTGTGTGAGTGTGAGTGTGTGTGAGTGTGTGTGGTTGCCCCTACAGTCACTGTGCTTGACTTGACTTGACTTGAATTGAAATGGATTGAATTGTTGGCCCTGCACTCACTGTGCTTCACTTGACTTGGCTTGACTTGACTTGAATTGACTTGAATTGAAATGGAATGGGTTGGATTGTTGTCCCTGCACTCACTGTGCTTGACCTGGCTTAACTTGAAATGGAATGGATTGTTGGTCCTGCCCTCACTGTGCCTGACTGGACTTGACTTGAAATTGAATGGATTGGATAGTTGGCCCTGCACTTACTGTGCTTGACTTGACTTGACTTGCCTAGGAATGGATTGGATTGTTGGCCCTACAATCACTGTGCTTGACTTGACTTGTCTTGACTTGGAATGGAATGGAATTGATTGGATTGTTGGCCCTGCACTCACTGTGCTTGACTTGAAATGCAATGGATTTGATTTATGGCCCTGCATTCTGCTTGATCCAAATGTCCTGCACACTCTGGAAGTCCCGCTCACTCTGGAAGTCCCACTCACTCTGGAAGTCCCGCTCACTCTGGAAGTCCTGCTCACGCCCAGCAGCCGTGAGTGAACTTCCAGCCCACCAGCTGTGAGTGAACTGCCAGCCCACCAGCCGTGAGTGAGTGAGTGAAATGCCAGCCCACATTTTGCCTAACTAACTCATTTTGGCTCACAAGGCCCCTATTAGCTCAGAAACCAGTCCCTTTTGCCCCAAATGCTTGTATTATGCAACAAGGAGCATTATGACCCAAAAGGCTCATGCCAGGCCTGGAGAAGTACAGAAAAATGCCTTTCACTGAGATTTCACTGAGATTTTTTTTTAGAATCCCTTCGGCCCATCAGGCCTGTATTAGACAGGATGAGTCCCTTTGGCCCATCAGCAATTCCCCCCACCCTGCAAGTATTAAACCTCACCCCAGTAATTTTCTCCCTCCCTTTTGTTGGCTCCCAGTGAGATCCAGGCCAGGATTGTTCCTTGTTTTTTCTTGTTCATTGCCGTGATCTGCAGAAAAAGATGAAAAATGTCTAAAAATGAAACTCCACCCTCTCCCCCTTCTCTCTCACAGAGGCTCTCACCTGTTTTGTGCAGAATTTTTGGCAGTTTCTGAGTTGCCAGCCTAACAGCCCTGAGGACTGATTTGCCAGCCCACCAGTCCTGAGTGACTGAGCTGCCAGTCCACCAGCCCTGAGTGATTGAGCTGCCAGTCCACCAACTCTGAGTGACTGAGCTGCCAGCCCACGAGCCCTGAGTGATTGGGCTGCCAGTTGTTTGGACTGCCCTGTGCTTGAAATTAAAATGGAAATGGAAATGGAAATGAAATGAAAATGAAATGAGTTGTTTGGCCTGCCCTGTGCTTGAAACTGAAATGGAAATAGAAATGGAAATTGAATGAAAATGAAATGAGTTTGGCCTGCCCTGTGCTTGAAACTGAAATGGAAATAGAAATGGAAATGAAATGAGTTGTTTGGCCTGCCCTGTGCTTGGAACTGAAATGGAAATGGAAATGAAATGAAAATGAAATGAATTGTTTGGTCTGCCCTGTGCTTGAAACTGAAATGGAAATGGAAATAGAAATGACATGAAAATGAAAGAAGTTGTTTTGCCTGCCCTGTGCTTGAAATGGGAAATGGAAATGGAAATGAAATGAAAATGAAATCACTTCTTTGGACTGCCCTGTGCTTGAGATTAAAATGGAAATGGAAATGGAAATGAAATGAGAATGAAATGAGTTGTTTGGCCTGCGCTGTGCTTGAAATCGAAATGGAAATAAAAATGAAATTAAATGAAAATAAAATTAGTTGTTTGGCCTGCCCTGTGCTTGAAATGGAAATACAAATGAAATTAAATAAAATGAGTTGTTTGGCCTGCCTGAAACCACTCATTTCAGCCCACAGGGCCCCTATTAGCAAAGCAACCAGTCCGTTTTGCCCCAAATGCCTGTATTATGCCAGGAGGAACATTTTGGACCAAAAGGCCCGTGGCAGGCCAGGAAAAGTCCAGAAAAAGTGCCTTTCACTGAGATTTCACTCAGACATTTTTGAAAGTGTCATTTTGGCCCATCAGGCCTGTACTAGCCAAGGAGGAGTCCCTTCGGCTCCTCAGTAAGTATTCCCCTGCAAGTATTAAACTTCACCCCAGTATTTTTCTGCCTCCTTTCATTGGCTACCTTTGAGATCCAGGCCAGGATAGACTTTCCTCCTTTGTTGCTGTGAACTGCAGAAAAAGATTTTTTAAAAGTCTGAAATTGATTATCCACCCTCCCCCTCCTCTCTGACAGATGCTTTCACCTGTTTTGGGCAGAAATTCTAGCAGTTTTAGAGCTGCCAGCCCACCAGCCCTGAGTAACTGAGCTGACACCCACCAGGCCCGAGTGACTGAGCTGCCAGCACATCTTGCCTGTGTGACTAAGCTGCTAGCCCACCAGGCCTGAGTTATTGAGCTTTCAGGCCTGAATGACTGAGCTGCCAGTCCACTAGACCTGAGAGACTGAGCTGCCAGCCCACCAGGCCTGAGTGACTGAGCTACCAGGCCTGAGTGACTGAGCTGTCAGCCCACCAATCCATTCAGCCCACATTGTCCATACCAGCCCTCTGGAAACCAGTCCCTTCTGCACACAACACCCATACTAGCACTCCAGAAAGCCCCCCCCCCCCCCCCACTGGCCACCAATCTTGGAATTGGTGGCGAGGTGGAATAATGCATTGGGGTCCCACTTGCAATATTCCCAATGGGTCCCACTTAGTCTAGTACTATTAAAACTCAATAGAAGAACGGTCTGTTGGCTAGGCAGCCATTGCTGTTGTCACCCGGTGCTTTTCTTACCTCTTACTTTGTAACTTCTTACAGGACTTAATCGCCTGTAACCTAGATAATATTTCTCAGGATGAACATTTCCTAGAATATTTCAATTAATGAATCCTTGAGCAATGGAGCAGTCAACGACCCATTCAAAACAAAGATCAATTAATTAGGGAGAGTGATGTAATCTGAGATGGCTAAAGTGTAGTCTGGGATGACTTTAGAGTTTATAGTTTAAAGATAGTGTGACAACAGGCCTTTCGGGCAGATGCAGACCATCCATCATCCGTAAGTTTGTTCTATGTTATCCCACTTTCACATCCTACACACTCGGGATAATTTATAGAAGTCAATGAACCTACAGATCTGCACAACTTTGGAGGGTGGGAGGATATCGGAACAACTGGATAAAAACCCACAGGTCTCAGATTGAACATGTAAATTCTGATCCCGGGTCTCTGACGCTGTGGCGCATCAGCTCTACCACTGTGCAACTGTGCAACAGGATAATTTGAAGGATTAAATGATTTGAAGGAAGAGCAAATTAGGCTTTAATGCTGAGCAATAGAAAGGGGATTATCACCTTGTAGAGATTTTGCTAACCCAAATAGTCAAGGGGAATTGGAAGTACAAGTATGCCAGGAAATTGCAGGTAGCTATAAAACTAACATGGTTCTCATCGTATGGAATTTTATAATAGGACTACCATAGTATCAAGGGCTTAGATGGGGTGGAATCTGTAAACTGTGTTCAGGAAGGTTTCCTCCAGTGATGTGTGAATGGCCAAGCTTGATCTACTTTTTGGGAAATGGGCAGATCAAGTGACTGAAATACCATGGGAAAGCCTTTTGGGACCAGCAAACAAAGCTCTATTAGTTTTTAAATAGTAATAGATAAGGACTGGGCTGGTCCACAGGGTTAATATCTAAATTGGGCAAGACCAACTTTGATAATATTAGAGCGGAACATGTAAAAGTTGATTGGACAAAATTATATCCGTAAAGTGGCATGATTTTAAAAGTATGATAGTGAGAGTTCAAGGCAGGCATGCTCCTGTTAAAGTGAATGGTAAGGCAATTAGGAGTAAGGAACCCTGGATGAAGAGAAGACCGTGACTGGAATAGGGGCCTGTGATTGATAGTGTGCCTCATGGAACAATGCAGAGACCATTGCTGTTTATGGTCTCCATCAACGACATGGATGAGAATGTACAAGGTATGATTAGAAAATTTGCAAATAGCACAAAGTAGGTGAAATTGGAAAAAGGGAAGGTGGTTATCAGGAATTGCACCATCATCTTGATCAGCTGGGCACATGGGCTGAGGCATGAATCAAGGAGTTTGATGCAGATATGTTTGAAGTTTTGAAATTTGGGAAGTTGATCCAGGGTAAAACTTTCACAATGGAAGATAAATGGAGTGTTGTAGAGCAGAAAAGTGGGGTAGGTTTTGATAGTTTCATAAAAATGGAGAATTATATGTTAAAATAAAATTGGGTTGTAAGCTACCCAAGTGGAACATAAGATGATGTTCATCTGGTTTGTGTATGATTTCTCTCTGGTAATGTAGGAGACCTAGGACAGAAAGGTCAGACTGGGAATGGGAAGAGTCGTCAAAATGGATAGCAACAGGAGATCCAGTAGGCCTTGGTGGATTGTTCATCAAAGCACAATTGTTCATCAAAATAGTCATCAAATCTATGCTTGGTCTTGCTGATGTACGGAAGGCTGCATTGGGAACTTTGGATGCAGTAAATGAGTTTCGAGGAGGTGCATGTGAACCTCTGTCTCACTTAGAAGGACTGCTGGGGTCCCTGGATGGAGGTGAGGGACGATGTATGGAGACGGGTGTTATGTCTCCTGCAGTTGCAAGGGAAAGTGCCTGGACAGGGGGTGGTGATGGGAAGACGTGACTGTTGGTGCGAACAAATTAGAGGTGACAGAAATGTCAGAGAATGATTTGATAAATGTAGAGGCTGGTGGGGTGAAAGTTGAGGACCTGGGGAAATTTATCCCTTTTCCATCGTTGGGGGAGGGGGAATGAGAGAAAAACGACAGGACAGAGGAGAAGCAGGTGAGGGAACAATCTATGAAAGCAGGGGGGAAATTACGTTCCGCATCCACAGACCACAGTCTGTCCATATTGGCGGAAATGTGTCATCCTCGATAGCAATCAACATGGGAGCACCTCAAGGCTGCATGCTCATCCCCCTGCTGTACTCACTCTATACTCATGACTGCATCGCCGGACATAGTGCAAACTCCATCATCAAGTTCGCCGATGACACCATTGTTGTAGGACGAATCACTGATGGTGATGAGTATAGAACTGAGATTAACCGATTGACCAAATGGTGCCAGCACAACAACGTGGCTCTCAACACCAGCAAAACCAAGGAACTGATTGTGGACTTTGGAAGGGGTAGGACAGGGATCCACAATCCTGTTTATATCATGGTGGAAAGGGTTAAGAACTTCAAATTCCTGTGCATGCATATTCCTGAAGATCTTTCCTGGTCCTAGCTCACTGATGCAATTATAAAGAAGGCACATCAGCACCTCTACTTCCTGATAAGATAACGGAGAGTCAGTATGTCAAGGAGGACTGTCTCAAACTTCTACAGGTGCACAGTAGAGAGCATACTGACTGGTTGCTTCGTGGCTTGGTTCGGCAACTTGAATGTCCAGGAGCGGAAAAGAATGCAGAAAGTTGTGACCACTGCCCAATCCATCATCGGCTCTGAGCTCCCCACCATCGAACGGATCTATTGCAGTCACTGCCTCAAAAAGGCTGCCAACATCATCAAAGACCCACACCATCTTGGCCACAAACCTATCTCTCCTTTGCCACAGGGAAGAAGGGACAGGAGCTAGAAATCTGGTACATCCAGGTTCAGGAACATCCTCTTCCCCACAGCCACCAGGCTATTAAACACGACATCAAACAAACTGAACAATAATAATAATATATATGGTCTATGGTATATAGACACACTGAACTTTCATCTCCTGTTCTGTATTATGTTCTGTATTATGTTTACATATTCTGTCGTGCTGCAGCAAGCAAGAATTTCATTCTCATATCTGGGACACATGACAATAAAACTCTCTTGACTCTTGACTTGACGTTCACTAAAAGGACAGAACATATCGGATGTCCTCAAATGGAAAAACTTATTTTTAGAGAAGATCTGAAGGAGAAAGGCATTGAGAGTAGGTGATAATATCTGGTGTTCCCAGTATGGCCTTCCCAATATGCACTCAGTTCACCAAGACCTACTGGATCTCATGTTTGCTAACCAATTTAACTCCTCTTCCAACCCCCACACTGACCTTTCTGTCCGAGGCCTCCCCCATTGCAAGTGTGAGGCCACACACAAACTGGCGGAACAGCACATTTTCCACTTGGGTAGCTTACAACCCAATGGTATGAAGATTGAATTCTCCAATCTCAGATAACTATCAAACCGCCTCTCCTTTCTGTCCTCCTCTCTCTCACCTGTGCCCTTCCTGGACTTATTTTTCCCCTCCCCTTTTCACCCCTTGCAGTTACAATCCTTCCCCTAGCTTCATAGAATCATAGAATCATAGAAAATAGGTGCAGGTGTAGGCCATTCGGCCCTTCGAGCCTGCACCGCTATTCAATATGATCATGGCATATCATCCAACTCAGTATCCTGTACCTGCCTTCTCTGCAATACCCCCTGATCACTTTAGCCACAAAGGCCACATCTAGCTTCCTCTTAAATATAGCCAATGAACTGGCCTCAACTACAATCTGTGGCAGAGAATTCCACAGACTCATCACACTCTGTGTGAAAAAAGATCTTCTCATCTTGGTCCTAAAAGACTTCCCCCTTATCCTTAAACTGTGACCCCTTGTTCTGGAGTTCCCCAACATCGGGAACAATCTTCCTGCATCTAGCCTGTCCAACCCCTTAAGAATTTTGGAGAGGTTGCATTCAATTCCCTCATCCAGATCAATAATATATATTGTAAATAGCTGGGGTCCCAGCACTGAGCCTTGGTACCCTACTAGTCACTGCCTGCCATTCTGAAAATGACCCGTTTACTCCTACTCTTTGCTTCCTGTCTGCCAGCCAGTTCTCTATCCACATCAATACTGAACCCCCAATACCGTGTGCTTTAAGTTTGTATGCTATTCACAATTGCAGACTATTCACAATTTGTAACTCTTCAATCCTTTGTCTCATAGCTTCTGCTTTTTTTAAAATCTCTGGGCCTGGCCTTTGTCTAACCATCTGCCTATCAAATTACCCCTCACCTGTATCCATCTATCACTTGCCAGGCAGTGTGCTGCTCTTCCTCTCTTCCAGCTCTTCCAGGTTCCCTTCCCCTACCAATCAGTATGAAGAACTGTCCCAACCCGTAACCACACCAACCAATGTTCTCCAGAAACGTTGCCTGACCTACTGATTTACTCCAGCACTTTGTGTCACTTTCAGTGATCTAAATCTGGATATAACTTCCGAAAACATTCTTCAGCCTTCACTTCAACACCCAAGTTGCTGTCTTCTGCAAATTTGGTAACCACACCAAGTCCATTGAACAATCCCGGTTCCAGGCGTACACTTGCCCAATCTCTATCTCCGTTGCATTAATGACTACATAGGTGCTACCTCCTGCACCCATGCAGAACTCAAGGACTTCATCAACTTCACCACCGATTTTTATCCTGCACTCAAATTTACTTGGACCAACTCCGACACCTCCCTCCATTTTCTTGATCTCAGTCTCCATCACAGGAAATAGACTATTGACTGACATATATTACAAACTCACTGTCTCACACAACTATCTCGACTACACTTTTTCCCACCCTGCTTCCTGCAAAAATTCTATCCCCTACTCCCAATTCTTTCATCTACGCTGCATCTGCGCCCAAGATGATGTGTTCCATACTAGAACATCCAAGATGGCCTCATTCTTTAGGGAACAGGGGTACCCCTCTCCCATCATAGATGAGGCACTCACTCATGTCTCCTCGGTACCTCGCAGCTCCGCACTTGCTCCCCCTTCCCCCAGTTGCAACAGAGACAGAGTTCCCCTAGTCCTTACCTTCCACCCCATCAGCCGTCGCATACAATGCATAATCCTCCAAAATTTCCGCCACCTCCAAGGGGATTCCACCACTAGCCATATTTTCCCATCTCCCATCTCCACCCCTTTCCGCCATCCGCAGACACCGTTCCCTCCGCAACTCCCTGGGCGGTGCCGTTCAATGGCTGTCTCGCCACCAGTCTCTCATCCCTTGCTCTCTTTGATGTTTTTCAGTCTGTAGTCAAATGTTGTTTTAGTGTATCTTTAGTTTTGTATTATGTGGGGGGTGGAGGGTGGGGGAAACTGTATTTTCTCTTTCCTCGACGGAGATGCGACTATCTCCTTATCGTATCTCTGTCTGCACTGTGGCCTAACATTGTGGAGCTGGCGGCCTCTTTCTGGGGATCGACCTTGGGAGCTCCAACCGTGGGAGCCTGCGGATTTAACATCTGAGAGCTGGTATCCCTTTGTCAGGGATCGACCTCGGAAGCTCAAACCATGGGAGCCTGCGGACTTTAACATCGTGGAGCTTGAGATCCCTTTGTCAGGGACCAGCTTCGTGAGCTCCAAGTTGCAGGAGCTTCGACTGCCCTGATCACGGGAGCTTCGATCGCCCCGACGTGGGAGCTTTGATCACCGGCTGCGGGAGCTTCAATCGCGCTGTGGATGGTTTGACTCCCCCGCCCCTGAGAGAAACAGGAGGAAAGAAGATGAGACTTTATTGCCTTTCATCACATTGAGGAATGTGGAGCCATGGTGATGGATTTTATGGTAAATTTTTATGTGGTCGCCTGTTTTGCTGCTTTTTTGGTATGACTGTATAGCAAATCAAATTTCTCGTATGATTTATATACTTGTTTTGTTTTCATACTTCGCTAATAAAATCACTTACAATTACAATTAACTCATCACTTCCCACCCAAACCATCCCTTCCCCAGGTACCTCCCTCTGCAACCGCAGAAGATGCAACACCTGTCGCTATACCTCCTCCCTTGATTCTGTCCAGAGACCCAACAGTCCTTTCAGGTTAGGCAGAGGTTCACTTGCACCTCCTCCAACCTCATCTGCTGTGTCCGTTGTTCAAGATGTGGGCTCTTATACATCGGCGAGACGAATTGCTTCGTGGAACACCTTCGCTCAGCCCGCCTTAACCAACCTGATCTCCCGGTTGCTGGACTCTTTAATTCTCCTTCCCATTGCTACACAGACCTTTTTTGTCCTTGGTCTCCAACATTGTCAGAGTGAGGCTAAATGCAAATTGAAGGAACAGCATCTCATATTTCGCTTGGGCAACTTACAGCCCATAATATTGATTTATCTCACCATACATCCCCGGCATTCCTTCTCTCTCTATCCCTCCTGCACTAGCTTCTCATTCTCACCCTGCAATTGCCTATTTCCTTTATCATTGTTACTTTTTGGCATTTTTCATTCATTGTTCTTTATTACCGCACATTACCATCTATACCTCTCGTTTCCCTTACAACTGACCAGTCTGAAGAAGGGTCTTGGCCCAGAAACGTCACCAATTCCTTCTCGCCAGAGATGCTGCCTGTCCTGCTGAGTTACTCCAGCCTTTTGTGTCTTTCTTCGGTTTAAACCAATCTGCAATTCCTTCTTATACATTTTACTCCAAATTGATAATATAATGCAACAAGAGGGGGTCCCAGAACAGATCCCCGCAGTGCTCCAGTCCAACAGAAAAAAACACACCACCACCCTCTGACTCCTTCCACCAAGCCAAATTTGTATCCAGTTATAGAGATAGGAACTGCAGCTGCTGGAATCTTATATAGAACTCAAAATGCTGGACTACCTCAACGGGTCAGAGAGCATATTTCATCATACCCTTCTTCATGCTCCAATTGTATCAAATTTTCTGGCACACCATCAATCCCATGATCAGCCTACCATGCAGGATCTCGTCAAAGGCCTTGCTGACATTCATGTAGATAACAAATACTGGCCAGCTCTCATCAATTGACTTGATCACCTTTTCAGAAAGCTCAGATAAATTCCTGAGACACTGTTCCCATGCACAAAGCCATGTCAACAATCAGACCTTGCCTTTCCAAATGCAGATACAACCTGACTTTCAGAATATCCTGCAGTAACTTTCCCACCACTGATATTAGGCTCACCAGTCTGTACATCCCTGACAAATCCTTGCAGCCCTTCTTAAATAAATGCACAACATTAGTCTCACTCCGGTATTCTTGTATTTTTCCCATGGTTAAGGAAGATAGCAAAATATCTATCAGGCTCCCAGCAATTTCTTCTCTTGTGTCTCACTACTCCTACAAATTCTCAGGCTTTGGGGATGTATTCATCTTTATGTGCTTCAGAACCACTAGCAACACTTCTTATGTCATGTCAGTATGTTTCAGGATATTACTGTTTACTTCTCTGCAGTCACAAGATTCCATGATCTGATTCATGGGATGTACAGGCGAGAAGCATTAATTTAAGATTGTCCATCTCTCATGGCTCTGCACATAGATTATCATCTAACAAACCTAAACCTAAACCGCACTGATGCTTAAAGGGGAACATTTTTTTTCCCTAGTTAACCTTTTGTTCTTAATATACATGACATAGAATATTTTAGGATTATTTTTTACCTTGTCCACCAAGAATATTTAATATCCCTATTTTGTACTGATTTTGTTATTAAGTGCTTTACATCTGTTATACACCTTATGGGACTTGCTTGTTCCCAGCTGCCTTTACCTGACATATGCCTCCTTTTTTTCCTGACCAGAGTCAAAGTCAAAAGAGTTTATTGTCATGTGTCCCTGACAGGACAATGAAAATCTTTTTTTGCATAGCACAACAGAACATAGAAGGCATTGACTACAATTCTATACATAAATACACCCATGACTTAATAAATTAATAAAGTGCAAATAACAGATGGAGGGATATTAATGTACAGAGTTCCGAGCCAGGTTTAATAGCCTGATGGCTGTGGGGAAGTAGCTATTCCTAAACCGGGTTGTTGCAGTCTTCAGGCTCCTGTACCTTCTACCCGAAGGTAGCAGGGAGATGAGTGTGTGGCTAGGGTGGTGTGGGTCCTTGATGATGCTGCCAGCCTTTTTGAGGCAGCGACTGTGATAAATCCCCTCGATGGAAGAAAGGTCAGAGCCGATGATGGACTGGGCAGTGTTTACTGCTTTTTGTAGTCTTTTCCTCTCCAGGGTGCTCAAGTTGCCGAACCAAGCCATGATGCAACGAGTCAGCAAGCTCTCTACTGTACACCTGTAGAAGTTAGAGAGAGTCCTCCTTGACAGACCAACTCTCCGTAATCTTCTCAGGAAGTAGAGGCGCTGATGAGCTTTCTTAATAATTGCATCTGTGTTCTCGGACCAGGAAAGATCTTCACAGATGTGCATGCCCAGAATATCCATTGTCAACCAGGTTCCCTAATCCTTTCGTCTTTGCCCCTTACTTTGACTTTAACAGAGACATGTTGACTCCAAGCTCTCTACCTAACTTTTAAAAGCTTTCAATTTATCAAATCACCCTAACTAACCAACTAACAGCCTCTCCCAATCAACCACGACAAGTTTTTTGTCTAATGCCATCAAAATTAACCTGCCCCAATTTAGGACGGTCATTCTTGATAATTACTTAAACATTAATAAAATTATAATCAGAAAAGGCTTCCCCACTGACACATCGAGCCTCATTTCCCCAGAGGAGGTCAAGTATTTCCCCTCACTTGTAGGGCCATCTATATACAGTATTCTCAGAATTAGTTCTTGGACAAATAATGTGTTTATGAAATCATCCCATTAACAGTGGTTGGACTATTCATTAGTTGGACAAACGTTCTGAGATGCTTCATCTTATTGTAACCATATTTATCACAGGAAAGTGCCCAGATGAATACCTCCATATAGAGGAATCATTGTTTTCCATAATCTTTGTTTCATTGTCATGTGCTTTGACAGCATAGCACTGAGACTTTGAACAGTGTGCTTCCATAGAGCATAAAATTGGTCAATACTGCAGCAATTGCTAAATCTTTCTCCCCGTGCTTTTTGCACAGGCGTACAAATCACTTTGGTCTTGATCAGCCCATGATTTCATACCTCAGAGCCTGTGAATATTATGGTTTACAGTGACAATGATAATTTGTGCTCTGCTTCCAATATAGTTACCATAGAGCGATAACACTGCCCTTAAAAAGTTCCCAATGTATGTCCTGTCTGCAAGCAGGACAATTAATTGGGAAAACAGGTGTGGAATTTTCAGACCGTTACTCACACAACAAACTACTGGAATCTGTAAGTAGACAAAAATGCTGGAGAAACTCAGCGGGTGAGGCAGCATCTATGGTGCGAAGGAATAGGTGACGTTTCGGTTCGAGATCCTTCTTCAGACAGATGTGGAGGTGGGGGGCAGGAAGAAGAAAGGAAGAGGCGGAGACAGTAGGCTGTGGGAGAGCTGGGAAGGGGAAGGGAAGGAGGGAGAAAGCAAGGACTACCTGAAATTGAAGAAGTCAATGTTCATACCGCTGGGTGTAAACTGCACAAGCGATATATGAGGTGTTGCTCCTCCAATTTGCGGTGGAACTCACTCTGGCCATGAAGGAAGTCCAGGACAGCAAGGTCAGATTCGGAATGGGAGGGGGAGTTGAAGTGCTGGGCCATTGGGAGATCAGGTTGATTAGTGTGAACTGAGTGGAGGTGTTGGGCGAAGCGATCGCCAAGCCTACGCTTGGTCTCACTGATGTAGAGCAGCTGACACCTAGAGCAGCGGATGCAATAGATGAGGTTCGAGGAACTGCAGGTGAACCTCTGCCTCACCTGGAAAGACTGATTGCTCCCTTGGATTGAGTCAAGGGGGGAGGTAAAACGACAAGTGTAGCATTTCCTGCGGTTGCAAGGGAAAGTACCGGGGAGAGGGTGGTTTGGGTGGGAAGGGACGAATTGACCAGGGAGTTACGGAATGAGCGGTCTCTGAGGAAAACCTAAAGGGGAGGAGATGGGAATATGCGGCCAGTGGTGGGATCTCACTGGAGGTGGCAAAAATGTTGGAGGATTATCTGTTCTGGGTGACGGCTGGTAGGGTGGAAGATGAGGACAAGGAGGACTCTGTCCTTGTTACGAGTGGGGGCATGGGGAGTGAGAGCGGAGCTATGGCATATAGAGGAGACTCTGGTGAGAGCCTCATCTATAGTTGAAGAGGGGAACACTCATTCCCTAAAGAATGAGGGCATCTCCAAAGCCCTGATTTGGAACACATCATCCTGGGTGCAGATGCGGCATAGTCGGAGGAATTGGGAGTTGGGGATGGAGTCCTCACAGGAGGCAGGGTGGGAAGAAGTGTAGTCCAGATAGCCATGGGAGTCAGTGGGTTAGTAGTATATCTCAGTCAGTAGTCTGTTGCCTGCAATGGAGATAGTGAGGTCTAGAAACGGTAGGGAGATGTCGGAAATGGTCGAGATGAATTTGAGTGCCGGAAGGAAGTTAGTGGTGAAATGGATGAAGTCAGTGAGTTCTGCATGCGTGCAGGAAGTAGCACCAATGCAGTCGTCGATGTGGCGGATGTAGAGTTCGGGGATAGGGCCACGGTATGCCTCGAACAAGGATTGTTCGACGTACCCTCAAAGAGGCAGGCATAGCTGGGGCCTATGCGCATGCCCATAGCTACACCTTGGATTTGTAGGAAATGGGAGGAGTCAAAGGAAAAGTTGTTGAGGGAAATCTGAAAAATCATTGCAAAGTCAGAGGAATTAGTAATGAAAAAGTGATATATTGAAAGCACTGGAAATATAGTACAAAATTATCAAGTGCTATAAATACGCAATGGGTCAGGCAGCATCTATGGGGAAGCACACTGTTCATGTAGTTATGGGTAGTCGAGTTAGTCGTAGGTAGATTTAGTTAATCGCCTTTGCAATGGTCATTTTCATTGGCTCGTTGGGGAAAATAAAAATAGGCAGGACTTTTCAGAACCAAGGATAACCGACCAGTAATATATACTTGATATTTGTATTAAAAATATATATATGTTCATTGCTTGTTTCATATAACATAAAATGCCTCCAGGTCACAGATGAACAATGCTTGGGTAAAATGTTGTAGTGCATGGGTCTTGTTGGATTAAAATAAAGGTAATATCATAAATACACAGCTGAAATTAAGAATATTTGAAAAGAGCAGAATTTGTGTCCGTTTTACACCGATCTCCTATGTCAGAAAAACATTTAGTGACAATGTTCTCAAGGGTATGGCATCGAGAGAGGTGCAGTCAGGTAGAGGTGCTGTATTTTGGATGAAACATTAATCTGAGTCTGTTCTCAGAAGTATCCAAAAGATTCTCTAGCTCTGTGTCATAAAAGATCAGAGGTTTATCGAAGACGATCGGAGACCCTTTTATGCTGCAGCCTTCATCCGCCTTCCCCGCCGTTGTGATGCTCCACTAAGGTCAGCCATCATCCTCCACCTGTTCCACCGTTGAGGTCTTGGTTGGATTGCTCTTCGTCAGAGTCCTCCCTCTCGAGCTTACCGCCATGGGTGGCCCTGCCAGAGGCATAGCTCCAGACAGGATCGTTCTCAGGATCTCAGGACCACACAAGCTTCTCCACCACGACAAGGTGACAATCCACGGAGAAGTAATTAAAGGGATACATACAGTAAAAATTGGGTTTCTGTCCTATAATAATGCCTGCACTTTAAAAACCGTGGCTGTGAAGTACTTTGGGATATCCTGAAAATGTCATGCAAATGCAAGTTTCCTTTATTCTCCAAGAAACTGTGTAAATGCATCAGCTCTCCCTTTTATCCTTTTGTCCTCTGTCCCTTTTAAATACTTGGATCTTCCTTTCAGGCTTTCTTGCATTAGCTATTTCTGATGCACCCAAAATAACGTGAGATGCTAAGTTCAATGTTCCATGGAGATACTTGAATTGACAGCTCTTTAGGAGCTTTTGTTGTTGACCAGGCTTTGCTGGTCCTCTAAATTAACATCAATAAAATGAAGATTGAATTACAAAAACAAAGGAGAATATTGATAGCAGTCATCTCACATCCACCTGCAAAATCACAGTTATGTTTCCTTTGCCACCAATTTTGTTTCTTTATTGTAATTTTATACAAACAGAGAATACAGTGATATAAAGTTTATTGAAATGCATCAGAATCTCCCGTGTACATTATCATTGTGATGGAATTGACACACGGTCTTTTATATTTCAGAATAAAAATAAAATCTCCTGATATTTTTGTTTATGATGGCAGTATCCTTTAGTGTTTCGATTTCTCCAAAATATTAGAGACAGCATAATTACATCGGGGAACATAAATGGTGTTCTAGTTTGCTCTGGTTGCCTAGTGAAATGATACTTTAGTTCAGCATTGCATTGACAAGTTTGCTAATCCTACTTTAGATATAGTGCAACACAAAGATTGAAGCTTTAGATTAGTTTCACTTTGAATTGATGTTTGTGTATACTTTGCACTGTATCACTAGTGTATTTGCAGCATATCAGTCCGATTCTGGTTAATGGAAATGGGTTGAGCCTTTTGATGAGCTTTAGAAATTGCTTGAGATGTATTCAGTATTGAGAAATTCTTACTGGCCTTTGAAAATATTACTGGTTTTGAAACCTTGGCAATTAAACTAAAATAATCAAGATTGGTTTTATTTGTGCATTTGTTCCTTCTTGCTGAAGAAACTGTTTAAAAATGAGTGAAGTGTTTCCAAAATATTTTGAAATGCTCTCATGATCTGATTTCTGTTTAGCTGAGCCACAGCTTTAATCAACATTGGATTGTTCTGTATGGTCCTTTATCATGGAGACTCAAGCAAATGTTGGAGTCTTGAGCAAAAAAAACCCAAATTGTTTGAGGAACTCAGTGAATCGAGCAGAATCTGTGGTGGGAAATGGGCAGACACTGCTTCGGATCGAGACCTGAGACTTGTTTTATGCTCTGTTCACTGTTGGAATGAACATTCTCAGATGTAGATTCATTTCCAGAGCCATAAGATGAGGCAGCAGAATTTTCAGGTTTGATTTTCAGGTGGATAGGTATATGGACGGGAAGGGAATGGAGGGGCATGGTCTGAGCGCAGGTAGATGGGACTAGGGGAAAATAAATGGTCGGCACGGACTGGAAGGGCCGAGAAGGCCTGTTTCCGTGCTGTAATTGTTAAATGGTTATATGGTTATTTTCTTATTCCATGTTATTTTAATCAAAAGTTTCATAGTATTGCATTAGAACCTGATCAATTATATTACTGCGGCTAACGTAAAGTCTCAATATAAGAGAACAGCTGTAAAATTACTAAAAATGTAAATGCAGAACAAATCATATTAAATACTAACAATAATTTGTAGTGTGGAATTCTTCCAAATATATTTAGAAGCTAATGTAATAAAAAGAACTTGACATTAAAATTGTTATTAAATATAATCTGATTGCAAACAATTAGATGACATAAATCGTGCATAAATCTCCAGTCTCTGGGTGGAGAGTAGCGAAACTTGCAGGAGTCATGAGATGCTGCAGCATAGAGGGGAGAGAGGGAGGTAGAGGAAGAGAGAGGGATAGGGTGAAGGAGGGAGATAGGGAGAAGGAGAGGGAGAGGGAGAGGAAGAAGGAGAGGGGGCGAGGGAGTCATAGTCATCGTCACAGAATGACTCACTTACCCACACCAGCCAACATGTCCCAGCTACGTTGGTTCCCAACTGCCTCCATGTGTCCATATCCCTCCAAACCTGCCCTATTCACAGGGAGAGGGATGGGATGACGGGGAGGGGAAAGGGAGAGGGAGAGGGAGAGGGAGAGGGAGAGGGAGAGGGAGAGGGAAGTCTGGACTGAAGTGATTGTGTTTCTGCAATAGATCATGACCAGCATTATGCAATTCTCTCAGTTTATTCCTTTCCGACCATCTTATATCCAGTTGAATTTGTCCAAGGATAGTTTACTAAAGAATAATAATATTAGGCACCATTAATACAATATCTGTACATGGAAAGCAATATCATTATTGAAAGTAGCAAGGAGCTCTCAGACTATTTCAGCCATTCAGCACTGAAAGTGAATCAATGTGCTGCTGCTGAACAGTGACTTAAATAAATCATGTGCAAAAGGAATCAGCACGAACAAATGACATGAGCAGGTGGGAGCCCACTTTGCCTTCTCTCGACTCCTACAATTCTAGTGCATCGACTGATTGCACCCATTAATCCTCCTCCAGCCACCAGAGCTAAAAAGGGAATTAAAAAGTAAATATGAAACTGGTAGCATAACCTGAAACCACAGAGGCATTTAGTACCAATGCTCAGGAGTCACTGAAGCAGTGCTAACGTCTTGTGACCAGATTGACTAATCTTTTCAACACATTCTAACAGCAATTTCACAGAAAGGCTGCTGCAGGGCCATCAGCATGGCCTATTTGATCCCATCCATCCACCAGGATAGTGCTCTTCCTTTTCTGCTGTTTCCTTTCATTTTACAATTCACAGTGGAGTGGCACAGTGGTAAAGCTAGAAGGGCCACTGTGTCATGGCACCAGAGACTGGGGTTCAATGCTGACCTCAGGTGCTGTGTGTGTGTGGAGTTTATTCGTATGGTGCTGCAGTTTCTTCCCACATCTTAGGTTGGTCAATTTTTTTTAAAAGTGGCTCTGGTTTGTGGTGGGTAGTAAAATCTGGGAATGAGTGGTGAATAAAAATGAGATTAATAAAGGATCTAATGTAAATGGGTGCTTGATGGTCAGCGTAGATTTGGTGGGCCATTTGGCCTATTTGTATATTGTATGACTTTTCTATCGGGCTGGAAAAAACGCCCCGACTTACCTGATGCCACGAGTATCTACGGCTAGCATAACGGGCCACTACGATATATCTACGAACTCCTATGACCTCCTACGGACTCATTACAAACATTCTGTGAGTTTGAATCAAGGGGAAAACTAGGGAGAATTTGTAAATAACTCGTGAAAGTGTGACAGGCCCTTTACTTTGCAGGGCACAGTAGCAAAATTGTGAATTCCTCAACCATCAATCAGGCTTGGTGATTTAGAAATATGCTTACATCTTCTGAAGCTTGGTCTCGACCAAAAACATCATGTGTTCAAGATCTCCAGAGATGCTGCCTGACCTGCTGAGTCACTCCAGTACATTGTGTCCCTTTGTGTATTAACCAGCATCTGCAATTCTTTGATTCTTCTAATCCAACAATGGCAGTTAGGGAATGGATATTTTAATGCATTTTTAAAAATATAGCATTTTTAATTGTGGACTTAAAATTACAGGCTTGTCATAAAATATCATTGGGATCACTGAAGTTTTTCAGGGAAATAATTCTTCCCTCCTTACACAGTCTGGTCTAAGTGTGACATCAGACAACAAAAATGGATTAACTATTAATTGCCCTCAGAAATATCCCCCACAACCGCTCATTAGGGGGTGATTAGGGATGGACAATGTTGACTTAGCCAGAGATCTTCAAATCCTGTGAAGGGATAATAAACCAACTTGTCAAAATATCTTTGTTTCATGCCCTCAAACCAAAGAGTTTGCTTTCGCTGGTACTCCTTGCTTTCATTGGGTCTCCTTGCTTTCAAGTCAGTCAATTCTCTTATTTCCACTTCTTCACTGAATTCAGTTTTCATGGGGATATTTCTGAACACACAAAAATAAAAGATAGGGAAGAATTATTTCCAGATGAAAATAGAAGCCAATTCATTAGTTAACAATGTAAAAGTAATATTACATGTTTGTTTAAATTTTTTGTTTGATGGAATGGGTAATCAAATTTCTAGACGATGCATGTAGAACAGAAAATAAGGGAAAATTCATCTTGGGTTATGAGTCTAATGACCTGGGTGAGTGTTGGCTATTTGTATTTTTCTCCTTCCATTATTTTCAATGGATTGAATATCTAGAGGTAAAAATAATGAGGGGACTGATTTCTACTATGTGTTTGTTGCTTGGAACTAATTATTATTTTTTATGCTGAGTCTTTTGGTGAAATGTCAAGCTTACTTGGTTCAGATAAGTTATCAGGTTCTGAAGAGATGCACCTGAAGCTTTTAAGAGGTGTCGGAAGAGGTTGGCAGAAGATGTTTAGTCCACAAACTTTCAGTACAACTTCAAGGTGCAATTTTTGTTCTCTGACTAATCGTTACGTCCGTGCTGAAGAAGAATGAAAACAAAAACTAGGTAGGGTAGCTCTCAACCAAATAGTTTAATATTAGATTGTGTAAAAATGTCACCAATTCATGAAAAATTTTGTAAGCAGTTAGAAACATATAGATTAATCAAGGATAACCTGCATGGATTTTTTGGAAGACAAATCATATTTGACAAATGCAATAGAATTTCATGAAGAAATGACTGATTAGACATATGAAAGAAATATAATAAGTGTTGTTTATATAGATTTTCTGCAGGAATTCAATAAAGCATCTCACAAGGGACTTGTTACTGAAATTCAGGGAAAGCTTAAAGTAAAGCAGGATAGATAAATAGTTTGTTGACACATAGGAAAAGGAGAGTTTAGGTAGACCGACTTCCATCTTATTGGAAATAACTGATTTATCCTATGAATAACAGCATTCTCAGCACAGCTGGAAATGTTGGACTTTGATACATGAAACACAATCACAAAATGAGCTCATGACACAACGCTTGAAAGCTTAGGCAAATAGTGGTGGGAGCTGTGCTTGATTTCAGAGAGATAGAAATTGAATAGTAGACAAACAAAGGTAGTCCATTTGCAAATTGTATGGAGAAGGATGAGGTGACTTGAGTAAAGAAAATGAGGTACCAGCATTGGGGTGAAATGTACTTCAAATGAGGAATGGGGTTCAAATTAATTGTGAAATTGCAAGTGCAGTCGATAAAACCATCATGTTTGTCAATAGAACATGTGAGATATGATAAATATATACAATATTAGATAGGCCACATTGCACCACAACACACAATTTGGAGTAACAAATTAAGAAAACTCACTGGGGTATCTTTGATCTTTAATCACCTGGTCGTATCATTGACTTTGTGCTTTGTGGAGCACTTCTTGGTCAGGTCTGAAAATGGGTCTTGACCCGATACATCACCCATTCCTTCTCTCCAGAGAAGCTGCATGTCCCGCTGAGTTCCTCAAGCATTTTGTGTCTGTCTAGGTCAGGAGGGGCAGGGCTCAGCAATTGTAAACAGTGAAAGAAGACTCCTTGAAAACACTCATTATGTCAAATGGCATCCAAGGAGAAAGGAAAACATATTGTTGTTTTACATCTATGAGCCTTTGTCTGGACTGGAAACTATCTGAAAAAAACATGGAAGTGTAGAGGGGTTGGACCCCCACAGGTGACTTCTTCAAAACAGACATTTAAGAAAACTGATAATAAGTTAAACAGGGTTCTCCAAGCTGAATGCATGTCATGTTTGATTGTTGATCTACAATATATTTGTATGTAAAAATATAAATGAATCATGTTCCTGCCACTTATGCACACATGTTAGTTGTTATTCAGTAATAAATATCCAGACATGTTATGCTACTTCCTAGAGATTACTATGGATATCACAAGTACTACAAGACTGGAATACAGAGTGCAACCAAACACATTGTAATTGAGACAAGAATATTCTAAACAAATAATAAATATCAGCTCTGAAACACAGCAGTGGTTTGAAGAAACGTTTAAAATCACCTGCTGAACAATGCGGATTAATAGCACTGATGAAGGGACCTAAGAGCTCTGTATTGAGGAGGTGAACCAATAAAAGGTGTGGATGTGCAGTTTACCAAGGAGTACACGTACCTTGGATTTCACCCGGACAGTAAACTCGACTTGTCCTGAAATGCTGAGGCACTATTAGCATTAAGAAAGGTCAGAGCTGGCTATACTTTCTGAGGAGGCTCCGCTCCTTCAACATCTGCAGTAAGATGCTGCAGATGTCCTACCAAGTGATGGTAGCCAGTAGCCATCTTCACTGTCGTGTGCTGGGGCAGCAGGGCGAAGGCCACGGACGCCAACAGGATTAACAAACTCATCCAGAAGGCTGGTTCCATCTTGGGGGCGGAGTTGGATTAATGGGAGGTGGTCTTGGAGAGGAGGATGCTCCTCTAACTGCGGAGCATCTTGGACAAGACAGTTCACTCCCTCCATGACATACTGGTCAACCCGAGGAGTACCTTCAGCAACAGACTGGTTCCACCAAGATGTAGTACAGAACACCACAGAAGATAATTTTTCCCTGTGGCTATCAAACTGTGCAACCCCTTTCTTCTTCTGTCATGGGGTAGACTGACTCCCCCCATCCCCAATCCTTTCCACTTGTCACTTTAATTTCATGTTTAAAGTATCTTGTTGTGTTTTTATGACTGTTGGCAGCCAAATTTCCCTCTTGGGATAAATAAAGTTCCATTGTATCGTATCACAAGTGATAGGAGTAGAATTAGGCCATTCGGCTCATCAAGTTTACTCCACCATCCAATCATGGCTTATCTATCTCTCCCTCCTAAACACATTCTCCTGCCTTCTCCCCATAACCTCTAAACACGCACTGCAGTGAACACAGCATAGAGAAACATAGGGAACAAAATAATTCATGCTTAAGGAGAAATTGAATAAAGTGATGGTTTATACAACTTGCAAAATTGTTTATGGCTTGAATGTGCACAATTATAAAGTAGATGAAGCAAATTGAGGTCACCTTACTATTAATATGTATAAGGTCCTTTATTCCCATATCAAGTCACTACATGGTGTTAAGTCAACATTGAAAACGTTCCCATTGACAAGGGCCAAAATCTTGCAAGGTGTAGACGTTAGCTGTGACAACCAAGATAACTTCCCCATCACCATTACTGCTGAGGAAGGCAATATTTACAGTTTAGAAATGGTTGCAAAGTGGCTACATCAACATAATATGAAACTTATGGAAAGTAAAGCTGCCTTTGTACAAAGAGAAGTAGTCTACATTGAATTAAAGGTGGATGTCATTGGTTTACAACTCATGAGGACAAAATTAAATTGTTTTAAAGGAAGAGACCTAAAGATAGAGCAGAAATAAGATATTTCTTGGGATACATTACAATGTGACTCAAGGTTATTATTGGGCTTTAATAGTAAGATTAAATGAGAACTTACCAGTTTGAAGTTTGATCGTTATTTTATGCAGAGTTACGATGAGCGATTACGTGATGAAGGCCGTCCCTATGCATGCGCGTCAATCTTCAAAGCAGCGGTGTGAAATCACAGAAAAGGTTGTTGAACTAAAATAGTAAGATTAGACTTGACTAGAACTTACAGAAAGATTGTTATGCACCACCTATCTTAGTATCATCTGCATACTTACTTATCCAATGTCTAATAGAAGGTTGATTATCAACAATAAGTTTCCTGCAGGCTTCAACTAACTCTAATTGCTTGCCCCGAGGCAGAGTCACTGACATGTGTACTGAGTTAATTGTGAATCCCAAATAGTCAATTATTGTAGATGGCAACAATTTAGACTTAACTGGATGGATTAAGAACCCCAGTTTTTCTAAAGCGAGTTTTGTAGCTGACACAGATAATTCAGCTAATTCCAAAGACCTCTCAATGACTAAGATGTCGTCCAAATATGCCATGATGATATGATTCTGTGCCCTGAGTACCCCTAGGACTGGTTTTAGCAATTTAGTGAATAGTCTGGGGGCTGAGGTTAATCCATTAGGCAATGCTTTAAACTGCCACAACTGCTCCATCCAGTTAAACTTCAAAAATCTCCTGTGATCTTCATGAATGGCCACTGAATAGTAAGCATCTTTGAGGTCAATGCTTACCATGTAACATCCCTTGGAAATCAGTTGTTTGGCAGTGCAAAAGTTTCCATATTTTGCCCAGTAAATATGTTGGATACAAACTAGTGAGACTCATGACTCAACCTCTCAATTACCCCTTTCTTGAAAGAAGACTCAAGTTCTCCTTGTGCACTCATACACTCCTATTGTGAAAACACAAAAGTGCGGCTAGGTGTATGCCGAGTGGGTGGAGGCGAGTCAGAAATGAACTCAATTTGGAAACCTTGCAGTATAAATGGGTCAGATATTATCCAATGCCATTCATGTAAGAAAAATTTCAATCTCCCCCCAACTTGTAATTGATCCATCGCAGGCTCACTTACCTTAGTGGTGACCGGTGGTATGGTCTCTGCTTCTGCCCCCGAGGTCTGGTAGGGTAGGGCTGTTGGAGGGCGCCACATCTTGAACATGGCTTTGGACCTGCCCTAAAAAAGGCCTCTGTGCCTGTTGCTCGGTACCACGTCCACCATATCCGGCGAACCGTCTGGTATGGAGATGAGGATAGGGGTACAGTCTCCAGAAAGATGATACCTTAGGAAGTGCCTTCATGAGGCCAACAGTTTTTGCCTCCTCATCGAGCTCTTTTATCTGTTTAGACAGGTCTTCTCCAAACACGAGGTTTGGGTGTTGCACATTCCCCGGCTTGCACAGCTCAGCAAATTTAGGGTTTAGAGCAGGACAGATGGCATTTTTCCTGAGGCAATTGATTTCAAAATGTGCATTGCACATTAATGCCATCACGGCCTGCTGATTATCAGAGAGGGGCGCCCCATCCACTGACCTGGCAAAGGCAATGATGCCTGAGGCAAGTAGCCTGAGGATTTTTTGAATTTTTACTTCTTGGGCTGTGACAACCTCTCCAATGTGTCCCCAGATAGATTAGTTTACAACCGGGACACTAAGTGAGGCACAGTTTAGTGGAGTATGATACTTGGCAGTTGTCTCTTCCATCGTTTGGTCTTCGAGTTGAAGGGAAGCCAGATAATTTATGCTCATTGCGAGCTCTTCTTCCAATGGTTCCCCAGTTAGGGCAGGGATAGCAAATCTGAATGCCATAGGTGGTACATCATGCCATGAAGCATGCTGCCCAACTGTGCCTCCGTACTCTGGGTCAGCATAACACTGACCTTGTACACTCCCCTCATCAGAGAGGGATATACTCCAGATATCTTGACACAGGTGCTGCTGCCTCGGGTTCTCTGTAATCCCTGGCCTCCGATAGCTCCATCCTTTGGAGCACATTGTTCTGGAGTAACCTCTCCACTAGGTTCTCCATGTGGGCCAGCCTGCCAATAACTCTGCCCATAGAAGGAGGGGAATTTTCCACCTCCTGGCCCGACTCATCTGAGTCCAGGGCCCTCACAGACTTTCTGGTGGCTTTCCTCCCCCATGGAGTAGCCAAAGCGCTTTCTGGCAGCACCAAGTCTGTAGTCGCTGGCTGCTCTGCCAGCGGACCTGAAGGCGAATTCGGCGGCCGCCTGCTGGCTGCAGTCCCACGGTCTTCTGCAGATGGTTTCGTCGTGGCCCGCCTCTTTACTTTGGACATGGTCTCCCAAATTCCGATGCAGAAAAGGTAAACAAAACACCCGGACCGGGAGCAACGACCTCAGCTAAGTTCTGAACACTTACCTGAGCCTTTAAACTTACCTGCTGGAGGGAGCGACGCGCCCGCCAGTCAGATGTAATGACGAGCATGCATGGGGACGGCCTTCTTCACGTAGTCAGTCACATGACTCTGAAGTAAAATGATATTTGCACACCACCACCTGTAAAATAAAGAAACAAAAATGGAGATAGAATGAGGATAAGCAGTGATCATACAAACAGCTGAAGTATTCTGAATTCACAATGAAATATTGGGAAGCTCATACAGAAGCTCATACAGGATGTCAGGCAAAGGCAGGAAAATGAGGTTGAGAGGGAAAGATAGATCAGCCATTATTGAATGGCAAAGTAGACTTTATGGGCCGAATGGCCTACATCTGCCCCTATAACTTATGAAGCCCTTGTATAATTCTTCAACTTTCTGGTGGGCACCGTTTTTAGTCATGTCGTGGTCGGCAGCCAAGAGAGGATTGGGCATCTTCCATTGTAAATTAAATGATGTGACTAATGGACAGATGGAATACTAACCATCACTTTTGGTGTGAAGTTGCACCAGCTTCAATCGGGCAGATCATTCATTCTAGTCATGGATTATAAACCCTAAGTTGTCATTCTAGGTTTAAGACTGCAGCCTCCGAAAGGCAGAGATTGTGCATGATGAATTTCCAGTCACACCTTCAGAAATTCCTGTCATAGCACAGAAGCCTTTACTCATGCTTTACACTGAGTGCATGCCATCATTGCAATTATGAAAGTTTGTGTGGTTCCTTTTATATGGGCCAGGCAGTTACAAAGGTCTAGAAGATCTAGTTCCAACATGCTCAGCTTGTTAGGGAAGCGGAACCAAATATCTAAACCAACTCCACAGACATGGAGGCAGTTGCCACAACCATTTCAGTGGGTAGATATTTATTATGGTCAGTAAAGCAATTACAGCTTTTTTATCCTTATCAACACTCATTCTGAAAGGATTGAATTTCACATGCCGGATCATGCATAATAGCAGAATATAGAAGGGATTGATTTTTGTACTCATGATACACTTGGAAGAGTTATTATCAAATAGTTGATCTTGATTTGTCTCACATATGTTTGAATGCTTCATGAGCTGAAATGGTATCTAGCATTCATTACTATCCCTGTGAATAATATAGCAGCCAAAAGATCTGTACTCTTTCTGAAGCATTGAAACAGTTTTTCCAAGAGTGCTTAAATCAAACAATGATTCAATGTTCACCAAACTGGTTGTTCAAGTATTTTAAATGCCACTTCAGGATGCACTACCCTCAGAGTTGCTAATGCACTGCCAGTTTCAAATGCATTTGAGTTTCCATCTAGCTTAGTGGAAAAAGTGAGGATACAGTAGTTGGAATAAGACTGCAATCCTCATTTGTATTGTAACAACTCATTGGGAAGAAGCAAAGAAGTGCAATTCAAGCGATAAGTGTTGAGATCAATAAACACACTAAACAGCAAAATATTGTATTAGGGATAAATCTGCAGTACTATAAAGTAATATGACCAAAATGGAATGAAGAAATACATGGCATGATATCTGTTCTGAAAGAGAAGAACCGACTCTTGAAGAGTAGAAAGCAGGGGGAGTATGTTAGTATGCAAATGTGTAATAGTGATCTACTGATGATGTGATCTCAAGACAGGCCTTTTTCCGCATCATAATGGTTACAAAAAATAAGGTTTTTAATTGATTGAATTCTTTTGATTATTACATATTCTCTGCGTGCATTTTATTTACAGGTCTGTTAAATTGCTGCAAGTAAGAATTTCATTGTTTCATTTTCAGTACGTAATAATTGGACACTCCTTAAGGGCCTGTCCCACCAACATGCAACTCTATGCGATTAGCGCGACCTAACGTGGTCGCTTGAGCCGTCCGGCGTCGCGGGGCCGGTCCCACTTCGATCGCCGGTGCCGTGCGGAATTGTGCGGAGTTCGTCCCAAGTTCGTCCCGACACCGCGCGGGCTCCGAAAAACTGACTATGTCCAAAAATTCTGTGCGGCAACGGCTTGTCGGCTCGCAGTCGCCTCGACATTTACACACCGCCCCAACATCGTGCCTCCGTGAACCTATTTGTAAGTGCCTCTGTCACCCTCTATGTGTGTGGCTCCGTGGCCCTGTGTGTGTGTGTGCCTCTGTGCCCTTCTCTGTGTGCCCCTCTCTGTCCTGGCGAACTTACCTTAGACTTCGCTCCAAGTGCGCTTCACTTTGCGCCGCGTTGCGCCACTTACCCGACCTCCGCGCGGCCCCTGCTGCTGATTTAGTTCCGCTTGCCGCATGCAGGCGCATGCTGGTGGGAACGGCCCTGTACAGGGGATCACCCGACCGTCGCGCGGCCCCCGCTTCTAGTTTGATCGCGTTCATCACATAGAGTTGCATGCTGGTGGGACAGGCCCTTTACTCTTGACTCTCTTGATGTTATTAACATGACGTGAGAAGACCTATTAATTCCTTGATTCTCATGCAGATTATTACACATAGCGCTTAAACATATTTTAAGGCTGGATCTCAGTGCGCCATCCAGAACATATGAATGAATTGCCTCGTCGCTAATCTCTTGAATTAATTTAATAAATCCCTCTGGATTTCTACCTCTTAATTCCCCATTAGGATACTTTTTAAAATCTCAATGAAAATGTTTCTCTCCACCACACCAGGTTAGTGACTAATAGTGTATTTCTGCGAAGGCAAAGAGAATTACATATATTCTGCAACAAGTTTTTGGCTTTCTCAGAATAAGGCTGTTCAGATACTTTATCGTCTTTCAAGCAATAAATGAATTCAGCTTAAAGCAGTGACACAAATGGCTTCTGTGATACAAATAACCCATTTAATCTCAATGTGTGCCTGTTACATTTGCACAATAATAGTAATAAATACTATATAATTTGCAATTGTATTGCAAACAATAATAGCAAACCCCATGCTTCAGCACATTATGAAAGACCAAAATTATATCTTGCCCATGGATAATAGATAACGATGACCAGTCAGCCTTGGAGATAGAGACACTTTCATCACTAAATTCAACCAAAATCATGTCAGAGAAAGAAATTAGAGAGATGTGCTGTCATATGTAGATCTTCGAAGAAAGAAGCTAATCTTGATCACTCGGGCACCAGCCGGACTGGAGTCTGAAATAAAACCAGGAATTGGTGCAAATAGATGTCAGCAGCATATGTGAAGAATGAAACAGAATTAGCATTTCAGATTGATGACCTTACATTATTATAGTCTCTCCATAGCCTTATGTTATTCCAGAGCAATTTATCCATGTTTAAAATGAAGTTGTTGTTATATGGAAACAAAAATGCAATCTCTACAAATGATAATTTAATAATAGTCAAATAATTTTTTTTTGTGTAATATTGAATGATGAATAAATGCTGGCCATGACACCCTCCTCCCAGCCACCCACTGTACTTCACAATAATGGCATGGCTTCTTTAATATCCACCGGAGAGAGAAGGCGGCAACTGATATGCGTCACAGAGAAAGTTAGTAAGGTTCCTCTGCAAGGATAACACACAAATTTGTGAATTGTTCCATATTTATTTTGTCAAACGTGAGCCAATGGGATTAGCTTAGATGGCATCTTGGTCAGCATGGACAAATTGGGCCGAAGGGCCCGTTTCTGCGCTGTCTGACTCTATGAATCTAGAAATTTGAAGTTTTCTCAGCATCTGTTTTGTTTTCTTGAACCAACTTAAACGCCTCCCCAAGTGCCTGTATTTTTTACATGTTTTGTAGGACAAAAGTCAGATATAAGGAGCCTTAGTTTTAGAATGGTGTTGTAAATGTTAATCACTGGAGATCCGACCTTTCACCAATATAGGTCTGGTGTCACACTCTCACACTGTTGTTCTGTTCTCACAGTTTGCATATGCACAGATATAAATTCACTCGGGCCAGAATAGAAAGCTGCATTTTTAATTCATTTTCATAATTATGCTCACATGTCTCAATTTAAATGCATGAAAACTTGCAAGCCTTCCAGGCCCACAGATGCAATCAGTTGCAGTCCTGAAGATCTTGTAGTCCTGATCACCTAAACTAGCACTGCAGATAGATATAATTAAGCAGAAGGCATGCCTGCATCTTTATTTTCTTAGAAGTTGAAAAAGATTCAGCATGTCACCAAATATTCTAACAAACTTCAACAGATGTACCATAAAAATAACCCTGACTGGTGGAATTAAGGTCTGGTATGGGAATTCCAATGCATATGAACTCCCACAGCCTCACACAAGAGGCTGCAGAGAGTGGTGAGGCCAGTATATGAGGCCCTTGTTCAAGAAGGTGGAATCTATCAAGGATCTACACCCTATGGACCATGCTTTTTTCTCACTGCTACCATTGGGCAGGAGATACAGACGCATGAAGTCCCACATCACCACTTTCCTACAACTATCAGGTTCTTGACCAAACATGCACAACCCTCACCCTGACTTGGAAAGATAATGCTATGGACCACTTGCAAAATGTATATGTAATTTTTGCATAATTTATATTTTTGTGTGGACCTGAATTGATGTGTCTGTGATGCTGTTGCAAGCAAGAATTTCATTGCACCTCTACTTCACCATTCTTGTGCATATGACAATAAACTCAATGTGGCTTGACTTGCTACATGTGCCATTATGAAGAGTATTGTGCACAAGTCTAGTTGCCACACTGTAGGATAAATGCAGCAGCAAATAGAGAGTGTGCAGAAGAGATTATTCCATCAGGAAGAGAATGGAGGAGGAGATGACAGAAACAAGAAAAGAACTTTATAAGCAAGTTTGGTATTCAAAAAAATGCAAGGAATTATGGGATTTGTCAAAGGTCATTCACCATGAAGAAAAATCGAACGAAGCGCTGGCTGAAGAAACTGTGTATAAATTCTTATCTTTATTCATAATTAATGTGAAAAAATATATTTAATCTGAGGAATGGGGGTGCCATGTGGTCTCATTATAGGAAAATTAATGTTTCCAGACAGGAACACAACGACAGTTTAAGATTAAGGAGTAGGCCATTTAGAGCAGAGATGACGAAAAACTTTTCACTCAGAGAGTTGTGAATCTGTGGAATTCTCTGCCTCAGAAGGCAGTGTAGGCCAATTCTCTGGATGCTTTCAAGAGAGAGTTAGATAGAGCTCTTAAAGATAGCGGTCAAGGGATATGGGGTGAAGGCAAGAATGGGGTACTGATTGTGGATGATCAGCCATGACCACATTGAATGGCGGTGCTGGCTTGAAGGGCCAAATGGCCTACTCCTGTCCCTATTGTCTATTGTCTATAAATGCCTTCTTCACTACATTATCCAACTGTGTTACCTGTTTCAGGAAATGATGGACTTGCACCTCAAGGTCACACTGCATATGAATGGTCCTAACATCTCTGCCATTTATTGTATTTGTCCTACCAGAGTTTGACCTGCCAAGGTGCATTACTTCACATGTGCCTGCATTGTTCCAACTGCCATTCTTCTGCCCAGCTCTCCAGCTGATATATGTCCCAATGTATCTTTAAACAAACTTCTTTGTTATCTACTATTCCCCAAATTTTCATGTTGTCTGAAAGCATACAAATCATACCCTTTACATTCTCATCTGAGCCATCTATATATTTTATGAACAATAAATGTCACACCACTATCACAATCCCCGCGGTACTATACTGGTTACAGGTTTACTGTCCAAAAAACACCCTTCCATCACTACCCTCTGCCCCCTAACACCCAAATACTTTTGGTTCTACTCATCTCAAATCCCTTGCACATTAACATTCTGAACTAGTCCACCATGTTTAATCTTGTCAAAGGTTTACTAACATCCATATATGCAACATCTACTGCTCTGCTTCATCCACCTTCTTGGTTACCTTCTCAGATGATTCAATCAGATTGTGAGACATGATCTCCCCTGCACAAAATCATGCTGACTCCTGATCAGTGAACATGCGAACATTAATCCTGTTCTTCAGAATCTTCTCCATCAATTTCCCTATCGCTTCCGTAAAGTGCCCTGTAGTTTCTAAGCTTACCTCCAAACATTCTTTATGAGCAAGAGGGCAACATTAGCTAACGTCCAGTGTTCTGGTACCCCACCATGGCTAATGAGCCTCAGCATACTTCTCCTTTGTATCCTGTAACTTCCTGGGATAAATCCTGCCTAGGTCAATGCACCAATATTTCTGGCACTTCCTCCTCCTGATACAGACTTGCTTCAGAATATGAGCAAACCCTACCTCTTAGCTCTCCAGCCTGAGTCGTTCCCCTGATGAGTACATTTAGGATCTCACTCACATTTCCTTGCTCCAAACATAGGTTATTCCTCTGGTCTCTGAGGGGCCTGTTCCTTCCTTAGCTTCTTTTTTGGTTCTGATATAAAATGTTTTAGGATTTTCTTCAAGTCTACTTGCCAAGGATATTTCACAGAGCCTTTTAAGCCCCCTAATTTGTTTTATAACTTTTCCCCCTATCAATCACATTACTCATTCGATAAGGTTTTCCTGTTTCTCTTCCTTATTTTTCTTGATCAAACCCTCAATATTCTTTGTTAATCAGGGTTCCCTAAACTTGCTATCTTGACTCTTTTCTCTTAATTTCATACTCTTAAGCCCCTTTCCCACTTGCCCGAGTTACTCACAAATTCTCCTGAGTTTTCCCCTTGATTCAAACTTGGAGATGCCAGCTGTAGGAACTCGGGGCTATTTTTTTTACTCGTGGAGAGTTTTCAACATACTGAAAAAAAGTCCCGACTTACCTGATGCCCCGAGTACCTATAGCTGGCATTACGAGCTGCTACGAAATATTTACAGACTCCTACAGACTCACTACGGACATTCTCCGAGTTTGAATCAAGGGGAAAACTCGGTAGAATTTGTGAGTAACTTGGGAAAGTGGGACAGGGGCTTTACTATCTCACAATTAAAAGCCTCCCATGTATCAGATATTGTTTTACCCTATAACAGCTGCTTGTACTCCACCTTTCCCTGCTCCTGTGTTAAAAATGGCCAAGAACATTTGATGTCACATAAAGACTATTGTCATATGTGTTTATCCTGGCTAAATTGTAGCAGCCATGGCATTAAAATTGAGTAAGGGCTTCTGCAATGCTCGGCCATTTTGGTCAAGTTAAATGTGCCTCTGCATAACTGAGGCAAGCTGCTGAATAGTGCCAGCATGTCTGTGGCCCAGATCGGTGTGGCAGAGAATGAATGGGACATCTGCAAAATTCTTACAATGAGGTGGAAAATGCATAGAACTGACTGAGTCAATGCAAACTGAGTGAACATAGTATATATATTGTTGCAAGATGGTTAATCAGTTAATTGCTGATTGGTTTAAATGTTGAGCCTTAGAGGAACTGTTTGAATCCCAGGGCACATGTTGCACTATTCAGCTGTGTTGGCTTCCTTCTAGAAGCTTCTTCATAAGGTTCATCAGGTTCATTTACTGTCACATACACTAATTGGTGTAGTGAAATTCAAGTTGCCATTGCAGCACATTAATTAGAATACAACATAACATTATAAAAAAATTTAACATAAAACATAAAAACATCCCCCCACAATAGTTCCCATTGTGAGGGAAGGCACAAAGTCCAGCGGGCCTAATGAGGCCTCCGCAGTTGCCGCTATGGTGCCTGATGTTTCAGGCCTTTCTCGCCGGGTGATGATGCCGGCATCAGGAGAACCCTCTCAACGGTTTGGGATACCTGGAAAGGCCACATCCTTACCGGAGACCACGGCTTCCGAAGCCAAGTGGCTGCGCTGGATGGAGCTCCACCACTGGCGATCCCGGCGAGAGATCCCAGGCTGCCGATGTCAAAATCAGTGCTGTCGCACGCGGCTGAGCACTCCAAAGTCCCGCAGCTCCACGATGTTCACCGGCGGACTCAGCACACCAGAGATCCAGCGCAGCGACCCGGGCGAGGCATTGCTTGCTCTGCTCCACGATAGTGCTGCAGCACTGTGCCGCTGCCGAAGCCGTGTTTCTGGCTGGTCCCATCAGGAAACGCCGCTCCAGACCCCGATTGCAGGCCGCAAGGACAGGTTGAAGTTGCTGCTCGGAGGAAAGCTGCCTCTCCAACCAGGCAGGGACTGAGAAATACAATTTCCCTCTCACCCCCCCCCCCACCCCCCCCCCCCCCCCCCCCCCCACGCCCACCCATAAAAAGAAGAGATCTGCAAACAAAACACTTTTTAACAAAAGAAGTGAAAGGACGGACAGCCGCAGGCAGGGCAACCATACCCGACTGGACAGCACCCCCGGTGTTGGACGGCGCCCCCGGTGTTGAATACAATGTATTTAAGATTATATTATTTCACTGGGGAACTGTCAATTATGTACTGTTATTATCAATATGTTGGATTGGTTTATAAAGAGACCACACCAATGTGGTTTGGCCCCACAAGGTTTGGGGACCTATCAAAGGCAGCCCCCACGAGGACCGATGTCAATCTTCTGGACGAGCTCTTGGGACTGCAAATGGCAAGTAAAATGGATGAAAGGGAGCCAGTGGATGTAGTGTATTTAGACTTTCAGAAAGCCTTTGATAAGGTCCCGCACGGGAGACTGGTGACTAAAATTAGAGCACATAGTATTGGGGGTAGGGTGTTAACATGGTAGAAAATTGTTTGGCAGACAGGGAGCAAAGAGTAGGAGCGAACAGGTCCATTTCAGAATGGCAGGCAGTGGAAAGTGGCGTGCCACAAGGCTTGGTGTTCGGGCTGCACCATATATATTCATGATTTGTAAGAGAGAATTAGGAGCAACACTAACAAGTTTGCAGATGGCACAAAGCTGGGTGGCAGTGTGAACTGTGAATAAGATATTAGGAGGCTGTAGGGTGACCTGGACAGGTTGAGTGAGTGGGCAGATGTGTGGCACATGCAGAATAATATAGATAAATGTGGGGTTATCCACTTTGGTGGCAAAAACAAGGGGGCAGATTATTATCGCAATGGGGTTAGGTTAGGTAAGGGGGAGGTACAGTGAGACCTGGGTGTCCTTGTACACCGGTCATTGAAAGTTGGCATGCAGGCAGTGAAGAAAGCTAATGGAATGTTGGCCTTCATAACAAGAGGAGTTTAGGAGTTGAGAGGTTCTTCACTAGTTTTGATACTTTTGCTTTGATACTATCCTCTCTAGAGCAAAGCAAAGCAAAGGACGATGCGTACAAAGTAGCCAAAAAAAGCAGCATACCAGAGGACTGGGAGAAATTCAGAGACCAGCAGAGGAGGACAAAGGGCTTGATTAGGGAAGGAAAAATAGATTATGAAAGAAAACTGGCAGGGAACATAAAAACTGACTGCAAATGTTTTTATAGATATATGAAGAGAAAGAGATTAGTTAAAACAAATGTAGGTCCCTTGCAGTCAGAAACAGGTGAGTTGATCATGGGGAACAAGGATATGGCGGACCAATTGAATAACTACTTTGGTTCCGTCTTCACTAAGGAAGACATAAATAACCTGTCGGAAATAGCAGGGGACCGCGGGTCAAAGGAGGACTTGAGTGAAATCCAGGTTAGACGGGAGGTGGTGTTGGGTAAATTGAATAGATTAAAGGCCGATAAATCCCCAGGGCCAGATAGGCTGCATCTCAGAGTACTTAAGGAAGTAGCTCCGGAAATAGTGGATGCATTAGTGATAATCTTTCAAAACTCTTTAGATTCTGGAGTAGTTCCTGAGGATTGGCGGGTAGCAAAAGTAACCCCTCTTTTTAAGAAGGGGGGGAAAGAGAAAATGGGGATTTACAGACCAGTTAGTCTAACATCGGTAGTGGGGAAACTGCTAGAGTCAGTTATTAAAGATGGGATAGCAGCACATTTGGAAAGTGGTGAAATCATTGGACAAAGTCAGCATGGATTTACGAAAGGTAAATCATGTCTGACGAGTCTTGTGGAATTTTTCGAGGATGTAACTAGTAGCGTGCATAGGGGAGAACCAGTGGATGTGGTGTATCTGGACTTCCAGAAGGCTTTCGACAAGGTCCCACATAAGAGATTAGTATATAAACTTAAAGCATACGTCATTGGGGGTTCAGTATTGATGTGGATAGAGAACTGACTGGCAAACAGGAAGCAAAGAGTAGGAGTAAACGGGTCGTTTTCACAATGGCAGGCAGTGACTAGTGGGGTACCGCAAGGCTCAGTGCTGGGACCCCAGCTATTTACAATATACATTAATGATCTGGATAAGGGAATTGAAGGCAATATCTCCAAGTTTGCGGATGACACTAAGCTGGGGGGCAGTGTTAGCTGTGTGGAGGATGCTAGGAGACTGCAAGGTGACTTGGATAGGCTGGCTGTGTGGGCAAATGTTTGGAAGATGCAGTATAATGTGGATAAATGTGAGGTTATCCACTTTGGTGGCAAAAATAGGAAAACAGACGATTGTATAAATGGAGGCCGCTTAGGAAAAGGGGAGATGCAGCACGACATGGGTGTCATGGTACACCAGTCATTGAAAGTAGGCATGCAGGTGCAGCAGGCAGTGAAGAAAGCGAATGGTATGTTAGCTTTCATAGCAAAAGGATTTGAGTATAGGAGCAGGGAGGTTCTACTTCAGTTGTATAGGGTCTTGGTGAGACCACAGCTGGAGTATTGCGTACAGTTCTGGTCTCCAAATCTGAGGAAGGATATTATTGCCATAGAGGGAGTGCAGAGAAGGTTCACCAGACTGATTCCTGGGATGTCAGGACTGTCTTATGAACAAAGACTGTATAGACTCGGTTTATACTCTCTGGAATTTAGGAGATTGAGAGGGGATCTTATAGAAACTTATAAAATTCTTAAGGGGTTGGACAGGCTAGATGCAGAAAGATTGTTCCCGATGTTGGGGAGGTCCATGACAAGGGGTCACAGCTTAAGGATAAGGGGGAAATCCTTTAGGACCGAGATGAGAAGGACTTTTTTTACACAGAGAGTGGTGGGTCTCTGGAACTCTCTGCCACAGAGGGTAGTTGAGGCCAGTTCATTGGCTATATTAAAGAGGGAGTTAGATGTGGCCCTTGTGGCTAAGGGGATCAGAGGGTATGGAGAGAAGGCAGGTACGTGATACTGAGTTGGATGATCAGCCATGATCATATTGAATGGCGGTGCAGGCTCGAAGGGCCGAATGGCCTACTCCTGCACCTAATTTCTATGTTTCTATATTTCTATGTTTCTGCAGTTGTGTAGGTAAGACCACATCTGGAATATTGCATACTGTTTTGTTCTCCCAATTTGAGGAAGGACATTCTTGTGATTGATGCAGTGCGGCATAGGTTCACGAGATTGATCCCTGGGCTGGCGGGAATGTCATATGAGGAAAGATTGAAAACACTAGTCTTGTATTCACTGGAGTTTAGAAGGATGAGGGGATATTTTAGAAAAATATAAAATTATAAAAGGACTGGACAAGCTAGATGCAGCAAAAATGTTCCCAATGTTGGGGGAGTCCAGAACCATTGGCCACAGTATTAGAATAAAGGGGAGGCCATTTAAGACAGAGGTGAGAAAAAATGTTTTCACCCAGATAGTTGTGAATTTATGGAATTCCCTGCCACAGAGGGCAGTGGAGGCGAAATCACTGGATGGATTTAAGAGAGAGTTAGATAGAACTCTAGGGGCTAGTGGAGTCAAGGGATATGGGGAGAAGGCAGGCACGGGTTATTGATTGGGGACGATCAGCCATGATCACAATGAATGGTGGTGCTGGGTCGAAGGGCCGAATGGCCTCCTCCTGCACCTATTTTCTATGTCTATGTCTATGACTGCATGACCTTTCAGAGTGTCTCAGCTTGCATGAGGCTAGAAGGGCTTGGCCAAGCAGATACAAGGATCAAACCCGTGGTGGTTAGGTATTGTATAGGGATAACACTGTTGTGTTATCCAAAATAAAGTTTATTTGCTCAAATGCTTGATTCAGTATTTTATAGACTGAAACTAGACTGGGGGGAGCTTAGAACAATTTATTTACATTGGGGGCTCGTCCAGGATCTGAATGGATCTGTGATTAAAGGTGTTGAGCTGTTCCCAATCGCGAGTACAGATATCGGCGCCACGGTGTGGTTTTCGCATCGATTTTCAACACTTTGCTAGTCAAAGCAGATCGCGGGCTTGCGAAAGGGTCCAAACAAGATAGTAGAACATAGTCTAGCAAGCATGGGGTGGGGTGTGGGGGGGGGGGGGGGGGGGTGTGATAGTGCTCTTTTGGGTTAGAGGCCCATAAAACAAGGGTGGGGTTGGAGGCCCTGCTGGGGTTGGGTTAGAAGCCCTTTCCTGGGTTAGAAGCTGGTAGCTGCAGCTGCTGCTGGACCAATTTGGGGTTAGGTTAGAAACCTTTGGGTTAGAGGCCCATAAATGTAGGGTTGGGTTAGAGGGCCACAAAACATGGACCAGAGGCCCAGCCCAGAGTTGGATATCCGATAGGCGGGATATTTAAAGGTAAACTGGTTTTAAACGGTGCTAAGCAGCAGAGTACTGTGTCATTGCTGATGGTGCAGATTGGAAATGTGCGCTCCGAAAATCGACATCAACTGCCAGCGTGAAGAGGCTATGTGCTGACACCCGATACTTAGTAGGTAAAAAGGGAAACCCTTTACAAAGGTGTACCTAGGTGGGTTAAAATCCCCGCCTGCGTTAGATATTTGACTCCCTGGTAAAGCGGAGGAAGAAATCTCGAAACATATCAAGAAGGGGGGAGAGAAGGCGAGTGAAGGGGAGAGAAGGGGGGGGGGGATGGGGGGCGAAGGGGGGAGAAGGAGTGGAGACTCTTTTAAGAAACCAGACATCGTTTAATAAAGTTTAGCGGGCATTCTTACCTTTTTTTCTCAACGATTTAACCATAGTGGTTAAAGCATAATTGGTCAAAAGTTTTGTCCCTAAGACATTCTGTGCAAATTTTGATTCAAATTCAATAATATTCAGTATATCATATTGAGGTTCTGGTTAATTCCTAGTGTATATATCTTTCCGCCCAAGTTAACTTGTGTACAAATCCCTTGTAATAACTTGTGAATTGAAAATCTGTAAAGATACCTTTCGGAGGTATATTTAAAAAATTGTGAATTAATTTTGATTGAAGTGTATATATTTCTCTCCAGATTTACCTGGGCATAATAAAGCGTTAAAGTATAGCGAATTAAGATTGCCGGTATTGCATTGCATTAAAGGACCTGTCCCACTGACGCAACTTTACAGCGACTGTCTTCGACCTTCAAGCTCGAAGGCACTCGCCTGGAAAACCTCAAGCTGGATTGACCGTCAGCTATGAAACCTGCAATGTTTGCACTTGTTGCGCTGATACTAGTGCCATGAGCATAACAACTTTAAGTGTTAACTTCTGAAAAGACAATGACGTAATTGGAGCCCATTGCCGAAGCAGTGTGAGAACTATACTGACATCCCAGATTTATGTATATCTAGGCTTAGGAGGGTTTTTGTTAAAGATTCCTCTCATGAATCAGGAAACTAATGGCTGAGACCCGATAGATTGTTGTTCTGAAAACTGCCCTAAATACGAGGACAAAGCACTCCGAGCACTATTAATGGCACTATAACTCAAGTGTTCATCAAAATGCAATGTAGCAAGGAACTCCAATACATCCGATATGCTTGCAGTATGATAAGATATATCTGACTGTAAGCAAAACTTCTCCCATTTCTTAATATGAGACACATATTGTTTCTTAGTGCTATCTCTCCAAGCTGTAGTTATAAAATCCATGGTCCTATTCGACAGTCCAAGGCCTTGGAATGTTCTGGTCAGAACCTGCAGATTAACAAATTAATACGATCATGTAACGGATGACTGTTTCCTGTCACTGGATGCACCAACAAATTACTGCAGTTGGGGACAGTCATGAATGGCCAAGTCATCCTTCTGAGCACCAATGGGAACCATGGCTGTGTAGGCCAGCCTGGACCCTCTGGACCCTGAGGCGGAGTCCAGCTCTATTTTGGTGACACATTGCCTAATCAGGCAGAATGGGGGGAAAAGCATAAAAGCATAAACGTACGTCCCCAATGTAGCGAGAATTCATCCACCGCTACTGCACCTGGATCTGATCCCCATGAAAAGTATTTAGGCAACTGGTGATTTAGCCTGGATGCAAACAGATCAATACCTGGCAAACCATAGCGGCTGACAATCATTTTAAAAACATCAGGATTTAACATCCATTCTATGTTGTCATTGAATTTTCATGACTTGTTGTCTGCCACCACATTATCTCTACCTGGTAGGTAGATAGCTGAGACCCAGATGTTTCTGGAAATACACCCAGTGCCACATGAGGTTAGCCAAATTATCACATGATACTGACCTTATTCCGCCCATGTGATCAATATATGCAACAGCCGTGGTATTATCAATCTGGAGCTGATCATGTAAATTATTCATTGTTGAACAATAAGCTTTTCATCCATAGAATGCACCCAGCAATTCTAAGTAATTTATACCATGCCTGTGCAGGATTAAATCCTCTTGCATGCTCCATCTACCACCACAGCTAGACTTGCTGTCCGTAGCTCCCCATCCCAGAGTACTCACATCTGTTTGTAAAACCACTGAAGGTTGGTGAACCAAAATGTTTTTGGTAGTTTGTACAATATTGATAATCCATCATTGTAAGTCAGCTATGGCTCTGTAAGGATTGCATAGGCTCTGTAAGGCTCTGTAATTGCATAGGTCTATCAAAATGACCTGCATGTTCTTTAAGTGCTTGTTCTCTAGCTCGTCGCAGAATTTGTTAGTGCAGAGGTCCAAACTCCACTTCAGGGACCGCTGCTACCAATTTCCCAATAATACTGGCTACTTCCCGGATGGAGGGGTGTTGTTTTTCAGTGGCTAGTACAGACCTCCCTGATCTCTACAACCTTGGCTGTAGGCAAAGTCACTGACATATCAACTGACTCAATGTCAAACCCCAAATAATATTATTTTTGGGATGGCTCTAACTTGGATTTTGTTGGATGGACCAGAACACCTAACCTTTCAAATAGGTGTCTGGTTGCTGAAACTGATTCCTCAGATGTCTCCTGAGTGTTGCTTAGGATTAAAATATAATTTAGATAAGCCATTACAATGTGATTCTGGGTGTGAAGCAGCACCAGCACTGGTTTCAACAATTTTGTGAACACCCTAGGAGCTGAGGTTAACCCATTGGGTAATGCTTTAAATTGCCACAGTTTTCCCATCCAACTAAATTTCAAGTATCTCCGATACTGATGATCAATTGGTACTGAATAATATGCATCTTTCATATCTATAGTTGCCATATAACAGCCATGTGATAACAGCTGTTTAGCAGTATTGAAGGTGTCCATTTTAAAATGCCTATACTGTTCATAGGAATTTAACTGGGTTAGGTCCAGAATGACTCTACACCCCCATCTTATTTCTGTCTGGGGAATATATTGGACACAAATTGTTGAGGATTGTTTGTTGTCCTCTCAATTACCTCTTTTTGGGACAAAATTGTGATTTCTTCTTTTTACCTGCTGAGTTTCTGGTGCGGAAAAAAAACCATACTCTATTAGGCATATTCTGCACAGGTGGATCAATTCCTGACATAAACTCTATTTGAGAGCCTGACACAGTGTCTAGTAGAAACCGATCAGATGTTATGCAGTACCATTCATCATAAAACAATTGCAACCTACCCCCTGTTCCCAAGAAAACTTATCCTGGACAGAATGAATCACCTGTTCCTCTACAGTTGGCCTCGGAGACCATGTCCTTCTTCCCATATTGTGACTGTACCTAGGATACACAGGTGGGTAATACTGTCATCCCACTGGCCCCATCTGCTTGTGCCTGCCCCAGGATCTGACCCCCTTCACGCTGAAAATGACCTGTGAGATGGCATCCTGGTAGAAGGGATGTATGTCTTCATGAGACCGATTATTTTGGCCTCTTCCTCCAGGTACTTGACTTGTTTGAGGAGGTCCACCCCAAATAAATAATCTGGGGCTTGGATGTTGGTGGACCTACACAAAGCTGCAAATCTTGGGTTCAGCATCTGTTTTGTAGCTATTTTACTTATGCAGTTGACCTCAAAATATGCGTTTCAGTACAGGGCCAGCATATCCTGTTGTATGCCAGACATTGGTGCCCCCCGGACCATTTTTCCAAATGTAGTGTTGCCTGTTGCCACCAATTTGAGGACACACTGAAACCGGATTTCTTGTCCACGCATCATTGCACTCATTTGTGCCCATATAGCAGAGTTCACAGTGGGCACTTTGAGCGACGTACAATTAACAGGTGTTTTATATTTGGTGGCCGTTTCATCCATAATTGTTTCCTGGAGCTGGTGAGAAGCAATGTAATTAACATTAGCCACCAGGTTTTCTTCCATGGCCTCACCAGTCCCTTCCAGGATAGCGAGGTTCCTTGCCTACATCCGGGACACCTGGAGCATGGCTCATGTGCTCTGGAGTGTGCTCACATGCAGTGACACCAGCTTCAGGGTCAGACTCATCCTGCCCTGGCTCTCCCGAGTCTTGCTCAAGGGAGGTCTCTTCCAGTCGTAAATGAGGTGCTGGAGAGGGTGATTCCCATTGATATTGGCAGGCAGTGTAATCCTCACTGCATGGGCTTCTCTGAGAGGCTGCCTGTGGAATCCTAGGGGCATTGGACTTCGATTGAAAAATCTCATGGCTCATTAGTGTTTGGAGCATCCTCTCCATTTGGTCGAGCTGTCCCCATACCTTCTTGTTATCAGGAGGGGAGTCTTCCTCATCATCAGACCTGTCAGATAAAAGGGGCCTGATAGACTTTCTCTTTGCTTTTCTTCATGGTGTAGTCGCCTCAGTGCTCTGAAGCACTGGAGCAGATGGAGGCTGTCAAACTGCCGGTAAAACAGCAGTCAGTATCATAGCCGGCGTTACCACACCCGTTATCTCTCGACCCAATCTGCGAGCTGGAACCGTGGGCCCGCACGTTCCGCTCCTACTCCGAACAGTTTTCTTAACGGTACTCTCCATAACCACTAACTCCCGCTGGCTCCCGAGCCAGACTTACAGAGTTTAAATAGTCGCAGGGAAAGTTTTTAAAACCACTTACCTGCGAGTTTGCTACTTACCACTGGTGGAACTGCGGTCTCCAGCCGGCCAGTGCGCCATGCGTCGGACGTAAAGACGCACATGCACCTGGCGGGGCTTCTTCACGTAGTCACTCATGTGATTCCGAAGTAAAATGGGAGTGTTGTGCTCAGTGGTTACAAATAGGTGTACTTCAACAAGGAGCAAATCCAAGTAATCTCAGATCACCTTGGGTGATCTGCGGATCAGGATAGCAAAAGCTTCTCTCATCAGTGTTCAGTCAATTTATTGGGTTTAAGGACTGTATAAAGTGGAGAGCTTGCATGAAATAATGGGATATCCAATTGGGCAGACATAACCTTTGAAGTCCAAGCAGTATTGAGTTATTTCATGGCAGTCACTATATGACAAATCTTTCAAATTCATCAAGGAAAAGAAGCATCCTTCAGTTAGTTCTTTATACCAAGAACATGATATTATATGTGAATGTATGATACTAAGGAGCTGTTGTAACTCACTAGTGCTTTGAATCTCGCCATTGTTGAGCTAGAATGCTGTATCAGGTTGGATTATTATAGATCATAGCGTAGCCTGGTGCTGATGCGTGTATGTTATTCCGCAAAGATTGTGAATGGTGAGGCTCCAGGGTCCACTCACATTGCAACATCTAAACATTCCGCAAGTTGACATATGGAATGGTTGTCTTTAATAGTCAGGTGTAGTTATATCTGAGGAAAAATGGTTAACTGTTCATGTATTAACAAGGCCAATGGTTGTATAGGGAAGGTAGTTTGTGGCACAACATCCTGAAATTGACCAAAAATGTAATATTGCAGTGCGCTGGAAGAGGGTTAAGGTTTCTATAAATCAAAATGTTGTCAAAAGAAAGAGAATGAGAGAAAAATAAAACAAAAGAGCAGAGTTAGAGAAATGTGCAGGCAATTGCTGAGTTCAAACTTGTTTTCTTCTCTACCAATCAATGGATTTTGTCTATCTCTAAATTCAATTATAAATATAGGCTCTGCAGATCTGGATAGATATTGAGCATTTTTGAAAAAATAATTGACAGAGGTTGTTGTTAAAAATTAATAGAATGAATTGTTCAACCAAGCAAACAAATAAAAACATCCTCCAGCACTTGGTGTTTGGCCTATTAAATCTTCCCCTTCTGACTTTAAATCTATGCCTTCGAGTTCTTGAATTTGCCTACCCTGGGAAAAAGGCAATGCACATTCACCCTATCCATTCCCCTCATGACTTTATACACCACTACAAGGTCACCCCTCAGACTCCTGCACTCCAAGGAATAAAGTCATAGCTTGCCCAATCACACCCTATAGCTGAGACCCTCAAGTCCTGGCAATATCCTTAGTTTAGTTTAGAGATATAGTGTAGAAACAGCCCTTCGGTACCGACCAACGATCACCCATTATCCCAGATTCGCACTCTACAAATTAGAGGCAATTTACAGAAGTCAGTTAACCTACCAACTTGCACGTCTTTGGAATGTGGGAGGAACATGGAGCACTCAGAGAAAACCCATATGATCACAGGGAGAACGTACAAACTCTGTACGGACACCACCACCCGTAGTCAGGATCAAACCCGGGTCTCTACTGCTGCGCCATTGAGCCTCCACTGTTTACTCAAGCAAGGAGGAGAAGACTGTTTGAAACATAATGCTTAGCAGGATTACACCTAATAAGCAAGCCTTCTCAGGAAGGCACTGAGTCAGGGAAAGGTGTCCTATTCAGCCATCAGCGGCAAGGGTGTCCTGGTCAGTAATAATCATGCTACATCAGTTTATCAGTGGATTGACCCCAATATGGACCTTATTATAGGGGACTCACCGCACAGCATGCAGGGGTGGAGAAAAAGAGAAGGCCTTGTGGTGTGAACTGGAATATTAAAGTTACTGTAATCTCTCAACCTCCAGTAAATATATTTCACTGCATAACAAGTTCTGGATTGTTGTTATTTAATAAATGCCTACTCTGGAACTTCTTTATAGCTGGCAATAATTCAATTACTGGCCCATTGTAAACATATGTTGACAGAGGAGGACATGTGTTCTACAACGGACATCACCACCTTACATTTAGTCAAAGTTCTCATGAATTACTATTGCCTATTATATTATATATTTCTCACTCTTGTTATTAAGAAAATAAATTATTCTCTCCTGGCAAAGAGGAAAGGTAGAGTTGCAGGCACGCAAAGTTCAGCCAGAATGGAGATCAGGGAAGAGTATAGTCAATTGATCATGAAATAATAATCTGCAAATGGGATAACCAAAAACATTCCCAGAATATTGCGTGATCTACTATTCCACTCAACAATTAGTTTCATCCAGGAAAGGCTATTCAGCCAACTAATAACTGGAAAACAGTAAATTTGCTGTGACAAACTTTAAAATTATTAATCACTTTAACTCATCCTTATCCTTATTGCTCTGTCTTACAAGATTATCTCTTAACCTTTTCCTTCGAGCAGGTCTTCTTTGAGAGACAGATGGCTCGGAGGTGGGTGCCTGGGACAATCCCATTGGTCCTGCCTGCCAGTGACATTTGTCTCCCTTCAATTGATTTCACCAGACCCAATTCCAGCAGCACCTCCCTCACACTTGCAAGGCTGGCAAGCCCTGGCATGAAACTCTCTCATGGGTTGGCATCAGAAAGGATAAAAAGCAAGGTTTGTCAGTATATTGCTACCCTGAGACATCTGTTACTATTCTGTGTATCCAACATTGGCTCTGCATAGTTTTATTTGAAATCATACCAGGGGTGTAAATATCATTGAATATTTCCACCCACAAAATATTGTATTCACATTGTACCTTTAACATATTAAAATATCCCAAGGCATTTCACAGGAATGTTTTCAAACATAATTTACTATTAACCTATATGAGTCATATGGAATCAAAATGTTACCCAGAGAAGTAGATTTTAAGAGAGAGGTGGTATGTTTGTGGGGGAAATTTCCAAAGCTTAAGGTCTCTGTAGCAAACATGGCTGCATTGATGGAGTGATTGAAATGTGCCAAATTTAGTAGAATTTGAGTACTCAAAAGGCTGGAAGAAATAATTTACAAAGAGCGGTGTTAGATTGTGGAACAATTGGATGCAACGAGAATAGTAAGATTGAACGAGAACTTACCAGTTCGAAGGTTGATCTTTATTTCATGAGGAGTTGCGGTGAGGGATTTCGTGAAGAACCCGCCAGCACGCATGCGCGACATTCTTCAAAGTAGCAGTGTGGAATCACAGAAACAACAACAGAAATGACTTGGCATAGTAAGATTGAAGAGACTCTAATTACCAGTTGAGTATGATCGAGAGTTGGGAGCGGAGGGCACGAAATCCCTCACCGCAACTCCTCATGAAATAAAGATCAACCTTCGAACTGGTAAGTTCTCGTTCAATCTTACTATTTCATTTTGGAGTCACGTGAGTCACTTCGTGAAGACTTCAAAGCTTCTGTGATTACACGCCCTGGACCACGTCCATGCGGACACACCACTAGCAAGGATGGATGGGAGTAAACAAGTTGCTGAAAACCAGGTTATACTGAAACACAAAAGAATATTTATTAACAACACAGCAAAACCCCCTTATTCGGGGACATCCCCACGTTCTTGCCCTGCGTTCAGCACGGCCTCCGCGAACTGTAGGGGAGCAGCAACAGGCTTATTATAGAATCGCTGGAACACAGCTTCATTCGCCCATCCTGCTGTGGCGAGAATATGGTCCATGGGCACCTCCATGACCCTCGCCGCCGACGTTGATGCAGCCCTGGTGGAGTGACACTTGAACACATTAGTGTCAATACCTGACTTACCCAAGACGATCTGGAGCCACCTGGATATCGTCTGGACTGTCACTCGATGGTGAGGTCTTTTGTGAGTGACAAGCAGGTATTGCTCCATTCCTCTAATGCTTCTCGTCACTTTGATATAGTAACGGATATGAGTGGCTAAACATAGCCGAGCATCTGCGGGGTATGCCGGGAACTTCAGCTGCAGCCCTGTGCACCCAGGTCTATGCTGCTTAAGTAGCTCATCAACAAAGAAGACTACTTCTCCAGGGGTAGACGTCATCCTGTCAATACGGAGTTTATGGAGCGTCTGCACCCGCTGTGCTGAAGTCAGCACTAGTAACATCACCAGTTTCATGGTGAGTTTGTCCAGCTGTAACCCTTCCATGGGTGACCACGTCCTGAGCAGGGTTAGTACATCCCTGACATCCCAGGTGATGTTATACCGTGGTGTAGCTGGATTCATGTTGAATATTCCCCGCATAAGTCTGGACACTAGCCTGTTGGATCCTACCTCAATCTTGAGGTAGAATGACAGCGCACTCCTGGCGCTGTCGATGGCACTGTAACTTAAGTGTTCATCGTGGTGCAACCCCGCGAGGAATTCCAGGACGTCGGCTATGGAGACATCGTCATAGGTGATGCGAGAGCGGCTGCAGTAGGCTTCCCATTTGGCGATGTGGGAGAGGTATCTTCGCCTGGTCGACTCTCGGCATGATGCCCCAATGGTGCTCATAGTTCGGGTGGAGAGGCCATACTGCAGCAATGGCCTGGTTAGAACCTGCAAGCCAGTAAATGTAAATAGCCATGGCAGGGATGTGGCTCCCCTGACACAGGGTGAGTAACCAATTGCGGGCAACCCTCTAAAGGGACCCAGGGTTGACTGATCATGTCAAAGACCACCGGATACCAAGGCTGCGTGGGCCAGTCGGGTATAATAAGAATGCCCCGAGCGGCATCCATCTTGATTTTTTGCAATACCCGACTGATGAGGCAAAACGGGGGGAATGCGTAGAAAAACCACTTCCCCCAGTCTAGCGAGAATGCATCCATCGCTAATGCCCCAGGATCTGGTTCCCCTGAAACGTATGTTGGTACCTGATGGTTCAACCGTGACGCAAAAAGGTCGATATCCGGTTGACCAAATTTGGCTGCAATTTTGGCAAAAATTTGAGGATGCAACATCCATTCGATATTGTCATTAAACTTGCGTGACCTGGTGTCCGCCACAGTATTAAGCCTACCTGGCAAATAGGTAGCTGAAATCCAAATATCCCTATCAACACACCAGAGCCAAATTGTATTAGCCAATTTATCACATGAAATTGACCTGGTACCGCCCATATGGTTTAAATATGCCACCGCCGTCGTATTGTCTATTTGGATACGGACATGAACCCCAATGAGATTGGAACAATAAGCCCGAAGTCCGTGAAATGCTGCAAGCAGCTCCAAATAGTTTATCCCTTGTGATAGCAACATGCTAGATTCAAGGGTGTCCCACCTGCCCCCACAACTAGAGCAGTTATCCGTAGCTCCCCAGCCCTGGGAGCTGTCTAGGGGCTGTAGTAAGCCCATTTGGCAAAGCCCTGTTTTGCCAGAGCTGACCCATCCAAACAAACTTCAAAAACTTCCGGTGATGTTTCCGAATGGATACAGAATAGTACGCATCTTTTAAATCAATGCATGACATAAAGCAGCCATGCGAAATCAGCGATTTGGCTGTCTCAAAAGTGTCCATTTTAAAATGGGTGTATGTTACAAAAGTATTCAGCTGGGTCAGATCAATAATCACTCGACAACCTCCATCCTTTTTTGGTCTAGTGAAGATATTGGAGACAAATTCAATATGCTCGTGCATAGTTTTTTCTATCACGCCTTTTTGTTCTAATCGTAAAATTTCAGCTGAGCCTGCTGCCTGTTCAATGGCAGACAGCGTAAACTTCCGATTAGGCATATGCTGGAATGGAGGAATGTCCCTGTTAAGAAACTCAATAGTATGACCCCGAATATTTTGCAAAATAAACTCATCTGAAGTAACAGTCCCCCATGCCTCAGAAAAGAAACGGAGTCGCCCACCAACATGTGACGTTAAAGGAACAGAGAAAAGAAAACCAGACCGCCTCACCTCCATGGTCACCGGCGGTCCTTGACATGTTTGGTTGGTCGCGGAGGTGCTGGGTTGGGCTGATATTGGGGTGGCTTCATTTTCCACTGGGGCCGCTGCGGTCCTGACCCCAAAAAAGACCGTTGCTGCTGGCCCTGTTGATAGCGATGTGGCACTGCAGTATATGGTCTGGTTGCTGTAGCGACCGAGCCTCGTGGCCGAGCAGGTGGAGCTTTCGGGGCCGACGGCCTGGGGGCGATCTGTGACCGCATGAGTCCCACCGTCTTGGCTACCTCATCGAGCTCTTTGACCCTCTTCAGGAGGTCTTCTCCGAAGAGCTGTCGGGGCAGCGGTGGCGGTGGTGGTTTGCACAACCCAGCAAACTTTGGGTTGAGCGACGGGCGGATGCTGTGTTTGCGAAAGGCATTGATCTCATGTTGGGTGGCACATAACAGCGCCAATGCATCCTCCTGGTCTAGATTAAGATCTTCCCCATCGACCGACCGCGCAAAGGCGGTAATACCGGCCGTGAGAAGTTTCAGAATCCGCTGGAGCTTCAGCTCCTGATGACGGATAGCCACGCCGATGTTGCCCCATATGGGCGTATTGACCACAGGCACATTAAGGGCATTGCAGTTAGACGGAGGTTTGTGGCGATGGATAGCCTGAGAGAGGACTTCCTCCTGGAGCTGATGGTTTGTGAGGAAGTCCACCGTGGCAGCCAGCTTGGGGTTTAGAGGAAGCCCAGTAGTGAGTGGGGCAGCGAACTTCGCCGCCACATCGAGAAGGTCTTCCGGCGGCGGCTCCGACGGAGCTGGTGTAGGGTCAACAAACCCTTCCTCTTCCGGCTGTTCGAAACTGGTGATGGAGGCGGGTGAGACGGCCCTGTGCCTGTCGATGCTCGATGCTTGCTGCTGTTGATTGTGCAGCAGAAGCTCCAGTAGCCGCTCCATCCGGTCAATACGCCCGCCACCCTGAACACTCGGGTGGTCGGAGTCCTCCGGCTTAGAAAGATTGCCGGGGCTCCTGTCATCGGCCCGCACCTCATCGAGGTGATCTCGGTGCCAGTAGTTGTCGCTGCCAGCCGCCGAAGCGAAACCGCGCGATTCCCGCGCGGGAGATGTGTTCAACCGCCTCCGTTTAGCGGGAGCGGAAGCCGATGCCACAAAGGGCAAAAGCGGCTGGGAGTCGGCTCCAGCAGAAGCATGGAGATCCGACGCCCGTGCGGGCTTGCCGGCTGCCCACATCGTGGATGATGCCGACGCATGGTCTCGTCCTCCCATCCATTGGGGACTCGGCGACCGAGGCGGGACCGTACCCAAGCCCCCCGTCCCGGCGTCGGGGTTTGGGAGTTGGATGCTAGACCTCACCAGAGACCTGGGTCCCGCCGTTGCACCAGACTGCAACTCGGCGGCGGGTGATGCCGTAGCCCGTGAAGGGTTAGGCTTACGGGCTCTTCCCCTGCCCTTCCTCGGAGGGCTAGAGGAGGGGGGCCGTGCAGCTGCACGCGACCCCTTCCCCGAGGTCGCCAACGGGTCCGCTGGCGACCTGAATGCTGCAGCAGGGTCCACCTGCTCTGGTGGCACCCCGCTGTCCTCCTCCACGAACTCCTCCCCGGAGCTGTGGTGAGTTAGCGGGTCCCGACCTGTAGAAACAGGATGCACCGGTTTCCCCACCTTTCTCCCGGCCCCAGGTGTAGTTGATAATGAGGGCGCCGGGACAGATGGCCGACGACTTCGACCGGACATTTTCTTCGTACTCCCAACCACGTCCTTGCTGAAAGAGAACAGACAACAAGGACGAACCAACTGAAGGTTAGTATCACTCACCCAGGTGGTTCCTTATGAAGGGCTGGCGGGGAGCGCACCCCACCGCCAGCCGTCGGCAGCAATGCGTTGCGACGATATGTCGCGCATGCGTGCTGGCGGGTTCTTCACGAAGTCACTCACGTGACTCCGAAATGAAATATAAGAATCAAAGCACTATTTAACCAGGAGCACATGTTAAAGCATGTGATTAAACTTTGCAAATTGAGTCACAACATGGATGGTAGTGTTTTGAATTTTACAGAAGGAAATTGAGGTAGCTCATCTCAAAATTAAATACCATACCAAAATTTCAAAAAGTTTGATATTGTCTTTGACATTTGCTTGGAGGAGGAAATCAAATTCAGAGTGGGTAGTAAAAACAAAAACTTTGCTCTTCTTAATATTCATTTGGGGAAAAGTAAGGCAAGCTTCCGATAATATTTGAGAGAATGGAGAGGCGAAGAAGTACGGAGGAACTGTTTCCATCAGTGTACAAGGTTAACATGCTGTATTTCTGAATGATGTCAATGATGGGGATCATGTAGATGAGAAATATGCATCTATAGGTTACAGAGTAGAAGGGTCTCAACCCGAAACGTCCCCATGACTTTCAATCTGATGAAGGATCTCAACCTGAAAGGCCACCAGCGATGCTATGTCCCGCTGAGTTATTCCAGCATTTTGTGTTTATCTTTGGTTTAAATGTCAAATGTTCGTTTTTACAAACCTTGTTCTCGGGGGTTGCAAACCGATATCTCGAAGTTCCAAACCAAATCTCGTTGCACTTATGTGTAATGACAATAACATTTATTATTATTAGTATTATTATTATTATTATTGTTATTATTAAACCAGCATCTGTAGTTCCTTTCTACAAAAGTCAATCCATGTTGAATGATTCCTTGGTTACAGTAAGCTTAGAGCCAGGTGGTTGTGGACTCCTTGGTTGAACAACATTGGAGAGGGACAGGAAAATGTGCTGTCAATTATATCAAAGAGACAGCTGACTGCTCAAAAATAATGATTAAGATAAGAAAGATTACCTTTGTCATTGTCATACAGGTTGACATTTTTATCTTTGATATGCCATTCCCATGCTGTATAAGGTCAAAACATGACTGAAAGGGATTTAAACACTGAACATACTAAGAGCAAAATCCGGCTCAGCCTATAGATTCTGATGCACTAATCAGACTTTCAGAAAATGGACTGCTCTTCACGTTTACCTCCTGCTGCATGGAAAACTTTGAAATGAACTTTTGAGGATTCAGCAAATGAACTTAGTTAAGGATCAGCTTACATTCACACTGGATGGTGACAAGCATTTAAAAAATATCATGTAATTGCGTAGGTAGGTCAGAGCAAGCCCTATCTAAAAACTAGTTGCAAATCACCATTGTTTTTGAATGCTTCTAAACATTCAGAGAAGGAAGACCATTTTAGGCATTTAGGCACCTTCACGGCAGGTGGTTTTATGGCTGCACACTGTTACCCGCTGTTCAGTAGCTCTTTAACTTTTGTGCCTGTACACTGCCATTGCTGTTATAGAAGCTGCAAAGCTAATCATTTTTATGGCTTCATTGGCCATTAAAAAGACAAGCACAGCAAAGATTAATTTGAAGAACGGTCCCGACCTGAAACGTTGCCTCTCCATGTTGTTCAGAGATGCCGCCTGATCCTCTGAGTTCCTCCAGCACTTTGTGGCTACGCAAGATTCAAGCCCCTTGGGTTTCATAGCTGATTTTTTTTGCTTATCTTTCTTTAATTTGGCATGTGGTTATATTTAATGAAGTTTGATGCACCATACTTAATCAGTTTTGTATTACTTTAATCTATTTTAACTGACATTGAATATGTGAGGCCCATAATTCAGTGATAAGCACTATGGCAGCTGAGATCTGCCAAAGGCTACCATGGCAGTAGCAGACTGTGCCACCTCAGGTTTAGTTGCCATTTGCAGCCCGCTCTGCCTCACCATGGAGTGAAAGCCTCCAGCAAGGCTGCAAAAGTTACTTGTGATGAGGGGACCATTTAAGCACCTGATATTAAATGGTTAGGTGTGTAGGAAAGAACTACAGATGCTGGTTGATCACTCTGAACAAGGTTTTCGACCCGAAACATCTCCCATTCCTTCTCTCCAGAGATGCTGCCTGTCACACTGAGTTACTCCAGCATTTTGTTTCTACCTTTGATATTAAATTGCGATCGGGTTGAATGTGATATAGCCCATGTAAAGTCAATTGGAAGATTTCAGCTGCAGATAGAACAAGAATCACTTAAAACTCTGCAAAATGATAAAAAAAATATTAAAGAAATACCTTCTATATATATAAAACAATATGTCTTACTTTTATTGCCATTAATTGAGCCGATATCCTGCAGTCAAGTGTGTGGATGTGCTACCCCTGCACTATATTTAGCTGCCAACCCCCAGCGTATCATTGCTCCTTTGCTGGGCTCCATGTAGAGCCCAGCATCAGAAGGCAGTTTGCAGATCACTGCTGCAGTATGGCTGGCAAATGCGCAACTTGTGCATTTGCATGCAAGTGCTCAAGGTGCTGACCTTTAGGAGGGTAAATGCTGGAATCTTGCCACAGAACTGCTGATTATTTCTCAGCCTTTTCCAGCCCTTCATAATTGATTTGTGATTTAACTCCCTGGACTCACCTTTACCCTGGGGTGGGAGATGGCAACCTTCACATGGTCTGCACCATTTCAACAAATGCAATCAACCTGGTGTGCACAATCAAATAAGATCAAATAGAACAAGTTTTCTGACAACTTTAGGCTGTGCACGCCATACGCAAGAAGAAGACCTTTACCCTAATTTGCTGTATACCTTTCATTAGCAAAGATCTCTTAGTCAAATTTTAAAAGTAGCATCTGATTTTGCATCAATTTCTATTAGCAGAAATTTCCAAATGTTCATCGCCGTCTGCATATTGAAGTGTTTCTTGATACTAGTCCTGGTTCCAAGTTTCATTCTGATATCCTAAACTCTCAAATGGCAAGAATTGTTTGTTTCTACCATTTTAGTTCTGTCCTTTAAATTCCTTGAACATTTTGATCAAAGCATTCACTAATCTTATTAATCGCAGTGAACACAAACCATTTACTTTATGCAAACTTGCATTGCAATTTAAATCTTGGAATCTAAGTATTATTTTGGTAAGATTACACTGCATTCCCAATGAAACCAATGTGTCCTCCCTCAGGCCTGGTGTCCCGAACTGATTCAATATGTAACAATGTGTTTCGCTGTAACTAAATCTCTACTACTATGCAGTCAAGTAATGTTCATAAAGGGACAAATGTATGCATTGAGTGCCATATTCAGAACAGCTAAGTATTGAGGAGAGGTAATACTAGTGGAGGATCTTGCAGACAAGTTGATAGAAATTGTGAGATCAATGTCTGTTACTAAAATGAATTAAAGAGCTCTCACGCAATGCAACAAGACCTAAGCAATGGTCTGGCCCAGGCTGATAAGTGGCATGCAGTATTTGTGTCATATAAATATCAAGCAATGACCAACTATATCAAGAGAAAGTCTAACCACCTATCGTAGAAACATAGAACCATAGAAAATAGACACAGTAGTAGGCCATTCGGCCCTTTGAGCCAGCACCACCATTCAATATGATCATGGCTGATCATCCAAAATCAGTACCTGAATCCAGCTTTCCCTCCCATATCCCTTGATTCTTTTAGCCGTAACAGCTAAATCTAACTCTCTCTTGAAAATGTTCAGTGAATTGGCCTCCACTGCCTTCTCTGGCAAGAGAATTCCACAGATTCACAACTCTCAGTGTGAAAAGGTTTTTCCTCATCTCAGTCCTAAATGGCCTACCCCTTATTCTTAAACTGTGATCCCTTGTTCTCGACTTTCCCAACATGTGGAACATTTTTCAATGGCACTACTCTTATCAAATTCCTCTATAATAATTATTCTGGGATTAGTGTTGACTAGAAATTCAAGTGAACTTCCACGATAAATGCAGCCATTTTCAGTGGCAACTTCATCCACAAAATAAAATGAAATGAAAATTGGAACTAATAGAAAGTAATATCAACTCTTCTGACATAATTGACTTCTAAACTATTCTATTTACCTTTACGAATGGTTTTATACTTTCATACTTAATTATCATTTTCATACTTAATTATCTCTACCTCTTATTCCCCTAGATGCCATCTCAAAACCAAGCTGAATAAACAAGCTCTTATTAATCCATTTTAACATCCAACTTCCTGGCCTGTGATCCATTTCTATGCCTCAGCAATTCGTGCCACCAGTGAGCCACCTGCAATCTAAATTTACCTTTCGTACATTTGGTATTATCAATTTTCTGCAAATTACAAGCATATATCAGTGGTAGTCCCCACACAAAGGCAAGATTTTGCGTAACATAATGCCGTAAAGTATATGGGCCAGTATTTCCTACCTACAATTTTGCTGAAATAAACTTGGACAACCTGCTAACTTAACGACTCCTAGGTCCATTTGCACCCATACCAGTTTCTCAGGGTTAGTTAGTTGTTAAATCTGTCATAACTACTGCCATAATATGTAGGATAGAACTGCAGATGCTGGTTTACACTGATGATAAACACAAAATGCTGGAGTAACTCAGTGGGACAGGCAGCATCTTTGTAGAGAAGGAATGGGTGACATTTCGGGTCGAGACCCTTCTTGATACACTCAGGGGAGTGGGAAACTAGAGATATTGAATGGAAAAGTGTAAAAGCAACAGGTCATAACAGATCAATAAAATGTAGAATGGTTCATTTTTGGCTGATCAGAAGGTGATAACAAGGCATACAAACAGTAAAATTAATCAGTACAGTGAAACTAGTAGGAGAGGGATGGAGAGAGCTGCAGTATATATGAACTACAGCTATTATTGTGATTCATCTACTGTATCTATATCACTAAAAGTATCATCTTGACCACTTCCTGTTTGCGATATATATTGATTATTTAAGAATTGCTACCATATATAGCTATGATTTTTGGCCATATTACTAGCAGCCCTCCAATGCTGAGGCAGCCCCGAGGATTTTTCCAATCGATGAAAAATAAAAACGTTACGAGTGTTTAAATAATATTCAGATCAGCTGATTGGTTCTCTCGCCTTCTCTCACCATGATGAAGGTAACGCCCCTTTTGGGGGGGGCAGGACTATAAAACCCCGGATGCCAGGTCGTGAGTCAGTCACTCTGAAAGATCGCGGGGGAGAGTCCACAACCGTGATTCTAAGTTGTGAATCAACTGAACTGTGAGTCTGCTATGTACTTGCAATAAATGATTTGTTAGCCCTTAATGAAAATGTAATGAGTTGTTTGGCAATTTGGTGGTCAGCACTTTGCTAGAAATGGTATGAAATTGAATTTGGTAGCCTGCACTCTGCTTGAAATGCTATGAAATTGAATTTGGTGGCCTGCACACTGTGAAATGCTATGAAATTGAATTTGGTGGCCTGCACTCTGCTTGAAATGCTATGAAACTGAATTTAGACAAAAGTGCTGGAGAAACTCAGCAGGTGCGGCAGCACCTATGGAGCAAAGGAAATAGCAAACGTTTCAGGCCGAAACCCTTCTACAGACTGATGCAGGGTGGGGGCGGGAAGAAGAAAGGAAGAGGAGGAGCCAGAGGGCTGAGGGAGAGCTGAGAAGGGGAGGATACAACAAGGGCTACCGGAAATTGGAGAAGTCAATGTTCAAGCTGCTGGGGTGCAGACTGCCCAAGTGGAATATGAGGTGCTGCTCCTCCAATTTCCAGTGGTGCTCACTCTGGCCATGGAGGAGGCCCAGGACAGAAAGGTCGGATTCAGAATGGGAGGGGGAGTTGAAGTGCTGAGCCACAGGGAGAACAGGTTTGTTGATGCAGCCCGAGCGGAGGTGTTCGGCGAAACGATCACCAAGCCTGTGCTTGGTCTGACCGATCTAGAGCAGCGAATGCAATAGATGAGGCTGGAGGAGGTACAAGTGAACCTCTGTCACTTCTGGAATGACTGCTTGCGTCCTTGAATGGAGTGGAGGGGGGAGGTGAAGCGGCACATGTAGCATCTCCTGCGATTGCATGGGTAGGATGGGAAGAATTGAGTTACGGTGGGAGCGGTCTTTGCGGAAAGCAGACAGAGGGGGAGATGGGAAGATGTGGCGAGTGGTGGGGTCACGTTGGAGGTGGTGAAAATGAAGGAGGACTATTTGTTGTATGTGATGGCAGGTGGGGTGGAAGGTGAGGACTAGGGGGACTCTGCACTTGTTCCGAGTGGGGGGGGGGATGGGGAGTGAGAGCAGTGTTGCGGCATATTGAAGAGACCGTGGTGAGAGCCTCATCCATAGTAGGGGAGGGAACCCCCGTTCCCTGAAGAATGAGGACATTTCCAATTCCCTGGTGTGTAACACCTCATCCTGTGAGCAGATGCGGTGTAAATGGAGGAATTGGGAGTAGGGGATGGAGTCCTTACAGGAAGCAGGGTGGGATGAAGTGTAGTCTAAATAGCCACGGGAGTCAGTGGGTTTATAGTGGATGTCGGTCAAAAGTCTATCACCTGCGATGGAGATAGTGAGAGTGGCCTGCTCTCTGCTTGAAATGCTATGAAACTGAGTTTGGTGATCTGCACTCTGCCAGAAATGGAATTTCAAGGAATAGCCGTGTGAACTGCCAGTGCACCAGCCACAAGTGACTGATCTGCCAGCCCACCAGCCTTGAGTGAATAAGCTGCCAGCCCACCAGCCCTGAGTGACTGTGCTGCCAACCCACATGGCCTGCGTGACTGAGCTGTCAGCCCACCAGGCCTGAGTGACTGAGCTGCCAGCCCACCAGGCCTGAGTGACTGAGCTGCCAGTCCATCAGGCCTGAGTGACTGAGCTGCCAGCCCACCAGGCCTGAGTGACTGAGCTGCCAGTCCATCAGGCCTGAGTGACTGAGCTGCCAGCCCATCAGGCCTGAGTGACTGATCTTCCAGCCCACCATACTAGCCCTCAGGAAACCACTCCCTTCAGCCCAGAACACCAATATTAGCACTGCAGAAAGCCCCCCCCCCCCCCCCCCACTTGCCACCAATACTGGAATTGGTGGAGAGGTGGAATATTGCGTCGGGGGGCCAGCCCTCCCGTGTGAACATGGGACCCAATGGGTCCCACTTAGTCTAGTATATAACTAAACGTCTCATCTTGTATGTATGTATGTTCCTGAAATACAGCCATAATGGTACATGATAGCTGAACAATTTTAGGGGTGCCTTACTATCCACTCACCTGTGGTGTGCAGTATCAAGTTTTGTTATATTTTACAAAGTAATTTGCTTTATTAACTTTACTGAACTATATACTCTGAACGGGACCTGTCAGCCGTGCCTGCGCAGTTCTGTGTGTACTTGACTGGCATTACAACAGGGACCCAACGGGTCTTCGTCAGTCACGCCTGCACAGTTGGGGGAGGGTTTCCGAGCCCGGTATCCACATGTACGCAATGGGAGGAGGGTTGCCGGGCCCGGCACCATTTTCAGATCGCCATTTTGATCTAATACTTCCATAATAACTGAACGTCTCGAGGATCTCTTGCATCACGCCGGGGACACAATGGGTCCACGGGTCGTCTAGTAAATATTAAAATAGATTTGAGAATTATTTAAAATTCGTTAAAACCAAAACCAAATACTGTATATTAAAAATAAAGACTTAAGAACAATACAATATATCTACACAAACTAAATTAACCGTAAATAATATCAACTACCTCTGACTTATTCTCTGCGTCGATTTCTCTCTGTTCATTCATTGGAGATCTAGCTCCTGAGCACATTTAGATACATAGATATATAAACAATAGGAGTAGACCATTCGGCTCTTTGAGCTAGCACCGCCATTCAATGAGATCATGGCTGATCATCCACAATCAGTACCCCGTTCCTGCCTTCTCCCCAAACTCCTTGATTCTGCTAGCCCTATGAGCTCCATCTAACTCTCTTTTGAATGCATCCAGTGAATCAGCCTCCACCGCCTTCTGAGGCAGAGAATTCCTCAAATTCACAACTCTGTGTGAAAAAGGTTTTCCTTATCTCAGTTCTAAATGGCCTACCCCTTATTCTTAAACTGCGGCTCCTGGTTCTGGACTTCCCCAACATTGAGAACATGTTCACTGCACCTAGCATGTCCAATCCCTTAATAATTTTAAATATTTCTATTAGATCCCCTCTCATTCTTCTAAATTACAGTGAATACAAGCCCAATCACTCCATTCTTTCATCAGATTACAGTTCCGCCATCCCGGGAATTAACCTCGTGAACCTACGCTACACTCCCTCAATAGCAAGAATGTCCTTCCTCAAATTAGTTGAAATAGCTGCAAATTTGCCCATGGAATCCACAACGAGTCCAAAATGGTAGCACAGTTAACAAAAGTCTGTCAAAATGAACCAAGAAAAAAAACTTTGCATTTGTACATGCCTTTTTCAGAACCTTTTGGAGAAACTTACCTATGGAATTGTCAATGGTTCCAAGCAGAACTGCATTCATATCTGCGAAGTGCTTTTCCCTTCATATTTGTATGTTTCATATGGAATCAATGTTATTTTATTTGACATTTTAGGATAGTTTCTGTTCTAACAGAAATCCAAATAGACATAGATTGAAGAGTAAAGGCAATTAAAATCAGCATATTTTCCAACACTCACATTTATTGTTAAAATTATTATTCAATGAGTTCTTCCTATGTGCTGTGTTCTCTACATAATAATAAAAATCTCCTTCAGCATTGACACAAGCTCCACTGGATATAAGATATCCATCATGTTATTATATTACGTTATTATGTTGTATAGTTCTTGCACACAGGAAGATAGTGATCTTGTTTCTGAAACTTACTACTATCGACGGTAATGGACACAGTCTTCTAGATGCATTTAATGATGTTCCAGAGAAGAGTCATATCTTTGCTTGTATTCACTCTGGAAAATGCAGTTAAATATTATTTTTAATAGTTATATTTCAAACATATCTCTAAAGTAGTTGTACCATAATTGTTTTTGGTTAACTTATTAAAGAAGTAAATTTACCCATTTTCAATTATTTAATCATTGTTGATGTAAGACAAAATTAATACAAAGTTTTGCACAGAGTGGTCACTGGCCAGATTTAATATATAGTTTCATATAAATTTGTTTTAAAAAATACTGATTTAAAGTAAGATGTTTAAAGCATGAAGCTTCTCTGAAGATCTCAAGATCCTTTTTGCTCATGCACCTGAATAAAAAGTCAGACTCATTACCAAGGCTCACCATCCATGGATTTACAATTGGACATATTTTGTAAAATCCACTTTCTCTTCCTTTCAAGCAAGAGAGGGTGCACTTCTACTCCACAATGTTTTAATCAGGAGAATGATAATTATGCATATGTGTGCAGTGCTTAAATATTTCCCTTCATTTTTGAATGTGAAAATCAATGATCAGTTATTTTACAGTGGAGTAGTGGAGTTGCTGCCTTATAGTGCCAGACACCTGGGTTCAATCCTGACTCTGGGTGCTGTATGTATGGAGTTTGTATATTCTCCCTTCGGGAGAACATGCTCTCCTCACACTCCACACATACTCTCCTCACACGCTCCAAAGATGTACAGGCTTGTAGGTTAATTGGCTTCTGTAAATTATAAATTGTCCCTAGGATAGTGCTGATGTACGGGTATCACTGGTTGGCGCGGACTCAGCGGGCCAAAGGGCCAGGTTCCATGCAGTATCTCTAAACTAAATTAAACTAAAGTTAATGGACAGGCTTTGTGGCATCATCTGTATGCTTGGAAGCTGGCTCAAGTCACAGTACATAGTAAAGGATTTGGTAAAACTAGAAATGAGGATTTCTGTCACCTATTTCCCCAACTCTCTCTACAAATATGTGAGCTTGACTGCCAGCAAAAATAATTAAAGGTACATTGATTAACCACTTTAAATAGAGTTAGATCAGTATTTGGTTAATAACTGTAAGGATTTGTTACAATAGAGATTATAAAATGTGCAATAAACTAAACTTTGTGTGGCCCCACAAAGGAATGTTTTGAGGCTGCTGTCTATTTCCTGCTCAATGCCTTGTTAGCCCTTTAACCTGCGGGTTAATTGGAAGAGCAGGGAAATAAGGAATGATACAATTCAAAATATTATTGTTCTAACATTACATGCCATTCACATCATTGCTTTTGAATCTCCTCATGGCCTCAATTCTTTATCTAATCGACTTCAACCCCATACATTTCTATGAACTGTACCTTCTGGTTCAGCTTTATGATCATACTGAAATTTAATTACACTCTATTGGTGGCTATTTCTTCAGTGACCAAGTCACCATGTTATGGAATTCCGTATCCTTGACTATGTTCTGTTGTCTATTCTAATGTTCCCTTACTGTGGAGTCTAAATTCAAATTTTGTTGTACAACATTTCTCTGAGGTACCTTGGGAGTATATTTTTCAACACTAAATGCACAAATTCTCATCGTGTTTCCTATTCTCTAACTTCAGACTTATGCCATTGTTGGCAGTATATGAATGTAAACTGGACCATCCATTATTCTTTATTGCATTTACTTTTAATACATTTGGCTGAGGTGAGTTGAGGGAGTTTAGCAGGATCGGATTGACTGAGGATGGAGGTTGATGAAGTTTGACAAAATACTAGGCTTTCAGGGACAGGTTGGTCAGGGTGGGTTAGGAAGACATCAATACTCTGAAGGTGAGCATTCCCTGTTTGACAGAGGAATCTTGATTTTAAATCTGTGCATTGGCAATTTATTTATGTTTGGTGTGATGCCTCATTTGCTTAGAGAGCAATGGGATGTGTTTAATGAGTGAACAGTACTTCTGAGGAAAGCAGCAGCCCCAAATGTATGAATATGAAAGGAAGTGAAATAATAGATAAAGTGTGTTGATTTTGTGGTGATGGTGGAGGTGTGGGATGGTATGGGTTACTAAGAAAATCCATGTGTGATATCAAATAATGCCTTGATGCTTGTGCTGCCAGTAATAACCAATGAAGCCGTGTCCCTGGCATAGAATGCCTGAGCTGATGACCCACTTCCACATGGATCACATCAACTATCTCTGTGGCCTCCATCCCCCAGTGAGGTACAAGAGCTTTTCAACCAGAGCACCCAGAGGCATCACAGAGAACCTGCTGTGTTCATCCTCCAGTTGCTTGTAATGCAATTTATTTTCAGTCAACACAATCTACACCTCATAGAAAGGGCTGCGAGCAAAAGAAGGAATACTTATGAAGTGCCTTTCATGACAAGTTCACACAAGCTCACAAGTTATAGGGTAGAATTAGGCCATTCGGCCCATCGAGTCTACTCTGCCATTCAATCGTATTTTCCTGCCTTCTCCTCATAACCCTTGACACCCATTCAAATCAAGAATTTGTCTCTCTGCCTCACAAATATCAACTGACAGCCTCCACAGCCCTCTGTGGCAATGAGTTTCACTGATTATATTACTCTCTGACTAATATCCTCAGGATACCCTCAAATATTTTAGAGATAATACACTTATATTAGGAAAAATGTATCATCACTATTTTAGTCGAGAAAAAAATTGGAGTCTGAAGAAAGGTCCCGAGCGAAACCGTTGTCTGTCCATTCCCTCCACAGATGCTGCCTGGCCAGCAGGGTTAACATGTTTTGATCACTGTTGGATTGTTCAATTACAATTACAGTTTAGTTTATTGTCACGTTGTGATGTATGTGATATAATTAGCATATGTTATGTCTTGTGCGAGGGGACGCATGCGCTGGGGCGCAAGGTGGCGTCCTGGAACAAAGAAGCTTGTTAATTTACTCCCCTATCTGAGTGTTATTTTAAGTCGGTTCCAAGCAGCCAAATACACAACACACGTGTACCGAGGTATAATGAAAAGCGTTTGTTGCATGCTATCCAGTCAGTGAAAAGACTGATGATTACAATTGAGCCATTTATAGTGTATAGATATATTATAAGGGAATAACATTTAGTGCAAGGTAAAGCCAGTAAAGTGCGATCAAGGATAGTCCGAGGGTCGCCAACGAGGTAGATAGTAATTCAGCACTGCTCTCTGGTTGTGGTAGGATGAGTCAGTTGTCTGATAACAGCTGGGAAGAAGTGTGGCAACCAATTTCTGCAAGGCAGGATCCCACAAAAGGCAATGTTATAATGACTCCACGTCTTTCTAGCAATATTGGAAGAGAGAAAAATATTAGCAAACGTACTGAGGATGACTGCTCTGGTCTTATTCAAAGAAGTGCCCTGTAATCTTTGAATCAACTTGATGGAGCAGAGGATCCTTGGTTTAACTTTTCAATTGTTAGAATAGCAGCATTGTATTGGGAAATCATACTAGGTATCAGGCATTTCCAAGAAAAATATGTAATCCATTATTGTGCTGAGATGGCCTTGTTAGTTTACATTTCTTGAAGACGTGTTTCAAGACAGGATAATAATCAATTGACTCATGCAGTGTGCTAAATCCAAATTTCCAGAGAATCATTTAGTATTACTGTAATTCGGCATTCATGGAACTTTCAAGTTCACACATTAATCACAATCACCCAACATTTGGGATGAGTTCTAAAGTGGTTAGCTGCACATTTTAAGCTGGTGAATCCTTAGACTGGCTACACGGAACTTGGTTTCAGCCAAGCAGAATGAGTGCTCGAAGGCAATAATGGGACTGAGAGAGAGAGAGAAAGAGAGAATAGTGAGAGTCCCTGAAGTAAATGTTGTGACATTTATTGATAGTTCATTATAAGAAGTAAAATTATACTGAATCAAGAATGATTTGACCGTGGAAAATACAATGTTTAGTAAATTGAGTTCATCCAAATTGCTCACTTTGAAAATGATTGGGCATGAATCATGATGGAAAAGGGTATTAGGAGAAATTAACCCGCTTAACCCCAAGATAAGGAAATCTTAAAGAGCAGCATAGGAAGCATGGTGACCTCTGAACATCAGAGCTAGGATGTGGTACTGATAATGGCTATGTTTTTCTTACTCTAATTGTCCTTTCAGGTTATTGATAAACAATCATCTACAGACACTTTTTGATGATTGTGCTATTATAATGATACCAGAAGGTTTAGTTGATAACATTCTCCCTTCCTGAGAAAGAGGTTTGGGATTTCAAATCCTACTTTGGAAACTTAAGCATAGCAATATAGATTGAAATATGCTACATTATCAGTGGTGCCATCACTCAGATGAAACAATAAACCCTGAAAATTACCGGTGCATTTTTCATTTCTGTTTTGACGATATCTTCAATATCTTAGTCAATAGTCATCCCTCAATGAACATCACTAGTACAGATGATCACATTGCTCTTTGCAAAGGCTTGCTAGTTACCTGCTGTTTTGTTTTTACATATTATAAGCAAGGTTGCATAGCTGGAAGAAATTCCTAAATTTTGTAGAAACAAGGAACTGTTGGTTTATAGCAAAAGACACAAAGTGCTGCAGTAACCCAACGGGTCAGGTCAGTCAACATTGCTGGAGGACATGCATAGGTGACGTTCCAAGTCGGGCCCTTCTTCAGCCAAAACTTTGTACACTGGTTTGGAATAGCTAAATCTACATATTGCACAAAAGGACACAAAGTACTGGAGTAATTCAGTGGGTCAGACAGCATCCCGAGAGAACATGGAGAGGTGACATTTCAGGTTGAGGTGTTGGACCATTGTTGCTTAACTGCTTCATTTTTCTTTGTTACTAAATGTTGTTCCCATCTGCTAATTCATCCCCTCACTGTTTACACTCCTTGCAATTAATTAATTAAGAATTTACTTCACATTTACATCAACGAGGTCGATTATATGTATGCACATTCTCTATCTCTCACTCACAAAACATACACAAATGATGGCACACTAGCACAACTGGTAGAGCTGCTGCCTCACAGCACCAGGGATCCTGGCTTAATCCTGACCTGGAGTGAAGTCAGTGTGGAATTTGCATTTTCCCCCTTTGACCTCGTGGGTTTCCTCCGGGTCCTCTGCTTTCATCCCATATCCCAATGACGTGAGGGTTTGTAGGTTAATTGGCCTCTGTAAATTGCCCCTGGAGGAAGTGGATGAGAAAGTGGGATAACATAGAACGAGTGTGAACAGGTGATCGATGGTTGGCCTGGATTCTATGGACTGGTGCCAGTTTCTGTTATTGAATCTCTAAACTAAACTAAACTAAACTAAATTCAACACTGAGGGGTCAGTTTATTCATTAAGTGAAAATAAATTATGATTTTACTTTGGAGTCATGTGAGTAACTACGCAAAGAGCCCGCCTGCCCGCATGCACGTCATTACGCCTATCGCATTGGGCCGGGACTGGCTGGTAGGCGCAATGGTAAGATTTCGAACTTAGTCTGTGGTTGTTTTCTTTGTATCTTGTTTGCAGCATTTCAAGAACGAACTCCAATGGACAAGGCGAGGGTGAAGAGACAGGCCGCGGGGAGAACCGTTACGGAAGCGGGTGGCCGTCGGTTTCACCATCACAGTCACTGGCAGCGCAGCCAGCGTCATTGGACTTGGTGCCCATGGAAAGCACCTTGACTACCCTGAGAATCGGGAAGGCCAAATAGAAGTCCAACAGGCCAGTAGGCTCAGACGAGTCCGGCTGGGAGGGTTCGCCTCCTCCAGCAGGGAACGTCTTTGGATGCCTTTCTCGGATGGAGCATCCCATGGGGAAGATGTTCCACCATTATATACTCCATGGTCAGGAGTCATATATGCGTGGGCCTCGGGAGCCCGCGGCAGCACCTGGCGCAGGGCTGCATTATATCTCCCTATCTGAGGAAGGGAGCGTAGGTCCTCAATCCTGGGCTGAGTTGCATTTCAGTGGTGTGTCGGGGGAACGTTCCATGACACAAGACCTGCGTGAAGCAGAGGTTCCCACTATGGTGTCAAAATTTGCGATGCCATCGCAAATCGGCGAGTCACTGGAAGAAGAGTTGGTGGCCAGCATCAACTACCTAGCTTCCCACCAGCTACAGGAGCAGGTGCTGATAAAAATGGCCATGAAATCCCACACGCCCAGCAACTGCACCTCGCTTAGAGTCCCGGCCGTAAATAGCTCCATCTGGGGTTACATGGGTGGATGCATCAGGACTCAGGAGGTTAAACTCCAAAGGATCCTGAACCTACTGGCATCCGGGGTCATGGCATTCGCCAGGTCAGTAGATGGAAGCTCCCTGTCTGAGGCACAACAGGATACATTGGCATTGATGTGCAGTGCACATTTTCAGATAAATTGCTTTCGTAAATGTGCCATTCATCCTGTCCTGAATCCCACATTTGCGGGATTATGCCGGTCCACCAATGTGCAGCCACCAAACTATTTATTTGGGGAAGACCTGCGCAAACAAGTCAAGGAGCTCAAAGACGAGTCAAAGGCTGTGGGGCTACTCAAAGCTCCACCTGTGCCCAAACCTTTGTCGTTCCGACGGCAGCACCCCTATGCTTCTATCAGCAGCAGACGGCCTGCAGAAACCAGTACCAGCTCGAGGACCGCAAGAACTGGGCAAAAACCTTTTTTAGGACAAGGCTGAGGCTGCCCGACATCAAAAATGCCCAACTGGCGTACTCCAGCAGACCTACCCCCCAAACATTGGGGGCGGAAATAAACACTGAAAATCCACTGGGAACCACAGAGGTAGGCGGGTCTGGTTCTCTATGGAACATGCGGTATGTGGGTCAATCACAAGTTGGTGGGTGATTACGTTTCTTTTTGAATGAATGCCATTGGATAACATCAGACTGATTTATACTGCACAGTATAGATGGGTTCCAAATTGAATTTTCTGATTCACTTCCACCCACGCAGCATACTCCAAACTGAACCATTGCCCATTCACAACAAGACGATTTGGATGTATATGCTGAAATTTGGTCATTATATTCAAAAAGGGTAATTGAGAAGTCGAATCATGAATCTACCAACAAGTGTCCAACATATTTACAAAGCAAAAGAAGGATGGGGGATTCAGAATCATTCTTGACTTGACCCAGCTCAACACCTTTGTGCAGTACAGACATTTAAAAATGGAAAACATTGTTACTGCCAAACAATTGACTTCCAAGGGATGTTATATGGCGTGCATCGATCTTAAAGATGCATACTATTTGGTGCCCATTCACAAGGATTACCAAAAATACTTAAATTTCAACTGGATGGGGCAGCTATGGCAGTTTAAAGTGTTGTCTAATGGTTGACTTCAGCACCCAGATTATTCACCAAATTATTGAAACCAGTACTGGCGCTCTTACAAGCTCAAAAACATAAGGATTTGAAAAAGGATTTCAGTACAAGAGTAGGGAGGTTCTACTGCAGTTGCACGGGGTCTTGGTGAGGCCACACCTGGAGTATTGCATACAATTTTGGTCTCCTAATCTGAGGGAAGATATTCTTGCCATAGAGGGAGTACAGAGAAGGTTCACCAGACTGATTCCTGGAATGGCAGGACTTCCATATGAAGAAATACTGGATAGACTTGGCTTGTACTCATTGGAATTTAGAAGGTTGAAGGGGGATCTCATAGAGACTTACAAAATTCTTTAGGGGTTGGACAGGCTAGATGCAGGAAGATTGTTCCCGACGTTGGGGAAGTCCAGGACAAGGGGTTACTGTTTAAGGATAAGGGGGAAGTCTTTTAGGACCGAGATGAGAAAATCATTTTTCACACAGAGAGTGGTGAATCTGTGGAATTATCTGTCACAGAAGGTATTTGAGGCCAGTTTGTTAGCTATATTTAAGAGGGAGTTAGATGTGGCCCTTGTGGCTAATGGGATCAGGGGGTATGGAGAGAAGGCAGGTACAGGAGACTGAGTTGGATGATCAGCCATGATCAGATTGAATGGTGGTGCATGCTTGAAGAGCTGAATGGCCTACTCCTGCACCTATTTTCTATGTTTCCATGTTTCTATATAGTAATGGCATACTTGTATGATATCCTTATTATAGGCAAGACTCTAGAATTGGCTATTTCAGCAGTCTCAGCCACCACGCTCTTGTTTGAGCGATTGGGATTTCTCATCCATCCAGTTAAATCTAAGTTGACACCATCCCAAGTTATGGATTATTTGGGATTCACCATTAACTCTGTTCACATGTCTGTAACTGTACCTTGGGGCAAGAGTTTGGAGTTAACAAAAGCCTTTAATTACCTCCTAACAAAGCAGCAGCCTTCTATTCGACTAGTGGCCATTTTAATTGGCAAATTAGTGGCTGCTTTCCCAGTTGCAAAATCTGGGCTTATGCATTATCAACAATTACAACGAGCAAAGGTGCAGGCACTTAAACACAATTCAAGTCACTTTGATAGGCCTATGCAATTGTTGGCTGAAGCCATTGCCAAGTTACAATGGTGGAAGTCCAATATTCGACATTGTTCTAGCAATATTTTGGTTGACAGTCCTTTGCTTATTTTACAAACTGATGCCAGCAGTCTGGGATGGGGTGCTACTGACACCATCTCTAGTTGTGGCGGCAGATGGAATATGCATGAGCTATAATTTCTTCATTTATATGGTGTTCATTATTTGGAGTTTCTGGCAGCATGCCATGGATTGAGGGCTTATTGCGGGAATATGCACCATCTGCATGTCCAATTACAGATCGATAACACTACAGCGGTGGCATACATAGATCACATGGGTGGAATCAAATCAGTATCCTGTGATAAATTGGCTAAACTCATTTGGCACAGGTGCATTGCAAGAAATATTTGGGTTTCTTTTTTTTTATATCTTTATTTATTAGAGGTTCCGTAAGTTACATCAGTGTACATCCCATATATTGTATTACAGTCATTGTACCCCTTAATTTTTTTAAGGCTTTAGAAAAGAGAGAAAAGAGAGAGAAATAACAGCAAAGAAAGTAGAAGAGTGAAAAAGAGATGTGAAAGTGCAAAAGTGTGACAGAGGGAAAGGAAACCCTTGAAGAGTTAGAGACCAGAGAGATTAAGAGATAGACCCTGGAGAGGGAAAAATAAAAAGAAAAAGAGAAAAAAAGACAAAGAAAGAAGAAAAGCCAGTTACTTTATTATAAACATCTCGCAAAAGGAATCTACCAACTCGACAGTTTTTCTTTCCCCTTTACCAAGACCCGATACTTTTTTGAGGTATTCTTGCACCTTATCCTTGTAGCAGATTTATAAATGCAGACCACATCTTATAGAAACAGTCTGATTTTCCTGCTAGTCGGAGTCTCATATCTTCCAAGTGTAGTGTTTCCAACATAGTTGAAATCCACATATTAACTGTTGATATAGGAGTATTTTTCCAGGATTTTAAGATTAGCTTTTTTCCAGTTATTAAGCCATATTCAAATAGAGTCTTTTGAAACACATTTAATTCAGGGCTATCTTCCGATGTCCCGAAGATAATCCAGTCTGCTTTTGGAGTCAGTTTTATTTTAAATATTTTTGTGAAAATTTCAGTCCAAAATGTTTGAATTTTTGTACAAAAGACAAATGACTGCGCTATATTAGCTTCTTGACATTGACATTTATCACATATAGGTGAGACGTTGGGAAAAAGTTTACTTATTTTAGTTTTTTGAATATAAATTGGCTAAACTCTTTTGGCACTGGTGCATTGCAAGAAATATTTGGGTTTCAACTACCTACCTGTTGGTTCAATACGGTGACGGACACCAGGTCACATAATTCAATGACAACACAGAATGGATGTTGAATCATAGAGTGTTTAATGATATTATCTCTAGGTATGGAACACCGGATATAGATTTGTTTGCATCCAGACTAAATCATCAGTTACCAAAGTATGTTGCTACTCGCTATTTTGGGGAGGAATGTTTTTCTATGCATTTCCCGCATTCTGCCTTGTCAGTCGATGCTTGCTTAAAATTAAGCAAGACTCTGTCTCGGGCATTCTAATAGTCATGGCCCACACAGCCATGGTATTCAATCATTCTGGGTATAGTCATAGAACCCTTCATGGCGGTTCCCAAATGCAGGGATCTGCTCATTCACCCCATCACTGGGGAGGAACATCCTCTACTTCATCGACTAAACTTATTGGTTTGCAGATTCTATGAAGACCTTTCCTCGGCCTTGGACTAGCTAGCCGTACAGTGGATGTGCTAACTGCAGCCTGGAGAGACAGTACCAAAAAACAATACAACTCCTACATAAAGAAATGGGAAGTGTTCTGCTTGGAATCTAATATCACGTATGACACAGCGCACATGACCAATATTTTGGAAGTCCTCTTGAAACTTCATTTTGACGAGAGATTGAGCTATAGTGCTCTAAATTGTGCCAGAAGTGCGTTGTCATCATATTTGTTGCCGACCTTGGGACACCACTCTGTTGGGTCTCCTCCATTAATATCTAAATTCATGAGGGGCATTTTCAACTTGCACTCTGCCAGGCCCAGATACACAGAAATATGGAATGTAGCTGTGGTTCTCACACTGCTTTGCCAATGGGCCCCAGCAACATCCCTGTCTTTACTCCGGCTCACGTACAAGGTAGTGATGCTTATGGCACCAGTGTCAGCTCAAAGGTTCCAGTCATTGCAGAAGCTACGTCTGGATAGGATGATTGCCTCTGCCACAGGTATAAACCTTCGTGTATGACCCCATCAAACAGAGTAGACCAGGTACTTCCGGCCTTAAACTGCTATTCATGTTGTACCCATTGGACCCCTGATTATGTGTGGTCACACACCTCCAGCAATATATCAAGATCTTCAAGAGCCTTAGGGGGCCAGAACAAACATTATTTGTTAGCCACAAGAAACCGCATAAAAAGGTTTCAGCTCAGACCATCTCCAGGTGGTTGAAACAGGTTCTGGCTGACGCTGGTGTAGATACTGGTGTTGAACCATTCAAATCTCATTCCACTAGGGCTGCAGCTATGTCCGCAGTGATGGTCCTGGACGTCTCGTTGGACCATATCCAAGCGGCCGCAGGATGGTCCTCAGAATGCACTTTCCAGACGTACTATAACAAACCTTAGCCAGAACGAGTGTATTTGCAAACTCCATTTTAAGTTCAGTTTTATAGTCTCCTCTCAGGCATGAGAGATTACTATTGTTATTTTGTCCATGATTTATCAGCATGTTTACAATTATGTCATGTCTGAATACTTTACTTCTCCACTCTCCTTGGTCAACTAATACAGTGAGTGTCGCATGGACTCGTTTCCACGGCTTGAAGTCACAGAGCTTGGAAATCTTCACGTAGTTACATGACTCCGAAGTAAAATAGTAAGATTAAATGAGAAATTACCAGTTTGAAGTTTGATCTTTATTTTATGAGGATTTACGATGAGGGATTATGTGCCCTCCGCTCCCAACCCCTCCTCATAAAATTCAGCTGGTAGTTTTAGTTCTCGAATCTTCCTATCTCAGTTCAACAACTGTCATCTGTGACTTCACACCACTGCTTTGAAGGTTGATGCACATGCGGGCTGGTGGCCTCTTCAAGTGATCCCACATCGTAACTCCTCATAAAATAAAGATCAGACTTCAAATTGGTAAATTCTCATTTAATCTTACTAATATACACTGTGATGATTAAATCAGCAGTTTATGTTTCCTGTATTACAACATAGATTTCACATCCATAGTATTTTGTGATTTGAGGAGGTTAGGATCATTCACTGCTTCTGGGAGGTATGTTCTTTCTGCAGGAAAATACTTAATTTTGATCCAGCAACAATGAAGAAGTGGGGATATATATTCTGATTTAGAAAGGTGTTTACACTCTTTTAGCCCTTGTTTCCATGATTGTCAGAACTAATTGAAAAAGGGATTAGTTTGCGTTGATTGGGAAGATATCTTTATCTCTGCTTTCTTTACGTATCTCTAATCAGGGAACATCACCATGGACAAAAAAATTGTGCTTGCATTTGATATCCAAAACATTGTTTTTGTACATGGTGATGTTGCCTATTCCCTTCACGCCATAGATGTTGTTGCACCCGCTGAGTTTCTCCACACATTTTGTCTACCTTCGATTTTCCAGCATCTGCAGTTCCTTCTTAAACCCCTTTTCAATTAGTTCTTATAATCATGGAAACAAGGACTAAAAGAGTGTAAACAGCTTGAAATACTGGTGAATCTAAATTAAACAAAAGGATAGTTTTACTTGGAGTCAATCATATCTTTGTAACAAAGAAGAGGCTACTTTACCATGCTCCTTGGACTAGTATATATGAATGCAGATCTACCAGGTTCCATGGTAAAGTGAATGGAGAACAAAACCAATTGATATGTTACCATTACTTATACATCATAAATTCATAGAAAAGAGATAAAACTAAAGGAGGCATGGTGGCGCAGCAGTAGAGTGGCTGCACCTTACAACGCCAGAGACCCGGGTTCGATCCTGATGACAGGTGTTGTCTATACGGAGTTGGTACATTCTCTCTGTAACCTGTGTGGGTTTTCTCTGAAACCTTTGGTTGCCTCCCACACTCCAAAGAAGTATAGTTTTGTTGGTTAATTGGTTTGGTATTAATGTAAATTGTCCCTAGTGTATGAAGGGTAGTGTTAATGTGCAGAGATTAACAGCCCAGTGTGTGTGTGTAGGTTAGCGTTAATGTGCAGGGATCGCCGGTCGGTGTGGACTCAGTGAGCCAAAGGGCCTATTTCAGCGCTGTATCTCTAAAAAAATAAAATATTCCCTCTGCAGTTTACAATGCTGATGCTTGAAGATTGTGACTTGCTTTCTCCCCACATTTTAATGGATTATCCACATTCAGTCACTATAATTCCTTTCTGCCATGACAAATGTATTGCAACAAAATTAACGATGTGACGTTTCTCTCTACAGATGTTGACCTGCATTTACACTTCCCCCTTTATTTATCACCTGATGTATTCAGCACTTCATCATCAATCTGAAAAGATACAACAGCTTGCATTGATGTAGCATTTCCAACATTGTAAAGTGTGTTTCCACAGCAATGTTATTAACACAGCACTGACCCACATAACGAACTATTAGAGCTTGGTTAAAGATGTAATTTTCAAAAGAGATCTTAAAAAAAGAATGAGAGGCAGAGGAGCAGTTATGGAAGATAACTAGAGTCACAGCTGCACAATTGAATTATTGAAATTGGATCAAGATTAGAAGAAAGCCAAATCACTTTTTGGGAGTTTACAGCTATAAAGTGAATTGAGGCCATGGATAGATTTCAAAATAAGGACAAGAAGATTGAAGTAGCATAGAAACAAAAAACTGCAGATGCTGGTTTATATAAAAGGACACAAAGTACTGGAGTAACAGTGGGTCAGGCAGTATCTCTGGAAAACATGGATAGGTGATGGAGTAACTCAGACATTTTGTCTCAGACCCAAAATGTCAACCATTCCTTCTCTCGAGAGATGCTGCCTGTCCCGCTGAGTTACTCCAGCATTTTATGTCTATTTTCGATTTAAACCAGCATCTGCAGTTCCTCCCTACACATGGATAGGTGATGTTTTGGTTTGAGACTCTTCATTATGTGATTTTTTGAAATAGTGCCCTCATTCTAGGAGCCACTGTGGTACATTGGGGGGAATGTGTAAATGAAAAGTCCTAAGGTTTCTCGGAATGAGAATGACATGACATGAGAAACATAGTCAATGTATTTTTATGAGCATTTACACAGTTTAAACAAAACTCTTGTACTTATGGATAACATTATATAAATCTTACATGACTTCAATAGTATCTCTTTAGAACAGAAATCTCACAGGGCAATAACATTATCCACAGAATGTTTGGGAGAAAGCTTTCTTGGTAAAAAATGGATGTTATAAAATAGATTTTAGTCAGTATAATCCAGTGAAAAGATTAATGCAGCAGTGCTTCCTTCCTTGTAGTTTCCCCAAAGCTCTTTTCTTTGCACTCTATCCATTTATTCTCTCCCTCTCTGTACAGTGAAAGGCAAGATCATAGATAGTGATAGTCAAAAAGATGAAGACTGAATGAATGAAAGCACACAGCCTCCAGCTTAGTCAGTCACGCAGTACTGTTAAATTTCCTTTATTAAAAATACATTGCATATGACCTGTGCCAGATTTGATCTACAATTGCTTGGAGCTGTGAGTACATTATGGATTGCAAGCTGAGTTTCATTATTTAGCACTTAATTTCCCCTCCCTGGCCTCCATGGAAAAACAAAACTAGCAAAGAAAAACATGTTATTTAATTATTTTAAAGCCCATTATCTTTCTGAGTGTTATTAAACTACTTACTTCTGGCTGATTTTCTTCTTCTTGCGTATGGCATGCACAGCCTAAAGTTGTAGGTCAACTTGTTTTATTTGATCTAATTGCTTGTGCATGTCGGGTTGATTGCATTAGTCGAAACAGGGTGGACCACTCTGACTCTAATGATAGTCTCTGACAGGGACAGTGACTGGTTGAAAACAAATAGAGGCTAAAATGAGATTTTGTTTTGTTCCTATGGAAACATAATTGGGAATAGAGGAGTGATATGTTGCCTCTTAATGTTCAATGTGAAACAAGAGATATGGTAAATAGGTGGCGATACAGGGTGAATTAATATTTTTATTCATGTTTTCCAATTGCTAACCTTGGAAATGCTCTTTCCTAACAAGCCTGCTAGATGACCATTAGTAAATCCCTGTTTTAACCCTTCCATCATCACTAGCTCTGCCTTTAGCTCTAACAACTTTAGCAGTGGAATTAACTTCCCATGACTCTCATCTCCCCCACTCTTTCTCTCTCTTTCTCCCTTTTGAGGAACCTAAATTTTGTTTAAAAAATGTGCCCCCTCTCTTCATGTGTGTGTCCGTGAGTTAATTGGCTTCTGTAAATTGCCCCCCAATTTGTAGAGAGTGGATGAAAAGTGTGATAACATAAAACTAGTGTGCAAAAGGGCACAAAATGCTGGAGTAAGTTCGCAAGTCAGGCAAAATCTCCATTATTTTTGTGTCTACATAGAACCAGTGTGAATGGGTATTAATGGTCGGCATGGACAGGGTGGGCCGAATGGCATGTTGTAACGCTAAACTAAACTAAATATACAGTTCAGTCCAAAATATTTAAAATGTTTAATTGCTATTCAGAAATTTTGATTACAGCTTGCATTATATTAAATATTGAGAGCTTATTTTTTTTGGGATGTTGCTTGTGAGAGTTTCTGTAAAACTGCAAGCCTCAGGACCTTGGTAATATTCGTCACAGATTTTCGACACTATTGGAAGTCTCTCGAACAAACTTTTATTTAATTTTTTTAAAACATTTTATGCAGTGGTGTTTTTTTTTTCAGTGAAACCAATAAATTAAAAAAAAATGACCAGCAGTGAAACCAGAAATGTACCAGCAATCGGAAACATAAAAGCATTCCGGATTCCAATTCCTGCAGCAAACCTTCTTAACACTCTGTGACCCCCATCTCTTATTCCAGCTGCACATCCAGTCCACTGTCCAGACCCTTACACCAATCGCACATCCCGCTCACTCCTCGACTCCTGACTCTCCCTGCACACCTTATTATATTCCAAACCCCTAACTTCAGCAGTGCACACCACTCTCACTCCAGATCACCATCTCGTAATGCAGTTGAATGAGTTTGCCAGATGCCATAGCATCAGAATTTCCCAAAACTTAGATACCGGATCATTTAAGTTTTACTGTTTTTATTTTGAAAATTGCTTGTCCTTAAGGAGCTGTCCCATTTGGGTGACCTAATCCATGAGTCAATAAGAGTGTCTTCGACCTTCAAGCTCGAGGTCACTCACCTGGAAAGCCTCGAGCTGGATCGAGCGTCTGCGTTGAAACCGTAAGCTGGATCCACCGAATGCACCCCCCCCCCCACACCCCCCCCCCCCCCCCCACACACACACAAACACATCACAAAGGCGGGGGCCAGGGAAAAGGGGGGAGTGCTGTCTAAAATTCACACCCGCAATGAAGAGGAGGGCAAAACGGCTGCATAGTAACAGTAATGTCCTTTAGAGAGCGTGGAGGGAGTGTGGCGAGGGGGAGAGAAGGAGAGATAAGCGGAGAGAAGGGGAGAGAAGCAGGAGGAGAAGGGGGAGGAGAAGGGGGAAGAGAAGGGGTGGAAGAAGGGGAGAAAAGGGGTGGGGAAGAAGGGGAGTGAAGGGGGGAGAAGGGGGGAGAAGGAGTGAAGACACTTTTACAAAGTATAATAAAGTTTAGTAGACATTTTACCTACCGGTCAGTTTTCCTTGATCCTGAAAACTCCAATGAGCCAATCAAAATGCCCGGTCAGTAAAAGAAATTGCCGATGGCTGCCCTTGACTGCCTGTAACTACATAGCAACCTCACTCCACTGCACTATGAGTTCAAAAGAACCATGCCGACCAAATGTTACTCACGCAACATTTTTCAACAAGCTGAAACATTTTCTGCAACCTAGCTGAGGCGACGAAGGAGAGTTCCAGCGACCTCGTAGAACCTCTTAGGACCATGTGTCGACCATGCTGTGAGTTTGAAGGTCAAAGGCACTCTTCTAAACTTGCAGATTAGGTCGCCCAAGTGGAACAGCCTCTTAAACTACATTATTATGGATATGTAGGAGTTCTGTTGTTCCTTTTAGATGGCTAAGTGGCATTTCATAGCCAAGAACTAATTATAACAGCATTGTAATCACCACATTTACCATCTCAACAGCAGATAATAGATGTGCCTCAAACGCTTGGAAGCATGATTGTCCATGGATTCCACAGCAGAATTCCACTCTCCCAACAGGCAAGAGGTACAGAAGTGTGAAAATTCATTCCTCCAAATTCAGGTACTGTTTCTTTCCAACTGTTGTAAGGCAATTAAACCATCCTACCACCAACTAGAGAGACGTCCTGAGCTACCATTTACCTTATTGGAGAACCTCAGACTATATTTAATCTGCCTTTTCTGGACTTTATCTTGCACTAAACATTATCCCTTTAATCCTGTATGTGTACACTATGGCCGTCTTGATTGTCACCATGTACAGTCTTTCCGCTGACTGGATAGCTTGCAACAAAAAAGCTCTCTGTACCTTGGTACACAGGACAGGAAAATTACCTGGACTAAACTGAACTATGACCCAGAAGTGCAACATCCATCAAAGTTGACAGATCCCAAAACAATATTTAACGATATTAAAGGAATATGCATCAACTGATTTTACAAAATAACAAATATGGGACAGAATAAGCTTGAAGTGAGAAGATTCCAGCCAGAATTGTTTGGTTGATAATTCAAGAGATATTGAGTTTGACTAATGTAAGTGCATCTGAACTGGAGTGGTCAGGATACTTTCCACAATGCCTCCTTTATTAAAAAATGTACAGTGCAAAGTTTATTCAAGTATTCTACATCCAGGGCAGGTCAATTTGAGAATTTGAAGCTGCTAACTTTCTTCATTGCCAAACTATCAAAGAAAACTGGCACGTGGTCTTCCGGTTTCAATAATCAGTTCCTTAGTTGTGTTGATTTTGAGCAAGAGGTTCTTGTTGCATCAAGTGTTCTATCCTGTTATATCTCTGTCTTCAATCACTAATCATAATTTGGTCAATAACAGTGGTGCCGTCGTCAATTTTTTAGATGGCATTGGAGCTGTGCTTAGCCACAGGCCCAATGGGTGTAAAGAGAGTAGGGCAGGGGTCTACGCACACGGCTCTGTGCTGCCCCTGTGTTGATGGCCATTGAGGAGGAAATATTGATACTGATCCACACTGATTGAAATCTGTCAATGAAGAAGTCAATGATTCTGCTTCAAAGAGAGGTACAGAGGGTCAGTCTGATGATGGGTCTCAACCCGAAAGGTGACCCATTCCTTCTCTCCAGAGATGCTGCCTGTCCCGCTGAGTTACTTCAGCATTTTGTGTCTATCTTGCAGGTCTTTGAGTTTGGTGGTGAGTTTGGAAGAGATAATTGTGTGGAATGCTGAGCTGCAGCCCTTGAACAGCAGCTGACCATGAACAGCAGCATTCTTGCATCTACATGGTCCAAAGCAGAGTATTGGTCATAGTGCATAAAGATTGCGTCCCTGTTTAGATAATTTATTACATCACCCAAGGAGACCATGCAATTTGTCAGGTCAGTGCCATTGACCAAAAGAGCAACCTTATTCTGCAACTCTTATTTCCATATGATCTATGTTCTGCACTGGCCTAAACATTCCCCTTTGCTTCTTTATTATCACCTACACATACAAAGTGGTAATTCACCTCGCAAAGAGTCTTTGGGATATGGGAAGAAATTAGAGCATTTGAATTTTTTTTTAAATCCACACCATCAATGAGAATGTGGGAATTCCACACATGCAGCACTGGAGAACTGGATTCAATTTAAGGTGCTGGATCAGCGAATGTAAGCACTAACTGCCGTGCTACCCTCCACCCACTGATAACAGAAGCTACCATTTGAAAATGGTGCACGTTGTACGTGGATTTACAGACCAGGACATTGAACGACAAAGGTTTCTCTAGGAATAATTTTTTTTTTTTTTTTTTAAAAGCACAAGTATATATGACAAATGAAAACCTTAAAAAATTCAGCTGCCTGAAATCTAAAACAGAAACAGACAATGCGAGAAACACTCAAAGGGTCAGACAGCAAGTGTGGAGGAACAAACAGCTTTAAACCACATCAGAACAAGAATATCTTCCACGTCCCTTTCAAGCAATTGTGAAGTAACAAATGGATAATTTTAGAAGTCTAAACAATGTGGCTAAGTAGATTGAGGCAAGACCCCACACACTGCAGCAGGATAAAGATCAGGCAATTTGTTTTAGTAGTGCTTAAGGAATAATAAAAGCCCAGAAGACTGGGGATAATTCCTGTGTTTCTCTTTGAGAGAGGGCTATGGGTTATTTTGTGTATGCCCGAGAGAACAAGCAGAGGCAGAGGGAGCTGCTTCAATAACTTGTTTAAGAATAGCCATCTTCAACAGATAATCGGTGCAGATAGCTTCGGTGAAGGGCCTTAACAGCAAAAGAAGTGAAAGTCAGCAGCATGTAATTGGTGCCAGGGAGTCAGCTTTGTACTTTCAAAAACCTTGGGATAATGCTGGCTTCACTCTGAAGCGAATTGTTCAAACGAAATTTGATCCTTTTGCCAGGTTCTCTGAATAGATTAAAGACTTGCAGTGTGCAATACTCTATTTTACCTATGTTATAGATACTGACGCATTGCAGAGAGAACAAGAACACAGGAGCAAGGATAAATTGTGAAAATAATAACTTCTATTACACTCTTTTTTACTGATTTTTGTTTTGTGTTGAATTAAAAGTTGGTCTATCATTAGCTTAACCACGTATTTTTTGTAACACAATCCTGCCTTATCAAATAAAGATCAGAAGATTGTGTTATGAAAAATGCTATATTTAATTAGTACTAGGCTAAGTGGGACCCATTGGGTCCCATTCTCCCATGGAAGCCTGGTGTCCCAACGCAATATTCCACCACTCACCCATAGCCCCCAACTGCGCAGGCGCAGCTGACTAACGGCTTTCTGGACTCACTCACTGACTTACGGCTTTCTGGACTAACTCTGACTCACGGCTTTCTGGACTCAATCACTCAATGACTCACAACTTTCTGGACTCACTGACTCATGGCTTTCTGGACAAGTTGTAATATAGAGTATGCTTGCTCCCTGATACAGATTAGGATATGTTCAGCACTCTGCTTCCTGAATATGATGAAGCTATGATGTGGCTAAACATTAGGCACACATGTTTTGCCTATTAATGGCTGCAGTGGTTCTGTTTCCACCCAATTATCTAGTGCAGACTAAAACGTTCAAAAGTAATCAGGTCAGTATTTGTAACCTGTGAGAATAGTGCTAGGTTTGCTTAAAAATAAATGTGCAACAATTGTATTTTTCCCCAATTCATTTGAAAGAATTAAAGCATTCATCACTGAACAAATTGCTGGATGTTGTGGATTCTGCCTAGATTTATATCTGACATCTCACTTATCTGACTTGAAATGGTAACCTTAGCTAGCCTTGTATTTTACTTCGGAGTCACGTGAGTGACTATGTGAAAAACCCCGACTGCCCGCAGAGCGCGTCATTACGACGCACGCATTGTGAAGCACCGGTGTGGCAGGCACGTCGCTCCTGCCAGAGGTAAGTTTAAACTCCAGGTAAGTTGTATTTCTTACCTGTTTTTTGATGTTCTGCAGGAACCTTTTCATCCACAGAGGTTCCTGCCGGGTGCTTCGCGGGTTCCAACAACAAACCAGCTGCGGGCTGTAGGGGGACCCCGGTCCTACCGCGGAAGCAGGCAGCTGCAGAAATGTCGGGCCCGTGAAGTTCAGTCACTATCGTCAGTGATTTCGGAGCGCTGGGTTCCCGAGGAGAGGAACTGCAGCAGCAATGCGGTTTTAGTCCGCAGAGGCCCACGATATGGACTGAAACTGACCAGAATGGTCAGTGACTTTTCAACGCTGGGTTCCTGGGGAGGGGAACTCCAGCAGAAGTGCGGTTTTAAACCACAGTGGCCCACGATATGGGGCTGAAACTGACCAGAACGATCAGCCCGGGTGCCGTGGGGGGTTCCCCTTGGTAAGGCACACAGACGCTAGGTTTCCCCATGGAGGAGAAACCCAGTAGCAATGCAGTGTCCAGACGCAGTAGTTATGGGATAGTGGGGGGGAACTGACCAATATGGTCAGGTTTCCCCTCCGGGTATGAAAAACATTTTAGGTTGACCAGGATGGAGCCCTTGTGGAAAGGAGGCTCCATCTAGATACATCCCAACTACATGCGTTGTGACAGTGCCGGGCATAAGGGTGAGCCTGAGCCAGCAGCATCTTTTTTGCACAGGGCTGCTTTAGGGGATGTTGATTCTAGGTAATGATGAACATATAGGTAAGCCTGAGCCAGCAGCACCTATTGCACAGGGCTGCTTTATGGGATACCGAATCTATGGCAATGCCAGTCATATGGATAAGCCCAAGTCAGCAGCAGCTATTGCACAGGGCTGCTTGAAGGGATGCCAAGTTGTTGGCAATACCGGGCATACGTCAGCAGCACCTATTGCACAGGGCTGCTTGATGGGAAGTTGGGCATAAGGTGAGCCCGAACCAGCAGTACCTATTGTACATGGCTGCTTTATTGGATGCCGAGTCTATGGCAATGCGAGGCATATGGGTGAGCCTGAGCCAGCAGCACCTATTCCATAGGGCTGCTTTATGAGATACCCAGTGATGGCAGCGCCGGCCTATGGGAGAGGCCACAGCAGCAGCACCTTGTACCAGGGCTGCTTCATATTGCGGCCGAGGCTATGGTAGCACCGGCATAGGGGAGAGCCATGCTAGCAGCACCTTGTAGCAGGGCTGCTTAATGTAGGCAGCAACATCTGTAGAAGGGCTGCATAATGTTTCCCTCATGGGAGAGGTGAGCTTCCCGGGGCAGTTTGTTCTTACACTGAAGTTCTATAGCAAGGGATAAGATTTACACTTGGTTGACAATACAAATGATCAAGACATTCTTCATCAATTTAGAGGCATCTAACCATGTGAAATTGGACAATACCACCATTCTAAGCAGGCTGTAATTGGGCCAGAATTGTGTTTAGGTAAGCGCAGTACTTTGACCAGGGTTGCCTTCAAGATAGGTGCAAAAATATGGGCAGACTTGTCTTTCGAGACAGGTCAGAATTATGGCTAGAATTGTTTTAGACAAATTAAAATTAGCAGACAGGTTCATTATTATGGACAGGTTGTCTTACAAGACAGGCCCGGGAATCGGGCCAGAGTTGCCGTTCAAGGCAGACGTGAAGGATGACAGCCCTGCCTGTTCATTATGAAAGATGGCTGATTAACAACTGGAGTCATAGTGGTGCCCATTTACAGTATCATTGGAGATATTTGGTGGAGTCATTGCTGTGATGAGGCACTATAATAGTATAATCCACTGTTTCAGTCTCAAACCATTTTTGAGAAATTGGGCTCCTCTATTCAATTCAAATTAAGTTGTTATCAAATAGACTTGTTGGAGATGTTGCAAAGAGCATACCCCAACACATAAAAGCCAACGGGTCAGTATTAGTCTGATACCGGGTCCATGGCAGTGTCGGTCAATTTGAGAGGGCGCGCCAGCAGCGCCTTATAGTAGGGCTGTTTAATGGCTTCCTCATGAAGGAGGAGAGCATTCCAAGTCTGATGGTACAACCATGAACATACCCAAAGGGATGACGGTCATGTGTCAGAGATAATTACTGACAGCAAGATTTGCCATCACAACACATATGCAGTGAACACCACTATCACGGGGACATTAGGCCCAGCCGCTAAATCTGTTCACAGGTAAAGATCTATTCAACAGGGAAATCCTGCAGGATGAATGTAAGCAGTTCACTGAAGCTGGTAGCAGCATGAAAGCTGACCAGAGGTTCCATTCACTCTATTCAGGTCATTACGATTTACATTGAGTTATCAATTGGCTTATGACGCCGTCCTAGGCAACAGATTGGAGTCAATAGAAGCCTGTTACAGCTTTGTTGTTATAAAACAGCAGTCTAGTCATTAAGACTAATTGGCAATATAATAGCTGTAGTTCAGCTGTGCAAGTGGGAGAATTGAAATCATCCTAAATGGAGAACTCTAAAGTACCATGTAGGTCATAGTCGACACACTTTGCTATTATCAGCTGAAGCTGCCAAAGTCGCAATGTTGGATAGACATTGTTCAGCATTGTTCCAGTAGGTTAATCAGTAAATATCTCAATATATTGCAAAATGATGCTAATAGTCTAAGAATGGGAAATTGCGAATATCATCTCTGGTTTGGAGCTAGAGGAGATTTGCATGAGTTGCCAATTGTTCTTTTATTGGTGTCAAATAACTATAGACCCTACGCATTTTGTGGCTTAAGAGTAATTGAGCGGATATGCATATCTGCATGCTCAACTTCATGTTGACACGTTATGATGTTGGCATATGTTAGTACATGTGGGTGCAGTTAAGTAAAGAATCCTGTTATGGTTACGTACAAAATAACCATAATCTCGTTGGCCACTGGAGTAACATTAGGTATAGGTCAATGACAACACAGAATGGGTGTTGAATCACGCCGTATTTTTGAAATTCTAGTTCAATGGAACACCGAATATACATATGTTTGTTTCATGTTTATTTACAGCTTGTAAAACATGTGGCATAATAGTAGCGAAGATACATTCTCGCTCATTTGCTTCATTAATCGGGGCTTCAAATGAAGTCATTAAGAGCCGTTTAGGTTCCTATTGTTTGATTGACCTATGCAACGTTGATTCCCAGTTGTCGGGAATAATAATATAACCTTATATGGTTATTTTGTACGTAACTTTCTGGTTTAGTCTGTGGTTTGAGAAATCAGCCGTTGCATTTTTAAAAAAAAATAATGTTCTGAAGATTCAACAGACTGCTCTACGGCTTGGGTTGTTACATCAGTCCGTGTGTATGTTCAGTGTGCTGCGATAGCACCAAAAAAGCAGGACTTTCTTTTCCAGGAGATGGAAAGTGTTTGTTGAATGTTCATGTTGCATTGAAGACGGTACAAATTACAGATGCTTGGAGTTCATTTTTAAATGATCTTTGTCAATAATTAAGTTGTACGACAATTAACTGTGCCAATGTGCCTTCTCATTGTATTGGCTGCAGCAAACAAGACCCGCTCTGTCGGGTTCACCCTGGATATCAAGTTGGTAAGCATATCTTTAACGCAATGTTTCCTAGGACAAGTACAATGCAGTATGGGATGTCAACGTTGTGTGAACACTATTTCACCAGGGTGGTCCAGCTACATCCTTAGTTTCGCCGGTTCGCATAAGTTGGTTATCCTCCTAGCATGGGTAGCACAACAGGGTTAGTCGCTAAATAGTTACATTTGTAAACAATAACATATAATATTTATGCTTATAATTCACTTAAGTAGAGCAGAAGGGGTGTCAGATCTCAACATAGTTCAAGGCATACCCAGGGACCTTTGGTACACACATATATAACAATACATTAGGGTCACTGAGAGTCTTCGAGGCTCTGATCTAGCTATGTTGTTAGTCACAAAAACTTATAAGAACATATCTGTTCAGGTCACTTCCAGAGGATAAAATTGACTGATTATGTAGAAGTAGATACTGAGTCTAATTATCACTCCATCAGGGCTGTTATACATCAGCAGCAAGGGTCTTATGTGCCATTGGACCATGTCCTAACGCTTGCAGCATGGTCAAGCGAACAAATTTCAAACATTTATAATAACCCATTACTAGACCAAGGGTATTTGTCAACTCTATTTCATTGATTATAGATTCCATCCGAGTGAAAGGTGGGACTATTATTACTACTTCATTAATAACATCAGCATGTTTAAATCTATGTCATGACTGTATGTATTATGAATATATTTTCCTTCATTTGTCGATGAAGCAGTTGTGGCTGTGTAGACTCGTTTCTCACTGCGTGAAATCACAGAGCTTTGAAATCTTCACATAGTCACTCACGTGACTCCGAAGTAAAATAGTAAGATTAAATGAGAACTTACCAGTTTGAAGTTTGATCTTTATTTTATGAGGAGTTACAATGAGGGATTATGTGCCCTCTGCTCCCAACCCTCATAAATGTCATCTGGTAGTTCTAGTCTTCTGGTTCTTACTATTATACTTCAGTCACTATAACCTCTTTCACACCGGTGCTTTGAATATTGCTGCGCTCTGCGGGCAGTCGGGGTTCCTCACGTAATCCCTCATCGTAACTCCACATAAAATAAAGATCAATCTTCAAACTGGTAAGTTCTCATTTAATCTTACTATTTTTAAAACAACTGTTGAATGCAATTTCTTATAATGCTGAAATAATTATGATGCACTCACAAGAGACTGAAATAACTAACATTTTCTATGATTTGCAATAAATAGAAAGAATTGATCTACATAGAAATAATGAACAAAACAGAATATGCCTTTGTTATCGGCATGAAAGCCTTGATGAAGTATTGCTTGCACATCAAACTCTGCTGTTGACATTCAGTTCCATTGAAGTCAGTTCAACAGAATTCAAGCTTATGCATTATTACATTGTATACTTTACACACACAGTAAAGGACACATTCCAACTGCATTGGGTCTCAGTAAAAGATTTACAATTATTTTCAGTATAATTTGTTATGCGAGAGTCAAATCCGTACGTTTTCTCATCGTTTTTGTTTTCTCAGTTGACACTGTCCCTATAATTATAGAATATAAAACAGTACAGCACAGGAAAATGCCCTTCGGCCCACAATATTTGTACCAAACATAATGCGAAGATAAACTAATTTAATCTATCTCTATATGATCTATATTCCTCCATTCACCAGATATCCATGTGCCTATCTAAATGCCCTTTAAATGCCACCATTTTATCTGCCTCTACCACTTCTCCTGGCTGTACATTTTGGACACCCACTGTCCAAATGGGAGTAAATCCTATCCCAAAGAATTCTCTCCAATAGCTTCCCTGTCACTCATGTGATGCTCATCGGCCTATAATTCCCTGGATTCTCTCTATTGCCCTTCTTAATCAAAATAACAATATTGGCTACTCTCGAGTCCTCAGGGATCTCGCCTGCAGCTAGATAAGATGCAAAGATTATCGTCAAGGCATCTGTAACGTCATATTTTGCCTCTCTAGATAACCTCCAGATAAGATGATAGTTTCCATCGGGCCCTAAGGATTTATCCACTTAATGCCCTTCAAGAGCACTAACACCACCTCTTTCTTGATTTCAAGCTGTCCTTGCAATTAGTATTCTCCCCATTGACCTCTCTGCCTCCAGCACATATTTTTCTCCTTTATCCTTGAGTGGACCTATCTTCTCCCGGGTACAGAGATAGATAATTCTTCGACTCCTAAACCTCTTGAGATAACAGGCCTTCAACGCTCCAATACTCAGTCATCAAAATAATTAAAACTCAAATGTTGACCACTTCCTGTTTGCACTGCATACTGATTTTAGTAAAAATGCTATGACTTACGGCTGTAATTTTTGGCCGTCTTACACAGAGTCCCCCTCCGCTGCGCAGGACAAGAGATTTTTTCCTATTGATGAAAAATAAAAGACTTATTAATGTTTTAAAAATGTTGAGTTTCTCTCTCCTGTCAATCACGCCATGAAGGCCATGGCCCTTCTGGTGGGAGGGGGAGGGACTATAAAACCCGGAAGTATAGACTCCCTTAGTCTCTGCAAGATGGGGGAGAGAAAGGTCACAACTCTCAGTCTGAGCTGTAAATAACACGGAACACATGTCTACTAAGCTGTGAGTGGTTTTACTGACCTATAAGTGCCCTTAATGTAGTATGAAAATGTAGTTTGAAAATGTGGTTTGAAAATGTAAAAGTGGTGCTGGTTTGAAAATGCAAAAGTGGTGTTGGTTTGAAAATGCAAAAGTGGTGTTGGTTTGAATACACAAAAGTGTTGTTGCCTTGAAAATGCAATAGTGGTGTTGCCTTTGCCTCATTGAAAAGTGGCATTGCCTTTGCCTTATTGAAAAGTGGTGTTGCCTTTGCCTTATTGAAAAGTGGTGTTGCCTTTGCCTCATTGAAAAGTGGTGTTGCCTTTGCTTTCTTGAAACGTGGTGTTGCCTGTGCCTTATTGAAAAGTGGTGTTGCCTTTGCCTTATTGAAAAGTGGTGTTGCTTTGCTATATTGAAAAGTGGTGTTGCCATCTATATAATTAAAAGTCTAATCTTGACCACCTCTTGTTGATTTTAGAAAAAAAGCTACCACATATGGCTGTGATTTTCAGCCCTCTTACTCAGAGTCCCCCTCCAGTCATTAGGTGCCGAGGATTTTTCCCATCGATGAAAAATAAATGTTATTAGTGTTTAAAAAATGTTGATATTCTCTCTCCTGTCAATCATGCCATGAAGGCCAGGCCCCTTCCGGTGGGAGGGACTATGAAATCTGGAAGTGTGGGCATAGTTCAGTCTCTGCAAGATGACTTGAAATACCATTTCAAGCACCCTGCTTGAAATGGTATGAAACTGCACTTGAATTTGGTGGCCTTGCATTCAGCTTGAAATGGTATGAAACTGCATTTGAATTCGGTGGCCTTGCACCCTGCTTGAAATGGTAGGAAACTGCTCTTGAATATGGTGGCCTTGCACCCTGATTGAAATGGTAGTAAAAAACACTTGAATTTGGTGGCCTTGCACTCTACTTGAAATGGTAGGAAAGTGCACTTGAATTTGCTAGCCTTGTACCCTGCTTGAAATGATAGGAAACTGCACTTGAATTTCATGGCCTTTCACCCTCTTGAAATGGTAGGAAATGGTACTTGAATTTGGTGGCCTTTCACCCTGCTTGAAATGGTCTGAAGCTGCGCTTGAATTTGGTGGCCTTGCACCTGCTTGAAATGGTATGAAACTGCACTTCATTTTTGGTAGCCTTGCGCTTTACTTGAAATGGAATTAAACTGCACTTGATCTTGGTGGGCGTTGCACCCAGCTTGAAATGGTATGAAACTGCACTTGAATTTGCTGGCCTTGTACCCTGCTTGAAATGCTATGAAACTGCATTTGAATTTGGTGGCCTTGCACCCTGCCTGAAATGGTATGAAACTGCACATGAATTTGGTGGGCCTTGCACCCTGCTTGAAATGGTAGGAACCTGCACTTGAATTTATGGCCTTGCACCCTCTTGAAATGGTATGAAACTGCACTTGAATTTGGTGGCCTTGCATCCTGCTTGAAATGGTATGAAACTGCATTTGAATTTGGCGGCCTTGCACCCTGCCTGAAACGGTATGAAACTGCATTTGAAATTGGTGGCCTTGCACCCTGCCTGAAATAGTATGAAACTGCACTTGAGTTTGGTGGCGTTGCACCCTGCATGAAGTGGTATGAAACTGCACTTGAATTTGGTGGCCTTGCACCCTGCTTGAAATGGTAGGAAACTGCACTTGAATTTGGTGGCCTTACACCCTGGTTGAAATAGTATGAAACTGCACTTGAATTTGGTGGCCTTGCACCCTGCTTGAAATGGTAGGAAACTGCATTTGAATTTGGCGGCCTTGCACACTGCCTGAAACGGTATAAAACTGCATTTGAAATTGGTGGCCTTGCACCCTGCCTGAAATAGTATGAAACTGCACTTGAGTTTGGTGGCGTTGCACCCTGCATGAAGTGGTGTGAAACTGCACTTGAATTTGGTGGCCTTGCACCCTGCTTGAAATGGTAGGAAACTGCACTTGAATTTGGTGGCCTTACACCCTGGTTGAAATGGTATGAAACTGCACTTGAATTTGGTGGCCTTACACCCTGGTTGAAATGGTATGAAACTGCACTTGAATTTGGTGGCCTTGCACCCTGATTGAAATGGTAGGAAACTGCATTTGAATTTCATGGCCTTGCACCCTCCTGAAATGATAGGAAACGGCACTTGAATTTGGTGGGCCTTGCACCCTGCTTGAAATGGTAATAAACTCCACTTGAATTTGGTGGCCTTGCACCCTGCTTGAAATGGTCTGAAACTGCACTTGAATTTGGTGGTCTTGCACCCTGCTTGAAATGGTATGAAACTACACTTGTGTATGGTGACCTTGCACCCTGCTTGAAATGGAATTTCAAGGAATAGTCTTGAGTCAGCTGCCAGCCCACCAGCTGTGAGTGAGTGAGCTGCCGGCACTCCAGACTTGAGTGATTGATCCGCCTGACCAAGAATCCATTCGGCCCACAATGTCCATACTAGCGATCTGAAAACCAGTTGCTTCAGCCCACAACACCCATACTAATGCTCCAGAAACCCCCCCACCCCCCCCCCCCCCCACCTCCCACTGTCCACCAATATTGGCATTGGTGGAGAGGTGGAATATTGCATTGGGGATCAGCCCTCCCATGTGAAGCTGTGACCCAATTGGTCCCTCTCAGTCTATAATTTCATATTATCTTGTCAGAGTAGGAGTCCATCCAACCTATTGCTTCAGTCTATTAAGTCAATCATTCCAGAGTAATATCATCAATCCAGTCCCCCACTTATTCCCTTGTAACCTCATAAGGTCATAAGTGATAGGAGCAATGTTACTGGATGTCAGTAACAAACATGTGTCACTGGATCTGCATGACAACTGTACTCTATTCAGCATCAATATGCCATTTCAATTGCTGTAGTGTCATCCATATGTCTCCAACACAAAGCTTGCCACAGTTTTTAGGCCACTGATATGGACATATTCATTTTACAGTAACAAACAGCTAGCCTAATCATTTATGCCCATACCAAGTCCCACTCCTATAAGCCTAATCCTATCAGACAGTCCTTCATGTCATTATCCAGGTCCCTCTTACGGGATATGGTAACCTAACAGTGATGTTACTGGACTGGTATTCAGAGACCTGGATTTTTGATGTAAGTCCAAATGCCACTAGGGAAGCTGACACATTAAAATTCAAGCACAAAAATAAATCTGGAATTAAGAAGTGCCAGTTTTGCTAATTATTTCGAGAGAAACATTGGTTTGTTATGAAAAACATGTGAATTATAAGTGTCCTTTAAGGAAATAGATATTTACTGGAGGGTATAGCTTTAATGTGAAAAGGGCAAATTGTGAGGTGAAAAGGGGTCATCTATCTGTCTGTCTGTCTCTGTCTGTCTGTCTCTGTCTGTCTCTCTATCTATCTGCCATCTATACATTCCCTTCACTGATGCTTCCTGACATGTTGCGTTCCTCCAGCACTTGTTTTGCTTAAAATTCCAGCATCTGCAGTTCTTTGTGTCTATCTATCTGTTTATATTTATATCTGTCTTTCTTTGAATTATGTCCTTTGTTCCTTATCTGCAAGCAGGATAATCTTCTATCCATCTATTCCTTAACATTGTAAAAGCCATTTGCCTCCTTTTTTTCAACAGTAGAGAGTGTCAGACACTCGCTTAGTTTTCATTGCAAAAGTGAATAAAGTATCAAAGGTTTTAAAGGTTTCATAGATATTTTATTGTCACCAATTAGGGTACAGTGATATTCTAATTACCATACAGCCATACAAAAAAAAAACAGCTAGACACACAACTGCATAAAACTTAACATAAACAACCACGGTAGATTTCCAACATTCCTCTGTGATGGAAGGCAAAAAAGTCCAATCGTCTTCCTCTTATTCTCCTGAGGTTGGGACAGTCAAACCATCTGCCGGGGCGATAGTGTAAATAGCTCATTCTAAGCTTCCTCCCAGTCTAGTTTCAGTCAAAAATCACTGAGTCAAGCACTTGCGCGACTAATCTTTATTTTGACAAAACACAATTACAGTTCCCACTACTATACCTAACCACCGTGGGTTCGATATTCTTATCTGCCTGGCCAAGCCCTCTTAGCCTCGTTCAAGCAGAGACACTTCAGAAGGTCATGCAGTCCCAAGCGTTCTCCCAGGAGATCAACACAGGACCTTGTGGGAGTGGCCTTTTATAGGTCCCCGAACTTTGAGGGGCCGAACCACATGGGAGTGGGCTCTTTACAGTTCAATAACAGATATCAATTAACCCAGTACATGATAGACATTTCCCTAACCCAATAAAACAGTGACTTATACAATGTATTCAAACGGAGCTTCTGAAAGGAAGCTAACATTGCAACATGTGCCTTGATATTCCAGACAAGGCTCAATACTTAATCCAATCAACATCCAGCAAAGTAAAGCTTTGCAACATTATGTAAATGTGTATGTCTGGTTTGCATTCATCCAATTCATTCCATGCAATTTGTAACTAATTGTCAGGATCTGCAGATGTTCCATTCTCTTCTTGCAGCTCCTATCTAGGCTCGAGACAAACTGGCACCATTCTGCAGCTTGTCCCATTTCTGCAGAAGGCACATTTAAACTGTCCAAATGGCCTAGCAGCCCAGAAGCCTGTACTCAATTTGGCCGGAATTAACATTCCTTCCTTTTATCATATATAATAACCCATAATTTATGATAACCAAATAATCAGATAATCAGACATCCGTTATACATATGTGTGTCTATTACATTCTCCATCTATTAACAACCACAAAGCGATAATGTTTCTTGCTAGAATCTTATCAAGCTACCCAAGTTTTTTGTGGGCGTAGCTTCCCAATTTCCATCTGATGCATCTTCACCTCCCGAGTTTTCATGGGCGCAATTTCCCTCCATCCATGTTGTTGCCCATTCTTCCATCTCTTTCCATAGTCTAACCTATAACCTATAATTCCTGAAAAACTTGGGACAAAGCAAGTTACCATTCATGCACTAATGCTTTCCTATTTCATTTCGGAGTCACGTGAGTGACTTCGTGAAGAGCCCGCCGGCGCGCATGCTCGACATATCGTCGTAACGCGTTGCTGCGACGGCTGGCGGTGGAGCGCGCTCCTCGCCAGCCCTTCATAAGGGGCCACGGAGGTGAGTATTCCACCTTTAGTTGGTGGTCCTTGTTGTTCGTTATGTCTTGCAGCAAGGACATGGATGGGAGTTCGAAGGGCCGGAGGACGTCAGGACGAGTTCGCCGGTCAACAGTTCCGGGGCCTTTACCATCGGCAGTACCTGCAGTGCAGGCCGGGACTCAGGCGGAGATGTGGGTAAGCCCTGTGTTTACAGGTCCAGATCCGCCAGCACACCACAGCTCGGAGGAGTTCGACGAGGAGGAGTGTGGTGTGCCGCCAGAGCAGGGGGACCCTGCCATGGCAGTCAGGTCGTCAGCGGGCTCGCTGGCGACCTCGAGCAGGGGGCGTGTGGCTGCACGGCCCGTTCCACTCAGCCCCCTGAGAAGGGGCAGGGCAGGAACCCAGAAGCCTAACCCTGCCAGGGCTAAGGCATTGCCTGACACGGAGGAGCGGTCAGGTTCCAGGGCGAGACCCGGGGCGGCTGTGAGGTCCAGCCGGCACACCCCGACTCTCGACGCCGGGACGGGTCGGTTGAGTCGGGTCTCGTCACGGTCGCCGAGCCCCCCATGGATGGGTGGGCGAGACCATGCGTCGGCAAGGTCCACGATGTGGGCAGCCGGCAAGCCTGCGCGGGCTTCAGGTAGCCATGCTTCGGCTGGTGCCGACACCACGCTGCAAGTGCCCTTAGTGGCAGCGGCGTCAGCTCCCGCTAAACGGAGGCGGTTGAACACGCCCGCGCGGGAATCGCGCAGTTTCGCCTCGGCGGCTGTTAGCGACAACTACCGGCACCGGCAGGGCCTCGATGAGGTGCGGGCCGATGATAGGAGCCCGGTTTTCTTTTCAGAGCCGGAGGACTCCGACCACCTGAGTGTTCAGGGTGAAGGGCGTATTGACCGTATGGAGCGGCTGCTGGAGCTCCTGCTTCAAAGCCAACAACAGCAGGGCAGCCACAGGCACAGGGCGTCATCACCAGCCTCTACCATCAGCCTGGAGCAACAGGAGGAGGAGGTTTTGGTGGATCCCATACCACCTCCGGTGGAGGTACCAGCGGAGGATCTTCTGGATGTGGCGACCAAATTTGCGGCCCCACATTCATCTGGACTTCCTTTAAACACGAAGCTGGCAGCCACTGTGGACTTTCTTAACAACCAGCAACTACAGGAAGAAGTCCTCATTCAGGCAATGAGCCGTCACAAGGCTCCATCCAATTGCAACTCCCACAACGTGCCTGTGGTCAATACGCCGATATGGGGCAACATCAGTGCGGCTATCCGTCAACAGGAGGTAAAACTGCAGCGGATCCTGAAGCTCCTCACGGCCGGTATTACCGCCTTTGTGCGGTCGGTGGACGGGGACGAATTGAATTTGGACCAGGAAGATGCCCTGGCCCTCCTGTGCGCGACCCAGCACGAAATTAACGGGTTTCGCAAAACCAGCATCCGCCCAGCGCTCAATCCAAAGCTTGCAGGATTGTGCAAACCACCGCCGCCGCCCCCGCCCCGTCAGCTCTTTGGGGAGGACCTCTCGAAGAGAGTCAAAGAGCTTGACGAGCAAGCCAAAACGGTGGGGATCATGCGCCCTCAGAGTGCCCCCACACCATCAGGCTCAAAGTCTCCATACATTCGATCACGAGGGTCTGCTAGTACCTCGACGAGGACCCACCCTCAAGCTCCACAACGACAGCAACATCAGACCCAGCACCAGGGGTCTTTTTTAGGACAGGGTCGGCAGAGACCCTGGTGGAAAACGAAGAGGCCGCGCCCTCAAGCCAACCCAGCACCTCCACGTCCACCCACACGTGTCAAGGACCGCCGGTAACCACGGAGGTGAGGGGGTCTGGTTCTCTCTTTTCTCTCTGTTTAACTTCACATGTTGGTGGTCGCCTTCGGTGGTTTTTGGGTGCATGGGGTAATTTTACTGGTGACGAGTATGTGTTGCAGAATATTCAGGGGCATAAAATTGAGTTTATTAATGGCGACATTCCTCCATCCCAGCGCATGCCCGCTCGAACGTTTAAATTATCTGCTGCAGAACAGGCAGCCGGCTATAAGGAACTGTTAAGTCTTGAGCACAAAGGAGTGATTGAGAGAGTGGTGCATGAGCCAGTTGAATTTGTTTCGAACATATTCACCAGACCTAAAAAGGATGGAGGTTGTCGTGTCATTATTGATCTAACCCGTTTGAATACTTTTGTAACATATACTCATTTTAAAATGGATACGTTTGAAACAGCCAAAACATTGATTTCTCATGGTTGCTTTATGGTATGCATCGATTTAAAAGACGCATATTATTCCGTATCCGTCCAGAAATGTGACAGAAGGTTTTTGAAATTCATCTGGATGGGGCAACTCTGGCAGTACAAGGTTTTGCCTAATGGGCTCACCACAGCCCCTAGATTGTTCACTAAATTAGTGAAGCCAATTATGGCTTATTTGAGAAAACAACACCATATAGTTATGGCCTATTTAGATGATATCTTAATTGTGGGCCACACCCTGGAATTGGCTGAACAGGGTGTTGCAGCTGCTGTCAATATATTTCAACAATTGGGGTTTATTGTCCATCCAGAGAAATCAAAGTTCTACCCTGCCCAGGAGATTAATTACCTAGGGTTCACGATGAACTCTATAAGCATGAGGGTTACCATTCCAATTAACAAGATTGAGGAGGTTACCCAGGTGTGTCAAGATTTAATCCGCACCAATATACCATCGATTCGGCACATAGCTACAATAATTGGGAAGCTGGTAGCTTTGTTCCTGGCAGCGCGATATGGACCTTTGCATTATCAGAATTTGCAAAGAGCTAAAATTGCTGCGTTAAAACAGAACGCTGGTCATTATGATCGGTCCATGCAGCTGCCGCCCGAAGCGATAAATGAGTTGCAATGGTGGGTGTGTCACATTAGCAGCTCATTCAAGCCTATTAGGGAGGCTAATCCGGTGGTATATTTGCAAACTGATGCAAGCTCCAATGGTTGGGGAGCCACGAATAATTGCTCTAGTTGTGGTGGCAGATGGGACACCCTTGAATCAACGATGTTGTCAACTCAAGGGATTAACTATTTGGAGTTGCTGACAGCATTCCACGGGCTTCGTGCGTATTGTTCCAAGCTTGTTGGAGCACATGTCCGTCTCCAAATAGACAACACCACAGCAGTAGCATATTTAAACCATATGGGTGGTACCAGGTCAGTTTCGTGTGACAAATTGGCAAACTCAATTTGGCTCTGGTGTGTTCAAAGAGACATTTGGATTTCAGCTACCTATTTGCCAGGTGAGCTTAATACTGTGGCGGACACCAGGTCACGTAAATTTAATGACAATATTGAATGGATGTTGCATCCTGAGATCTTTTCTAAAGTCACAGCCAAATTTGGTAAAGCGGACATTGACCTCTTTGCGTCACGGTTGAACCATCAGGTACCAACCTACGTTTCATGGGAACCAGATCCTGGGGCAATAGCGCTAGATGCATTCTCGCTGGACTGGGGGAAGTGGTTTTTCTATGCCTTCCCCCCGTTTTGCCTCATCAGTCGGGTATTGCAAAAGATTCAGGCAGATGCTGCCAAGGGCATTCTTATTATACCCGACTGGCCCACACAGCCTTGGTATCCGGTGGTCTTTGACATGCTCAACGAACCTTGGATCCTTTTGAAGGGTTGCCCACAATTGGTTACTCACCCTGTCTCAGGGGAGCCGCATCCCTGCCATGGCTATTTAAATTTGTTGGCTTGCAGGTTCTGAACAGGCCGTTAGTCCAATACGGCCTCTCGGCTCGGACCATGGATACCATCGGGGCGTCGTGTCGAGAGTCTACAAGGCGAAGATACCGCTCGCATATTAAGAAGTGGGAAGCCTACTGCAGCTGCTCTCGCATCACGTACGATGACGTGACAATAACCGACGTCCTGGAATTCCTCGCGGGGTTGCACCATGATGAACACTTAAGTTACAGTGCCATCAACAGCGCCAGAAGTGCGCTATCATTCTACCTCAGTTTGGAGGTAGGATCCAACAGGCTAGTGTCCAGACTAATGCGGGGTATATTCAATATGAATCCGCCTACACCACGCTATAATATCACCTGGGATGTCAGGGACGTATTAACCCTGCTCAGGACGTGGTCAACCATGGAAGGGCTCCAACTGGACCAACTCACCATGAAGCTGGTGATGTTACTAGCGCTGACTTCAGCTCAGAGGGTACAGACACTACACAAACATCGTGTCGACAGAATGACGTCTACCCCCACAGAAGTAGTCTTTTTCATTGACGAGCTACTAAAGCAGCATAGACCTGGGTGCACAGGGCTGCAGCTGAAGTTCCCGGCATACCCCGCAGATGCTAGGCTATGTTTAGCCTCACATATCCGCCACTATGTCAACTTGACGGCACGCATCAGAGGAATGGAGAGATCCCTGCTTGTCACTCATAAGAGACCTCATCATCGAGTGACAGTCCAGATGATATCCAGGTGGCTTCGAGTCGTCTTGGGTAAGTCAGGTATCGACACTAATGTGTTCAAGTCTCATTCCACCAGGGCTGCATCGACGTCAGCGGCGAGGGTCATGGAGGTGCCCATGGACCAAATTCTCGCCACCGCAGGATGGGCTAATGAAGCTGTGTTCCAGCGTTTTTATAACAAGCCTGTTGCTGCTCCTCTACAGTTCGCAGAAGCCGTGCTGAATGCAGGTCAAGAACGTGGAGATGTCCCCGTATGAGGGGTTTGATTTGTTATTAATAAATATGCTCTTGTTTTGCAGTATGGACTGTTGAGCAAGTTTGTTCCTCCCATCCATCCCTGGTAGTGGTGTGTCAGCATGGACGTGGTCCAGGGCGTGTAATCACAGAAGCTTTGAAGTCTTCACGAAGTCACTCACGTGACTCCGAAATGAAATAGGAAGATTGAACGAGAACTTACCAGTTTGAAGGTTGATCTTTATTTTATGAGGAGTCGAAGTGAGGGATTTCGTGCCCTCCTCGCCCAACCCTCAATCACCTTCATCTGGTAATCTTAGTCAATTCAATCATACTATGCGAAGTCATTTCTATTGTTGGTTCTGTGATTCCACGCCGCTACTTTGAAGTATGTCGAGCATGCGCGCCGGCGGGCTCTTCACGAAATCCCTCACTTCGACTCCTCATAAAATAAAGTGGTAAGTAATGAACTGGTAAGTTCTCGTTCAATCTTACTATTCCTATTACTATTCTGTCACAAACTCTTTTCTATTTCCTCTATAATATACTCTTTACTATCCTAGGATCAGCTCTCTCCATATTCACACAATGTTCCTTAATGTATATCTGCTGTGGTTTCTCATATAAATTTCAGCTGGGTTCAGTCCAGATTTCCCTACAGGCATGTCTTATTTAAAGCAAATCATGAAGAATGTTCCATTCTAACCAATTTCAGTATCAGACTTCAATTTACTATTTCAAATTTCAGGGTCCATCTCACCCTTCTCATTGCACAGTATTGGAACACAATTCCATTCCAATTCCTGTGGAATTCCCAGCTGTTCAAATTTAATCAATCAATTTCCATATGTTGTCAATTTTATCATAAATCCAATCAAGATGCCAAATCCAGGGACAATTTCTTTCCACCTTGATAATAGAAGCCGCTTTACTATCAAGGGTGAAACAATTTAGATCCACCGGTCAAATGCATCGACTCTGATATCTCAATACCCATTTAAGTTTCTCCTTCTAATTCAATAGACTTCTCCTCCAGTATTTCTTCCTTAGTATGTTGGCTCTGCTCTCAGTCCATAGGGGTTCTCTCTTCTACTAGTTCAAGTCAAGTCAAAAAGTCAAACAAACTTTATTGTCATTTAGAAATACATTGATATATGCAATTCCAAACAAAATTCGCTTGCATTTGGCTCACTGTGCAACACGATAATTAACAGAAGGATAAACATGGATAAAATGGATAAAAAGGATAAAAGGATAAATAGACAATGGTGGCAGCCCATTACATGGCATTCAGGAGTCTGATGGCTCGTGGGAAGAAGCTGTTGCAGAACCTTTATGATCTTGGATACTAGTTTCCTAACCACTGAGTAATTTCTAGATGGTTAGTATTGACTTTCCGAGGGGAACTCATAAATTTATAGTCTACCTCATCATTTAATGCTGCCACTTTATGTTTCCAGGGTATGTCTTAATTCCTGATATCCGCTAGGTTCTGTCCCTTTCTTGATAGCAACTAAATAGTCCCATCCCATCTTTGATTATCCTCCTATGGGTGAGACAAGAGATGAATGCCAAGTCAACAGTCAATTTCATTTCGGAGTCACGTGAGTGACTTCGTGAAGAGCCCGCCGGCGCGCATGCTCGACATATCGTCGTAACGCGTTGCTGCGACGGCTGACGGAGGAGCGTGCTCCTCGCCAGCCCTTCATAAGGGAACCACGCAGGTAAGTATGCTACCTTAAGTTGGTGGTTCTTGTTGTGTTTGCTTCACAGCAAGAACATGGATGGGAGAGGCCGGAGTTCGAGGAGAAGTCGCCGGCCAGCAGTTCCGGAGCGAGAGTTGTCGGGGGTACCTGCAACGCAGACCGTAACGAGGGCGGAGATGTCGGTGAGCTCTGTTTTTTTCAGGTCCGGACCCGCCCGCACACCACAGCTCGGAGGAGTTCGACGAGGAGGAGTGTGGTGTGCCGCCAGAGCAGGACGACCCTGCCGTGGCAGTCAGGTCGTCAGCAGGCTTGCTGACGGCCTCGAGCAGAAGGGTCCGTGCGGCTGCACGGCCCGCTTCACGAAGCCCCCTGAGGAGGGGAAGGGCAGGAGCCCAAAAGTCTAACCCTGTCGGGGCTAAGGCTCTGCCTGTCGCCAAGGAGCGGTCAGGTTCTAGGACGGGACCCGGGGCAGCTGTGAGGTCCAGCCGTCGCCCCCCAACTTCCGACGCCGGGACGAGTCAGTTGGGGGTCCCGTCACGGTCGCCGAGCCCCCCATGGATGGGTGGGCGAGACCATGCGTCGGCAAGGTCCACGATGTGGGCAGCTGGCAGGCCTGCACGGGCCCAAGGTATCCAGGCTTCGGCTGGTGCCGACACCATGCCGCATCTGTCCTTAGAGGCAACGGCTTCCGCTCCCGCTATACGGAGGCGGTTGAACACGCCCGTGCAGGAATCACGCAGTTTCGCCTCGGCGGCTGTCGACGACAACTACCGGCACCGGCAGGGCCTCGACGAGGTGCGGGCCGATGACAGGAGCCCCGGCCAATTTTCAGAGCTGGAGGACTCCGACCACCTGAGTGTTCAGGGTGAAGGGCGTATTGACCGTATAGAGCGGCTGCTGGAACGTCTCCTTCAACAACAACAGGCATCCAGCAGCGACAGGCACAGGGCTTCATCACCAGCTTCATACACCAGCCTGGAGCAGCAGGACGAGGAGGCAGTGGTCGATCCCATCCCACCCCCGCCTGAGTTACCGGCGGAGGACCTCCTCGATGTGGCCACCAAGTTTGCAGCCCCTCATTCCTTGGGGCTTCCTATCAATACAAAACTGGCAGCCACTGTGGACTTCCTAAATAATCACCAGCTTCAGGAGGAAGTTCTACTACAAGCCATGAGCCGTCACAAGGCTCCATCAAACTGCAACTCCCTCAACGTGCCTGTGGTCAATATGCCAATCTGGGGCAACATCAGTGCGGCTATCCATCAGCAGGAACTAAAGATTCAGCGGATCCTGAAACTCCTCACGGCCGGGATTACTGCTTTTGTGCGGTCGGTCGACGGAGAGGAGCTTAATTTGGACCAGGAGGATGCTCTGGCGCTTCTATGCGCTACTCAAAATGAAATCAACGGCTTTCGGAAAAATAGCATCCGCCCAGCGCTCAACCCCAAATTTGCAGGGTTGTGCAAACCGCCGCCGCCGCCGCCCCGTCAGCTCTTTGGCGAAGACCTTGCCAAAAGGGTCAGAGAGCTTGATGAACAAGCCAAGACCGTGGGGCTCATGCGCTCTCAGAGTGCCCCCACGCCATCGAGCTCCAAAGCTCCGCTTGGCCGCTCACGAGGGTCTGCCAGCACGTCTACCAGGAATTACCCTCCAGCTCCAAACCGATATCAACCACCCCAACCACAGGGGTCTTTTTTAGGACAGGCTTGGCAGAAGCCGAGATGGAAAATGAGGACGCCACGACCTCAAACCAACCCAGCACCTCTACGTCCACCCACTCGTGTCAGGGACCGCCGGTAACCACAGAGGTGAGGCGGTCTGGTTCTCTTTTTTCTCTTTGTTTAACCTCACATGTTGGTGGGCGTTTGCGGTTGTTTGCGGGTGCATGGGGTGATATTACCAGTGATGAGTATGTGTTACGGAATATTCAGGGCCATAGCATTGAGTTTATTAATGGGGACATCCCTCCGTCTCAGCATAGACCGGGTCGTATGTTTAAACTAACGGCTGCGGAACAGTCCGTAGGCTATAAGGAAATTTTAAGGTTGGAACAGAAAGGGGTCATAGAGAAAACGGTTCATGAGCCCGTTGAATTTGTTTCCAATATTTTTACCCGACCTAAGAAAGATGGAGGCTGTAGAGTCATTATTGATCTGACCACTCTGAATAACTTTGTAACATATACTCATTTTAAAATGGACACGTTTGAAACGGCCAAATCATTGATCTCACAAGGGTGCTTTATGGCATGTATTGATTTACAGGATGCGTACTATACCGTACCCATGCAAAAATATTACAGAAGGTTCTTAAAATTTATCTGGATGGACCAGCTGTGGCAATATAGGGCGTTGCCTAATGGGCTCACCACAGCCCCTCGATTATTTACTAAATTGGTGAAGCCAATTATGGCTTATTTAAGACAACAACATCATATCGTTATGGCCTATTTAGATGATATTTTAATTATCGGACACACCTTGGAATCAGCTCAACAAGGGGTTGCAGCTGCGGTCAATTTGTTCCAACAGCTTGGGTTCATTGTTCATCCAGAAAAATCTAAGTTCTGCCCCACCTAGGTAATTAATTATCTGGGGTTCCAGGTGAATTCCATTAGCATGAGAGTCACCATACCAATTAACAAAATTGAGGAGGTAACACAGGGTGTACAGATTTACTCAATACTCGTATACCATCGATTCGTCACACAGCTATTGTCATTGGCAAGATTGTGGCTTTGTTTCCGGCAGCCCGGTATGGACCTCTGCATTATCAAAACTTGCAGAGAGCCAAGATTGCTGCGCTGCGACGGCATGCTGGTCATTATGATCAATCAATGCAGCTGCCGCCTGCAGCATTGGATGAGTTACGATGGTGGGTTTGCCACATTAGTAACTCGTTTAAAACTATTATTGAGGCGAAACCGATGATATACTTACAAACTGATGCGAGCTCTGATGGCTGGGGAGCTACGAATCAACATTCTAGTTGTGGGGGCCGATGGGATACCCTTGACAATACAATGTTGGTATCACAAGGGATCAACTATTTGGAGCTGCTTGCAGCGTTTCACGGACTTCGTGCATATTGTTCCAAGATCTTTGGAGCACATGTCCGGCTCCAAATAGACAACACCACAGCGGTGGCGTATTTAAATCACATGGGCGGTACCACGTCAGTTTCATGTGATAAATTGGCTAATTCAATTTGGCTCTGGTGTGTCAAGAGAGACATTTGGATTTCAGCCACCTATTTGCCAGGTGAGCTTAATTTTGTGGCGGACGCCAGGTCACGCAAGTTCAATGATAATATTGAATGGATGTTACATCCTGAAATTTTTGCAAAAATCACAGCCAAATTTGGGAAACCGGACATTGACCTTTTTGCGTCCCGGTTGAACCATCAGGTACCAACCTACGTCTCGTGGGAACCAGATCCTGGGGCTATAGCGTTAGATGCATTCTCGCTAGACTGGGGGAATTGCTTTTTCTATGCATTCCCTCCGTTTTGCCTCATCAGTCGGGTATTACGAAAAATTCAGATGGATGGTGCCAAGGGCATCCTTATCATACCCGACTGGCCTACACAGCCGTGGTATCCGATGGTCTTTGACACGCTCAGTGAACCTTGGGTCCGTTTGCAGGGTAGCCCAGAATTAGTTACTCACCCTGTATCAGGGGAGCCACATCCCTGCCATGGCTATTTAAATTTGTTGGCTTGCAGATTCTGAATCGGCCTTTAGTTGGATACGGCCTTTCTACCCGGACCATGGATACCATTGCAGCGTCGTGCCGAGAGTCTACAAGGCGAAGATACCGCTCTCACATCAGGAAGTGGGAAGCCTTCTGCAGCCGCTCTCGCATCACGTACGATGCCGTGACTATAACCGACGTCCTGGAATTCCTCGCGGGGTTGCACCATGATGAACACTTAAGCTACAGTGCCACCAACAGCGCCAGGAGCGCTCTATCATTCTACCTCAATATTGAGGTGGGATCCAACAAGCTAGTGTCCAGGCTCATGCGGGGTATTTTCAATACGAATCCGCCTACACCACGCTACAATATCACCTGGGATGTCAGGGTAGTTTTAGCTCTGCTCAGGACGTGGTCCCCCATGGAAGGGCTCCAGCTGGACAAACTCACCATGAAGCTGGTGATGTTACTAGCGCTGACTTCAGCACAGAGGGTACAGACACTCCATAAACTACGTGTCGACAGAATGATGTCTACCCCCACAGAAGTAGTTTTCTTTGTTGACGAGCTACTAAAGCAGCATAGACCTGGGTGCACAGGGCTGCAGCTGAAGTTCCCGGCATACCCCGCAGATGCTAGGCTATGTTTAGCCTCCCACATCCATTACTACGTCAAGGTGACGGCAAGCATCAGAGGAAAGGAGAGATACCTGCTTGTCACTCATAAGAGACCTCACCATCGAGTGACAACACAGACGATATCCAGGTGGCTTCGAGTCGTCTTGGGTAAGTCAGGTATCGACACTAATGTGTTCAAATCTCATTCCACCAGGGCTGCATCGACGTCGGCGGTGAGGGTCATGGAGGTGCCCATGGACCATATTCTCGCCACAGCAGGATGGGCTAATGAAGCGGTGTTCCAGCGTTTCTACAACCGGCCCGTCGCTGCGCCTCTACAGTTCGCAGAAGCCGTACTAGATGCGGGGCAAGAACGTGGAGATGTCCCCGAATAAGGGGTTTTTGATTTGTTGTTAATAAATATGATTTGTTTTGCAGTATGGACTAGTCAGCACGTTATCCCTCCCATCCATCCCTGGTAGTGGTGTGACAGCATGGACGTGGTCCAGGGCGTGTCATCACAGAAGCTTTGAAGTCTTCACGAAGTCACTCACGTGACTCCGAAATGAAATAGTAAGATTGAACGAGAACTTACCAGTTCGAAGGTTGATCTTTATTTCATGAGGAGTCGAAGTGAGGGATTTCGTGCCCTCCTCGCCCAACCCTCAATCACCTTCATCTGGTAATCTTAGTCGTTTTCATTCTTACTATGTGAAGTCATTTCTTTTGATTGGTTTCTGTGATGCCACGCCGCTACTTTGAAGTATGTCGAGCATGCGCGCCGGCGGGCTCTTCACGAAATCCCTCACTTCGACTCCTCATGAAATAAAGATCAACCTTCGAACTGGTAAGTTCTCGTTCAATCTTACTATTCTCCAACAATTGTTAAGACTATATCCCATAAGCCGTTTTCAAATCAATTAATTTATAACTAAATTTAGGCGCAAAGTGAGTATTTTGCCCCAAACCACAGAAGTAACGTATATTTTCAAATTCAGTTCTTCCAAGTAGAGCTCACTCCAATAGTCGTCATAGGTTGTGTTGTTTCTTTAGGAAAGATTGGATAGTGTTACATTCCTTTCCTTCACTGGTGTCAAAAGCTAGATGGGCACAAGGGCAGGCATCTCCGACTTCTTCCTTGATGTCAGTTTCAAAGGAGTAGAGATACTGGGGAGCAGTTTTATCTATCTGTTGGCCTTCCCAGATTTGTCTTAAAGGGACAGGACAGTATAATTTCCTTTTTCTTGTTGGCTCCTGTTTCTTGGGGAGCTGCATTACCTGTGCTGTCTTCTGCCTGTTTTCAATAGGCCTGTATATTATTTACCTCACTCCCCAGATAGTATGTTTTCAATTATTCTGTCCTGCAGGCACAAACTTTGTGACAGGTTAGTACAATAGCTCCTTTCCCCACTCCGGTACCTCCTGCACAATAAGTTTGTTTCTTCTTTCCCTACTGCCATTTCAGTTTCCTTTAGTCCTTATTCTCTTTGACAGCAGTTACTGGGTTCCTTTTCTTACTTTCTTTATTGCCCCTTGATTTTTCTTCCATTCTGCTATATTCTGTCTTCTCGCTGGGCACTCCTTGCTCCAATGACGTAATTGTGTACAGATGTGACAAGCTCCTTGATTTACAATGTTCTTTGCTCTAAGGGGTTTTCTTGGGCAGTTATAAGATTGTTTACAATTTTCTTTTATACGATCTTCAGTTTTTATACCACAATATTGTGGGGAACTTACTCCATTTTGATAGTTTACATCACCTGATTGGTGCATGTATAATTTTGAAAAACTGTCTAAAAATTAATCTGCTCCTTCACCCTTTTCTGGTTTTATTTCCAGAATTCCTGTTAGATCGTTTGGCTTTCGAAATATGTTTGCAAGGGCTATTAAAACAGCCTCTTCACTTGCACTTTCATCCACTAATATGTTTGCCAAGGCTTCATAAGTTGGGTGCCCTAGGGCTACTAAAAATGTGGTCTTTTCAGCTGGAGTCATTATCTGTTGTATGGTCTCCCACAAGTCCCGGGAATCTGCATGATATACACGCATTGTGGTTCTTAAATAATCTATAAAAGCAGCAGGTGAATTCTTCCTATCAGGGATTCTGTTTAGTACTGCCATTATTTCATGAGGCTTCCACAGAGTATGGATGTCTGTGGCATGGGGATTATTCATACTTACTGCGCTGGTTGAATCCGCTGTACCAAGCCCTTCCCTTACTGGGAACTGCCTATGGGATGTCTGTTTAATTTGTAAACTTTCGGTCACGTCAAAATGTTGGCATCTTCAATCACTGTCGGACACAAGTCATACAAGGTGTTAGTGAAGCCAAGAAAATGCAAGAGGAACATGGTGGGAGCTGTGAACTTCCACTAGCGTTAACATTTGTCCATTCTTCCAAATATTCATCTCCTTCCCCCTCTAAGTCAGCACTAACCATCTGATCCCTAAACTTAAATTTTTTATGGACTCGTTTCCTTCCAGGAGATCTGCCTTTTCCCTGTTCCGTGCATTTCCATTCATCTCTACTCCTGTCCTTCCTACTGCCTGGAGGTCGATCTACTTCACCTTCTTTCAGTTCTATTCCAAGTTTAGCGATCGTTTTTCCCCAACTAGCCATCCTTTTAACCTCTTTATCCACCTTCCGTTCCTCACAATATTTTCTCCATGACCCTAATAATTATTTTGCACTTTTGTTATTACTATGTTGCCAAATCATTTGTTCTATGTATTTTCTCCCTTTCACTGTTCTAATGCCCCCGGGCGGCCATAGCTTGTTTCCTAATTTCTTATTTGACGCTCCTGATAAATCTCTTAATTTCTCTGCCTTGTGAGGGAACTCATTACACATTATTTGCAATGGGCTCCTTTCCTCTTCTGTCATATCTCGAACCACGCTGTTCCCCATGCTTCCGAACAACCAAAACAGAATTCCTAAATCCTCCACTCCTTCCTTTTAATCACTAAATTATCAAGCTCGCTCCTGAACAGTGGCTAAAGCCCCGAAGCATCAGCAGCCTCGCACTTCTTTACTCCTTTGCTCCACCAATCCTACTCTCCTATTCAAATTCTTCTCATATCTCCTACAAGTCCACACACTTTCAAACTTACAATTTCGACAATCCCCAGTCATTCAAAGATCAGAGTACTCCATGGAACAATCAAACACATTATCGCAACTAATTTAATCCTCAATCAAAACACATGAAAATGAGTTCCAAAAACGCAAGTAACACCGTACATCTCACGCCGCTTATTATTATCAGGCACAACCACACTCCTACATAAACCACAATCATTCATCTAATATCGCATTCAGTAACTGAACAGTTCCAGAAGCAAATCACAATATTTCTAACTTCCAAAATTTAAATCAAAAACAATATACAATCAACAGTAAATGCAATGCAATACACCATAAACTACTACTTCATAATCACGTCTCCGAAGACCAATGAGTTGATTTCCCATTATTGAAAATTCCTCTGACTTAACAAGTTTCCAACACACTAGTAAGTGTCTCACAGATCAGTCTTCTCGCAAAACAAAGGCAAAATTCCTAACACCTAGCAAGTAGTCTATCTTCTTTCAAACGGTACCCAAGAACCAGTTACACAAATCCTACATGCACAGAGATCCACACAGGTTTTTTAAAGCAGTAAACACACTTTGAATCCAGGCGGGACCACCATTTCAAAAGAACAAGTAAACACAATACAGTGGCAAATTACCTGCACTTAAACACATTGGATTCAAACAAGAACAAATACAATTGTAACACAAGAGCAAAATCACACTCAAACAAGAAATAATACAGCTAATAGTTATAATTCATTAAATCACACTATTTTAAATTACACTAGATCACACAATTCAAGCAAACCGTTCTAACAATACAAGAGCAGAATTAGTTACATTACCAGAACAAAATCAGTTACCTTGCAAAAACAGAATATCACAACTCGCATAAAGGAAGAGCAGTACAATTTAAGCAACAAATACAGGTATTTAATTCAAACGCACTTTTACTTCAATTATCTAACGCCCAAAAATCCTTAAGCACTCACACAAGCAATACAAATAGCGGTCCGTGAACTCTAAATCTTAACGTTCTAAATTTTAATACACTCTCAATCTTTTTACATACACAAAGTATTTATACAATTCGGATCCAATAACGATGCTAAAAAAGATGATGCTGGATTTTTCCAATTTACAATAATAATTTAACACAGTATACAAACACTCATTGCCATGTCACGCTGTTATCAATCAATGAACATCTCCCTCTGATACCGAAGATTTTCCCCTTCCTAGGGTACTCTTTGCTGAGCGGTACTACTTTTTAAATGACTACTTTTACCCCTAAATGTTACTTTCCTCCTGCTAAGACTGGACTTCTATAGGGGGACCTCTATCCCTCCTTTCTAAGTTCGACAGAATTAGGGGTACCTTTCGCATCCGGGTACTTTTCACCAAGGAAGCCAGGTTCCCGTCTCTCAGTTACTCTTCGCTATCAGGTACTAATTAACAATCGATCATAGGGTTACTATTCACTGTTGATCAACCGCTATTCGGAATCGATCTCAAACATGCACAAACTCCGAAGTTCTATCTACACAGAATTCGAATTCTACCATACGGGCATAACTTCAATGTGAAATTCTGTATTTGGAAATTTGATTCTGCAAATCTAGACTCGTTCCAGGACCAACTAGTTTTGGCGCGTATCTCTCCACAAATGCGGGCTCTCAAATTCAAATTGCCCAATTAAATCTCGAATGGACTAGAGTATTCCCAGCCAAACGATACTCTAGCCACCGAGCCCAGCACCTTTATGAGATTCCTCGTCCATCGCTCCAGGGAGGGATTCAGAAACCTTCGCGCAGACACCCCTCTCTGCTGGGCACAGGGGGTTCAGCGCCTAGCCTCTTCGCGCTGTTAGTCGATGCCGATTTTCGGAACACAACTTTCCAATCAGAGCTCCCGGCAAAATTAGATCAATATGTAGACCAGACCTGTGTTTCAATACCCCACCAATTGGATACCAAATCTGGACAATGGGCCACACCTCGCCCTTGAAGCGCGTCAGGCTCTCGTTAAGCAGCTGCAGTCTGACAACTACAACCAGGTTTTGGGCCACACCTTGCCTTGTTTTATGGGCCTCTAAAACAACCCCCCCCCGCCCCCCATTCATGCTAGATCTAATGATCTCGATTGGACCATTTCCAAAGACCGCGAATGATCAATCCGCTCCGACTAGTAAAGTGCCGAAAATCAATGCAAAAACCGCACAGTGAGCCCAATTTCTGCACTTACAATCAAAGCAGCTCAACACACTTGATTGCAAACTTGTGTTTGGCAGTTCGTTGAGATCCCAGACGAGCCCCAAATGTAAATAACTCGTTCTAAGATTCCCCCCAGTCTAGTTTCAGTCAAAAATCACTGAGTCAAACACTTGCGCAGCTAATCTTTATTTTTACAATAACACAATTACAGTTCCCACTACTATACCTAACCACCATGGGTTCAAACCTCGTATCTGCCTGGCCAAGCCCTCTTAGCCTTGTTCAAGCAGAGACACTCCAGAAGGTCATGCACTCCCAAGCATTCTCCCAGAAGATCGACACAGGACCTCGTGGGAGCAGCCTTTTCTAGGTCCCCGAACCTTGAGGGGCCAAACCACATGGGGATGGTCTCTATACAGTCCAATAAATGATATTGTTTAACCCAGTACATTATAAACATTTCCCTAACCCAATAATACAGTGACTAATACAATGTATTAGAACGGAGCTTCTGAAAGGAAGCAAACATCGCAACATGTGCCTTCATATTCAAGATACCCAGACACGTCTCAATACTTAATCCAGTCAACATCTAGCAAAGTAAAGCTTTGCAACATTATGTACAATGTGCATGTCTGGTTTGCATTCATCTAATCCGTTCCATGCAATTTGTACCTAATTGTCAGGATCTGCAGATGTTGAGGTAAGAGATTAGAAAAGGTTTCCCCCAACCTCCACCCCACAGATAAAACAAGGTAAATAACACTAAGAGCATACATTTAACACATACAATTAAAACATAAAGAAGGACAGGGTAGACAATGTGCCTTTGGCAAGGCAACATTGCTAGCGCCACCCGGTGGATAGTATGAGTATGTTTGCATGCCCAATGCACTTGTCCCTCTTTAGGTAGTAATGGAGAGTGGGAGGTAGTGGAGACTGGAATTTGGGATACCTATTCTAACACCGGGCAAACAACGAACAACAAACATCAGAATTAAGAAGAGGAGCCAGTTTTGCTATTTAATAAGACCAAGTCTGAACTGGTAGTAATCTGAATTCCACATCCCTGTCCACCCATGGTAACCTTTCACCCTCTATGTTTATGATTTATCTATCTTTGCCTTGAAAATATTCACAGTTTGCTTCCATTACCCTTTGAAGAAAGATTAAAAGACACACAACCCTTTGAGAGAAAAAATGTAATCTCATTTATGTCTGAAATGGACGATCCTGTATTTTTAAAGCAATCTTTTATTCCCAATCCTCCCACAAGATAAACGTTTTGCTCACATTCACCTGTCAAGACCCCTTAGGATTGTAGATGTTTCAATCAAATTGGCCTCTGTAAATTTCCCCTAGTGTTTAGGGAGTGGACAAAATAATGGATTAATGTAGAATGAATGTGAATGGATGATTGAATGTCAAGGTGGGCTTGATGTGCTAAAGGACACTATTTCCATGTTGTATCCTCCTATCAATTTCACTTATAAACCAGGTAAGGCATAGGAGTGGCCTATAGAACTTTTTTTTAATAAGACAACTCTCCCATTACAGTTGTTAGTATAGAAAACCTCTCTGAACTACATCTAATACATTAACATCCTTGTTTAAGTAAGAAGAATGAAACTGTGTGGAATATTCCAGATTTGTTCTTACCACTGCCCTGTTTAACTAAAAGAAAACCTCCTTATTTTGCATTCAATTCCCTTTCAGAGAAATTGTTTTACTTGCTGCATCTGAATACTAGCCTTTTGTGAATCGTGCACTAGGACATCCAAACCCATCTTCTCAGTGCTCAAATCTTTCTCCATTTAGATATTACGCTTTAAAAATGAAAATCTCAGCACACAATGGATACATTTATTTTTTCCTATATTGTAATACATTTATTGCTCCATGCACTCCAAATGTCTACCTCATTGAAGACCCTTGCTACTTGCCACACCATGACCCTTTATTTTTCACAGAAACCTTGGATGCAGCAGCTGATCAAATTACTTCTAATTGCATGTGATCCAGGGAGAGCAAGACAATTGAATACAGAATTGCCTTCATGGTGGTGGAAGGTTGCTTTTTAGAATGGAGTCATCTGACTAGTGGTGTGTCATGGGATAGGTATTGAGCCCATTGATGTTTGTAATCAATGTCATTGTTTTGTTTTGGAAGGTGCAAGCATGGTTTACAAGTTTGCAGATGACACTAAAATAGGTGGTATCATAAACAGTGAAAATGGCTTTCAACTGGACAAGTGGTCGAAAGAATGGCTAATGGAGTTTAATCCACACTGTGTGAGGTGTTGCATTTTGCAAGGTTGAAACAGGCCAGGGCCTTCACAGTGAATGGTAGGTTTCTAAGGAGTGTTATAGACCATAGGAATAGTAAGATTAAATGAGAACTTACCAGTTTGAAGTTTGATCTTTATTTTATGAGGCGTTACGATGAGCGATTACTTGAAGAACCCCGCCAGTCGGCAGGCGCGTCAATCTTCAAAGCAGCGGTGTGAGATCACAGAACAACAAATTGAAGTATTATAGTAAGATTATAACTCTAGAACTACCAGATGATATGAAGGTTGGGAGCGGTGGGCATGTAATCGCTCATCGTAACTTCTCATAAAATAAAGTGCTGAGTCATGTGAGTGATTTCGTGAAGACTTAAAAGGTCTGTGATTTCATGCCGATCCAAATCCAGGCATATCACACTGCAAGCAGCTGACTCAGGAGGAGTGAATAAGTAACAACATTGATTCATGATAACTTCCCAGGGAGAAGCTATTCTCTGTTTAACACAGTGTGGGCGAACCCTGGATTCAACAAGCAGCTTGTTGTAGAACCTCTGAAAAGTCGATTCATTTGACCATCCTGCGGCTGTGAGGTTGTGGTCTAGAGGGACGTCCATTGTCCTCGCCGCTGACGTTGATGCTGCCCTAGTGGAGTGAGATTTAAAGTTTTGAGTATTAACTCCTGCACACCCCGGGACTTGCTTCAGCCATCTTGAGATGGTCTGAGATGACACTTGCCTATGTGGCTTTTTGTGGCTTATAAATAGAGCTACCTTGGAGCCTCTAAGGCTCTTTGTGACGTCAATATAATGCTTCAAATGCACCTCTAGACACAGCCGTGAATCTGTGGGTTAAGCTGACAATACAAGGTTGTATCCGGACACCCCTGGTCTGCTCTGTTTGAGTAAGTCATAGATGTGAAAAGTAACCATTTTGTGATGACACCATCCTGTCCAGACGCAGTTTGTGGAGAGTCTGAACCCTTTGCGCTGATGTAAGTGCCATGAGCATAACCAATTTGAGGGGGATCTTTAGTAAAGACAATGATGTGGCTGTTCCCATTGATGGAGCACTACGAGTACTACGAGTACTACGAGATGGAGCACTACGAGTAAAGACAATGATGTGGCTGTTCCCATTGATGGAGCACTACGAGGATTTGAATTAAACACACCCTTCATGAATCTTGATATTAATGGGTGGGACCCTAATGGTTGGCGTTCTGACCCCCGGCACAGGTATGCAGACAGGGCACACCTGGCACTGTTGATGGCACTATAACTCAACCCTTCATTGGAGTGTAAGTGGGATAGGAATTCTAGCACATCTGCGATGGAGGCTGTGTAAGTGATGTTACCATGTACGGAAATTTCCTCCCATTTCCTAATATGGGAGAGGAATTGCCTTTTTATCTATCCCTCCAGGATGACGTGATGGTATCCACATTCTGATTGGATAGTCCCAGACCCAGGTACGGCCTTCTTAAAATCTGCAAATCTGTTGTTGAATTTGCGTGACCTGGTGTCTGCCACCATATTGAGTCTGCCTGGCAAGTAGACAGCTGAAATCCAAATATTCTTTTTTATGCACCAGTGCCAAATAGTGTTAGCCAATCCATCACATGGTTTCGACTTGATTCCACCCATGTGATTAACATACGCCACTGCCGTGGTGTTGTCAATCTGCAGTTGGACATGTAAGTGATGCTTAGTGGTACAATAAGCATTGAACCCATAAAATATAACCATATGCTCCTAAAGGTTCTAAATAATTTATTCCATGTGATTGGAGAATCTGTGCCTCATGCATATCCCATGTGCCTCCACAGCTAGACCTGGTATCAGTAGCACCGCAACCCGCTGTAAATGTTGGTAATGCAAAGGGTCATATTGGGCTGCTGTAAACGCTGCTACCAATTTACCAATTAAGCTCGCAACCTGTTTAATTGAGGGTGATTGCTCCTTTAAGAGCTTGTTGCAGCCTTCAATTAAATCTACTCTCTTGTCCTGGGGCAGAGTTACAGACATGTGATTGGAATTAACTGTGAAACCCAGATAGTCAATTAGGTTAACTGGCATCAATTTTGATTTAACTGGGTGGACAATGAATCCTAGCCTCTGCACCATGAGTTGAAACTGGTAACTCAGCTTCATCAAACGTGTTTCCAATTATTGGAATGTCATCCAAATAGGCCATGATTATATGGCCTTGTGACCATAATAACCCAAGTTCTGGTTTTAGCAGTTTTGTAAATAGGCAAAGGGCTGAGGTTAATCCATTAGGTTGAGCTCGAAATTGCCACAATTGTCCCATCCAGTTAAATTTCAAATATCTGTGATAGTCTTTATGAACAGGCACTGAATAATACGCATCTTGGAGATCTAGACATGCCATATAAGACCCACTGGAAAGCAGTTGCTTGGCAGTAGCAAAAATTTCCATTTTAAAATGTTGATACTGCACAAAAGGATTAAGTCCTGTTAAGTCCAAGATAATCCTACACCCACCATCCTTCTTTGATCTAGGGAACACATTAGGCACGAATTGATGGGTCTGATAAACTGTTTTCTCAATTACTCCCTTGAGGCATACTTTTGCTATTTCAGCTTGGATCATCAAATTATCTGTTTGTGAGAAGATGCTGGGTGGGTGGACACAGGTTGGGAATAAATTCAATTTTAAACCCTTGAATACTCTGCAGTGTAAACACATTTGAGGTTATTTTATACCATTCTCCCAGAAACCTGTGTAACCTCCCTCCAACTGGTAGGCAATTCTCTCACAATATGTTTCAACAAGAGCCAGACCCACCTACCTCCATGGTTACCGGTGCTCTTTGCCTGGTTCTGGGTGGAAAGGGCATGTTTCCCCTTGCTCCTGCTAGTGAGCGCCAGTTGCGCACATTAAACGGTCGGTTTGGTCCTTGCCCAGTCCCGGTTTCAGAAAACCGCTTGTAGGGATACTGCCATCGAAGTGTTCTGCTGGTCACCGGCGCCTTGATGAGTCCGACGGTTTTGGCCTCGTCGCTTCCCCGAATAGGTTCGGCGGCTGGACAGTGCCCGGCTTGCACAGTGCAGCAAACCTGGGATTATTGGTGGGGCGGATGGCGCTCTTTCTGAGACAATTAATCTCAAAGTGCACATTGCACATGGGAGCCAGGGCATCCTGCCGAACTTCAGTCAGATGCCCACCGTCCACCGACTGATCAAACGCCGTTATTCCAGGTGTCAGCAGCTTGAGCATCTGCTGCAGTTTAATCTCCTGCGCTCAGATGCTTACCCCCATGTGGCCCCAAATGACATGGTTTACTGTTGGCTATGAGACTCCAGTTCTCTGGGGTCTCGTAGCCAGCTCATGGAGCTGGTGGGAAGCCCGCACTCCCGTAGGCTTGAGATTTCTTCGCTACGGCTCGCCTTGCTGCACCGGATTTTTTCATGTTTGTACTTGTCCTCCTGCAACAAGAATTACCAAATGCAGAGACCTCGCACAAGTTTAACCCTTACCTGAGGCTTTTTAAATTTACCGCTGGAGAAGCGCTGCTCCGCCCAGACGGTCGCTGCGCCATGCATCAGACGTAATGACGCGTTCTTCACGGAATCACTCATGTGACTCCAAAGTGAAATCTTGGATTACAAGTGAAGAGTTCCCTGAAAGTGGTGTCACAAATAGTTAGGGGGATGAGGAAGACTTTTGGAATGTTTGCCTTCATCTGTCAGGAAACTGAGTATTGATGTCGGGACACTTTAGGGCCTGTCCCACTTGGCAATTTTTACAGCGACTGCCGGTGTCATATCGGTGTCGCCAAACGATTTTGAAAATTTCAAAATCCAGCGGCGACAAAAAATGTTTGCAACACTTGAAAAAACACAGCGCGTCAAGACATCATCATGCCGCGTCATGTATCATATTCAATTTTGGTCACTCTGCAATAGGAAAGATACTACTGTGCTAGAGAGGGTGCAGAGAAGATTTGTGAGGATGTTACCTGATTTATAGGGAGAGATGAGACATATTAGGACTTCAATTCTTTAATCCTCCTCTCCTATTTGAACACCACATACCCATGAATCTTAATTAAAATAAACAATTCATGGAAGTAATTAATTGCAGAAATTATATTTTTTTAAAGTTAGTTTGGAGGCTAAAGGATATGCTTAGCAGTATTGAATACACCTTTAAAAGGCTAAAGGATATGCTTAGCAGTATTAAATACACCTTTAAAACTCACAAATACCTTATGAAATAAGATATTTCAGATTCAGGATATTTTGAACTGAATCTATGAAACACCTATTTTTTTGTCTATTCAGTGATTTCTTTTGATCCTAGAGGAGAAGCAGGAAACAGTGCAGCCTGCGTGGGAGCAGTGACACGCTGACAGTATACTTTGGAGCTTGCACAATGTAATGAGATGAATATTTATAATCGTAATGTCATTTTAGCAACAAAGTCTTATGAATTAGATTCTCCAAACTACTTGCACTATTTTAAGACAATGTACAGAAATTTAATGAGACAGCAATTACTAATTTTTGCTATATTTCAATTACAAATAATAATTTTTGAAACAATGAATCAGGAAGAATTAATTGGCACTCGGAGCATTTTCAGTAAATACAGAAAGCAGCAAAGGTTTTTTAAACTAATCTGAATCAAAAAAGATTAATGGGAGAAATGCAGCAGATGTTGCTTGTATGGATTTTCAGAAGATGTTTGATAAAATCTCGATCAAAGGTTGCTTAACGTAATGAAGGGCTATTGAGCAGTAGGGGCATAGGATAACAAAGCAGAGCGGTTATGTTGAATCTATATGAAATCTTGTCTGGGTCAAAACAGGAGTTTTGGTCACAAGAGTTCAATAAGAATGTGAAGATCTTAAAAAAGGTGCAGAGATATTTATTCGAAATACTCCAGGGATGAGAAAATTGAGCGAGAGATATTTTGGTTGCTCTTCTAAGAGCAAAGAAGGCTGAGAGGAGATTTGATGCTGCATGCAGAATTATAAAGCTCATTTAGTTATTGGAAGTAAGGGAACGTTGATCACATTAGCAGATATTTCAAGGAATGGGGGCATAGATTTAATTTTTTGTACAAAGAGTACAAATGAGGTGGCAATGTGGATGGTTTTAAAAGCAAAGAATGTAGCTGTGATTGGGAACTCTGCCAGAAAATGTTGTTTTGGGAAACAATTGGTACTTGGCAAGAATCAAGAGTGTTCAATTGTCAAATATACTGACAACGAAATGATGATATTCTTACTTGCAGCAGCATAATCGGCCTGTAAACAGAGTACACAGAGAAAATATATTTTCTGCATTTCTACTAATATCTACTGCATCATCTTTGATAATCCTCAACACTGGTGCTCCACAAGGATACATTCTCAGCCCTTTACTCCTTGTACACCAATAACTGTGCAGCTAAGTACAAATCCAATTCAATTTACAAATTTGCAGACAACACCACCATTGTGGTCCGGAGGTCAAATAATGATGAAACAGAGTACAGGAGATTGAGACAAGATGATGTCAAGACAACAACATTTCTCGCAATGTCAGCAAGGCAAAGAGATAGTGATCAACATCAGGAAGCGAAGCAAAGGTACACATACCCCAGTTTGCATTGACAGTGCATAAGTAAAGATGGTTGAAAACTTCAAATTCCTTGGACCAATATTGAAGCAATGGTCAAGAAAGCATACCAATGCCTCTACATCCTTAGAAGGCATAGAAAGTTTGGCATATCCCCAACAACTCTCACCAACTTCTACAGATGCTCTGTAGAAAACATTTTATCGGGATGGATCACAGCATGGTTTGGGAACAGCTCCATCCAAGACTGCAAGGAATTGGAGATAATTGTGGATACAGCTCAGACCACCACACAAACCAACTCCCTTCCATTGACTCCATTTACACCTCATACTGCCACGGCAAAGGCACCAGCATAATCAAGAATGAGTCTCATAGAAACATAGAAAATAGGTGCAGGAGTAGGCCATTTGGCCCTTCGAGCCTGCACCACCATTCAATATGATCATGGCTGATCATCCAACTCAGTCATGATGTCAGAAAAATGAACCATTCTATCAGCCACTAGAGAGCGGTCGGGAGCTACTATCTACCCCTTATGAGACCCAGGACTATCTTTTATCAGACTTTACTTTATCTTGCACTAAATGTTATTCCCTTTATCATGCACACTGTGGATAGCAATCGTGTATTGTCTTTCAGCTGACTTGTTAGCATGCCACAAAAGCTTTTCACTGTGCCTCGGTGCATGTGACAAACTAAACTAACTAATATATAATAAATAAAAACAATGATAACCACAATACTCATGCAAAAAAAAATGTAAGTCCTTAGTCCAACCAAAGACAGTCGATAGAAGTTCATAGTTTAGGTTATTGTGGTGTAGTATTTTTTTTTTAAATGTATACTGAACATCTTTTTTTTATTGTCTATTATCGTGTTTAGAGAGTACTATGTTTACATATCTGTTGTGCTGCTGCAAGTGAGAATTTCATTGTACCATTTCAGGACATATGACAAGAAAACACTCTTGACTGCTTGACCCTGATTATTGGTGGAAAAAGAAAAAACTATTCTTGAGCCTGCTGGTTACAGTTTACAGACACCAATAGCTTCTTCCCAATGATCTGAGCGTAATGAGAGCATGGCCCAGCTGACATTGCTCTTTGATGATATGGGCAACCTTTTTGAGTGTGAATGGTGGGGAGGTCAGTATCTGTGACTCACCAGGTAATGTCTACTACTCTCTGCAATCTTTGTTCCTGGTTGTTCAAACTAGGCCGTAATGCAACCAGTTAACATACTCTCTATTGCACACCACCAGAGGTTCACGAGAATATTCATTGACATGCCAACCCTTCATCTTTTAAGGAGGTAGAAGACTTTTAGGCATTATTTACTTACTAGAAGCAGGCATGTGTATGATTTTTTCAAATTATTTATTTCTGTGCCATAATAATTCCATAATCCTATTTAGAAATAAGGTGCAGTAATGTCCAAACCTATTTCCTGGACACTAAATCTACCATAATGTATACTTAGAGATAATATATATAATCATCTGGATAAACAGGGTCTGATTAGGAACAGTCAACATGAATTTGTGCCTGGAAGGCCATGTTTGACAAATCTTCTTGAATTTTATGAAGAAGTTACTAGGAAAATTGATGAGGGTAAAGCAGTGGATGTTGTCTATATGGATTTCAGTAAGGCCTTTGACAAGGTTCCACATGGAAAGTTGGTTAAGAAGGTTCAATTGTTGGGTATTAATAGTGGTGTAGCAAGATGGATTCAACAGTGGCTGAATGGGAGATACCAGAGAGTAATGGTAGATAACTGTTTGTCAGGTTGGAGGCCGGTGACTAGTGGGACCTCGAGGATCTGTGTTGGGTCCACTGTTGTTTGTCATATACATTAATTATCTGGATGATGGTGTGGTAAATTGGATTAGTAAGTATGCAGTTGATGCTAAGATAGGTGGTGTTGTGCATAATGAAGTAGATTTTCAAAGTCTACAGAGAGATTTAGACCATTTGGAAGAGTGGGCTGAAAGATGGCAGATGGAGTTTAAAGCTACTAAGTGTGAGGTGCTACATCTTGGCAGGACAAATCAAAATAGGACGTACATGTTAAATGGTAGTGAATTGAGGAATGCAGTTGAACAGAGGGATCTAGGAATAACTGTGCACAGTGAGGTTGGGGTGTCATGTTAAAATTGTACAAGGCATTGGTGAGGCCAATTCTGGAATATGGTGTACAATTCTGGTCGCCAAATTATTGGAAAGATGTCAACAAAATAGAGAGAGCGCAGAGGAGATTTACTAGAATGTTGCCTGGGTTTCAGCACCTAAGTTACAGAGAAAGGTTGAACAAGATAGGTCTTTATTCTTTGGAGCGCAGAAAGTTAAGGGGGGACTTGATAGAGTTATGATTATAATTAAAATTATGAGAGGGATAGACAGAGTTGATGTGGATAAACTTTTCCTATTGAAAGTGGGGAAGATTCAAACAAGAGGACATGATTTGAGAAATAAGGGGCAAAAGTTTAGTGGTAACATGAGGGGGAACTTCTTCACTCAGAGTGGTAGCTGTGTGGAATGAGCTTCCAGTGGAAGTGGTGGAGGCAGGTTTGATTTTATCATTTAAAAATAAATTGGATAGGTATATGGACGGAAAAGGAATGGAGGGTTATGGTCTGAGTGCAGGTAGATGGGACGAGGTGAGAGTAAGTGTTTGGCACGGACGAGAAGGGCCGAGATGGCCTGTTTCCATGCTGTAATTATTATATGGTTATATAATGAAGGTCCGATTTCATACCATGTATTTTAAACTAAGTCTACAACTTATACCCATTGGAGCATAGAAATAATTTGTAATGCAGATAAAGGGTCATTATCTTTCTTGAAGTATTTTACATCAACATCAGACACAAAGACATCAGCATCTGTCAACATCTTTAAAGTCTATGAGAAGAGGTGATCTCTCAGCCTTGCAAATTTCCATTCTACAAGTGAAACTGAAAAGAGTCAGCGTAAGATTGATGTTTAAAATGATGAAATGAGATCTGAACACTGGGATTGAATGATATCTAGCACAATTTCTCCAGAGATTGAAAACCTGATACCAAAAAAAATTAAGTATCCTTTGCCACCTTGAAATTTGGAGAGCATGAAATTCAAAATTTGATGATGCTACATATTCTAAAGAACTTCATCTTCATCTGGGGATCCTTTGGTGAAAACATAGATCATCAAAAAATAATACTCTGAAATCCTTGTTGATACCTGTGCAATGTGAACACTAGTTTATGTACATAAAAAAGGAACGATAAAAATGCTCTGCAGCACCATAAGTGGTTTGCCACTATCTTCAGCTGTCATCTGAGCAGGGAATCAGTGGAATCCATCCTATTATTCCAGGAGATTGGGATAACCCTCTATCAATGATCAAAAGGACAGTAATTATTCCCATTAAAACACTACAATGGACTATAGACAGGTTTGAAATAAGCACAGAAACGTGGGTCATGTGTGCAAATGGTAAAATGTCTGATAGATACCATTGAGTTAATGAAGTGGACAATTAACATCTATACGATCAGATAATAGTATAAAATGAGACAAATAATATGTAAATAGTTTGTGCATATACTCTCTGGTTCTGTTTTGTTTTCTTGATGAAGGGTAATTATGCCACGTTTTACAGCACATACACGGCTGGTTTTGTAATGTATTATATTTTCTAATTGAAAGAGAGGGATTGAGGGCGGCTCTCTTTGGTGGGGGGGAGATACCGGCCATTTATTTTTGTTTATAATTGTAATGCAAGAGTCCCAAAGTGAGATTTAGAGCAAACACACATAAGCGGGCTACCCAGGAGAGAACTAGCCACATCTCTTTGCCTTTTTTACGAGGAGCTGGTACACCACCTAGTTTAGGGTGTCCAGATGGGTTTGTTAGATAGGAAGTCCCTTTTTTCTTTATTGATTTTTGGTCCTATGTGTAAAGTTTTATTGTATATTCATTTAATAATTTGTTTATTGTTTATTGTTTTGTTAGTTTGGCAAATGTTTTTCATTGTTACATCGCACCCTAGTAAATTGTATTTTGAGTACAGTGGATATTCACAGGCTAAACAGAGCAAGAAACAAAAATGGTATAGAAAGCAACTAGTAGCTTACACAATGTGGGATAATGACTAATTTAAAGATAGTAAGTTATAACGTCCACGGTTTAAATCACCCGATAAAGAAGAGAAAAATTCTGAGCCAACTCAAAAATTTAGGATGTGGAGTTGCATTGATTCGGGAAACGCATCTGGTGGAAACTGAACATAAAAAACTTAGAAGAGAGTGGGTTGGTGAGGTATTTAGTGCCTCCTATGGGAAAAGGAGAGGAGTGGCTATCCTTTTCAATAGAAATGTAGTTTCCTCTGTGGAAAAATTACTTCAAGATACATTGGGGAGATATGTAATGGTAATTGGTACAATAAGTGGGATGGTAGTATCGATTATAAATATTTATGCACCAACGGAAGATGATTACTCTTTCTTTAGAGACATTGCAAATATAATTGCAGAAAATGCCAAAGAAATTATAATACTATGTGGTGATTTCAATGCGGTCCTTGATGGGAGGCTGGATAGATTACCAGATGAGTATAACCAAACAAACAAAAAATAAAATATTAAATAATATGCTTGGGGAGTTAGGATTAGTAGACTCATGGAGATATAAAAATCCAAGAGAGGGATTATAGTTTATTTTCAAATGTGCACGGGAGCTACTCATGTATAGACATGATTTGTGTTCTCAAACAATATACATATAAAGTGGTAGATTGTAAAATTGGTTCAATAACAATCAGTGACCATGCGCCCATAAACCTTACCTTGGGGTTAGGAACTATAACCATATAACAATTTAACAATTTACAGCATGGAAACAGGCCTTCTCGGCCCTTCCAGTGCGTGCCAACCATTCATTTTCCCCTAGTCCCATCTACCTGCACTCAGACCATACCCCTCCATTCCCTTCCCGTCCATATACCTATCCACTTTACTTTTAAATGTTAAAATCGATCCTGCCTCCACCACTTCTGCAGGAAGATCATTCCACACAGCCACCACTTTCTGAGTAAAGAAGTTCCCCCTCATGTTACCCCTAAACTTCTGTCCCTTAATTCTCATGTCATGCCCTCTTGTTTGATTCTTCCCTCCCTCAATGGGAAAAACTTATCCACGTCAACTCTGTCTATCCCTTTCATCATTTTAAAGACCTAACTTGTTCAACCTTTCTCTGTAACTTAGTGGCTGGAACCCAGGCAACATTCTAGTAAATCTCCTCTGTACTCTCTCTATTCTGAAAAGAGTTTTAAATACTGGAGAGCAAACATTTCTTTATTGACAGATAACATAGTGACATAGGAAATTAGCAATTGTATTGAAGAGTATTTTGACCACAATGACAATAGTGAAGTAATATTATCCACGCTTTGGGACGGTGCAAAAAGCAGTATTAAGGGGCAAAATGATTGAAATATCGAGTAGAGTAAGGGAGAATAGGTTGAGGAAGCAATCTGACTTGGAAAATAAAATAAAGATATTAGAAATAGAACACAAAAATAACAATAGAAACAAGAATTTGTTAAAGGAACTAAAACAAAAAAGACATGAGTTAGAAGAGCTTCTAACATATAAAGAGGAAGGAGCCCGTTAATTCTTAAATCAAAAATACTATGAGAAGGGAAATAGGATCAGTCGCCTTCTGGCATTTCAGTTGCATCAGGAGGAAGCTAATCGAGTAGTTTCCAAAGTTCTACATCCGATTTCTAGAAATCTAGTCTCACAACCATGAGAAATCACAGAAGCATTTGCATCCTTCTATGAACAGTTATACGACTCTCCAGAAATCATAGATAAAGAGGAAAAGATCAGAATTTTCTTTTCTGGATTAAAAATGCCCTGCCTTTCTCAAGAAGAAGCAAGAAATATGACAACACAAATAGAAGAGCAGGAACTAAAAGAAGTAATAAAAAAGTTAAAGAACAACAAGACCCCAGGGACGGATGGGATTCCAGGAGAGTTTTATAAATGTTTTGAAAATGAGCTTTCTCCGATTCTGTCTAGAGTCTATAATTATGCCTTGGCTGAAGGTAACCCACCGAGATCATGGGCCGAGGCTATAATCTATGCTATTTATAAGGAAGGAAAGGATCCCACAGGATGTGAAGGCTACAGATCGATAAGTCTCTTATGCAATGACTTAAAAATACTCAGTGCTATATTAACCAAGAGAACCCATAAATATTATAAAACAATTGATACATCCTGATCAAACAGGGTTCATACCGGGCAGACAGGGAGCCAATATTATTCGGCGGGTCCTGAATATCATGACATGCGAAAAGGAAGCATTAGACTTCAATGCTATTAAGTCTAGATGCTCAAAAGGCTTTCGACAGAGTAGATTGCGTCTATCTGGAATATACACTCGATAAAATTGGGTTCCACACAAAATGTATTAATTGGGTGAAAATATTATATTTAAATCCAAAGTCAAGTGTGAGGGTAAATGGATGTTGCTCTGAGTTTTTTGAATTAAAGAGGGGAGTTAGACAGGGAGACAGTTTGAGTCCCCTGCTTTTTGACTTGTGTTTAGAGCCGCTTGCAGAAACTATTAGGCAAGATGACTATATTGAGGGCATTAATGATGATCCGGGGGGGGGGGGGGGGGGGGGGGGATTAAATGATCGCAATTAAATGATCAGGTCAGGTTCCATTGGTCTCAGGAGGGTTGTAGATATTTAGGTATTGTCATCACTTCCTCTCTCACTTCATTGTATGAAGCTAATTATGGTAAATTACTCAAGAATATTAAGGCAGACATGCACAGATGGGATATTCTCCCTTTATCTTTAATTGATAGAGTGAATGTTGTTCGAATTAACATTTTGCCCCGACTGCTTTTCTTATATCAATCTTTGCCAGTACTGGTCTCTGCCACGGCATTTAAGGCATTAGACAAAGAGTTAATAGTAAGATTAAACGAGAACTTACCTGTTCAAAGTTTGATCTTTATTTTATGAGGAGTTACGATGAGGGTATACGTGAGAAGAAGCCCCGCCTGGCGCTTGATCGGCATACTTCAAAGCAGCGGCATGAAAAACACAGAACCAATAGCTGGAGTAAGATAGTAAGGCTCAACATAGACTAGAACTACCCGATGATCATTTATATTATGAGCGCTGGGAGCGGAGGGCACGTAACTCCTCATAAAATAAAGATCAAACTTCGAACAGGTAAGTTATCGTTTAATCTTACTATTTTACTTCGGAGTCACGTGAGTGAATATGTGAAGATTTTAAAGCTCTGTGTTTTTTATGTCGTAGATTCATTCCATACGACATTCTGTTTAGTCAATACAGTAGTGAGTAAATAATATTTTTAAAACATTGTTTCAATTTATTTAATAAGTCTTTTAATCATAAAATGAACAATTTTTAAAATAATAACCCCTCTATCCCAGGGGAAAATATTTCAACAAAAGTGATAATGATATCAAATGATAACATAAATCGATAATATAAATCGATAATATAAAACAAAGCAAGCATTTAAAGCGAACCCAACACTACATGTCCAAATCCTGGCACTGTGACAACAGGTTTATCGTAGAACTTTGAAAAAGTTTCTTCTTTGCACCACCCTGCGGCCTCTAAAATTTTATCGAGTGGTACATCCTATACCTTTGCTGCGGACGTAGCTGCAGCCCTAGTGGAGTGAAACTTAAACACATCAGTGTCCACTCCTGCTAAATCCAAAACCTGTTCTAACCATGTAGAAATGGTTTGAACTGCAACTTTTGTATGTGGTTTCTTGTGCAGTATCAGTAACTTTGTCTCAGCACCTCGGAGATCTTGATTACTTCAATCAATCAATCAATCAATTTTATTCTTCACGTTGCACATAAAGTGCAAGTGAATGAATTTGTCAGCAGTGGTACAATGATAAAGTGGTACAATGATAACTTAACTTCAATATATTTAGTTAAATGCTTAACTACCCACAATATTTCATTGACAGGATATGCTTTAAACATTACCTTGGCTCCAGTTTTTCCTGGTCTGCTTTGTTTGGTCAGATCATAAACATAAAACACAATGTTATCTGAAGCCACATGCATGCAATCTAACCGTAACAATTGCAAAGTTTGTACTCTTTGAGCTGACACTAATGCCATTACATTACTACCTTGAATGTTACCCTTTGCAAAGACATTGAAGTCATTGGAGTCCATTGCCTAAGCAAAGTGAGAACAATGCTAACATCCCAAATTTCTGTATCACTGGGCTTGGGAGGATTTTTATTCAAATTCCTTTCATGAACCGGGATATTAATGGGTGAGACCCAATTGAATCTCGATCAGAAATTTGTCCTAAATAGGACGACAAAGCACTACGAGCACTATTAATGGCACTATAAGTGCTCATCAAAATGCAACCCAGCAAGGAACTCCAATACATTTCATATGTTCGCAGTATAATAAGATATCTTTGACTGTCTACAGAAGACTTCCCATTTATTTATATGCAACATATATTGTTTTTTAGTGCTATTTCTCCAAGCTGCAGCTATAACATCCATGGTCCTATCCGACAGTCCAAGCTCTTGCAATGGTCTGGTCAGAACCTGCAGATTAACAAATTCATATGATGATGCAATAGATGAATTTCTTTTGTCACTGGTTGTATCAACAATTGTTGCAACTAGGAATCATCATACATGGTTCAATAATCATTTTAAGCATCAATGGGAACCATGACTGTGTAGGCCAATTTGGCCCCACCAAAAATGCCCTTGGCAGCGTCTTGCGCTATTTTCTTGAGACATTGCCCAATCAGAGAGAATGGGGCAAAGGCATAAAAGAACGTATTCCCCCAGTGTAGCGAGAAAACATCCACCGCTACTGCCCCTGGATCGTGTTCCCAAGACATGTATTTGGGCAATTGGTGATTTAATCTAGATGCAAACAGATCAATGTCCGGTACTCCAACCGACTGACAATATTTTTGAAATTTTTTGGATTTAACATCCATTCTGTATTGTCTTTAAATTTTCGTGATCTTTTGTCTGCCACAATATTGTCTCTCCCTGGGAGATAAATAACTGAAACCCGAATATTCTTACCAATACACCAATGCCACACCTAGTTAACCAGATGATCACATGATAATGATCTTACTCCACCCATGTGATTGATATATGCCACAGCTGTGGTATTGTCTACTTGTAATTGGACATGTAGAACAATAAGCTTTTAATCCATAAAATGTTCCCAGTAACTCCAAATAATTTATACCATATGTTTGGAGAAATACATCCTCTTGGACAGTCCATCTGCCCCCCACAGCTGGTATCATTATCTGTAGCACCCCATCCGAGAGAACTTGCATCAGCTTGCAAGATCACTGCTGGCTGCTGAACCAAAATGTTTTTAACAGCTTGTGGAACATTCTCAATCCATCAATACAATTCTAATAAAGCTCCCTTTGGCAATTTCATGGGCCCATCAAAATGGCCTGCTCGCTGTATTAGCTTGTGTTTTTGCCATTTCTGGGATTTTGGTAATGCAGTGGACCAAATTCCACTGCAGGGAATGCTTTTACTAACTTCCCAATAACATTAGCAACTTCTTGGATGGAGGGATAATGTTTGTCAATAAGGCACCGACAAAAATTTGTAATATCAACAATCTTGTCTATTGGTAAAGTTACTAACATGGTAACTGAATTAATCACAAACCCCAAATATTCAATAGTTTGGGATGGCTGTAACTTTAGATTTTGTTGGATGAATCAGGAAACCTAGCCTTACAAACAGGCTTGTAGTCACCGAGACTGATTTTTCAGCTGACTCCTGATTAGCATTGACAATTAAAATGTCATCTAGATATGCCATAACAATGTGTTTTTGTGCCCTGAGCAGTGCAAATGCTGGTTTCAACAATTAGTGAACAACCTAGGAGCTGAGCTTAATCCATTAGGTAATGCTTTGTATTACCACAGCTGTCCCATCCAATTAAATTTCAATACCTGCGAATGTGATGATGAATTGGTACTGAATAATATGCATCCTTCTGGACAAACGTATTAAAAGTGTGAGGTCTAAAATAATTCTACAACCCCCATCTTTCTTTGTGTCTGGGGAAAATAGTTGATACAAATTGTTGTGGATCCTCACTTGATTTCTTGATACCTCCTTTTACACCAATTCTTAACTTCTTTATCAATTTGATTCTTTTCAAATACAAAATACCAAATACAATTAGGCTTATTCTGTCCTGGTTGTTCAATACCTTCTACAAAATCAATTGTTGATCCTAAGACAGTACCTAATATAACACAGTCAAATGTTATACAGTCCCATTTATCATAAAACATTTATAGACTACCACCAATCTGAGGTTCATCCAAAGATTCTTTTGTAATAAGATAAAGTTTTTGTACCTCTCCAACTGGACGTGGTGGTCTCCTTCTCCCAACATATGGGTAACATTCGGCTGTGCTGGTTGGTAATATTTCATTACCATACTCCTACCTCGGCTTGTTCCAGCTCCAAATCAAAATCCCCTTCTTGTTTGACCGGCCCTTTCTTTGGCCAAAATGAAGGGTTTCATGAGGTCAATAGTCTTTGCCTCTTTATCAACCTCTTTATTTATTTAAACAGATTTTCTCCGAACAAATAACCAGGAGCTTGACCATTGCTTGATCTGCACAAACCTGCAAATCTTGGATGTAAAATAGGCCGAATGGCAATCTTCCTCATACAATTAATCTTAAATATTGAGTTGCAGAATAATGCCAACATATCCTTCTGAACTTTGGTCATTCCACAATCTTCCACTTGCTTTCCAAAAGCAGTGATCCCAGCCAAAATCATATTTCCTGCGCCCGCATCATTGATGACATTGGCGCCAAAAAGCCGAATTTACTGGAGGTACCTTCAGTGAGGTATAATAATTCTGCTGTATCAACCATAACAGCTTCTTGAAGCTGGTGAGAGACCAAATAATTTATATTGGCCGCCACGTTTTCTTCCATGGCCTCACCGCCTCCTCCAGGTATAGAAAACTTTGTGCCACATCAGACACACCTGGAACAATATTTTTGTATTGTGGTGGGTACTCATGACCGAAATCGCCACCTTCAGGATCAGTCTCATGCAGCCCTGGTACTCCTGAGACTTTGCTCAAGGATTTTCTCCAGCCCAATCCCAGGCTCTGGAGTTTCAAATTCCCAATTTAAACTGGCACCATATTCATGATATGGAACCCCCTCAGGGGCTGCCTGAGAATATTCTGGGTTTTTAGACCCTTGGTTGATTATTGTTTGGAGTATTTTCCCCATTTGTATCCAATCTAAGCCATAAAGCTTTTCTCTCTGGAGGACGTTCAGAATTAGATTCATCAGAACCCACAGGCCTTTCAGATTTTCTTTTACATTTTTTAGGCACTGGGTTTTCCTCCGTGGTTTCTGTTTGTGGAGCATCCAAAGGCTCACTAACGGGTATTTCAACGGCCACCAGTATCGGAACCAGCTCCGTAATAATCTGCTGTCCCGACTCTTCTCCACCCTGGGACGCGCATTTTTACCCGCGATTTTTTTTTTTTTTTTTTTTAAACTTTCTCCATTTTATTTTTAAACTCCTCCAGGTTTACCCACCAGCCTACGGAGTTTTGAAAATGCCCTGGAAGTAAAAGTAATTTACTTACCTGGGGGCCGTTTCCTTACCGCTGTGTGGAGCTGCGCTCTGCAGCTCTTTCCCTACCGACAGCGTCGACGTAATACCGATCAAGCGCCAGGTGGGGCTTCTTCTCACGTAGTCACTCATGTGACTCCGAAATAAAACAATATTTGTGTGGCAAAATAAGTGATCCAGAGTCAGACTTAAGACACTGTTGTTATCAAAACAAAAAGAGGGCCTAAATATGCCCAACTTTAAATATTATTATTGGGCCGCACAGCTGAGAACCTTGATAATGCTATCAAGGTTAACAAACAATGAGGAAATGGGATGGGTGAAATTAGAACAAAATGCATGTCCTCGTATTGCCCTGGCTGGGCTCCCATTTATAACTCAAGTAAATTGGAAGAAATTAAAAGTAAATAACGATTGGATTAAATTCACGATGAAAACGTGGTTAGCTATCAGAAAGCAATTAAATCTTTTTAATTTGATATCTAGAGCAAAGAAGATAGCTGCTAGTCCCAATTTTATACCCAGCAAAATAGATTACGGATTTAGAAACTGGGCAGATAAAGTGCTTATTACTGTGGACCAGCTTTTTTTGTGGGGGAGTCTTGAAATCCTACAAGCATTTGCAGATTAAATTTGGACTGTCAGTCAGATTTCTTTAGGTTCCTCCAAATATGGCACTACTTACAGACACATGTAGATTGGGAGCAGATACGTAGACTACCTTCAAATTTGGAAAATACTTTCTTGATGACTATAGAGGGAATGTTACAAATGAATTTGATATCCCATTTATATCAAGGACTTCAAGCCTATATAAAAGGAAATACTATAGAAACAAAACAGAAATGGGAATTGGAAATGAACATTATTATTACAGATGAAACATGGGAAAGGACATGTCTCTTGGGACATAAGCTGACAAACAGCCCCTCTTGGAGGGAGTTTGACTGGAAAATTAAAATGAGAGTATTTAGGACCCCTTTAGTGCTGGCAAGATACAGTAACTCCTCAAATTTATGCTGGAAACAATGTGGGAAGATCGGTGATCACACACATTTTTTGGGATTGTTCCAAATTGTACCAATACTGGAGAGACATCCAGGTAGAGATTAAATTAATTCTGGGAGTGCATTTACCTTTGGAACTGGCTTGTTTTGTATTAGGAGATACTCCAGCAGCAACAGATATTCAAAATCAGAATTATTTGCTTGGGGTGATGCTGTTGATTGCTAAATAGATGAAAACAGTGCTATGGAGAAACAAAATGCCACCTAATGTTCAACAGTGCAGGGAATGATTGAAAAATGTATACTTGATGGAAAGTATAACTGTTAAATTCCAGTTGAGGACTGATGCATTTAATATTATATGGAAACCGGTACTATTACAAATGCCAAGATTGATTAAGGATATGAATGGATGAGCTTGCTATGGTGCCTGTGAATAAGATGCTTCTATGATAGAATGTTAAGAGGATCTAATGTGATGCAAATAGTGGTTAGGTGATTTGTATTTTGTCATTTTGCGATTGTCTTTTGTGTGTCTCTTTGTTTTGTCTGTATGTGTATTTTGTTATGTCAATAAATGTTGAGTTAAAAAAAAAACACTACAATTTCCCTCTAAATATTTACATTCTGTTAGAAGTGGCCAGTGCAAATGCAGCAAAGCAAAAGTAGACAGATAGAAATCTATATACAGAAAATGTTAGTAAATACAATTTAGTTATATAGTGACCTTTTAGATGAAACTGACTATATGAGCCTCTGTTTATTCATATTTAAGTAGTTGGAGATAGATGAACTTGGTCACTAAGGGCCTTTGTTCTGGCTCCAAGAAAGCAAAGATTGTGCCTGGTCAGCTTCATGAGATGATTCAGAGCCATCTGTCATCTGCCCATTAGATAGTCAAATCATCCCCTCATATCCAAATCAACGAGAGTACTTTTGGGGTCACGAATAAACAATTCCTTAATAGTCAACAAGGTAATTATTCAAAGTGAGAGAGGTAGAGTTAATCTTTTGCATCGAAGACCCATTGATAGAAATGCGAAAGAGTAAAGTAAGCTTGGTTGCTCTTAATACTGATGCAGCCTTACCCACTGTGAATTTCCAACGTTTTCTGTTTATATTTTTGATTTTTAACATCTGAATTTTTATTTTGCCTTTCAATTATTGAAAGGGCCTGATCCACATGTCAGTTGAGGCTGAGTTGGCAATGTGAATATCCTGAATGTATTATATGCACAATTACCTCACACGACTGTAGGAAAAAGTGTTCTGATTTATCAAACTTGCTACCTGGTCATCCTGTGTAGCTGATTAAAATACAAATTTGCTGCAATTCTGGAACACTCACCCCATGAATTGATAACGGTATGTGATAACTTTGATAATAAAAACTGACAGTTAGTGGAAACACATTAGCCATTATGTATTTTCAAGAGGAACAGTCTGAACATTCATGAATCAAAATAGTCGCTGTGGTAACAATGATGTCATGCTGTAAATATTTTTGTCAGTAAGCTAATAATTGTTGAGCTCTATAATAGCCATTTGCCCCTGATATTGGAACAATGGATTCAAAGGTTGCCCATGTTGGCCTGAAATGTCTTTGTACCATTTTAGCAAAGTGCATTGCAGCATCCTCTATTAAAATCATAGAGAGAAAAATGTTATCCAAATCTATTATTAAACATATGCATAGTATTGCACCACATGATAAATTCAAGATTATAATTTTATGTTTTATAATTTATCATTAAACAACATAACAGAATGGAGCACAAAAAGTCCATTGGGTATTGATATGGCTTAAAGTGGTGAAAATCAATTTTTGATCATGTTGTAAACTGAATTGCCAAAGTATCTGAGTAAATGTTAATAAGAAATGATTAAGAAAATTATAAATGCTCTTGTTTTTACATTTGAATTATTTCTCCCTGATCTACATTAAAACAATCTTAACGGATGCTTGGAGTAACTTCAGAAAATATAATTAAAAAACTGATACTGTAGGTGTAGGAAGGAACTGCAGATGCTGGTTTACACCAAAGATAGACAAAAAATGCTGGAATAACTCTGCAGCAGAGGCAGCATCACTGGAGAGAAGGAATGCGTGACGTTTCTGGTCCAGATCCTTCTTCAGAATCCAAAACGGTTGCCTGCTTGTCTGGTTCATATCCATTTCCCTACATTGCACCAAATCTAGGTGTTGCTTCCAACAGCTGCTTGTAAACAAAATCAGAGGAGACATTGGATACATTTAACTTTTAGTTTAACTTCTGGCTATAAAAATGATCCTTGCATTAGATTCACAGATTCATTAAATTTGTTTTCCTTATAATATGAATTATTCCAACTTAAATGGACATTTTGGTCAGCCTGGATGAGTTGTGTCAAAAGGACTGTCTTTGGGTCGAAAGAACTTAAGGAAGTAGCCCCAGAAATGGTGGATGCATTAGTGATAATTTTTCAAAACTCTTTAGATTCTGGAGTGTTACACAAAAAGCTGGAGAAACTCAGCGGGTGCAGCAGCATGTAAGGAGCGAAGGAGATAGACGACGTTTCGGGTCGAGACCCTTCTTCAGACTGGTCAGGGATCAGGGAAACGAGAGATATAAACAGTGATGTGGAGAGATAAGGAACAATGAGTGAAAGATATGCAAAAAAGTATTGGTGATAAAGGAAGCAGGCCATTGTAAGCTGTTTGTGGTGTGAAAATGAGAAGCTAGTGCGACTGGGGGGGGGGGGGGAGATGGAAAAGGAATGTCAGGGCCAGAGGGCTGAGGGAGAGGTGGGGGGGGAGGCAGTCTGGGTTAACAGAATTGAGAAAATTCAATGTTTAAGCCCAGAGGATGCAGACTCCCCAAGCGGAATATGAGGTGCTGTTCCTCCAACTTGCGGTGTTGATCACTCTGGCCGTGGAGGAGGCCCAGGACCGAGAGGTCGGATACGGAGTGGGAGGGGGAGTTGAAGTGCTGTTCTGGAGTAGTTCCTGAGGATTGGAGAGTAGTTAATGTAACCCCACTTTTTAAAAAGGGGGGGGGGGGGTAGAGAGGAAATGGGGAATTACAGACCAGTTAGTCTAACATCGGTAGTGGGGAAACTGCTAGTCAGTTATTAAATATGGGATGGCAGCACATTTGGAAAGTGGTGAAATCATTGGACAAAGTCAGCACGGATTTGCGAAAGGTAAATCATGTCTGACGAATCTTATAGAATTTTTTGAGGATGTAACTAGTAGAGTGGATAAGGGAGAACCAGTAGATGTGTTATATCTGGACTTTCAGAAGGCTTTTTACAAGGTCCCACATAAGAGATTAGTATGCAAACTTAAAGCACACGGTATTGGCGGTTCAGTATTGATGTGGATAGAGAACTGGCTGGCAGATAGGAAGCAAAGAGTAGGACTAAGCGGGTCTTTTCTGAATGGCAGGCAGTGACTAGTGGGGTACCGCAAGGCTCAGTGCTGGGACCTTAGCTATTTACAATATATATTAATGATTTGGACGAGGGAATTGAATGCAACATCTCCAAGTTTGTGGGTGACACAAAGCTGGGGGGCAGTGTTAGCTGTGAGGAGGATGCTTGGAGGCTGCAAGGTGACTTGGATAGGCTGTGTGAGTGGGCAAATGCATGGCGGATGCAGTATAACGTGGATAAATGTGAGGTTATCCACTTTTGTGGCAAAAACAGGAAAGAGGACTATTATCTGAATGGTGGCCAATTAGGAAAAGGGGAGATGCAACGAGACCTAGGTGTCATGGTACACCAGTCATTGAAAGTAGGCATGCAGGTGCAGCAGGCAGTGAAGAAAGTGAATGGTATGTTATCATTCATAGCAAAAGGATATGAGTATAGGAGCAGGGAGGTTCTACTGCAGTTGTACAGGGTCTTGGTGAGACCATACCTGGAGTATTACGTACAGTTTTGGTCTCCAAATCTTAGGAAAGACATTCTTGCCATAGAGGGAGTACAGAGAAGGTTCACCAGACTGATTCCTGGGATGTCAGGACTTTCATATGAAGAAAGACTGGATAGACTCGGCTTGTACTCGCTAGAATTTAGAAGATTGAGGGGGGATCTTGTAGAAACTTACAACATTCTTAAAGAGTGGGACAGGCTAGATGCAGGAAGATTGTTCGCGATGTTGGGGAAGTCCAGAACAAGGGGTCACAGTTTAAGGATAAGGGGGAATTCTTTTAGGACCGAGATGATTTTTTAAAAAAAAATTCTCACAGTGGTGAATCTCTAGAATTCTCTGCCACAGAAGGTAGTTGAGGCCACTTCATTGGCTATATTTAAGAGGGAGTTGGATGTGGCCCATGTGGCTATAGGGATTAGGGGGTATGGAGAGAAGGCAGGTACAGGATACAGAGTCGGATGATCAGCCATGATCATATTGAATGGCGGTGCAGGCTTGAAGGGCCGAATGGCCTACTCATGCACCTATTTTCTATGTTTCTATGTTTGTGCTCTGTGACTCATTAAACAAATAATGTAAAAAAAAATGCTACCAGTTTAAGAACAGTCTACAGCCTTTGTTCCTCAATAAAGTGTTAGACAGGATTAAATAGTGATAAACTGTTTCCACTGATGTGAGGGTTTAGAAGATGGGGCATGGGGAAGGGGTCAGTAATGATCACAATTTTAAGATGGCAGCTAAAATAATCAGAGTGGAGAAAATGGCTACAATCAGAATTGGTAAGCCAAAGGAGAAAGGTGGAGACCCTGCATCAGGACTGATTAATATTTTGGGTTAAGACCTGATGCACTTTGTGCCTTCACAGATGCTGCTTGACCCACTGAATTTCTTCATCATCCTGTTTTATGACCAGAAATATGTTGCCGGACAGCATTTTGGAAACTGGTTCAACAGTGACCTTCAAAAAGTGATTAAGTGAAATATCCCAAGGAAAATGTAGTAGTGCCAAGGATTTGAGTTATCTTTCAAAGAACTAGCACCAGCATATTTGCCTGCATGTCCAACTTCTGTGCTGCATGTTCCGTGATATCTCGTTTCTGAATATGGAAACCTAACATTTGTCTTCGAAACTGTAGTTATTTTCTAAGCTTCATGGCATGGACGACAATCTGGATGTGCCTGAGCTAGCATAAGTCTCTTGAGTTAAATATCAGGACTTCCCTGACCTTGAAAACTTCAATAGAATAAGAAGCAGATGTAGGTTCTGTCTTTGCTTTACAGCCCAAATGTTACCATAGCACATAAATGAACACCTTCCCAACCAAAACACCCCTCTCCTGGCACTTTCCCTTGCAACCGCAGGAAATGCTACACTTGTTGCTTTACCTCCCCCCTTAACTCCATTCAAGAACACAAGCAGTTTTTCCAGATGCGGCAGAGGTTCACCTGCACCTACTGCAAACTCATCTATTGCATCCACTGCTCTAGGTGTCAGCTGCTCTACATCAGTGAGACCAAGTGGAGGCTTGGCGATCGCTTCAACCATCACCTCTGCATTAACCAACCTGATCTCCCGGTGGCTCAGCACTTCAATTTCCCCTCCCATTCCGATTCCAACCTTTCTGTTCTTGGCCTTCTCAATGGTTGAGTGAGGACCACCATAAAATGGAGGAGCAGCATTTCATATTTCGCTTGGGCAGTTTGCACCTCTGCGGTATGACTTCTCTAATTTCAGGTAGTCCCTGCTATCTCCTCCCCTTCTCAACTCTCCTTCAGCCCAATGCCTCCACCTCTTCCTTTCTTCTCCCCCCTCCCACCCCCACCCCTACCCTCACATCAGTCTGAAGAAGAGTCTCGACTCGAAACATTGACTATTTTCAGCCGCTGAGTTTCCCCAGCATTGTTGTCTACCTTCGATTTTCCAGCATCTGCAGTTCCTACTTAAACAACCTGACAATATCATGACTGTTTCTATCCTGCAGCACATACCTGTAGATAGCTTCTTACAGTTTTTGGAGGCATCTTGCTTGGTATTTAGACACTAAATATTTGCACAGCTGTATTGTTGAATAATTAATTCTGTATTCCTTTGGAACTACAGTATCTCTATTTGTAAGCTTTGAGAGATATCCTTTGGCACACATTCAAAAATGTCTTACCTTCCAAATTATTACAGTGCTTCCATGATGTTTGCGACGAAGACCTATCATTTATTTATTTGCCTCTTGTACTCCACAATTTGAGATTTGTAATAGAAACAAATCACCTGTAGTTAAAGTGCACATTGTCAGATTTTAATAAAGGCCATTTTTATACATTTTGGTTTCACCATGTAGAAATTACAACAGTGTTCACACATAGTCCTCCCATTTCAGGTCACCATAATGTTTGGGGCACAGCAATGTCATGTAAATGAAAGTAGCCATGTTAGTGTAGATCAGACAGTGTTGTTGATTTGATCCATGTCTGGTTTTGCTGCTGATGACATGATCCAAAATCCATGTCAGGTTTTCCACAGCACTACCACCTTGTGGCATGCGCTCAGCCATAATGATTTTTGTTTTAACTTACGATTCGATACCTACAGTACTCATCTCGTTGGTCTCTATATGTATACAAATTAAAGTACTTGTTATGATATATAATGACCCTGTATCATTAGTACTTTGGACATGCTGTCAGAAGTGGGATACGAACCCATGCCTCCAGTTGGAGTGAAGCCGGGATCACTGCCTTATGGCCCTTTTTGACAACCCCACCTTCAATGGTCAGTTTGTCTCAGACAGAAAAGTAAGGCTGAACAGCAAGTGGAAGTGAATGCTGATTGCCAGGCCATCCGTGATTGATGACTGAGGCAAGCATCTGCAGGGTGGTATCTTCTGCCGTATGACCTCCAAAGTATCCTGATGTGAAGGATGAATGAAATCAATTGCCATGACATCAAACATGTCTATTTCTGATGTTTGCTTGGCACTCAACCTCCTGGGAGTGCGGGATAATGTGTCAGCCAGATACATGTGCTTACCCTGCTTGTAATTGAGAGAGATATCATACTTCTGGAGCTGCAGTATCATTCTTTGCAACCATGCCGGAACAGCATGTATAGGGTTGTTTAAAATGGTAACCAATAATTGGTGGTCGGTCTCTACAGTAACAGCCTTGACAAAAATGTAATCGTTGAATTTGACACATGCAAAGACCACTCCCAGTAATTCCTTCTCGATCTGAGCATAGCTCATCTCCGTGTCTGTCATTGTCCTGGAGGCATAAGCAACTGCTCATCCTGCAGACATGCTGCACCGAGGCCATACTGGGATGCATCACAGGTCAAAGTAACAGGATCATTGACATCATAATTGGCCAGGGTAGGGGGGCATGACATCTGACATTTTTCAGAGTGTCAAAAGGATGTTACTGCTGTTCGTGCCATGTCCAGGTAGTGGTCCTGTAAGTAAGTTGCGGAACCAAGATCTTGGCAAAGTTGGGAACAAATTTACCGAGGTCATTAACCCCATGCCCCCATGCATACCAAGCAGGAGGTAACTGCCCACATGGGTAAGCCAATGGTATTCTCTGAATTAGATTCCAAGAGCTCCTTCTGGCAGAATCCCCTGGATCATGCATCATCTATGCGTACCACCCTCTGCACTGCTTTCGGCCGCTACAGGTTTGTGTGCATGCTGTTTGGTATCAGTTCAACCAGTGAGGTATTTCAGCGCTCCATGGATCAATTGTTTGACAGATATCCTTGTGCTATCATCATTGAGGATATCATTGTTAGTGGAAAAGACATGGAACAACATGATGCTAAATTGAGAAAGGTACTCGAGCGTGCAAAGGAAGTGAACTTTAAACTGAATGCCCAAAAATGTTGGTTCCGTGTTAACCAGATGAGCTATGTGGGGCATATTTTCATGACTGAAGGCCTATACCATATGTGTGCAGGATGGGTTAGCAAGCCTGTGGCTAGTTATGGGGATTATGTCTAGATGCAGATCTTGGACTCCCATTAATAGAGCCAGGATTTTGCCATAAATGCCATCTCCCTTTTCATGCCTTTTTTGATGATTTCACCAGGATAATGCCTTTTTCATGATTGAGTACCTAAATCAGCCTTTTTTTAAACCATTTTGCTAAAACGTCGTGCTATTTTTCTCTAGTTGTACTGTAATTACATTTCGTCTATGTTAACATGTTAATATTAATGTTATATAACATAGTATAACTTACAAGAACAGTTCCACCACCAGGGCGAAATGGGGGTGCCACCATTGATCGTTTGTTCATTCACTCCTCGCTGGTTCAGTCTTCTCCAAGATCTTTTGAAGAAAGAATTGCAGGTGCTCGAAATATCGAAGGTAGAAAAAAAAATGCTGGAGGAACTCAGCAGGTGATGCAGCATCTATGGAGAGAAGGAATAGGCGACGTTTCGTGTGGAGACCCTTCTTCAGACTGATATGGAGGGGGCAGGAAAAAGCAAGGAAGAGGTGGAAACAGTAGAACTAGAAGGAGAGCTGGGAAGGGGGAGGGGGAGGAGGGAGAAGACAAGGGTTATGTAAAATTAGTGAAGTCAATGTTGAGTGTAGACTACCCAAGCAAAATACCCAAGCTTGTCTCCTCACTACATTTACTGCTGGCTCCAGTCACAAATCTGAGTTTTCAAGTGATCTGTGCAATACATTCATTGATGCTGGAATTCCACTGTGGAAATTGGAAAATAAATCTCTCAGAGGTTTTTTAGGGAAATACTCAGAGGAACATATACCAGAACCATCATTATGGAAAAATTATGTTGACAGCAACTTCAATAATGTTGTGCAGAAAATTAGAGATGAAGTTGCATGCAACAAAATATGGATCTCAATAGATGAGACAACCAATGCTGTCGGGAGATATGTTGCCAATGTGGTCATTGGTGCACTGGAGGCAGGTCAACCATCAAAGGAGTATTTTTTGACATCGGAGATGCATACAGACATATATATGCATACAACTGATGAACACATGCTATATATAATAGTATGTATACAATACTATAGAATTAACTATCACCTACAGTAAAGCAATGGAGGATATACTGCAAGTAATATGTAACGTCGGTTATAGTTAATTAGTAGAGCCAGGATGTTTAGGCACTAAAAACTCTAATATAGGCAGACAGAAAGGCATAATAAAATTACAAAAAAGGCATAACAAGGCACTTATTTCCATCACCAAAATATGGTTAAAAATTATAATATAAAGGTATACTACATTAAATGACCAAAGTTGCCAGGTTGCACATAATTACTAGAATTTCCTTTCAAATTATCTGGTGTTAAACTATGCCATCTGTCATACAGAATATACTTCAGTTGTGAACAACTTATTTTTACCTCAGCTGAGGTCACTGGTGCATACCTGAAACAAACTACAGATATCTTGTGGCAGTACAACTACCTTTGTGAACTTTAGCTATGTTTTCTATTTCTTCAAGATCTTTGTTCGGTAAAATCACTCTTTCACATTTTCCTTGTATGTCTTTACCTGCATCACCAGTAACTTTACGAATATCGTCAGTTACTTTGTTGAAAACCTGTAAGTTATTCACTAATGTTTTGCCACATTTCTCAAGGGAAGTGGTAGCTTGTGGGAAGTTTGCAAAATTGGAAGCAGTAAGCACAAGATTGCAGTGGAGGGACTTTTTCTGCATGATTTCACTGACGATCCTGACTGCAGCTACTTCAAAACAGTTGATGAGTTATTTTATCTTTTCTAAATTTGCAGCATAGTAGAGTATAGCAGAGAGCCATGTACCCCACCTTGTCAAAACGGGCTGAGGAGGTAGCGGAATTTTGGGTGCCATTTCCTTGAACAACTGCACACGTGATCGTGCTTTTAGGAAGATTTTCGTGACATTGGAAACTAGGCAGTCAACATTTGGAAACAAGCTACGTATGTGATTGGCAATTCTATGAAGTCCTTGAGCTAAGCGTGTCAAATGCAACATTTTGGGGAATAAAACTTTAAATCACAAAAAGAAGAAGATTCTCGTGTTTTATACCTTCTGGCCAAAGTACAGCAAGTGAAGATGTAAACAACTGAACAATAGTTAAACTGTTTGACTTCTCTAAAAATTATCTGGGGTACGTCTACGGTTAAATTGTATTGTGGCGGTCCCTGGGGGATAGGCCACTCCTTGGATCATCCCCCTCGCCGATGGAAGGACAAGGGCGTTGGTCTGCTATGGGGTTTGCTGTTGAGACTCTCCAGGGGTTAGAGATAAGGTGTCCTGGTGTGCTCTCGAGAGGTAAGAATTAAAAAGCTTCTTTCGAATCTGCCTGGCATTCGGTCTTTTCCTGACCTTGACCAGGCCACTACACTAGTGACCCCACGTCGTTCAACACGCATCGTGATGGATAATAACGCTGTTGCGCTGAAGCTCCCAACTCTGTGGACCGAAGAACCCGAAACCTGGTTCCAGCAGGCAGAGGCACAGTTTGCTGTGAGAGGTATCACGCAGGATGAGACTAAATATTATTACGTGGTTGGCTCGCTTGACCAACTAACTGCGAGGTGAGTTAAGCCTTTCCTCAGGGCCCCCCCGGTTACAAACAAATATGCTGGCCTTAAAGCATTTCTCATCAGGAAGTTTAGCCTGGGTGACGCCGAGCGGGCAGCTCGTATTTTCAGAATGGACGGTCTGGGCGACCGCCGGCCTTCTGCCCTCCTGGAAGACATGCTCACCCTGATGGGGGACCATGAGCCGTGCTTTCTGTTTAAATATGCCTACCTGCAGCAGCTGCCTCCCGACATTCGCATGCAGCACGCCAGGGATCCGTTTACTGACATGCAGGCGCTGGGTGAACAAGCCGACGAGCTGTGGAATTCTCACCATCACAACCTGGAAGCAGTGGACGTCCTTCCTGAGGTGTTTGGAGACTCAGAGCAGGTCGGGTCCACTATCCACCGCGTCTTCACTGCTCCCAGTCGGCCCCCATGGCAAAATCGGGCGGCCATTGCGCATTCCACAGCAGGCAGGTCCTTCCAGCACGGCCAGCCTGCAGTTCAAACCAATGCCAGCAGAGGTCGCTGGCGTTCAAACCAGCCAAATTGGCTTGCAGTTCCACCAGACGCCAGCAGGGGCCGCTGGCGCTCAAATCAGCCTAATTCGCCTGCAGTTCAACCAGACGCCAGCAAAGTTGGTTGGTGTTATTACCATTGCCGCTGGGGAGCTGCAGCCAGGCTTTGTCGCCCACCCTGTTCGTTCTCGGGAAACTAAAGGGCCGGTCATCAGTGATTCCTTCGGCGGCCGGCACGATTCATCGCGTTTTCACTTGGGATCGCTGCAGTGGGGGACGTTTCCTCGTTGACACTGGTGCAGAAGTGAGTGTTCTCCCTCCCTCCATCGCCGACATCCGTGCGGGCAAACAAGGCCCCCTCCTCACCACGGCGAACGGGAGTGCTATTCGCACCTACGGGTTTCGCACCATCCCCCTCAACTTTGGCCGCAACTCGTTTTCATGGAGGTTCGTCATTGCAGACGTTTCCCAGCTGCTGCTGGGCGCCGACTTCCTTCAAGCCCATTCACTGCTCATGGATGTCAAGCGGCAGCGCCTGATGCACTCTGTCATGCTGGAGCCGGTCTTCCTCCGTACTGGTGATCCTGTAGTACACCCTGATGGCCCCCTGTCATCCGTGGATGCGACTTTCGCGTGCATCCTGGCTGATTTTCCCGGCATTCTCGAACCCCACTACCGCTCCTCCACTCCGAAGCATGGGGTGGAGCACCATATCCCCACTACTGGCCCGCCTGTGCACGCCCGGGCACGTCGTCTTGCCCCAGACAAGCTCCGTCTAGCTCGGGAGGAGTTCCGCCAGGTGGAGGCGATGGGCATCGTGCGTCCCTCCGATAGCCCATGGGCCTCACCGCTCCACATGGTCCCTAAGAAGAACGGGGGCTGGCACCCGTGCGGGGATTACTGTCGCCTGAACAATGTGACCATCGCCGACAGATATACGGTTCCACACATTCAGGACTTCAATGCCCATCTGGCTGGAGCATCTGTATTTTCCAAGGTGGACCTCGTGCGAGGGTACAATCAAATTCCGGTCCGCCCCGACGATATCCCGAAGACGGCCATTATTACACCATTTGGTTTATTCGAATTTGTGCGGATGCCATTTGGGTTGAAGAACGCCGCGCAGGCCTTTCAGCGGCTTATGGACTGCGTGTGCCGTGGATTGGACTTTGTCTTTGTGTACCTGGACGACATACTAGTGGCCAGTCGCTCGAGGCAGGAGCATTGCACCCACCTCCGTCAACTGTGTCAGCGCCTCAGCGATTTCGGTTTGGTTATTAACGCGTCTAAGTGCTGTTTCGGTGTGACGGCTATCGACTTCCTCGGCCACCGCGTGACTCAACAAGGGGTGGTGCCTCTGCCGACCAGGGTGGACGCTATCCGCAGGTTTCCCCGTCCGACCACAGTTAGGGGCCTGCAGGAATTTATGGGAATGGTCACTTTCTATCACCGCTTCCTGCCGTCAGCGGCTGCAGTCATGCGTCCGCTTTTCAAACTGATTGCTGGTCATTGCAGGGAGGTTGAGTGGTCCATGGAAGCAACAGCGGCATTTAAGAGGGCTAAGCAGGCACTGGCCGAGGCCACAATGTTCGTCCACCCACGAGAGGACACCACGACCGCCTTGACGGTGGATGCTTCTGAGGTTGCGGTTGGGGCAGTGTTAGAGCAGCTCGTTGAGGGTTGCTGGCGGCCACTTGCCTTCTTCAGCAGGCATCTCAGTGGTCCTCAGCGTTGTTACAGCGCTTTCGACCGTGAGCTCCTTGCCCTGTACCTTGCCGTACATCATTTTCGCTATTTTCTGGAGGGAAGACCATTTACTGCATTCACGGACCACAAGCCACTAACCTTCGCATTCGCCAAGGTATCAGACCGTGGTCTGCCTGGCAGCAGAGGCAGTTGGCGTATATGTCTGAGTACACCACCTCCATCCAGTTCGATGAGGGCAAATTTAACAGGGTGGCCGATGCCTTATCGCGACCTGTAGTCCATGCGGTTCTCCAAGTCGGTGAGGGGATCAACTATTCCGCCCTGGCAGCCGCTCAGCTTGCCGACGAGGAGATGGCCGCCTATCGCACGGCAGTTTCGGGCCTCCAGTTGGAGGACATTGTCTGTGGTCCTGGGGCTGCTGTGCGATGTCTCCTCTGGAGTTCTGCGACCCATCGTCCCCTTCGCTTGGCGGCGCAGGGTGTTTGAGGTGCTCCATGGACTTGCGCATCCCTCCATCAGGGCGACAACAGCCCTAGTAGCCTCCCGCTTCATGTGGCACGGCCTGCGGAAGGAGGTTGGACATTTGGCGTGCACTTGCATCCCGTGCCAGACCGCCAAGGTGCAACGACATGTGCGCGCGCCATTGCAGGAGTTCCCCATTCCGCAAAAACGTTTCGACCACATTCACGTGGACATCGTGGGGCCGCTGCCGTCGTCCCAGGGCATGACATACCTATTCACCGTTGTGGACCGCTTCACGCGGTGGCCTGAAGCCATTCCGCTACAGAATTCCTCCACAACCACCTGTGCTCGAGCATTGTTGGCGCACTGGATCGCCCGGTTCAGTGTTCCACTGGATATGACTTCCGACCGGGGGCCTCAGTTCACGTCAGAGCTGTGGTCAGCCATGGCACGCCTCCTAGGTGTTCGTCTGCACCACACGACAGCATACCACCTGCAGTCGAACGGACTAGTGGAGCGGTTTCACCGACAGCTTAAGGGTGCCCTAAGGGCGCGGCTCACTGACCCAGACTGGGAAGATGCTCTACCGTGGGTTTTGCTGGGGATACGCACCGCACCCAAGGAGGATTTGGCCTCCTCGTCTGCCGAGTTGGTGTATGGGTCTCTGTTAACGGTGCCTGGGGAGTTCATCCCGCCGGCACGTGGCCAGGTGGAGCAGCCTTCGGACACTCTGCAACGTCTTCGGCAGACGGTGGGCAAGCTGGCGCCGGTGCCCACTTCTCGTAATGGGTCCTTCCGTCCGCACGTTCCCTCTGCTCTGGAGGACTGCCAGTTTCTTTTGCTGCGCAGGGATGCACATCGGACACCTCTACAGCGGCCATACGAAGGTCCATTCCGGGTCTTGGAACAGGGCTCGTTGACATTTGTCCTGGACATGGGGTGTCGGTGTGAGACTGTTTCAGTTGCGCGGTTGAAGCCAGCACATATTGATATTGATCAGCCAGCGCTAGTAGCGCTGCCCCGTAAGCGAGGGCGGCCTCTGTCTAGGGTACCTCCTCCTCTGGCTACTGCGTCCCCCGCACTTGTTGATCAGGCACCTGTTCCGGGCCCAAGCGTTGTGCGCACCCGGTCTGGCCGCCGTGTACGCCCTCCTGTCCGTTTCGTACCTCGGGTACTTGGGAGGGGTCCTGTGGCGGTCCCTGGGGGGTAGGCCACTCCTTGGATCATCCCCCTCACCGATGGAAGGACAGGGGCATTGGTCTGCTATGGGGTTTGCTGTTGAGACTCTCCAGGGGTTAGAGATAAGGTGTCCTGGTGTGCTCTCGAGCGGTAAGAATTAAAAAGCTTCTTTCGAATCTACCTGGCGTTCGGTCTTTTCCTGACCTTGACCAGGCCACTACAGTATCTCAAATGAGTAATTTGCTATTGTAGATTATATATTGTATATTATGTTACATATTACATTACTATTGATACATTGTCATTATTATTATCATTGTAAGCAATGTTATTAATAATGGTGATAATTATTATTATTAATTAATTAATTATTAAATATGGAAGAAGGGTTTAGGGAGAAGGGATGAGATTAAATAAGCTATTCTTCTCACTCCTTTTCGAGCTTGTAAAGAAAAAGTGTTGGACATTTAAAAATAAAAAATATATATATTTTTATTGGAGTAGGTAAGCAGTGAATTAGCAAACACATATTATGATAGCAATATTTTGTATACTACAATTATACATTATTAATATTATCAAATGAATCAATTTGTCTCTAATAATTTTTATTTTTTTATAAAAAGAGAGAAAAACAGAGTAAAATAAAATAAAAATCAAAAAAAAATCATAAATGGCCTTTATTAAAATCTGACAATGTGCACTTTAATCACATGTGATTTTTTTTCAATTACAAATCTCAAATTGTGGAGTGCAGAGGCAAATAAATAAATGGTGGATCTTCGTCCAAACATTATGGAGGGCACTGTAGTTTAGTTTAGAGATACAGTGTGGAAACTGGCCCTTCGGCCCACCGAGTCAGCGCCGACCAGCCATCCCTGTACATCAGTTCTGTCCTACATAGCAGGAAAAATTTAAAGAACCGAATTTACCTACAAACCTCCATGTATTTAGAATGTGGGAGGAAATCAGAGCACACAGAGAAAACCCACACAGTCGCACGGAGAACATATAAAATGTTTATAGACAGTGCCCGTAGCCAGGATGAAACCAAGTCTCGGGTTTGTAAGGTCACAACTCTACTGCTGCGTCACTGTGCGGCCCATAGTCTACCAAGTCGGTCTTTGATTTTCAAAGGAAACAAATTCCACACATTTTTACAAACGTATTATAAGCACAATTCAGCACTGAGATCACTAACCAATCTTCAGCAGGCGCCAGACAATTTCCAAACAATGCAGGAACAGGATTGAAAATATGCTTTTGTTCCTATGTTTCTGTGGCTGGAAGGAAGAAAAAAAATCTGCTTCTCTGCATCAGTAGCTGTCAATGCTCAGTTGCTGAATATATTTAAAGTTAAAATCCGTAGGTTTTGGAACATTAAAGATATTTGGTGCCCTGTGGATCAGTTGGGAAGTGGCACTTGGTTAGTTATGATTATTTGAATGGTGAATAAGGGATTAAATTACCTCTTCCTACTTCTCCTGCTTATTGCTAATATTCTCTTCGACCCACAGATTAATACTCAACTGGGTCAACAAGGGTCGCCGGCTAACATTCCCATTCCCTGTTTGACTGACCAGAAAGGCTGGCAGGCACGAGACTGCAGATGCTGAGTGATTAAGTCCTACAAAAGTACTACACTCAAATGGCAGAGTAGGAACTATTCTTCTCTGCCATAACCTAAAGCTATGCCATTCATAAAATGTAACGGTTGCCATGCATCATTGTACAAGGGATATGTAGACAATAGAACAAAGCCATGCATTATTCCTTGTCAACCCTTGTACAGGCTTTGCTTAAGGAGCTGAGAAGTATCCATGTACAGCTTTGGGATATTGAAGGCTATATCTGAGAGTCACAGATCCTACATTAGTCATAAATTATGTCAGGCCATATACTGAAGGAGTCCCATTGAAGGCTAGAACAATCTTGTTGCAGTCTAGCAATCTAAAAGTTGTGACTGAGGATATCGACAGAAGACAACAAATGCTACGACTTGTTGCAAATAATGGTATTTTTTCCAAGGGAATCTCACAGTCATTAGCTCACTATGGGGGTGTAGTGGAAATAGTTGTCCAGGAGGTCATTACCAAAGTGTATATGGCAGCTGTAAAGACCATGTTCTGATCCAATGTAATACCATAATTTAGAAAGAGAATAGAATAGTTCAAATTAAAGAAGGAACACGTACAAATTGAAGAAAATTGTTTTGATGTACTACTTTCTAGTTGCCACTTAGATACATAAATACATAGACAATAGGTGCAGGAATAGGCCATTCATCCGCTTTGAGCCAACACCGTCATTCAATGTGATCATGGCTGATCATCCACATTCAGTACCCCGTTCCTGCCTTCCCCCCATATGCATTGATTCAACCAGCCATAAGAGCTCTATCTAAAGGGCCTGTCCCACTTAGGCAACTTCTTTTGCGAGTGCAGGCGACTGTCATAGTCTTGTTGAATCGCCGAAAAAGTAAAGGACCTGTCCCACAGGCAACTTCTTTGGCGAGTTAAGGAGACTCTGCGCTCGCCATAAGATCGCCACATGGTCGCCACATGGTCGCAGGTGGTCTCCTTCATGGTCAGGAGGAGTTCCTGCATTCTGGGAATGAGTCGCGGCCTCAGTATGGTCGCCAAAGAATGTTCAACATGTTGAAACATTTTCTGCTACCAAAAATTGGTCGCCATGAATAAAATTGATACTTTTGTAGTCGTAGGTCTAGTCATAATGAGGTTGCCATGTTATCGTAGGTAATTGTAGGTAGTCATGTTATCGTAGGTAGTCGTTATAGTTTTAGTTAATCGCCTCTGCTGACTGGTCATTCTCATTGGCTCATTGCGGAAAAAAAAGGTATGTATACAGCAGCACATGATGCGCTCTCATTCCAATGTGCGGTCATTGCGCAATTTTTCTTTCAGTGGATCAGACAGTGTAAGACATGGCTCCGAGGAGAGGGCTTCAGCGCAGGGGCAGGACACAACTCTCAACACCACCCACCAGGCTGCTATCAACATTTGTTTGTTTATAAGACTTTTGTATGTTTCATAACCAATAAAGGAAATCCGTGACTTTTTAATCTTCTTCTTCGTCTTGCGTATGGTATGCACAGGCTAAAGTTGTCGGACAACTGGTTCTATTCGATCTTATTTGATTGTGCACGCCATGTTGATTGCATTTGTCGAAACAGGGCGGACCACGTGAAGGTTGCAATCTCCCACCCCACTTTTTAACCTCAAATTGATGTATGAATCTTTTTCATACTAGTCCCTCATGTCATCACTTATATCTCATATTTCATTTCTCATATATTTAGATCATTGAAACTCACACAACGCAAGGAAGGAATGCACTGTATTTAAAGTTTGACTTTTCACATTTATTTTGATGAAGAAAACATACACAAGCACTTCAAATGCATTGCATTTAAAACAATTTTATTTGTATCCATCTCGAACAAGCAATACACTGAATTGAAAAGAACACGGTTGAAAAATCTAACATCATTTATTTAGGTGATCTTACGACTATAGTCGTAGCCAGTCGTAGCCAGTCGTAGCTTGTCGTAGCTTGCTTTCTGTGATCGTGGGTGTAGTCGTCTGTAAGTCGAAGGTGGTCGTCTTCAGTCCCCACTATTGGGTCGCCAATTGTCATGAGTGCATCGGCGATTGTCTCTTTTGAATGCATCCAGTGAATTGGCCTCCACTGCCTTCTGAGGCAAAGAATTCCACCAATTCACAACTCTCTGTGTGAACAATTTTTTCCTCATCTCAGTTCCAAATGACCTACCCCTTATTCTTAAACTGTGGCCCCTGGTTCAGGACTCCCCCAACATTGGGAGTATGTTACCTGCATCTAGCATGTCAAAACCCTTAATAATGTGATATGTTTCTATAAGATCTCCTCTCATCCTAAATTCCAGTGAATACAAGCCCAGTCACTCCATTTGTTCATCATATGACAATTCCGCCATCCTGGGAATTAACCTCGTGAATCTATACTGCACTCCCTCAATTGCAAGAATGTCCTTTCCTCAAATTCCTAAAACTGTACACAATACTCCATGTGTGGTCTCACCTGTGCCCTGTACAACTGCAGAAGGATCTCTTTGCTCCTATACTCCTATATGTGAAGGCCAACATGCCATTAGCTTTCTTTACTGCCTGTTGTACCTGTATGGTTACTTACTGACTTGAGACATTGTGGCACATTGGGATCTGACAACATAGCTTGTACCTTTAAAACAGTCAGTAATTTTCCTGTGATACTATGACCAGGTTAAGGTAAAGTATTCCTGTGTGTTTGATTACTGACCTTGGATGGCTTACATATGATAAGTAACTTCTATACTATCTGATCAATGGTGAGATCAAATTAACATGCTCCATAGTATTTATCCATACATCTCTAGGTGTAGTTTTAAGAGTTTATTAATACTCTCCTGAAATAGATCCATTCCTATTGACCAATGCAAAGATTTTGTTTGTGGATTTTATCTCTGCATTCAACACCATTGTACCAGAGCTACTACACTCCAAACTTTCCAAGTTAACTGTGCCTGAACCCATCTGTGGATCACCAACTTCCTGAGAGACAGGAAGCAGCATGTGAGGCTGGGAAAGCACATTTCTGTGCCGCTGACCCTCAGCATAGGAACACCACAAGGCTGCGTAGTCTCCTCTCTCCTTTACTCTCACTACACCAATGACTGCACCTCCACAGGCTCCTCTGTCAAGCGTCTCAAGTTTGCAGATGACACAACCCTGATTTACTGATCCAGGATGGGGAGGAATCTGCCTACAGACAGGAAGTGACACAGCTGAGGTCCTGGTGCCTTTGTAACATCCTGGAGCTCAATGCTCTTAAAATAATCAAAGTGATAGTAGACTTTAGGAGAACTTCCCTGCTGCTCCCCCCACTTACCATCAACAACACCACAGTCTCATCTGTGGAGTCTTTTAAGTTCCTTCGAACCATCATCTCCAAGTACCTTAAATGGGGGGCCACCGTTTTGACTCCACAGTCAAAAAGGCCCAACAGGGGATGTACCTCCTGCGGCAGCTGAGGAAACATAATCTGCCACAGGCAATTATGGTCCAATTCTATACTGCCATTGTAGAGTCTGTCCTCACCTTCTCCATCATGGTCTTGTTTAGCTCAGCCATCAAGCATGACATCCAGTGGTTGCAGTGAATCGTTCGATCAGCTGAGAAGGTTGTTGACTGCAACCATCCCCCCCATTGATGAATTGTACACTGCAAGGGCCAGGAAGTGAGTGGGTAAGATCGTCTCTGACCCCTCTCACCCTGGACACAAACTCTTTATAGCATTTCTCTCAGGAAGGTGACTCCGGACTGTCAAAGCCACCATAGCCAGACATAAAAACAGCTTTTTTCCACGAGCAGTATCTCTACTCAATAACCAAAAGTCTGTAGCCTCCTTTTGTTCTGCTATTTTATTTCATTCGCATGTTTAAACTGTAATGTTTTATTCTTAATTTTTTAATGATTTATGTTTTATTCTTAATTGTTGTGTTGTTACTTGTGAGCGGAGCACTAAGGCAAATTGTTTGTACTTGTACTTTGTATTTGTACTTGGCCAATAAAATTATTCATTCATTCCTTCATTCAATCATTGTTAGAACTTCCAACTTGGATAATAAATGATTTCTGCATGTCTAATCAGTTTAACATGGGTACGTACTTAATTTACTGTAAACACAAAGCATAAGAACTGAAAGCTGGAAAGTGGAATTAGTCTCAAAGCAGTTTTCTAGCTGACAAAGATGTTGGAGTAAATAGTTTCTGTCTGCCCCATAAATGCTATGATTCTATGATATGATTAACAATATTTAATGGCAATTCTAGCTTCAGGTTTGGGATGGACTGGCTCATCTTTAAAATGATGAGAGGGATAGACAGAGTTGATGTGGACAAGCTTTTCCCTTTGAGAATAGAGAAGATTCAAATAAGAGGACATGACTTTAGAATTAAGGGACAAAAGTTTAGGGGTAACATGGGGGGGAACTTCTTTACTCAGAGAGTGGTAGCGGTGTGGAATGAGCTTCCAGTGGAAGTGGTGGCGGCAGGTTCGTTGGTATCATTTAAAAATAAATTGGATAGGCATATGGATGAGAAGGGTATGGAGGGTTTTGGTATGAGTGCAGGCAGGTGGGACTAAGGGAAAAAAGTTGTTCGGCACGGACCTGAAGGGCCGAGATGGCCTGTTTCCGTGCTGTAATTGTTATATGGTTATATGGTTATTTATGCGTTAATGCATAATATATCAATGCTTTGACCCCTGTATATAATATTTAAAATTTGTTATGCACAGATCTATAAACTAGTAAATTGCTGATATTTAATTTGCAATGAGTAAGAAATAACATGGATTACCAGCAAGTAAAGCCATATGGCATCATCTATTATTGCAGTTTCACTGGGACATTTTTTGGACAACAAATTTGTTTAGACTTAGCTCTACTTATTTGCTGTATATAGCAGCCAAAATATAATTTAATCTCTGAATTGCCTCAGGCATGGAGATTGTTTCCAGCAACACTGAACAATATTTTGTAGCAACAAAGGCTTGCAGGCAAGTGCTTGGAATTATGGCCTTGATATATTTCGGATGAGACAAAAGCTCTCAGCAACCTCAACAGAGGTTGCTGAGAGCTTTTGTCTCATCCGAAATATATCAAGGCCATAATTCCAAGCACTTGCCTGCAAGTTTCCATGGGCAATGATGTATGAGCACAATAGAAGCATTTCAAAGCCTACATTGTGTTTTTTTAAAGCAAGTTATTATCAATGTTCAAAAAGCAACAAGTCATTTGATATGGTCACATTGTTGATTTCATTCTGTTCAAAAAACATTTCAGTTTTAATTCATATTTATTTTTGAACAAGCACAAACATGTATAAACAAAATGTGCATGCACATTTATGCCCATAAATTAACATGCAGACCAAAGCACAAAAACATTTTTTTAAATAATTGTAGGGAATTATAGACCAGTAAACCTGAAATCGGTGGTGGGGACGATGCTGGAGTCAATTATAAAAGATGAAATAACCGCACATTTGGATAGCAGTAACAGGATTGGTGTGAGTCAGCATGGATTTACGAAGGGGAAATCATGCTAATTTTCGGGAATTTTTTTGAGGATGTAACTAGGAAAATGGATAAGGGACAGCCCATGGATGTAGTGTACCTGGACTTTCAGAAAGCATTTGATGGCTCGGTGCTGGTTGGCAGTGTGAACTGTGAGGAGGATGCTATGAGAATGCAGGGTGACTTGGACAGGTTGGGGGAGATGCATGGCAGATGAAGTTTAATGTGGATAAATGTGAGGTTATCCATGTTGGTATCAAAGACAGGAAGGCAGATTACTATCTAAATGGCACCAAGTTGGGAAAAGGGGAAGTACAATTGGATCTGCGGGTCCTTGTTCATCAGACTATGAAAGTATGCAGGTACAGCAGGCAGTAAAGAAAGTGAATGGCATGTTGGCCTTTATAACAAGAGGAATCGAGTATAGGAGCAGAGGACTTTCTGCAGTTGTACAGGGCCCTAGTGAGCCCACACCTGGAGTATTGTGTGCAGTTTTGGCCCCTAATTTGAGGAAGTATATTCTTACTATTGAGGGAGTGCAGCGTAGGTTTACAAGCTTAATTCCGGGATGGTGGGACTGTCCTATGCTGAGAGAATGGAGCGGTTGGGCTTGTACACTCTGGAGTTTTGAAGGATGAGAGGGGATCTTATTGAAACATATAAGATTGTTAAGAGTTTGGACACGCTAGAGGCAGGAAACATGTTCCCGATGTTGGGGGAGTCCAGAACCAGGGGCCACAGTTTAAGAATAAGTGGTACGAGGAAACACTTTTTCTCACAGAGAGTTGTGAGTCTGTGGAATTCTCTGCTTCAGAAGGCGGTGGAGGCTGGTTCTCTGGATCCTTTCAAGAGAGAGCTAGATAGGGCTCTTAAAGATAGCGGAGTCAGAGTATATGCGGGGAAGGCAGGAACGGGGTACTGATGGGGGATGATCAGCCATGATCACATTGAATGGTGGTGCTGGCTCGAAGGGCCGAATGGCCTACTCCTGCACATATTGTCTATTGTCTGTTGAAGACCTTCCCCTTCCCGACTACAGAACGTTCCCCACCTGAAGTCATCCCTTTCCCCATCTGCAATCCATTCGGCCCACAACATCCATACTAACCAAATAAAACTCAATTTGGCCCACAATGGCCTACTATCCCTCTGGAAACCAGGCCTTCCAGCCCACAACACCAGTGCTAGTCCAAGAAATGTTGCTTCAGCCCATAATATCCATACTAGCCCTCTGGAAACCAGTCCCTTCGGACCACAACACCCATACTAGCCGTCCAGAAAGCCTCCCCCCCACCGTCCACCGCCTGAAGCACACCCTCTCCCTGGCTACAGGACGCTCCCCTCCACTGTCCCCCGACAGCCCCCACCTGAAGCCATCCCACTCCCCCGGCTGCAGGACGCTGCCCCCAACGCCACCGGCCCCTGCCAACCCCTGCCTGAAGCAGTCCCCCTCTACCGGCTGCAGATCGCAACAAGAGATGCAACAAGAAAGAACAGACTGAATAAGTCTCATCTTTATCGTGTAATTTGTTGTTATATTTTAAGAGTTATGCACAATTTAACTTTAATAAATCCTTTTTCCACTTGCCATGCCGGTCAGCTGAGCTTGCACAGTAATGCTTGCGAGTTCTACATCACAATAGGAACCCAATGGGTGGGAATGGCTGTCCCGCCAGAGTGCCATGAGGAGTGGATGGGGGATTTGAGGGGGGGGTGGAGTGAGTGCAGGACGCTCCACCCCACTCCCACTGGCCCCCGACAGCCCCCGCCTGAAGCCGCCCCCTGACACGCCTTCAGGACGCTCTCCCTCCCCCAACTTGCCCTCGACAGGCCCCGCCTGAAGCCGCCCCCCTCCGCCGGCTGCAGGATGATCCCCCTCATCCCCACCAGCTCCCGACAGCCCCCGCCTGAAGCCGGCCACCTCCCCCGCAGCAGCACGCTCCCACTCCACCGGCCACTGCCAGAAGCCATCCCATCTCCAGCTGCAGGATGCTCCCCGCCAGCCCCTGCCTGTAACCGGTGGGGACCGGTGGGTAGCATCCTGCAGCTGCGGACGGGATAGCTTCAGGTTGGGTGGGGAGCATCCTTCAGTTGGGGATGGGACGAGACAGCTTCAGGCAGGGGCCGGTGGGGGAGAGCGTCCTGCAGTGGGGGAGGGGGATGGCTTCAGGTGTGAGCTGTCGGGGGTCGGGTGCAGAACTCCTCTCCTCCCCCACCAGCCCCCGACTGCCCATACCTTTACCCCCTCCCCATCTGCAGAATGCAGCAAGAGATACGACACATACACATCTTCCATCCCACCCCACAGCCCCCCGCCAAACATCCCTCTCCCTAGCACCCCCCCTCCCCCCACACCACACTCTCCTCCCTCCTACACCCCGCTGCCCACACACACTCCCACTACCCTCCCACCCTATGCCCCCATCCCCTCCCCTCCCACACATAAAGAGCAGGAGGAGGGAGCACTGAGGGATGAGGGGAAATGAGCTGAGCCTGCGCAGTTAGGGGATATGGGTTAGTGGTGAGTGGTGGAGTATTGCGTTGGGGGAACGGGTGAGTGTTGGAATATTACATTGGGGAATTGGTTGTGTTTGGGGACCAGGCCTCCCGTGTGACTGGGACCCAACAGGTCCCACTTAACATAGTAATATTTTAAATTTGTAAATGGAATTATCATGGCAATATTCCTCAGATTTGGAATACAATTTCCAATGTGAATTATGAATGCGCTATTTACGAAGGCGGTTTTACACAGTTAATACATTTATATTATCAATCATTTATTGTACACCTCAGAATTTTCTTGCAGTGATAAAAAAAAAAGTCTGCACTTGCCTCTACTTAAATGGAGAGCATCTTTCTGAAACAATATCTTGAGCACAACAGGCTCCCCCCTAATTATTGGCAAACCCACCCACAAAGCTGCTTCAACAACTACATCCGCTAGTTTGTAAATCTTTATTTTATTTAGAAACTGTATTCACCACTGAGGAGTTATCATTTCATAACAAAATCAAGGTTTATTTAAATATTTAAATTTAAAATCCCTAGGTTTTGTGGTGGATTTCAAATTAGCATTTTGGTAAAGTATGCCAGTACTCTGCACTTCACGTGTGCATTTAGTACTCATGATGTGGTTTCCTCTACAATGGAGAAAGCAATTGGATGACCACTTTTGCAGAGTACCATCATATCGCACACTATGGTCACCCGCTGACCTTTTGGTAACCTGACTGTAATTTTCTGTCCCAGCCCAACTATGTGTCTTTTGTCACCCAAATTTTCCCAACAAAGCCCAATGTGGGCTCAATGAATAGCTTCATTCTGGCCATTTTGTAGCCCTCAAGACTCAATATTGAATCATTTCAGATTACCATTCTTTCCTTTTGTTTCAGAACTGGTCAGTCCTGTTATAAAGTCATTCATCTCTATCTCCATATCTTTTTCCTGTCTCCATAGATACTGATTAGTTCCAGCATTCACTTTATTTTCAGATTTCAGCAACTGCCTTGTTCTATATTTGCTTTTTTCATTAATCACACCTATTTCAGTCTTCAAGGGTCTTATTTTTTTTTTACTCTTCACACATTAAAGAAGCTTTTACTATCCTCCTTTATATTCTTGGCTAACTTACCTTCGTACATCAACTTTCCTCCTCATATTGCCTTTTTAGTTATCTTCTGTTGCTATTTACACATTACCCAATCCTCTTCCATCCCACTCATCTTTGCTACGTTGTACTTCTTCTCTTTTATTATACTGTCCCTGACATGCCTTGTCAGCCACGATTGCCCCTTACTCTCCATGGAATCTTTCTTCCTTTTGTAATAAAACAGATCCTGCACCTTCTGTATTATTCCCAGAAATACCTGCCATTGTTGTTCCACTGTCATCCCTGCTGGGTATCTTTCCAGTCAACTTTGGCCAGCTCCTTCCCCATGGCTTCATAGTCCCCTTTATTCAACTGTAACACTGACATCACCGATTTACCCTTCTCCCTCTCCAATTGTAGATGAAACCTGACCATATTATGGTCACTACCTCCTAATCCAGTTATCAAATCTGGTTCATTACATAACACTAAATCCAGATTTACCTTCTCCCTGGTCAGCTCCAATACAAGCACTCCACATACTCGCTTTCTTGGGGTCCAATCCCAACCTGATTTTCCCAGTCTACTTGCTTGTTGAAATCTCCCATTACAACCGTGGCATTACCGTTACTACATGCCAATTGTAACTCCTGATTCAACATGCACCCTATATCCAAGCTGCTGTTTGGGGGGCCTGTAGGTAAGTCCCATTGTAATTATGTTCTTAGAGATAACAACCCCTTAGTCTAGTTCAGTAAAACACTGAGTCAAGCACTGGACCAACTAACCTTTATTTTTTGAACTAACAATGAATCCTTGATACGATACCTAACCCACCGCTGGTTCAATCCTTGTCTCTGCCTGGCTAAGCCCTTCAGCCTCATGCATACAGACACTTCCAAAAGGTCACACAGTCCCAAGCGACCCTCCAGAAGATCAACAATGATCCCCGTGGGGGCTACCTTTTATATGTCAACGAACACTGAGGGGTAGAACTACATGGCGGTGGCACCCCTTACAAGGCAATCACACATATTGATTACATTAAAGTACTATTGACAGTTCCCCAACCCAATTACAAAGAGTCCCAATACATTGTTTCTACAGAAGCTTCTGGAAGGAAGTCAAGTAATCAACTAACGCAACATTTACCCTGGCAGTACAAATAATTCAGCCAGGGCTTCACACCAGCCAATCATCAAACAGCAGGATAACAGCACTGCAGCATTAGTAACATTATTTACAATCCCTTTGCAGCAATCCAATCAAAACAATGCATTTATAACACATTTGCCGGGTCCTCATGTATTTTATCAATTTGGAGGACATTTGGATCTTTCCCCATCCTGCATATCAATCTAGGGCTCAGACTAACTGGCGCCATTCACAGCCTGCAATTTTCCACAGAGAAAGGTTAAGCTAGTCTTACAGATGCAGGGATCCTCCATTTTATAATGTCTTTAATTTGGTCAATATTAACACCATTAGGGTATTTTACCCTGATAATTCCATAGTTCTATCCATACTGACTCCACATCGCCTGTTTCAATGTCACGCCTTGCAAGAGACTGCATTTTATTCCTCACCAACAGAGCTACCCCAACCTCTCTGCACACCAGTCTGTCTTTTCGATCGGAGGCATATCCTTGGATATTCAATTCCCAGCCACGGCCCAACTTGCAGCTATGTCTCTGTAAGTCCCACAACATCATATGTGCCAATTTCTTTTTTTCTTTTTTTTAAAATAATATTTTTATTAGAAGCCATGTACAGTGGTATAAACCGCAGCATATGACAAAATACATTCATTGTAAATCTTCCATTTTAATTTTGACAAATATGAAATAGAAAAGGAGAAAATGAGCATGAAAGAGAGAGAGTGAAAGAGCTAGTGAATGTGTAAACCCCTAAACTACCAAAGAGTGTAAGTAAAAACTTACAAAAAAATAAAAAGACAAAAACAAAAAATATTAAAAAGAAAAATTAAAAAAAGGACCAAAACGTGTGATAAACCTATTTTGTTTAACACCCCACCCATCATCCAAAAAAGTCAAAGTCAAAACAGTTTATTGTCATGTGTCCCTGACAGGACAATGAATTTCTTTCTTTGCATAGCACAACAGAGCATAGTAGGCATTGACTACAATTATCTACGTAAATACACACATGAATTAATAAATTCATAAAGTGCAAATAACAGATGGAGGGATATTAATGTTCAGAGTTTTGTCCGAGCCAAGTTTAATAGCCTGATGGCTGTGGGGAAGTAGCTATTCCTGAACCGGGTCATTGCAGTCCTCAGGCTCCTGTACCTTCTACCCAAAGGTAGCAGGGTAATGATTGTGTGGCCAGGGTGGTGTGGGTCCTTGATGATGCTGCCAGCCTTTTTGAGGCAGCAACTGTGGTAGATCCCCTTGATGGAAGGAAGGTCAGAGTCGATGATGAGGTGGGCAGTGTTTACTACTTTTTGTAGTCTTTTCCTCTCCAGGGCACTCAAGTTGCTGAACCAAGCCACGGTGCAACCGGTCAGCAAGCTTTTGACTGAGCACCTGTAGAAGTTAGAGAGAGTCCTCCTTGACAGACCAACTCTCCGTAATCTTCTCAGGAAGTAGAGGTGCTGCTGTCCATAAATTGGTTTAATTCTGAAGTTGTGCTGCACCATACAATGCTTGTAATGAATTGATGAAAGGAGACCATATCTTTAAAATTTGCTCTGATTTTCCTGCTAAGACATGTCTCATATCTTTGAGATGTAGCGTCTTAAACATGTTTGTGATCCACATTTTAAGAGTTGGGCTGGATGCATTTTTCCAAAATTTAAGTATGTTTTTTGCCATTATCAGGCCATAATTGAGGAAACATCTTTGAAATATTGATAGCTCAGAGCAAGCTCATGTTGTTCCAAAAATAATAAATTCTGTATCGGGGTCAAGTTTTGTCTTTAATAATTTTGAGAAGATTTCCAAGATTCCTTTCCAAAATTTATGGAGTTTTATGCAACCTGCAAAGGAGCGTGTTATAGTTGTTACTTGAGGAATACATTTGTTGCAGATAGGTGATACATTTGGAAAAATGTTGTTCAGTTTAGTTTTTGAGTAATATAGTCTGTGTAGTATTTTAAATTGGATTAGAATATGTCTTACACTAATCGAACAATTATATATATATAAGATATTTTTTCCCATCTACTTTTGGGGATTTTTAGGGTTAATTCCTGTTCCCACTCTTTTCTAATTACATCTGACAGTGGAATTTCTATATTTAGAATGATATTGTACAAGTATGATATTAAATTATTTGACTGTGAAGGTATGATTATTATCATACCTTCATCTAATATATCTGGCAACAGAGTTTGGTATTCGTGGGTAAATGTTTTCAAATAATCTTGAATTTGAAGATATCTAAAATATTGATTACCTTTCAGACTGTATTTTGATTGTAATTTATGGGATGATAAAAGGTCTCCCATTTCGTACAAATCTCCAACCTTTTTATTTCCTAGTCTTTCCCAATGAATAAACATTTTATCTATAATAGCTAGTTTAAACGATGGATTATTAGCTATTGGAGAAAGAAGTGGTACATTTCTTAGTTTAAGAGTAAATTTTACTTGTCTGCAAATTCTTAAAGTGCTATGAATAATCAGGCTTTTCTTGTATATTGTATTCTTCTACTTTATTGGGGAGAGAAGGACCGTGCCTATGTTAAAAGATGAACAATCCTCTCTCTCCATTACTAACCAATCTACATGTTGACATGAATTATCCAGCCAGTGAATTACATTTTTAATATTCGCTGCCCAATAATAGTACAATAAATTGGGAAGTGCCAGTCCACCAATTTCTTTGGGTTTCCATAAATGCTGCCTATGAATTCTGTATGATTTAGAATCCCAAATAAAATTTGTAATCTGGGAATCAAGTTTTTTAAAAAAGATTTTAGGTAAATATATTGGTATTGATTGAAATAAATAGAGAATTTGTGGTAGGAAAATCATTTTTATGGCATTTATTCTGCCTATTAGAGATATTCGGAAGTGTTTCCCAGAATTAATTACGAGCGAGTACTTTAGTAGTTAAGGGCAGGAAGTTTGCATTAAATAAATAATTATATTTTCTGGCTACTTGGATACCCAGATATTTAAATTTTTCTGTGGCAATTCTGAAACAAAATTTTAAAAGGTCTGTCGACTCTTGGGGTTTTATCGCCATGATTTCACTTTTATTCCAGTTTATTCTATATCCTGAAAATGAACCAAATTTTTCTATTAGATTTAATATATTTGGTTTACTAACTTGAGATTTTGTAATGTATAATAATACATCATCTGCATATAATGATATTTTATTATTGGAATGTTTAGTGTTATAGCCGTGAATATTCGGATGTATTCTTATACTTTCCGCTAACGGCTCTATCGCAAGGGCAAATAGCTGGGGATGATAGTGTGCAACCTTCTCTATTGCCCCTGGATAAGTGAAATTTTGGAGAAAGTATGTGAATGGTCAATATTCTAGCAGACGGCCTGTCGTATAATAATTTTATCCATGAAATAAAATTCCCACCCACCTGAAATGTTTGCAATATTGTGAAGAGGTATTCCCATTCTACTTGGTCGAATGCTTTTTTTGCATCTAGTGAAATAATTGATAAGTCTTCTTCAATTTTGTCTCTTGGGTATGAACCCCATTTGATCCGCATGTATTAATTTACTAACGTATTTACTTAATCTTCTTGCCAGAGTTTTCGCTAATATTTTCTGATCTGTATTTAATAATGCAATTGCTCTATATGAACTGGGATCTTCTAGATCTTTATCTTTTTTTGGGTATAAGTGTGACAGTTGATTCCGCTAGTGTTTCTGGTAGTGTCTGTTCTGTAAATGCATATGTATAAAGCTTATGTAAACGTGGTGAAATTACCTCATGGAATATTTTATAAAATTCATTACTGACCCATCTGGTCCCGGTGTTTTACCATTCTTCAGTGAGTTTTTTGTCCCTTCTATTTTTTTGGTTGAAACCTGTGTTCCCAATTCCTCTTGTTCCAACAGATTAAATGTAGGGAGATTATAGTTGTCCAGAAAGTTTATGATTTTATTGCTGTCTGTTAATGTTTTGGATGTATATAAATTTTGATAAAATTGAGCAAATCTTTTATTAATGTCTTTAGGCACCATTAGCAATTTGCCTTTATCTGATTTGATTTTTAGAATAGTCTGATCCTTTTCCACATTTTTTCAGCTGACGTGCCAAAAGTTTGTGTGGCTTACTGCCAAATTCAAAATGTTCCTGTTTTGTAATTTGAAATAATCTAATAACTCTTGCAGATAAAATTTGGTTTAGTTTAAATTTCAATATTGCTATCTTGTTGTGTTTATCTATAGTTAGATCTTTTGTGTTTTCTAAATCAAGTTGTCTGATTTGTTCTTCTAGTTGCAATTCTATTATTTTTATTTTGAAAAGCTTGGTATGAAATAATAGAACCTCTAATAAACGCCTTAAAAGATTCCCATAATAGGTAGGGTGAAATACCTGGGATATCATTAGTCTCAAAGAAAAGGTCCATCTATTGTTTTAAGTATATACAACCATCCGGGTTGTTTAGAATTTGGGGATTAAACCTCCAAAATGATTTTTTTATTGAACATTCCTTCTAGTTTTAGGAACAAAGTTAACGGGGAATGATCAGTGATTACACTATTATGATATTTAGCATTAGTTGTAAAGGGAATTAGTATCGTGTCCACTAGGAAGTAGTCGGTACGTATATAGGCTTTATGTACTGATGAATAAAAGGAGTATTCCCTTCCGGTCGGGTTTGCAATCCTCCATACATCTGTTATATTTGTGTTTTTTATGTATGTATTTAAAAGTTCACTGGATTTTGATTTTATATTAAGTCTCTTTCGTTGGGCAGATTTATCCAAATATGGATCTAGAACGCAATTGAAATTTTCCCCAATTATCACGTTTTGGTAGTTGTACTCAGAGATTATATTCGGGATTTTATTAAAGAATTGCGGATTATCAAAATTAGGAGCATAAATATTTACCACAGTGAGTGGAGTAGAATGTATCTCTCCAGTAATTATGGCATACCTCCCCTCTTTATCTGCGATGATATTCTTATGTTTAAATGGTATGCCTTTACAAATTATAATTGCAGTACCCTTAGATGTAGAGAGATAGGAGGAATGATGAGTTTGACCGATCCAATTTGCCTTCAGCCTGGTCTGAGCTTGAACCTTTAGATGTTTCCTGGAGAAATATAATATCAGCATTGAGTGATTTTAATTGGGCAAGAATCTTACCCCTTTTAATTGGCTTGTTAGCGCCCCTTATGTTCCAGCAACAAAACGTAATTCCTCCAATTTTCTTTTGAGTGTCGTCTTGCTTTATAAGTTACATTGGTTCCAAATTTCAGATGGTGCAACACAATACCTCAAGCTTCTGTATTTTGGGTGGGTTCTCACAGCTGCTAGACTCTGTTGCTATATCCTTTGAAAATGTGCCCTTAAAGAAAAAGTCCCAAAAAGTGCTAAATAACATAAAAATGGTGAAACTCTCTAATTTTTACGTGAAAATTTCCAACTGAGCCTCAAGCTCATCCACATTATTTCTTATATTTTGCGCAATCATATACAACACTTTGACCTCAGTATTCACCTCCCCTCTTGCACCACATGCAATTTGCCCTGACCATACTCTCTTATCCCTTCTCGAACTTTCCTTCCCATTAATTCGGGAGTATTTTGTAACTTTTCCTGCACTAACTTCCCCTTCAACATCTATATACTCCCAATTTGTCAATCCCACCCCCCCCCCCCCCCCACCCCCCACTATTTAATTTCAACCCACACATGTAGCCCTAGCAAACCTGCCTGCAAAATGTTGGTCCCCCTCCAGTTAAGGTGTAACCCGTCCCTTTTATACAGGTCACCCTTCCCTAGAAGAGATCCCAGTGAACTATAAATCTAAATCCTTGCTCCCTGCACCAGTCCCTCAGCCGCACATTCAGATACCCTATCTCCCTGTTCCTGTCCTCACTAGAACAAGGTACTGGAAGCAAATCAGAGATGACCACCCTAGAAGTCCTGCTTTTCAGTCTTTTACAGTCTTCTTCCTAACTCTCCGTTGCAGAACCTCCTTCCTCTTCTTCCCAATGTCGTTTGTGCCTACGTGCACAACTACTGTCGGCTGTTCACCTTCCCTCTTGAGGATGTTCTGAATTTGGTTTGTTAAATCTTGAACCCTGGCAGGGAGGCAACAAACCATCCTCATGTCTCGCCTGCCCCCACAGAATCTCCAGTACACACCTCCGACAATGGAGTCACCCACCATTATGGCTCTGCCCGACGTCGGTCTCGCCGGTCAAGTCCCATCTCTAGGATTGGAGCCACCGACGTGTCCACTGCTCGGACTGGAAGTGTCGTCTCCCCCGACAGATTCGAAGAGCACGTACCTGTTTTCATTAGCAACAATCACCTGGGTCTCCTGCACTCCACGGTTACTGCCTTTTCTCTCTGTTACACACCTTTGTTCTTCCCATATCCTCAGCGTGACAACGTCACTGTAGGTCCTGTCCAGGAAACTCCCATTTTCCCAGATGGCCCTGAGGTCATCCAGCTGCTTCTCCAGTGTCCTAACACGGTCCTTCAAGAGTTGAACCTGGACACACTTGCCACAGTTGTAGCAGCCAGAGGCTCTATCTGTGTCCCTGGTCTCCCACATCCTGCAAGCATCACACTGCCTCATCTTACCCGTCATGTGTTCAACACATCATGTCGTCGCCATCTTATTGCATAGTCTCCTCTCCTCAGCCTCCTCGCTGAAGACTCTCGAGCCAAAAACTCACACTTTTCTCACAAGACTCTTGAGCCAAAGACTTGCACCTTTCTCACAAGACACTCTAGCCGAAGACTCGAACCTTTCTCACGGCACTTCCCTCGACAGGGCACTCCCCGACAGCAAACCTTGCTTATTTTGGCTGATAAATTGCCCAATTTGCCACTTAACCAATTAATCAATTTGCGAATTGCTTACCTTACAGCCAATCACCGAACTCTGAACAAATAATTTCATTTCCATTTCCATTTCCATCTCCATTTACATTTACATTCCCATTTCCATTTCAATTTCAAGCACAGGGCAGGCCAACCAAACAATTCATTTAATTTCCATTTCCATTTCAATTTCAAGCACAGGGCAGGTGAAAAAAAAAAATTCATTTTCATTCTGTTTCCATTTCAGTTTCAGTTTCATAGAAACATAGAAAATAGGTGCAGGAGAAGGCCATTCGGCCCTTCGAGCCTCCAACGCCATTCAATATGATCATGGCTCATCATCCAAATCAGTATCCCTTACCTGCCTTCGTTCCATACCCCCTGATCCCTTCAGCCACAAGGGCCACATCTAACTCCCTCTTAAATATAGCCAACAAACTGGCTTCAGCTACCTTCTGTGGCAGAGAATTCCAGAGATTCACCACTCTGTATGAGAAATGTTTTTCTCATCTCGGTCCTAAAAGATTTCCCCCTTATCCTTAAAATGTGACCCCTTGTCCTGGAATTCCCCAACATCGGGAACAATCTTCCTGCATCTAGCCTGTCCAACCCCTTAAGGATTTTGTAAGTTTCTATTAGATCCAGTGAAATCCAGGTTAGCGGAGAAGTGGTGTTGGGTAAATTGAATGGATTAATGGACGATAAATCCCCAGGGCCAGATAGTCTGCATCCCAGAGTAATCAAGGAAGTAGCCACAGAAATAGTGGATGCATTAGTGATAATTTAAAAAAATCCTTAGATTCTGGAGTAGTTCCTGAGGTTTGGAGGGTAGTTAATGTAACCCCACTTTTTAAAAAAGGAGGGAGAGAGAAAACGGGGAATTACAGACCAGTTAGTCTAACATCTGTAGAGGGGAAACTGCTAGAGTCAGTTATTAAAGATGGGATAGCAGTACACTTGGAAAGTGGTGAAATCATTAGACAAAGTCAGCATGGATTTACAAAAGGTAAATCATGTCTGACGAACCTTATAGAATTTTTCGAGGACGTAACTAGCAGAGTTGATAAGGGAGAACCAATGGATTTGGTATATCTGGATTTTCAGAAGGCTTTCGACAAGGTCCCACATAAGAGATTAGTATACAAAGTTAAAGCACATGGTATTGGGGGTTCAGTATTGATGTGGATAGAGAACTGGCTGACAGACAGGAAGCAAAGGGTTGGAGTAAACGGGTCTTTTTCAGAATGGCAGGCAGTGACTAGTGGGCTACCACAAGGCTCAGTGCTGGGACCCCAGCTATTTACAATATATATTATTGATTTGGATGAGGGAATTGAATGCAACATAACCTATCCAAGTTTGCGGATGACACTAAGCTGGGGGGTAGTGTTAGGTGTGAGGAGGATGCTAGGAGGCTGCAAGGTGATTTGGATAGGTTGGAGGAGTGGGCAAATGCATGGCAGATGCAGTACAATGTGGATAAATTTGAGGTTATCCACTTTGGTGGCAAAAACAGGAAAGTAGACTAATATTTGAATGCTGGCCGATTAGGAATAGGGGAGATGCAACAAGACCTGGGTGTCATGGTACACCAGTCATTGAAAGTGGGCATGCAGGTGCAGCAGGCAGTGAAGAAAGCAAATAGTATATTAGCATTCATAGAAAAATGATTTGAGTATAGGAGTAGAGACGTTCTATTGCAGTTGTACAGGGTCTTGGTGAGACCACACCTGGAGTATTGCGTACAGTTTTGTTCTCCAAATCTGAGGAAAGACATTCTTGCCATAGAGTGAGTACAGAGAAGATTCACCAGACTGATTCCTGGAATGTCAGGACTTTCACATGAAAAAAGATTGGATAGACTCCCAGCACTAGTCCCAAGCACTGAGCCTTGCGGAACCCCACTAGTCACCGCCTGCCATCCTGAAAAGGACCCATTCACTCCTGCTCTTTGCTTCCTCTCTGCCAGCCAGTTCTCTATCCACATCAATACTGAACCGCCAATACCATGTGCTTTAAGTTTGTATACTAATCTGTTGTGTGGGACCTTGTCGAAAGCCTTCTGAAAGTCCAGATCTAACACATCCACTGGTTCTCCTTTATCCACTCTACTGGTTACATCCTCAAAAAATTCAATAAGATTCGTCAGACATGATTTACCTTTCGTAAATCCATGCTGACTTTGTCCAATGATTTCACCACTTTCCAAATGTGCTGCTATCCCTTCTTTGATAACTGACTCTAGCAGTTTCCCCACTACTGATGTTAGACTAACTGGTCTAGTTTGGTTTGACATTTGAGATCTTTGGTTTCCTCCCACACTCCCACACTCCCACACTCCAAAGACGCAGATGTGTAAGTTAAATGTAAATTATACCTAGTCTGTGTAGGGTAGTGTTAATGTGCGGGGATCGCTGTACGGTGCGGACTCGATGGACCAACTTGGCATGTTTCCGCACTATATCTCTGAACAAAAAAAAACTAATCTGAATTTCATCTGAATAATCAATAAGAAATTCCAGGTGCAGTCGTATTTTTACCTGGAAAGGAGATGAGGGCTCTGATGTTATTCTGTCTGAGAATCATCTGTGATGCAAGGCAGAAATGCAGCATTTAAAAATACCCTGATGATCCCAGCTGCCTTGTATCTGTCTTTGACTGAATATAATTGAAAGTGTTGTTCTCTACATTCACATGAAGGATTTGAAAATGCATATCAAAGTATACTGCATCTAAATTGCAACACTTCAATGTTGCTGAATACTTAGCAAAATCTGTCGCACCGACCGTCATAAATGGTTGGCTGCCAATTGATTGAGCTTGATTGCCTGATCGTGTGACAATTGCAGCACAATCAATCAAGCAATCAATCAATCAATCAGGAGAAACCAGACCTATGCAAAGGCTTAATATATTTTTAATGTACTTTTTGCTGCCACTTTGGAATTTGAATGAGCTGAGGATCTAGTGTAAAATGTATGTGTGCCAATTTAATAAAACACAAATGTACCACCTTTGTATTGGTAATATTACTAAACTTAGTCATCTACTATATATCCAATTTGTTATGTAGATTGAAAATTTGAAAATTTATGTTGACATTTTGAAGATTTATATATTGGGGAATTCCATGTTGAAACAAGTTGAATTAATCCTTTCAAAGTAGAAGATTTGATCCTATCCCAATAGGGTGGCACACTTGCACAAAGGTAGAGTTCTGCCTTACAGTGCGAGAGACCCAGGTACATTCCTGACTATGGGTACTATCTGTATGGATTTGTACATTTGCCCTGTGACTGCATGGGTTTTCCCTGGGTGCTCCGATTTCCTCCCACATTCCAAAGACGTACTTAGGTTCATTGGCTTCGGTAAAAATTGTAAATTCTCCCTAGTGTGTAGGATGGGGCTAGTGTATGGAGATCACTGGATGGTGCGGACTCGGTGGGCCGAAAGGCCTGTTTCCGCGCTGTATATCTAAACTAAACTAAACTAAACTAAAACTATACAGGCCTTTATCTCTGAGTTGCAGGTTATCATTGATACTTGGTGGTTTGTTGCTGTCCAACATTGGTACAATGAATAATCCCTCCTGGTCATTTTATAAATTGTCTGTCCTCAGGAATTCCACTGCAGGCAGGGTTTGCAACCTCCCATTCTCAGGAGTAATCAATGCTGATTACTGTTTTGAAGCAGAACATCATGAACTTAGTTTTTCTGCACAAGGAGTTTATTTCAACAGAGGCACTAACCCATATCACTTAGATGCATACAGGCATCTAAAGGAGTGGGACTGTCTTGACCAATGGGGAACTTATCAAACCGAAGAGTAATGGCACTAGTCTGAAAAGAGACTTCATCCAATTTGATCCTCGTACATTCTTATCTAGAAGAAATCGGGGCTTTCAAAGAGATTACTGAAATCTTTTCACCGACCACATCTGGAAAGCAATAATAGTTATTGAGTTATACATCATGGAAACAGGTCATTCATCCCATCACATTCATGCTAGCCAGTAGGTACCCAGCTGCATTAATCTCATCTTCCATACATAGGCCTGAGTCGTCTATCCCTCCGCAATTAGATTGCTCCTTTAATGCTGTTAGCAACTCCACCACTGTTACAGGTAGTGAATTCCACGTAGTCACCACATTCTGGGTGAAAGGGATATACCTCAAATTCACTCTAAATATCTGACTGCTTACTCTAAGTCTATGTCCAATGACATGACCTGACTTGACATGTCATGACTAATGTCCAATTAAAATTACACCTGGAAGAGCAGTTTAATGGCATATCTAAACAGTGCTACTTTCAATAGTGTAGTACTACCTTCTGTACTGCATTGTCGTGCAATGTAACTGGGTGCTCCAGGAGGAAATACGTTCAGGAAGGAGCTGCACATCACGAAATGGATCTATGCCGTGTCGTAGAGACAAAGCAACAGCACCTTAAGGAGAGAGAGAAGGGGGCTTGACAACTACCAACCACCGCCAGTCTCCACTGCCCACGTTGCACCAAGGTGTGTGGATCGCAGATTGGCCTCTACAGACATCTGCAGACGCTCAAGTAGACGACCCTATGGAGAGGAGAGGACAGTCATACTCGTTTCGAGTGACTGCCGATGTTGATGACTGCATTGACATACTCTTGATGTTTAAAAGCACTACACTGAATATGCTGCAATATTGCAGATATTACGTTGAAATATTATGTCCTTATGTATCTCCACAGATACTAACTCGCTGAGTATTTTCTAGGTTTTTTTTGCCCACATTTTAAAATTAAAAAATTAAGATTTCTACCCAAGACCTGCAAGCGGTAAGGAAAGGTTATTGCCAGGTGAAATACTAAATTGTATTTTGGGCGTTGTTTAAAAGCAGTAGTGTATAGCATGGGACTTTATTTAGCTTAGCTATGCAGCTGGTATTCTTCCTTTTTCTTTTTTTCTTGCAATGTGGTTGTGTATCATGAGAAAATTAGCCTCATGGGGAATACATCCTTTGCTGGAAAGTCCTTTGTGGCAGGCTTGAACCACTGGCATTGTTTGCCAGTGGGAGAAGTGTTCAGCAGGTTTCGCAATACTTAACCAGGTTTCACTACTTTGCCATAACTCTGGTCCCTTTATAAACTCTGGAAGTTGACCTCTGGAAGTACATTGTCGACTGCATTCACAACCTTTCAGTCTAGGGGATCTCATGCTGATTACTGTTTTGATGCAGAACAAGACTATAGATTTTCTGCCACGATGAGTTTATTTTAACAGAGGCACTAACCCATATAGGTGCATTCATCGCTCTTTTAAACAAGTGCACAGAAGATGTCATACAAATGCATTCTGTTCTACTGCTATTACCCTTTATGGATATCCCACTGCTATGTTACTCTTTTGACCCTTTCCCATGACATATCTGTCGATGGAAGTAGCAAAGATAAAATGCACAATTATTGGGAAGAAAAAGAACAGATATGCACAGATGTGCTTTTCTGGAGCAGGTGCAAGGGGCTAATTGTAATGTGCACTTAAGCGGCTGCTATTGAGCTGCAGTTTTTAACTATTGATTATTGATGATTCTTGCATCATGCTGTGGGTGCTGACTGCTCTTGGAGAAACGGCACATATTATCAGTCTGATTGCTGCATGGTAACCTGCCCATGATGTGAATAAAACTCAAGTAGCTTCCATTGTCACAGTGGAATCTTATGCACCCACATATTGACTAATGGTCAGAATCATTTTTTAAAGAATATTAAGTTTTAGGCAAGCCAGTATAAATGTGATTTTAATTATTAGACAAACTCATTACCACTCCATGCTCGCCCCCTGTTTTCTTGCTGAATGTTGACAATTTGACAGGTGCAGCAACACTGAAATTCAATGAATGCCACTTAATGGATTCACAGCAGGGAACATCCTACATGTCTCAAATATCAAACAACGGCAGTCTCGAACACAATTAGCTGTGAACAATATCACTGGGCATGTCCCCCTCAAAATAAATCACTTTGGAGGCTTAAAAAGCTTTCTAAAGTGGAATGTTAGCAGTATATTTGAGATCTGACATTTGATGGTTTAACTAAAGTATAAATATATAAAGCTGTTATTCTCACATCCCATCAGCTCATTGTAAAGCTATTGTGGAAATTTTTCATTAGACAGGATGTTCAAACGGTAACCTATCTCTGAGGTGGTCACATTGAACAATTCTATTTTAATTGGTGTTTAGCCCAACGTCTATTCAGCCCAAGCGGCCTGCATTAGAGAATCAGTTGAGGTCTGCACCAGAAACAACAACTTGGAAGCTCATACCCACAATAATTACTTCTTGTAAATTTCTGTGGGTTCTCATTAAGTATGTGTTTTGGTACATTAGACTTTACCTAACAGCTTATTCTAACAACAACTAAATGTTTGGACGCAAACACAGCACTAATGAGTAAACACAGGTGAGAGTTATCAAGGTTTAAAGATCTTAAGAACACACATGCGCAGATCTTGCCTCTCCTGCCATTCAGCACCACGCAAATTGGTCCCTTCTACTATCATCCCTCGGGACGATCTGCCCCTTACTGCGCCATCGCGTCTTTACTGCAGCTGTGGGAACCTCTCAATGGCCTGTGGAGGTCTCCAACCAGACACAAGTTATGGAGAGAATGACCGGAAACGGCCCGTCCTGACCCGACGTAGAGTCGGAGATGGCGGCGATGTTGCCAAATGGACCCACACACCCCCACATCATGCCCCCACGATACAATTCCCCCCACCAACACACCCCTCTCCCCCACAACCCTCCCCATCTCCCCCATGAACCCCCTCTCCCCCACAACTCCCTCCCCGGCGACCCTCCCCACCCCCTCAAAACCCACCCCCCACAACACCCCCTCCCACAACAAACACACTCCTCCCCCACCCACAAACCCCTCCTCCACAACACCCCCTGCCCACCCCCCTGCCCACAACCCCCCTGCCCACACATACTAGCGATGTTGCAAAACTTACCTTCAGCGGCGCTGCAGTTCTGCCACTGGCTGTGTCCGTCACTTTCGCACCTTTGGCGGGGGGGGGGGCAGGATTAAAATCCAGTTTTCTGCTGCCTGTCGGAGAGGGATTTCTGCTGCTAGCTGCTGAAGAAAAATCGATCGGACTTGCGTTTTTGATTTTTTTTAAAGTTGTGAGACATTTTAATAATTGAATTGAAATAAAAAGCTACTTCTAACGCCTTCAACGCCTACAACGCAACGGATCACAAGAACGGGACAAAACAAAGGGTAAGCCATGTATTTTACAAATAAACTTGCTTTTTGGGATGGCTGTAATATAATTTTACGTTGTGAAAATATTATTTGGGCCCCATACGAACTGGCAGTGTTTTTCCTGCCAATATGGAGTTAAAATTCATCGCAAATGCAACGTTCCAATCGATCACGTTCCAGAAGCAAGATCATTAAAATGTTCTTTTTTTTGGACAATCATGTTATAAGAGCATCTAAATCATCTATATTTAGTGTTGTTGTCTATCCATACTCAATTTTTTTACTAAATATGTTTTATTCCCATGTATTGTGCAAAAAAATAATCATTTTGATTGTATTGAGTGGATGTTTCTAGATTAATTTATGGGAATTAAACATTAAATTCCTACCATCTGGCATATGTTCATGACAGTGAGATTTAAAAAAGCATGTTATATAGTGAATTCTTGTGTGAATGGGATTAGTTTGTTATTTGGATACTTAAGGCCCTGTCCCACTAACGTGTCCTTGGCACGCAAATTACGCTACCTCGTCGTCGCGTTGAGGCGCACGGGCATAATGTGGCCGCGCGAGGCCGGTCCCACTGAGAAGCGGGGAGGGGTATGGAGCAGCACTCCGAAATTTTGTAGCGAACTAAATCTTTGCACGCCACCGACCTGTCGCATAACTGACGGCCAAAGTGGGACAGGGCCAAGACCCTGGCGTGACGCAACATCTCACCTCCGACAGCACCAGAAGCAAGCAAACTATCGCCGAGCTCAGACTGGGGCTTACGGCCATTGCGGATCCAGATCCGCCCCCACTTATACTCCCAGAGCGGGGCCAAGAAAATTGAAGATAGACACAAAATGCAGGAGTAACTCAGCGGGACCAGCAGCGTCTCTGGAGAGAAGAAATGGGTGACGTTTCGGGTCAAGACCCTTCTTTCTGACTGAAGAAGGATTTCGACACAAAACATCACCCATTGCTTCTTTCCAGAGATGCTGCTAGTCCCGCTGAGTTACTCCAGTATTTTGTGTCCATCTTCAAATGACGTCACATGCTCGAGACGGCTGTGCGGATGCATGAAGTCGCGGATGCACGATCTTCGGGGGATCATCACGCCTCAGCGCGCCCAGGAGGTCGCATAATTAGCGTACCAAGGCACAATAAGTGGGACAGGGGCTTTAGGCTATTTAAAAAAATTATCCTTTTCTTAAGAAATTGAATCGACAGGACATTCTCAATGGGAAAGTAGTGGGCAGAACGGCATGTCATGTGTGGTTTGAAGAGCAAAAACTTGTAGTTTACAATGCCAAAATTGAAAAGTTGAGGAAAAACAAGGTGTACAGAGTTGCTTCTTGGTTACAATCCGAGGAGTATGATGATGCTACTGATTATGATATGCCAAAGTACCAGCTAGCAACTGATCTACTCCATAAAGACTTGGTCTATTGCTAGAAATTGTAATTTATTTACCTATCTGTAATGGACTTACAGCATATAATACAATAATATTAAAGTTCTGATCTTGAGAATATCACATTTTTGAATTTTTTAGGCAGTCTGGGTGTTTATTACTATTTCCATCACAACAGTCAATGTTGTAATTAGCTACAATTAGCTAATGGGCTGACCTCAGCTCCCAGACTATTTACAAAACTACTAAAACCAGTTCTGGGGCTACTATGAGCTCAGAATCACATAGTCACGGCATATTTGGATGACATTCGGGGACACCAAGCAATCAGCTGAATCATCTGTCTCAGCCACCAAACTCATGTTTCAGAGATTGGGGTTTCTAATCCATCAAGTTAAGTCCAAATTGACACTTACTAGGGTAATTGATTACCTGGGGTTTACAATTAACTCAATTCACATGTCTGTGACTCTGCCAAGGGGCAAGCAATTAGAGTTAATAGAAGCCTGCAACAATCTAATTGTTAAACAGCAGTCTACAATCAGGCTAGCAACAAGTGTAATTGGCAAGCTTGTGGCTGTGTGTTTCAGTCCTTTGCTCTATCAAAATGTACAACGTGCAAAGGAACAGGCACTCAAATCCCACGCAGGCCAATTCGGTAGACTCATGCGATTGCCTGCAGAGGCCATTGCTGAAATACAATGGTGGGTAATGAATATACAACATAGCTCCAGGAAAAGTTTAGGTGATACACCATCGGTTATCTTACAAACCAATGCAAGCGCCCTGGGATGGGGAGCAACAGATACCATCTCTTGCTGCGGAGGTAGATGGAATGTGCAGGAGTCCTTAATTCTTCAGCAACATGGTATTAACTACTTAGAGTTGTTGGGAGCACTCTATGGGCGTAAGGCTTATTGCAGCAATATGCATCATGTGCATGCTCAACTCCAGATTGACACCATCACAGCGGTGGCGTATGTCAATCACATGGGTGGAATTAAGTCTGTACCTTGTGATCAATTGGCAAACCTTCTTTGGCACTGGTGTATTGCAAGGAACATTTGGGTCTCAGCAATCTACCTACCAGGTAGATACAATATGGTGACGGACACAAGATCGCGGAAATTCAATGACAACACAGAATGGATATTGAATCATGAAGTGTTTAACGACATTGTCCCCTGGTATGGCATGCTGGATATTGACTTGTTCGCATCCAGATTGAATCACCAGTTACCCAAATATATGTCATGGGAACCAGACCCAGGGGCAGTGGCAGTAGATGTATTTTCACTGCATTGGGGAGGAATGTTCTTGTATGCTTTTCCTCCATTTTGCTTCATCAGCTGATGCTTGGCAAAAATAAAGCAAGACAATGCCATAGGCATTTTGGTAGTGACCGACTGGCCTACACAGTCTTGGTTCCCACAAGTCCTGGGAATAATAACACAGCCTTTCATAGCTGTCCCCAAAAGCAGGGACCTGCTGGTTTACCCAGTAACGGGGGTAACCCCCCACTACATGACCAAATCAATTTACTGATTTGCAGATTCTGAGGAGACCATACCTGGGACTTGGACTGACTGAACAAACAATGGATGTGATAACAGCGGCCTGGAGGGACAGTACACAAAAACAGTATGTCTCTCACATCAAGAAGTGGGAGATGTACTGTCATGTCTCCGACATGTCATATGATACAGCACGCATCACGGATGTCCTGGAGTCCCTATCAACATTATTCTATGACCATAAATTAAGCTACATTGCCATCAATATTGCCCAAAGCGCACTATCTTCTTATTTATTGCTGGGAACAGGGCATCAATCGGTAGGGACACCCCCCTTAATAACGAGGTTCATCAAGGGCATTTTTAATTCCATAACACCCAGGCCCCGGTACACGGCCATTTGGGATGTGAGCGTGGTGCAAACATTGCTTCGCCAGTGGGCGCCAGCTTCCTCCCTATCCTTATCTGAACTCACCCTCAAGGTGGTCATGCTGATGCCACTGGTAACAGACGTTGCACAAGCTACAACTGGACAACATGACCACCAAAGTAAATACCATTACCTTCATCATATATGATTTAATCAAACAGAGCAGGCCGGGGGTGCCAGGGATCAAGCTTGAGCTTTTGGCATACCCCGAGGATCCATGGTTGTGTGCAGTGTCACATATACACCAATACATGAAAGTCAACAAGAGCCTCAGAGGATCTGGGTTATCTGTCCTGATCAGTCATAAGAAATCTTTCCACAAGGTATCAGCACAAACCATTTCCAGATGGTTAAAGGAGGTTCTGGTGAGTGCAGGAATGAACACTGACACTTTTAAATCTCACTCCACCAGGACTGCAGCTATGTCGGCAGCGAGGGCAATGGACGTTCCCCTCGACAACATCCTAGTGGCTGCAGGATGGGCCAATGAACGGATGTTCCACAGATTTTATAACAAACCTATTGCCTGACCTGGGGTGTTTGCACGTACCATTTTAGATTCTGTTCTATAGTTTCCCCCCAGGATAGGAAAGGTTACTATTATTTTTCTTTTCACATTAAGGCATCAGTATTGTTACCTAACTATGTTATGTCTGAATGCATTAATCTTTTTCACTCATCCGTGGTCAATCCATTCAGTGTGTGACGCCTGGACTCATATCTGGCATGAAATCACAGAGCTTTGAAATCTTCACATAGTCACTCACGTGACTCCGAAGTAAAATGGTAAGATTAAATGAGAACTTACCAGTTTGAAGTTTGATCTTGATTTTATGAGGAGTTATGACGAGCGATTACATGCCCACCACTCCCAACCCTCATATTATCAGGTCATCTGGTTGTTCTAGTTCTCCAAATCTTACTATCTACAGGTCAACTTCTCTTATCTGTGATTTCACACCGCTGCTTTGAAGATTGACGCGTATGCGGACTGACGGCCTTCTTCACGTAATCGCTCATCGTAACTCCTCATAAAATGAAGATCAAACTTCAAACTGGAAATTTCTCGTTTAATCTTACTATTTTAGTGTAATCTGGAAAGTTAATAAGCATGCCACTTACATTATCATGCAAATCGTTAATATAAATAAGGAACAACAGTGGACCCATTCTTGTGCTGCAACACTTTTTGCATTCCTAAAGCCAATAAAACAACCACTGTCTGTTTCATACCTTCAAACTGATTTTGCATCAAATTGGCTAGGTTGCCCTAGATCTTATCAGTTGATGGGAATGTTAGGAGAATAAAATGGTTAAGTGTAGGAATGATAATTGATGGTCAGTAAAATGTCCTTCGTTGTATGTGGGTGAGTGGCAGAATACTGGAGTAATTGATGGGACTAAGGCAAGAATAAAAGATGGGATTAGTATTTGTGCAGTATTTGTGACTGGTTTGGATGTTATAGATCAAAGTATAATTTATGTACTCTGTGACTCTATAATTCAGTTCACATTGTCATTGGCAATATATCAAGGAGGTGAATACTTGGTTCAAATATAACTAATTCTGGAAAATTTCAGAGAATTTCGGATTTTATGGATTTTATGAGGCCCGGGACCGTTGGAGCGAGTGGAGGAGGGTCAGGAGCGGTGAGTACATAAACCCAGCGCGGGGCTTGTTCAGGCAGAGGCCCGGGACCATTGGAGCGAGTGGAGGAGGGTCAGGAGCGGTGAGTACATAAACCCAGCGCGGGGCTTGTTCAGGCAGAGGCCCGGGACCGTTGGAGCGAGTGGAGGAGGGTCAGGAGCGGTGAGTACATAAACCCAGCGCGGGGCTTGTTCAGGCAGAGGCCCGGGACCGTTGGAGCGAGTGGAGGAGGGTCAGGAGCGGTGAGTACATAAACCCAGCGCGGGGCTTGTTCAGGCAGAGGCCCGGGACCGTTGGAGCGAGTGGAGGAGGGTCAGGAGCGGTGAGTACATAAACCCAGCGCGGGGCTTGTTCAGGCAGAGGCCCGGGACCGTTGGAGCGAGTGGAGGAGGGTCAGGAGCGGTGAGTACATAAACCCAGCACGGGGCTTGTTCAGGCAGAGGCCCGGGACCGTTGGAGCGAGTGGAGGAGGGTCAGGAGCGGTGAGTACATAAACCCAGCGCGGGGCTTGTTCAGGCAGAGGCCCGGGACCGTTGGAGCGAGTGGAGGAGGGTCAGGAGCGGTGAGTAGATAAACCCAGCGCGGGGCTTGTTCAGGCAGAGGCCCGGGACCGTTGGAGCGAGTGGAGGAGGGTCAGGAGCTTACTTAAATCCGGAACATTCCATTCTGAACAGGGAGGTTTCTGGTGGAAGCCGCTGATTGGTGGAAGCAGACTAGAGGAAGCAGCTGATTGGGTGGAACCTCTGGTTAGTATTTCTGCTTTCTGGTTAAAGGTACAGTGGGTTAGTAAAGGTACAGTGGGTTAGTAAAGGTACAGGGGGTGAGTAAAGGTACAGGGGGTGAGTAAAGGTACAGGGGGTGAGTAAAGGTACAGGGGGTGAGTAAAGGTACAGGGGGTGAGTAAAGGTACAGGGGGTGAGTAAAGGTACAGTGGGTGAGTAAAGGTACAGTGGGTGAGTAAAGGTACAGTGGGTGAGTAAAGGTGCAGTGCTTTTGGTTTGCATAATAAAGGTGTAGGTTAAAGGTCAAGAGGGAGCTGCTGTTTGAGTCAGATACCTGCTGATTTCTCACAGCAGTTTCCATTATATTATACTGATATCGGATCCAGGGTAAGGCGAGAGAATGTCAGCCAGAGCAGTGTACTGTACTGCATGTCAGATGTGGGAGGTCATGGTGTCGGATGGCCCTCTTGACGTCCACATCTGCATCAGGTGCAGAGAGATGGGGCTCCTAAGGGACCGTATTAGGATCCTGGAGCAGCAGCTCGATGACCTCTGCCTGGTCAGGGAGAGTGAAAAGGTGATAGAGGAGAGTTATAGGGAGGTGGTCACTCCAAAACCACAGGAGAGAGACATGTGGGTCACACTAAGGAAGGGCAAGGGGCAGAGGCATGAACAAGTGAGTACTCCAATGTCACTACACCTGGCAAATAAGTACTCCTGTTTGAGTACGGATGGGGGTGACAGCCTACCCGGGGGTAGCGACAGCAGACGGGCCTTCAGCACAGAGACCGCCCCTGTTACTCCGAAAGGTAGGGAAAAAAAGAGGAGGGCAATAGTAATTGGGGACTCTATTGTTAGGGGGTCGGATAGGCGATTCTGTGGACGCAGTCGGGAGACCAGGATGGTGGTCTGCCTCCCTGGTGCCAAGGTCTTGGACGTGTCTAAACGTGTCCAAGATATCCTCAAATCAGAGGGAGAGGAGCCTGAGGTCGTGGTACATATAGGTACCAATGACATAGGTAAAAAAAGAGAAGAGGTCCTGAAGGGAGGATTTAAGGACTTGGGAAGAGAGTTGAGGAAAAGGACCAAAAAGGTAACAATCTCAGGATTACTGCCTGTGCCACGTGACAGTGAGAGTAGAAATGAAGCAAGGTGGAGGATAAATGCTTGGCTGAAAGACTGGTGCAGAGGGCAGGGATTCAAGTTTCTGGATCATTGGGACTTCTTTTGGGGTAGGTGGGACCTGTACAGAAAGGATGGGTTGCACTTGAACCCGAGGGGGACCAATATCCTGGCGGGGAAATTTGCAAAGGCCACTGGGGAGACTTTAAACTAGAATGGTTGGGGCGAGGGATGCAAATAGCAAAAGCTAGTAGACAGAATGGGAGGCAGGAAGCAGAAAAGGGAAGCACTCGGACACAAGAGGAGAAAGAAAAAAAAGGAAATAAACAGAGAATAAGAGATGGGGGGTTTCTTAAATGTGCATATTTTAATGCTAGGAGCATTGTAAGAAAGGTGGATGAGCTTAGAGTCTGGATAGACACCTGGAAGTATGATGTTGTGGTGATCAGTGAAACATGGTTGCAGGAGGGCTGTGATTGGAAACTAAATATTCCAGGATTTCGTTGCTTCAGGTGTGATAGAATTGGAGGGGCAAGAGGTGGAGGTGTTGCATTGCTAGTCAGGGCAGATATTACAGCAGTGCTTTGGCAGGATAGATTGGAGGGCTCATCTAGGGAGGCTATTTGGGTGGAACAGAAGTGGGAAAGGTGTAGCAACACTTATAGGGGTATATTATAGACCGCCAAATGGGGAACGAGAATTGGAAGAGCAAATATGTAAAGAGATAGCAGATATTAGTAGTAAGCACAAGGTAGTGATTGTGGGAGATTTCAACTTTCTACACATAGACTGGGAAACACATTCTGTAAATGGGCTGGATGGTTTGGAGTTTGTAAAATGTGTGCAGGATAGTTTTTTGCAGCAATACATAGAGGTGCCACTAGAGGAGGGGCAGTGCTGGACCTCCTGTTAGGAAATGAGATGGGACAGGTGGTGGAGGTATGCGTAGGGGAGCACTTCGGGTCCAGTGATCACAATACCATTAGTTTCAATATAATTATGGAGAAGGACAGAACTGGGCCTAGGGTTGAGATTTTTGATTGGAGAAAGGCTAACTTTAACGAGATGCGAGATGATTTAAAAGGAGTGAACTGGGACATTTTGTTTTATGGGAAAGATGTAGAGGAGAAATGGAGGACATTTAAAGGGGAAATTTTAAGAGTACAGAATCTTTATCTTCCTGTTCGGTTGAAAGGAACCAGTAAAAATTGGAAAGAGCCCTGGTTTTCAAGGGAAATTGGACATCTTGTTTGGAAAAAGAGGGAGATCTACAATAATTATAGGCAGCATGAAGTAAATGATGTGCTTGAGGAGTATAAGGAATGTAAAAAGAATCTAAAGAAAGAAATTAGAAAAGCTAAAAGAAGATATGAGGTTGCTTTGGCAAGTAATGTGAAAGTAAATCCAAAGGGTTTCTACAGCTATATTAATAGCAAAAGGATAACAAGGGATAAAATTGGTCCATTGGAGAGACCAAGTGGACAGCTATCTGCAGAGCCAAAAGAGATGGGGGAGATATTGAACAATTTCTTTTCTTTGGTATTCACCAAGGAGATGGATATTGAATTATGTGAGGTAAGGGAAACTAGTAGAGTAGCTATGGATACTATGAGTTTCAAAGTAAAAGAAGTACTGGCACTTTTGAAAAATATAAAAGTGGATAAGTCTCCAGGTCCTGACAGGATATTCCCTAGGACATTGAGGGAAGTTAGTGTAGAAATAGCCGGGGCTATGACAGAAATATTTCAAATGTCATTAGAAACTGGAATAGTCCCCGAGGATTGGCGTACTGCGCATGTTGTTCCATTGTTTAAAAAGGGTTCTAAAAGTAAACCTAGCAATTATAGACCGGTTAGTTTGACTTCAGTGGTGGGCAAATTAATGGAAAAGATACTTAGAGATAATATATATAAGTATCTGGATAAAGAGGGTCTAATTAGGAACAGTCAACATGGATTTATGCCTGGAAGGTCATGTTTGACTAATCTTCTTGAATTTTTTGAAGAGGTTACTAGGGAAATTGACGAGGGTAAAGCAGTGGATGTTGTCTATATGGACTTCAGTAAGGCCTTTGACAAGGTTCCTCATGGAAGGTTGGTTAAGAAGGTTCAACTGTTGGGTATAAATGCAGGAATAGCAAGATGGATTCAACAGTGGCTGAATGGGAGAAGCCAGAGGGTAATGGTGGATGGCTGTTTGTCGGGTTGGAGGCAGGTTACTAGTGGGGTGCCTCAGGGATCTGTGTTGGGTCCTTTGTTGTTTGTCATGTACATCAATGATCTGGATGAAGGGGTGGTAAATTGGATTAGTAAGTATGCAGATGATACCAAGATAGGGGGTGTTGTGGATAATGAAGAGGATTTCCAAAGTCTACAGAGTGATTTAGGCCAGTTGGAAAAATGGGCTGAAAGATGGCAGATGGAGTTTAATGCTGATAAATGTGAGGTGCTACACCTTGGCAGGACAAATCAAAATAGGACGTACATGGTAAACGGTAGGGAATTGAAGAATACAGTTGAACAGAGGGGTCTGGGAATAACCGTGCATAGTTCCTTGAAGGTAGAATCTCATATAGATAGGGTGGTAAAGAAAGCTTTTGGTATGCTAGCCTTTATAAATCAGAGCATTGAGTATAGAAGCTGGGATGTAATGTTAAAATTCTACAAGACGTTGGTGAGACCAAATCTGGAGTATGGTGTACAATTTTGGTCGCCCAATTATAGGAAGGATGTCAACAAAATAGAGAGGGTACAGAGGAGATTTACTAGAATGTTGCCTGGGTTTCAACAGCTAAGTTACAGAGATAGGTTGAATAAGTTAGGTCTTTATTCTCTGGAGCGCAGAAGGTTAAGGGGTGACTTGATAGAGGTCTTTAAAATGATGAGAGGGATAGACAGAGTTAATGTGGACAAGCTTTTCCCTTTGAGAATAGGGAAGATTCAAACAAGAGGACATGACTTTAGAATTAAGGGACAGAGGTTTAGGGGTAACATGAGGGGGAACTTCTTTACTCAGAGAGTGGTAGCGGTGTGGAATGAGCTTCCAGTGGAAGTGGTGGCGGCAGGTTCGTTGGTATCATTTAAAAATAAATTGGATAGGCATATGGATGAGAAGGGTATGGAGGGTTATGGTATGAGTGCAGGCAGGTGGGACTAAGGGAAAAAAGTTGTTCGGCACGGACTTGAAGGGCCGAGATGGCCTGTTTCCGTGCTGTAATTGTTATATGGTTATATGGTTATATGGTTATAATTGTATCTCAAAGGATTAAATTCCGTGGTGCTTCCCCTTTCAACATTCACAAGGAAAGGGGGAATGGTTCATTCTTTGGAATGTTACTTGTTTCCCTTGGCCTGGCTGAAGGATATAAGGAGTATGTGGTGTCAGACATATAACTCCACTTCTGTGAAAGTGAGGTACGGAGGAGGGTGAGATTTAATAGAGTGAGATGCTTTATTCCCCTCAATAAGTATCAGGTAACCTTTATTTCCCAAGCCTCATGCACAGGGATAGTCTAATGCCACATCCAAGGGTTGATGATGTTTCTCCATCAATGTCTGAGCTATCACCCAAAGACACACCATATATTCAGAGAACAAGAGTACAAACACTGCACATAATGCCCCATGAAGCTTGCAGTTAATCATTTACTAAATTGTTAATCTATACAGTTCAGATTCTGCACCTTCAGCCAACTTCAAATTCTGGTAATTAATGGTAGGGCCAAATTTTGTGGGCATTTCAAGGCACTAGGTCTTATTACCACTGCTATAGTGTGAACTAAATAAAACTGCGGCTACTAGAGATTTGAAAAAAAGCACAAAATACACAACTTTGCAGCTTTAGTATTTGGATTGGGGAGAATTATTTCAGGTCATTGCCATCATATCAGAACTGAGCAGAAGTTACAAATCAAGCATGTTAGAGGTTGCAAGGAAGGGAATGGGCTGGAGGGAATGTCAATGATACAGAGGTGCTAGTATAGGTGAATGCTTGCTGATTAGAGTTGATCATTTGAGAGGAGATCTAAGTGGAGATGAATGAAAACAGACAAGAAGAAAATAAAGCCAGAAAGAAAGGAAAACTAAGCTAGTAGAGTACAAATACATTGACTGTGGATAGGTAATGGACAATACTCAATTAAAATATACATGGATTACAATAATCATCCTTTACTGTCTGGAGTCAAGAAAGAGGGTTCCACTGTGGATAAGAACTTGGGGATGGTATTAACTCAAAAGAGGAAACATGTGAAAATGCCAGAAAAGATGGTACGTCCGGGTTTTGGAAGCATTTTAAAATTCATCAAAGAGAACAAAAAATTAATTCAAAGGCAGAAGAATATAAGCATAAGCTTGCAGGGAACATAAACATTGACCAAAAAAGCTTGTACGAATATGTAAAAAAAAAAAAAACAGTTTAGTCAGGAAAGGCGGAAATTATATTTGAAAAAAAAAGTGGAATAATTTAACACATACGTTGGTTCTGTGTGAGCAAAAGAGAGGGCCAATAAACTTCCATATATGTTAGGGATTTATCGGTTGAGAAAAGAGGAACTGAATAAAATCAATGTTAGTAAAGAAATAGTTCACGGAAAATTAATTGGCTGAAATCCCCAGGGCCCAATAATCTATATCCCAGAGAATGAAAGGAAATGGCTTTGGAAACAGTAGATGTGTCTATCTTCCAAATTTCTTCAAAGGCAATGGCAAATCCTATGTATTGAAGGGTGGCAAATTTAACCCCACTATTTAAAAAAAATGAAAGAGGAAATAAACAGGAAACTACAGACCAGTAAACCTAATGTTAATAGTGGGGAAATGAATTGAATGATAATATTATAAAAGAAGACTTGAAAAGCATTAATGGGGATTGACAAAGTCAGCACAGGTTTATGAAAGGGAATCCGTGATTAACAAATCTGCTAGAATTTGAGGAAGTGACTGGTAGAATAATATGGGAGAACTGAGGTTTGGGACAACAGACCATTCAGCTCTTCGAGCCAGCACCATCATTCAATGTGATCATGGCTGATCATCCCCAATCAGTACCCCGTTCCTGCCTTTTCCCCATATCCCCTAACTCCGCTATCTTTAAGACCCCTACCCAGCTCTCTCTTGAAAGCATCCAGAGAACCTGCCTCCGCCGCCTTCTGAGGCAGCGAATTCCACACACTCACAACTCTCTGTGAGAAAAAGTGTTTCCTCGTCTCCGTTCTAAAAAAAGTGATTCCTCGTCTCCATTCCAAATAAAATTGGACTTTCAGAAGTATTTTGCTAAGGTCCGACATAAGAGGTGGGCAGCACAGTGGTGTAGTGGTAGAGTTGCTGCCTTATGCCCCTGTCCCACTTAGGAAACCTGAACGGAAACCTCTGGAGACTTTGCGCCCCACCCAAGGTTTCTGTGCGGTTCCTGGAGGCTCCCGGAGGTTTTTATCAGTCTCCCTAATGGTCGAAGGTGGTTTCCGCTTCTTCTATGTTCCGGCGAATATTTCAAAAAATTCAATACCGGCCGCGAGTAAAAATAGGTTGCCATTTTAAAACTCGGTAATTTTTTAGTCAAAGCCGGTTGCGATGCTAGTTGAAGGTGGTTGCCGGAGGTTGCAGGTAGTGGAAGGTAAGACCTTTTTTTCACCCAGTTTTATTCCACCAGGGAGGTCTTACCAGAGGTGAGAGAGCCTAATAAATGGGTGTAATATGCTAGCACAGATTGAAAATTGGTTGACAGACTGGAAGCAGAGATTTGGAGCGGCAGAGTGGCACAGCGGTAGACTTTCCCCAGAGCACCAGAGACTCAGGTTTGATCCTGACTATGAGTGCTGTCTGTATGGAGTTTGTTTGTTCTCCCTGCAACTGTGTGGATTTTCAGCGGGTGTCCATACCCAAAGACGTACAGATTTGTAGATTAATTGGCTTTGGTAAAAATTGTAAATTGCCCAAGTATGTAGGATTGTACTAATGTACGGTTTGATCGCTAGTTGGCATGGAATCAGTAGGCCAAAGGGCCTGTTGCTGCACTGTATCTCTAAACTCTAAAGTCAAAATAGAAATGAACAGGTGATTTTTCAGGTGGGAGTCAGTAACTACCTATTGTGGTACTTCAGCGACCAGTGCCTGACCTGCTAAGTGTTTCCAGCAAGTTCTGTTTTTATTTCAGTACTTTAATATCAATGATTTGGTTGAAGGAACATCTTCAAATCTGCAGACAATACATAGCAATAGTAATGGATGTGAGCCACATTTTGGATGAGTGGGCAAATGTTTTGTTTACTTTTAGTTTAGTTTAGTTTAGTTTAGTTTAGTTGTTTAGTTTAGTCTAGTATAGCACAGTATATTTAGTATAGCATAATATAGTATAGCTTTGTTTTGTTTAATTTAGTTTAGTCTAGTTTAATTTATTGTCATGTGTATAGTGATACAGCAATTGTTGACGTGCAGTTTATGACATATGTAGTTTAAACTGGATACCTGTGAGGTATCCACCTGATTTAAAATAGAAAGACAGAGCAGAATTGTAATAGCTTGTGAAAGAAAAGATGCAGTTAGATTTGGTGTCCTATTTCATCTTCTTGCGTATGGTATGCACAGCTTAAAGTTGTAGGACAACTTGTTCTATTTGATCTTATTTGATTGTGCATGCCAGGTGTCCTTGAACAAAAGTTACTGAAAGCAAGCATTCACCTGGGAATGCTTCCATTCACCTGGGAAGCCAGCATCTGAGGTTCCTTGTATCTCTATTTTACTGCTCCACTGAAATCTCCTCAAAGTATGCCTACTTTGAAAAAGTTATCTTCCTTCTGCCCTGCTCCTCCGCTCTGATCCCCCAATCACTTGCCAGGCTTTATTCCACCCTCACCTTTACCAGTTTTCTCCTCCCTAATACAATCAGTCTGAAGAAGAGCCTTGATCCAAAATGTCCCTGTTTATTCCCTCCAGAGATGCTGCCTCACCCATTGTTACTCCAGTACTTTGTGTTTCATTCAAGATTCCAGCATCTGCAGTTCCTTGCATCTCCAAGGCAAATAATATGTTGGCCTTCATTGCAACTGCATTTGAATCTAGATGTAAAAATGTCTTGCTGTAGCTGAAAGGAGCTTTGTTTTGACGTTGATTGAAGTTTGTGTCCTGATCTAGGTTCAAGGTTCATGTTTCAAGGTTCAAGGTTCAAATTTATTTGTCACATGCACCAACTAATGTACAGTGAAATGAATTTGCCATGCAGAGATGCAATTGAAAAAAAGAAAACACAAAACACAATAGAATTTACCATAAACATCCACCACAGCATTATTCAGTGTGATGGAAGGCAATAAAGTTCAGTTAATCCTCCTCCTTTGTTCACCCGTGGTCGTGACCTTGAGCCCTTGCTATGGATGGAATTAAGTGAATTGATTTCTAGGATGACAAGACTAACATATGATAGATTAGTTTGTTTGGAATATACTCCATGGAATATAGGAAAATGAGAGGGGATCTTATAGCGATTAATACCATTTCAACAGAACGAGTAAGGGATACAAGGAGGATATTTCCAATGACAGGAGAGTTTGGAACCAAAGGTGACATTCTCAGGACATTCTCAGAGTATGCACTTTGATCAAATATTAGAAGGAATTTCTTCACACAGAAATTGGTAAACATGAGGAACTTTCTACCACAAAAGGGTGTGGAAGCTACCAACAATATATTTTCGAGATGGAGGAGGAAATATTCTTTAATGCTAAAATGACCAGAGCATGGGGAAGAAGGCACAAAAAGGGTGTTGATGTTAATAATTAGCCATGGCGATTTTGAATACCTGAACCATAGGCCTGAGAGACAAGTTTGCTCCTTTTTTGAATGTCTGTGTTTTTCATGAAGGGAAGTTACTTCTTAGAAGCTAACTTGCCTCTTGTGTTGTTTAAAGGATAAGTTATTACTGTCTTGTCTTCATGTAGTTTTACATGAATAGGAGCAGATTGGTTTGGGGCAGATAGAGTCATAGAGTCATAGAATGATACAGTGTGAAAACAAGCCCTTCTGTCCAACTCGCCCACACCGCCAACAATGTCCCAGCTGCATTAGTCCCACTTGCCTGCACTTGGTCCATATCCCTCCAAAACTGTCCTATCCATGTACCTGTCTAACTGCTTCTTAAATGATGGTATAGTCCCAGCCTCAACTGCCTCCTCTGGCAGCTTGTTCCACACACCCACCACCCTTTGTGTGAAAAGGTTACCCCTCGGATTCCTGTTAATTTTTTTCCCCTTCACCTTGAACCTATGTCCTCTAGTCATCGAATCCCCTACTCTGGGCAATAGACTCTGTGCTTCTACCCGATCTATTCCTCTGCTTGGTGCTCAGACACAGCAATCATGGCTCCTGTTCCTTAGACACCCCTACCTGCCTCAGGAATTCAGTTCAGCTACCCTGATAGCTATTTACATCCCACCCCATGCTGATGCTTAGCCTACACTTGATAAACTATACCATGGAGCGGAAAAGACAGCAAAAGGTAGTAAACATTGCTCAGTCCATCGTCGACTCTGACATCCCGTCCATCGCGGGGATCTATCACAGTCGCTGCCTCAAAAAGGCTGGCAGCATCATCAAGGACTCACACCACCCTGGCCATACACTCATCTCCCCACTACCTTCAGGTAGAAGGTACAGGAGCCTGAAGACTGCAACGACCAGGTTCAGGAATAGCTACTTCCCCACAACCATCAGGCTATTAAACTCGGCTCGGACAAACTCTGAGCATTAATAGCCCATAATCTGTTTATTCGCACTTTATCAGTTTATTTATTCATGTGTGTATATATTTATACAATGGTATATGGACACACTGATCTGTTCTGTATTCGTGCCTACTATGTTCTGGTGTGTTAAAGCAAAACAAGAATTTCATTTTCCTATCAGGGACACATGACAATAAACTCTCTCTCTCTCTCTTGTTGAAATCCTGATATATTAATGATTTGGACGAGGGAATTGAATGCAACATCTCCAAGTTTGCGGATGACATGACGCTGGGGGGCAGTGTTAGCTGTGAGGAGGACGCTAGGAGGCTGTAAGGTGACTTGGATAGGCTGGGTGAGTGGGCAAATGAATGGCAGATGCAGTATAATGTGGATAAATGTCAGGTTATCCACTTTGGTGGCAAAAACGGGAAAGTAGACTATTATCTGAATGGTGGCCGATTAGGAAAAGGGGAGATGCAACGGGACCTGGGTGTCATGGTACACCAGTTATTGAAAGTAGGCATGCAGGTGCAGCAGGCAGTGAAGAAAGTGAATGGTATGTTAGCATTCATAGCAAAAGGATTTGAGAATAGGAGCAAGGAGGTTCTACTGCAGTTGTACAGGGTCTTAGTGAGACCACACCAAGAGTATTGTGTACAGTTTTGGTCTCCAAATCTGAGGAAAGACATTCTTGCCATAGAGGGAGTGCAGAGAAGGTTCACCAGACTGATTCCTTGGATGTCAAGTCTTTCATATGAAGAAAGACTGGATAGACTCAGCTTATACTCGCTAGAATTTAGAAGATTGAGGGGGGATCTTATAGAAACTTACAAAATTCTTAAAGAGTTGGAGAGGCTAGATGCAGGAAGATTGTTCCCAATGTTGGGGAAGTCCAGAACAAGGGGTCACAGTTTAAGGATAAGGGGGAAATATTTTAGGACCGAGATGAGAAAAACATTTTTCACAGACAGAGTGGTGAATCTCTGGAATTCTCTGCCACAGAAGGTAGTTGAGGCCACTTCATTGGCTATATTTAAGAGGGAGTTTGATGTGGCCCTTGTGGCTAAAGGGATCAGGGGGTATGGAGAGAAGGCAGGTACAGGATACTGAGTTGGATGATCATCCATGATCACATTGAATGGCTGTGCAGGCTCAATTGGCCGAATGGGCTACTCTTGCACCTATTTTCTATGTTTCTATGTTTCTATGATCTCTACACCTGCATCTTTGCAACATTTGCATTTTTTTTATTCAGCACTTTCTCTGTAAATGTTATGTATAATGCTGTATAAGATCTGAAGAAGGTTCTCGATCTGAAACATCATCTATTCCTTCCCTCCAGATATGCTGCCTTACTCCAGCATTTTGTGTCTACCAGCATCTGCAATTCTTTCCTACACATGGTGGAACATTATATTCTATATATTGGTATTTTTATCTTTGTTGGAGCTGTTTTACATGTGTATAGCTTGTTTGTACTTATGTACAGTCTGATTTGACTGGATAGCACATAAACAAAGGTTTTTCACTGTATCATGGTTTACATGGCAAAAATAAACTAATGGCAATACGCCAATATCATTCACTTCCAGCGGTTGTGGAATCTGCATTCTGACCATTTGGTTAAATAAATGTCTTCTGAATCTCTGGTGGAATTATTATCAGCATTTTAGTTTTGTTTTAGGCCTCTAGTTCAGTACTTCCCAACATCTGGAAATAGGCACCACCCTATCAAACACTTTCATTATCTTGACAAGCTCTTCCGTTCTGATGTCTTTGCTTGTTTTATCCAAGAATCAGCTGAAGAGCTTTTTGCCTGGAAATAGTTTTGGAGAGGGCGGATGATGTTTTCAAAGCTCGCTGGCATGAAGTAAAATGAAAGTCAGTCACAAATTAGCATCTTATGTCTGAAGGCAGATATCTATTATTTCTTGAGATTTCACTGAAGATGTCATTGTGTGGGTATCTGCAGTTTAATGATGAATCTGTAATCAAAGAGTAACTATCTCTTGGGTAGACAATTATCCCACACATATAGAATATGTGAATTTGTAACAACTGCATGAAATTCCCCAATTACTATATCTCTGCGACTTGTTTCCTCTCATTGTTATAGAATATTACTCAGTAAAGGTCTTCATGGAGTGTAAAATACTTTGCTCTCACACCCACTTCATACTTTAATACTGTTACATTAATCAGGACTGTAAACCGTTAAACAACTAACACCAGATCTCGTTCCTTGGGGGAGTGATGGGTTTTATAGCAAATATAATTTAACTATCATTATGAACATTATCAACATTTAAAATTATTTTCTTGTGCAGCTTGAATTGCCCGGTGCTCCTTTGTGACTGTTTCCTCAATAATTTGAACATCCTTGATAATCTAAGAGTACTGTTTTATCAGTAATTTGGTGTGTTTGAAATGGTATCTGGACGTGGCATCGAAGGACGAGAAGCCAAAGCGAAGAAGTGGAAGCCAAATAACTGAACGGAAACAAAGCCAAAAAGCCAAATAACCGAAAGAGTGCAACGCCGAAAAGCCAACTAACCGAAAGGGCGGGATGCCTGAAAGCCAAATAACAGAAAGGGCTGGACGTCACTGAAATGCCAACTCACTGATATTTGCCTTCAGATTCAGTCTTCAGGTCTGAAGAATGGTCTCGACCCAAAACATCACCCATTCCTTCTCTCCGGAGATGCTGCCTGTTCCACTGAGTTACTCCAGATATTTGTGTCCATCTTCGGTTAAAACCAGCATCTGTAGTTGTTTCCTATACAACTGTCACACCAAACTAATTGTCCAGGTTGGCTTGCTGAATATTGCATAAGACATGGTCAGAAGAAAGGGGAGGTTATATATATATATACTGTCTCTTTTATGCATATTCGGGAAAAAGATGAAACATATGGCAAATATGTTATTGCTGCCTTTGTGTCGGGAGAGGGGGTAAGTTGCTGTTGAATAGTTTGCAATTTTCATTTCATTCTTTTCCACTCTGTGTGATGTGGGCAGATCGATACTGCATCGCTCGGCTATCTTTCACTCATGCTCACAAAATTAATTTCAAGATGCTCAGATGATCTTCTAATATGCCCCGGGCCGTCTGCCCCCGCGGCCGGGGGAGGGGGTGGAGGGAATCACCCGGTGTGGGTGTTGGGGTCCGGGGGTCAGGGGGGTGAATCACCCTGGTATGGGGGTCGGGGTCTGGTGGCGGTGCATCATGGTCAGTGACTCTGGGTGGGCGGAGGGACTAGACTGTCCCCAACTCTGCTCCACCCGGCCCTGTGTGTGTGTGCGCACTGCTGACCCACAGCCTGTCACAGTGCGGCCGCATGGGGGAGATGAGGTGGAGGGTGGCCGTGGCCGGACAGTGTTGACCCCAGTGGGGGAGAGTGGGGGCTATCCTGAGGGATGCGCTCCTTCGGCCACTTACACCTTGGTGTTCAGGTTCAGAGTGCCCAGTCACCCTCCAGCGCTGGGCGGTCTTGTGTGATTATCCCCACCCTCCCTCTTCTCCGGTCAGTGCTGTGATGGACACAGGGGTCTGGATCAATTGCTGACAAGTACCGCCCCCCCCCGGCGACATCATGTCCGTTTTTTTGCTTTTCGGCATTCCGTCCGTTCAGCGAGTTGGCTTCTAGTTGTTGTAGTCTTTCGGTGAGTTGGCTTTTAGATGTCCCGCACTTTCGGTTAGTTTGCTTTTAGGCGTCTCACCCTTTCAGTTAATTGGCTTTTAGGCGTTCCGTCCTTTCAGTTAGTTGACTTTTTGGCGTTGCGCCCTTTCGGTTTTTTGGCTTTTCAGCATTGTACGCTTTAGGTTATTTAGATTTTCGGCTTAGTTTCCATTCGGTTATTTGGCTTCCACTTCACTTCGGCTTCTCGTCCTTCGACGCCACGTCCGCACATGGTTTGCAACACACAAGATGTTTTATTTTAATACTGAGAGTTGATTTATGGTATATTTAGCTTGCTATATTGATACCTCATAAATTGGTGGTGACTTTTAGTGTAGGTTTATTTATTGAAATAATGAATATAGCATCACCCAAGTTAAAAATGACAGTACTGGAGATGTGATCATATTTTTAATCTACATTTAGTACAAGATCAGAATAACCCACAGCAAGATTCTACTTTAATTTTTTCAGCACTGCTCTTTAAATAACATTTTATATCTTAGTCATCAGGAACTCAGTTTTCAATATCCCATGCCTTCATTTTTTTCCTTACCTCCCCCACCTACTCCTGAAATTAGAATCACAGATTTGTGTTATCCTGGCTCCTGATTGTCCTTTTTGTAAATAGACATTATCATGAAACAAGCAGCAAGAGAAATTTGCATTGGAACTGTCAGCAAGAATAAGTTTCACTTCCTCCATCCAGTTTTACCTCTTTCTCAAAGATCAGTAAACATCAATTGCAATTGTTAATTTCTGCTAGGTTTCATAGATTCATTACTAAGCAATCATTTTGAAAGACCAATCAGTTTATTTCCATCTCTTCCTAAATTTTTGGTTTGAGGAACTTATGATGAGATCAGAGACTCTGAACTTCAGGATTTACTGCGAACAGTAATGCAGCCAGATCTTGATAAATGCACCACAGATTATTAAATTCCCTAACAATGAATAGTAACAGGGGCCCATCAGCTCTGCTGATTATGTAATTACTCAAGTTAACACATTATTTGAACATTAATATTCTGAAGATATCAACTCAAATAACCATTTCCCACCCTATTCATTCCCAGATGGTGAGCTTCATAGGCAAGGCCTGGTTAACTCCTTGGCCATGAGTTCTCTTGGGAAGATGTCATTCTTGAACATCTCAAGTTTGTGTGTGAAGATAATCCCTTAGCACAAGTTATGTAGAAATGTCCATGATTTAAACCCAGGGATGATGAAGAAATGCAATTTATTTCCAAACCAGATGAAGAGTGTCTACAGGTTAATATGGAGGGATAGGTATTTCATGTGCTTGCACCCAGGAAAGAGAGGGTTTCAGGGTTGCCAAACAAATCTACATGAGTTTCTGTGATGCTTATTATGGATGATATGTGACAATCATTTGAGAGGGTGAATGATTAAGGTGGTTAGGAGGATGCCAACTTACTGGGCTTTGTTTTTCAGGCTTCAGGCCTCTTGAATGTTGGAGACTAACCAAAGCAAATTGAACCGAGGCTCACCAAGGGTATTCCATCACACAACTAATGTATCCTGTAGATTATGATAACACTGTGAGAAGTCAACACCAGAGTCTCTTAGTGCTGAATACTAATTCCTAGTCCCGCTCTGATAACCATGCTATTAATATGGCTTATCCAGTTGTATCTCACAATGAACTATGTTTTAATGGTTTGTTTAGTTCTTTAAGGACTAGTAATGATGATTTTCAGCTTTAAGTTGATGAGCTATATCTACAGTAAATGCTTTGGCTCATTTGTGACTATAAGGATGAATATACTTCCTGCTTGAAATAATTTCATTTATCTAGAATAAGAAGAAAAACATTTCACTGCCCAGCGGGTTCATTACAAAGAGTAGGGAGCAAGAATAATTGTTTAAGAAGGAACTGCAGATGCTGGAAAATCAAAGGTAAACAAAAGTGCTGGAGAAACTCAGTGGGTGCGGCAGCATCTATGGAGCGAAGGAAATAGGCAACGTTTCGGGCCAAAACCCTTCTTCAGACTGATGTAGGGTGGGGGGGGGGGGGGAAGGGAAAGAAGAAAGGAGAAAGGAAGAGGAGGAGCCAGAGGGTTGAGGGAGAGCTGAGAAGGGGAGGAGACATCAATAATTGTCCTTCTTTGCAAATTGTCAATAGAGTTGGCAATGTTTTTAGAATGGTTTCCTGGGTAGGTTGAAATCAGTTGTAAAAATGTTGGTGGAGATATTTTGAATATAGTTCCATAAATATATTTATTTATTTTGTCATTAGTTCTTAATTTCAATGTTTACCTTTTCGCTACTTGTTAAGCACCAGCAGTGATTGATTGATTAATAGACACAGCATGGAAACAGGCCTTTTGGCCCATCGAGTCCATGCCAATCATTGATCACATGTCCACTATAATACTATGTTATCCTATTTTCACAATCACTCCCTGCACACTTGAGGCAATTTACAGAGGCCAATTTACCTATACATCCGTATATTTTGGGGATAATGGAGGAAACTTGAACATGTAGAGAAAACCCACACAGTCACAGTAAAAATGTGCAAACTCCATACAGACAGCACCCGAGGTCAAAATTGAACCTGGGTCTCTGGCGCTGTGAGGCAGTAGCTCTACCAGCTGCACCATGGTGCCGTCCCTAATCATGTTGAATAGAAGATGAGAATGCAAAAGAAAATAGAAATACTATTCTAGAAGCTAGACGTGCATAATTTTTTAATTTTATTTTTATACTTGGTTTAAATTGATTAGATTATTTATTTGAATGGACTGGATTAAGGTAATTGATTGATCAGGAACGGAGAATGCATACATTTAAGCATTTGGCACCCATTGTTTGAATCAAGAACTACACAGTTAATGTTGCAAACATTGTAAGGACGCATTTACCTTGCACCATCAGTAATTGGAAATAGGGAAAGAAATGGAAACCTGAAATAAAAAACAATAAATGCTGGAAACCTGCAGAAGGGGAGACTAGGAGGGAGCTGGAGACATTGGGCGCTAGGAGTGGGCCAGCGGGAGGGTGAACTGAGGTAATGCTCCCAGCCACCTTCAAGTTTGGTGAAAGATGGCACCGTTGGGACACAAAGATGGCCGAGTGAGAAGAAGAGAGGGACATCGGTTCGCGGAAAGTTTAGTTTAATGTATTGTCACGTGTACCGAGGTACAACAAAAAGCTTTTGCAGAAAGCAGAAAGACAATACATGATTATAATCGATCCATTTACACTGTATAGATACATGCTAAGGGAATAATGTTTCATGCAAGGTAAAGCCAGCAAAATTCAAACAAGGATAGTCCGAGGGTTAACAAAGAGGTAGATAGTAGTTCAGCACTGTTCTATGGTTGTGGTAGGATGATTCAGTTGCCTAATAATGACTAGGAAGAAACTGTCACCAAATCTGGTGGTGTGCGGGGGAACTGCTCAAGTACATTGAATGCAAGGGCTGACCGTAATTTGGAATTTGAATTTGAATAATAGCACCAAAAATGGTGGAACCAGCATGTGTAATGTATGTCAAAATAATTTCACTGTGTAGTTGCTTGTGTGACAAACAAAGCACCATTGAACCATTAAAGGTTACCATTTGAAATTGGACACCTTCGCAGCAAAGAGATGTGCACTGGTGTGGCATCTCTCAGTTGATGCAATACATGTGGTTGTCTCTCTATTTTGTGGAGAACAATCCATTACACAGGTGCAGCATCTCCTCATTCCTGGAGAACAGCAATGTGATCATGGGTTGCATTCCTATGTCCATTGAGAGCAGCAATTTGCTCATGAATTACATCTCATTGTTCAATGGGAAAAACAGTGTTTTCCTATTTGACATCTTTCCCTGTTTAATACTGATGTCAAGCTCCTCCCTGGAGGCATGTTACCATTCCATTAGAGCCACAAGGTGCTGCTCTGTGGCAGATACCTTACCAATAACTGGATTAGGGTGCGATTGATAGTGTGATAATATTGAATGCCCCCTTCAAAACATGTCAAGGCATTAAGGCCGAAGAATGAATGATGAAGAAGAAATATTGAAGATTGACTAGAATGGACCTATGTTAAGAAAATTATACATTGTTGTCACATGTTTATCAAATGTTTAAGATAAGAAGAGATGAAGATCAAAAATCTTCTCAGACCTCAGACAATTTCAAATTTTGATAGATACTGTATGTGCAGCTGCGATTTAACAGTAAAATATGACCACATATAAAGCCTTCAAGCAGGAGGTATTCAATAAGTTATAGAATCATAGAGTGATAAAGCATGGGAACTGTCCCTTCAGCCCAACTTGCCCACACCAACTAACATGCCCCATCTACATTATGTCATCTGATTGTCGATTCCCTTAAACTGGGCAAAAGACTGCACATTTACCTAATCTGTTCCTCATGATCTTATACACCTTTATAAGATCACCCTTCATCCTCCTGCGCTCCAAGAAATAAAGTCCTAGCTTGCTCAACCTTTACCTTTTGCTCAGGCTCTCGAATCCTGGCAACATCTTTGTAAATCTTCTCTACCCCTTTTTCAGCTTGACAACATCTTACCTACAACCTGGTTGTCAGTACTAATCTACTGACTCCCACAACTATCTAAAATTCTTCACACCCTGCTTTCTGCAAAGACTTGATCCTCAATCCCAGTTCCACTGTCTATGCCGCATCAGCACCAAATATATGGTGTTCCATACCGGAACTTACAACATGTCCTAATTCTTTAGGGATTGGGAGATCAACTCTTCCATCATAGATGAGGCCCTTACATATGTCTCCTCGGTACTCCGCAGCTTCGCTATTGCTCCCCTCCCCTTAGTCGCAACAGGGACAGAGTCCCCCTGGTCCTTATCTTTCCCCCATCAGCTGTCGTTTACAACATTTAATCTGCCAACATTTTTGCAGCTTCAAATGGGATTCTACCACTAGTCACATCTTCCCATCTCCACCCTATTACACCTTCCAAAGAGATTATTCCTTTCATAACTCCCTGGTTAATTAATCCCTTCTCACCAAAACCATCCCCTCCCCACCCCACCTACCTTCCGCTACAATTGAAGGAGATGCAACACCTGTCTCTGTACCTCCTCCCTCGACTCTGCCAAGGAAACCTGACAGTCGTTTCAGGTTAGGCAGATGTTCACCTGCACCTCCTCCAACATCATCTACTGTGTCCGTCGTTCAAGATGTGGAGTCTTATACATGGGCGAGACCAAACATAGACTGGGTGATCGTTTCGCGGAACACTATAGCTCAGTCCGCCTGGGCTTACCTGATCTCCCGGTTGCAAAACACTTTAATTCCCCACCCATTCCCACACCGACTATTCTGTCCTGGGCCTCCTCGATTGTCAGAGTGAGTGGAGGAACAACACCTCATATTTTGCCAGAGCAGCTTACAACCCAGTGGTATAAGGGTGATTCTTCATTAAGTGTCTACTTTTAAGGTTTTGGAATCCGATTATAAAACATAAATTTTGACATATTTGAATGTTGTTTTACATAGATTAACATCTCTACTATGGGAAAAATATGTTGGATGCAATGTTTTAGAGAATATAATTTATTTTTTCCCCTTCTTTTTCCAGGTTGCCCTTTGTACTCAATCATATCCATCGCATTTTTATGATGAGCAGCGCTGTAAAATATAACAGATTTAAGAATATTTTTAAAAAATGATGTAGCTGTCTTTCAAATTATAGAGTATCTTCCTCAAATAAACAACTCAAAAAATATTTTTTCAGTCTAATACATTGATTTTAAACCTTCGTAATAGTTTACTGCTGAACAAAGTGGTGATTTTCAGAAAGAATGGTAACCGTCACATAACCTTTCACCAACTTCCTCTAAAACAATATTAACCAGATGAATAGGTTGAAGCATACTGTTCAGTTATCAATTATGATTGATAATTATGGTCATTGTTATATTATTTTACACATTATGAGCATGAAATACTCATGTGATGTATGATGGAAATGACCAAGTCCGGGAATGCCACATAACGGAGATGACTAAAACTATCTTTAGGGCTAGGGTTAGGGCTAGGGCTAGGGCTAGGGCCAAGGCTAGGGCAATTCACGTCATCTGCAAACTATAAACACTGTCTGTGCATGGACAGCAATTATACCATGGATCATCTTCTTTCGTGTGGCGTGCACAGCCTAAAGTTGTTGGACAACTTGTTCTATTTGATCTTCCATTTGTGCACGTTGAGTTGATTGCATTAGTCAAAACAGGGCGGACCACGTGAATGTTGCAATCTTCCACCGCATGGATCAACTAATGGGCTGGGAAACACCCGGTGAGGAGGGACACTCCTGTGGACTGGGAATGGGAGAGGTGGTAGGGGGAGAGAAGGGGACGGAGGCAGACGCTGCACAAGGGCCCGGTGAGAAGACCCAGGGGCCTTATCCTGCGTGCCATCGAGGCCAGCTACGGGTGGCGCACCACCTCCACCCCCCGGGGAACAAGGGCTGAAGAGGGCCGGGCGTGGAGAGGGACATCGGGTCATGGGGAGAGGCAACGGCTGCAACAGGCCTTTGTGTCCGGCTGGAGATGAAGCTGGAGCTGGAGCAAGATGGAGCTGGAGCTAGATGGAGATTGGGGGTTAAGTGACGGTGATGGCCATGACTGGTATGGTAGCCCAAGCCTTTAGCCCAGCATGACCTCGCCAGAAGGCCATGCCTGGCCAAATCGTTTGGACGAATGGTACATGGCACAAACACATCTCCAGTACAAATCAAAAAAGAACAATTTTTGTTTTATTTTCTAAGAGTTCAACACCATTTGGAGATGGCGCTGATTAAAGATACTCATCCGTTATGCAGCAACAAATAGAGTTTTCAAACGCTTCTCGTCCTGCGAATCAGGAGAAATTCACACGGTAGGTGACTTTCACATTCTGCGGTTTTTTGAAGGCGGAAGTACATGTCCATTCCATTTATACCCATGTGGGATGGCTCAACACAGGTGAGTGATGATATCGGGCTCCAATCGTCGGAACAAGAAATGTTTGAAAAAAATGGTAAGATTTATAATTTTATCAAGAATAGAGGAATATTTTTAAGGGTGATAAATATTTTAATTATTAATACCTACCGTTTAAGAGTATGTTCATTTCAGATAGATCCCCCAGTAAATAAAAATGCCAACTTGATTTTTTACAAGTAACCATCAGGACATGTGTTTTTTTCCGGGGGGGGGGGTCTATTGATTTAGGGTTTAATGTCTATTTATGATTATGTTTATTAACATTATAGTAAAAGAAGAAATGAGATAGAATTACGGATTTTCGTAACATACAGCATCAAAGTAGCGGGACACCAAAGTAGACACTTACTGAAGAATCACCCATAAATTTGGTTTCTCTAACTTCAAGTAACCTTTGCAACCTTTTCTCTCTGTCCCTCCCCCACCCACGTTGTTGTACTAACTTCAAAGTCATCTTGTTGAGTCTCGTTATCTGTAACTTGTTTTTTCAACTAGTCCACAGCTGACAATGACCTGTCTCCTTTATCTTGCGTCACTTTTTTCCATATCTTTCATTGATTTGTCCTATATCTCGCTATATCACCATTTATATCTCTTGTTTCCTTTTCCCCTGACTCTCAGTCTGAAGAAGGATCTTGACCTGAAAGTTCACCTATTCCTTTTCTCCAGAAATGCTGTCTGACCTGCTGAGTTACTCCAGCTTTTTGTATCTATCATTGGTTTAAATCAGCATATGCAGTTCCTTCCTACTATGAATGCAACCTCTATAACTACAAAATGACCTCCCAACTTTTATATTTACATACAAAATCTTGGTTTAAAAGTTTTTTCCCAAAAGGATGGAGCAGAAGGGAAAAATGTTGCCCATGTTTGCATGAATAATTATCTGGTTTGTGGAGGCGTGTCTGTGCCTAAGACAGATATTCCCGGTGGAATTTGTCTTGGTTGTTCATTAGCTCATCCTTGCTGAGGATTTGGTCCATTAGGATATTGAGATTGCCATCCACTGAGGTTTGACTTTGATAATTATTGCCTCGGTACAATGCTTTTGGAACTGCTCCAATGTTCCCTGGACGGAAAAGTCGAGGAGATCCTCCATTATCATTTCACTGCCCTTGTTTTGGAGCCAGTGGTAAACCTGCTGCCACCAAGTGGGCGCATAGGACTTCTTCAACAGCCTGGAACCTTCCTTGTATTAGGTGTTAGTTAAGGGCTATTTCTCCCATCGTGTGGAACTGGCTGATTGGGATAAAGGGACAACAATATTGAATGAGCTAAGTCCCAATTTGCTTGTGCCTATTGTGGTCCTATTCTGCAGGTTCTAACTAACTATATTCCTCAATATGATGTGAAGCCCTCCGTGGACATCACCACCATTTGTTTGTGTGTTCATCCAGGTATATATCTGATATGCATTTTTATATTAATTTGGACGTGGTATCAAGGCTGTAGAACTTACTATCAATAGGAATTGGTGGATTTGTTGGAGAGTATTGCTTTCCCAGAAGCTTGTAACCTTCTGGCATTTTAAAATTGATTCGGCATCAGCTGGAGGCCGAGTTTTTACCAACCGTGAGCTTTGGACAGTTAATGATCCAAATGCTTGAAGAGGAACTGATGATGGGGAGGATGCACTGACTTCCTGAACAGGAACATGACCTTGCGTTCTTCTTCTTCCTGCCCTGCCGAGTCTTGTCAATGTCCATTATATAATTTCAATAATTCTTAATTGAGAATTAAGTCCTATCTGTTAAAAGTATCTGTTAGTACCCTCGCTTTAGAAAGATTATACTGTACTGTATATTTTTGAAGGGTTAATTTACTTCACTATCATCGTCTCATTTTTCTGAATGGAACTCGGTCCCTGGTGTCAACAATCACTATTTTGAGCAGTGGGCCCCTCTTCCTAACAAATCAGTTTAAACAGTGTTATATTTTTAAATGAAGCACGTTTCACTCTGATCAATAATTTCAACTGAGGTTATAATTTACAATCGATTTCTAAAACACAAGTACAATACCTTTAAAACTAGAAAAACATCATACCAACAAGTTCAAGATAAATATGTTGTCATCACGGGCAGTGACTAAGGGATGGATTCTGTGCCTTTTCTCTGTTGCTCCTCAGCACACTGACTGTTTCCTAACATTTACACCAATGTTCTTCCAGTTAACATCATTGATGTGTGATGATTACATTGACCGGGCCAAGTGATTAAGTCAACGTGAGTTTTATTTTTATTTTCCTAACAGCAAAGTAATGATCATTGGTTATGGTGGAATTTATCGTTCTTTTATCAGTTCTTGGGTCAATATTTTTTTTTCTTGATAATGTCAAGGTATTGGGCAAAGTATCAGAAGATTATCTTAATGCACAATATCCATTGTAATGGACGCACTTTGTGTGGCTTTTATCTATGCCTCCACAATTGATGCTTCCAGGAGCCATAAATGCCAAGTGGTAGGTTTGTCACCGGCTCCAGTAAAGGAGTCCTCTTAATCATGTGGTTGAACACATAGCCTCTTGGTGCTGCACAACCTCTTGTGAGAGATTGGATATGGACTCCCCTACAATCCTTGTCTTGCCCCCCGGGCCGAATTCGGCCCATAACCAGAAATCATCCAGCCCGCAGGCGGATTTTTTTCCCCATAATCATCTGGCCCGCCGAACACCTGCCCCGAGCACGGTCGAGCAGCCGAGCTCTGGCTGTACTGCACCCAGCGCAAAGCCGCCAGCACGGGAGTGCACCTTCTATCAACACATTTAAGAAAGAACTGCAGATGCTGGAAAAATCGAAGGTAGACAAAAATGCTGGAGAAACTCAGCGGGTGAGACATGCAAGGATTGAGGCTGCCTCACCCGCTGAGTTTCCTCAGCATTTTTATCTACCTTCTGGAAACATGTGTTTTGATGGCTGGCATCGGGGGAGGGACCCATGTGTACACGTGATAGATGTGGCCCGCCATCCACTCACAGGCATGCGACCCGGCCTCTATGCAGAAAAAGTTGCCGACCCCTAGTGTGGTGCACCTGCATCAGCTTTGCATTGACAATAAACCTTAAAATAGTCAATACCTAAGTCCTTGGACACACAGACTCATGTTCACCCTAGTGACCCCCAACCACTTCTGTAAGATTCCCTCTGTCTGGTACCAGATGCAGTTTGCTGGTGCCAGGCATATCAATATAATACAAATCACTCTAACCAAATCCACTCATCCTTTGTAGTGCCTGTCTCTGAGATGGTGATATTGCATGTGAGGCACTACAAAATGTTACAGTATGCACAGTGATCTACAGCATTATCTTAATGATCCTTCTCCTCCTTCAAAGCCTCCCCCACCTCCTCCTTTAGTGGCCCCTCTTCCTTCTCTCGTGTCCCCTGTGTCCTCCTCTTCTTGGGGGAATGTTTAGTTTGGTTTGGTTTAGTTTAGTTTATCATTATTATCGCATGTACTGAGGTACAGTGGAAAGTTTTTGGGGAATAATGAGGTTGGACCGAAACATAGCCCATTGGTAAACAGAAGATAATTGCATATGTTAGCTATAACCAAAATACCATTAAGGTAATGATGACATAATCAATCAATGGGAAGAACAGTTGTTTTATTAACTATTAGTTATTTTGTGGGCAATGCCCATAACAACTCCAAGCTCTGAAACAAACTTTTCCTGGATCCTATTTGAGTTGCTTTGGTTTTTTTAATGCCAAGCAGCATTGTACTTCATTTTTCTGTGCCGTACGTTTTTATACTCATTCTAAGATGATGTTACCCTTTATTCAGATATTAATAATTTTATTCTAAATATACTAAATTATTTAAAAATGAGTACTCACCACCATAAAGTCAACAGGCATGTGGAGTAAAGCCAAACAGATACTCAGCTGTTTAATCTGAGAATCTGTTTTCTTCTTCCTTCTGCCATGCAACAGCCTCAAATGGACCTGTACAGTTCTTCTGATTTTAAACAAGGTTTCACAACTTTGTTTCTTCTCCAAACAGCCCTTGGTTAACCTTATGATCGTTTCCCCCCCTTTATTTGCAATATTAACCCTGTCAGTTAAAGACAACTGTGGAGAAAGCTTTCTGTTCAACTGAATTTGTGTCTGCATGTCCTTTTCAGTCACAACTACTTATCTCTGTCAAATTCCTGACCGGAGTTTACCTCTTCTAATCCTAGGTTTACCTGGTTTAAATATTCACCATTAACCATTCCAATAATATTTATATGTGATATATTTGTATGTAAATGTCATATGTGTATGTGATACAACAGCATTATTATGCATGGGACTTAAATCAACATGATTGGTTGTTGTTTGTCTGCAATAAGATGTACTTACATAGCACCTTCAAAAGGAAATGGTGGGAGGCAGTACAATATGAACATAGAACATGGAACAGTACAGCACAGGAATGGGCCTTTCAACCCACGGTGTTTGTGCCAAACATGGTGTCAGGTTAAACTGATCTCATCTGCCTGCACATAATCCATATCCTTCTATTCCTTGTACTTCCATGTGCCTATCTAAACACCACTATCGTATATGTCTCATCCTACCTTCCAGCCCACCACCACTCTCTGCGCAAAATTCTTGCTCCCTCATCTCCATTGAACCTTCCCCCTCTCACCTTATAGCTATGTCCTCTAGTGTTGAACATTCCCACCCTGGGAAACACGTTCTGACTGTCTTCCCTATCTAAACCTCATAATTTTATATACTTCTATCGAATTTCCCCTCATTAAAACGTTCCAGAGAAAACAATTTTGTCCAACCTCCCCTTGTAGCTGAAATCCTCTAATCTAGGCAACATTCTGGTAAACCTCCTCTGCATCCCCTCCAACCCTTCATATCCTTCCTGTAATGAGCGACCAGAACAGCATGCTATATGTCCTAACCAAAGTCTTATAGAGCAGTATCATGACTTTCTGACTTTTATGCTCAATATTTCCAGCAATGCAGACAAGCATACCATTTGTCTTTTTTACCACCCTATCTACAGTGGCTTGCAAAAGTTTTCATACCCCTTGAACTTTTCCACATTTTGTCACGTTACAACCACAAACATAAACGTATTTTATTCGGATTTTATGTGATAGACCAACACAAAGTGGCGCATAATTGTGAAGTGGAAGGAAAATGTTACATGGTGTTCAAATTTTTTTACAAATAAAAAACTGAAAAGTGTGCTGTGCAAAAGTATTCAGCCCCCTTTACTCTGATACCCCTAAATAAAATCCAGTGCAACCAATTGCCTTCAGAAGTTACCTAATTAGTAAATAGAGTCCACTTGTGTGTAATCTAATCTCAGTATAAATACAGCTGTTCTGTGAAGGCCGCAGAAATTTGTTAGAGAACAATAGTGAACAAACAGCATCATGAAGCCCAAGGAACACACCAGTCAGGGATTAAGTTGTGGAGAAGTTTAAAGCAGGGTTAGGTTATAAAAAATATTCAATCCATCATCCGAAAATGGAAAGAGTATAGCACAACTGCAAACCTACCAAGACATGGCCGTCCACCTAAACTGACGGGCCAGGCAAGGAGAGCATTGATCAGAGAAGCAGCCAAGAGGCCCATGGTAACTCTGGAGGAGCTGCAGAGATCCACAGCTCATGTAAGAAAATCTGTCCACAGGACAACTATTAGTCGTGCACTCCACAAATCGGGCCTTTATGGAAGAGTGGCCATGTCGGGTACACAGCAAACATATGAAGGAAGGTGCTCTGGTCTGCTGAGACCAAAATTGATGTTTTTGGCCTAAAACGCTATGTGTGGCGGAAAACTAACACTGCACATCACCCTGAACACACCATCCCCACTGTGAAACATGATGGTGGCAGCGTCATGCTGTGGGGATGCTTTTCTTCAGCAGGGAAGCTGGTCAGAGTTGATGGGAAGATGGATGGAGGCAAATACAGGACAATCTTGGAAGAAAACCTGTTAGAGTCTGCAAAAGACTTGAGACTGGGGCGGAGATTCACCTTCCAGCAGGACAACGACCCTAATCATACAGCCATAACTACAAAGAAATGGTTTAAATCAAAGCATATTCATGTGTTAGAATGACCCAGTGAAAGTCCAGACCTAAATCCAATTGAGAATCTCTGGCAAGACTTGAAAATTGCTGTTCACAGATGCTCTCCATCCAATCAGACTGAGCTTGAGCTATTTTGCTAAGAAGAATGGGCAAAAATATCAGTCTCTAGATGTGCAAAGCTGGTAGATACATACCCCAAAAGACTTGCAGCTGTAATTGCAGTGAAAGGTGGTTCTACAAAGTATTGACTCAGGGGGGCTGAATACTTTTACACGCCACACTTTTCAGTTTTTTATTTGTAATAACATTTGGAAACCATGTATCATTTTCCTTCCACTTCACAATTATACACCACTTTGTGTTGGTCTATCACATAAAATGCCAATAAAATACATTTACGTTTGTGGTTGTAACGTGACAAAATGTGGAAAAGTTCAAGGGGTATGAAAACTTTTGCAAGCCACTGTACTTGTGCTGCCACCTTCAGTGAGCTATAAACTTGGACTCCAAGTTCCCTTTGCACATTAATGCTGTTAAAGGTCTTATTATTAACTGATACTCTCCCCTTACATTCAACCTCCTAAAGTGCAATACCTCACACTTGCTTGGATTTAACTTAATCTCCCATTTCTTGGGCCATTTCTGCAGCCCATAGAGATAAAAATTCTGATAAATGATCAGTAAGTAAAAGTGAATATAAATATAGCAGTAGATTATCCTGCTACAGGCAGAAATAACCACCAGCAACGTTTCAGCTGTCTACATTTGACAAACAGTATATTTGTTTCAAGGCATTCTGGAATCAATTACTGATGGTGCTGTGGCAAATACAATGTACCTTGCAGTGTAAGTTCTCATAAACATCACAAATTAAAATTTACTTGTTCGAAAAGGAGTAGGAGGAAGTATACACTTATTTATTCCTACCTCGTCTTTCCTAATCATCTAATAATTCACAAACTATCTACATATATATATATATACCTACACAAACATATACATACATACATATATCTATACATAAGCCACATACATAAATATATACACGTATATGCACTACCGCAAACACACATATATACAGTTTATAAACAACTATCCAAATTCTATGTACAATGCGAATATCACACGGTGTCAATAAACTAAAACTTAACCCTCATCACAGCCCTTCCTCATTCTTATACCTCTGGAAAATATTGTTTTTGCACTTCTTAAACTGAGTAATGTTTGTGCTTTGCTTGAGTTCCACTTCCAAATTATTTCACAATTTCACCCCACAGATTGAAATACACATACTCTTCATATTTTTCTATGTTTCTATGTTTCTATGTTTCTATAGTTGTACGAACACAAAGTTTATTTAAATTAAACTTTCCTCTTCAAACTTCAAGGCATTTGACTTTAAAAACAGAGAGTTAGTGTGTTCACAAAATCCTACATTATTAACTATCCTTATAGCCCTTTGTTGCAGTATGCATAATGGATGTAGAGTGCTTTTGTTAGTGTTACCCCATACCTCCACACAGTAATTTAGATATGGCAGTACAAGTGAACAACAAACAATGTACAGCACTTTGTGATTCAGAATGTGCTTTGTTCTTCCCAGGACTGCAATGCTCCATGCCAACTTTGCTTGCACATGTTTTACATGAGGGTTCCAGCAGATTTTGTGGTTTAATATCACACCTAGAAATTTATATGCATGCACTCTTTCTATATCAGCACCATCTATTCTCATTTGTACCTGCCTGTTTATTTTACAATTTCCAAACAACATAATATTTGTTTTATTAAAATGTAATAGTAAGATTAAATGAGAACTTACCAGTTTGAAGTTTGATCGTTATTTTATGAGGAGTTACGATGAGCGATTACGTGAAGATGGCTGTCACCACGCATGCGCGTCAATCTTCAAAGCAGCGGTGTGAAATCAAAGACAAGAGTTGTTGAATTGAATAGTAAGATTAGAGTTGACTAGAACGTACAGAGAGATCTTTATGTTATGAGGATCGGGAGCGGAGGGCACGCAATCGCTCATCGCAACTCCTCATAAAACAACGATCAAACTTCAAACTGGTAAGTTCTCGTTTAATCTTACTATTTTACTTCAGAGTCACGTGAGTGACTACGTGAAAATTTTGAAGCTCTGTGATTTCATGCCGTGGAAAAAACGAGTCCACACAAGCACAACTTCATCAGTTGACCACAGATAAGGGAAACATTCATAATGCATACAGACATGACATAGATTTAAAAACATGCTGATGCTGATAAATGAACAAACAATAATAACAGTAACCCCTCTCATCTGAGGGGAAACTATAAATAAAATCTAAAATAGAGTTGGAAAATACCCTTGGTCTGGCAATGGGTTAAAATAAAATGTTGGATACCTCGTTCGTTAGCCCATCCTGCAGTTTGAATTGAATTATCCTTTATTGTCATTCAGACCTTTCGGTCTGAACGAAATTTTTGCAGTCATACATATAATAATAAATAACAAAAACACACAATAAACACAAATTTAATATCCACCACAGTGAGTTCACCAGGCACCTCCTCACTGTGATGGAGGCAACAGTCTTAAAGTCTCTGTCTTTTCCCTCCTTGTTCTTGCTCTGCGCCAAGGCGATCCAGGTCTCCAATATTGTGACCCCGCCGGGTGATGGTAGGTCCCGCAGCCGAATCCGAGCTCCGCGAACGGGCCGGTTCAAACTACACGGCCTGGGGTGGTTGAAGCTGACGCCCTCCAGTCCAGCGGACGAAGCTGTTGCCGTTGGAGATCCGGAAAAACATGTCACCAACCTGTGACCTGTGATCTCCCAACGATGAGCTCCCGCCCTCCAGTCCGCGGCCGAGCCTCCGAGATTGGGTCGCCACCGTCTAAATGCTGGAACGCCGCCCCAGCACCGAAGTTGAGTCGCCGCTGCCGCTGCCGCTAGCGCCGGAACACTGCCCGAGCTCCGAGGCCAAGTCGGGTCACCACTGCCACTGCCGCCGCTGCCGCCGCCAAAGCTCCGAGGCCAAGTCGGGTCGCTGCTGCCGCAGAAACGCTGCCACAGCTCCGAGGCCGCCAGCTCTGCCATTAGGCCTCTGCGCAGGTGGAGACGGGGTATACGACAAGAAAGGTTGCATCCCCCCAGAAGGAAGAGACTAAAATCATGTTTCTCCCCCCCCCCCCCCCCCACACTGATACAACCTAATAAACCAAAATTAACTAAAACAGGACAAAAGAACAACAAAAAAAGAAAAAAACAGACGGACTGCAGGCAAGCCACAGCTGCTAAGGCAGCGCCGCAGTCTTGGAAAGTGGCGGGATGTGGTCCAGAGGACTGCACATAACCCTTGCTGCTGGTGTTGTAGCAGCCCTTATGGAGTGAGATTAGAAATTAGTATCTACTCCTGTATAAGCCAAAACCTCGCATAACTACCTGGAGATGGTCTGAACTAGTATCAGAGCCTCTAAGGCTCTAGATGACCTTGACGTAATGTTGTAAATGTGTAACCACATGTAACCGAAGGTGCATGGGGTATGTAAATATGAATTATTATATTGCAGGTGTAACGATCCTGTCCATTCGCAATTTTTGTAATGACTGGACCCATGCGCTGCGGGCAGTGCCAGGGAATAACGTACCTATGAGAACCGAACCAAAGATAGAGGTATAGCTGGAGCCCCATGGTGAATAAATGTTAACACAATGTCAATATCCGGAAGTGGTGGCGGCAGGTTCATTGGTATCATTTAAAAATAAATTGGATAGGCATATGGATGAGAAGGGTATGGAGGGTTATGGTATGAGTGCAGGCAGGTGGGACTAAGGGAAAAAAGTTGTTCGGCACGGACTTGAAGGGTCGAGATGGCCTGTTTCCGTGCTGTAATTTTTATATGGTTATATGGTTTATAATATCCCATACTTATGTGTACTTGGGTCTGGAAGAACCTGTGTTAATGATATCCTAAATAACTGGACACCAGAGGGTGAAAACCCGAGAGAGTGGGTCCCACTTGCTGCAGCAACTATGATGAGAAGCACATTGGTCTCAGTTAATGGGACTATAACTTAATTTATTGTCAAAGACCCATAGAAAATGAACTCTAAGGCTTCATTGTCCCTACCGTATTATATGCAACATAACATTGAAACAGAAAACGCTTCCCATCTCCTGAAGAGGCAAAGTACTGCTGTTTTAGTGCTATCCCTGCACTCTGCAGTGAGCACATACATGGATCAGTCTGACAGCCCGAGCCGCAGGAGTGGTCTTCTCAGATTCTGTAAAGCAATGAATTGATTAATCATGTAGAGGCTGGTTCCCCAAATCCCAGACTGAACCAGCAAGGTTTTATGTTTAGAACCCCATATAAGGTTCTATTATTATTCCCAACATTTGCGGGAAACAATGGCTGCATAGGCCAGTCAGACAGTACGAGAACCCTGAATGTGGGATCTTGCTGAATTATTGCAAAACCCGACTGAGTGAGGCAAAATGGAGAAACCACAAAAGAACATTCCTCCCCCGTGTAGCAAGAATGAGCCTGCATGCAAACATATCGATATTGGGTGCCATCGAGCCATACATCCTAAAATACTTTATGATCCAACATCCATACTGTGTTGTCATTGATTTTGCATGATGATACACCAGCGCCAAAAAAGGTTGGGTAAATTATGACAGGATACTTTGACTTTATTGCATCCATGTAACTAACATATGCCACCACCACAGTGAGTCAACTTGGAACTGAACATGCAGGTTTTGCATATTTGCACAATAACCCTTTAACCCACAGTATGCACCTAGTGTCTATAGGTAGTCACCAATAACTGAAGAATTGGTTATTCATGCAAATTCCATCCGCCTTCGTTACTGGTGATGGCATTCGTAATTTCCCATCTTTGAGCACTAGCATCTGTTAGTAATATAACTGAAGATTATTTGACCAAAACTACTGGAGCAATGCTGAATATAGTTTGACCACCATTGTGACTTTGGTAGCTTCAGCTGGTAATAGCATAGGTCTGTTAACACAGCTGCTATATTACCTACACTTGATGAATAGAAGACTGCTTGATAACAAGGTTGTTACAGGCTTCAATTGATTCCAATCTGTTGCCCCAGGGCGGAGTCACAGATAAATTAATAGTTAAAGGTAAATCCGATAAACAATAACTTCCAGTTGGTATCAACTTAAATTTGACTGGATGGCTGAAAACAGTTGATTTAAGCAAAAAACACAGCGTTAGAAATATCCTCCAGATCAATTTCAAATGTCTCTGGTGATCACCTGGGAATGGGACCTAAATAGTTTGCATCTTTGAGATCGATGCATGCCATAAAGATCCTAAGGAAATCAGTGGTTAGACAGTAGAGAAATTCCATATACTGAAAAGCTATGTTGCACATGGGAGTTAAATGAATTATGAACCAACATCATTCATCTTTCACAATGAACAGGCCACGCCTGCTATAATTCCGTGCCCACCTTGAATGCAACTCTGGCCATACTACTGGCCTGCCTTAAAACTGCTCCGGCCATAATTCTGCGCCTGCCTCGAAAGACAACTATGGCCATATTACCAAGCTTGTCGCGGAAGGCAATCCTGGCCGTAACCCTGAGCCTGGAGCCTGGAGCCACGAAAGACAATGCTGGCCCCAATTCCAAGCCCTGCTTGGTACCCTTGTGTATACTGTGTATACCCTTGGTATTCTGTGTAATAATAACCCATCACATGTTATCATTTTCATTTGTACAAAACAAGTGTAAATATTACCAACTTGTAAATGGTCCACTTACCCCATGTTTCAGAAGAACAAGACCCACCTACCTCCATGGTTACCGGTGGTCTTATGGTAAGCCCAAAGGCTCCTGATGTGGGTTCTATTCCCATCCTTGATTGGAGAGTAGGAATGGTAGTGTATGTGAATTCAATATTCCTGAGTCCGGCTTGGCCCTTGGCCTGAAAGACCTGTGCCCAGCTTTCAAGCGGCCATGAACTTCAGTGAACTGCTACTGCCGTTGCGGCGTGGGGGTGTCATCGCCGATATGATGGTTTCATTTGATAGCTCTGTTCACTGCCAGCACTTGCAGCGTGAGGGAAATCTAGCCCCTTCCGGGTTTTCTGCCTCTTCCCTTGCGAGTATATCCTCGCACTCCCCTCCACCGAGAGGGAGGCTCGTAGACAGCCCTGAGACAGGTGCTGCCGCAGGCACCTGAGGACACCTGCACTGACATGGCCCCTCGGACCTATATCAGGATATGACTCTGGGCCATAGTGAAACTGACTCCTGATGCTCCCCTGCTCAGAGAGGGAGACATTGTGCAGCCCTGAGAAGGTGCCGCTGCCAGCGGGTTTTCCATAATACCCGGGCTCAGATAGCTCTCTTCTGGAGCATATCTCTTTGGAGCAACCTCTCCATCAGATGATCCAGGTGGGTTTTAGGTGTTCGCAGATGCTACCCATAGAAGGAGGGGGAAACCTCCTGGCCCGACTCGACCGAGTCCCAAGGCCTGACCGGCTTCCTCATGGTTTAATCCCTTTCCTGGGGGAACCATAGCGGTCTGTGAGTTGCTGACCCCATAGTGAGTAACTGGGTCTCGAGACCAGCTTACTGCCAGTTTTCTCCTTATTTGGGGAGACCTTCGCGGTCTGGGAGCTGCTGACTCCATTGTCAGTGACTGGGGTAGCGAGACCAGCTTACTGCCAGTCTAACCCCTATTTCTAGGGAACCATTGCAGTGTGGGAGCTGCGGACCCCATGGTGAGAGACTGGGGTAGCAAGACCGGCTAACTGCCAGTCTAACCCCTTTCTCTGGGGGGGACCATTGCAGTCTGCGAGCCCACACTGGGAGAAAACCCCCACTCGCATTCCCCTCCTGGGTGTCGCTGACCTCCTTGTCAGCGACTTGGGAGCGAACCCGACGGCCGCTGCCTACCTGCGCTACCGCGGTCTGGACCGGGATTTCCCCATGGTCCATAACCAGTTTCCTGCGGCCTGTCCAACTTCACCCCAAATCCAGCAGGCAAACTCTGTGAGGAGCTTCCTGCAAAACAAAAAAACATCCCTAGAAATAAGTTTAAACTTACCTTCCAGGTTTAAAACTTACCGCTGGCAGCAGCAACGCGCCCGCCAGTCAGCCATTGCGCAATGCATCAGACGTAATGACGCGCATGCATGGTGACGTCTTTCTTCACGTAGTCACTCATGTGACTCCGAAGTAAAATGATAATTTGTTTATGTCAAACCACCTTTTAAATTTTCTCATTTCTGATGTGATCTCCTTCAAAACCTGCTGTAAATTCTCCACAGAACAAAATATATTAGTATTGGCCACAAATAGTATTGCCCGCCTCCCTCCCCCCCCCCCCCCACCTCCACCCTAACATCACTGTGAAGAAGGGTTTTGACCCGAAACATTGCCCATTTCCTTCGCTCCTTAGATGCTGCCTCACCCGCTGAGTTTCTCCAGTATTTTTGTCTACCTTCCATATACCTTTAATGGTGTTTTTATTTTTATCTAATATTCAATTATAGTATTCTTTCTTACATATCCTCATAATATTAGTTAACTTATTTTTATATGCTTTATATTTGATTTCTGCCTTTTTAGTTCTATACTTAATGAATTCTCTATATAAAGTAGTTTTATTTTTGTAGGCACTTTGCAATCCCTTTGGAATCCATCTATATTTTTTGTTTTCTACTGTATTGTTTCATTGGACAGTTTTTGTCAAACAATGTTGTGAATATTTTTAAGAATGTTTCATATGCTTTATCGATGTCTTCTTCCTCATATATTATTCTCCAATCTTGTGATAATAATTCATTTATAAATGCATTCATAGATTCTTCTGTCTTCACTCATTTGTATTTCAAGTTATCAACATTCTTATCCTTACAGTTACTGTCATAGATTGCAAAATCTGGCAAATGGTCACTGATGTAATTTATTAATAATCCGCTCTGTGTTGTCTTCAATAACATTTGTGAATATATTATCTATTAGCGTGGCACAGTGCGATGTAATTCTGCTAGGTCTAGTGATTTTTGGATATACTGTAAGCTCATGCTATACATTGCATTAATAAACTCTTCTGTCATATTACGCTTATTTGGATTTTACAGATCTATGTTGAAATCCCCACAGATGAACATAACCTTTTGGAATGTTTTACCAAATATTTCTTCCATCCAACCCTTAAATATTTCAATATTAGTTCTCTGTGCTCTATATATACAGCTCACAATTACATTTTTATTTTCCATACAGATTTCTATTGTGATACATTCTAGCACATTATCTATCGCTGTTATGCTTTCCACCACCTAATCCACATACAAAGCCACGCCCCCTCCATTCTTGGCCTTCCTGGTCATATAATTCAATTAATATTCATTCAATGTCCACATCCTGCTCAGGGCTGATCCAAGTCACTGATATAGCTATTACATTGAATGGTTTCTTGAATTGACATATTCTTTGATGTTTTTGAAGTTGGCATATAGGCTTCTGCTGTTAAAGTGGATAATTGATATTTTATGATGTGACTTAACCTTCATGTTAAACTGTTCATCTGTGTAGTAGCTGCAATTGTTGTTGATATTATTGAAGAAATTATTTTCTGGATCATAATCATTTTCCATATCTTGTGATTTATGCTCAGTATATTCAAAAGTTTTCAAACCCAGTTTATCATATTCTGTCATCCTTGTTGTTTGTGGTTCATCATTATCTCCTGATGGAGATAAATGACTTATTTCAGAACTTGTCATGGTAATATATAGTATATTTATTTAGTTCCTTGTTTTTCAATTACCTTGTTGTGTTGTTCTTTTGGTCTCACTGGTATTTGTCCAATTCCTACATGTTTCTGATGACCAGCACTTTAGCTTCTTCAGGTGATCCGTTCAGTTTTATGAAGACTTTGCAGTTTGCCATCCATGTAGATTGAATCTTCCTCTGCTTTCTCAGGAAGCGTGCCTTTTCTGGCAATGTCTACATTTGTTTTTGTCAGATGTTCATTCAAGTAGACATCTGATCCCTTCAGTTTTTGTCCTTCCCTTAGCAATGCTGCTTTATGCTTTCTGTTCGCAGACCTTATTGTTATGGCCGGTTTGTCACTCTTGTTTTTCCGAGGGAGAAGGTGACATGCCTCAATGTTCTTATTACCCACTTCAATTCCCTTAGACTGGAGGAAAGCAGTCACCTGTCGCTCAACATAGTTTGAGTCCAACTCACTGAGTTCCCCACCGTTCCTCGTCGTCACCACCCGGGCATATGATCGGGGTTTAGTCTCCAGCCTGGTGACAATGATGTCGTTCATCCATGTGTACTGCTCCAAATCAGCCTCCAGAAAGACAATCCTTTTTTCCATTCTCGGCATTTTGTAGCCTCAGGGCCTTGACCTCGTCCACTAAATCCACAATACTTTTCTGCTGTAGCCTGACAGCAGAAACCTCCTCCATCAGAAAGTCAAGTGGCCTTTCAGGCTACAGCAGAAAGGCTGATTCCTCAGCTGTGGGATTCTCTTTTGGTCCCATGGTGTTTTGTTTCATCAATCATTTTCAAAACAAAATACTGCGGTGCCCCGATGGAAGTTGAGCAGCATACTGGGCGCCATCAGCTGCCACTTGCACTTCGCCTTGTGCCGCTGCCTTTGATGCTGCCTCTCGCGCTCCATTCTGCCTCGCCTCGCGCCGCTGCCGTTGGCCATTGTCATGACCATTGACTAAAATTAACAACAATTGTAGCTGCAGTCAACATTACCAGGCAAGGATTGAATAGGAATGTCAATGATAAATTGAGCATAAACAATTGCTATTCACACAAATGCTTTATTCATGCTCCCAGATAAAGATTCTGACAAAGGTTGAAGGAATAATCTCTACCTTATAACTATTGGATTAAATCTTTCCAGTCACAGCTTCAAAAATGGCTAAGACAACATGGATAGGCTTATTTCAGAAAATGCACAAAACGTTTGAATCAATTCAGATAAATGATCTATCTTATCTAAATTACACTGTGAACAAATTGCATTATAACTATGAAGGCTGGTGGCCTAGTTTCCGATATTAATATAGATAGAATTGGTAGCTGTACAAGACCAGGTCACAAGCACCATTTCAACATATTATAATCTATAAAGGAAGGAAATTAAGATGGAGGATATCCTTACTGCAAAGCTTATCTTTTCATTGAAAAACTCCCCCGGTGCCTATGAAAGCAAGCCTTTCCTCATGTGAATCTGCAGACTGCAGCCTGATTCTAATAATTATTTTGCTTCTTTCTGTAGAATCCCAGAGACTTGACAGAAAGTCAGATATGACCAAGGTTGCTAACACCCTGCAAAGTAAAAAGACTTCTTATCCTCTCATTATCTGTACGCATGCACAATCTTACAATGATTCAACTCCTTAGATACTCGTGTACATGGGATTTTAACATATTAACTTGGTCAGCCATAAGCTTCAGTTCATGTTAAAATAACAATTTTATACTCTCTTATTCTCTGGTTACTGAAATGATTTCTGCTGTATAAGGAATCAAATTAGCTGGTGAATGTTATTTTCAACTGCTTTTTCATTTGCATTACGACTTGGCCATTCACCATGCTAATAAGATGTTGGTCACATGCAATCACGAGCATAATTCCTTAAATTTATGTTTGTTACTTGCTTTTCTGCCTCTTTTGCACAGAAGTGGACTGCAACATTGTTAAAGAAGGAACTGCAGATGCTGGAGAATCGAGGGTTACACAAAAAGCTGGAGAAACTCAGCGGGTGCAGCAGCATCTAAGGAGCGAAGGAGATAGGCGACGTTTCGGGTCGAGACCCTTCTTCAGACTGCAACATTGTTTGTTCTTTGGGAACTATCGAGTTGCAAATGTGGGATTAATTATTGTATGAACCCAAAATTAACATTAATGTTTTCATTGTTTCCTCCTCAGAATAACATTTAATTGTTTCATTTGCGATTAATCAAAAGGATAGTTTTTTCAGGTCTATGCAGCGTGATTTTATGGGAAAATGTTATTGTCTCTGTTTGTGACCTCCCCTAAGCTTTAGCGATGAGCTTTTGCAGAAAGTAAAATGCCACATTGACATTGATGATAAATGAGATGCCTAGCCCTTCTCCTATTTGACCCCTAATCTTTTTTTTAGTTATTTCCTCTCCCTTAAGGTCATCTCCGGGTGGTGCACTTTCTTGTCCAAAATAAATGAAGCAAATGATTAATTTCACTGTTCAGCAGGAGAAGTAGAGGAAAAAAATGTGCTGTTGTGATCAATGTAGGCACAGTTTAGTCAATCGACAATAGACAATAGACAATAGGTGCAGGAGTAGGCCATTTGGCCCTTCGAGCCAGCGCTGGCATTAAATGTGATCATGGCTGATCATCCCCAATCAGTACCCCGTTCCTGCCTTTTCCCCATATCCCCCGACTCCGCTATTTTTAAGAGCCCTATCTAGCTCTCTCTTGAAAGCATCCAGAGAACCTGCCTCCACCAGTCTCAGAGGCAGAGAATTCCACAGACTCACCACCCTCTGTGAGAAAAAGTGATTCCTCATCTCCGTTCTAAATGGCCTACTCCTTATTCTTAAACTGTGGCCCCTGGATCTGGTCTCCCCCAACATTGGGAACATGTTTCCTGCCTCTAGCATGTCCAAACCTTTAACAATCTTATATGTTTCAATGAGATCTCCTCTCATCCTTCTAAACTCCAGAGTGTACAAGCCCAGCTGCTCCATTCTCTCAGCGTATGATAGTCCCGCCACCCCGGGAATTAACCTTGTAAACCTACGCTGCACTCCCTCAATAGCAAGAATGTCCTTCCTCATATTAGTGGGCCAAAACTGCACACAATACTCCAGGTATGGTCTCACTAGGGCTCTGTATAACTGCAGAAGGACCTCTTTGCTCCTATATTCTTTTCGTCAAGTTGTGTTTATTGCCATATCCTCAAGTAGTAATGTACAGGCACTATGAAAATCATACTTGCAGCAGCATCACAGGCACATTGACTCAGATAACACACAAAATAGACACCATACATAAATTACACATGGATTCTGCAAAGACTGAAAAGAAAAAGATAGCAAAAACAAGATATTAGCGCAAAAACACAATTAGAAAACAAGTCGACGGTTAAAAGATAGTCATAGTGTTGTGATGCGAGTTAAAATTAGTATTATGTGGTTTGGTTCAAAAACTTGGAGATTATAGGAAAGTATCCTGAACCAGGTGGCATCGACCTCAGACTTCTGTGCTTCCAGCATGATAGTGGTAGTGAGAAGAAGGCATGGTCTAGATGGTGGAGATTCTTGATGATAGATGCTGCCTTCTTGAGGAATCCCTCTTACGGATGCTTTTGATGGTGTGGAGGGTTGTGCCTGTTATTAATTGAGCAAAATTCATGATGAGTCCATCATTGTGATGTGTCCACCACCCTCTGCAGCATCTTGAATTCCTGTGCATTGGAAATGCCATACCATGCCATGATATAACTGGTCAGGAAGCTTTCCATAGGTCATCTGTTGAAGCTAGTTAGAGTATTGAACGTTATACTGAATTTCTAAAAAATTCTCAGAAAGTAAAGATGCATTAGGTGGCACATTGGCACCGTAGTAGAGTTGCTGCCTTACAGTGCCTGAGACCTGGTTCGACCCTCACTATGGGTGTTATCTGGATGGGTGTTATTTGTATGTTCCCCTGTGGCCGTGTGGGTTTTCCCCCGGGTGCTTAGGTTTGCTCCCATACTTCAAAGACGTACAGGTTCATAGGTAAATTGACTTAGATAAAACAGTAAATGTTCCCTAGTGTGTAGGATAGTATTGGTCAGCACAGACTCGGTGGGCCAATGGGCCTGTTTCCTCACTGTATCACTAAACTAAACTAAACTAATCGATGCTGGTGCACCTTCTTCATGATTAATTTCTGAGTTTGACCCAGGACAGGTCATCTGAGATATTAATGCCCAGGAAATTGAAGCAGCTAACTTTCACCACTGCCGACTTCTGATGTAAACTCACATGTGCTCACCAACATTCCCTTTCCGAAGTCAACAAGTACTTTATTGTTTTTGAGAGGTTGTTGTTCTGGCACCACTCAGCCCGATGTTCTACCTCTCTCCCAAATGCTGACTCATTACCAGTCAGGATTCAGCCAATATGATTCAGTAATGGTGTAATTGGAAAAATTGTAGATGGCAAAGGAGCTGTGCTTAGCCACAGTCATTGATGTAAGTAGAGACTAACAGTGGGGAAAGCCACAGCCTTGAGGTGTCACTGCCTTGATGGCCAGTGAGGAGGATAAGTTGTTACAAATCTGTACCGATTAAGTTCTGTTGATGTAGAAGTCAAGAATCTGGTTGCAAAGGGAGGCACAGAAGCCCAAGTGATATGGATTAGTGGTGCATTTGGAGGACATCGTTGTGTTGAATGCAAAGCTGTGGATGATGAAAAACAAGTGTTTCTGGTGACCAGAAGAACCAGAGTAAAGTGGTGAACCAGTGAGATAGCCTTTGCTGTTGATCTTTTGTGGTGATGGGAAAATTAATGCAGATTCAGATTATTTCTGAGGTAGGTGTTGATTCACGCCATAACCCACCTCTCAAAGCACATATATTTGCAAAGCATGTTAGTGCTACATGTTAATAGTCTTAGAGACAGGACACACTAGATGCCCTGAAGCAAGTGGCAACCTCAAACCATGGAAGCAAGATATTCTTGAATACTCCAGCCCAGTGATCCGCACGTATTTTGCAACCAGCCTGTAATGCCATCTAGGCTGATTTTTTTCTGCAATTTCAAATTAAAACTGTATCTGCATTTTGTAGCAATCATAACCATTCTTACTTTCTGAGATATACATCAGATCTCTGCAAATAACTTGGAACCTGGTTTTCTCCATTCCACTGGAAGATCCAATGAGTAATATCATCTGAGGGCTACAATCATCCTTGTGATATTTCCAAACAATGCTGCTTCAGAGCTCAAAAGTGCACCACAGAAGGGATTGTTCCAGTATGCTTGTGAAATCTAAGAGATAACATCTTCCCCGTAAAATCTGTCATGAGATTTCTTGAAATATGCTTCAGTCTCTTGCACAAAGTGCTGCAGAAACTTAACGGTCAAGCAGCATCTGGGGAGGGGACAGACGACGTTTCAGTTCGGGACCTTTCTTTAGACATGCTTTGCTCAAGATTCTAGCAGCTGCAGTTTCTCTTGTCTCCATGTTTTAGTCTCTTGAAGTCTTTTTGCAGTTTTAAAAAGATCGAGGTTAAATAGATTTAAAATATGTGGATTATCAAGATGACAGGCATGATGTCACAGATGTGATGTATATGATGGAAATATCAGCAAACTAATAAAATTAGATGACTGTAGATGGATGGTTGCTAGTTGATGTGGACTCCATGGTTCAAAGGGTTTGTTTCCATGCAGTGTAACTTAATGACCCACATGGCTAAACAAAAATCCTAAGCTATTGAAGTACAGATATTGTAAGGAGCTACTCTATAGTATCTGCTGTGGCTTAACAGTAAGGATATTACCTCTTGAGTTTAAGAAAAAATGTTCAAGTCCCACCCAAGAACATGTACACACAAATCAGTGTGGCACTGAGTGAGTTCTGAGGCCATATTTGCACTGAAGGTTTGTTACTCTTTGAGAAGAATATGAAAAATTCCTTGGCACTATTTTTTTTAAAAGTGAAGGAATTAGTCCCATATGTCCTGGCCAGCATTTATCTACCAATCACCAGCTGCTGTTTGTGGGAGCTGTTCTGCACAAAATAGTCTCCATATTTCTTAAATCATAATAGCAACCACTCCAGATACTTCATTGGTTGTAAAATGTTGTGTGATATTTCATGGTCATGAATAATGTTTCATAAATCCAGGACTTTCTGAACATGAGACAATCTGCTTGTAAATCTGTGGCTGGGTGGCTTTTGTAATGGGGAGTGTGAACCATGTGCACAAACATGATTTGAAACATAGTGCTGTCATCTTTATCTGTTCTAATCACCAAGCTGTTTGTGACAAGTTCACGGTAACTACTGTAGATAATGCTCAAGTCCACAACAACTATTTGATGACAAATCAGCAACAAACGCAATGATGGTTTGATGACATCGGAGGAGATGCAGTAGACTCAATAATCTGTTGTCCAAACCAAGTTGCTCTGTAATATTTTGATTAATCAGGTAGACAAGACTCCAAATCTGAAAGAAGTGTGTAGGAAGGATTTGCAGATGCTGGTTTACACTGCAGATAGACACAAAATGCTGGTGTAACTCAGTGGGACAGAGTGAGGCAACATCTGTGGATAGAAGGAATGTGTGGCTTTTCGGTTCAAGACACTTCTTCAGACTGAAAGAGTTGACATATCATTGTAGCTGAAATTCTTTACCTGAGGCAGCAACTAACAATGCAAGTCATAGCTCCTGTACATCATGTGATCTGGGCTGAATAAACAATAAAACATTTACAAGAGCTCAGGTTTGGTTGGGAGCCAGATTCCAGTTGATTGAACTCCAGATGTGCTACTGCACTCACTTGAGGTCACTAAATTTTATTTTCTATCAATCTACACTTAAGGTTTCTTACATAAATTGACTCTGTTTCTACACAAAATGAATGTGCGACACATATCAAAAGCTTGATTTGGTGACTCTTAAACAAGGTGAGATATTTCTCCCTGCATTAGACACGTCTGAACAAAAAGATAATAATAAGCATGTAGCCGAGTGTTTGGTAATGCTGCTCACACATACACTATTGGTTTTCACTGAGGGATTTTTGCAACAATATTCCCCCAGCACCTCAATCTTCCTTCAGCGCTCTCTGTGCCTGTTAACATAGCAGTAGAGTGGCCAATTATTCTTTGGTGATTCGTATGCACCCACTTCTGCTGTGTACCTTGCTATTATAAAAGCAATCTTTAGCAGACAATAACAATAAATTCAAGGGCATTGTATGATGAGAAATATAATTGTATTTGGTCTGTTCAGGTGTTTCACTTTTAGTTTAGTTTAGTTTAAAGACACAGCGCAAAAACAGGCCCTTCGGCCCACTGTGTCCGATCAGACCAGCGAGCCCACACACTTACACTATCCTACACACATTAGGGACAATTTGCATTTATACCGAGCCAATTGACCTACAAAACTGTAGGTGTTCAGATTGTGGGGGGAAACCGAAGATCTCGGTGAAAACCCACGCAGGTCACGGGGAGAACGTATAAACTCCGTACAGGCAAACACCCATAGTCGGGATCGAACCTGGGTCTCTGGTGCTGTAAGGCAATAGCTCTACCGCTACGCTGCCAAGTGCCGCCCACTTGTGGAAACCTACAAATCTAAACAACTGTTTATCTCACTAAGCACAAAAGAATTGATAAAGTTGCTACTTTATCATTTGCATAAAATTCCTAATTCAATCCCAATTATGGCTACCCACATGCTCACATTTGAACAGAAAAGATAATCAACACATTTAGGAAAATCAGTTGTGACAGGCTGTGCAGGATTGTAATTGAGGGGCATTATATTATTTTATATTATCTTATTTATCACTTAACATTATTATTGTTACATGGACATGCTAAACAACCAATTTATGAATAAAATAGTACCAATAATAATGAGAAGAATGATTATGGAAATTATTTTTTTCTTGGTTTTGTTTGAGGAAGAAATGGACAAAAGGAATATTTGGGAAACAGCAACAGGATTGATACATTGGCCCCTTTGGATCTGCTACTCTATTTAAAAGAGCATAGCTATCTCGATCTGAAATCCTAATGGTAAATTTAATGTTCCTTTTTTCCATTTTCCCCAGTGGAGAAAATTGTTTCTTTATATCTATCCTATTAAATCCACTTATCAATTTAAAAGGTTTCTTTCCATTAGTGGTCTGTAAACAGGATATAGCTCATGACCAGTGCTGTTGCTGGGACAACAAGTTCAAAAAATTACTCTTGTGGTCAAGGTTTCAAAATAGCTGCACAAATGTTCCGGATGCAAACATATATTTTCCAAAAAAAAATGTAATCACAGAATATTGATGTAAAGATTGATGTAAAGGCAGAACATTAAAAATGAGGCAATCATTTAGAAAGAAAAAAACATTTGCAGCAATGTGAACAGGTGAATTGGTTCTGTATTCTATGGGGACAGTAGCATGAGTAGATCATCAGAGGGGCTTGGATTAATGACCTGGAGGCATGATTTCAAATCCCATCACAGGTAGGTGGGGGGAATAAGTAATAAGGAATCATTAATGGTATCGAATCATTAAAGATAACCATTAAACTACTGAACTGTCAAAATCTCATCTGGCTCTCTAATGCCCATTCATACCTGTACATTATTCCAGACACAGATAAATTGGTTGACTCTTATCTGACTTCAGATATGGTTCAATAATGACTCTTTTTTTTTATCAAACTGATACATCAAGAACACAATTACCACAATAAGTGCAGCAGTTTGAGAAGACGGCTCAATACCATTTTCTCAAGTGTAAAGAGGGACTAACAATAAATACTTGCCTACCAGGGGCACCCATATTCAGTGAATAAACATTTAAAAAAAAAAAATTATTTTATTAATTCCAGTGGATATTTATCTACAATTCCTTCATCACTTTGGTTCCTTTCAAGACATGTTTTACTGTTTTTTTTAAAATATCAGACAGGGAGTGGAAGAAAGAACACGGAACGATGGATCTGCGGCACATATAGCACGAGCAACTGAATTGAAGAGCGGGGAATTATTTAAGCACAAATGCAGAAAAGCGGCCAAATAAGGGTATAGAGCACATGCTAACAAAATACAGGCTTTGTTACTTTGCTGTAAAATATATGGCAGAATAAACCAAAGTTCTTTTTTTAAATAGGTAGACAAAAATGCTGGAGAAACTCAACGGGTGAGGCAGCATCTATGGAGTGAAGGAAATAGGCAATGTTTTGGGCTGAAACCCTTCTTCCTGTACAATATACATTTTTTCACCCCTATGTTTATCTCTTCAATTGCTCGGTATTTAAGCTCAGCACAGCACTTGGTGCTAACGCACACAAGTTTACTTTAGTTATTTTTCGTTTGGAGAAACAGCGCAGAAACAAGCCCTTCGACCCATCGAGTCCGCAGCAACCAGCAATCCCCACAGACAAATACTATCCTACACACACTATGGACGATTTACATTTATCCCAAGCCAATTAACCTTCAAACCTGTACGGTTTTGGAGTGTGGGAGGAAACCAAAGATATCAGAAAAACCCCACAGCAAGGCACTTCCTTTGTTTAATGGCACGAGCAGAGTTTATTTTTGACCACTTATGTCTTCACTATGGGCCTGACTTGCAGCAGGCAACTGATCAAAAAATCACAGAGGTGTTGCTTTAGAATTCCTTTCGGTAGGTCCAAAATTCACAAATAATGTAACAGATTTTTGGTGATTTTCAATATCTGTTTATGTGAATGCTTATAGGTGGATTCCAGTTCTACTCTGCACACTTGTTCCAAAGCCTAGGTGGCATTGTTGGAAACACTGAAGCATAACATTATTTGTGTTCACCAACATTAAATAAACAAAATAGTGGAGATCTTGCAATGCGCACGGCTTCCAAAATTCAGCTCCAGTAACTGCAATATTCCTAATGGATGGATTCCCTACCGAATTTTCATAGAATATTCCAGAATAGAAAAAAACACGCCCATATTTTGTTACTATTAAATAGTTTATCATCAGAAATATAATAGGAATAAATGTCTTTGGCTGGTGATTAAGTACAATAATTATTTTTTCTGCAATGCCAACATGGTTAGATATTCTGCTGATGTAAATACCTAGGCTGATGCATGACAAATGGACTTTGGAGCAATAAAGTTCTACCGGTGGCAATAGAACTTCCCATTTGTTTGTGCTTATGGCAGGAAATGGGGTGAGCCCATTCAAGTTTTGGATATTGATTCACCATACTAAACTCTAAAATCTATTTATATCTCTGTGTAATAGAGATTACAGTATTATTGATAAACCAAATAACTACTCAATGTCAGACCAACCGAGTGTTTTGATTAAAACCATTGAAATCACTTCAGTGATGAAGGGAAGGTATTTTTAACCACAATCTACTGTGAGAGAGATAGAGTAGCAAAATAATTAAAGAGAAAGAGAGCAGGGAAAGAAACATGAACAATGTGGAAGCAAGGACAGTGTAGACATTAGCTAATATGAACCAGATTGACTGTGGAAAGCCACAGATTCTTTAGTTTAACAAATATGATTTAATTTCCATCCTTGTTGGCTGGCAATCACCCAGAGAAGTGAATTGTCCATTTTTTATAGATCTGGCCAAGGGAACTTGATCCTTTTGTGAGAGTTCCCGCCATTGTATTTGTGTCAGTTGTTCATTCAGGTAACCTGGTAGCAATCCCACTATTCTGCTCTCTATGCAGTTCAGTGCCTTCCCCTGCTTCAATTAATCATTTGCTTTCAGGCCCTTCAGCCCACAGAGAAACAGGCCCTTCAGCCCACAGAGACCACACCAACCAGCGATCCCCGCACACTAACACTACCCCACACACACTGGGGGCAATGTACAATCCGAACAAGCAAATGAGCCTACAAATCTGTATGTCTTTGGAGTGTGCGAGGAAACCCAGGTCACGGGGAGAATGTACAAACTCCATACAGACAGAATCCGAAGACAGGATTGAACTCCGGTATCTGTAAGGCGCCAACTCAACCACTGCACCTCCCTGAAGGGAAAGGGAAATGATAAACAAACATGCTGTCTCAAATCACCTTGCAAATGGTTTAATCATTCTTAAGATTTGTCACAACTGTAATTTAGAAAATATAGCTCAGAAAGCTCCCTCACACAGCAATTCATGTTGGTTGAAATAAATATACAAACCCATAACTACATCAGAGTAATTACTCTGACCTGGAAACTCTTTTGTACTGCAATGTAATGCTGACCTAGGTTTTATGCTGAAACCTCAGTAGTGGAACCAAGAAATGAGTATTTCTTGTTCCGGATGATGTCAAATTTGGTAGGACTATGTCACCTAGATAGGAGCATACATTCAAAGGACCATTAGCATCCCTCATTCAATGGCCCCTAAAAGCTCTAGGACTAGAAGGAGGCCGGGAACACCCTGAGAGCTGCCATCTTAATTTTGTTATATATGTACACCGGATCCGGATTTCACTTGGCAGTACATTGTCCATTGTATATTGTCCATTGTTAATTTCATTTTGAACAGTGATTTGCTTAGCCAGACAGTTCTAAGCTACTGAAAGGCCAGACTGAAGAAGGGTCTCGACTAGAAAGGTCACTAATTCCCTTTCTCCACAGAAGCTGCTTGACCTGCTGAGTTACTCCATCTTTGGTTTAAACTGGCATCTGTAGTTCCTTCCTTTACAAAAAGGCCAGGTCAGTCAAGGAGAGAACTGGAGAAAGGAGCAAAGGAACATAGCTGATGCTGGGAATTATTACTGAGTCCTGCAGTTGAATCCTGTCCATCCCCTTTCTAGTTCCTTTGCTCAAAAATATCTGGAAGAATAAAATTAAATTCAACCTCAAATATGACAAAACCTGTGTCTCAAATAAATTAATCGTTAAGTAACGGTTTTGTAGTTTATCCCCGTACTTAATTTGTATCCCAGTACTTAATTTGTAACCATGTTACTATATCTATCACATTCCCAATATGAGCATAAAAGAGCCTTTTTAAAATGTGTTTACCCCATCTATTGTATCACTTTTATACATCTAATTTGTTATCCATTCAAAACATGACCATTAAATTTGACAGAAAATGTTAGTCTTTAATGAATCAATGTGGGCTAGTCTTGGTTAACCAGTATGATTCCAAGTACTCAATAATTTTTCAACTGAGATGCAGTTTCCATGTGTTTGGCTGCAACTGATGATTTTACTTCGGAGTCACGTGAGTGATTCCGTGAAGAACCCCACCAGTCGGCATGCGCGTCCTTATGTCTGACGCATGGCGCAGCGACCGGCTGGGAGGAGCAGCGCTTCTCCAGTGGTAAGTTTAAAAAGCCTCAGGTAAGTGTTAAACTTGTGCGAGGTCTCTGTGTTTGGTAATTCTTGTTGCAGGAGGGCAAGTACAAACATGAAAAATGTAGGAACAGCAAGGCGAGCCGTGGCAAAAATATCTCAAGCCCGCGGGAGTGCGGGTAGCGGGCGGCTGCCTAGCTCATCCATGGAGTTGCTGGTTGTCAAACCAACTACCGCAGACTTGGTGTCTGAGAACACTGTGCCTACGCAGGAGGGACGTAAGGCTACCCAAAAGTCTGTCCGACCGATAGACACAGACGAGTCCGGCCGAGAGGGTTTAACACTAACAATGGATACCGCGGAACGGGTATCCAGGATGGAGCTCCTGTTGGAGAGGATGCTCCATCAAGAGTGCCGGCCTCTCCAAGAGCCCGTGCCAGCAGCACCTACAGGGCTGCCTAGTATCTCCCTCCTGGACGAGGAGAGCATACCGGGTCAGATTGAATCTGACGCCGATTCAGAGGGCTCAGCGATGGAGGTTGCCCCACGGGACGAGGTGCAAGCGCCAGAGGTCCCATTCATGGTGGCTGGGTTTGCTGTCCCAACAAATTCTGGTGAGCTGCTTGGAGAGGAGCAGGGTGCCAGCATAAATTACCTGGCCTCACACCAGCTCCAGGAGCTGGCCATGGATACTACTGCCAAAAAATATGAGACCCCAGAGAACTGTATTCTGCTGAAGGTGCTGACAGTAAACCATGCTATTTGGAGCCATATGGGGTTAGGCATCCGAGCCCAGGAGATTAAACTGCAGCGGGTGCTCAAGCTGTTGGCATCTGGAATAACGGCCTTTTGGTCGGTCGGTGGACGGTGCGCTCATGACTGAAGTTCAGCAGGATGCCCTGGCTCTCATGTGCAATGTGCACTTTGAGATTAATTGTCTCAGAAAGAGCACCATCCGCCATTAATCCCAGGTATGCTGCACTGTGCATGCCTGGCAACGTCCAGCCGCCGGACCTATTATTTGGGGAAGACCCGGCTAAAAGAGCAAAGGAGCTGGATGACGAGGCCAAAACTGTCAGGCTCATCAAGGCACCAATGACCAGCAGAACACGCCGATGGCAGTATCCCTACAAGCGGTTTGCTGAAACCGGGGCTGGGCAAGGATCAAGCCGACCGTTTAATGTCCGCAACTGGCGCACCCCAGCAGGAGCAAGGGGAAACATGCCTTTACCACCCAGAACCAGGCAAAGAGCTCTACCGGTAATCATGGAGGTATGTGGGTCTGGCTCTTGTCGAAACATATTGAGAGAGAATTGCCTACCAGTTGGGGGGAGGCTACACGGGTTTCTGGGAGAATGGTATAAAATAACCTCGAATGTGTTTGTACTGCAGAGTATTCAATGCTTTAAAATTAAATTTATTCCCAACCTGTGTCCACCCACCCAGCACAAACCAAAACTGGCACTCATCTTCTCACAAACAGAGAATTTCATGATCCAAGCTGAAATAGCAAAACTACGTTCAAGGGAGTAATTGAAAAAACAATTTATCAGTCTCATCAATTTGTGTCTAATGTGTTCCCTAGACCAAAGAAGGATGGTGGGTGTAGGATTATCTTGGATTTAACAGGACTTAATCCGTTTGTGCAGCATCAGCATTTAAAAATGGAAACATTTGCTACTGCCAAGCAACTGCTTTCCAGGGGGTGTTATATAGCATGTATAGATCTCCAAGATGCGTATTATTCAGTGCCTATTCATAAAGACTATCGCAGATATTTGAAATTTAACTGGATGGGACAATTGTGGCAATTTCGAGCTCTACCTAATGGATTGACCTCAGCCCCTCGCTTATTTACAAAGCTGCTAAAACCAGAACTTGGGTTATAACGGTCACAAGGCCATATAATCATGGCTTATTTGGATGACATTCTAATCATTGGAAACACCTTTGACGGAGCTGAGTTATCAGTTTCAGCTGTTCAACTCATGGTAAGAGGCTAGGAGTCATTGTCCACCCAGTTAAATCAAAATTGGTGCCGGTTAACCTAATTGACTATCTGGGATTCACAGTTAATTCCAATCACACGTCTGCATCAAGCTCTTGAGGGAGAAATCATCCTCAATTATACAGGTTGCGAGCTTAATTGGTAAATTTATAGCTGCCTTTCCAGCAACCCTATATGGACCTTTGCACTACCAACACTTACAGAGGGCAAAGGTACAGGCACTGAGAATACATGCAAGTAATTAGAATCGGCCCATGCACTTACCATCTGAAGCCATTGCACAGGTGGATTAGAAACATATCAAAATATTATGGCACAATTTTGACCGAAGCACCTTCACTTATTTTACAGACTGATGTCAGTGCCCTAGGATGGGGGTGCTACTGACACCAGGTCTAGGTGTGGAGGCAGATTGGATAAGCATGAGGCACTGATTCTCCAATTACATGGAATAAATTATTTAGAACTTTTAGGAGCATTCTAAGGGCTCAAAGCTTATTGTACCACTAAGCATCACTTACATGTCCAATTGCAGATTGACAACACCATGGCAGTGGCATATGTCAATCACATGGGTAGAATCAAGTCAAAATCATGTGACGAATTGGCTAACATTATTTGGCACTGGTGCATAAAAAATAATATTTGGATTTCAGCTGTCTGCTTGCCAGGCAGACTCAATATGGGGCAGACACCAGGTCATGTAAATTCAACGACAACACCGAGTGAATGTTGAATCAGGATGTATTTGATAAAATTGTCCTTCGGTAAGGGATGCCAGATATTGATTTGTTTGCATCCAGACTTAATCACCAGGTATGTTTCATGGGAACCAGACCCAGGGGCAGTTGCAGTGAATGCATTCTCACTGGACTGGGGCAGAATGTTTTTATATGCTTTCCCCCCCCCTTCAGCCTCATCAGATGGTGCCTGACTAAGATCAAGCAGGACACCGCCACAGGGGTTTTGGTGCTATCCGACTGGCCTACACAGCCATGTCCTGCTCATTTCTGACATAAGCACGCACCCTATTATGGTGGTACCAAAACGAAAAAAATTACTGATGCACCCTGTGACAGGGGATCCACACCACATTGAATGATCGTGTAAATTTGTTGATTTTCAGATTTTAAGAAGGCCATAGCTGGGTCTGGGACTATCTGATCAGACTGTGGATATCATCATGCCATCCTGGAGGGATAGCACAAAAAGGCAGTACATCTCCCATATCAGGAAATGGGAGGAATTTTGCTTACAGGGGAACATGACTTACCACACAGCTTGCATCCCAGATGTGCTAGAATTCCTATCCCACTTACACAGCAATGAATGGTTGAGTTATAGTGCCATCAACAGTGCCAGGAGTGCCCTGTCAGCGTACCTGTGCCGGGGTCAGGACTCCAACCATTAGGGTCCCACCTGTTGTTATCACAATTCATGATATCACGATTCATCCTTGCCATAGAGGGGGTACAGAGAAGATTCACCAGACTGATTCCTGGGATGTCAGGACTTTCATATCAGGAAAGATTGGATAGACTCGGCTTTACTCGCTGGAATTTAGAAGATTGAGGGGGGATCTTATAGAAACTTACAAAATTCTTAAGGGGTTGGACAAGCTAGATGCAGGAAGATTGTTCCCGATGTTGGGGGAGTCCAGAACAATGGGTCACAGTCTAAGGATAAGGGGGAATTCCTTTAGGACCGAGATGAGGAAAACATTCTTTACACAGAGAGTGGTGAGTCTCTGGAATTCTCTGCCACAGAAGGTAGTTGAGGCCAGTTCATTGGCTGTATTTAAGAGGGCATTAGATGTGGCACTTGTGGCTAAAGGGATCAGGGGGTATGGAGAGAAGGCAGGTACGGGATACTGAGTTGGATGATCAGCCATGATCACATTGAATGGCGGTGCAGGCTCGAAGGGCCGAATGGCCTACTCCTGCACCTATTTTTCTATGTTTCTATGTTCTATGTTTCTATAGACAGGAAATGGTCAAGATGAAACTTTTAGTAGTAATATAGATGTGGGGAAAAGGTTTGTACAGATCGTGGCAGTAAAAGGCAATAAAATGCAAATTTGCAACAAAGGGAGGAATATGGAGTATGTCCAGGCAAAAGGGAATAATTTAGTTAGGCATTATGTTTACCACAAATATTGTGGGTCAAAGGGCCTGTTCCTCTGCTGTACTGTTTCTTGTATGTTTCTTGTTTGAGACATACCCTGAATTGAAAGGTCTCAGTTTTTTAACATGCTCACTAATTTTTAAAATATTTCCTTTCATATCATTAGATTGTTTTTGCCATTACTCCTCTCAATCCATTTACTTTCATTTTCATTCTCTCCTACACTTGATTTATTCCTCTTCACTTCCATTAGGAATATTAATCCCATTTTTAGCATATGGTTCCTTTTAAATTGCACACTGATTACATTATTTGAATTCATTTCTCAAAATGTTTCCTTCATAAGTTTATTTTCTCATTAGTTATGGAAATTCTCCTGGTATTCTTCAGTTTTCCCAATGTAACGCAAGCAGGGACCCAGCCTTCAAAAGGAAGAGTGGATACCAGGATATCATTGATGCGTTTCAGTGGGTTCTGTGGTTGGATGGCCAGAAACACAATGAGAGATGATAAGAACTAATGCGTAAATTCTTAAGAGGCAAAGATGCTTGAAATATAACCTGATTAATAATCTAGAAACATGGAATAAAGATTCAGGGCATGAGTTTGAATCCCTCCTTACCAATTTAAATTCACTTAATCAAGAAAATCAGTATAGAATGTGTAACTGTGTGGAGGGTCATTCATGCCATACTGTGTAACGTGTGTAGCACTGGAGGGAGCGGGAGTCGTACTAATCCTCACCAGGGACTAACTTTACTGTACCAATTTACTGTTGTGTGGTGTCTTTTTAAAATTGCTGTTTTTCTTTTTTTTCAATCCTACAAATAAGTAATATGTGAATACGTGATGCTGTTCCATTCTGTTTTGTAGTGTTTTTTGCACAATCTGCAGGCATTGCCACTTTTTATTTCACTGCACATCTCGTATGTGTATGTGACAAATAAACATGACTTGACGATATAGAAACATAGAAAATAGGTTCAGTAGTAGGCCAGCACCGCCATTCAATATGATCATGGTTGATCATCCAGAATCAGTACCCCGTTCCTACTTTCTCCCCATATCCCTTGATTCCGTTAGCCCTAACTCTTTCTTGAATGCATCGTGAATTGGCCTCCACTGCCTTCTGTGGCAGAGAATTCCACAAATTCACAACTCTTTGCGTGAAAAAGTTTTTCCTCATCTCAGTCCTAAATGGCCTACCCCTTATTTTTAAACTGTGACCCCTGGTTCTGGACTCCCCCAACATTGGGAACATTTTTCCAGCAGCTTGTCTAAGCAAAACTTTTGAAATATTTAGGTGCATTTTGATTGAGCTGCTAGTACCTCATGTTTACAAGTCAACACACTCTGCCATCAACCTCAACAGACATTCATTGAGTATGATACACCGCATGGTTTGAAAATCTTACAACTTTCACTAATGCCTTTCAGTGAAGGACATCTGCCATCAGTCTGGCATACAGCAACATTAGCAACCTGGCTGATACTTAAATGCTTTCTAACATGATTTGGCAATCCACTCTCTTTATACTTATCAGATATATCTGAGGACAATGGGGGAAGCTAGAGGAGAAATTGCAAGATATGGCTAAGATGTATAAATCACCATTAAACATGGGTGAGATGTCAGAAGACAAGAGGATGGCTAAAGCTGTGCCACTGTTTAAGAGACACGCCATTACCCCTTTGTAGACATTGGACTTTGTCTATGGCACTGATGTGTTCCAGTGCTGATAACTATATTCTGCACTCTGTACCTTCTCCTTCCCCTATCCATTGCACATGGGTTTGATTTTATTTTATTTATGTATAGTATTATCTGATGTGTTTGGATAGCATGCTAAACAATGGTTTTCAATGTACTTCAGTACATCTGATAATAATAAACCTAAAGAAGGGCTACACGGGAAACTCTGGGAACTTTAGACCAGTGAGCCTAATGTCTGTGATAGCAAGTTACTGGAAAGGACTCTGAGGGATACGATATATATCCATTTGGATAGACGGAGGCTGATTAGGGATAATCAGCATGGCGTTGTAGTCATAGAGTCATAGAGTGATACAGTGTGGAAACAGGCACTTCTACCCAACTTGCCCACACTGGCCAACATGTCCCAGCTACACTAGTCCCACCTGCCCATGTTTGCTCCATATTCCTCCAAATCTTTCCTATCCACATAGCTGTGTAACTGTTTCATAAATGTTTTAGATTAGCCCCTGCCTCAACTACCTCCTCTGGCAGCTTGTTCCATACACTCACCTTCCTTTGTGTGAAGAAGTTACCCCTCAGATTCCTATTAAATCTTTTCTCCTTCATCTTAAACCTATGTCCTATGGTCCTCGATTTACCTACTCTGGGCAAGAGATTCTGTGCATCTACCCAATCTATTCCTCTCATGATTTTATACTCCTCAATAAGATCACCCCTCATACTCCAAGGAATAGACTCCCAGCTTACTCAACCTCTCCTTATAGCTCAGACTCTCTAGTCCTGGCAACATCCTTGTAAATTTTCTCTGCACCCTTTCCTGTCCAACAACATATTTTCTATAACATGGTGCCCAGAACTGAACACAATACTCAAAATGCAGACTCACCAACATCTTATACAACTACAACATAACCTCCCTAAATGCTATATATGTGGTAGATTTTGTCTTTTGAATCTGACTGAGATTTTTGAAGAAGTAACCCCCAAAAATATTGGCATAGGCAAATCTGTAAACATTGTCTGTACAAACATCTTTCTTGAATCTTTATTCAGGAGTGGTTCCAGACAATGAGACCCCATAGTATTAGAGGAAAGATACTAGCTTATAAACTTAGAAACATAGAAGAAAAGGTGCAGGACTAGGCCATTCGGCCCTTTGAGCCAGCACCACCATTCAATATGATCATGGCTGATCATTTAAAATCAGTACCCCATTCCTGCTTTCTCCCCCTATTTCTTGATTCCCTTAGCCCTGAGAGCTAAATCTAGCTCTCTCTTGATAGAGGGTTGGCTGAATGGCAGAAGGCAAAGAATGGGAAGAAAGTGGGTTGGTGCTGGGGCTGCTACTGTTCACATTGTACATTAATGATTTGTATGAGGGAATTGAAGGATTTGTGGCCATGTTTGAGGAATTGTTATATTCAGAGGGTGGTGAATCTGTGGAATTCACTGCCACAGATGGCTGTGGAGGCCAAGTCATTGGTTATTTTTAAGGCGGAGATTGACAGAGTCTTAATTAGCAAGGGTATCAAGGCTTACATGGAGAAGGCAGGAGAATGGGGTTGAGAGGGCAAGATAGATCAGCCATGATTGAATGGCAGAGTAAACCTGATGGGCCAAATGGCCTAGTTCTGCTCCTGTGCCTTATGAACTTATCTTGGTTGTCAAGGACAAGTTGGACTGAAGGGCCTGATTCTGCGTGCTGTGGTTCCATGACTGCAAGACAAATCTAGGGTGAACATTCATCACTGGTCTGGCCAAAGATGGCCACAAAACAAAAAGTAAAGGCAAGCTTTCTGGTGAATCTGGAAGATGGTATGAGATTGGACTTCCTGGTTTCCTTCCATAACTACAATACATGACACTTACAACATCCAATGAGGTAACAAAAAATGAGTTTTGTTGTTTTCATAATATCCCACCCTCACCTCTACATTCTTATCTTTGCATTCCACCTCTCAAAAATGATGATCCAGTGAGTTCCTCTTCACTGCCTCCAAGAGGTTTCCTAGTTGATGGTATTGATTCTCGAGCTAAATCTCAGCAAAATGGTACCTGGCATCTGAAGCATAGTCAGTGAAGTTGAACTGCAGTTCTGATGCCATGTTTCAAATCTTTACTCCCTTAATGAACTTACTGTTAAAAGCACCATGTAGTTATGATTGGCAGTACATAAGCCACCATTACTTCTCACTGAAAAAATGTGTTTTTCTTGCTGTTTGCAAGAAAATCACATGTTGCTCTGAATATCATCCCAATACCAACTAAATGCAAGAAAAAGGAACTGCAGTTGCTGGTTTACACCAAAGATAGACACAAAGCGTTATAGCTCAGTGGGTCAGACAGCACCTCTGGAGAAAATGAATAGGTGACGTTGCGGGTCAGGGCCCTTCTTCCTATATTATAGGTTTGTAGTACATTTCAGTCAATAGCCTGTCTCCTATGATGCAGACAGAATGATCAGGAAAGGGTAGAGAGGTGTCAAAGATGGTCCAGGTGAATTTGGAGGCAGAGTGGAAGTTAATGATAAAGTTAATGAAGTCCATGAGTTTTGCACGGGTGCAGAAGGCAGCCCCGACGCAGTGATCAATGCAGCGGATAAAGAGTTGGGGGATAAGACCAGTGAATGCCTGAAACAAGGACTGTTCAGCATAATATAAAAATGGCAAGCATAGTTAGGGCCAATGCGAGTGCCCATGGCTACACCTTCAACTTGGAGGCGGCGAGAGGAGTTGAATGCACAGTGCCAACCAAATGCAAAATAGTTTTTCAGTCAACACAACAGCAAACAAAGGTTATGTTGAACTGTAATTTTATAATTTTATTCCTATTAATCTGAAAGATTTTAATGTATAACAAGACAGGGAGAAAAAAAAATAGATACGTATTATGTGTGCACGTTTAATATCTATCTTACATATACATTCATTCCATTCCGTTGTGATAAGAAGGTTTTGGAAAATATTAGGATTTTACTGTGCTTGTAATTTAGATTGCACATCAGTAGGGATATAAAAAATCTTGTTTTATAGAAGTCGCACATTGAGGCAGTGTCTGACTTTTAATCTAAAATTGATCTATTAATAGGGATTTTTTTTTCATTCTAGAGTTACACGCATAAAATGCTTTAAATGGAAATTCTTAAGTTGCCAAAAAAATCAATATAATCTTCAGGCATTTAAGTTATTCATTAAGAATAAATATCCTGCGCCATGTGAATGTATGAAAGGAGCAAAAGTGTTACATCTTGACACGATAAAATAATATTATTTGCATCATGTCAATTATGCATCAGTTGTTTTTGTTAAAGCAACATTAAGTTGAAGATTACATTTGTTTCATTCTTTCTGCTTTCTCGGGAGAATGTATAGAGAGCAGGAGGTGAATCACATTTCGCTGCACAGGTTGTGCTGGCATTTGTGGTGTGAAATAGCAAAGTGTACATGTGTGTAAAGTGAGCTTCAGTACTGGGCAAACCACTTTCATAGACTGTATATCATCGGTATCCCTGGAGAACGCATCTGGGGAATCCTTGACACCAATTGGCTGCTTGAGTAGACTCCATAAGATGTTGTCAAGCAGCTCCCAAAGTGCAGTATTGATCTGAAGGTAATTGTGGGATATTCACAGTGAGGGATGCTATCATTTCTGAGAACAGGCTTTTCTCTTGCAGTGGTTTGTGTCTGTCTGAAACCGATCTGCTTCTGTGAATGGATGTTTGCTGCACTGTCCAGAGATTATTAGGAAGGTGTGACCCAAAATAGCAGGTATGTTTTGTTCAGTCAATACATGGCTTTACAACTACATGCTAATTGTTGTGCTGATCATTCGGAACTGTTAAACTCAAAACGGAAACAGTTCAAGGTTATCCTGCAGCTATTTGTATGGTGTTGGTTTTGAATAAGACTCCCACACTGAATTTAATCTCTCATTTTGTTGGCAGTGTAATATTTTTTGAGCTGTGTTCAATGCAGGGCACATTATTCTGCTTCCAAACAGCTTTTGATTTCTTAATGATCTGTATAGTTGAGCAGAGCAAATATTCTACATGCTATTTTTCTCATATTTTTCCTGCATTTCCTTGTCACTTAATGGAAGCTTATTCAAAGACGGCCACAGTTAGTATTATCTTACACAGGATGACACTTTCAGCCTGTAAAGCTTTTGAATAGCATCTCAAAGATGAAGTGGTGTTTTTGTTATCAAGTCCTAATAATGGAATCAAGAATGATGTGGCTCTGTCCCAATCTGACCATCTGGCTGATCAATAGACATATATGAAGGAGAAAATGTAATTTACCTATGTGAAGGCATGTGAGATTATGTGTCTATGCCACTATAAAATCATCAAAAGCACATAATAGACTCCTTCCAGTTAAACAGAATTACCTTGTTTTATGTGAATTCTATGTTATTTTAAAGGTAAGTTCTGATTGTAATAAGGTTGTTCTAAATTACTCCTTTGCCCTATGATCAAAAGGTTTTTTTTAATATATATAAAATATGTTTAATACCAGTCCCCAATAATTTGTATACGTCAAATTATGTGTAGCGCATTCCCAGATGAATAAGGTAAATGCAGAGTGCAGAACTGTAGAGTTATAATTCCTTGTAAGTAATGTTTCATTTGACATTGTCACTGCCTCTTTGTTAACTGGGTTAGTATTAAGTTGCTCAAGGAACAATGTTTTAGTGCAGAGCTACAATGTATCTCTGGACAGCATAACAGCTATCCGGTTGCCTAAATAGTGAAATCCTGTTTTAGTTCAGACACTGAGATTTGGCATCAGGAAACATGTTATTCTAGACTATTATTACAGACCCTATAGCAGTTCACAAGGGAACAGAATTAGCAAGAACTGGTTTTCGATTCATGAAATATAGCTATTGTGTTAGTGGGAGATGTGAAAATCTGCAAATAGGAGCAGTGCTATTAAACTTGGACAGAATTTGAAATTAAAAATATATCTAAAATGAGATAAGTTATAATCTGAAAGTATAGTGATTGTATTGATGAAAGGTTTAAACAAATTATTTGTTAAACCCTATTATAGTCGTTTGAAGAATAATTTGAAAACAACTTTCCTGTAGCATTCCATTTAATTCATTAAAAAACATTTTAATTGACTACACTTGAAAATTCAAAGTGAAATGTGCAGTGGAAGAGGAACATGAGGACCTTAATCATCAGTTGGGATCAAGTTAAAAGATGCATTGTTGTAATGATAATATAAAAGAGTGTATGGCCGATTTTGTTCCATTGTACATTGCTCTGATAGTCACGTTGATGCCTTGTGATGCTTCAGGTCATACCTAGGGAGATGTTCAGCTTCTGTGTTGTCCAACTTATTTTGCTGCACCCACAGAAATGAGCTGGTGAAAATCTGCAGCTGCAGTAACAGAGCATCTTTGATGGTGATTTTTAACACAAATCATGTCCCTTCAGGACATGAAGGTGCAGAAGTGCAAGGAAATCATCACTAAAATATCTCTATCTGCGCACACTTTTGTTGGCATTTTAGTGGAGTGAGGAGTTCCCCCTACTCTCGATCAGCTGCTTCCCACCTTGATTATTCCATGACTCCAGTAGAAGAAATGATCCTTAATAAACAAGCCCCCCCTTGACAGGCTTCCAGTGAATCAGCCTAGATTTGAGGGAGTAATCTCACTTCTGAAACAGAAAGTTCAGTGTTTAAGTTCCATTCCAAAGACCTATGTGCAAAATCTACGTGTAGTGATGCTGCAGTGTAGTACCAAGTGAGTTCTGCACTGTCTGAAATCCTGTCTTGTGGGTAAATTGATTAAACCAAAAAATGTCTGTTATCTTAGATAGACGTATACATTTCAACACTACTTTGAAAATGATTGGAATGTCTGTCTGAAAAAGGGTCCCGATCCACAGCGTCACTATTCCTTTTTCTCCAGAGATGCTGCCTGACCCGCTGAATTACTCCAGCAATTTGTGTCTATCTTTAGGACGTCATTTAGAAACATAGAAACATAGAACATAGGTGCAGGAGTAGGCCATTCGGCCCTTTGTGCCTGTACCGCCATTCAATATGATCATGGCTGATCATCCAACTTAGTATCCTGTACCTGCCTGATCCCTTTAGCCGCAAGGGCCACAGCTAACTCCCTCTTAGATATAGCCAATTAACTAGTTTCAACTACCTTCTGTGGAAGAGAATTCCACAAATTCACCACTCTCTGTGTGAAAAGTGATTTTCTCATCTCGGTCCTATAAGACTTCCCCCTTATCCTTAAACTGTGACCCCTTGTTCTGGACTTCCCCAACATCGGGAACAATCTTCCTGCATCTAGCCTGTCCAGCCCCTTAAGAATTTTGTAAGTCTCTATAAGATCCCCCCTCAATCTTCTAAATTCTAGGGAGTACAAGCCGATTCTATCCAGTCTTTCTTCATATGAAAGTCCTGCCATCCCAGGAATCAGTCTGGTGAACCTTCTCTGTACTCTCTCTATGGCAAGAATGTCTTTCCTCAGATTTGGAGACCAAAACTGTACGCAATAGTCCAGGTGTGGCCTCACCAAGATCCTGTACAACTGCAGTAGAACCTCCCTGCTCTTATACTCAAATCCTTTTGCTATCAATGCTAACATACCATTCGCTTTCTTCACTGCCTGCTACACCTGCCTGCCTACTTTCAATGACTGGTGTACCATGACACCCAGGTCATGTTGCATCTCCATTCAGATAATAGTCTACTTTCCTGTTCTTGCCACCAAAGTGGATAACCTCACATTTATCCACATTATACTGCATCTGCCATGCATTTGCCCACTCACCCAATCTATCCAAGTCACCTTGCAGCCTCCTAGCATCCTCCTCACAGCTAACACTGCCTCCCAGCTTGTCATCCGCAAACTTGGAGATGTTGCATTCAATTCCCTGGTCCAGATCATTAATATATATTGTAAATAGCTGGGGTCCCAGCACTGAGCCTTGCGGTACCCCACTAGTCACTGCCTGCCATCCTGAAAAGGACCTGTTTACTCCTACTCTTTGCTTCCTGTCTGCCAGCCAGTTCTCTATCCACATCAATTCTGAACCCCCAATGCCGTGTGCTTTAAGTTTACATACTAATCTCTTATGTGGGACCTTGTGGAAAGCCTTCTGGAAGTCTAGCTATAACACATCCACTGGTTCTCCCTTATCCACTCTACTAGTTACATCCTCAAAAAATTCTATAAGATTCGCCAGACGTGATTTACTTTTCGTAAATCCATGCTGACTTTGTCCAATGATTTCACCACTTTCCAAATGTGCTGCTATCCCATCTTTAATGACTGACTCTAGCATTTTCCCCACTACCGATGTCATTTAGAAACACAGTATCCTGTTTTCCACTACCCCTACATTTATACCAAGTCAATTAACCTACAAATTTGTACGTCTTTGGCGTGTGGGAGGAAACTGAAGATCTCAGAGCAAACTCATGCAGATCATGGGGAGAATGAACAAACTCCGTACAGACAAACACCTGTAGTCAGGATCGAACCCGGGTCTCTGGTGCTGTATGCCCATTGATGTTCCATTAAGTCAGTGGTGGTGCTTTATTCTCAAACATCCCAATAGGCTTTGATCCATAGTCATGTTAAATGGAGGACAGCTTGGAGGAGGAGTGGTAGGATGATGGGCAGGAGAGACCACAAGCAGGGTGACGGGTTTTACCAATCATCACCCTGCCAGCAAAGATGGACATCAATATAACTGGCCCTTTCCACGTAGCTGTTGATTGTTAGGTTAGGATTCAATAGCTTGGCTCCAATTAAGTTGTGATATATTCACCAATCTGTCATAGCTCAGCAGAGGCACAGGACAGTTAATACTTATTGTTAACAAGACTGCTGTAGTCTTGTACTTTATACCTTGGACTCATTCCAGCTAGTCACAAGGAATGTGAATATCGTCAGCCAATCTACTGTGAAATAATTCATCAAATATGAGACTGATGCCGCTTTGCTAAATAATTTCATTGCTTGGTCTTGAAGGAAATTGCATAGTTAACATTAGATTAGAATAGAATTATTCATCAGACTTATTAACATATGTAGCTCTAAATACTTATTGGTAACCTTTGTATATATGAGCCACAAAAATCTTTGTTGCCAAACTTACTGTTATCATCTACACTGAGAATTAATGGCAGTTAATAGTAAACGGCCTGTCCCACCAGCATGCGATTGCATGTGTCTAGTGCGACCAAGCATGGTCGCTTGAGGCATACAGCCGCGCGGGGCCGGTTCTACTTCGAACTGCAGGGGCGTATGGAGTTGTGCGGGGCTGGTCCCGACATCATACTCATCAATCAGCTGGGCAGGAGGCGGCCGACTGAATTTCGACGTCGCACGGAGTTGGGTGATGGTGTTATCACGCAACGGCACGCCGGGCGATGACGTCAGTGTGCAACGCCATGCGCTAGTCGTACGCCATCAAGATGCTGCATACAACGTCAAGAAGCTGCGTACACCGTCAAGACGCTGTGTACACCGTTAAGACGCTGCGTACGCCCTCAATGCGCCTGCGGGCCAACAGGCCACTGGCGAGCGGAATCTTCGAACAGTGCAGGATTGTCGGAGTCCCACACGATGTCGGGAGCAGCCCCGCACAACTCCATACGCCTCCGCGGTTCGAAGTGGGACCGGCCCCATGCGGCCGTACGCCTCAAGCGACCACGTTTGGTCACGCTAGACGCATGCAAATCACATGCTGGTGGGACAGGCCCTTAAGACCTCAAACCACATCTATGTACATAGGGATCTTGGAGATTGCAATCTATACATGCCTGAAAGTTGCAACAAAACGATACGGTAGTAAAGAAGAATTTCATCAATCAGGATATGGAGTATAGAAGTTAGGAAGTCATGTTGCAACTTCATATAATTTTGATTTGGCTGCAAAGTGCTGTGTGCAGTTCTAGTTTCCCCATTACAGGAAAGAAGTGGAGGCCTTGGAGAGGCTTCAGAAGAAGTTTACCAGAATGTTGTCTGAATTGGAGGAAATTAGTTTGATCTGGAATGCCGGCAGTTGCGATTGACCAGATAGAAGTTTATAAATATTTGAGGGACAGAACCAGTTTCCAAGGGTGGAACTGCCAAAGGCGAGAGGGCAGAACACACTGTCAGGGGTGGTAGTGGAAGCAGTTGCGATAGAGGCATCTAAGAAGCTTTAAGATAGGCACATAGATATCCTGGAAATGGAGGTATATGGATCACAGGCAGGCAGAGGAAATTTGTTTAACTTGGCAAAATGTTTGGCATAGACATTATGGGCCAATGAACCTGTTCGTGCATTATACTGTTCAGTTTATTGCAATGCCACCTGCCCTATAGCCATTATCTGTCACAGTGATTATTCCACTGGTTTTGAACAGACTCAATGCTCCAAAAACATACCTCTTGGAAAAACCGCCACACTTTGACCTTGACCTTGACCTGTATGTTTCTGGCAATTCCTTAGCATGAAAGTCCTTCATCTATTTTTTTTAATCCATCCATGTCTTTGCACCTCCAATGTCTGTGGTCTCCTCCAGATCTACAACCACCCAAGATCAATGTCAGTCATGTTGTATTCATAACTTCTTGCACACTACTTATTTTAACTGCATCATCACTGCTAACTGCAAAGGCTTTATGTTCTGGAATTTGTTTCATGGTCTGCTTCTTGATCTCTCTATAGGAAATGTTTGTTAACCAAACGTTTGGTGGCATGTGTGAAAACACACGGTTAGAAACATGTTGCATCCAACGATATTTCTTCCTATTCTGTTTCGGCATGGATATTGTCAGCTCAAGGGCCTGTCTGGCGCTGTACTGTTCTATGTTCTATGTTTTATTTATCTTTGTATATTGTAGTAAATTGAGACCTTCTTAGCTTATTATCACTCACTCACTACCTGATCATGGTCCAGGTGGGCAGCTGTTTGTTCTATTTTGTTTCTTTTCTCATTGTACACAGTCTGTGGGAAATGGTTCCCTCATTTTCTTCAGATGCTTAATCACCTTATATATTATCCCTCAATTAAAATGTAATATTAGCGGGTTCGTATTGTTTGCATCCAATGGCCTTATCTCTTGTGAGATCTCCATGTTATTTCATTTCGGAGTCACGTGAGTGACTTCGTGAAGAGCCCGCCGGCGCGCATGCTCGACATATCGTCGTACCGCGTTGCTGCGACGGCTGGCGGTGTAGCGCGCTCCTCGCCAGCCCTTCATAAGGGGCCACGAGGTGAGTATTCTACCTTTAGTGGTGGTCCTTGTTGTTGGTTATGTCTTGCAGCAAGGACATGGATGGGAGTTCCAAGGGCCGGAGGACGTCAGGACGAGTTCGCCGGTCAACAGTTCCGGGGCCTTTACCATCGGCAGTACCTGCAACGCAGGTCGGGACTCAGGCGGAGATGTGGGTAAGCCCTGTGGTTACAGGTCCAGATCCGCCAGCGCACCACAGCTCGGAGGAGTTCGACGAGGACGAGTGTGGTGTGCCGCCAGAGCAGGGGGACCCTGCCATGGCAGTCAGGTCGTCAGCGGGCTCGCTGGCGACCTCGAGCAGGGTGCGTGCAGCTGCACGGCCTGTTCCACTCCGCCCTCCGAGTAGGGGAAGGGCAGGAGCCCAGAAGCCTAACCCTACCAGGGCTAAGGCATTGCCTGACACGGAGGAGCGGTCAGGTTCCAGGGCGAGACCCGGGGCGGCTGTGAGGTCCAGCCGGCACACCCCGACTCTCGACGCCGGGACGGGTCGGTTGAGTCGGGTCTCGTCACGGTCGCCGAGCCCCCCATGGATGGGTGGGCGAGACCATGCGTCGGCAAGGTCCAGGATGTGGGCAGCCGGCAAGCCTGCGCGGGCTTCAGGCAGCCATGCTTCGGCTGGTGCCGACACCACGCCGCAAGTGCCCTTAGTGGCAGCGGCTTCAGCTCCCGCTAAACGGAGGAGGTTGAACACGCCCGCGCGGGAATCGCGCAGTTTCGCCTCGGCGGCTGTTAGCGACAACTACCGGCACCGGCAGGGCCTCGATGAGGTGCGGGCCGATGATAGGAGCCCGGTTTTCTTTTCAGAGCCGGAGGACTCCGACCACCTGAGTGTTCAGGGTGAAAGGCGTATTGACCGTATGGAGCAGCTGCTGGAGCTCCTGCTTCAAAGTCAACAACAGCAGGGCAGCAACAGGCACAGGGCGTCGTCACCAGCCTCTACCATCAGCCTGGAGCAGCAGGAGGAGGAGGTTTTGGTGGATCCCATACCATCTCCGTTGGAGGTGCCAGCGGAGGATCTTCTGGATGTGGCGACCAAATTTGCGGCCCCACATTCATCTGGACTTCCTTTAAACGCAAAGCTGGCAGCCACTGTGGACTTTCTTAACAACCAGCAACTACAGGAAGAAGTCCTCATTCAGGCAATGAGCCGTCACAAGGCTCCATCCAATTGCAACTCCATCAACGTGCCTGTGGTCAATACGCCGATATGGGGCAACATCAGTGGGGCTATCCGTCAACAAGAGGTAAAATTGCAGCGGATCCTGAAGCTCCTCACGGCCGGTATTACCGCCTTCGCGCGGTCGGTGGACGGGGACGAACTGAATTTGGACCAGGAAGATGCTCTGGCCCTCCTGTGCGCGACCCAGCACGAAATCAACGGGTTTCGCAAAACCAGCATCCGCCCAGCGCTCAATCCGAAGTTTGCAGGATTGTGCAAACCACCGCCGCCGCCCCCGCCTCGTCAGCTCTTTGGGAAGGACCTCTCGAAGAGAGTCAAAGAGCTTGACGAACAAGCCAAAACGGTGGGGATCATGCGCTCTCAGAGTGCCCCCGCACCGTCAGGCTCAAAGTCTCCATACATTCGATCACGAGGGTCTGCTAGTACCTCGACGAGGACCCATCCTCAAGCTCCACAACGACAGCAACATCAGACCCAGCACCAGGGGTCTTTTTTAGCACAGGGTCGGCAGAGACCCTGGTGGAAAACGAAGACGCCGCGCCCTCAAGCCAACCCAGCACCTCTACGTCCACCCACCCGTGTCAAGGACCGCCGGTAACCACGGAGGTGAAGGGGTCTGGTTCTCTCTTTTCTCTTTGTTTAACTTCACATGTTGGTGGTCGCCTTCGGTTGTTTTTGGGTGCATGGGGTAATTTTACTGGTGACGAGTATGTGTTGCAGAATATTCAGGGGCATAAAATTGAGTTTATTAATGGTGACATCCCTCCATCCCAGCACATGCCCGCTCGAATGTTTAAATTATCGGCTGCAGAACAGGCAGCAGGCTACAAGGAACTTTTAAGTCTTGAGCAGAAGGGAGTCATTGAGAGAGCGGTGCATGAGCCAGTTGAATTTGTTTCGAATATATTCACCAGACCTAAGAAGGATGGAGGTTGTCATGTCATTATTGATCTAACCCGTTTGAATACTTTTGTAACATATACTCATTTTAAAATGGATACGTTTGAAACAGCCAAATCATTGATTTCTCATGGTTGCTTTATGGCATGCATCGATTTGAAAGACGCATATTATTCAGTATCCATCCAGAAATACGACAGAAGGTTTTTGAAATTCATCTGGATGGGGCAACTCTGGCAGTACAAGGCTTTGCCTAATGGGCTCACCACAGCCCCTAGATTGTTCACTAAATTAGTGAAACCAATTATGGCTTATTTGAGACAACGACACCATATAGTTATGGCCTACTTAGATGATATCTTAATTGTGGGCCACACCCTGGAATTGGCAGAACAGGGTGTTGCAGCTGCTGTCAATATATTTCAACAATTAGGGTTTATTGTCCATCCAGAGAAATCAAAGTTCTGCCCTGCCCAGGTGATTAATTACCTAGGGTTCATGGTGAACTCTATGAGCATGAGGGTTACCATTCCAATTAACAAGATTGAGGAGGTTACCCAGGTGTGTCAAGATTGAATCCGCACCAATATACCATCGATTCGGCATTCAGCTACAATAATTGGGAAGCTTGTAGCTTTGTTTCCGGCAGCGCGATATGGACCCTTGCATTATCAGAATTTGCAAAGAGCTAAAATTGCTGCGTTAAAACAGAACGCTGGTCATTATGATCTGTCCATGCAGCTGCCGCACGAAGCGATAAATGAGTTGCAATGGTGGGTGTGTCACATTAGCAGCTCATTCAAGCCTATCAGGGAGGCTAATCCGGTGGTATATTTGCAGACTGATGCAAGCTCCAATGGCTGGGGAGCCACAGATAATTGCTCTAGTTGTGGGGGCAGATGGGACACCCTTGAATCAACGATGTTGTTAACTCAAGGGATTAACTATTTGGAGTTGCTGGCAGCATTCCACGGACTTCGTGCGTATTGTTCCAAGCTTGTTGGAGCACATGTCCGCCTCCAAATAGACAACACCACAGCAGTGGCATACTTAAACCATATGGGTGGTACCAGGTCAGTTTCGTGTCACAAATTGGCTAACTCAATTTGGCTCTGGTGTGTTCAAAGAGACATTTGGATTTCAGCTACCTATTTGCCAGGTGAGCTTAATACTGTGGCGGACACCAGGTCACGCAAATTTAATGACAATATTGAATGAATGTTGCATCCTGAGATTTTTTCTAAAGTCACAGCCAAATTTGGTAAACCGGACATTGACCTTTTTGCGTCACGGTTGAACCATCAGGTACCAACCTACGTTTCATGGGAACCAGATCCTGGGGCAATAGCGCTAGATGCATTCTCGCTGGACTGGGGGAATTGGTTTTTCTATGCCTTCCCCCCGTTTTGCCTCATCAGTCGGGTATTGCGAAAGATACAGGCAGATGCTGCCGAGGGCATCCTTATTATACCCGACTGGCCCACACAGCCTTGGTATCCGGTGGTCTTTGACATGCTCAACGAACCTTGGGTCCTTTTGAAGGGTTGCCCACAATTGGTTACTCACCCTGTCTCAGGGGAGCCACATCCCTGCCATGGCTATTTAAATTTGTTGGCTTGCAGGTTCTGAACAGGCCGTTAGCCCAATACGGCCTCTCGGCTCGGACCATGGATACCATCGGGGCGTCGTGTTGAGAGTCCACTAGGCGAAGATACCGCTCGCATATTAAGAAGTGGGAAGCCTGCTGCAGCCGCTCTCGCATCACGTACGATGACGTGACAATAACCGACGTCCTGGAATTCCTCGCGGGGTTGCACCATGATGAACACTTAAGTTACAGTGCCATCAACAGCGCCAGAAGTGCGCTATCATTCTACCTCGATATTGGGGTAGGATCCAACAGGCTAGTGTCCAGACTCATGCGGGGTATATTCAATATGAATCCGTCTACACCTCGCTATAATATCACCTGGGATGTCAGGGACGTATTAACCCTGCTCAGGATGTGGTCTCCCATGGAAGGGCTCCAACTGGACCAACTCACCATGAAGCTGGTGATGTTACTAGCGCTGACTTCAGCTCAGAGGGTACAGACACTACACAAACTTCGTGTCGACAGAATGACGTCTACCCCCACAGAAGTAGTCTTTTTCATTGACGAGCTACTAAAGCAGCATAGACCTGGGTGCACAGGGCTGCAGCTGAAGTTCCCGGCATACCCCGCAGATGCTAGGCTATGTTTAGCCTCACATATCCGCCACTATGTCAAGGTGACGGCACGCATCAGAGGAATGGAGAGATATTTGTTATTAATAAATATGCTCTTGTTTTGCAGTATGAACTATTGAGCAAGTTTGTTCCTCCCATCCATCCCTGGTAGTGGTGTGTCAGCATGGACGTGGTCCAGGGCGTGTCATCACAGAAGCTTTGAATGACGTCTACCCCCACAGAAGTAGTCTTTTTCATCGACGAGCTACTAAAGCAGCATAGACCTGGGTGCACAGGGCTGCAGCTGAAGTTCCCGGCATACCCCGCAGATGCTAGGCTATGTTTAGCCTCACATATCCGCCACTATGTCAAGGTGACGGCACGCATCAGAGGAATGGAGAGATATTTGTTATTAATAAATATGCTCTTGTTTTGCAGTATGAACTATTGAGCAAGTTTGTTCCTCCCATCCATCCCTGGTAGTGGTGTGTCAGCATGGACGTGGTCCAGGGCGTGTCATCACAGAAGCTTTGAAGTCTTCACGAAGTCACTCACGTGACTCCGAAATGAAATAGTAAGATTGAACGAGAACTTACCAGTTCAAAGGTTGATCTTTATTTTATGAGGAGTCGAAGTGAGGGATTTCGTGCCCTCCTCGCCCAACCCTCAGTCACCTTCATCTGGTAATCTTAGTCACTTCAATCTTACTATGCAAAGTCATTTCTATTGTTGGTTTCTGTGATTCCACGCCGCTACTTTGAAGTATGTCGAGCATGCGCGCCGGCGGGCTCTTCACGAAATCCCTCACTTCGACTCCTCATAAAATAAAGATCAACCTTCGAACTGGTAAGTTCTCGTTCAATCTTACTATTCCCAATGCTTCCCTCAGCATCCTTATTTTAGTTGTCACTGGTTTTCTTTCATTCTTTGATTATAAGGTCTTGGTCTGGCTCTAGTAGTTAGTTAGATGTTCAGTTAGTAAAATACTTAGTTAGATGTTCAGTTAGTAAAATACTTGCCTGTTAAATGTGTTCCTGATGCCTACTGACATTGATTCATTGCTTTGAAGGTAGTTTATAAATGGAAGCTGTTGTAGCTTCATCATGCGAGGATGAATGCAAACTGGTGTACTTGAAACCCAGTCCATCCTCTTCCATCTCACCCGTCATGGTCTGCTTGCTATCTGCTTCCCCCATCATTGAAATCCCTGGATGACTGTGCCTGTGCATGTATTTTGGAATGAAAGCTACTATTTTTGTTAATTTTAGATTGGAGTTACAGCGTGGAAGCAGGCCCTTTGGCCCACCGACCCTACGCTGACCAACCATCAACCATTTACACTAATTCTATGTTATTCACCCTTTCGCATCCACTCCCTACACACTCAGGGCAATTTACGGGGTCCAATTAAATTACAAATCTGCATGCTTTTGAGATGTAGGAGGAAACCGGAGCACCCGGATGAAACCCATGCAGTCACAGAGAGAACGTGCAAACTAATCTGAACAGGATCAAATCTGTGTCTCTGGCGCTATGAGGCAGAATCTCTACCATCTGCACCACCGTCCCACTTCACCTGCTTGACGTCTCTTCACTGATGCTTGTTGTAAACCTAAAGAAAGAGAAAAGTAAAACAATCTGACACATTACAAACCTTAGATCATAATATTGAAATCAAATCAATCCTTTGTGTGGGAAGGAACTGCTGATGCTGGTATAGACTGAAGATAGACACAAAGTGCTGGAATAACTCAACGCGTCAGGTAGCATCTCTGGAGATAAAGGATGGGTGACGTTTCTGGTTGCCTCAAACAATGCCTATATTTCCTTAGAAAGCTAGGGAAGTTTGGCATGTCCCCTGCAACTGTCACGAACTTCCACAGATGGACCATAGAAAGCATTTTATCAGGATGCATCACAACTTGGTTTGGGAAAAGCTCCATCCAGGATCATAAGAAATTGCAACAAATTGTGGATGCAGCTCAGGCAATCACACAAACCAACCTCCCATCAGGCAAAATGTATAGAAGTGTGAAAACACACGCCACCAGATTCTGGGACAGTTTCTTCCCAGATGTTATCAGGCAACTGAATCATCCTACCACAACCAGAGAGCAGTGCTGAATAATGCCCCTGTCTCACTTAGGAAACCTGAACGAAAACCTCTGGAGACTTTGTGCCCCACCCAAGGTTTCCGTGCGGTTCCCAGAGGTTTTTGTAAATTTCTACCATTAGGGAGACTGACAAAAACCTCCGGGAACTGCACTGTACAAGATGGCGGCGCCCTGTGCGGCTGCGGCTGCATTGGCTCCCGACAGAAACAGAATTTTAAAGGTAAAAAACCACTCACTTACGTGTTTAGTTAAGAATCTGATGGTCGCTTTTCGGTGCGACTGTCAGTCCGGGTTGAAACTGCATGCGTCCAGCAGTTCCCCGGCCATTGATCGGGTTACTCTGGAGACTCTATGGAGAGTTGGACTGCTGCGTCGGCTGGAGCCAGCGGGCCTACGAAGCCGCGGAGTCTCCTACCAGCACTGGCCGCACTCGGAGGAGGAGGAAACGGTGCAACAGGAAGCAGAAGCGCGGTACTCGTGGGGGGCTAATGGCGAAACTGAAGGCTAACCCCTGCAGGACACCGCTTCCGTCTATTCTGCTCGCTAACGTCCGCTCCCTGGAGAATAAGTTGGACTACCTGAGGCTGGACCGGGTAACCAAACGGGAGGTGAGGGATTGCTGCGCCCTGATTCTAACAGAGACGTGGTTAAACTCCTCTGTTCCCGACGGCGCCATTAGCGTGGAGGGGTTAACAGCATTCAGGTTGGACAGAAGTTACGCTCTCAGTGGGAAATCCCGGGGTGGTGGTGTGTGCATTTACACTAATAACAGCTGGTGTAATAATGCCACAGTGGTGTCAAATTATTGCTCCTCAGACATTGAGTTTTTGACAATAAAATGCAGACCCTTCTATATGCCCAGGGAATTCACCATTATAACCATCACAGCCGTGTACATCCCACCCAGTGCAAACACTAAGGAGGCCCTGAATGCTCTTTATCGCTCCATTAGTGACCTTCAATCTACACATCCAGATGGTGTCTTCATTGTTGCTGGGGATTTTAACCAGGCCAACATGAAGACTGTTCTCCCACACTACTACCAGCATGTAGACTTTGCAACCAGGGGAATCAATACACTGGACCTAGCCTACACTAACATCAAGAAGGCATTCAAGGCAGTCCCCCGCCCCCACCTTGGCTCCTCAGACCATATCTCTGTGATGCTAATTCCTGCATACAGGCCCCTGCTGACCCGATAAAAACCTACGGTGAAGCAGGTTAGGGTCTGGCCAGAGGGAGCTATGACAACACTACAGGACTGTTTTGAATGCACGGACTGGGACATGTTCAAGAAAGCTGCAACTGTCAGCCAACACATCAACCTGGAGGAGTATGCTGCGTCCGTGTCTGCCTACATGGAGAAGTGCATTGAGGATGTCTGTGTCACCAAGACCATCACTGTACGGGCCAACCAGAAACCCTGGATGACCACAGAGGTACGTGGAATGCTGAGAGCACGTAATGCCGCGTTTAAATCCGGCGACGTGGTGGAACTCAGATCTGCAAGAGCCAACCTGAACCGAGTCATCAGGCTGGCCAAGCGTGGCCATGGTCAGAAAATCCAGAGCTTCTTCCATGACCCCAAGAACACCAGGCGCATGTGGCAGGGAATCAAATCAATCACGGACTACAAGACTGCTTCACCACCCTGTGATGACAACATTGAGTTCCTCAATGAATTCAACAACTATTTTGGTCGGTTCGAGGCATTAAATAACACACCTGCAAGCAAAGGTATTCCTCATTGTGAGGAAAAGGCACTCAGTCTGGACATAGTGGATGTTCAGAGGACCTTAAAAGGAGTGAACGCACGAAAGGCGGCAGGCCCTGATAACATACCAGGGCGGGTGCTCAGGGAATGTGCTGATCAGCTGGCACATGTACTTACAGACTTATTTAACACCTCGCTGAACCAGGCTGTAGTCCCATTATGTTTCAAGACTGCCACCATCATACCAGTGCCAAATAAATCCAACATACAATGTCTCAATGACTACTGCCCTGTAGCACTCACCCCCATAATGATGAAGTGCTTCGAGAGGCTGGTCAGGGACCACATTACCTCCAGACTCCCCTCCACACTCGACCCATACCAGTTTGCTTACAAGCCAAACCGCTCCACAGAGAACGCTATATCCTCTGTGCTAAATCTGAGCCTGGAACATTTAGAGGAGAAAAACACCTATGTGCGAATGCTGTTCGTGGATTTCAGTTCAGCATTCAACACCATTATCCCACAGCACCTGATAAGCAAACTGGTTCCATTGGACCTCGGCACCCCCATGTGTAACTGGCTACTGGACTTCCTCACTGACAGACCCCAGTCTGTGAGGGTTGGAAATAATACCTCCAACACCATCTCTCTGAGCACCGGCTCCCCTCAGGGCTGTGTCCTGAGTCCACTGCTGTTCACCCTGATGACTCACGACTGTTGTGCCAGGTTTAGTACAAACCACATCATGAAGTACGCAGATGACACAACAGTGGTGGGCCTCATCAGGGACGACAATGAGCTGGCTTACAGGGAGGAGGTGAAACAACTGGCGGACCGGTGCAATACGAACAACCTGATCCTGAATGTCAAAAAAACAAAGGAGGTTATCGTCGACTTCAGGTCAACCCGGCACAGTCCCACACCACTTCACATCAAGGACAGCGATGTGGAGGTGGTCAGTAGCACAAAGTTCCTGGGGGTGCAGATCACTAACAGTCTGACCTGGTTGAATAACATCTCATCAACTGTTAAGAGAGCGCAGCAGCAGTTGCACTTTCTGCGCCGGATGAGAAGAGCTCATCTCCCCCATCCCATCCTCACTACTTTCTACAGGGGCACCATAGAGAGTATTCTGACCAGCTGTATCTCTGTCTGGTTTGGGGACTGTAGAGCCTCCGACTGGAAGTCTGTGCAGAGAGTGGTGAGGACAGCGGAAAAAATCATCGGGACCTCTCTCCCCTCAATCGGGGATATTGTGACCAAATGCTGCGTGTCTAAGGCCAGCAGTATCATAAAAGACCCCACACATCTCCATCACGGACTGTTCACTCTGCTGCCCTCGGGAAAGAGATATCGCAGCATAAGGAGCAGAACATCAAGGTTCTGCAACAGCTTCTTCCCACGAGCCATCAGACTCCTGAATGCCATGTAATGGGCTGCCACCATTGTCTATTTATCCTTTTCATCCATGCCTATCCTTCGGTTAATTTATTGTGTTGCACAGGGAGCCAAATGCAACGTAATTTCATTTGGAACTGCATATATCAATGTATTTCTAAATGACAATAAAGTTTGTTTGACTTTGACTTGACTTTGACTTGACAGGGGCATGACTACCTGCCTCTTTGATGTCCCTTGGTCTATCTTTGACCAGACATTGCTGGCTTTACCTTGCACTGAACATTATTCCCTTATCATGTACAGGATCTATACATGGTAAATTGATTAATTGTAATCCTGTATTGTCTTTCTGCTGACTGGTTAGCACACAACACAAAGCTTTTCACTGTACCTTGATACAAATGACAATAAACAAAACTAAACTAAACTAAACACTGTCATTGTGCATATGACAATACACTGGACATCACTTGATGTTTATATTTATATTTTCCTCTGTGGTTAACAAGCCTTCAGCACCCTCTCTCAGCTGGCACTGTCACCACATGTCCTTTCAGTGTCTCTTGGTCCCAATCCTCTTCTCTCCAGCTTTCTTCTTTCCAGCTCTGTGGGAATATCTGTTTTCAAACAGATTTGATATCTGAGCGTTCTCACACTTGTTGGATTTGAAATCCTGCTTCTGTTTCTCTTTCTACAGATACTGACTGAGCTGCTGAGCATTTCCATCATTGTTACTATTTCAGAAAAAATAATGCCATTGTCTTTGTGAGAACTCTTCTAATCTTGAATACAATGTGGTGCGGGAACAAAGGTAGGTTGGGGCACAGACACTAAAGGAGAGCTGCACTTATCTATGGCCATAAAACAAAGATCAAAACCCTATTGTTTGTTTCGAGGCAGAACAGAAGGAGAATTGTGTTAAACTGGTATAGACCTTTTATTAGATCAAAGGCGGAGTATTGTCTGCAGTTCTGGTCTCCATATAATTAAAACCTTGGAAAAGGTTCAATGATGATTCACAGGGAAGAGACCAAAAGTGACAGTATATAATTAACAGAAAAAACGAAACAATCTAAAAAGGTTAAGGGTTGACCAGATGGAGATTATTGTCATTTTCATGCTTTCACAGACTTCAAGAATATATTCCCATTTGTCCTAGATCACCAAACTGTAGGTAATATTCTTGATATCATCATCAATAAATCCCAAGAGGATTCATAATAAACTTATTTGCTCAGAAAAATGTAAGAATGTGAAACTTGTTGCTACAAGGAATAGTTGAATAATACTTCAGGAACTGCAATTCATTATGCGGGAGGGGAAATAATTGAGCATTATTGTGATGATGTGAAATGAAAAGGAGGGAGAAGAGGCTTTTGTGGCACATGAGTATTAGCCAACTGTTAGACCAAATGGTGTACTCTGTATCATTGACCTATTGCCCAGAAATATATCAAAAGTTGCATTAGATGAACTATATCTGCACATTTTACCACAGCTCATCGTTTGATTGTATATGGTGCAGATAACTTACATCTGATAGCATTATTTAATAGCTTAGTGAATGAAAGTTCTAAACGTAAGTTGCAACTAGTGTTGATGCTAAGCTGAAGATTAAAATCAAATGTCATGAAATGAAAATGTTTAAATACTGTGCTAGGATCTTCAAGGAACATTTCATGGCTGTTCTTATTTGACATGGAAAATGAAACAGCTGTCTGGGTTTTAGATCTATTGTCTTGCAGCGTATCACTGATCTCTGGACTAATGCAGAGCTTTTGCACCTTTTGGTCACTTAACCAGGCTTGGTGCCCCAATTGCTTCTGCACTTGGATACACTTGGATGATATCCAAACATCCAGGTTCAAATTTTTATCAATGATCCTCTTGACCACAGGAAGGAGGAATGGGCACAATGGCACAGTTACTAGATATGTTGCCTCACATCTCGAATTACCAGGTTTGATATTCACTCTCAGTGTGGAGTTTGTAAGTTCACCCTGTAGTCATGTGAGGTTCCCCCAAACATTCCTGTTTCCACATGCATCAAAAAGACATGCAAACTCATGGGTTAATATTTAAATTTTTCCTAGTGTATGATGGATGATAGAATCTAGTGAAATTTGATGGGGGTGTGAAAAGAATAAAAGACATTTAGTATAGGATTAGTGTAAATGAATACATTGTTTGGTGTGAACCCAGTGAGCCAAAACATCTGTTTCCATGCTGCATGTTATTATGATTATTAGGAACGAGTAGGCATCTTCTTCATATTTATTTTAATTCCATTGTATTGGCATCCTTTCCATACCCAAAACTCTTGCTCCCTCCATCTCCTGTGGGCTCAGTATGCAGTCTGTATTATTTGTAAAATGCACAGTGGGAATTTGCTGTTCCATTTCCAAACCTAACACTTCTACCATTAAAAAGGACAAAGGCAGATGGCATACAGGAACACCACCAACGGCAAACTCCCCTCTGACTGGCTCAACAGGCTGTTCGATATATATATAAATATATATATATCACCGTTCCTTGATCGTTGCTGGGTCAAAATCCTACTCCCAAAAATATTGTGTGACTAACTGAACAAAAAAGGCTCAAGCAAAATCCACGTCACTAAAACAACCCAATAAAAACAAAAATAAACATAGCAGGGTTTATTGATTTGCCATCTGCACTTATCCTTTTTAAGCTCCTTGTATTTCAGTGTCATTTAAAAAAAAATTGTCAGCATCAATAGTAAAGTTAACAGTGAGACCTTATGAAAAATTACCTTTGCAGGAGTTCCCAGTCTCAAAACCATGCAGATCGAGAAATGTATTTTCATGTTGTATCGACATTGAACACATCTCTGAAAAGTTTGTGAAATCCTCGGAGCAAGGATTGTATACAGATATGAATTTAGTTGCAGACATTTGCTCACAATGACACACTTAGCTACAACAGGCAGCACTGGTAAGAATCATAGAGTAATAGAGTGATACAGTGTTGAAACAAGCCCTTCAGGCCAACTTGCCCACACCGGCCAACATGTCCCAGCTACACTAGTCCTACCTGCCTGCGCTTGGTCCATATCCCTCCAACCTGTCCTATCCATGTTTCATCTCTTGCTTATTTTATTGCATTTTTCTTTTATTCATTCATTCAGCAATGTGCATTGCTAGCAAACCAGCCTTAAAGATGAGTTTGCCCATCCTTAAATACCCTTCAACTGAATAGCATGCTGTGTCTTTCTGGGGAGCTATTAAGATTTTTCTTCCCTATGGTATATTAACAGCTTTTCTTTATAGTTTGATAGTCACCACAACTGATATTTGCTTTTTAAAAATTCCAAATGTATTTAACTGTGTGAAAACTGATGGATATTAAAAGCCCTGTCTCACGGTGCGAGCTGACCCACGAGGTACCCCGAGTGAAAGACTCGTGGTTGTATACGAGATTCCAAGTGTATGGTCAAGAGTTTAACCGAGTTCCCACGATTATGACTAAGTTTGCCGTTTACTTGTCATTTCTGCCATGTTCCAAGTTTGTCTCCTGAGTTACCAAGTTCCTCTCCCGAGTTACTCTTGAGCCAAACGTGAATGAAAGTCTGTTTTAATAAGCAACAGTGTTAAAGAAGACATCTCCATCCTGCCGCTTTGAGCTAAAGATAGAATTCAGCGCAGTCGCTTGGATGATCAGCCATGATCATATTGAATGGCGGTGCAGGCTCGAAGGGCCGAATGGCCTACTCCTGCACCTATTTTCTATGTTTCTATTGCATTTTGAACTTCTCCTTTTACCGCTTGAGTCGCTCATGGAAAAAGGCACATGATTCGGAACAAGAACAAAGATCCCTCGCTGTTCTCTCCGAGGGTTAATGTGGATGGCGGTGGGGGGGGGGTCGTCATTTTTAAGCTATATTAGTGGTGTTTGGTCTCCGGGAAATTTGGTTTGGTGACAAATATCCATTACAGACAAAAGTCGCGTAACCCTACCTCTCCGAATGTTGGCTCACCTGAAAATGAACGAAAGAGAAGCCGTTTCTGAGCTTGTTCTGAAAGGTGTCCGTGGGAAAACATGTTACAAACGGTGAAGGCGGCACAATCGGCTTGTCATGGAACAAACCTGTGCAGTTTCGGGGCACCCAGATCTCGCTCCACCAACACACATACACAACTTTAAACAATATCCGACTGCGTATCCGAACTCATTCTGCATCTTGTCTTTATCTGGGAAACAAATAGTCATTTTCTGCAGTGAACCGCCCTCGTCCAAGCAGCGAAAGGCTTCAATGCGGTTGGCATTGTGAAGATCTGAAATTAAGCTTTGCACGGTAGATAAAATATAATTTCACGTTCCAATATTTGGAAAGCGACTAGGCAACATGTGAGCATTATTAGAGCTGCCCACATGTCTATTTACTGAAGATGATTAGGGAAAAAAACATTCTCACAAAGGGAAATAGAAATAAAGGCTTGCTCTGTATTACAGCGCCGTTCAGACTCAGGGTGGCCAAAACACCTAAGTAACGATACAACCGGTGGTATATGGAAGAAACAACATGTGGACACATGTGTATTAGTATGGAGGCGGTGGGTGTAAACTAAAATGCTACTCGGTAGATTTAAACTATTCTGAATAAAAGTATTACTATCGGTAAGAACTTCACACTAATGCGGAACTAATTAACACTCGCTTTCCAGGAACTGCATGTATCTTTCATCTCTAAATGGTTGGTTAGTGCTTGTAACATGCATGTTTGATATACAAACCATATTTTGAGTTCAGTTCGGCTGTAAACTTTTGAGCAAATACGCTGAAGTACAAGGGTGAAATACATTATCCTTTGATTGCGAGGTTCAATAGAAATGTCATCCCGTCACCCATTCCTTCTCTCCAGAGATGCTGCCTGTCCGCTGAGTTAAAGAGTGCTCACGATAGACTCACGAGTCACTAAGGTAAACTCAAGTGCCACTATGTTCTTACAACGAGTTTAAATGTCTCAATTTTTAACTTCAGCAGTACATTTTACACGTGGAAAACTTTAAACATGTTTGAATTTTTTCAAGAGTTAACAAGTTTCACGGGCACCTGCTGTTAGCGCCACGAGTTGCTAAATTGCGTCCACGAGTTCCGACGTTCCTGCTACGTTAATTGTACGAGATTACCACGAGTTAAATTTGATTTAAACCCGGGGCACCTCATGGGTCAGTTCGCATCTTGAGACAGGAGCTTAAGTAGTGTAACCATTACGTATTGTTCCCATATTAGGAGGATATTTGAATTATGGAGTGGGCTTTGGTCTGAGCCTTCAGTTTCAGTTCTTTGCAACTGGAACAAGCTTAAAGTGAAAGATAAGAAGATAGGTAGAAAATGGTTGTCTGGTTTCATGAAACTCACAGCCAATTTCCTGTATTGGGACACCTGCAGAGGTGAGTCACCTGTTTCACCAACATTTGTGTGGGAAGGAACTGCAGATGCTAGTTGTGTAAACCGAAGATAGGCACAAATTGCTGGAGTAATTTAGTGGGACTGAGTCTGAAAAAGGGTCTCGAACCAAAACGACACCCATTCCTTCTCTCCAGAAATGCTGCCTGTCTCCAGAAATGCTGAGTTACTACAACATTTTTGTGTCTATCACCAACATGCGTCCTGATTTCATATTAACAAGGGTCAACTTACTCATTTGGCACGATCATCTTAAAAATACACTACTTTAAAATATCAGCTTTAAAAAATAGGTTCTTAGAATAGCCAGTCAGCCCTTGTTTACATTTACAAGGCACCCCACACATTTAGCTATATAACTCTACCTTTATTTATGCAGGTTAAGCACTGGCCAGATGTTACGGTATATTGCTATAACAGCATGATTATTCTGCTCAATAACCAATTGTGTTCCACACCATGCTCCACCTCAACAATTACTTATTTTTGAAGTAATAGAGATCTTTTACCTTTCTGTCTACATTGAGCAATAATTGAATCTGAAGATCAAGCTACTCATTGGGCTACTCAGTGTGGAGCTGATCATTTTCAGAAGTTACTAGACTAAGTGGGACCCGTTGGGAGGCCTGGTCCCCCAACGCAATAAACCACCACTCACCCCTAGCCCCCAAATGCGCAGGCGCGGCTGATGAGTTCCCGTTGTGATGCTTCTGATCCCCCCTCACCACCCCTCTCCACTCTGCCCCTTGCCATTCCCCATTGCCAATATACCACACACTCACTCCATTACCCCTCAATCTCTCCCATCCATTCTTAGCGGCTTGCCGGCGGTGCAGCCATTCCCGCCCATTGGGTTTCCTATTGTGACGTAGAACACGCAGGCATTAGTGAATAGGCACAGCTGACGGGCATGGGAAGTGGAAAATGGATTTATTAAAGCTTAAAATGTGAATAACTCTTAAAATATAACATCAATTTAAATGTTAAAGGAGATTTATTCAGTTCAGTTATTTCTTGTTGTGTCTCTTGTTACGTTCTGCTGCTCACAGCCTTTTGATGTCTCCTTGCTGTTGTTTAAAAATAAGACACAATTTTAATATAGATACATTATTGAGTGGTCAAATTTTAACTTGAAGAAAATCAGAGAATTTACCTCAGAAGTCATTGTTCAACCAAGCACGTGTTTAATGACAACATTCTTGGTCGATGTTCCATCCTTCAGGAAAATTTGATATTTTCCTTCATCTTTCCATGCTGAAATACCGGTTTCTCGAGGTATATCAACACTTTCTCCATGGTTTGTCCTGCACTTTATGGATCGTTACAGCAAAACTTGACTCAATGGGGAATAGGGTCCGCTGAAGGGAAATGTTTTCGCCTTCTGTCAAATTGAGTGTTATCCTAGGAATGAGAACAATGTCATCTTTGAAGGCTCCCACGATGATTCTTGCAATGACAGATGATTGTGTAGCTCTTCCACAATCATCCTCATTCCATTGCATAGCTTTGGGGGTTCCAAGTTCCTCATTAACATTGGAGATCCTTTTTTCAACTCTAATCTGTGTGGTGGTAACCCAGAGATCTCGAGTGAATTGAGGAATTCTGTTGGGAAGCGAGTAGCATTAGTTCCCTCAGCATTGAAAGAAAAGTACACTTTAATGATTCCAGGGAAGCATGTGATACATGTAGAATTGATCCTTCTCATCGTATTGTTGTGCGGAACCAAGATACAATTGTCGGAGAATTGTTCTGCAGGATTGTCAAATGCGGGATAGATGAAATGAATACAATTTCATTTCGGAGTCACGTGAGTGACTTCGTGAAGAGCCCGCCGGCGCGCATGCTCGACATATCGTCGTATCGCGTTGCTGCGACGGCTGGCGGTGGAGCGCGCTCCTCGCCAGCCCTTCGTAAGGGAACCACTAAGGTAAGTATCCTACCTTAAGTTGGTGGTTCTTGTTGTGTTTTGTTTTCACAGCAAGGACATGGATGGGAGCGTTAAAGGCCGGAGAACGTCTGGACGAGGTCGCCGGTCAACAGTCCCGGAGCCAGTGATATCGGCGGTACCTGCAGCGCAGGCCGGGACAGGGGCGGAAATGTCGGTGAGCCCTGTGTTTACAGGTCCGGATCCGCCAGCACACCACAGCTCGGAGGAGTTCGACGAGGAGGAGTGTGGTGTGCCGCCAGAGCAGGAGGATCCTGCCATGGCAGTCAGGTCGTCAGCAGGCTTGCTGGCGGCCTCGAGCAGCAGGGTGCGTGCGGCTGCACGGCCCTTTTCACCCAGCCCTCCGCGGAGGGGAAGGGCAGGAGCCCGGAAGCCTAACCCTGTTGGGGCTAAGGCTTTACCTGCCGCCGAGGAGCGGTCAGGTTCCAGGGCGGGACCCGGGGCGGCTGTGAGGTCCAGTCGACGCCCCCCTACTCTCGACGCCGGGACGGGTCGGTTGGGTCGGGTCTCGTCGCGGTCGCCGAGCCCCCCATGGATGGGTGGGCGAGACCATGCGTCGGCGAGGTCCACGACGTGGGCTGCCGGCAAGCCTGCGCGGGCTTCGGGTATCCAAGCTGCGGCTGGTGCCGACATCACGCCGCAAGTGTCCTTAGTGGCAGCGGCGTCCGCTCCTGCTAAACGGAGGCGGTTGAACACGCCCGCGCAGGAATCGCGCAGTTTCGCTTCGGCGGCTGCTAGCGACGACTACCGGCACCGGGTGGGCCTCGATGAGGTGCGGGCCGATGATAGGGGCCCCGGCCATTTTTCAGAGCCGGAGGACTCTGACCACCTGAGTGTTCAGGGTGAAGGGCGTATTGACCGGATGGAGCGGCTGCTGGAGCTCCTGCTTCATGGTCAAGAGCAGCAATCGTCCAGCAGCAACAGGTACAGGGCTGTTTCACCAACTTCCACCATCAGCCTGGAGCAGCAGGAAGAGGAGGTTTTGGTCGATCCCATCCCACCTCCGTCCGATTTACCAGCGGAGGGCCTTCTCGATGTGGCCACAAAGTTCGCGGCCCCACACTCGTCTGGGCTTCCCCTCAACTCGAAATTGGCAGCCACAGTGGACTTCCTCAGCAACCATCAGCTCCAGGAGGAGGTTCTCATTCAGGCCATGAGCCGTCACAAGGCTCCATCCAACTGCAACTCCCTCAACGTGCCTGTGGTCAATACGCCGATATGGGGCAACATCAGTGCGGCTATCCGTCAACAGGAGCTGAAAATTCAGCGAATCCTGAAGCTCCTCACGGCCGGTATTACCGCCTTTGTGCGGTCGGTTGATGGGGATGACTTAAATTTGGACCAGGAGGATGCTCTGGCTCTATTGTGCGCAACTCAACATGAAATCAATGGGTTCCGCAAAAGCAGCATCCGCCCGGCGCTCAACCCTAAGTTTGCAGGGTTGTGCAAACCGCCGCCGCCGCCACCCCGTCAGCTCTTTGGCGAGGATCTCTCTAAGAGGGTCAAAGAGCTTGACGAACAAGCCAAAACGGTGGGACTCATGCGCCCTCGCGGTGCCCCCACGCCGTCGGGCTCGAAAGCTCCGCTTGTTCGACCACGAGGGTCTGCCAGCACCTCTACGAGGACCTACCCTCCAGCTCCACCCCGTTACCAACCGCCACAGCACCAGGGGGCTTTTTTAGGACAAGGTCGGCAGAAACCCTGGTGGAAGATGAGGACGCCGCGCCCTCAAGCCAACCCAGCATCTCCACGTCCACCCACACGTGTCAAGGACCGCCGGTAACCACGGAGGTGAGGCGGTCTGGTTCTCTCTTTTCTCTTTGTCTAACCTCACATGTTGGTGGGCGCCTTCGGTTCTTTTTGGGTGCATGGGGTGATATTACTGGTGATGAGTATGTGTTATGAAATGTTCAGGGTCATAGCATTGAGTTTCTTAATGGGGACATTCCTCCATCCCAGCACAGGCCTGGTCGAACATTTAAATTGTCTGCTGCAGAACAGGCAGCAGGCTATAAGGAAATTTTGAGGCTAGAACAGAAGGGAGTGATAGAGAAAACGGTTCATGAGCCCGTGGAATTTGTTTCCAATATATTCACTCGACCAAAGAAGGATGGAGGCTGTCGAGTCATCATTGACCTGACTAGTTTAAATACTTTTGTAACATATACTCATTTCAAAATGGACACTTTTGAAACAGCCAAATCATTGATTTCACATGGTTGCTTTATGGCATGCATTGATTACAAGATGCGTACTATACTGTATCCATTCAAAAATATTATAGGAGGTTTCTGAAATTTATCTGGATGGGTCAACTCTGGCAATATAGGGCTTTGCCCAATGGGCTTACCACAGCCCCTCGATTATTCACTAAATTGGTGAAGCCAATTATGGCCTATTTACGACAACGACATCATATAGTAATGGCCTATTTAGATGATATCTTAATTGTGGGCCACACCCTGGAATTGGCTCAACAGGGTGTTGCAGCTGCAGTCAATTTATTTCAGCAGCTGGGGTTCATTGTCCATCCAGCCAAATCAAAGTTCTGCCCCTCCCAGGTAATTCATTATCTGGGGTTTACGGTGGACTTTATTCGCATGAGGGTCACCATACCACCTAATAAGGTTGAGGAGGTCTCCCAGATGTGTCAAGGTTTAATCACCGCTGGTATACCATCGATTCGTCATACAGCTACAGTAATTGGCAAACTTGTAGCTTTGTTTCTGGCAGCCCGATATGGGCCTTTGCATTATCAGAATTTGCAAAGGGCCAAGATCGCTGCGTTAAGACAGCACGCTGGTCATTATGATCGACCAATGCAGCTGCCGCCTGAAGCGACGGATGAGTTACGATGGTGGGTGCGCCACATTAGTAACTCGTTTAAGCCTATTATTGAGGCTAATCCGGTGGTATACTTGCAAACTGATGCGAGCTCTTATGGCTGGGGAGCTACGGATTCCTCTAGTTGCGGAGGCAGATGGGATACCCTTGAGGCTACTATGTTGTTGTCACATGGGATCAACTATTTGGAGCTACTTGCAGCATTCCACGGACTTCGTGCTTATTGTTCCAAGTATTTTGGGGCACATGTCCGTCTCCAAATAGACAACACCACAGCGGTGGCATATTTAAACCATATGGGCGGTACCAGGTCAGTTTTGTGTGATAAATTGGCTAACTCAATTTGGCTCTGGTGTGTTCAGAGAGACATTTGGATTTCAGCTACCTATTTGCCAGGTGAGCTTAATACTGTGGCGGACACCAGGTCACGCAAGTTCAATGACAATATTGAATGGATGTTGCATCCTGAAATTTTTGCCAGAATCACAGCCAAATTTGGGAAACCGGATATTGACCTTTTTGCGTCCCGGTTGAACCATCAGGTACCAACCTACGTTTCGTGGGAACCAGATCCTGGGGCTATGGCGCTAGATGCATTCTCGCTGGACTGGGGGAATTGGTTTTTCTATGCATTCCCCCCGTTTTGCCTCATCAGTCGGGTATTACGAAAGATTCAGATGGATGCAGCTAAGGGCATCCTTATTATACCCGACTGGCCTACACAGCCGTGGTATCCGGTGGTCTTTGACATGCTCAGTGAGCCTTGGGTCCTTTTGAAGGGTTGCCCAGAATTAGTTACTCACCCTGTCTCAGGGGAGCCACATCCCTGCCATGGCTATTTGCATTTGTTGGCTTGCAGGTTTTGAACAGGCCGTTAGCCCAATACGGCCTCTCAACTCGGACCATGGATACCATTGCGGCGTCGTGTCGAGAGTCAACAAGGCGAAGATACCGCTCACATATCAAGAAGTGGGAAGCCTTCTGCAGCCGCTCTCGCATCACGTACGATGCCGTGACTATAACCGACGTCCTGGAATTCCTCGCGGGGTTGCACCATGATGAACACTTAAGTTACAGTGCCATCAACAGCGCCAGGAGCGCGCTGTCATTCTACCTCAAGATTGAGGTGGGATCCAACAGGCTAGTGTCCAGGCTCATGCGGGGTATATTCAATATGAATCCGCCTACACCACGCTACAATATCACCTGGGATGTCAGGGACGTTTTAACCCTGCTCAGGACGTGGTCCCCCATGGAAGGGCTCCAGCTGGACAAACTCACCATGAAGCTGGTGATGTTGCTAGCGCTGACTTCAGCACAGAGGGTACAGACACTCCATAAACTACGTGTCGACAGAATGATGTCTACCCCTACAGAAGTAGTCTTCTTCGTTGATGAGCTACTAAAGCAGCATAGACCTGGGTGCACAGGGCTGCAGCTGAAGTTCCCGGCATACCCCGCAGATGCTAGGCTGTGTTTAGCCTCCCATATCCGTCACTATGTCAAGGTGATGGCAGGCATCAGAGGAATGGAGAGATACCTGCTTGTCACTCATAAAAGACCTCATCATCGAGTGACAGTCCAGACGATATCCAGGTGGCTCCGGGTCGTCTTGGGTAAGTCAGGTATCGACACTAATGTGTTCACGTCTCATTCCACCAGGGCTGCATCGACGTCGGCGGCGAGGGTCATGGAGGTGCCCATGGACCATATTCTCGCCACAGCAGGATGGGCTAATGAAGCCGTGTTTCAGCGATTTTATAACAAGCCTGTTGCTGCTCCTCTACAGTTCGCGGAAGCCGTGCTGAATGCAGGTTGAGAACGTGGAGGTGTCCCCGCATGAGGGTTTTTTTGATTTGTTGTTAATAAATATGCTCTTGTTTTGCAGTATGAACTATTTGAGCAAGTTTGTTCCTCCCATCCATCCCTGCTAGTGGTGTGTCAGCATGGACGTGGTCCAGGGCGTGTAATCACAGAAGCTTTGAAGTCTTCACGAAGTCACTCACGTGACTCCGAAATGAAATAGTAAGATTGAACGAGAACTTATCAGTTCGAAGGTTGATCGTTATTTCATGAGGAGTCGCGGTGAGGGATTTCGTGCCCTCCACGCCCAACCCTCAATCGCCTTCACCTGGTAATTTGAGTCTCTTTCATCTTACTATGCTAAGTCATTTCTGTTATTGGTTTCTGTGATTCCACACCGCTACTTTGAAGAATGTCGAGCATGCGCGCCGGCGGGCTCTTCACGAAATCCCTCACCGCGACTCCTCATGAAATAACGATCAACCTTCGAACTGGTAAGTTCTCGTTCAATCTTACTATTCTCCAGTGTTTTTGCTGATAGAACCATGTCTTGCGGCATTTTAATTTCATCATCTTCATTCTTTAAAATGTTGTCTTCTCCAACTTTCAACAAAATTTGTGAATAGTCGCCTTCTCGGATTTATCGCCTGATGAATTTAAGAGAGAGTTAGATAGAGCTCTATGGGCTAGTGGAATCAAGGGATATAGGGAGAAGGCAGGCATGGGTTATTGTTGGGGATGATGTTCTATGTTTCTATGTTTCTCTGTTTCTCCCACTCTCAATCACATATTTGTGTGCAATTGAAACTTGGTGAAAAGTGTCCACAAGTAGGATTTCTTGATGCAGGAACTTTCAACATCAGCATCATTTCCCCTTTTCACCACAGGAAGGAGTTGTCGAAAATCGCCACAACAAATGGTAAGAATGCTGCTAAAAGGCTTGGTTTTGCTGCGTACATCTTGCAGGGTTCTGTCCGTCGCTTCCAAACTTTCGCTCCTAATCATTGGCAATTCACCCCAAACAATGATTTCACTTGCCACATCAAACGTGCAGTATTAGAGTTCTTGTCAATGTTGCAGAATGTATCCTCTGTCACTTGGATGGGTATCTTTAATCGAGGATGTACAGTCCTTCCACCAGGCATTAATATAGCTGCTATCCCAGAGGATGTTACAGCAATAGCCATGTCACCTTGACCTCTAACTTTGGAGATGATCAAATTGGTGATACATGTTTTTTCCCGTTCCTACTGGTGAATCAATGAAAAACATTGAAGGAAGCTTGGGTTACACAAAAAGCTGGAGAAACTCAGCGGGTGCAGCAGCATCTAAGGAGTGAAGGAGATAGGCGACGTTTCGGGTCGAGACCCTTCAAGCTTCCTTTTCAAGCAGTTGCACATCTGGTCATACACTGCTCTCTGCTCAGCATTCAGAGAGGCTCATTCTCCTGCACAAATTGCTGTTGCTCATTTCTATCGTATTGCAATTCCTGCAGCAATTCTGGATTGTCATCTTCAAGAAGCATCTTTCCTTTGCTTGGTCATGGCAAATGAAAGCTTTCCATTGTTTTGTTGTAATTCTCAAGCATGACTTGAATAGACAACAGAGCCAGATCATGATGCTTCTCTTCAATCATGATATTAGGATCATTTATTGTTCTCCAATCTTTTTCAAGATAATCTTCAGATATTGAATTCTTGAAGTGATCCCATAGTTGGCGAAGATTGTCGATCTCAGTATTTGTCAGCAAAACAACAAAGAAAAAATATCTCATTGCTCTGGGGAGCCTCGTCTTCTCAGCATCTTCCATTGTTTGTTGCCAGTGGACGTCAGTCTGCAACAAACCTCGTTGTTTGAAGACGTCTTTGAAGGAAGGATGAATTTCTCCATCATGTGTCTTCAATGAATCAAAGGGCACTGGCCCCTTTATGTGATAGAAAAGCAGTCTCAAGTAGTAGAGGTCTCCACATCTTGGAGACACGGTATACACTCATCCCAGAACATTGGCATTGGGCTGCCCTAATCTAACAACATCTCAAAGACACTTCCTTGACTATGGTTTAATGGTCCATGGGGGGGGGGGGGGGGGGATGTCAAGAACATCCAACAACTGATGGAGGGGGATGGCTTCAGGTGGGGTTGTTGGGGGCCAATGGGGGATGGGTTGGTAAGGGAGTGCTGCCGTGGTCACCCACTGGCATGGCCTACTGCTGCCGTAGCCTTCTGCTGCCATGGCCTGCCACTGCCGCTCTCCACCAGCTTCAGGAGGGGGCCAGTGAGGAGCATCCTGCAGCTGGGGACAGGAACAGTTTCAGGCAGGGTCCGATGGGGGGGGGTAGCGTCCTGCAGCTGGGGACGGGGACGTCTTCAGGCGGGGGTTATGGTGGGTGGGGGGGTAGGGGGGAGCATCTTCCAACCATTGGACTCACTCACTGACTGACTCATGGCTTCTGGACTCACTCAGTGACTGACTCACGGCTTCTGGACTCACTCACTGACTCACTGCTTCTGGACTCACTCACTCACTGACTCACTGCTTCTGGACTCACTCACTCACTCCTGGCTTCTGGACTCACTCACTCACGGCTTCTGGACTCAGCCTGGCCTCTGGGGCTTTATTCTCCTTGTCCCGGTGATTGACAACGTTGTCGTCCTGTCGACAGACAAGAGTGAAGACCAATCTGCTGATCTTACGATTTTTAAACCTTCATAACTTTTCTAATATTCCACTGTAATCGGAACAAAACTTGATGCACTTTGAGCACAGGAGAACCGTGAGTAAGGTGGCGAAAAATCATAGCACTATCTCATACCGTTTCTGCGCAAATTTTAAAACAACGCAAACCAGAAGAGGACAATATGAGAGTTTTAGTTAAGGATAGATAGATAGATAGAGTCATAGTCCAAACTATTGTGATTTACATACATTAATTATGCACTAACAATGGCGTGCACTAGAGTTTCACAGCCTGCTTTCCGAACTATTGGCATCATCTCAAGTCTATAATAATTAGATAGCTTATATTCACTGGAATTTATAAGAATGAGACAGGATCATGTAGAAACATATTACATTCTTAATTGATTGGACAAGCTAGATGCTGGAAATGTTTTCCCTGTGTTGGGGGAGTCCAGAACCAAGGGTGACAGTTTAAGAATAAGGGGTAAACCATTTAGGACTGAGATGATGAAAAACCTTTTTCAGCCAGACAGTTGTGAATCTGTGGAATTCTCTGCCACCGAACGCAGTTGAGGCCAATTCACTGGATGTATTAATGTTAGATAGAGCTCTTAAGGCTAACAGAATCATGGGATATGGGGAGAAAGCAGGAACAGGGTACTGATTCCGGATGATCAGCCATGATGACATTGAATGGCAGTGATGGCTCAAAGGGCTGAATGGTCTACTCCTGCACCTATTTTCCATATTTCTATGTTTCTACACCAGAAAGAAACTGGAGCGGTTATTCTTTTCCATGGTAAATTTAAAAAATCTGTCACACTGTCATCTCTATTTTCCGACCTCAGCGAATGCATTTACCTATAGATTATGCAATCACTCCCTTATAGGAAAATATGACCATGGTTTTTTATAACATTCAATTTTATAAGCAACCATAATTGATTGCCAAGAGACGTTTTCAGTTATTGCAACATATAAAAAAAGCTGTGGGAACTTATAATTTGGTGCCACAAAATATAAGCAAGTTGTTGTTGTTATCTCCAAGCGCCAGTCTGTGCTGAGATCCAATGGAGGGTGAAATTCTGATTTTGAACATTGCAATATCATTTATATGGTGATAGCAATGAAAACAGAAACTCATTTCAATTACTTACAGATCTCCTTCACTGAGCTCTTCAGCTATTTTATCACAAGGTGTATGAATTGAAAACAAAAACCATAGTTCCTTCTCCCTTTCCTTCCAGAAAGTCTAAATTCCTCCCTGCACTGATTTTAATACCTTTGGTTCAAGTTTTATGTGTATTGTTGTTAAAAATAAAATACATTATATCACAAAAAAAATTAGTATTTCATCTTGACAAGATGGTACATCTGGGGATTTGATGGAAACATGTTAACTAATGTGAAAAGAACTCGGTATGGGTAATTCCAACCTTAATTCACCCAGCCATTTGAATAATTTACATCAGCAATTGCATATAAATGCATATATAAAATAATCTTTCCAGTGGCATCTATTGATTTATAATCTGATTTGTTCCAAAAAGAAACAACATATTTTTTGCATCATTTTGAGTAGTTCTGATTCCTCCGATATCCGAGCATCCTTGTCAATCTGCATTTAAGATTTACCACAATACACCTCCCATCATTTGTAGACGTATTGTTTACATTCTGTAGAAGCTCCTCATTACTGTTTAATTTTATTTTCTGTTTCATGATAAAACCCAGACTCCAATGGCTTTTTTTCTTTCCAGCCATTTATATTCTGTTAGTCTGTACCCTTAAAACCCTCTGCTCTTCCATGGCCTACAGCATGTAGCCTGCTATGGTTCAGAATAAAATTATTGCTGTTACTATTTTTTTAAAAGCATGTATATATCACCTCATACATACTAGTATTCAATTCCATATGGCATGTTTTAAATAATTCCCACACCTTATCAATATCCTATTACGGCTCCCTTTGCTCTTTGAAGGAATTAAATATACCTTCTGTTTTTGGTATCAGTAAATTCCAGTGCCAGTCCCTCCAGACTAATAACCAAATCATTGATATATCCATGAGATTAGAACTGACTTTACATCTGAATCCTGTGGAATTCATTTCCTCCAGTTAGAAGCAGTAAATACTGTAAACAGTGCTGGAGCAATTAATGGTACTGAAAGCCACCCAAAGCTGTCAGCATGATAATCTTATAGAAATCCTTGGATTATAGAATGACCTTGTAATAAATGTCTTCCTTCCTACCAATCTAATCAACAGCTGAAAGTTCTTAGCTTCAGCTCTATCAGTAAAGCAGTTTTTTTTTAATGCAGAAAATGCTGCATGTTTACAGAAGGCAGAGAAACAAGTGTTAACCTCTCATCTGCTTTCATTGACATTCAATGTTATTTTTTCTGTTTCTTTGGATCCTGCTTGAACTGCAAGCATCATCAATTATTTCAGATTTTCACAATATTTTTCTTTGAATTTTAAATCCCATTTGCTTTCCGTCATCTAATTCAGTGGTGCGGAAATTTGTCCTTGGTCATAGAGTATGTAAGAAACATGCATTGAACGTGCCTTGAATTGCACTTCCAAAATTTGGTCCCACTGAAGTTGATCAGGCCATTTTCCAGCAGTGGCATAGAAAGCACTTATGGTAAACATCCAAGGATAAATTTCTACCCCAAACTCTCTTTAAATTTTCCATACACTAACTTTTCAATGGCTTTCTTAAGGTATACATGTGGCATTTACATTGCTTTCATTTAATCCTTAATCTCAAGAGTCCATAGACAAGTCAAAAGGGTTTTATTGTCAAATGTCCCAAATCAATCTATATTGTTTGGAGAGAGACACTGATGTGATGGAGTAATGCAGTGGGTCAGATAACATATCTGGAGAAAATGGATGGTGACGTTTCGGGTCAGGATGCATACTACATGATGCATATAGTGTATTGTTTTACCTTGCTTATTGTAACTATCTTGGGAAGTGTAAAACTTGGTGCTGTTTATAATCTCTTTATCTGGAAAGGCATGTACTTTCCATTAGGCACCTCTTGCTTCCATTCCCATTCATAGGTGCAGTGGGAAGCTCTTGATGGGTTATATTTTGGGAAGTCCTGTGCTTTTTCTAATGCTTTTTTGCTCGAACTCCACTTGTTCCTGTCAAAGAAAATGTTGTGTGTTTTTCCAAATGCTCTTTGTCCATTTTAAACAGAAATGGGGCAGGGACTTTCAGGGAAATGGTAGGATATTGACTTTTACCAGGTTAATTTCTGGTTGACAACTGTTCTTTGAGGAGAGATTGAGTAAAGTCATAGAGTCATTCATTTGTTTAGCATGCAAACAGGCCCTTCAACCCCATCAAGCCCATGGCAACCTTTGCTCATCTACACCAATCCCATTTACCTTCACGAGGACGCATCTTTCTATATCTTGCCCTTTTACATATTTTCTTAAATATCTCTTGAACTCTGCCACTTACACTGGCAGTTTTCATATATCAACCAGCGTCTAGGTAAAATAAAACATTCCCTTCAAATTCTCTTTCCAACTCCTTCTCACCTAGGATTAGGACCATATTCTTAAAATGTAATTGAATAAGAGGTGGTCCACTGAACATAATCAATTCTTAAGGGATATGGTAGGATACATTACAGGGAATATTTCTCCTGATTGTTGAATCCAGAACTGACGGTTATGACATTTCATTTAGAAATGTTGGGCTGGAATGAGTAGGAAGTTCTTCACTTACATGCTTGTGACTCTTTTGAATTATCCATCATAGACTGTTATGGGCACACAGTCATTGAGTACATTGGTCAGAGAACATATATATGAGCACTTAGGGAATCAGGTTTTATGGGGATTAGCCAGGAAGATGCAACTGGGATAAAGGATCTGTCATAATTTTATCCAATGACAAAACAATCCCAATGGGACAAAGAAAACTGATCTCACTTCTTACATTCTTAATCTTCAGTTCAGGCAAGCAAAAACTTTCCTGCAGAGCTCTGGCATTCCCTCCCAGGATTATTTCTGAGAAATGGTAATAACACCATGTAATCTGATTTATTGTTTACAGATTATTAATTTAATACCATTGTTCTTGAATTCCGAGTGCGCATTCCAAGTTGTAGTCCGTCAGACCACGGGTAAGATTTATAGCTGTGCATACAAGAACATAAAAATAAAATGTTTTTGGCTCCCTCAACAATATAGCTGGCAACTGAACAGCCTGATGTGGAATGCCCAATATGAATCCAGATCCAATATGTCAGGTTGATCTCCTCTGGGAGTCAAGTCAAGGTTCCGAAGTGGCCTGCAGCATTTTCTTTCTTTCTTGTTCTCGTAAAAGGGAGAAATATCCAGCAGGAATCCTGAATTTTGTTTCAGTCGTGTTTGAGAAAATTGCACATGCCTGATTAATAACTAATTGGATGACTGGGCTCAGCTATGATGCCCACTACTGTCAACCACTTTGCTACCATCCACGTTGACACTCACTCATTCAAGGGTCAAGAGTCAGGAGTCGGGTAAGGAGATTATGTCCTGAAATGGAACAATTTAATTCTTACGCAGCAGCACAACAGATATGAAAACATGGTACTCCATAAACATATGGAGCATAATAAACAACAAAAAATAAGTTTAGTATATAGTGTATATATTTATAAACTAAACTAAACTCATATTAAATTTAAGTTTAATTTAGTTTAGTTTCATTTATTGTCATGCGTACCGAGGTACAGTGAAAAGCTTTTATTGCGTGCTAACCAGTCAGCGGAAAGACAATGCATTATTACAATCGAGCCAATTGCAGCGCACAGATACATGATAAGGAAATAATGTTTAGTGCAAGATAAAACCAATAAAGTCCAATGAAAGATGGTCCTATTGCCTCCAATGAGGTAGATGGTAGTTCAGGACTGATCCCTAGTTGTGGTAGGATGGTTCAGTTGCCTGATAACAGCTGAGAAGAAACTGTCCCTGAACCTGGTGGCATGTGTTTTCACATTTCTACACCTTTTGACCGATGGGATAGGGGAGAAGAGAGAATAGATAAAGTGAGATTCATCCATGATTATGCTGGTAGCCTTGCCGAGGCAGCATGAGGTATAAATGGAAGGTGCATCGGTAGAAGTTGGTGAAAGTTTTTGTGGATATCCTGAACTTCCCAAGCCTTCTAAGAAAGAAGAGGCGTTGGATATCTATACATATATATGTAGTGTTTAATAGCTTGATGATTGTTGGGTAGAAGCTGCTCCTGAACTTGGATGTTACAGTTTTCAGTCTCCTGTACCTTCTTCTTGATGGCAGGAGTGAAATTAGAGTGTGGACAGGATGGTGTGGGTCTGATGATGATGGCTGCCTTTTTGAGGCAGCGACTCCCGTAGATCCCTTCCCTTTGATTGTGGGGAGGTCAGCAACCATAATGGACTGGGCAGTATTCACCACTTTTTGCAATCTTCTTTGTTCCTGGGCATTCGAGTTGCCGAACCAGGCTGTGATGCAACCAAGCAATATGCTCTCTACTGTACACCTGTAGATCAAGAGAGTATTCATTGACATATCAAATTGCCTCAATCTTCTAAAGAAGTAGAGGCATTGATGATTTATGATCTTTATGATTGCTAAAATATTCTGGGTTCAGGACAGATCTTCAGAGATCTGCAAACCCAGGTATATGAAGGTATTGACTTTTTCCACCACCGTCTGGTTGATGTAGGTTAGTGGATCTTTGATCTTCCTCTTCCAAAGTCAACAATCAGTTCCTTGGTTGATGCTGGGACTTATGTTGTTGTTCTGGCACCATTCAGTCAGTCGATCGATCTATCTCCTGTATTCTGACTCATCATTATCTGTAATTCGTCCAACAATGGTGGTATTTGTCAGCGAATTTGAAAATGAAGTTGGAACTGTATCCATCTACACAGTCATAAATCTAGAGTGAATATAGTAGAGGGCTAAAAACACAGCCTTGAGGTGCTCCTGTGTTGGTGGTTTTTGAGGAGGACGTGTTGCTGCCAATTCGTACAGATTGTGGTCTGTTGGTGAGGAAGTTGTTAATCTATTTGGAGGGGAATGCACAGAGAATCAGTTCCATGAGCTTGGTAACCAGTTTGAAGGGGATGATGATATTGAACGCTGAGCTGTAGTGTATGAACAACAACCTGATGTTTGTGGTTTTATTGTCCAAGTGGCCCAGTGCAGAGCGGAGAACCAGCGAGATTGCATCCTCTGTTGCCATGTTGTGGCAGTAAGCAAATTGTAGTCAATCCAGCTTTTTGTTGAGGGAAGAGTTAATATGTGCCGTCTCAAAGCACTTCATCACCACAGACATTCGTGCCATTCTTTTGGGGAAGAAAGGTGGAGGCTGCCCAATTGACGTAATTATTTAAACAGGAACAACTGCAACTGTATTGTATCTATGTAGTGTCTTTGGTTGTTCATCAAGTTACATTGGCACACCGGTAGAGTTGCTGCCTCACAGCGCCAGAGATGGGGATTCGATCCTGACCTTGGATGCTGTCTGCGTGGAATTTGCATGTTTGCCGCAACCATGTTGGTTATGGATGCTGGACATAATTCAGCATCCCAGCTAAATACATGGTACATTAAGCTAGACACCATCCAGAACACACTTGTGTTCATTTAAGATAATGGGACAAAAATAAAGCCCGTGCATAACCATTGTATGAACTTTCCCTGCCATTTTCCCCTGAGTTTAGATACATGGACATCTAATATTCCCAGAGTGAATAACTGGAAAGGTTACCTCACTATCTCCAAGATAGAAAGGAAACAATCAAAATACCAAATAAATACAGGAATCCTCACTGTTGCTTTAAGATGCAAATGTTTCTGCCTATAATTTATTTAGTCTTTAAAGTTCACTTTAACCTCAGGTAACTTGTGAAGTGAGAATGCCTGATTATAATTAAAATAGGCTCTTCATATAGTATGAAAAAAAGGGCACATTTAAGAAAGTTTGATTTATTTCATGAAAATAAAGTATTAGAAGTGACTAACTAAAACAGATTTAATTTATGGGTACACTCAGGCATTTACAAGATAATTGATCAGAGTAATTAAAATTCAACTCCTTGTCACAAATCAATAGCACACATATGGGCACAAAGACGCACACAAAGGTTTCAAATACTTAAATGATTAAGTGAAAATCTTTCATTTGTGAGTTTCTTCACATTTGAAAAGCACTGGTGCAATAATTAGATTTTAATATAATTATGAATTCAGATTTTTGTGAAATTAGGTTGTTTGATTTTACAATCAACCATAGACTAGGTAACAATAGAAAATAGACAATAGGTGCATGAGTAGGCCATTCGGCCCTTCGAGCCAGCACCGCCATTCTCTGTGATCATGGCTGATCATCCACAATAAGTGCCACGTTCCTGCCTTCTCACCATATCTTCTTACTCCGCTATCTTTAAGAGCTCTATCTAACTCTTGAAAGCATCAAGAGAATTGGCCTTCACTGCCTTTTGAGGCAGAGAATTCCACAGATTCACAACTCTCTCGATAAAAATGTTTTTCCTCAGCTTTGTTCTAAATGGCTTACCTCTTATTCTTAAACTGTGCCCCCTGGTTCTGGACTCCCTCAACATCGAGAACATGTTTCCGGCCTCTAGCATGTACAAGTCTTTAATAATCATGTGTTTCAATAAGATCCCCTCTCATCCTAAATTCCAGAGTACCAGCTGCTCCATTCTCTCAACATACGACAGTTGCGCCATGCTGGGAATTAACCTTGTGAACCTATGCTGCACTCCCTCAACAGCAAGAATGTCCTTCCTCAAATATGGAGACCAAAACTGCACACAATACTCCAAGTGTGGTCTCACTAGGGCCCTGCACAACTGCAGAAGGACCTCTTTGCTTCTATACTCAACTCCTCTTTTTATGAAGGCCAACATGCCATGAGCATTCTTCACTGCCTGCTGTATCTGCATGCTTACTTTCGGTGACTGATGAACAATGACCCCGAGATCTCATTGTACTTCCCCTTTTCTCAATTTCACACGATTCAGATAATAATCTGTCTTCCTGTTTTTGCCACCAAAGTGAATAAGCTCACATTGATAAGAGTAATTAAAATTCAAAACCTTGTCACAAATCAAGAGCACACATATGGACACAAAGACGCACACAGTCCTGATGCTGGGTGGCAGTGTGAACTGTGAGGAGGATGATATGAGAATGCAGGGTGACTTGGACAGATTGCGTGAGTGGGCAGATGCATGGCAGATGTAGTTTAATGTGGGTAAATATGAGGTTATCCACTTTGGTAACAAAAACAAAACAGGAAGGCAGATTATTATCTAAATGGTGTCAAGTTGGGAAAAGGGGAGGGGTCTGGGGGTCTTTGTTCATCAGTCAATGGAAGTAAGCATGCAGGTACAGCAGGCATTGAAGAAAGCAAAAGGCATGTTGTCCATCATAACCAGAGGAGTTGAGTATAGGAGCAAAGAGGTCCTTCTGCAGTTGTACAGGACCCTAGTGAGACCACACTTAGAGTATTGTGTGCAGTTTTAGTCACCAAATTTGATGAAGGACATTCTTGCTATTAAGGGAGTGCAGCATAGGTTTACAAGGTTAATTCATGAGATGCTGAGAGAATGGAGTGGCTGGGCTTGTATACTCTGGAGTTTAGAAGGATAAGACGGGATCTTATTGAAACATATAAGATTATTAAGGGTTTGGACATGCTAGAGGCAGGAGACATGTTCCCGATGTTGGGGGATTCCAGAACCGGGGCCACAGTTTAAGAATAAGGGGTGAGCCATTTTGAATGGAGATGAGGAAACGCTTTTTCACACAGAGTTGTGAGTCTGTGGAATTCTCTTCCTCAGATGGTGGTGGAGGCTGGTTCTCTGGGTACTTTCAACAGGGAGCTGGATAGGACTTAAAAATAGTGGAGTCAGGGCATATGGGGAGAAGGCAGGAACTGGGTATTGATTGGGGATGATCAGCCATGATCACATTGAGTGGTGGTGCTGGCTGGAAGGGACAAATGGCTTTCTCCTGCACCTAATGTCTATTGTCTCTTGTCTATTTATCCACATTAAACTGCATCTGCCATGCATCTGCCCACTCACCCAACCTGTCCAAGCCACGCTGCATCCTCATAGCATCCTCCTCACAGTTTACACTACCATCCAGTTTTGTTTAATCTGCAAATTTGCTAAAGTTACTTTTAATCCCTCCATCTAAATCATTAATGTATATTGTAAATGGCTGTATATTGTAAATAGCTATAATCATTAATGTATATTGTAAATAGCAGCACCGAGCCTTGCAGTACCGCACTTGTCACTGCTTGCCAATCAGAAAGGGGCCCGTTGGGCCCGTTAATCCCTACTCTTTATTTCCTGTCAGCCAACCAATTTTCTATCCATGTCAGTAACCTACCCCAACACCATGTGCTCAAATGTTGCCCACTAATCTCCTATGTGGGGCCTTATCAAATCATTTCTGAAAGTCCAGGTACACTACTTCCACAGGCTCTCCCTTGTCCTAGTTACATCCTCAAAAAATTCCAGAAGATTAGTCAAGCTTGATTTCCCCTTCGTAAATCCATACTGACTCGGACAGATCATGTTACTGCTATCCAAATGTGCCTCTATTTCATCTTTTTATAATTGACTCCAGCATTTTCCCACTTCCGATGTCAGGCTAATTGGTCTATAATTCCCTGTTTTCTCTCACCCTCCTTTCTTAAAATGTGGGATAACATTAACTAACCTCCAATCCACAGGAACTGATTCTGAATCTATAGAATATTGGAAAAAGATCGCCAATGCATCCACGATTTCTAGAGCCACTAACTTAAGTACTCTGGGATACAGATCATCCTTGGGGATTTATCAGCCTTCTGTCCCATCAGCCTACCCAACACCACTTCCTGCCTAATGTTAATTTCCTTCAGTTCCTCCGTCAACCTCGATCCTCTGGCCATTAGTACACCAGGGAGACTGTTTGTTTCTTCCTTCGTGAAGATGGATCCAAAGTACCTGATCCATTCATCTGCCATTTCCTTGTTCCTCATAATACATTCACCTGTTTCAGTCTTGAAGGGTCCAACTTTGGTCTTAATTTTTTTTTTCCTCTTCACATACCGAAAGAAGCTTTTATTACCTTCCTTTATATTCTTGGCTAGCTTACCTTTGTACCTCATCTTTTCTCCACGTGTTGTATTTTTTATTATCTTATGTTGCTCTTTAAAAGTTTCCCAATCTTCTGCCTTGACAGCTGCAGTTGCCCCTTGCTCCCTTTGGAATGTTTCTTCCTCTTTGGAATGAACTGATCCTGCACCTTCTGTATTATTCCCAGAAATATCTGCTATTTTTGTTCCACTGTCATCCCTGCTAGGGTATCTTTCCAGTCAACTTTGGCCAGATCCTCCCTCATGGCTCCATAGTACCCTTTGTTCAACTGCAATACTGACACTTCCGATTTTCCCTTCTCCCTCACAAATTGTTGATTAAAACTTATCATATTATGGTCACTACCTCCTAATGGCACCTTTACCTCAAGTTCCCTTATCAAATCCAGTTCATTACACAACACTAAATCCAGAATTGCCTTGTCCCTGGTAAGCTGCAGTGCAAGCTGTTCTAAGAATCGGAGGCACTCCACAAACTCCCTTTCTCAGGATCCAGCACCAACCTGATTTCCCAGTCTACCTGCATATTGAAATCTCCCATAACAACTGTAACATTACCTTTGTGACATGGCAATTTTAACTCTTGATTCAACTTGCACCCTATATCCAGGCTACCTTTTGGGGGCCTGTAGATAACTCCCATTAGGGTCTTTTTACCCTTATAATTCCTCAGTTCTATCCATACTGACACATCTCCTGATTCTATGTCAACCCTCGCAAGGGACAAATTATATCCCTCACCAACACAGTTACCCCACCCCCTCTGCCCACCTGTCTGTCTTCAGTTCCCAGCCCTGGTCATCTTGCAGCCATGTCTCTGTAATTCCCACAAAATCATACTTGCCAATTTCTAACTGAGCCTCAAGCTCGTCCACTTTATTTCTTATACTTTGTGCATTCAAATACAATACTTTTAATACATTACTCCCCTCATCCTTCAAATTGATTCCTATTTCACTTGGCCATACTCTCCTATTCCTTCCTAAGCTTTCTGTCCCCTTAATACTGGTGTATTTCTTAACGTTTTTAATCCTCTCCTTCCCTTTAACTCGATCCTTATATCTCCAGTTTGTCTCCTCGCCCCCACTATTTAATTTCAACCCACCCATGTAGCAGTGGCAAACCTTTTTCATCAAACACTTGTTCTGTCTGCCAATGCCTTCAGGATCTCCTGGTTGCTAACCATTTTAACCCTCTTTCCAATTCCCATACTAACCTTTCTGTCCTTAGCCTCCTGCATTGGCAGAATTAGAGGAACAGCACCTTATATTCCGCTTACAACCCAATGGGATGAACATGGAATTTTCCACTTTCAAGTTAAATCCCCACTATCCCACCTCTCTTACCCCTGCCATACCCTTCTTATCCATGTTTCTCCCACCATCTATGACCACTCTAGTCACCTTATTGTGTTTCCCTATGTTGTATGCTAATTTCCCATCCCCAAGTCCAATATTTTATTTTTATCTCCCCCCTCCCCTTCCGCTGTACCCTTCCACTCATATCCCTCCAACTTGCTTTAGCTTGCACTCCTCCGTGCCTCCACTTATCTGACAATCTTTGTCTTATTTTCACCTCTCAACTTTGTCACTTACACCACCCATCTGCCAATCACCATCCCTCCCCACCCCTCACTTGTATCCACGTCTAATGTGGCAGGCTTTGCCCTAACCCAGTCTTTCTTTTCCAGCTCTCTACCCCTACTGCATCAGTCTAAGGAAGGGTCCTGATCGAAAACGCCATCTGTCAATTCCGTCCACAGATGCTGCGTGGCTGAGTTCCTCCAGCCTTTTGTTTTTTTGGCTCAAGATTCCAGAATCTGAAATGTCTGGTGTCTTCTTTTTATATGAGAATTACTGCCTTCAATAAAAGATGTTCAGTTTCTAGCTCCGCTTCAACCTATCTCCTTATGCAACAGGAAAGCAAAGAAAGTCTGCTCTCACTGCATTAGCAATATGTTTGGAATGTGGCTTGCTGAGGGAATAGCAGGTTAATGAACTGTTGTGGGAAAAAAATAGAGAACAGACTTCTCTAATTAGATCAGTGCTGATGTCAGACACAGGAAAGTTAGGAGTCAAATCAACTATTCTCCATGTATGAATGAAATAAATGAAAATGTTCCTGAAGGTAAAGGTTATTGTTGTGATTGTGTGAGACTGTATAGAACTGAGAAATGGATGGCGATACTGTTGCTGATTTTAGGGATTTGAAACACTGATGAGTCTCACTGTGCTGCACATTATAGAAGAGGTTTCACATGAACACATAGCAAACATCTTGAAGGGATAGAGGATCATAGAATCTTCCAGCATGAAAACAGCTCCTTCAGCCCAACCCGTCCATGTTGACCAAGATGCCCCATCTAACTTAGTTCAATTTGCTTGATTTGACCTAGAAACATCTAATCCTTTCTGATCCATGTAACTGTCCAAATATCATTTAAATGCTGTTATTGTACCTGCCTAAACTACCACCTCTAGCAGCTTTTTCAATATAGCCACCACCCTCTGAGTGAAAATGTATGCCCTCAGGTTCCTTTTCAATCTTGTCCCTCTCACCTTAAAACTATGCCCTCTCATTCTTCATTCCCCTAATTTGGGTTAAAAAAAAAACTCTGCATTCACCCTATCTATACCCCTCAGAACTTTATACACCGCTATAACATCAGTCCTTAGCCTCCTGCGCTCCAAGGAATAAAATCCTCACCTGCACAAACACGTCCTCTAGCGCAGGCCCTCGAATCCTGGCAACATCCTCATAAATCTTCTCTGCACACTTTCCAATTAATGACATCTGTCATATAGCAGGGTGACTAAATCTGAACACTGTACTCCAAAGGTGGCCTCACAAATGTCTTGTACAGCTTTAACATAATGTCCGAACTTCAATCTTAATCTAATAGTGTCAGAGATTTTTTGGAGCTGCGAGCTTCAAATATGCTCAAGGGAACAGTAACTTAGTGAGTGTTGATCAGACTAAAAACACTGGAAAAAATGTGCCGTCTTTAAAACGGGTAAGATGGGTACACTGTCTGTGCAAATCTTGGGATGAGAGCATTCAGGCAAAATGATTAATTTAGTTAGAACTAATGCTTGAAGGAATGTGTGGAATAGACACCAGTTGGAAATGATACATAAAATCAAAAGGTAATTTTATTCAGGGCATTATTCTGAGACTGTAGCATCAAACAAGCTTATTGAAATGGTGGTGGCTATATGGCTTTCTTTTTTGTGGCTATCTCACATGGACATTATAAGTGGGTTCAGTGGTAAAACACTATGTCTCGTGAGGGCAAAGGGTAAAAATACTGTAAACCACACGTGTGTTGGTCTGGTTGTAACAGGAGTTGTACAGCCTCAGAAATGTTCAAGAAAACCTTTTTGCTACAGTTGTCACAGGGAAATACCAATTGCAAAGAGGAACAAGCCAGTGAAGAGTGCAACAGGTGGTGAACAAAGTAGTCCCTATGTGCTGAGGTCAGCAAGTTACGAATCTGCAAATCAGAACATTTAAAATCCCCCTTGGGTATCGTGGATATTATAGAGTCAAATAATGAGGTGGTAATGGAAATGGGTAATGTTGTAAATTGCACATGTGAGGAAGATAATAAGTACTCCTTATTCAGTGGAGAAATAACAATAAGTGTACATATCAATGCAGTAACAAGTTGATCTTTCATAGGCCTGGATGTGTATCTGAAATACATGTCATTTCCTGTTGAGGCAGATAAAAAATTATTTGGCAATGTGCAAGGTCATTATCCCAATGTGAGAACAGGTATACCTGTGGCCCTTATTGTTGAAGATGAATGGGCTCAGTTGTTGAATGCTCATGGAATATGAGTGTGTACCATATCTAATGGGAGTGGACTGATTCAATTCTGTCAGATTGCAGGTCTGAGCTTATGAAGGAAATGCAGCCTTAGACAATGACGAGTAAGAAACCTCTCACAGATTTGGGTTCAATGGCTTTGCTTAAGCTGACTGATGGTCAGATGGGTTCGAGAGCTTCAATTACCAGATATTGATACCCTGGGAAACTCAAATGAGATAGTTGTGGAAATGGTGGTATAGTTGCAACTGTTCAACTACCTGCAGCATTGGGATAAAGTAGAAGCCATAATGCAAGTGTTATGAGTACTTCAATACATGAAGACTGGTGTGGTGACTAAGTTGCAACCAGTGAAGGGATCTACAGGATAAGCTGCCTCCAAAAGGCAGCCAGCATCATCAGAGACACACATCACCCTGGCCACTCTCTCATTTCACTCCTGCCATCGGGAAGAAGTTCCAAGTTCAGAAGCAGCTTCTTCCCAGGACTATTAAATATTATGCCCTGCAACTAAGCTCTGAACTACTTAGACTTGGGGAGCATTGTTTTTGTGTTTTCACTATTATTGTTTACTTGTTTTTAATGTACTGAACATTTTTGTTGGTTAATATGGTGTTTACAGAGTACTATGTTTACATATCTGTTGTGTTGCTGCAAGTATGAATTGAATTGTTCTATTTTAGGACATATGACAATAAAACACTCTTGACCTTGACATGGAAGTGCACAAACAACAACAGAGGAAATTTGATGACAGCCGATCTAACACATTCCTTCCAAGCGTCATGCAGGTTGTTAGGATAATTGGACACTTCAAGCAGCCCCTCGTGTGTAGGCGTGTGGTAGACGTTTGGGGTATTTGATAGGGTTGTGAAGAGAATAAAGGGGAAATTACTGTAGGGATAATCTAAATTGGTTTGTTTGTATATAGCAAGTGATTCCATACTTGGTTTGAAAAGATAACACATGCTGAGCAAATTGAAGTTCTTAAAGATATAATGTAAACATTGTAACTCCAGAACTGAGTCTGCAATGTGAATAATCAATATTAACCTTAAAGGAGAGCACATCCTGGAGGCATTTTCCACAGCCACAAAGGTCCAACGATGAATGTGTGGGCAGCAAACATTCAGTTAGGCATTTGTTTGTTTTGCTGCAAGTCCACAAATGAAGCAAATCTTGTCTCATGGTGCCAGAGAAATATCAGAACAGAAAGTGTCAATAACAGCAGTGATAATCAAGGTACTCACCTAGCATTGCCACTTTTCATTTCACTGCACATCCCATATGTGTATGTGACGAATAAACTTGACTTGACTTGACTGTCAAAAAACAGGCTGTATTACAAGGTAACATCTGGTCAAGAACTTAACCAGGGGTGAAGTCTCAGGGGAAAATATCTCACAAGTTCAGGCCAATGACAAAGCATTCATTATGAGGAGCCGAATCACAAGAGTCATTTCAACAGTGACTTGCAAGTTTCAGATTTGCCAGATTCTCGAACACTGGGGGTTGAAGTCAGACCTGATAGAAGAATATAAAATTATGAGGGGCTTAGAAAGGGTAGAAAGGCAGAACCTTTTACCCAGGGTGGAAATGTCAAAGGCTAGAGGGCATAGTTATAAGGTGAGAGGCAGACATTTCAAAGGAGATGTTTAGTTTAGTACCATACTAAGTGGGACCCTTTGGGTCCCATTCTCACATGGGAGAGCTGGTCCACCAATACAATATTCCACTTCTCCACCAATTCCAATATTCCACCACCGCCCCTGATCCCCCCCCTCCTCCCCTCACCCATCGCTCACAACTGCGCAGACGCGGCTGACAGGTTCCCATTATGATGCCCCTGATCCCCCCATTATGCCCTGTGCCCTTCCCCCCACCCACGCACTCACTCCATCCCTCCCACCCCCCCATCCATTCTTAGCAGCTCTTCAGCGACGCAGCCATTCCCTCCCATTGGGTTCCCACTGTGACATCGAACACACAGGTATTATTACACAGGTGCACCTGACGGGCATGGCAAGTGGAAAAGGGATTTATTAAAGATTAAAATGTGAATAACTCTTAAAATATAACAATAATTTAAATGTTAAAGAGGAAGTTTATTCTGTTCATTCTTTCTTGTTGCATCTCTTGTTGCGTTCTGCAGCTGGGGAAGGTGTCGGCTTCAGGTGGGGGCTGTTGGGGACCAGTGGGGGGGAGGGCCCTGCAGCCTGGGGAGGGGCACGGCTTCAGGCGGGGCTGTTGGGTGCCGGTGGGGGACAGGGAAGCGTCCTGTAGCTGGGGGATGGGGACGGCTTCAGGTGGTGGCCAGTGAGGGGGGGCCTATCTGGAGGGCTAGTATGTGTGTTGTGGGCCAAAGGGACTGGTTTCCAGAAGGCTAGTATGGACATCGTGGGCCAAATGGGCTTATTGGGCTTGGGCTTGTCCTGCAGCTGGGGATGGGAAGGCTTCAGGTGGGGGCTGGCGGGAGCTTTCTGTGGCCGGGGAGGGGGATGGCTTCAGACCGGGGCCGGTGGGGGGGAGGGGGGGGAGTGCTGCCATGGCCTACTGCTGCCTTGGCCTGCCGCTGGGGGGGTGGGGGGGGTGGGTGGGTGGTGTGCGAGGGGAGTGGGATGGCGGTGTGTGGGCGGGGGTGGTGAGCCTTCTGGACTCACAGTTCACTCACTCACGGCTTGCGGACTCACATTTCACTCAGCCACGGCTTGTGGACTCACAGTTCTCTCAGCTTCGGCTTGTTGATTCACAGTTCAGTCACTCACGGCTTGTGAACTCACAGTTCAGCCACTCACGACATGCAGACACAGTTCAGTCACTCACAGCTTATGGACTCACAGTTAAGTCATTCCTGGCTTGTGGACTCAGGGGCATGGTAGGGAAGTGAGTGGTGGGGGTAGGGGAGGTGGTGTGTGAGGCAGTGAGGGGTGTGTGTGGCAGGGGGGAGTGTGGGGGATAGGAGGGTGGGGAGAGGAGGGTGTAAGGGAGGGGGGTTTTAGAGGAAGGGCGTTTTGGGGAGGGGGGTGTAGGGGATGGGGATGCAGGGGAGTGGGGTTGCAGGGGAAGGGAGGGTGCAGAGGACGTGCAGGGGAGGAGGGGTGCAGGGGAGGGGGGGTTGTAGGAGGGGGATGTGTAGGAGGGGGGTGTAGGGGAGGGGGGTGCAGGGGAGGGGGTGTAGGAGAGGGGGATGTAGGGGAGGGGGATGTAGGGGAGGGGGATGTAGAGGAGGGGGATGTAGAGGAGGGGATGTAGGGGGGTGTATGAGGTGTGTTGGGGAGCAGGGTGTGTAGAGGAGGAGGGGGTGTAGGGGAGGGGGTGTAGGTAGCAATGTTACAAAATTCACTTTCATATCTTCAGTATTAAAACAGTTTTGGCCATTTTCATGCTCGGAAATTGGCATCTTGTTCCCTATTGCTTTTTCATTGACTTAACACAAAAGCTGTGATTGAGGACAGTCAAAAGCCCATAACTTTCTTAAAATTTAAGAGAACTGAATGACATTTTCAGTTATTATAGCATTCTGAAACAAATATATTACATCTTACTCGGATGACCTGAAAATAAAGCATATAATTAGTTAATTACCTAATTGTGGTTAATTACAAATTGACCGTGGTGACGGAAATAGTAATAAACACTCAGACTGCCTAAAAAATTCAAAAATGAGATATTCTCAAGATCAGAACTTTAATATTATTGTATTATATGCTGTAAGTCCGTAACAGATAGGTAAATAAATTACAATTTCTAGCAATAGACCAGGTCTTTATGGAGAAGATCAGTTGCTAGCTGGTACATTGGCATATCATAATCAGTCGCATCATCATACTTGGGTGAATTTGAACCCAATATCGGCAGGAAAAACACTGGCCATTCATATGGGACCCAAATCATTTTCGCAATGTAAAATTTGATTAAAGCCATTCCAAGAAGCAAGTTTATATGTAAAATAGACGATTTACCCTTTGTTTTGTCCTGTTCTTGCAATCCGTCATGTTGTAGGCGTTGAGGGCGATAGAAGCCACTTTTTATATTAATCTAATTATTAAATTGTCTCGCGATTAAAAAAAAACATTGGGAACGGAAGTATGATCAATTATTCTTCAGCAGCTAGCAGCCCGAGAAATCCTCTGTGACTGGCAGTAGAAAACTGCATTTTAATCTCGCCCCCCCCTTCAAAGGTAGGTGTAGTAGGGGGAGGGGTGGTGTGGGGGGGGGGGGGGTGTGAAGCGTGGGAGGGGGTTGGGTGGGGGGGGAGGGGGGAGGGGGGAGTAGACTTAGTGGTTCCCGCCCCCAGCTCCAACCACACTCATCGACTTCAGACTCACTCACCAGCTCTCATCCCCATCTGCACACATCGGCACCCGGGTCGACATGGTGGTTGCCGCCCACGATCGCAGAACACAGCCCCTCGCTTGCAGAGCACAGCCCCTCCCCCTCGCAGATCACAGCCCCCACTCACAGTCTGCTTCAGCTTTATTCTCTCCGCTGGACAGCGGGTGCCGGAAGGAGTGTTACCTTCATGGTGACAGACAGGCGAGAAGACCAATCTGCTCTTCTCACCATTTTTTAAACCTTCATAATATTTGTAATATTCCACCGATCGGAACAAACTTGGTGCGCTTGGAGCAGAGGAGAATGGTGGGTAAGGTGGCAAAAAAGTCCTAGCAATATCTGTACCAATTTTGCACAATTTTAAATAAAATGCAGACAGGAATTGGTCAAGATGAGAATTTTAGTAATAGTATAGAAGATAGATAGCTTAGAGATACAAGCTATTCGGCCTACCAGCGATACCAGCATACAGTATCAACACAGGCTTATACACACTTGGGACAATTTACACTTATACCAATTATACAAACCCAAGTCAATTAACCTACAAACATGTACATCTTTGGAATGTGGGAGGAAACCGAAAATCTCAGCGAAAACCCATGTGGTGATAGGGAGAACGTACAAAGTCCATACAGACAGCACTTGTAGTTGGGATTGAATCCAGGTCTCTGGCTCTGCAAGCAATGTAAGGCAGCAACTCTACCATTGTGCCACCATGCTGCCCTATGGTAATATTCCAAATGTGCACATATTTTCTCAATGTGGCAGAAAGCTATTGCCCGACCAGGGATTTGAACCCTGGGCCCTCAGATTTAACATCCGCTGCTCTACCGACCTGGCTATAACCATAACCAGCACAGAAACAGGACATCTCAGCCTTTCTAGTCCGTGCCGAACACTTATTCTCACCTAGTCCCATCTACCTGCACTCAGACCATAACCCTCCATTCCTTTCCTGTCCATATGCCTATCCAATTTAATTTTAAATAATAAAATCGAACCTGCCTCCACTTCCACAGGAAGCTCATTCCACACAGCTACCACTCTCGGAGTAAAGAAGTTCCCCGTCATGTCACCCCTAAACTTCTGTCCTTAATTCTCAAATCATGTCCTCTTGTTTGAATCTTCCCTACTCTCAATGGAAAAAGCTTATCCACGTCAAATCTGTCTATCCCTCTCATCATTTTAAAGACCTATATCAAGTCCCCCTTAACCTTCTGCGCTCCAAAGGATAAAGACCTAACTTGTTCAACCTTTCTCTGTAACTTAGTTGCTGAAACCCAGGCAACATTCTAGTAAATCTCCTCTGTACTCTCTCTATTTTGTTGACAGCTTTCCTACAATTTGGCGACTAAAATTGTACACCATACTCCAGAATTGGCCTCAACAATGCCTTGTACAATTTTAACATTGCATCCCAACTTCTATACTCAATGCTCTGATTTATAAAGGCCAGCACACCATAAGCTTTCTTTACCACCGTATCTACATGAGATTCCACCTTCAGGGAACTATGCACAGTTATTCCTAGATCCCTCTTGTTCTACTATATTTCCTCAATTCACTACCATTTCCTATTTTGATTTGTCCTGCCAAGATGTAGCACCTCACACTTAACAGCATTAAACTCCATCTGCCATCTTTCAGCCCACTCTTCCAAATGGCCTAAATATCTCTGTAGACTTTGAAAATCTACATTGTTATCCACAACACCATCTATCTTAGTATCATCTGCATAGTTACTAGTGCAATTTACCACACCATCATCCAGATAATTCATGTAAATGACAAACAACAGTGGACCCAACACAGATCCCTGAGGCACCCCATTAGTCACCGGCCTCCAACCTGACAAACAGCAATCCACCATTACTCTCTGGAATCTCCCATTCAGCCACTGTTGAATCAATCTTGCTACTCCACCATTAATTTCCAACAATTTAACCTTCTTAACCAACCTTCCATGTGGAACCTTGTCAAAGGCCTTACTGAAGTCCATATCGACAACATCCACCACTTTACCCTCATCAATTTCCCTAGTAACCTCTTCAAAAAATTCAAGAAGATTAGTCAAACATGACCTTCCAGGCACAAATCCATGTTGACTGTTCCTAATCAGACCCTGTTTATCCAGATGCTTATGTATATTATCTCTAAGTATCCTTTCCAGTGGTATTAAAGAGACTTTCAGTTAGATACTTGGATATGCAGGGAATGGAGGATTATCAATCAAGCGTAGGCAGCTGATATTAGTCTAACTTGGCATCAAGTTCAGCATGGACATTGCGGGCCAAAGGGCCTGTTCCTAAGCTGTACTGCTCTATGTTCTATGCACTCGACAATGGGGCTACAGTTTACAGTGCTAAAATGTAGCGGGGAATCAATTCAAAGGAGGATATTAGAGCAGGGACTTTGTGGTGTTTAAGTGTGCACAGTCCATTCAAAGTGGCAAAGTGGCAGGTCAGGTTAAATAACTTTAGTTACATTCCTTAAGATTAGGTCCAGTACTGGCTTTATTTTTCAGTATAACTACCTAAAGGGCCTGTCCTACAAGCATGCAACTCTATGCGATGAACGCGATCAAACTAGAAGCGGGGGCCGCGCGGAGGTCGGGTGATCCCCTGTACAGGGCCGTTCCCACCAGCATGCGCGTGCATGCGGCAAGCGCAACCAAACCGGCAGTAGGGGCCGCGCGGAGGTCGGGTGAGTTGCGCAACGCGGCACAAAGTGAGGCAAACTTGGAGCGAAGTCTAAGGTAAGTTCGCCAGGACACAGAGGGGAACACAGAGAGGGGCACAGAGGCACACACACACAGAAGGCCACGGAGCCACACACATAGAGGGTCATGGAGGCACCTACAGATAGGTTCATGGAGGCATGATGTCGGGGCGGTGTGTAATGCGTCGAGGCGACTGCGAGCCGATAAGCTGTTGCCGCGCGGAATTTTTGGACATAGTCAGTTTTTCGGAGCCCCGCGCGGTGTCGGGACGAACTCGGGACGAACTCCGCACAATTCCGCACGGCTCCAGCGATCGAAGTGGAACCGGCCCCATGAAGCCGGACGGCTCAAGCGACCAGGTTAGGTCGCGCTAATCGCATAGAGTTGCATGCTGGTGGGACAGGCCCTTAAGTATCGGCTTAGAAGGTTTTCTTCATTGCACATTCAAAATTCTACTCCATTTAATTTGTTTGCACTAAGACAATCCCAGTTAATTCCCAGTAAGAAAGTTAAAATCACTTACTATTACAACTATATTGATTCTACTCCTTTGTGTGATATTCCAGCATAATCGCTCTACTATCCCTCTGACTGTTAGTAGGTTTGCAATATTTTGCTAAATGATCGTCATTCTCATTTCTATATCTACCCACATGCTCTCACTTGAAGAGCCTAAATGTCTAAGCAGGATTTGAAAGAAACCTTAATGAACATCCCTTTTTGACCTTGTCTCTGAGCTAAAGTTTGCTTATCAAAGTAGTTGACTAGATTAATCAGATTACAGCCATTACAGCTCAATTTAGTGACCATCTGCTCTAACTTCAATACCACATCGGAATATCTTTACCAGTTAATTACATTCTGTCATTGGTACTTGGCTGAGCTTATTTATGGAGTCATGGAGTCATACTCCCCAGAAACAATTCCTTTTCACGTCTACGCTGACCATTAAGTACTCACTCCATAGGCTTTTCAGGGAGGAAACCAGAACACCCAGGACAAATGACTGTGTTGCATGGAGAACTGCACATCCATGCACTCAGGATTGAACACTGATCACTGGAACTGCGAGGCAATGGGTCCGCTAGCTGTGGCATTGTACCCCCCTGAGATCTGAATCCATGCCCATGATTGACTACATTGCTGCCATATCAATCTGCAGAACAGTGCAGAAGCATCATGCTTATGATTTGAACCAATCTGCTGCCATTGTCACTGATAGCTTAAGTGTCAAATAAAACCAATTCTCCACACCTCCTTACCTGCATCCATCTATCACTTTCCAGCTCTTGCTCCATCATTGCTCTATTTTTTGCTCAAGCATCCAGCAGCTGCAGATTCTGGACATGATGGTATACTCGGTTGAGTTCTCAAAACCTGTGCAGACCAACTGGCCGGGGTTTTTATGGACATTTTCAACCTCTCACTGCTAAGGTCTGAGGTTCCCCCCTGCTTTAACAGGGAATCAATAGTACCGGTGCCTAAGAAGAGTAAGATGATGTGCCTCAATGACTATCGACCAGTGGCACTAACGCCCGTGGTGATGAAGTGCTTTGAGAGGTTGGTTATGGGGCATATCAACTCCTACCTCAACCCTCTACAGTTCGCTTACCGTCACAATAGGTCCATGGAGGATGCAATCTCACTGGCTCTCCACTTCACACTGGGCCACTTAGACAATAAAAACACACATCAGGCTGTTGTTTATAGAAAACTGCTTGGCGTTCAACACCATCATCCCACCCAAGCAGGTTATGCCATGTGGTGTTGCAGAGCTCCCGTTCAAGTAAGTTAAAACATAGTTTTGGAATTCGGAGGAGGCACAGCGATACATTTAACACCCTTGTGTATCACTGCGATGGTGCAGAAACTTTTTTACCCGACAGCACATCCTGACCATGTTGCTGGACGAGGAGGAGGTAGTTGACGGGTTCTTCTGTGTCCAGCAGGATGGGCATGATTTCACTGTCTACTGGACATCGGAGCGCACAAGGTGCCATGCCTGTAAGGAAGTGGGGCATATTCGAAGGAATTGCCCCAAATCCCGGGCGGAGGCCTCCGCCTCTGGTGCCACTAACCCTCCTCCCCCCCCCCCCCCCCCCCCCCACCCGCGCCCACACCCCCTGTAGTTGAATCAGGGAACCCTGGTATTGTGCGGAGTGCATGTGGGGGAAGGGAGGTCAAAAGATTGGGGGAAAGGTGGCAAAGAAGGTGAAGCACCTGGGGAACAAAATGCCCAGTGACAAGAATGATCCACTCATCCTGTCATCTCCCATTAGGAAGTTTGCAAGCCCCATAATCCAGCCCCATAATCCAGTTGGTGGGGATCGGGCGGGAGGAGCAGGTGCCACAGAGGAAGGTTGCTCAGGTGACCTCAGAGTCTGTGAGCTCCTCCCCATCGAAAAAGGGAAGGTGGAATCACTCTAGGGAGGAGCAGAATGGGGACGAACGGGAATCCTCCAGGGGGGAGGGAAGTCCTATGTTCTGGAGGGGATTCTGGGGAGGGTGGCGATGCGGACCACTCAGGTGACATGGAGCAGGGGGAGATTCCTGTTGGGGAGGGAGTCCCGCATCGTGCGCCCAAGGAAGTCCGGGAGCAACCTACCCAGGATGAGGTGCAGAGCAAGCCTCTGTAGGTAGAGACTATAGGTGGGGAGGGGGTTGGGGAAACCAGCCCTCAAGTCCTCTCCCTCAAGACCTGGCTTCAGATGGACTCCCTGGGTCTGGTGCATCAGAGTTCACTCTGGGGATGGGGGATGGTGTCTCCATCTGCATTTAGCAGGTGGAAGGGGACTCCTTGGACAATGAATCAATGGATTTTCTCGTTTCCCCCGACGCCACTCCACCCATTCCAGTGGAGGAAATCCGTAAGTTCATCCAGGCCACTGAAGGAGATCAATCTCAGCCCAGACTGGCTTCCCTCCAGTGGCCAAACCTACACGGGCCCACCAGCGCTCAGAAGCACATCCTCAGAAGGATGATGGGGGGGGGGGGGGGCAAGGGGGTGAAGAGGGTGAAGGGGAACAAACGGCGTCAGCTCAGGTCCTTCTAGGACGACCTGGAGAAGGACACCAAGACCAAGAGCAGCGTCATTCCTGTTGAGCGTAGAGGGACCAGTAGAGCGTCCCTTGTACCCAGGGTCCAGAGGGCAAGGAGCACCGCCACTGCACCTAGGGTCCGCAAGGGGAGGAGTGGCTCTGCTGTCAGTGACCGGAGGACTGATGACGGGATCTAGGGAGTAGGCAGGGCTGAAGATATCCTGGATGGGTTGCTCCTAGGCCTGGCCAAGCTGGCCATACACGAGTCATGGCGCCAGACAGAAGAGCTGGATGCTTGCCCCTTTACCGAGGTTGTATAGTAGTTATTAGAATATTTGTAAAATAGTTGTTTTGTGATTTTGTAACATGGCAGTAGGCATGTCACCAAGGTTTTTTTTTTTGGTTTTCGTATCGGGTTGAAATTAAATAAATAATTTTTTGATTTAAAAAAAAACTGGTTACCAAGCTCACAGAACTGGGTCTCAGCACATCCTTGCACAATTGGATCCTTGACTTCCTCATCCACAGACCACAGTCTGTTTGAATTGGCAGAAACACTTCATCCTCAATAATAATGAATATGGGAGCACCTCAAGGCTGCGTGCTCAGCCCCCTGCACTACTCACTCTATATTCATGACTGTTTAGCCGGACATAGAGCAAATTCCATTTTCAAGTTCGCCGACCACACCACTGTTGTGGGACGAAATACAGATGGTGATGTGATGAGTGAGAGTATAGAAGTGAGATTGACTGACTGATCATATGGTGCCAGCACAACAACCTGGCTCTCAATATCAGCAAAACCAAAGAACTGATTGTGGACTTTGGAAGAGGAAGGTTGAGGACCCATAATCCAGTTTATATCAAAGGGACGATGGTGGAGAGTCAAAAACTTCAAATTCTTGGGTGTGCATATTTCCAACGATCTTTCCTGGACCCAGCACACTGATGCAATTAAAAATAAAGCACATCAGCGCCTCTACTTCCTGCGAAGGTTACACAGATTCAGTATGTCAAAGAGGATTCTCTTGAACTTCGACAGGTGCACAGCAGAGAGCATCATGGCCGGTTCGGCAACTTGAACGTTCAGGAGCGGAAAAGACTGCAAAAAGGTGTGAACACTGCCCAGTCCGTCACTGGCTCTGACCTACGAATCGAAGGGATTTATTGGAGTTGCTGCCTCAAAATGGCACCATCATCAGATCATCATCATCACCATCCTGGCCACACACTCATCTCACCACTGCCATCGGAAAGAAGGTACAGGAGCCTGAAAACTGTAAAGTCCAGGTATAGTAGTTATTAGAAGTCCAAGAACAGTTTCTTCCCTACAACCATCAGGCTATTAAACACTAAAATCTCATAAGCTATGGATGACAATAAACTATTATTATTATTATTATTATTATTATTATTATTATTGCACTGTTATTGTTTTTTTTAGTTCTGTTATATTATTTATTATGATTACATATTCTGAGAGTAAGAATTTCATTGTTCTATCTGGGACACATGACAATAAAACACTCTAGACTCTTGACTCTTGACTCCATTGTATTTTGTAGCCCTAAAATTGTGTGAACTTAATCTACTTGACTTCTTGGTTTGGGAACTTCCTTTTTGTGAAAATGTCTCATTATTATCCACTTTGGTGGCAAAAACATGAGGGTAGACTATTATCTGAATGGTGGCAGATTAGGAAAAGGGCATGAGACCTGGGTGTCATGGTACACCAGTCATTGAAAGTAGGCATGCAGGTGCAGCAGGCAGTGAAGAAAGCAAATGGTATATTAACATTCATAGCGAAAGGATTTGAATATAGGAGCAGGGAGGTTCGACTGCAGTTGTACAGGGTTTTGGTGAGGCCACACCTGGAGTATTGCGTACAGTTTTGGTCTCCAAATCTGAAGAAAGACATTCTTGACATGGGGGGGGGGGGGGGGGGTTACAGAGAAGATTCACCAGACTGATTCCTGGGATGTCAGGACTTTCATATGAGGAAAGACTGGATAGACTCGGCTTGTACTCGCTGGAATTTAGAAGATTGAGGAGGGATCTTATAGAAACGTACAAAATTCTTAAGGGGTTGGACAAGCTAGATGCTGGAAGATTGTTCCCGATGTTGGGGGAGTCCAGAACAAGGGGTCACAGTCTAAGGATAAGGGGGAATTCCTTTAGGACCGAGATGAGGAAAACATTCTTTACACAGAGAGTGGTGAGTCTCTGGAATTCTCTGCCACAGAAGGTAACAGACTTAGCCTTATGGGCCTGTCCCATTTAGGCGACTTTTTATGTAAGTGCGCTTGCCACATGGTCGTCGCATGTTTGCTGGTGGTCTCTGGCGAGTCTCCTTCATGTTTGCGAGGAGTTCCCACATTCTGGGAACTAGTCACAGCCTCAGTGTGGTCGCTGCAAATTTTGGAACATTTTGAAAAATTGTCTGCAACCGAAAATTGCCCCCCCCCCACCTTCTTTCACCTAAGTGGGGCAGGGCCATTAACCAGGCACTTTGAGAGCAAGCTTTCTTTTCAGACAGTTAAAGCATGTTGCACTTTGGAATTAATATTTTCTGCTCCACATGCAACTGCAAGATTCACCTGTCTTACCTTTCACTGCATTGAATGCATTTCTTATTACTCCTCTGTACTATCTCCATTGCAGCCATCATTTTGCATACAAAATGAAAGAATCTGCATATTCACTAATTTAAATTAAATTTGTTCATAGATCAGATCATAAAAAAAACCTATCTTGCAATACACAGTCAGAAAATACTGCTGAGACAGGTTGCTCACCAAGACAACGAGTCTGCTAATAATCTCACCTGATTTATTATTCTTACCTTCAAATTAATAATTTTCTTCAATTTCTGAAGGAATCAAATTGAAGTAATCAGTAAAATTTGAGATGTTTCTTCTCTGACCGAAACATCTCTCACAATTCATGGCGTTAAAGAGATTTTGCTAATGTGCTGTATTTTCCTGAACATTTTAGGTTTCTGACCCATATTGTGCTCCTCTAGCGCGTTGTTTGGTGCAGGTATTCTCACCATTCCCATTAACTTTCAATGTTATTTTCTCTGGAAAAGCATTTATTTCCATTTTGTTTGTGAGTTGAAAAGTTCACTCACCTCATTCTATGCGGCAAGGCTGCCAACATAATCAGCTACAATCTGAACAGTCATTCAGACACCTTTTTATTCTGATACTGTTCCTGCTAAGAATGATGATGGCACACCAGAACACACAAAGTTTTTTTAATCATTTCATGCCAATATAGGTTAATGTTGAACCCTCTGAATCATTCAATGAAAGGCAAAGTTTATTTCAGGACAATATTGTCCCATGTCTGAAGAAGAGTCCTCAACTTAAAAAAACATCTGTCCATTCCCTCCACAAATGCTGCCTGACCAGCTGAGTTCCACTAGCACTTGGATGTTTTGATCAAGATTCCAGCATCTGTAGAGTCTCCATCCTTCCTTGCTGTTCTTTTTGGGAGCTGTCTTGTGATCAGGTAACTGAATCATCCCACCACAATGAGAGATCAGTGCTGAATTACTTTCAACTGTCTGAAGAAAGGTCTCGACCCGAAACGTCATCCATTCCTTCCCTCCAGAGATGCTGCCTGTACCGCTGAGTTACTCCACCCTTTTGTGCCTATCTTCGATTTAAACCAGCATCTGCAGTTATTTCCTACACATTACTATCTGGGATGCCAGAAGCAACTGTTGCTCCTTCCCAAGGTGTCATGGGCCTAACTCAACAAAACACCAATGAAGATAGGTGCCCACATGATAACTCCAATGATATACCCGCATCTATAGGATTAGTTTTTTAAAGAGCTAATTAATATGTAGGTAGCTGTTTATTGCATATGGAGTCATTTATTGTAAGTTGGTATATTTAGTTAGATAGTTAAATAATACTTTGGCTTTGGGCTTGGTTTTCTTAGTTGAGCGCTTATCCTGGAGTTATAGCACAATTACTTTATGTCTGGATTGTAATCTATCTACCTCTTTGGTGACTCTCAGGCTGTCCTTGATCGGACTTTGCTTGCTTTACCGTGCACTAAATGTTATTCCCTTATCATTTATCTATACACTCTAGTATAAGAAAGTGGCCAAAGCCATTTTGTGCCACTCCATTGTTATCTGGAAGATTTATCCTACCCCAGCCCAAAGCATCCACCCAGGAGCACCTCAAGCTGATTCCCCTGGCCTCTCAGTGTGTAAATGATATGGGTGTACACCTTTAACAGTAGTGATACAGCCCTTGCTAACCACACCCCCATCATCTAGTATAATTGTGACCTTCCCACCCATAGCTCTCTCTCTAATGTCCATGACAAACCATGTACAGCTAGGGCAGTGATGTGTGTGTATAATTAATAAAGTTGTAGTAAAGATTCATCTGTGTATGCGCCTATTCTTTACATGGTGTCAGAGGTGGGATCCAAATGTAGCGAAGTGGCGGCACAGCTTTTTGATGACAGCAGATGAAGATAGAGGGTGAAGCTGATCAACCTCAAACCAGCTGGAGTAAGAGTCGACAAGCACTAGAAAATGCTTTCCGCGTCACTCGAAAATGTCAGTTGTCAGCGCAGACCAGGGGAGGTAGGGAGCAGCCTGCTGCAAGAGGGGCTGCCGCTGCTGTTGTGGGGCGAGGCTGTTACAAGTAGGGCAGGAGGAAACCCAATCCCAGAAATAACGAGCCATATCAGGCCAGTAGAACTGGCTCTGAGCGATGAAAAGAGTGTCTTCAGCCCCGGGATGGCCACAATGAGCAGTTTCAAAGTATTGTTCTCGAAGTGCTGCGGGCACCACCACCTTGTGCCCCTTCACAATCACACCGTCATGCAGCACCAGCTCGCCACGAACCAGGAAATAAGGCACCGCTGCAGCCGGCAGGGAAGAATGGCGGTCTGGCCAGCCCTGCTTGATAACCGTGGCCAGCTGTTGTAGCGAAGTGTCAGCCGCCGTGTGCTGGACCAAAGTCTTCATCTGATTAGAGGGCATGAAATTAACGTTGAGAACTATCAAATCGGATGCCTCGTAGGGGTGATGTGTTGTGGATGCGAGAGGCGCCCGAGACAGCGTGACGGCAACAAACATGTCCTTGCCTTTGCGGTAAACCACAGTAAAAGTGAACCGTTGTAGCTGAAGCATCATGCGCTGAAGCCGAGAAGAGGCCACGTGTATCGGCTTGTTGAGGATAGTAACCAGAGGTTGGTGGTCCGTCTCAATAGAAAAGCAGGTGCCCAGAATATAGTCCTTGAACTTTGAGCAGGCAAAGACGACAGCCAGCAATTCTTTTTCGATTTGGGCATAGCGCTGTTCGGCGGGAGTCATCGTACGGGATGCGTAGGACACGGGCAGTTGTACTCCGTTATGGAGCTGCAAGCAGGCGGCCCCGAGGCCAAACTTGGACGCATCGCATGTGAGAACGATGGGCGCTGGAGGTCGAAATACTTCAACCTTGGGGTACTGACCAACCTGGATTTGAGAATGTCAAAAGCCTTCTGGTGTTGCGGGAACCAGGCCCAGGCAGTGTCCTTTTTTACCAAGTCTCTCACAGGTGCGCTCAGCTAGCTTAGGTCAGGGATGAACTTTCCCAGGTAGTTGACCATGACCAGGAAACGCTGGACGCCCGGCACGTCAGCAGTCGCAGGCATCTCGGATATAGCGGTCGTCTTCTGCGGGTCAGGCTTCAGCCCCGATGCTGTGAAGACGTGTCCCACGTAGGTGACCTCAGGGACACGAAACCGGCATTTTTTTGGGTTAAGCTTCAGGTTGACTTCCCGACCTCGTTACAGGACCTGGCGGAGGTTATGGTCGTGCTCAGCAACATCCTTCCCGTAGACTAGGATGTCGTCGACAATGATGGCACACGGGAGCACCTCACTGGCAGAGTTGATCCCGAATGGCATGCGAAGAAAACGAAACCTGCCAAAGGGTGTGCTGAATGTCGTCAGGAATGAAGACCGTTCGTCAAGTGGTATCTGCCAGAATGAGCTCTTGGCGTCGAGAACCGAAAACACAGTGGCTGGACCGACTTGTGCAGCAACATCTTCAACGGTTCGCATGGGGTAATGCGGGCGCTTGATGGCCAAGATCAGATCCTTTGGGTTGATACAGATTCGTAGTTCACTCTTATCCTTCTTTGCACCAACGACCATGGTAGAGACCCACCGGGTGGGCTCACTCACTTCCTTCAAGATGCCCATGGTCACCATTTCACGAAGAGTAGACTCGACTTTGTCTCTCATCGCGAAGGACACCCGGTGCAGTGGGCGAATGACGGGTTCGATATCCGGATTGAGGGCGACGTTGTCTCTTGTCCCGCTCCAACATTTACCTAGCCCTCCTGAACCTCCGCACCATCGCCCACGACCATACCCTGGGTTCCCCAGCTCAGCGCCTCATGTCCCGTGTTATGCGGCCTCCGATCCCGGTGACACAGCAGTCGCTGTCTCCCTCCGTCCTTAAACCTGCCATGGTCCGGAAGCGCATCACCCATAAACACCGTATCCAGAAGCGCTCCCATGACAAGTCCTGCCGTGTACTCCATCCTCTCTTTTCTAGCCAGGTCGTCCGCATGCGGTCTGGCTCCAGCCACTCCAGGCTCGCCATTGTTGTCGGTTCTGCTGGTTCCCCTCATTCGTACCTGGTCAACCACGATGGTACGATCTACCGGAGGTCTCGTCAACACCTCCGGCTTGTGAACGAGGCTCATCCCCCTCTGGCTGCTCTGTATTCTCCCCCCTGTGCCGCCCTTGCCGCCTCGTCCCGTGCCCACCTTGCCCAGTCCTCCTCCCTCTCGGCCCTCCCCGGTGCATCCTCCCTCTGTGCTCCCTGGTTCTCCGGCCTTCTCGTCTCCCCCCTCTCCATCCTCTCTGCTGCCTCCGTCATCCCGGGTTTCTCCTGTCAGGGGCTCCCCTCCTGCCCGGGCGCCGGTCCCTCTCGTTCCCGTTGGGGGAGGATGTGATAGCGAGGCTCGGACCCAGTCTGGTTGCCTTGTCAAGCCGCCAGATCGTTATGGTGATTATGTGTGATTTTGAATTCCTGTATTACTGCTGCTTACTCTCCCTTAGCGCATGAGATGTGGTCGCCCTGTCACTGCTTATTGTTTTGTTTTTATAGAGGAAGGATGTAGATGATATGGGTGTACACCTTTAACAGTAGTGATGCAGCCCTTGCTAACCACTCCCCCATCATCTATTATAACTGTGACCTTCCCACCCATAGCTCTCTCTCTAGTGTCCGTGACAGACCATGTACAGCTAGGGCAGTGATGTGTGTGTTTAATTGATAAAGTAGTAGTAAAGATTCATCTGTGTATGCGCCTATTTTTTACACACAGTTTGGTCGTTATTCTCCCAAGTGTCTGTAGTTCCCAGTGCTGACTTGGGATCAGTTGCCACCATGTTGCCACCAGTGCTGGAGATTCACAAAGCTATCATTTGCCCATAATTTATTTATTTATGTTTGTATCTTGTTTTACTTTCTCATTGCCAATCGACCATGCACATTGAATCCCATTGAATACAGTGCAAAAAATATCATAAATCACAAAAAGAGCTACTAAACATGATTCTTATTTATTATATCTTCTCCAACTAAAATGCATATGTGTACATGTGTCATACGTGCATCAGACATTTCTATTCACTACATTAAAAAAAGTAACTTTGACAGAATTATAAGAGTAAAACCTCCACAAGTGTTAAAGGTTTAAAACTATTTCCAGAGAGCTATGCAAATCAATACCTGCACCGGGAGGATGCTTCAAACTAAATTACCAATGTTTCATAATCTAAATTTAAGTAGCTGCAATTAATTCTCGCAGCAATCAACTCTATCATGTTATGTGTCCATTTTTCAAAGTCTTGATTTTTTAGATGCATTTGCTTCTTTAAGAAATTTGCACTCTGAATATCTATCAGGACAAGTTGTCAAGATCTTTCATTCTGATTATTTGGGAAGCCAATTTCCCCAGCTGCTTGTGAAGACAGCTGCAAGGGAGGAGCTGCACACCAGGCAGTGGTGGGCTTAGATTTATCAATTATTTGTTTATTGTTTGTTGACCTGAAGGTTTGTTATATTGTTTCACTGTGGCCTACTGGCTATCTGTTCAGGACATTATCAATTCAATGCCACCCTGTTGCCGAGCCGTGTTTTGAGTGAACTATTTCTCAGTCAGTCAGTGAATTATCCAAATTTATATTTTCATGACGCAGAATCAAGTACCCATTCAAGGTGTTTGACATATCTTCTGGTGCATTAGCTATTCTAAATTTTCTTGAAGCTATTATGTTTTACTGTTAAGGGAGCATAATGTTTTTTGTCAGGGAAATTATAGTTACTTGCCTATAATTATAACCTTTCCCTCAAATTGATCCATGCTTACTAGTGAAGGTAGATCTTGTGGAAGCACTCTGACTTCCCAAGCATGATGAATGATTTTCCTGGCAATACAGAAATTATCCATTCCTAACAGTGAGATTCATTTTTGATATAGGAACTATTTATTCACACTCTGTTGGTCCTGCTGTTGCTTTCGGTTGCTGGTCTGGTGTTTATGCATCAATGGTGTCAGACCTAATTGATTTTTGTAAGTGAGCTAACAGCTATATATCCAAGGTTTCTGGTTCCCTTGCCTAAAGCATGTAATGCCTTATTGGAATTTGCAAGCAAGCTCCAGCTGCTCAATTTCAGTCCTGCGAAGATTTGAGGTAAAATTAATTCTCAACCGTGTTCAAATTCTCATTGAGACATAATTCAAGTATCGAGTTCAGGCTATTACCACATCAGGGGAGCTGGCACAATGAAGGCAATCTCCTGCATGGTCCAGTTGGAAGCTCGGCACTTCAGTATTGCCAGTGCTGACAAGTGTCCCTGACACTGGTGGAGATCAGAAGCTGGGTGAACACTCCAAAATTTAACAAAGCTCTTAAGATTCAGACAGAAAGAGCAGGGCTATGGGTAGGGTTACGGGGGCAATAAGGTCTACTTTTGCTTCCAAATAAAAGGGACATAACGTTAGAAAGGAGATGAAGAGAAATGGATTTAGTCCAAGGTTGTGAATCTGTGGAATTAATTGTCACAGAAAGCTGCAGAGGCGAATTCAATGGATATTTTTATGGCAGAGATTGACAGATTCTTGATTAGCTCGGGTGTCAGGGATTATGGGGAGAAAGCAGCAATGGGGTTGAGAGGGAAAGATACATCAGCCATGATTGAATGGCAGAGTAGACTTGATGGGCTGAATGGCTTAATTCTGCTCCTATACCCCAAGAACATGAACAAAGCATATTAACTAATATTCATGTTCATAAATTAATGTGATAGGAGCAGACTTAGGCCATTCAGCCCATCAATTCTACTTCGCCATTCAATCGCTGTCTACTCCAGATTCATTCCCAGCTACTGAACCACACAGCTAAAAAAATACTGTTGATTTTGGCAAAGTTTTATACTGTTCATCTCTGTTGAAAGCCTTGCATCATAATACTATATATCTTCATTATCAAATTAATCCCACTGATCATATTTCTGAAAATGTAGTTATTTGAGAATAATATTTTATAATGCTCCTGTCCTGTGCAAGGTGGTGTGACAAGATCATCACACACAAGACTATGCTACATGTAAATCTATATTTAGAGACCAGCTTTTTTTTGTGTCGATTAATACTTTCATCAACAACAAGCTTGAAATTGTTAGTTATGTCATATTTGAATTTGATAAAAAGGCTGACAAGTGGTCCAAGTATCAGCAGTTAAATATACTATACTTTTAGTATGCATTTATGTAATTCCTATTTAAAACATGCTGTTGGAATGAATCAAAATGCCTAACCTGCGAGAATCTTTGAATTTCTGTTTAATAACATCTTTGGAAATACATGTTAACTTTTCACCAGCTTGCACTTGTCAAACTATTATATATGAATACAGGCAAGTCTGCACAGACATGATGGGCTGATTGTCCTTCTGTGTTGTAAATCAAAATTATTTTCATCACTTCTAGCAACATGAGCTTAAACTACTAAGTACCAGTTTATATAGAGGATACAGCATGGAACCAGACCCTTCGGCCCAACGTGCCCAAACTGACCAACAGGTCCCATCTACACTAGTCCTACCTGCCTGCATTTGACCATATCTCTCTAAACCTGTCCTATCTGTATACCCGTCTAAATGCTTCTTAGACATTGCAATCGTACCTGCCTCAACTACCTCCTCTGGTAGCTCGTTCCATACACCCACCACCCCTTGTGTGAAAAAGTTACCCCTCAGCTTCCTAATAAATCTTTCCTTCCTCACCTTAAACATCTGTCCTCTGATTTTTGATTACCCTAAATATTTTAATGTATTATTGTTATGTGTACCAAGTTAGAGTGAAAATCTATTGTTTGTGTGCTATGTGCAAAGAAAACACAATACATGAATATTATACATGAGCCAAGCTGTCCACAGTGCACAAATAAAGGATACAAAATAATTAATGATGGCAGAGGAGATAGGTTTAACTTGACATCATGCTCGACATGAACATTGTGGGCAGAAGGGACTGTTCCTGTGCTGTACTGCTCCACTCTCTTATATATTAAACCTTATGCAAAGATTGGAAAGCTGGAGTGAATGGTTCAAATAGTTTGAGTTTATTGCCTAGAATTGAATGTTGTTTCAATTAGTTGTATGTCTATCCTGAATTGAGTGTAATAGGAAGGGCATGTGTATTTTGAAAGCCCCAAAGGATAGTTGGTACAAGGGAAATAATTAGCCTTGTGTAGAAATATTAGATTGAAAAGAAAGTTAATACACTAGACAAATGGTTGCTCATTTGTAGCAAATGTCTGCAACCCTTTGAAGTCTGCAACATGATCTCTGCCCTAAAATTACATTTGCAGGGATTAACAATTGCTGGAATTTACTCTGCAGTTTGATCTGTCCTGTTGTCATCAACGATATATACTGCACTAAGACTTTTGCCCAGAAATTCACAAGATTGCCTGAAATTTAATGCTGTTCATGGCTGCTGTTCTTTACCAGAAAATAAAATGCTCTCAGACTTAAATAATCTACCCTTGAACATGACAGTGATTATGTGCATGAAAAATGGAGAAATAAATATCTGTCTGCAACAGACAACAAGATCAAGCCAGCACACAACCCAATAGTAAAACTGGTAAGAAGGATATTATTTCCCTGCCGTGCCCCTGAAATGTGTTGCATCTCTGTTAACGTTTCTGGTAATTTAGATTGTTTTAATTTCTCAAAGCGCTTACAGTATGGTGAATCATTATAATTTTTAGAAGCTCTGAACTGAATGACATGGATCTCTGCAGAGAAGGTATGGGTGATGTTTCGGGTCGACACCCTTCTTCAGACTTCCACAGTCTGAAGAAGGGTCTTGACCCAAAACATCACCCTTTCCTTCTCTCCAGAGATGCTGCCTGTCCCGCTGAGTTACTCCAGCATTTTGTGTCTATCTTCTGTTTAAACCACCATCTGCAGTTCCTTGAGACACACTGAATGCCATGGTTCGTATGGTTTGAAACAAAATTGTTTACACATCTGACCACCGCTGAGGCTCTGGGATTAAAAAGGTTATGGCATTACCACCATTGTAACCTCTTTGACAAACTGGTCACTCTCGGCCTCCCCACTCTCACATGTGCCTGGATAAAGGACTTCCTCACCAACCGGCCCCAGACTGAGACTCGGCCCCCACCTCTCCTCCACTCGCATGTTGAGTACCGGCTCCCCGCAGGGCTGTGTGCTAAGCCCCCTCCTATACTGTCTCTACACCCACGACTGTAGTCCGGCCCACAACAACAACCGAATCGTCAAGTTTGCTGACGACACTACAGTAGTCGGACTCATCTCAAGGGGAGATGAGGCAGCCTACAGAGAGGAAGTCCTGAAGTTGACAGCCTGGTGCTCAGAAAACAACCTGGCTCTGAACACCAAGAAAACCAAAGAGCTCGTTGTCGACTTCAGGAAGCACAGCACCGACTTAGCCCCCTTATACATCAACGGCGAGTGTGTGGAGAGGGTCCACACCTTCCGGTTTCTCGGCGTCCTCATCTCCGCTGACATCTCCTGGACAGACAACATCACAGCGGTCATCAAGAAGGCTCAGCAGCGGCTGCACTTCCTGAGGGTCCTCAGGAAGCACAACCTGGACTCCAACCTGCTGCTGACCTTCTACCGCTCATCCATTGAGAGCCTGTTGACATACTGCATTACAGCATGGTACGGCAGCTGCACCATGGCAGACAGGGAGAGGCTTCAGAGGGTAGTCAGGGCAGCACAGAAGATCATCGGCTGCCCTCTCCCCTCTCTGATGGACATGTACACCTCCCGCTGCCTCAGCATGGTGAAGAACATTATCAAGGACAGCTCCCATCCTGCATTTGGCCTGTTCAACCTGCTACCCTCAGGGAGGCGCTATAGGTGCATCAGCACAAGGACAAATAGACTCAAGAACAGTTTCTTCCCAAAATCCATCATCTCCCTGAACTCACACATGCATTGACTTCACAGCCTAACCCCCAGACTTTCATCTACCACCTACTGTAATTCGTACTGTAACCCATACTGGATATAGGAATCTTATTATCCATTCTATTTATCCATTGTCTTTTCATAGATATGTATATGGCGCTGCAGAAACTGTGCACCTTATCCCCCCCCCCCCTTTTTGTCTTGTTTTTGCACTGAGTAGGAGCAGTTTTTAATCTCACTGTACATGTGTATAGTGACAATAAAAGGCATTCTGATTCTGATTTAGAAGCATGTACAAGCCCTTGTCCATCTAAATGCATGTATAAAAGACATTTGGACTGGTACACAGATGAGAATGGTTTAGAGGGACATGGGCCAAATGTGGGTAAATAGGATTAGCGCAGGTGCTGCATTTTTATAGGCCTGGACAATTTGGGTTGAAAGGCCTGTTTCTCTGCTCAGTGACAGTATGACAGTATGTCGTATGTCAGCTTCTCAATTTCAGCGAATTGTGGATGCAGCCCAGACCATCACACAACCAACCTACCTTCTATTGACTACATTTATAGAGCACACTGCCTCGGAAAGGCCAACAGCATAATCAAGAATGAGTCGCACCCTGGCCACTCCTGCTTCTCCCCTCCCCTATCAGGCAAAAGGTATAGAAGTGTGAAATCACACAACTCCAGATTCAGGGACAGCTTCTTCCAGCTATTATCAGGCACCTGAATCATCCTACTGCAACCAGAGAGCAGTGCTGAACTACTGTACTACCTACGTCATTGGTGACCCTCGGACTATACATGATCGGACTTTGCTGGCTTAACCTTAGAATTAGCATTATTCCCTTATCATATATCTATACACTGTAATAGCTCGATTCTATTGTCTTTCTGCAGACTGGATGGCACATGACAAATGCTTTTCACTGCACCTCAGTACATGTGATGATAAACTAACCTGAACTGAACCATGATTATCTGTGCTGGCAAAGGGATAGTCGACATTTCTGATCATGACCTGCATATGATCCTAATGCAGGGTCATGATCTGAAATGCCAACCATGCCTTTGCTTCCACAGATGCTACTTGCTCCTTTGAGTGTGTTTTTCTGACTCTTAACAGGCCTGCTAACTAATCAAATAAAGGGCAATTAGAGTTATGTATTAAATACAGACCTGGTCATTGATGCACCCTGTGCCACCACTGTCCATTTCCATCCACTGATATTGCTGGGCTTGATGATTCCTCCAACAGTATAATTTTTGCTGGTGATTTAACATCCTCTGTATGCGAGCTAGGCAAGAAAAGGATGGCTTCCATATCCAGGGCACATAGCAAAATACCCTGAGGTGCTTCGCAAAAGTGCTACTAAACAAAATTTGTCACCAAGTCACAGAAGAAGCCATTTGAAGAAGTAATCAATTTCTCAATTAAAGAGTCATGAAGATTGAATGAGGTGGAGAGGACTATAGAGGGAGTTCTGGAGTTTACGGTCTTGGAAGATATGGCAGCCAATTGTAAAAACTATATTTAAGATTGTGCCAAAATAGTAAGATTAAACATGAACTTACCAGTTTGAAGTTTGATTTTTATTTTATGAGGAGTTACATTGGTGATTACGTGAAGAAGAACCCCGCCAGTCCGCATGCACATCAATCTTCAAAGCAGCGGTATGAAATCACAGATAACAATAATCGAAGTTAACATAGTAAGATCGGCAACTTGAGAACTACCAGATGACCTTTGTGAGGGAGGGTTGGGCTTGGAGGGCACGTAATCACCAACTTAACTCCTCATAACATAAAGATCAAACTTCAAACTGGCTGTTCTCATTTAATCTTACTATTTTACTTCGGAGTCACGTGAGTGATTCCATGAAGGGTTCAAAGCCCTGTGATTTCATGCTGCAAATTCAAATCCCGACATCTCACTGCATCGATTGATGCAGGATGAGTGAATAATCAACAACGCATTAACCATGACATTGATTCAAATGTATTAATGGTTTATGTTAATAAAGAAATCAATAGAAACTCCTATATCTCAGGGGACGTTAAAGTGGACGCAAAACAGAATGGCCAAATATCCCAGGTCAGCAACCGGCCTATGGTAAAAAAAAAAAAAAATCAATTCAGTTGACCATCCTGCGGTCGCGAGGATATGGTCGACGGGAACGTCCATTGCCCTGGCTGCTGATGTTGATACCGCCCTGGTGGAATGAGATGTAAAATTGTTAGTGTTAATACCTGCATAAACCAGAACCTACTGCAGTCACCATGAAATAGTCTGAACCAACCTTTACTTGTGTGGTTGTTCGTCGCTTAATAAACAATGCTGATTCCACACTTCTTAGGATTCTGGTGGCCTTGATATAATATAGCAAGCCTGACCTCACACATTGACGTGAGTCCGTGGTGTATGCCAAAATACAATCTTAATTCCTGCCACCCCTAGTTTGCTCTACTTGTGTAGATCAGAAATTAAAAATGTAATGGCACCTGCAACCAATTCCATCCTATCTAGTAGAAGCGTTTGCAATGTTTGCCCTCGTTGTGCTGATACGAGTGTCATGATTAAGGTGTAGCTGGAACCCCCTGGTGAAGTATTGTTAACACATTTTCAATATCCAAACTGCATATACTTGTAGTGGGAGAACTTATGTCAAGATCTCTTTTACAACTCGATATCCGGAGTTGAACCCGACAGAGTGGTTCCCGGCAGTCCATTCAGAATGTGTAAATCAATAATTGTTTTATTATGCAGAGGCCAGTTTCCTGAACCACAGTTGAACCAGCAAAGTTTTTGTTTTTTAGAATAAATGTATCTGGTTGTATTATTATGCTTGACGAAAGCAGGCAACATGGCTGCTTAGCCAGTCAGACAGTATGAAAACCTAAAGTGTTTTACTTGATTGCCATGTGACTAACATATGCCACCACCGTAGTGTAGCAACTTGAAGTTGAGCATGGAGATTATGCATATTCGCTCAATAGCCCTTTACCCATGGGGTGCATCTACTGTATATATTTAGTTGATATCAACAACTGAAGAATTGGCAACTCATGCAAATCTCCTCCACCTCCAACTAGAGATGATATTCACAACTTCCCACGTTAGAGCTCTTAGCATCAGCTTGTAAATAACTGAAATTTGACTGACCAAACTACTGGACCAATGCTGAATACTGTTTGTTCATCATTATGACTGAGGTAGCTTCAGCTGGCAATAGCATTAGGTTGTTAACAATGATCTACATGTCCTTTGAGTGGTCGCTACTTTGCACTATGTCAGTTCCCCGACTTGCACAGCTGAAACACAGCTACTACATTGCCAATTACTCTTGATAAAAATAAGTCAGTTTTTTAACAGGTTGCTATTAACTCCAATCTCTTGCCACAGGGCAGAGTCATAGGCTAATTAATAGTTAAAGGTAAATCCCAATGACCAACAAATAGTTTATCCCATACTGCAATGTTTTACTGTTATTAGTACAGTTATCATTGCCTTTTGATAACCTCTGTAATGGGAACTGCATAGACTGGATCTTTGAGACCCTTATGAATCCGTTGTTAGTCAGTAAAGAAGTTTCCTATTTGTAAAGTTCATATGTGAGTTAACCGACACTCTCCATTTTTCATAATGAACAGGCCATTCCTGCCATCATTCCATGGGTGCTTCGTATAATAACTCTGGCTCGATTTCCGAGCCTGTCTTAAAAGACACTCCTCTGTGTGTTGTACAAACAAGTGTAAATATTACAACTTGTGAATGGTCCACATACCCATGTTTCGGAAGTGCCAGACCCACCTTGTTGAGTAGGGCTGGTAGGGTGCGTGGACCATCTGCCCAGCTGTCTTGCTGCCACCAGCTTCAGTAAACTGCTTACTGCCGAAGAGCGCCGGGGTGCATTCTGAAACATTGAACCTTTGCCTGCCGATGGCCTTGATTAGAAACATAGAAACATAGAAAAATAAGTGCAGGAGTAGGCCATTCGGCCCTTTGAGCCTGCACCGCCATTCAATGTGATCATGGCTGATCATCCAACTCAGTATCCCGTACCTGCCTTCTCTCCATACCCACTGATCCCTTTAGCCACAAGTGCCACATCTAACGCCCTCTTAAGTATAGTCAATGAACTGGCCTCAACTACCTTCAACAGGTACATTGATCTGTCAACAGGTTTTTCCCTGTTGAATAGGCCTTACCTGAATAGAAGATTCGGCAGCTGGCTCTCATATCACCCTGTTAGCACTGTTCACTGCCGGCACACATGTGCTTCAGTATGTTCCACCGACATCTTTAGAACCTGGAGTCAGTTACATCTGACCTTTTGCACTACCCTTCTCAGAGAGGGAGATTTGTAGGCAGCCCTAAACAGGCGCTGCCACAGGCCCCAGGTTACCTGCACTGATACAGCCCCATTGGACCTGTACCAGGATGGAACATTCTGTTGGGATGGCAAGTTTGTTGTCAGGAAAGGGAACCTCTGACACGTGCCCTTCATCCCTTGGGGTATGCTCCACGGCCATATCCTGAGACTCAGCGTCAGCAGGACACTGACCCGGCATGCACTCCTCCTCCAAGTGGGAGACATAAAGCACTGCTGGCGCGGCCTGTCCCATAGGCCCGCGCTGTCACACATAAAGCGGCCCTGTCAACAGTTGCTGCTGGCGCGGCTCTCCCGTAGGCCAGCGCTGTGACAGATTTGATGTCAGCAGTACATTGACCCGACCTGGTCTCCCCCTCCAACAGGGAGACCTTGAGCAGCCCTTCCCCAGGCGCTGCCGTCGAAGCCTCTCCTACAGGCCGGCGCTGTCACACATGAAGCAGCCCTGTCAACAGGTGCTGATGGCGTGGCTCTCCCGTAGGCCAGCGATGTGACAGCTTAATTTTGTAGTGTGGAGCTTCACCTGTGAAGGGTTAAAATTACACCAGCATGCATGCAAAAATACCCTTATTACCAGAGAGGAACCCTTGCAGCCTGACCCACCCTAGTCTATTAGGGCTGAACGAGTTCTCTCCTCCTCCAATTTTACTCCATGCCTAGGGACCACCGTGTCTGTGAGCTGCTGACCGCACTGTCAGCGACTCTGGCGTTTATAGCACGTTCCAACATGATTTGCCACTCCACGGCATCCCAGCAGGCTGGAAGCCACTGACTGCCTTGTCAGCGGCTGCTTATCGCGAAACCCGATCTTCACTGGCTATCCGCTTCCGCGGTCAGAACCGGGGTTCCCCCACAGTCCATAGCAGGCTCACTCGCAAATCTGGCAGGAAGCCTCTGTGAAGAGAGGCTCCTGCTCGAACAAGAAACCCTGGTAAGTAAAATAAACTTACCTTCTAGGTTTAAACTTACCGCCGGCAGGAACGATGCCCTGCCAGTCTGGTGCTTGCGCCAATGCGGCTGAAGTAATGACGCGCATGCGATCTGGCGGGGTTCTTCTTCACGGAATCACTCACGTGATTACAAAGTAAAATCTAATATGAATGAGCACATAGATCTCAAGGGGTTACATGTGTAGGAAGGAACAGAAGATGCTTGTTTGAACTGAAGATAGACACAAAATGCTGGAGTAACTCGACACACACATTTCTTCTTTCCAGAGATGCTGCCTGTCCCACTGAGTTGCTCAAGCATTTTATATCCATCTTCAGAGGGTTCTATGGCTGAAGGGGATAATTAGAATCTGAAATGAGTCTGGATTTTAAAATGTGGTTCACTCTTTGCTTAACCAGAACATTTGAGGTGAACTTTTATTTTATGCAATAAGTTGTTGTCCACAGTGTATATAAAACTTTATTTTAAATAAAATAGTATTTGTACATTAGAATATTTTCATATTAGAATTTCATTTGAGTGAATAAGATCTTATTTTCATGGCAGCTTAATAATATACATTTCTTCTATTCAACAAATGTTAGAAAGGCATTGCCATTTAGTTCATTTGGTATGCTGATCATGGTTTAATCTGCCGATTAGTGGTTAATCTCTGGAAAAAAACAATTTCAAGTTGAGTTATTTGATTAATTTGCCAATTTCTCCAGTTCACCTAAAAGTCATTGCAACACAGCAGATATAACAAAGGTTAGGGATACATACATACAAAAGCTGATTAAGGAGCTGAAAATTTATGTAAAGACAAAATTACCTCTTGTTTCGTTGTGACAGCTTGGCATCATACCTTCCCATACTCTTATTGTTCATTTGATCTTTTAATGCACTTTCTTCTTCGAATACTGTGAAATGTACTTCTACAATAAAGGAACACCACCAAGACAGGGTTCCCTTGGTTGCATATTTTATTGCCTTTATTTCATGGTGCCATTTACCTACGATAACTGATGTTCAATTGGTATTTAATTTCAAAAGGTCAGATGATAATTGAAGCTATTGTCCAACAAAATTGAACGGATCTCAGGCATTTATCCAACTTTTGTTTTAACTTGTGTGAAACGTTTGGAGATATGTTCAGCTTCAGAAATATGATCTATCTGACCAGGCTGAATCACTGTGAAACATACATTAGTACCCAAGCACAGGGGAAATGAGGCCTTTTCCTGTGGTTCAACAAATGGCAATGCGGACAACAGGGCTAAGTAGAAACTGGCATCTCTGATAAATGCACAGCCAGATATCCTTTCCTGCTTAATAAGTGCCTGCAGCTTCGATATTCTATTGCAATTCCCACTGTAATTCCCTCAACATCAGCAAAACCAGTATGAGTGTTGACAGGCTTTCATGTGCAAATTGTATCCAACTCATACTGAGTGTTGTGATCCTTTGTGTAAGTTTAAACAAAAGTCATCTGGAAGCCAGTTTATAGAGAGCTGGAGTCACTGAGTTATACAGCATGTAAGGAGGCTCTTCAGCCCAACTCAGCCATGCCTTCTAAGCTGTGGCAGTCAGAAAGGGAAATTATGTGGGAGGTTTTTGTCCCCATGGGGATGGGGAACAAGAAAGATGAAACAGAAAACAAAAGTGAGCCTATGGTGTGAATTAATAGAATGAATAACTAATCTGAATTCACAGCACCGCCCTTTATTCTCTTGAATGCATTCCACAGCTCAAGCACAGTTTCACTAGAGGGAATATTGATCTTTCAAATGATGCAAGGTACAGAGGAACAAATACAAATTACTAGGCCATGCCACAGCTATTTAAAGTGAGTGCTGAAAACTCAAAACGTTCAAGGGGCAAGGCTGGATCTGCAGCGATCATCATTGTCATAGTACTGCAGGAGAATTGTGAGACCATAAAGGGATTTGAAAATGTGGATGGAAAGTCAAATTACTGTACAATCAGGAACTGCTGCATGTAAATTAGAACCTGCAGTGATGGGTGAATGGGACAGTGTGCAGCGAGACACAGAGACCTATCTATTGGAAGATCTTAAATGCACCAAAGACGAAATAACCGATCGCTTTGCAAAAGACAATGTCAAAGTCAGTTAGATTGTAGTCTGTTATCTTTTGAAGCAGGTGATGACATTTTTCCAATTCTGTCTTATATTTATGTTTCATAATGGCTACACAGAATCTCCCTCATGATGGTAGCCATTAAGCTCCATTGTCAAAGATGGTCTCATTATTCTAGGTGAGGTGCATCCACATCTCTGAAGTTGAGCTTCCATTTTGTGTATAATCAGCATTTGGATGCAAATTGTGCTCAGAATTGTGCTAATTTTCTCAATTGGGACTTTCTGACCCTGTTTCCAAACAACACATTTGCATATGCAGAGTATTAATTCTGCCATGAACCAGCTCAATCAGGCAGTGTTTTTGGACAAAATTCCTAATTTGTCTTTTCTCACGTTACAAATTATTATTCATATATTTAAGATTTCAACCTGGTAGCATTTGAGTGATTCATTTTTTTTTACACACCAAATAACTATTATTAATGTCCACGTCAAGATCACCATCTGTGTGAGTAACCTGAATTTAAGTAACTGAAAGCTGCTTTAGACTATTTCACAGTCGGTTAATGCAATAATTTATACATGTTGTTTACTTAGTCATTTGTTACTTATATGTTTAACATTTCAAAGGTGCCTATTATCCCCTGCATCAATAAATTGTATCTTATTTTAAAAGTTTTTCTTCTAGGCCGTATGGAAGGAATTTACAAAAACCAATCACTGGTAATTAATTTGATTTTGGGGATGCAATCTGGTTTTGCAAGGGAACCTGGTATAGAATGTAACTCTAAAGTAAAGTGGTGAATTTGGGGAAAATAAACCAGGTCAGGAATTACACAGTAAATAGGAGAGCCTGGGAATTTGTTGTAGAATTGGGAGACTGAGGGATACAAATATGCCTCCTTTCATCAGGAGACAAAGTGGTGAATGAAGAGAATGCCTCCTTTCATCAGTCAGGGACTGAGTGCAGGAGTTGGGTTGTCACTTTGCAACAAAACAAGACATTGCTGAGACCCCACATGGAGAATTGTGTGCATTTTTGGTCAGGTGGCTTTAGGAAGGATATCATTAAGCTGGAAAAGGTGCAGAAAGAAAATCACAAGGTTTATAGCCAGAACAGATATAATGTGGTAATATGTCATTAGTGTAAGAATGTGATTAGTGTAGGGAGACAAAAATGCTGGAGAAACGGGTGAGGCAGCATCTATGGAGTGAAGGAATAGGTGACGTTTTGGGTCAAGATCCTTCTTCAGACTGATGTGGGGGTGGGGGGGCGGGAAGAAGAAAGGATGCAGCAGGCAGCATGGATGTTGTGGACTAAAGAGGGGTGTTCTGTGCTATATGATCCTACAACACTCTTTGACATTATAATAGCAGGTAAATTTCAGCAGTTCTAAGAAGCTTGTGTGACTTTGTTGCCTCAGAAATAGTCTACTTTGGCTATAAGGTTGTAGATGTGTTCCACTCAGTTCAGGAAAAAGTTAAGATGACAAGCTTGACAACATTGAAGGACTGTTTGAACTTAACCATAGTAGAAGTTTACAAATATATTTCCCCAAAATATTCGAACCTGTGAATGAAAGGATGAATCAAATGACATGTTTAACAGTTATGGAGAGGATAAAAACAGGAAACATGCATTTTGAGAGTTTTGTTTAGTTTAGGATTACACCGTGGAAACAGGCCCTTCAGCCCACCGAAACCACACCGACCAGCGATCCCAGTACATTAACACTATCCTACACACACTAGGGACCATTTTCACATTTATACCAAGCCAGTTAACCGCCAACCCTTTACGTCTTTGGAGTTTGCGAGGAAACTGAAGATCTCTGGGAAAACCCATGTGGTTGCGGAGAGAACGTACAAACTCTGTACAGACAGCACCTGTCTCTGGTGCTGCAAGCGCTGTAAGGCAGCAACTCTACTGCTACGCCATCATGCCACCCTTGGGAGTTGAAGTAGTTGCAAACAGATTCAATGTGTACATGCAGCTCAATACCTCCAAACCTCAACTGACAAATAAAAAGGGTTAGAACTGTGATTAGAGGTGAACCTAAGGCTAAAGTGCACATATTTCTTATTCAACTACCAGAATGAATGAATAAGTTTATTGGCCAAATATATTCACATACAAAGAATTTGCCTTGGTGCTCCGGAAGTCACAACATGACATACAGTGACAGTTAGGAATGTCACATAAAACATTAAAAATAAAACATTATCGATTAAACATATGAATTAAATAAAATACCAGAGCAAAAGTAGGATACAGATTTTCTGGTTATTGAGTGGAGCTACTACTCATGTTTTTATGTCTGGCTGTGGCAGCTTTGACAGTCCAGAGTCGCCTTCCAGAGGGAAGTGATTCAAAGAGTTTGTGGCCAGGATGAAAAGGGTCAGAGATGATCATACCCACTCGCTTCCTGGCCCTTGCAGTGTACAGTTTGTCAATGGAGGGAAGGTTGCAGCCAATAACCTGCTCAGCTGTTTGGATGATTTGTTGCAGCCTCCGGATGACGTGCTTGGTGGCTGAGCCAAACCAGACAATGGTGGAGAAGGATAGAAGAATTGTAAAATGTGTGCAGGATAGTTATTTGCAGCAATACATAGAGGTGCCTACTAGAGGAGGGGCAGTGCTGGACCTCCTGTTAGGAAATGAGACGGGACAGGTGGCGGAGGTATGCGTAGGGGAGCACTTCGGGTCCAGTGATCACAATACCATTAGTTTCAATATAATTATGGAGAAGGACAGAACTGGGCCTAGGGTTGAGATTTTTGATTGGAGAAAGGCTAACTTTAACGAGATGCGAGATGATTTAAAAGGAGTGAACTGGGACATTTTGTTTTATGGGAAAGATGTAGAGGAGAAATGGAGGACATTTAAAGGGGAAATTTTAAGAGTACAAAATCTTTATGTTCCTGTTCGGTTGAAAGGAACCAGTAAAAATTGGAAAGAGCCCTGGTTTTCAAGGGAAATTGGACATCTTGTTCGGAAAAAGAGGGAGATCTACAATAATTATAAGCAGCACGAAGTAAATGAGGTGCTTGAGGAGTATAAGGAATGTAAAAAGAATCTTAAGAAAGAAATTAGAAAAGCTAAAAGAAGATATGAGGTTGCTTTGGCAAGTAAGGTGAAAGTAAATCCAAAGGGTTTCTACAGCTATATTAATAGCAAAAGGATAACAAGGGATAAAATTGGTCCATTGGAGAGACCAAGTGGACAGCTATCTGCAGAGCCAAAAGAGATGGGGGAGATATTGAACAATTTCTTTTCTTTGGTATTCACCAAGGAGATGGATATTGAATTATGTGAGGTAAGGGAAACTAGTAGAGTAGCTATGGATACTATGAGTTTCAAAGTAAAAGAAGTACTGGCACTTTTGAAAAATATAAAAGTGGATAAGTCTCCAGGTCCTGACAGGATATTCCCTAGGACATTGAGGGAAGTTAGTGTAGAAATAGCCAGGGCTATGACAGAAATATTTCAAATGTCATTAGAAACGGGAATAGTCCCCGAAGATTGGCGTACTGCGCATGTTGTTCCATTGTTTAAAAAGGGTTCTAAAAGTAAACCTAGCAATTATAGACCGGTTAGTTTGACTTCAGTGGTGGGCAAATTAATGGAAAAGATACTTATAGATAATATATATAAGTATCTGGATAAAGAGGGTCTAATTAGGAACAGTCAACATGGATTTATGCCTGGAAGGTCATGTTTGACTAATCTTCTTGAATTTTTTGAAGAGGTTACTAGGGAAATTGATGAGGGTAAAGCAGTGGATGTTATCTATATGGACTTCAGTAAGGCCTTTGACAAGGTTCCTCATGGAAGGTTGGTTAAGAAGGTTCAACTGTTGGGTATAAATGCAGGAATAGCAAGATGGATTCAACAGTGGCTGAATGGGAGAAGCCAGAGGGTAATGGTGGATGGCTGTTTGTCGGATTGGAGGCAGGTGACTAGTGGGGTGCCTCAGGGATCTGTGTTGGGTCCTTTGTTGTTTGTCATGTACATCAATGATCTGGATGAAGGGGTGGTAAATTGGATTAGTAAGTATGCAGATGATACCAAGATAGGGGGTGTTGTGGATAATGAAGAGGATTTCCAAAGTCTACAGAGTGATTTAGGCCAGTTGGAAAAATGGGCTGAAAGATGGCAGATGGAGTTTAATGCTGATAAATGTGAGGTGTTACACCTTGGCAGGACAAATCAAAATAGGACGTACATGGTAAACGGTAGGGAATTGAAGAATACAGTTGAACAGAGGGATCTGGGAATAACCGTGCATAGTTCCTTGAAGGTGGAATCTCATATAGATAGGGTGGTAAAGAAAGCTTTTGGTATGCTAGCCTTTATAAATCAGAGCATTGAGTATAGAAGCTGGGATGTAATGTTAAAATTGTACAAGGCGTTGGTGAGACCAAATCTGGAGTATGGTGTACAATTTTGGTCGCCCAATTATAGGAAGGATGTCAACAAAATAGAGAGGGTACAGAGGAGATTTACTAGAATGTTGCCTGGGTTTCAACAGCTAAGTTACAGAGATAGGTTAAATAAGTTAGGTCTTTATTCTCTGGAGCGCAGAAGGTTAAGGGGGGACTTGATAGAGGTCTTTAAAATGATGAGAGGGATAGACAGAGTTAATGTGGACAAGCTTTTCCCTTTGAGAATAGGGAGGATTCAAACACGAGGACATGACTTTAGAATTAAGGGACAGAGGTTTAGGGGTAACATGAGGGGGAACTTCTTTCCTCAGAGAGTGGTAGCGGTGTGGAATGAGCTTCCAGTGGAAGTGGTGGCGGCAGGTTCGTTGGTATCATTTAAAAATAAATTGGATAGGCATATGGATGAGAAGGGTATGGACGGTTATGGTATGAGTGCAGGCAGGTGGGACTAAGGGAAAAAAGTTGTTCGGCACGGACTTGAAGGGCCGAGATGGCCTGTTTCCGTGCTGTAATTGTTATATGGTTATATGATAGGACAGACTCTACGATGACCATATAGAATTGGACCATCATTGCCTATGGTAGATTGTGTTTCCTCAGTTGCCGCAGGAAGTACATCCTCTGTTGTGCCTTTTTGACCATGGAGTCGATGGTGCCCCCCCCCCCCCCCCCCTTTTTCAAGAGGTCATATTTCAAAACTGGTCATGTTGCATCTTTCATAGTGAGCAAAAGTCATATTTCTGAAAAGGGAAAGTGTTATTTTTTTAATATTTATGTCAATTCTGATTATTTTGAAACAAATGAAGGTATAGAAGTTATAATAACGTGGGGGCTCATGTGGTAAAAATGTTGTCTGTCTCTTATCAATCCCCTTAACAGGTAAATACAGCAGTGAGTGGGCACAGTGGGTAAAGCTGCTTCCTCTCAGTACCAGTGACACCAGTTCAATCCTGACCTCGTGCTGTCTGTCTGTGTGGAGTTTGCACATTCTCCCTGCGACTGCATGGGTTTTCTCTGGGTGCTCCCGTTTCTGCCCACATCCCACAGACGTGCATATTTGTGTGTTCATTTACCTCTGTAAAATGCCCCTGGGGTGTAGAGATTGGATGAGAAAGCGAGATAACATGGAACTAGTAGTATGGGCGAGTGATGGTAGGCATGGATTTGGTGGACCAAAGGGCCCTTTACCATGCTCTGTCTCTAATCTAAATACACAAAAGATCATTGGAGATGATGGTTCCCAGGAACTTAAAATACTCCACAGATGTGACTGTGGTGTTGTTGATGGTGAGTGGGGTGAGGGGAGGGGGTGCTCTCCTAAAGTCCACTATCAATTCCACTGACTTAAGAGCATTGAGCTCCAGGTTGTTGCGATGGCACCAGGACGCCAGCTATGTCACTTTCCGTTTATAGGCAGATTCCTTCCCATCCTGGATCAGTCCAATCAGGGTTGTGTCATCCGCAAACTTGAGAAGCTTGATAGAGAAGTCAGTGGAGGTGCAGACATTGGTAAAGAGAGAGTAGAGGAGAGGGGAGAGTACACAGCCTTGCAGTGCTCCTATGCTGAGTATCTGTGGATCCGAGAGTTGCTTTCCTAGCCTCACACGCTGTGTCTTGTCTGTCAGGAAGCTGGTGATCCACTGACAGAGGGGTTCAGGCACAGTCAACTTGGAAAGTTTGGAGTGTAGTAGCTCTGGCACAATGGTGTTGAATGCAGAGCTAAAATCAACAAACAAAATCCTCGCATAGGTCCCCTGGTGGTCTAGGTGCTGGAGGATGAAGTGCAGGCCCAGGTAGACTGTGTCATCCACAGATATATTCACGCGGTATGCAAACTGCAGAGGGTCCAGCAGGAGGTTTGTGATATTTTTCAGCTTGGCCAGCACAAGCCTTTCAAGGGTTTTCATGACTACAGAGGTCAGTGCGACAGGCCTGTACTCATTAAGACCAGTAATCCTTGCCTTTTTGGGTACGGGGACAATAGTGCAGCCTTTGAAGCAGGCAGGGACAGTACAAGTTTGCAGGGAGTGGTTGAAAATGTCTGTGTGGACCGGCGGCAGTTGTTCGGCACAGAGCTTGAGAGTAGAAGGGGAAACATTGTGCGGTCCTGGAGATTTCCGGCTTTTCTGAGAGGGGTGAGTGGGAAAGGGTCCAGTCTTTCCAGACTGGAGTCTTGATTTAAATTGGAGTGAAGTGGTGATTGGGGAGGTGTGGGTGTAGAAGGGTCCAGTCTTTGAAGACTGGGGTCAACCTGTTAGTAGGTGTGCAGTGTTGGTTGGGGACGGGGGGAGGGGGTAACAGGGTTATGTTTCTGCTTGTCAAACCTGCAGTAGTACTCATTCAGGTCGTTGGCCAGCTGACGATTGTCCAAGGAGCTGGGGGCTTTCCTCTTGTAGCTGATGATTTCTTGCAAGCCCTTCCAAACTGAAGAAGAATCACTAGCTGAGAACTTGCTCCTCAACTTCTCAGAATACCTTTCCTTGGCATCTCTGATTCCTCTTCTCAACTTGTTCTTTGCCTGCCTGTAGAAGTCTGCATCGCCGCTCCTGTAGGCCTCCTCTTTAGTTCGTCGGAGCTGTCCAAGTTCTGCAGTAAACCAGGGCTTATCGATGTTGAACCAGGTCTGGGTCCTAGTTGGAATGCAACTGTCCTCACAAAAACTGACATATGATGATACAGTGTCTGCATACTCATCGAGGCTTGTGGTTGCTTCCCTGAACACATTCCAATCTGTGCAGTCAAAGCAGGATTGTATGTTCTCAATGCCCTCGCTTGTCCACCTTTTCGTTGTTCTGACACAAGCTTTGCAGATTTTAGTTTCTACCTGTAGGTCGGAATAAGGTGAACTAGACAATGATCAGAGAGACCCAGACCCGCCCGCGGAACAGTGCGATATGTGTTCTTGATTGACATGTAACAGTGGTCAAGTGTTCTCTCCCCTCTGGTGGGACAGGTAACATGAAGTCTGTATTTTGGAATGTCACGGCTGAGGTTAACTTTGTTAAAGTACCCCAAAACAATGACCATGGAGTCTGGGAAGTCACTCTCTACCCTCATTAGCTGGTCAGCGAGTTGCGTTTGCGCCTCACGTACGCAGGCATGGGGGTGGGGGGGGGGGGGGGGAGGATGTAAACTCCAGAGAGAATAAAGGAGTTAAATTCCATCGGAGAGTAGAATGGTTTGCAGTTTATAAAGAAGGATTCCAGGTTGGGAGAGCAGAAGATTGACATTACCGTGATGTCACTGCAACAGCTGTAGAAGCATATTCCACCGCCGCTTGATTTCCCCACTGCCTCCACTTCGCGGTCCACTCTGTGAAGTTGTAAGCCAGCCAGTTGCAGCGCACTGTGCAGGGTCGACTCACACAGCCAGGCCTCAGTGAAGCACAGGACAGCGGCTCAAGAGAAGTCCTTGTTTGCGCAGGAGTTGAAGTTTGTCCACTTTGTTATTGAGAGAACGTACGTTTGCCAGGAATATGCTTGGGAGTGTTGTGTGTGATCCTCGTCGCCGGAGTCAGGTGAGTGCTCAAGAGTGCTTCCCACGGGTCCTCCTCCATCTCAAGACCTTGAACGCAGCCACAGCCCCGCCGATGGGTATGTCCAAATAATCCAGCGAGTGAGAGAAATCCAGAACGATGTTTGGAGGTACTGTATGTCCGATGTTAATGAGTACCTCTCTCGTGAAAGTGATCTTTTCAGGGTTTTCACAGACGACACAAACGAACAAACACATACAAAATAGCAAGGAGCAGTACACCATGGCCGCCATCGTTGACGTCAGCAGACTGAAAAATATGCCAGAAAAATCTGTGGACCACGCTAGTGGAATTACTAATAGGCAGATATGCCAAGAAATATTTGTGTCTGGTTGTCATAAATTAGTGATATTCCTTGTCTCAAGCAAGTAAAGCAAAATAAACAACATCATGCTAGAGCTTAAGGTTGCCATTTTGAACCAGATAGTCTGTGCCCATAAATAATTTGCTCACCATCCACTAAAACTGATGTTGTGCAAGAGGTCACAATTCAAAACTGGCTGTGTTGCATCTTTCATAGTGAGCAAAAGTCACATTTCTGAAAAGGGAAAGTGTTAATTTTTTAATATTTATGTCAATTCTGACTACGTTGAAACAAATGAAGGTATAGAAGTTATAATAACGTGGGGGCTCATGTGGTAAAAATCTCTTATCAATCCCCTTAACAGGTAAATACAGCAGTGAGTGGGCACAATGGGAAAGCGGCTTCCTCACAGTACCAGTGACACCAGTTCAATCCTGACCTTGTGCTGTCTATCTGTGTGGAGTTTGCACATCCTCCCTGCAACTGCATGGGTTTCCTCCGGGTGCTCCAGTTTCCGCCCACATCCCACAGACGTGCATATTTGTGTGTTCATTGGCCTCTGTAAAATGCCTCTGGTGTGTAGAGAGTGGATGAGAAAGCAAGATAACATGAAACTAGTGGAATGGGTGAGTGATGGTAAGCATGGATTTGGTGGACCAAAGGGCCCTTTTCCATGCTCTGTCTCTAATCTAAAAACATAAAACTAAATAGCACACGCAAACAGCGCAACATTCAGTGTGGTTGCATTTGGAGTGCTGTGTTCAATTCTGGATCTCTGCTATAGGAAATATATCATTAAGGGTGGCACAGCAGTAGAGTTGCTGCCATACAGTGCATGAGACCCAGGTTCAATTTTGACTCTGGGTGCTGTCTGTACGGAGTTTGAACGTTCTCCCTGTGATTGCATGTGTTTTTTCTGGGAGCGCTGGTTTCCTCCCACATTCCAAAGATGTGTAGGTTTGCAGGTTAATTGGCTTCTGTAAATTGTCCCGAGGGGGTAGGATAGAACTAGCATACGGGTGATTGTTGGTCAGCGCGGTCTCAATTGGCTGAAGGGCCTGTTTCCAAGCTGTATCTCTCAAATTAAAAACAAAATCTACACAGCATTTAAAACAAAAAGTTTCTTACACAAAGTTGAACATAGTTTAAACTGTTGAATCGTGAGTGCAGCTTTTATCTTTGTTTAACTACATTGAATGCTGCTATTGTTATGATAATTAATTTCTTATAGGATTCATGTTCCCACCATAGTCAGAGATTAAATCTGACTAATACTGTGACATCTGATAAAATCAGGTTTTGGATGGGCACGGAGAAGTTTTCTTCCTCCTTGTCACCCCCACAGTCTAGCCATGAAAATTGTAATTCCACAATTACAGACCATGTGATCAAGTAATATCACTGCTATTTATTTATCTACCAGACTGTCACTATTCCCATCAGTCCCCTACTTCACATGATAATTCATCACTAGCCTTGGTTTGTTATGTCGAAAGTTTCATGTATATTTTTGGTCAGATAGACATCAAGGGACTCAGACATTTCGATTGCTATCTTGTTTTACCACACAAACCATTCATTCTAGTTATAGCTTCAAAGATTTGTCAAATGTTACAGATTGTTTTGTAACTAGATGGGCTGGTGAAGAAGTGGTCTACAAATGAGAAAAGCAATGATGCAAGCTTCTCACACTGATTAAATCAGAAGAATCAATTGGGGGTGTGCAATGACTGTGCACTTTGATTAATCCCCATTTTTTGTGCAACGTGCTGCTGTCTGAATCTCCAGGTTTTGACTTTCAGCGAATACGAATTCATATACCTTAAAAAAGACAGCTTCAAATTTTCAGTCCTCCTCCAGATTTATTTATATGCAAAAATTCTTTAAATTGAATTTCCAAACTGGTAATCTATCAGTCTGGGATGAACCAGAGTTAAAACCCCACCATGGGAACAGAGGAACTTTAAAATCAGCTAATTAAATAGAAACATAGAAAAATAGGTGCAGGAGTAGGCCATTCGGCCCTTCGAGCCTGCACCGCCATTCAATGTGATCATGGCTGATCATCCAACTCAGTATCCCGTACCTGCCTTCTCTCCATACCCCCTGATCCCTTTAGCCACAAGTGCCACATCTAACGCCCTCTTAAATATAGCCAATGAACTGGCCTCAACTACATTCTGTGGCAGAGAATTCCAGAGACTCACCACTCTCTGTGTAAAGAATGTTTTCCTCATCTCGGTCCTAAAGGAATTCCCCCTTATCCTTAGACTGTGACCCCTTGTTCTGGACTCCCCCAACATCGGGAACAATCTTCCAGCATCTAGCTTGTCCAACCCCTTAAGAATTTTGTAAGTTTCTATAAGATCCCCCCTCAATCTTCTAAATTCCAGCGAGTACAAGCCGAGTCTATCCAATCTTTCCTCATATGAAAGTCCTGACATCCCAGGAATCAGTCTGGTGAATCTTCTCTGTACCCCCTCTATGGCAAGGATGTCTTTCCTCAGATTTGGAGACCAAAACTGTACGCAATACTCCAGGTGTGGCCTCACCAAAACCCTGTACAACTGCAGTCGAACCTCCCTGCTCCTATACTCAAATCCTTTTGCTATGAATGCTAACATACCATTTGCTTTCTTCACTGCCTGCTGCACCTGCATGCCTACTTTCAATGACTGGTGTACCATGACACCCAGGTCTCGTTGCATCTCCCCTTTTCCTAATCTGCCACCATTCCGATAATAGTCTACCCTCATGTTTTTGCCACCAAAGTGGATAACCTCACATTTATCCACATTATGCTGCATCTGGCATGCATCTGCCCATTCACTCAGCCTATCCAAATCACCCTGCAGCCTCCAAGCATCCTCCTCACACCTAACTATACCCCCAGCTTGGTGTCATCTGCAAACTTGGAGATGTTGCATTGAATTCCCTCGTCCAAATCATTAATATATATTGTAAATAGCTGGGGTCCCAGCACTGAGCCTTGCGGTACCCCACTAGTCACTGTCTGCCATTCTGAAAAGGACCCGTTTACTCCTACCCTTTGCTTCCTGTCTGCTAGCCAGTTCTCTATCCACATCAATACTGAACCCCCAATACTGTGTGCTTTAAGTTTGTATGCTAATCTCTTATGCGGGACCTTGTCGAAAGCCTTCTGAAAGTCTAGATATAACACATCCACTGGTTCTCCCTTATTCACCCTACCAGTTACATCCTCGAAAAATTCTATCAGATTTGTCAGACATGATTTACCTTTCGTAAATCCATGCTGACTTTGCCCAATGATTTCACCACTTTCCAAATGCGCTGCTATCCCATCTTTAATAACTGACTCTAGCAGTTTCCCCACTACCGATGTTAGACTAACTGGTCTGTAATTCCCCGCTTTCTCTCTCCCTCCTTTTTTAAAAAGTGGGGTTACATTAGCTATCCTCCAATCCTCAGGAACTACTCCAGAATCTAAGGAATTTTGAAAAATTATCACTAATGCATCCACTATTTCTGTGGCTACCTCCTTGAGTACTCTGGGATGCAGACTATCTGGCCCTGGGGATTTATCGGCCTTCAATCCATTCAATTTACCCAACACCACCTCCCGGCTAACCTGGATTTCACTCAGTTCCTCCATCTTATTTGACCCCCGTTCCACTGCTATTTCTGGCAGATTATTTATGTCTTCCTTAGTGAAGACAGAACCAAAGTAGTTATTCAATTGGTCTGCCATGTCCTTGTTCCCCATGATCAATTCACCCGTTTCTGACTGCAAGGGACCAACATTTGTTTTAACTAGTCTCTTTCTCTTCACATATCTATAAAAACTTTTGCAGTCAGTTTTTATGTTCCCTGCCAGTTTCCTTTCATAATCTATTTTCCCTTTCCTAATTAAGCCCTTTGTCCTCCTCTGCTGGATTCTGAATTTCTCCCAGTCCTCCGGTAGGCTGCTTTTTCTGGCAAATTTGTATACCTCATCTTTTGTTTTTATACTATCCCTGATTTCCCTTGTTATCCATGGATGCACCACCTTCCCCGATTTATTCTTTTGCCAAACTGGTATGAACAATTTTTGTACTTCATCCATGCAGTCTTTAAATACCTTCCATTGCACATCCACTGTCAACCCTTTAAGAATCACCTGCCAGTCTATCTTGGCCAATTCACATCTCATACCTTCAAAGTTACCTTTGTTCAAGTTCAGAACCCTTGTTTCTGACTTAATTTTGTCGCTCTCCATCCTAATGAAGAACTCAACCATATTATGGTCACTCTTGCCCAAGGGGCCACGCACAACAAAACTGCTAACTAACCCTTCCTCATTACTCAATACCCAGTCTAGAATAGCCTGCTCTCTCGTTGGTTCCTCCACATGTTGGTTGAGAAATCTATCCCGCATACATTCCAAGAAATCCTCTTCCTCAGCACCCCTGCCAATTTGATTCACCCAATCTACATGCAGATTGAAGTCACCCATTATAACCGTGTTACCCTTGTTGCACGCATTTCTAATTTTCTGTTTGATGCCATCCCCAACTCCAATACTACTGTTAGGTGGCCTGTACACAGCTCCCACTAGCGTTTTCTGCCCCTTAGAGTTTCACAGCTCTACCCATATCGATTACACATCCTCCACGCTAATGTCCTTCCTTTCTATTGCATTAATCTCCTCTCTCACCAGCAACGCTACCCCACCTCCTTTTCCTTTTCGTCTATCCGTCCTGAATATTGAATACCCCTGGATGTTCAGCGCCCAGCCTTGGTCACCCTGGAGCCACGTCTCCGTGATCCCAACTATAGCATAGTCATTAATCGCTATCTGCACCTTCAGCTCATCCACCTCATTACGAATGCTCCTCGCATTCATAATAATAAATATGACATTAGTAAAAAAGCTAGAATCAATAAAAGGTGACAGGAAATTACTGTGCTGTTGTAAAATACTAACTGACTCATTGATGTTCCTTTAGGGGAAAACAAATCTTTACAAATCTTACTATTCAAGCCGCAATGTGGATGACCTGCAAACCACGCAATTCATGTATTACATGTTTGCCTTGTTAATGATATCCATGAGAAAATGATGAACTTAGTTCCAATTATTATTATTTCTTAGGACAGAAGATTAAAAATCAGTAAAGGTACGCAATTTTTTTTCTATTTTTAAACTGAATTTGCAAATGATGACACTACCAGGGGCACCGTATAATGGCAGCTCCGCTGGCAGTCTGTTAGTTTTTTCACCTTTGCTTTCATTTTTAGTGTTTGTTAAAAGTTTGTTTTAATGTTCTCCGGTTTGTCTCATGTGAGGGAAAGGGAAGGCGATTGGGGAAAACTTTTTTTCAGGTTCTTACCTTGCCAGAAATGCGATTGATTTTCACATCGCATTCCCCGGGTGCTCTGCGGCCTTCCATCGATGGAGATGGAGACCTCCTCGGACTGTCGTGAGCCCCACGGAGGGGCGCGGACTTAACATCCAAGCTGATCCCTTGCCTGGGATCACTCCAACCACGGCCTGCGGATTTACTATCAAGAGCCTGCAGTCTCGGGAGAGGCCAAGTAGAGAGCTCCAACGTCGCGGAAGGTTCGACCAGCCCCGATGCGAGGTTGGATCATCCAGCGCGGGGCAGTTGACATCCCCCGATGCAGGAGCTGATCGCCCCGATGCGGAGGGCCCAAATGCCGCCAGCCACGGGAGTCAAGATCGTCCCATCAACGGAGGGCTCGAGGCCCCGGAAGAACTAAGGGAAGGGACTTGAACTTTATATTGCCTTCCATTACAGTGAGGAATGTGTAGGAGCCACTGTGGTGGATGTACATGTTAAAATGTGTTTTTGGGTGATCTGTTGCTTTTTATTTGTATGACTGACTTGGCAAATAAAATTCCTCGTGTTGCAAAACATACTTGGCAAATAAAGTACGATTCTGATCTGACCACTTGAAATATCAAATAAATCTCTTTCCACTTAAATGTTCAATAACCAGGTGGTTTGCAGTCATCCAGAGTACAATAGATTGGAGAATGCTCAAAGAATTAGATGGTGAACTACCATTAATCTTGCAGTCCCCAATCCTAATTAGCACTGTTGATCTAATGTTATTATAACTATTCATCTGGATTGTGGATGACTAAGTGCAACCAAGATTTTAATCAATCCATAGTGCTAAACACAGTTGGTTCAATTACTTGGAGCTGTTAAATAGCTGGTGGGTGCTGAAAAGTTGTTTTCAAATTGTGAATTGAGTGCTGTATGTTGGAGACCCAAAGTAGACAAAAGAAAAGATTATATATCTGTTATAATATTAAGGTGTGTAACTCAATAGGCTAAAGTTGTACGATGGATAATTCTATTGATGAAAATAATGAAAGAAGATATGAAAGGACAAACTTGAAAATGCCTGAATCGGCTAAATGTCTGAGTTGGCTAAATGTCTGATGATGCACAACTCCTTGATCTCTGATGCTAGTTCATCTTCACCTCTTTTCTCAGTATATTGTGAAAGCATCACTGTGAAGTTAAGCACAATGATTTGCTCAGATAACTGCTTTATCCAGATTTCATAGAAATGTAGAAAATAGGTGCAGGAGTAGGCCAATCCAGACCTTCGAACCAAAACTCCATTCAATGTAATCATGGCTGATTATCCAAAATCAGTACCTCGTTCCTGCTTTCTTCCCATATCCTTTAGCCCGAAGAGCTATATCTAACTCTCTCTTGAATACATCCAGTGGATTGGCCTCCACTGCCTTCTATGACAGAGATTTCCACAGATTCACAACTCTCTGGGTGAAAAACATTAATATCATAGCAGATATATATCTTGGAGTACAAAAATCCAGACTGATACTCCATGGAGTATTGAGAGCATGCTGCATTGTCAGAGGTCCTTTATTTTTAAAGGGAAAATAAGTATTTGTGATATTAGGATACAGCTGATACGACTGAATATAACAAAGACTGTGCAGCTAGACAACATCACAGCTGCAGAACTGAAACCTGCCTCCACAACTTATTATTATTCCAGTGCAAGTAAACATTGACATCTATCTGGTAATGTAGAACTTTGCCAAAATATATATACAAAAAGCAGGACAAATCCAATCCAATTATCCAACCAGTCAACCCTCAATCATCAGTAATGTGATGAAAACTGCCATTGACACTGCTATCAAGTAGAACTCACTAATAATTCATTCTTTTTGAGCTTTGCCAGGGAAACCCATTCCCAGACATCCTCACAGCCTGGATCCAAATATTGACCAAAGACCTGAATTTCAGAGTTGAGATGAGAGCGAATGCCCTTAACATCCAGTCAACATTTGACTAACCGTGGTGTAATTGAAGCAAATGAACATTAGAGGTAAAACACTTCAATGCCTGGAGTCAGACCATATACAAGACACATAGAGTCTCTTGCCCCGAGTAGGGGAATCAGGAACCAGATGATTTAGGTTTAAGGTGAGGGGGTAAAATTTAATAGGAACCTAAGGTCTAACCTTTTCACACAAAGAGTGATGGGTGTATGGAGCTGCCGGAGGAGGTAGTTGAGGTAGTTACTATTGTAACATTATAGAAACATTTAGACAGGTACATGGATAGGATAGGATTAGAGGGATATAGGGACAAATGCAGGCAGGTGGGACGAGTCCAGATGGGACATGTTGGCCAGTGTGGGAAACTCGGGCCGAATGGCCTGTTTCCATGCTGTAAGACTTTATGACTCAAGTGAAGGATTGTTGAAAGTCAATCATCCCAACCCCAGGATATTACGACAGGTGTTTCTCTGGTGAATGTCCTTTGACAAACATCTTCAGTTTCTGAAGTAATGAAACTTCAACAATAATATTAGAAATCGTGATGTTCAGTAATGACTAATGATTGAAATCCATTCACAACTCCTCAACAAATGAAGGAACCGATATTAGAATGCAACAATTCCGTATAACATTCAGGATGGACTGATAATCAGCAAATTACAATTGTACCAGATTAGTTCCAGGCAACGGTCATCTTTAACAAGCAATCCTCAACATTCAATGGCATTCAAATTGCTGAGACCTTCACTGTCAATATTCTAGGCATTACCGTTAACTAGAAACTCAACTGACTGAACCAGCTACAAAATATTGTGGCTATGAAAAGATGAGAGGTTGAATATCCTGTGGCAAATGACCCATCTCCTGACACTCTAAACCATTTCTACCTTCGACAAGGCACAAGTCAGGAGTAGGAGAGAATAATATGTAGTTGCCTGGATGAGTATAGCACCAACAACTCCCAAGAAGCTCAAAACCATCCAGAGCTTAGAGGGATATTGGCCAAATACAGGTAAACAGGACAAAACCAGACTACCAACTTGGTCACCATGGACAGGCTGGGCGGAAGAGCATGTATCTGTGTTGTTTAGCTGTAGGACTAGGATAAAGCAGTTTAATCAACTGGTGTCCATCAATCACTCTTACCATTCATTCTTTCTTTCTACTATCACCATTGCTGATTTGTGAATTACAAATGCATTGCAGTTTCCACTCAGACTGCTCCAACATCACCTCCCAAGTTTGTGATCTCTACCAACAAGTAGACAGTCGGTACCCAGCAACTCCATGCCCTGAAGGTTCCCCTCCAACTTGGAAATCCTAACATAAATATATCACTGCTCTTTCAATCTCATCGAGTCTAAATACTGGTACTCCTGCCCAACAGCACTGTGGGAGGGCCTTTACTAAAAGGACTGCTGCAGTTCAAGAAGGCAATTTCTGCTCAAGAAGAGATAGGGATGGACACAAAATGCTGGCTTACCTGACAATGCCCTGATCTTAAAAATGAATATTTAAAAATTCTGTGCTGTCAAGTTGTTAAAATAAAAATTGCAAGGCACTATTTTTGAAGAAGAGTAGGGAAGTTATCGCCAGTGTACTCAATCAACATCATAAAAACAGATTATCATTTTGCCGTTGCAGAGGTTTGATGTATACAAATTGGTTGCTGTATTTATATATTGTAAATATATATAATGTAAATCTTCTGTTATGTTTATCTACTCCACTGCAGAGAATGGCATGGTGTCTCAAAGAACTTGACAGCAAAGGGCTCTGATGAAGTCTGAGAGAGTGAGAGGTGTGTGGTTACAGCAGAAGTGTTTGTTCTTGGCCATGCTGTGGTGATGTGCCAAGACATGTTTGAGGTGGAAAATAATGAAGGGAAATTACTTCAGAATGTTGTCTCAAGCATCTCCTGTAGATCAGTTTGGGTGGAGATATAAACATCCAAGCTTATCTGCTCTCAATCGCAGAAGGCAAAATTTGGAGAATAGAAAAAACAACACGTACCACAACAAGGATGATATGGGGGCGGCAGGTGGTACAGTGGTAGAGTTGCTGCCTTACAGCGCCAGAGACCCGGGTTCGATCCTGACTACGAGTGCTGTCTGCATGAAGTTTGTACGTTTTCCCTGTGACCTGCATGTGTATTCTCTGAGATCTTTGATTTCCTCCCACACTCCAAAGACGGACAGGTTTGATGGTTAATTGGCTTGGTAAAAATGTAAATTGTTCCTAGAGTGTGTAGAATTGTGTTAATGTGTGGGGATCGCTGGTCGGTGCAGACTCGATGGGCTGAAGGGCCTGTTTCCGCACTGTATCTCTAATTTTTAAAAAAGATGTACAAATAGAGATGGGAAAATTTATAGATCTACAATCAGTTTTAAAGGAATATGACTGGTTGTCATATTTATGCTTCTTGGTATTATGACCCTATAACTGTCTACATTGACCCATTGACCAGAGAACCTTTACAACTTATTCCCAAGTCACTCTGGCCTCATACTGAGGTTACAAATGTTCCCTGTGTCTGATCCATTTCTCCCCGTCACCTTCTCAGTGTTTCTATCTCTTTGCCAGTTTAGTTTAGCTTAGTTTAGTTTAGTTTAGAGATACAGCGTGGAAACAGGCCCTTCAGCCCACATAGTCCGCATCAACTAGCCATCACCCACACACTATTTCTATCCGACTCACTGGGGATTTACAGAATACAATTAATCTACAAATCTGTGCACCTTTGAAACGTGGAAGGAAATGGAAGCACCCAGGGAAAACCCACGTGGTCACAGGGAGAATGTATAAACTCCATACAGAGCACCTGTAGTCAGGATTGAACCCGGATCTCTGGTGCTGTAAGGTAGTAACTAAACCGCTGCGCCTCTGTGTGCCACTTTTCTTCAAGCTGCAATGTTAACATGCTCGTTCCAAAGATGCTAGCTAACCTACTGAGTATTTCCACTGTTTCCGGAATTTTTCCTGCTTTTTTTAATTTCACATTCAAAGGTCATTTTGCCATGGGAAGGATCTCAGTAAAAATTGTATAAAAGCAGTCTTAGCAGACACTACTCGTGGTAATGAGGACGTGCTAGACTGTTGTAGATGCTGCTTTTCAAATAAATAGTAATCAAAACTTCCTGCTATCTGAGGAAGATGTAAGAAGGTGCGTTTACATTATTTTGGAGCAGAGGGGGAGTTTTTATACCAGTGCTCTTTAAACTACATCACAAAAATAGTCTATATGTTTACGGTCACTTAGCATTAGTGGCAGCATATTGTGCACAATGTGGCTATCCTATTTCTTACATTATACAATGACTATACTTTAATAAATGTGTATAAATTGCTTTAAAATACCTCTGGGAAATACTGCACATAAATAGTAGTGTTAATATTCACAATTCGTTCCTTTCTTCTTTCTGGATTCCGATTCCTTTTTTTCTGGATCTAATCTACAGTAACCCAGTGAACAGGGACATGTGTTAAAACTACTTGGGCCAGCTTATGAAATGTTGTTATTCATCAGTTATTGGAACTTGGACAACAACTGGCAACACATTCATGCCAGACCCATGGAGTGATGGGGGCTCCACCAACCCTGTTGTGCTGTGAGAAAATATGGATGGGGAAGTTCACCAATCAGATCAAAGGTAGTTGTTATTGGGGATGTCAATGAGGGTGTAATTTTACGCCAGCTCGTTAATATATTTTCCTCACTCACAGCTCAAATGGGGCGTGTGACAATGACGCACTCAAATTAGTTTGATTGTTAGGGGATGCTCAAGACATGCTCAAGAGTTTCTTCAGATTTTACTTTTCAAAACACCTTGTGCGTTGTGCATCTGTCTGCCACTCATAGAAACATAGAAAATAGGTGCAGGAGGAGGCCATTCGGCCTTTCGAGCCAGCACCGTTCCCTATCAATAACCCGTGCCTGCCTTCTCCCCATATCCCTTGATTCCACTAGCCCCCAGAGCTCTATCCAACGCTCTCTTAAACCCATCCAGTGACGTGGCCCCCACTGCCCTCTGTGGCAGGGAATTCCATAAATTCACAACTCTCTGGGTGAAAACGTTTTTTCTCACCTCAGTCTTAAATGACCTCCCCTTTATTCTAAGACTGTGGCCCCTGGCCCTGGACTCGCCCAACATAGGGAACATGTTTCCTGCATCTAGCTTGTCCAGTCCTTTTATAATTTTATAAGTTTCTATGAGATTCCCCCACATCCTTCTAAACTCCAGTGAATACAAGCCAAGTCTTTTTAATCTTTCCTCATATGACAGTCCAACCATCCAAGGGATCAATCTCGTGAACCTACGCTACACTGCCTCAATCACAAGGATGTCCTTCCTCAAATTAGGAGACCAAAACTGTACGCAATACTCCAGATGTGGTCTCACCACCGCCCTATACAACTGCAGAAGAACATCTTTACTCCTATACTGAAATCCTCTTGTTATGAAGGCCAAAATTCCATTAGCTTTCTTCACTGCCTGCTGTACTGCACGCCAACTTTCAGTGACCGGTGTACAAGGACGGCCAGTTCTCGCTGCACCTCCCCCTTACCTTACCTAACCCCATTGAGATAATAATCTGCCCCCTTGTTTTTGCCGAATAAGTGGATAACCTCACATTTATCTATATTATACTGCATCTGTCACGCATCTGCCCACTCACTCAACCTGTGCAGGTCACCCTGCAACCTCCTAACATCCTCTTCACAATTCACACTGCCACCCAGCCAACTTGCTAGTGTTGCTCCTAATTCCCTATTCCAATCATTAATATATATGGTAAACGTTTGCAGCGCCAACGTCGAGCCTTGCTCCACTCGCCACTCCCTGCCATTCTGAAAAAGACCCGTTCACGCCTACACTTTGCTTCCAATCTGCCAACCAATTTTCTATCCATGGCAACACCCTACCCCCAATACAATGTTCTCTAATTTTAGTCACCAGTCTCCTGTGCGGGACCTTATCAAAGGCTTTCTGAAAGTCTAGATACACTACATCCACTGGCACCCCTTAATTCATTTTACTTGTCACATCCTCAAAAAATTCCAGAAGATTAGTCAAGCATAATTTCCCTTTCATAAATCCATGTTGACTTGGAATAATCCTTTTACTGCTATCCAAATGCCTCATTCTTACCACTTTAATAATTGACTCCAGCATCGTTCCCACCACTGAAGTCAGGCTAACTGGTCTGTAATTCCCCGTTTTCTCTCTCGATCCTTTGTTGAAACGTGGGATAACATTAGCTATCCTCCAATCCACAGGAACCGATCCTGATTCTATTGAACATTGGAAAATGATCAACAAAGCGTCCACTATTTCTAGAACCACCTCCATGAGGATCCTGGGATGCAGACCATCAGGCCCAGGGGATTTATTATCCTTCAGTCTCATTAGCCTACCCAATATTATTTCTCGCCTAATGAAAATGTCTTTCAGTTCCTCTGCCCGCTTAGAACCTCTGTCCTCCAGAACATCTGGGAGATAGTTTGTATCTTCCTTGGTGAAGACAGATCCGAAGTACCTATTCTACTCTTCTGCCATTTTCTTGTTGCCCATAATAATTTCACCCATGTCTGCCTTCAAGGGGCCCACATTTGACTTTGCTACTCTTTTTCCCTTAACATATCTCAAGAAGCTTTTACTGTCTTTCTTTATATTCCTGGCCAGCTTCCCTTCATACTTCATCTTTTCAGCCCGTATTGCCCGTTTTGTTTCCTTCTGTTGTCCTCTGAAAGTTTCCCAATCCTCTGGCTTCCGGCTACTCTGTTATACATCTATATTTTAGTTTTATTCTATCCCTAACTTATCTTGTCAGCCACGGTTGCCTCCTACTCCCCTTAGAATCTTCCTTCCTTTTGGATTGAAATGATCCTGCGTCTTCCAGATTATGCCCAGAAATTCCTGCCATTGCTGTTCCACCGTCATTCCTGCTAGGATCCCTTTCCAATCTACCTTGGCCAGCTCCCCTCTTATGCCTTCATAGTCCCCTTTGTTCAACAGCATCGCTGCCACTTACGATTTAACTTTCTCCTTTTCAAATTGCAGATTAAATCTAATCATATTATGATCACTACCTCCAATTAGTTCCTTTACCTCAAGTTCTCTTATCATATCTGGTTCATTGGACAACACTAAATCCAGAATTGCCTTTTTTCTGGTCGGCTCCATTACAAACTGCTCTAAGAATCCATCTCGGAGGCATTCTACAAACTCTCTTTCTTGGGGTCCTGAACCGACCTGATTTTCCCAGTCTACCTGCATATTGAAATCCCCCATCACCACAGTGGCATTACCTTTGTTACATGCCAGTTTTAACTCCTGCTGCAACTTACACCCTACATCGAGGCTACTATTTGGGGGTCTGCAAATAACATCAATTAGTGTCTTCGTGCCTTTACAATTCCTCAAATCAATCGACAGTGACTCTACCTCGTCAGTCCCTATGTCTTCCCTCGCAAGGGACTGAATTCTATCCCTCACCAGCAGAGTTACCCCCCCTCCTCTGCCCACCAGCCTGTCCTTTCTATAGGATGTATAACCCTGAATATTAAGTTCCCAGGCCCGATCTTCCTGCAGCCACATCTCAGTAATCCCCACATATGTCATATCTACCAACCTCTAACTGAGCCTCAAGCTCATCTACTTTACTTCTTATACTCCGCGCATTCATATACAATACTTTTAATTCCTTATGCATCTCACCTTTCACATCGATCCTTATTACACTTGGCCATACTCTCCTATCCCTTTGTGAGCTTCCTTTCCCGTTAATTCTGGGGTCATTAACCATCCCTTTATTCTCTTTCCCTTTAACTCTGTCCTCGACTATCCCATTTGGCACCGCACTCCCCTTATTCAGTTTAAAACCACCCGTGTAACAGTGGCAAACCTGCCTGCCAGAATGCTGGTCCCCCACCAGTTAAGGTGCAATCTGTTCCTTTTGTACAGTTCCCTCTTACTCCAAAGCAGATCCCAGTGATCTTAAAATCTAAATCCCTGCCCCCTGCACCAGTTCCTCAGCGAAACATTCAGGTCCCATATCTCCCTGTTCCTGCTCTCGCCAACACGAGGAACTGGAAGCAAACCGGAGATAACAACCCTGGAGGTCTTGCTTTTAAGCATTTTTCCGAGCTCTCTAAAGTCACGCTGCAGAATATTCATCCCCTTCTTTCTGACATCGTTTGTGCCGACATGCACGACCACTTCGGGCTTTTCACCTTCGCCCTTGAGGATTTTCTGCACTCTGTCCGTGACATCCTGGATCCTGGCACCAGGAAGGCAGCACACCATCCTTGAATCCCGTCTGTTCCTGCAGAAACCCGTGTCCATACCTCTCACAATGGAGTCTCCAACTACAATGGTGTTGCCTGACGCTGACGTTTGGTTTTGGCTCAACAGCCCTTTTTGCTTTGCAAGCCAGTCCGCCGCTCAGTGCGTTAACGTCTTCTGTCCCGACAGCTTCTAAGTGGGTGAACCTGTTCACAAGAGGTACAACACCCGGGAAACATTCCATGTTTCCCTCCCTTTCTCACCATTACCCACCTTCTCTCTTCCAGTACCTTAGGTGTAACGATCTTACTGTAGGACTTGTCGAGGAATTACTCAGTTTCTCAGACGAATCTGAGGTCATCCACTTGCTTCTCCAGTTCCCCAACACGGTCCTTCAGGAGCTGTACCTGGATGCACTTCTCACATTTGTAGCAGCCGGAGGCACCAGCAGTGTCCTTGACTTCCCACATACTGCAAGCATCACACTGAATCAGCTTGCTTGACATCTCCTTCTTTCATCTCTCCCTATCCAGCGTTTTACATAGCCTTCTCTCCTCAGCCTCCTCGAAGACTCTCGAGCCAAAGACTTGCACTTTTCTCACAGGGCAATTTCGTCAAAAGGCCACTCCCTCACTGCCGCTCCCTAAGAGTCGTCCTGCTTATCCTGCAGATTTCTCCAGCAAAGTCTTGGAGATCATACACCCCCAACCAAAAAAAATTGTGACAATGACAGTTTGATAGCCTTAGAGAAGATGGAATGGACAGAAAGTCTGTCCATGGAGATCGCCGCAATAAGCAAACACCCAGAGACACAAAGGAACTGCTGATGCTGGAATCTTGAGTAAAGCAGAGAGTTCTAGAGGAACTCATTGGATCAGGCAGCACTGTGGAGGGAATGGTTTAAAAAATACATTTTCTTCAGAAGTGCTGCTTGACCTGCTGAGTTACTCTACCATCTGTGTTTTAAGCAACCATTTAGATTGTTAGAATGAATATCTTGAGACATATTGAAAGAGAGAGGAGGGGAAGGGTGGTACTATTCAAAGGAACTGCAGATACTGGAACCTTGATTAAAACACAGAGTGCTGGAGTAACTCAGTGGGTTAAGCAGCATCTCTGGAGGGAATTGCTAAAATCCATATGAATATCTTGAAACATACTGAAGGACCTAAGGTTGTGCCCGACCTTAAGTGCAAAACAATGCCTTCAGAGAGTTGAACACCTGTCAAGACCTCCTCCCTTGGTATACTGAGATTTCTATGTAATCCAGCCTGATTCCTCACCTCTGCCCCGCAATGCTGCTCCCAGAGCACCCGTCAACTCCAAGAATTGTAGAGACCTGCCAACTGCAATAAGCAACAAAAGCAGGTCTGGTATGGTTATTATTAATACTCTGAAAACCTTTTCCAAAATTTGCTATGGGAATATAACATCTCATAGTCTGTGCTTGTCATTCAGCTTGGCTGTGAAACTACACTATTTATTGCGAAATTGCACTGCAAGCACCTCAGCCTCCCATCTGGCACCATTTTGCCCTCACTAACATTTAACAGGCCAGCGGTTAAAATTCAAGCATGCAGTTAAACTTGGTCGGAGTTTGACATAGTGACATTTCTAAACCAGCACACCTAACGACTTTCATGGTCACTTCAAAACATGCTCCACTCTAATCTGGAACTTCAGTTCGAAATCTGCAGCCATTTCATCATCCATGAATACTTACTACTCTACAAACCCCCTCCCACAATCCCCTCCTCCTCCCCCAATCATCACTCCCTATTTTACCGAATAATTAAATTCAATACTCCTTCCATTATATCAGGATGACTCCAGCTAATTTGAGAATTAACCATATAACAATTACAGCACGGAAACAGGCCTTCTCGGCCCTTCTAGTCCGTGCCGATCATTTATTTTCCCCTAGTCCCATCTACCTGCACTCAGACCATACCCCTCCATTTCCTTCCCGTCCATATACTTATCCACTTTACTTTTAAATGTTAAAATCGATCCTGCCTCCACCACTTCTGCAGGAAGATCATTCCACACAGCTACCACTCTCTGAGTAAAGAAGTTCTCCCTCATGTTACCCCTAAACTTCTGTCCCTTAATTCTCATGTCATGCCCTCTTGTTTGAATCTTTCCTACCCTGAATGGGAAAAGCTTATCCACATCAACTCTGTCTATACCTTTCATCATTTTAAAGACCTCAATCAAGTCCCCCCTTAACCTTCTACGTCCAAAGAATAAAGACCTAACTTGTTCAACCTGTCTCTGTAACTTAGTTGCTGGAACCCAGGCAACATTCTAGTAAATCTCCTCTGTACGCTCTCTATTTGTTGACATCCTTCCTGTAATTAGGCGACCAAAATTGTACACCATACTCCAGAATTGGTCTTACCAATGCCTTGTACAATTTTAACATTACTTCCCTACTCCTATATTCAATGCTCTGATTTATAAAGGCCAGCACACCAAAAGCTTTCTTTACCACCCTATCTACATGCGATTCCACCTTCAGGGAACTATGCACAGTTATTCCTAGATCCCTCTGTTCCACAGCATTCCTCAAATCCCAATTGCTCAAGGTGATTCCTGATGAAACAAACCCTGAATGGGAGGGGAAGAAGATAATTTCTAATTGGTAAACCAATTGACTAATATACACACCGAGAGAAGCCAGCTACCTGAATTCAAGAGGAGAAGGGAGAAAATAAATGTTGATAAAGAAATATATCTTGGGAAATGAAATATGACATTAAAAAATGTCAACTGCTTTCCCCTGTTCATCAAGTTCAACATTGGACCTATATACAACAAATTAGATTCAGCTAGTAGTGTAATCAGAAGAAGTTCTATAATTGAGGATGTTTGATGCATTGTTATTATTATTTTAATTCCACCACTGACAATATGCTAGCTGTTTTTTTGGGGGGTTTTTGCCCTGGAGCATGGGAAAGACTGACAAAACTGGGAGTAATTATGAATCATCATATGCCCTCAGTGGAAGGTGTAGAATCATTCTCTTATCAATGACATCCAACAAGGAATAGTGCAGAAACAAAGAACTGTTGATGCGGTTTAAAACAAAGATAGACATAAAGTGCTGGAGTAACCCTACCAACACTCCCTTTGCGTACTTTCAATCTGAAGAAGGGTCCCGACCCGAAATGTCACCTATCCTCTTTCACCAGAGATGATGCCTGACCCGCAATGTTACGCCAGCTCTTTGTGTCTATCTAAAGAATAATGTAACATCTTTTCAGGGTAAATTGCTCCTAGTTGGTACAATTATGCTGAGTGCCCTATTATGCCACAACAGCCCAAGTTATGTGGCTGTGGTCCAAAATCAATGAAACTGTTGATACCCAGGCACAATTCAGCATTATCATGCCCCTTGCTACAACAAACTATGACACTGTGGCCATTAAAGAAGCAGGGTTACAAGAGGTACTTGCTCAAAGTTCCCATGTTTCAATGTTTCAGACGTAATAGAGGGAGGGAAAAGAGGTAGGGGAGTTCCTCTGAGGAAGAGGAACAGCCTGCAAGAGGACATACTGGAGGGCTCATTAGTTGAGGCAATATGGGTAGAACTGGAAAATAAGAAAGGTGCAAGCACACAAATGGGATTATGCTAAAGACTCCCCAATAGCTAATGGGAGATAGAAGAGCAGAAGATGCCATTGCAACAAGTTTGTCTTAGTGGGCGACTTTAACTTTCCCAGTAATGATTGGAACTTGTTCAATGTCAAAGGTTAAGACAGCGCAAAATTTGTTAGGTGTACCACAAGGTTTTCCTGAAATAGTATGTGAATGAATAAATTAATACTTCATTGTTGCATGTGACAAGTAGCAGTGGAATACTTTGCTTGCATACCCAAGGTATGTAAAAGTCACCACATAAAGGTGCTGACAAACTAGTGGATAGTCCAATCCAAGAAGCAAACACACTGGACCTTGTGTTGGGAATCTAGTCTGGCCAGATGACTGGTGTTTCAATGGAAGAGCACTTTGGAGATGGTGATCAAAACTCCATAAATTTGAAGATAGTTTTGAATAAGAATACGTCTGAATCTCATGGAAGGTACTAAACCGGGATAAGGCAAATTACAATGTTATTAGGCACGTGCTCAGTAGGTGCTTGGATAATTTTATACCAATGGTTCTCCAAACTATCCATGTTTGGGATTATCCTAACGTTTGGTTCTGTGTGGATCAGTTATTTTGGAGTTATGGGATTAGCAAAATGATGGACTGAAGTTCAGACATATTTTTTCCTTACCTGGTGTTCCTTTGCTTTTACATCTGGTTTAGAACAGCAGATGAGTTTCAAGTAATGGCTGTAACAATGATCTGATAACAAGATTGAAAATTAAGAATTTGTGTTTGCCAAAATTTTGCACCAGGACCTGTTAGATTTCCTGGTTACTGACAATTTTAACTTCCTTTCCCATTCCCACACTGACCTTTCTGTCCTGGGCCTCCTCCATTGCCAGAGTGAGGCAAACGCAAACTGGAGGAACAACACCTTATATGGGTACCTTGGGCAGCTTGCAACCTAACCGAATGAACATTGAATTATCCAATTTGTGGTAACCAACTTACAATCAACCACCCCCCACCCCCCGCCCCACCCTCCCTCTCTTACCTGTGCACCACCTGGACTCGCATACAATTATCCCCTTATAATCCTCCCCACCACATAATTGAAGATATGTGAAGAGAAAAAGATTAGTGAAGACACTTACAGTCTCCCTTAGTCAGAAACAGCTGAATTTATAATGGGAAACAAGGAAATGGCAGACCAGTTAAACAAGTACTTTGGTTCTGTTTTCACTAAGGAAGACACAAACAATGTCCCGGATATACTAGAGAACCATGGATCTAGGGGGAGGGAGGAACTGAAGGGAATCCACATTAGTCAGGAAATTGTGTTAGGTAAACTGAAGGCAGATACGTCTCTAGGGCCTGATTATCTGTATCCTGGAGAACTCAAGGAAGTGGCCCTAGAAATTGTGGATACTTTGGTGCTTATTTTCCAATGTTCTCTCAACTCTGGATCAGTTCCTGTGGATTTGACAGTAGCCAATGTAACCCTACTTTTTAAGAAAGGAGGGAGAGAGAAAACAGGAACTTACAGACCATCTAACGAGCGAAGGAGATAGGCGACGTTTCGGGTCGAGACCCTTCTTCAGACGGAGTCTGAAGAAGGGTCTCGACCCGAAACGTCGCCTATCTCCTTCGCTCCTTAGATGCTGCTGCACCCGCTGAGTTTCTCCAGCTTTTTGTGTAACCCTCGATGCTCCAGCATCTGCAGTTCCTTCTTTAACAACTTACAGACCAGTTAGTCTGACAGAGGTGGGGAGATGCTCGAGTCAATTATTAAAGATGCAATAGCAGCGCATTTGGAAGGCAGTGACAGGATCAGTCAAAGTCAGTATGGATTTATGATGAGGAAATCATGCTTGACGAATCTAGTGGAATTTTTTGAGGAGGTAACAAGCAGAATGGATAAGGGGGATTCAGTGGATGTAGTGTATCTGGACTTCCAAAAAGCCTTTGACAAGGTCCCACATGAGAGATTACTGTGCAAAATTAGAGCACATGGTATTGGGGATAGGGTATTGACATAGATAGAGTGGTTGGCAGATAGGAAGCAAAGTGTCAGAATAACAGGCAGTGACTAGTGAGGTGCTGCAACTTGCTGTGCTCGGATCAGTTATTTACAATATATATTAACAATTTGGACAAGGGAATTAAAGTGACATCTCTAGGTTTGCAGATGACACAAAACTGGGTGAACTGCAAAGAGGATGCTATGAGGGTACAAGGTGACCTGAATAGGTTGGGAGTGGGCAGGTGCATGGCAGATGCAGTATAATGTGGATAAATGTGATGTTATCCACTTTGGTGGAAGGAACAAGAAGGCAGATTATTATCTGAATGATGTAAGATTAGGACAAGGGGAGGTGCAACAAGACCTAGGTGTCCATGTACATCAGTCACTGAAAGTAAGCATGCAGTTGGCCCTCATAGCAAGAGGATTTGAGTATAACAGCAAGGAGGTTATACTGCAGTTGTACATGGCCCTGGTAGGGCCATAATTCAAGTATTGTGTGTAGTTTTAGTCTCCTAATTTGAGGAAGGATATGCTTGCTATTGTGTGAGGGTACCGTAAATTCACCAGGTTAATTCTCGGGAAGGCGGGACTGACATATGATGAAAAAATGGGCGACTGGATCTTGTAGAAACATATAAAATTCTTAAGAGATTGGACAGGCTAGATGCAGGAAAAATTATCCCCATGTTGGGGAGTCCAGAATCAGGAGGCACAGTTTACCATACCCTAAGGGGTAGGACATTTAGGTCTGAGTTAAGGAAAAACCTTTTCACCCAGAGAGTTTTGATTCTGTGGAATTCTCTGCCATGGAAGGCAGTGGAGGCAAATTCACTGGATGGTTTCAAAAGAGAGTTAGATTTAGCTCAGGGCTAATGGAATCAAGGGATATGGGAAAAAGCAAGAATGGGGTACTGATTGTGGCTGATCAGCCATGATCATATTGAATGGCGGTGCTGGCTAGAACAGCAGAGTAGCCTACACCTGTACCTATTTTCTATGTTTCTATGATTCTATGTTTCTATGATCCTTCTACTAGCTGCATAATTCGCGCCTTATCTCACACATTCTCTCTTTTCATCACTGTCCTTTGTCCAACCATCTGCTTATCAAACCACCTGTATCTTCCTATCACTCACAAGGCCTTGTCCTGACCGTCATCTCGTTCAGTTTTATTGCTCTCCCCTCCACTACAATCAGTCTGGAAATGAATCCTGACCCAAAACGTCATCTATCCATGTTCTCCATGGATGCTGCCTGACTCATTGAGTTACTCACGCACTTTGTGACATTTTATGTCAGCCAGCATCTGGTTCCTGTTTCTCTAAGAGAATTTTGATATTATAATATTATATTGCTGGGGCCTAGAATGCCATGCAATTAAAAAAAACAATAATAATGACGATATTTGCATTTTGGAAATATTAAAAATCACAGCCTATTCCTGCTACCCTGATCAACCACAACAAATTCTTAATTTTCTGAAGGCATTGCATCACACAGATATACAGTTAATGCAAAGGCATTTGGCTCATCATGCCCAAACTAGACAAGAGAGGGATATTTAATCCAATCTCAATTCTTATTCTAGATTCATAATATATCACATTATTATTTAAATAAGGTATTTCAAGAAATGGGTTCAGATATAATAATCATAATCATACATTATTAACCAAGTATGTTTTGCAACATATGAGGAATTTGATTTGCCATAGTCATACCAAGAAAAACCAACAAGACACACAAAATATATCTATCTATATTACTAAAAGTCTGATCTTGACCACTTCCTGTTGTTCTGTATATTGATTTTTAAAAAAACGTCGCCACTTACAGATGTGATTTTTAGCCATCTTACTCAGAGTCCCCCTCCGCTGCACAAGACAAGAGGATTTTTCCCATCTATGAAAAATAAAAGAGTTATTAGTGTTTAAAAAATGTTGAGATTCTCTCTCCTGAAGGCCACGCCCCTTCCGGAGGGACTATAAAAACCGGAAGTATTGAGTGCCTCAGTTAGTCTCTGCAAGATGGGGGAAGTGAGAGGGTCACGTCTCTCAGTCTGTGCTGTGAATAACACTGAACACATGTCTACTAAACTGTGAGTGTGGTTTTACTGACCTTGAGTGCCCTTAATGTGGTTTTAAAATGAAAATGTGGTTGGTTTGAAATAAAGCACAGCAAATGGTTGGTGGTGGTTGAGGTTTGAACTAAAGCACAGCAAATGTCTGGTGGTGGTTGAGGTTTGAACTAAAGCACAATTAAAAGTCTAAACTTGACAACTTCCTGTTTGCACTGTATATTGATTTTAGATAAAATGCTACCAGTTACGGCTGCGATTTTTGGCCATTTTACTCAGTCCCCCTTCGCTCATCATTGCAGAGGATTCTTCCCATCAATGAAAAATAAGTGTTATTAGTGTTTAAAACATGTTGAGAATCTCTTTCCTGTCAATAACGCCATGATGGCCACACCCCCTTCTGGTGGGAGGGGGTAAAGATTATAAGACTCAGAAGTGTGGCTGTGGCTCAGTCTCTGGAAGATGGGGGAGGGAGAGGTCACGACTCTGTCTGAGCTGTGAATCAACTGAACACACTGAATATCTACTGAACTGTGAGTGCGGTGTTTATGTGGTGTTTTGTGGGGTTTGATGGTGGTTACACCCTGCTTGAAATGGTATGAAACTGCATTTGAATGTGGTGGCCTTGCACCCTGCATGAAATGATATGAAACTGCATTTGGTTTTGGTGGCCTTCCACCCTGATTGAAATGGTATGAAACTGGTCTTAATTTTGGTGGCCTTGCACCCTGCTTGAAGTGGTATGAAAATGCATTTGAATTTGGTGGCCTTGCACCCTGCTTCAAATGGCATGAAACTGCACTAGCATTTGGTGGCCTTGCACCCTGCTTGAAGTGGCATGAATCTGCACTTGAATTTGGTGGCCTTGCACCCTGCTTGAAATGGTAGGACACTGCATTTGTATTTGGTGGCCTTGTACCTGGCTTGAAATGGAATTTCAAGGAATAGCCGTGAGTCAACTGCCAGTCGACCAGCTGTGAGTGAGCTGCCAGCACATCAGGCTTGAGTGACTGAGCTTCCATCCTGAGAATCCATTTGGTCCACAATGTCCATACTAGCCCTCTGGAAACCAGTCCATTCAGCTGACAACACCTATACTAGCCCCAGAAAACCCCCCCCACTGGCCACCAATATTGGAATTGGTGGAGAGGTGGAATATTGCGTTGGGGGACCGGCCCTCGCGTGTGAACATGGGACCCAACGGGTCCCACTTAGTCTAATATATTGCTAAAACTCTCATCTTGTGATCTTCTGGTTTGCGTTTATTTTACATTTGCGCAAAAATGGTACATGATAGCGCAATGGTACAAATTTTGTTCCAATCTGTGGTATATTTTACAAGTTATAAAGGTTTAAAAAGCTTTAAAACCGCGCATTTGCAGATTGGTCTCCTCTCATTCACCGCTGGGACGGCGCCGCCCCTTCCTGCACCATCACCGCACTGATTGGCCGCATTCACTGTCAGTCACTGGCACCTACCCATGTCTGCCAGTGCCCCTCCACCTCTGCTGGCGTGTGGCTGTAGCTGCTGGTGTTGTGGGGCTGCGCCAAGGATTTGAGGCCTGGGTGCTGAGCCTGGCTTTGAGGGCGCCGATGGCTGATGCTCCTCCGGGGCAAGCAAGAAGGGTGGGGAGCGGCAACCTCGAGATCTTGGGGAGGTGAGGATGGAGTGTGGGGAGATTGAGGGAGGAGGGACAGGGGGGAAAGTGGGGGTGATGAGGAGGGAGACAAGGGGGATTGAGGGAGAGGAAGGGTAGGAGGAAGAGGGAGGGGAAAATGGGGGAGGTGAGGAGGTAGAGTGGGGTAGCAGGGGGTATAGAGGGAGAGGAGGGGGTAGGGAGTGGAGAGAGGAGGGAGGGAGTGACCGAGGGTAGGGGAAAGGAAAGGTGAGGGAGGGATTGGGGAGGGTACGAGGAGAGGGGAAAGAAAAGGGAGGTGCTGAGGAGGGAGTGTGGGGGAGGAGGTGGAATAGAAGGAGAGGAGGACAGTGGGGTATGTGAGGAGGGAGAGTGAGGGATAGGGGAGGTGAGGAGTGGGAGATAGAGGGATAGGAGGAGGGTAGGGAGGGAAGAGGAGTTATGGAGCAAGTATGGTAAAGGAGAGGGAGGGACAGGTGAGGGAGGGATTTGGGGAGGGGATGAGGAGAGGGGAAATAAGAGGGAGGGTGAAGCGAAAGGGTAGAGAGTGCTGTGGATGCAGGGAAATGAGCTGCGCCTGCGCAGTTGGAGGCTATGGGTGAGTGGTTGAATATTGCTGTGGGGGAACAGGTTGCGTTTGGGGACCAGGTCTCCCCTGTGACAGGGACCCGATGGGTCCCACTTAGTCTAGCTTTAACATAAACATCCACCACAGTGACCTCCACATTCATCACTGTGATGGAAGGCGAAAAATAAAGTTAAATCTCTTCCCTTCTTTGTTCTCCCGCAGTCGGGGGCCTGGAGCCTTCCGTTGATGGGACGATCATGGTTCCCGTAGCCGGCGGTCAGGCCTTCCATGTTGGGGCATTCAAGCTCCCACTTTGCGGGGATCTCAGCTCCCACACACCGGGCGATCGGACCCAGGTCTGGTCTAGTCGAACCTCTTGCGAATTTGGAGCTTCCTGACATCAGACTCTACATGAGACTGCGACTGCTCAATGGTGAAATCGACAGGCAATAATCACAGTCAATTGATCGCAGGCACCAATGGTAAGTCCACGACCCCACGGTGGGGCTCAAAGTCAGTCTCGAGCAAGGCCTCGATGATGTTAGGCCGCAGAGCGACCGGAGATACAATCCGGAAAACAATTGCTAGTCCGGCAAGGTTCACCACTATTTGGAGAAAAAAATATTTTCCATACCGTCCGTCTAATCTTTTGTATATATCCTTAAGTCTATGCTGACTCCTACCCCAAACTCCAAAGAAAACAGATTCCCTCTCCTTTTCCTGATTCTTTCATCATATTGAAAAAAAAGGCTTATTAAAATTTTCCTTGCGATTTGTGAGGTTCAGTACCAAATCACATCTGGAATTAATTTCTTGACCATTAAAGGAGCACGTCTGTTCTTTTCATGATCAACTGTTACTCCATCAGAGTAAAATGCTAAAACAAGCACTTAAAAAAATCTGGCAGCAATTTATTGAATCATCAAAATCAATAAACTGATCCCAGTGGTGTGTTCATTTGAAGCAGAAATAAAATGCATTCTCTAGTTCAATTGAAAGTGATTGTTGATACAAAAAATTATCAATTAAACCTTAACAATATTAACTATAATAAAATGTGCCTTAGCTACAGTGTATAATATAATTTCAAGTAGTAATTCAACAGAAGCTATTACTGTAAGGGACAAATTAACAAATCAGTTTCCTTTCTGTGCAAAAATAAAAGTGGTATTCTTTTCAAATATTTGAAAGACAGCAACGAGGTATACAATCTGAAGAAATAACTATTACTGCTCCTCTTTCCTTATTCAACCCTCACAGCTCCACTCCATCAAAGTTGAAGTGTAATTTTCACTTGCCTCTTGGTCTAATTTAACTGTTTAGTGTTGATACCAGCATCCTCAATCAACACAGATAGCAGCACAGCCAACAACTCAGATACATTGAAAGTAACAGGAATGATTGTGGCAATCTTCTGTTCAAGACATCCAGATCCCATCACTCAACACAAAGACAACTATAGGTATTTTCATCTTGCCTGGAGATGGAAAAGTTGAGTAGAAAGGCATATAGTCTGCAAGAAAAGACTCAGCAGCTACCAGAGATCCCCTCAGTGCAACTACCCACGCAATAGCATCCAAGATGTTCTCTATTAATATAGAGTATTCCCTTTGCTGAGTGGGTTAGGAACCAGAAGTCATAAGTTAACATCATTTGACAAAGATTATCTAGAAGAGAGATGAACCGATTTTTTTTTTCTACTGAGATTTGAAGTTAGACTATTTTACCTGAAATGATGGTGAAAGCTGATTCAGTACAGAATTTGAAAAGGTGATTTTACAGTTATCAAGCATGAGGGACTTACATGGCCAAATATGGAATATCGTAAATCCACCCACATTTAAAGCTTCAACTGCACAATAGGATTCAATGAGCTCAGATATGTACAGAAGGCCTTATCTTCTAAAGACCTGTTAATGCCCGGTTCTTAATGATTGCTACCTAACAGCAGCAGAGACTTGGGTTCGACTATGGGTGGTGTCTGTATAGACTTTGTACATTCTCCCTGTGACAATGTGGGTTTTCTCCGGGTGTTCCGGTTTCCTCACACACTCCAAAGACGTACAGCTTTGTATGTCAATGGACTTTGGTAAAATTGTAAATTATCCTTATTGTGCAGGATTGTGTTAATGTATGAGGTGATTACAGTTCGGCATGGATACACTGGGCTGAAGGTCCTCTTTCATAGAAACATAGAAACATAGAAAATAGGTGCAGGAGTAGGCCATTCGGCCCTTCGAGCCTGCACCGCCATTCAATGTGATCATGGCTGATCATCCAACTCAGTATCCCGTACCTGCCTTCTCTCCATACCCCCTGATCCCTTTAGCCACAAGTGCCACATCTAACGCCCTCTTAAATATAGCCAATGAACTGGCCTCAACTACCTTCTGTGGCAGAGAATTCCAGAGACTCACCACTCTCTGTGTAAAGAATGTTTTCCTCATTTCGGTCCTAAAGGAATTCCCCCTTATCCTTAGACTGTGACCCCTTGTTCTGGACTCCCCCAACATCGGGAACAATCTTCCAGCATCTAGCTTGTCCAACCCCTTAAGAATTTTGTAAGTTTCTATAAGATCCCCCCTCAATCTTCTAAATTCCAGCGAGTACAAGCCGAGTCTATCCAATCTTTCCTCATATGAAAGTCCTGACATCCCAGGAATCAGTCTGGTGAATCTTCTCTGTACCCCCTCTATGGCAAGGATGTCTTTCCTCAGATTTGGAGACCAAAACTGTACGCAATACTCCAGGTGTGGCCTCACCAAAACCCTGTACAACTGCAGTCGAACCTCCCTGCTCCGATACTCAAATCCTTTCGCTATGAATGCTAACATACCATTTGCTTTCTTCACTGCCTGCTGCACCTGCATGCCTACTTTCAATGACTGGTGTACCATGACACACAGGTCTCGTTGCATCTCCCCCTTTCCTAATCTGTCACCATTCAGATAATAGTCTACCCTCATGTTTTTGCCACCAAAGTGGATAACCTCACATTTATCCACATTATACTGCATCTGCCATGCATTTGCCCATTCACTCAGCCTATCCAAATCACCCTGCAGCCTCCAAGCATCCTCCTCACACCTAACTATACCCCCCAGCTTGGTATCATCTGCAAATTTGGAAATGTTGCATTGAATTCCCTCGTCCAAATCATTAATATATATTGTAAATAGCTGGGGTCCCAGCACTGAGCCTTGCGGCACCCCACTAGTCACTGCCTGCCATTCTGAAAAGGACCCGTTTACTCCTACCCTTTGCCTCCTGTCTGCTAGCCAGTTCTCTATCCACATCAATACTGAACCCCCAATACCGTGTGCTTTAAGTTTGTATGCTAATCTCTTATGCGGGACCTTGTCGAAAGCCTTCTGAAAGTCTAGATATAACACATCCACTGGTTCTCCCTTATCCACTCTACTAGTTACATCCTCGAAAAATTCTATCAGATTTGTCAGACATGATTTACCTTTCATAAATCCATGCTGACTTTGTCCAATGATTTCACTACTTTCCAAATGCGCTGCTATCCCATCTTTAATAACTGACTCTAGCAGTTTCCCCACTACCGATGTTAGACTAACTGGTCTGTAATTCCCCGCTTTCTCTCTCCCTCCTTTTTTAAAAAGTGGGGTGACATTAGCTACCCTCCAATCCTCAGGAACTACTCCAGAATCTAAGGAATTTTGAAAAATTATCACTAATGCATCCACTATTTCTGTGGCTACCTCCTTGAGTACTCTGGGATGCAGACTATCTGGCCCTGTTATCTAGCCTTTTATCTAGCCTAGTTATCTAGCCTTTTTCCACGTTGTATCCCTGATGTGGAAAGTAACTGAAGTCCTCAGATCTCCTGACTCAGCCCCTGCTGTCAGAGACTGCCGGCCCAGAGCCTTCAACACATTGGTCAGTTTTCTTTGATTCCTTCTTGACCAGAGCATGTTTATCTATAAACCTCATCATGTGCACAAATCCTACTTTTGGACAAACATTTTTCAATTATTTTGTAGGGTTCAGACTAGGTTTATTATTATCACATGTGTAAAGCTTTGGTTTGCGTGCTGTATAATCAGATCAGAATAATACCGTACATAAGTACAAAAAAGTCAGAGACAAGTAAAATATTTGAGCAAAGGGGAAGATACAAAGTACATATATTACTTGCAGCAGTTCCATTGACAAAGTCCAACATACACAATTAAGTAGAGCTGAATTAGCAAGTTATCTAGCCTTTTTTAACTTTAATTTCACTGGTACAGCAGATAATTTCCCTCTTACCATGTGGCCTGGAGCAACAATTTTATGATATGTAGCATTTAAAAGCAAACACCCAGTCGGTAAATGTTATTTCAGCTTTAAATGAAATTAAAACATTACATTTATTGAGTTTTATTTGAATTTTTATGTGAATTCTCAAAAAGTATTATCAAATAAATAATGTAGAAAATTGTCCTGTTATCTAATTTAAACTGAGGATCTCTTTCAGTGAGTCAACTCCTAAGTTTCGTTTTTAGAACTTGTTAACCAATGTATTCTATGTTACATTTACGTCACAAAATATACTGTATGCTATATTCTGTAACCAGGTATATTAAATATTTATAGATTCTGCATGATCCAACAAATGTCTCCCTTCCTTTAGGTCCTTGTGAGCTCCATTTCCTGCCTCCCACCTAGTATATTCACCAAACTACATCTTACCCCCAATTATTTCCCTTTTGGTAAATTTCTTCTATGTGATGCAAATCTTTGAACTGAAATTACTTTAACTATCTGTGTTTGGGAAACTAAAACAGAGTGAGAACACTTGGGAATCAATTATGTTCTGTTCTATTGCAAAATAAACCCTCATGAAAATATATAAAACAAAGGCATTGCCATTTACTACAGTTCTATCTCCAACATGTTCCAGTTGAAAAGAAAGGCCATTGAAATGAAGTGTTACATCTGATTTCAAACTTGCTGAATATTCAAAGCAATTCCTGCTTTGCTTTGAGTCTTTGAAGTGTTGGACTCTGTTTTAAGTAGAAAGATACAAAAAGAAAGAAACACCCAACTCAAAAACCAGAAAACAATGGAAAGTTTTACCTCGTTATGTTTCTGCAGTTACTTTCTGTAATTTATCAATTCTGACCTGTACTACATCCATAATATTAAACGGTCCAACTCACAGAAGCTACATTGGAATAAAAAAAACTTAAGAATATTTCCGCAATAAGTATCTTTCTCTGCCTGTTTCTATGCTCTTTCACATTGATCCTTAAATCATATATATCTGAGAAAGCTGTGTCATGCCTTATCTCATACCTGCTTCATAAAAGATTTTAGCTTCTTGCTCTTTCTTGAATTTAATTATTCCATCATTTAAGGCTATGCCTTCAACTACCAGCACCTTAAGCTCTGGAATTCTCTCTTCATTCTGTTTTTTTGCTGCCTACCTCTATGACTAAGGATTCTCCTTAAAAAATGTCCCTATGACCAAACCTCTCATAATTTCCCCTGATATCTATTTATATTGGTGACATGGCATTGTTGCTTTTTTGATGGAACTCCTGTGAAATTCAAGGGAGTTCCTATTACCATGACGATGATATTTAGTACGGTCCCCAAAATAAATCATCAATGAGTGTTCCAGCACAGGTTGTGGATGCAGACAGCAAGTAAAACAAAAAGCAAGTCTATAAAATCCCATCCATAGCTCTGTGGTAATGCTAAGTTATGGTTCTCAGATACTTATTAAATAATTTATTTGCATAAATCTGTTATACATTTGCTTAGATCATAAGATCATGTGATAGGAGCAGAATTAGACCATTCGGCCCATCAAGACTATTCTGCCATTCTATCATGGCTGATCTATCTCTCCCTCATAACCACATTCTCCTGCCTTCTCCCCATAACACTTGACACACCGATTAATAAAGAATCTATCTATCTCTGCCTTAAAAATGTCCATTGACGGCCTCCACAGCTTTCTGTGGCAAATAGTTCCACAAGTTCATCACCCTTGACCAAATAAATTTATCCTTATCTTCCCAAAAGAATGTGTTTTCATTCTGAGGCTATGTCCTCTGATCCTATACTCTCCCATTAATGGAAACATCCTCTCCACATCTACTCTATCCAAAATTTTGCTATTCGGTAAATTTCAAAGAGATATCCCCTCATCCTTCTAAACTCCAGCAAGTATAGGCCCAGTGCTGTCAAACACTCATCATATGTTAACCCATTAATTCCTGGGATTATTCTTGTAAACCTCCTCTGGACCCGCTCCAGAGCCAGCACATCCTACCTAAAATATGGTGCCCAAAATTGCTCACAACACTCTAAATGTGGCCTGACCAGCACCATATAGAGCCTCAGCCTCTCAAAATGCTTAGAGCATTTGACTGCAGTTCTGTTTCATACAACTTTAAAAGTTGTCCTCTATAACATATAAGAGGATGATTATCTGCATATTTGATTTTGAAACAGAGTTAATTAACTATAACAATACAAAATGTTTGCAAGATTGTCAGTTATCCAAAATATTGTTTGAGTCAACAGTGTCGCAGTGGTAGAATTGCTGCCTTGCAGCAGCAGAGACCCGGGCTTGATTGTGAATATGGGTGCTGTGTGTATGGAGTTTGTATGTTCTCCTTGTGACCACATGGTTTTTTTTGTGGGTGCTCCAGTTTCTTCCTTAACTCCAAAGATGTACAGGTTTGTAAGTTATTTGGCTTTGGTAAAATAATTATAACTTATTTCTAGTGTGTAGGACAGTGCTCATGTATGGGGAGTGATCTCTGGTCAGCATGGACTGGGTGGGCCAAAGGGCCAGTTTTCACACTATATCTCTAAAGTCTAGAAGTCCAAATTACAAAGTATCATGGGAGGATGCTGCATCCTATCAGGCACGCAATGTTGTTTTTGTAAGATCACTCCAGGTGGTTCACGTCCCCTACTCTTACCACGTAGTCCTAACATTTACCTTCAATTTCAATATTTTATCAGGTTAAAGGCTGAAATTAATTCAAATTGTACACAAATTCTCATAATTACTTTGTGCCAATCACAGAAGAAAAAAGCTGTTGTACATGGAAGAGCTGTATTTGACAACACCTGCCCTACACTTGCCAGATACACCCCTCAGATTTCATTAAGAAAGCAAGGAACACAACTGAACTGGTTGGGATTTCACATGATCAAAAATAGTAACCAGGCAAAAGTCACAAATCAAGAATCATACCTTCACATGCAACAAACAATAAGGAGATGAAAGGGAGCCAATTGGTTCGAGAAATGTATTGACAAAATATCTTTGGCTGCTATTTCATGATGCCAACACTCGAAAATGATAATCAACACTGATACGTGAGATAGACACAAAATGCTGGAATAACTCAGTGGGTCAGGCACCATTTCTCAGTCTGAAGAAGGATCTCAACAAGAAACATCACCTATTCCTTTCTGCCATAGATGCTGCCTGGCCCGCTGATTTTGCCATCCTTTTGTGTCTATCTTAGGTGTAAACCAGCATCTTCTATTTCCTTACAACAAACTAATCCTCAAGATAAGTTCATGTAGTTATAGAGAACCTAGATAAGGCATAGAACAACTACATTGCACAGAAGAAAAAAAAATCTGATGTTCAACTAATCATACATAAAGGAGTTGGCCAAGTCCTTTCATGTCAGTCCACTGTTATGTCTTAATACCATGAAATGCCAAAGATTCTACTTTTTATTGAACAGGGACTGACTCCTGGGCAGAAAACAATAATGGTCTTCTCTGTGTGACATTGTCAACCTAGCATTAGGTGTTGTTCTGTTGAAATTTCACCCAGGATTCTGGAATTTCACCAGACATTGGCTCTAAATCAACAGAAATGTGCTGTTGCTGCACCCAGTCCCCTGATGTCAAAGCTCACAAATGAGTTTACTCTCATACAAAAGGAGAAACTGGCCTTTGGTGGAGTGATGTACAGATTCTACAAAATTGACCGAAAATATGAGAGCACACTGGATAGTCAAGGCTTGGAGAACTTTGATAATAGAAGAATAGGAAGTATCCTGAACAGGGGATGTTTACAATAAACAAAGTGAATTGATAAGGTAGTTATAGGGAGAGGTTGGATAAACTGGGATTTTAATTTTGGAGTGTAGGAGGCTGAGAGGTGACTTTATTGAGATGAACCAGATTATCGGGGGCATGGATTAATTGAACGCACAAAATCTTTTTCCCATAACCTTAATGTGAAAGAGAAGAAAATTAAGGACCTCAGGGTCATTTTTTCTTTCACTGACAAGGTTGTCTGTATTTGAAATGAGCTGCCAGAAGTTATAGTAGATAGCAAGGGTTTAGAAGGGTGGAGGACAAATGCAGGCAAATTTAACTACCCTAGAATGCCAATTTGGTCAGCATGGACAAGGTTGGCTGAAGAGCCTGTTGCAATGCTGTACAGCTCTATCACTCTAATGTGGGGTGGGGTTACCAATATTCAAAGGCATGATGAGCTATAGGGCACTGTAGGATATTCCTCTCACAGGTAGAATCAAAAACAATCTTTTCAAAGTTACATCAAGACTTCTCTCTCCCTCAAAAAAGCTGGTGAAGGGGGTTATTAAAACAATCAAAGGTGAAATTGACTGGTCAACATTTGACAGACCTGCAGATCAGAATGGTTGAATTGGCAAATAGTGTTCCATGTTCCTTTGGAAAGCTGCACTCAGAGTCACACCTGTTCATGGTGGTGAATTTGCTGCTGGGCTCATCCGAAGGATTTGGAACCAAATATATGTCACAATGCTGGTCAGTCATGAATTCATGAAAGAACAAAACAAATTTGAGGGGCCAGTAATTCCATTATGCACAGCCTGCATCGCGGGCTACTTACGGGATCAATAACAACAATGATATGAAGCTGGTAGGATCATGTCTGAGGATGACCTGATTAACCATGAATGAAAATTGTCATATCACATTGCTAGTGAGAATATACGTTTATTCATAACTCATTCATTGTAATTTCAATGAGCAAAATATATCACCATATTTTCTAATATATTTTTAACGCGATGAATGGTAGGGCTCTGGGGAATGTTGTGGAGCAGAGAGATCTAGGAATGGGAGTACATAGTTCCTTGAAAGTGGCCTCACAGGTGATAGAGGGTGGTTAAAAAGGCTTTTGGCACTATGAACTTCATCAGCCTGAGTATTCAATATAGACGATAGGAGATCATGTTACAGTTATATACTGTAAGACATTGGTGAGGCCACATTTAGAGTATTTTGTTCAGTTTTGGTCACCATGTTATAGGAAAGATGCTGTCAAGCTGGAAAGGTTTCCGGGAAGATTTGGGAGGGTGTTATCTGGACCAGAGGGCTTGAGCTATAGGGAGAAGTTGAGATGGCTAGGACTTTGTTCATTGGAGCACAGGAGGATGAGGGATGATCTTACAGAGCTGCACAAAATAGTAAGATTAAATGAGAACTTACCAGTTTGAAGCTTGATCTTTATTTTATGAGGAGTTACGATGAGGGATTACGTGAAGAGGCCCACCAGTCCGCATGCGCGTCAATCTTCAAAGTAGCAGTGTGAAATCACAGATAATAGTAGTTGAAGTGACAAAGTAAGATGAGAGAGACTAGAACTACCAGATGACCTTTATGATACGAGGGTTGGGAGCAGAGGGCACGTAATCCCTCATTGTAATTCCTCATAACTTCAAACTGGTAAGTTCTTGTTTAATCTTAAGGGCCTGTCCCACCAGCATGTAACTCCATGCGATAAGCGTGACCTAACATGGTTGCTTGAGCCGTCCGGCGTTGCGGGGCCAGTACCACTTCGATCGCCGGTGCCGTGCCGAATTGTGGGGAGTTCGTCCCGACATCGTGCGGGGCTCCGAAAAACTGACCATGTTAAAAAATTCCGCGTGGCAACGGCTTGTCGGCTCGCAGTCGCCTCGACGCATTACACGCCGCCTCAATGTCGTGCCTCCGTGACCCTCTCTCTAGGTGCCTCCGTGACCCTCTCTGTGTGTGGCTCCGTGGCCCTCTGTGTGTGCACCTCTGTGCCCATCTCTGCGTGTCCCTCTCTGTCCTGGCGAACTTAACTTTAAGACTTCGCTCCAAGTTCGCCTCACCTTGCGCCGCGTTGCGCCACTCACCGGACCTCCGTGCAGCCCTCGCTGCCGGTTTGGTCGAGCTCTTCGCATGCAGGCGCATGCTGTTGGGAACGGCCCTGTACAGGGATCACCCGACCTCCGCGCGGCCCCCGCTTCTAGTTTTATCGCGCTCACCACATTGAGTCGGATGCTGGTAGGACAGGCCCTTTACTATTTTACTTCAGAGTCACGTGAGTGATTCCGTGAAGATTTTGAAGCTCTGTGATTTCATGCCGTGGAAATGAGTCCATACGTCACACACTGCATCAGTTGACCAGGATGAGTGAGAATAAATAACGCATTCAAACATGACATAGATAAAAAATGCTGATGCTTTAATAATCAAAGAAAATAATAGTGACCCCCTCTCACCCAGGGGGAAACTGTAAAACAGAACCTAAAACAGAATTAGCAAAAGTCCCCAGTCTGGTGATAGGTTTGTTATAAAACCTTTGGTACATCAGTTCACTAGACCATCCCGCAGCCACTAGAATGTGGTTGAGAGGGACGTCCATATCCCTCGCTGCTGACGTAGATGCAGCCCTGGTGGAATGAGGTTTAAAAGTGTCAATGTCCACTCCTGCACGTGCCAGAACCTGTTTTGTCCATCTAGAAATGGTCTGCACTGTAACCTTCCTATGAGGTTTCGTGTAGCTGATGAATAAGAATAATTCTGAGCCTCTGAGGCTCTTACTAACCTTAATGTATTGTAGTATGTGAGATACCGCACACAACCATTGGTCTAAGGGGTAAGCCATACAACTTAATTTGTGCCCAGACATCCCTGGTCTGCTCTGCTTTATTAGATCATTAACAAAAAAGGTGATGTTGTCAAAAGATGTAACCATGCTGTTCAGTCTAAGTTTATTTAACGTCTGGACCCGTTGCGCTGAGACCAACACCATGAGCATGACTACCTTAAGTGTAAGATTAGGCAGAGACAGAGATGAAGCTGGTGCCCACTGACTGAGCAGTGTGATGACCATACTCACATCCCATATCTGTGAATATCTAGGCCTAGGGGGAGTAGGGTTAAAAATGCCCTTCATAAATCTGGTTAATAAGGGGTGAGATCCGACAGTGTGGTTCCCTGACCCCAGCCATAAGTAAGATGATAAAGCGCTCCTAGCACTATTAATGGCACTATAACTGAGTTTCTGATCATAGAATAGTGTAGAAAGAAACTCCAAAACATCCGTAATGAAAGTCGTGTCATACAAAATTTTCGAGAGAGAGCAGTACACCTCCCATTTCCTTATATGAGTGATGTATTGTTTCTGGGTGCTCTTCCTCCAGGCTGCAGTGATCACATCTAGCGTACGATCTGAAAGTCCGAGCCCCAGGAATGGTCTCCTCAGAATCTGCAAAACAATATATTTATTCAGTCATAAAGGGGATGGTTTTCCCCTGTCACAGGATGTACCAGCAGATTTATGCTTTTGGGGACAGCCATAAAAGGTTGTATAATCATGGCTAGGATGAGTGGGTACCAATGCTGAGTAGGCCAGTCTGGTATTATCAATATGCCAGAGGCAGAGTCTTGCTTGATCTTGGCCAAGCATCGGCTGATGAGGCAAAATGGAGGAAACATACAAGAACTTTCCACCCCAATGTACCTAGAATGCATCTACTGCTACTGCCCCTGGGTCTGGTTCCCATGAAACGTAATTTGGTAACTGATGATTTAATCTGGATGCAAACAGATCAATGTCCGGTACACCATACCGAATGACAATGTCGTTAAATACTTCATGATTCAACATCCATTCTTTGCTGTCATTGAATTCTCGTGACCTGGTGTCCACCATCATGTTATATCTACCTGGTAAGTAGATAGCTGAAACTCAGATGTTTCTCATAATACACCAGTGCCAAATGAGGTTAGACAATTTATCACAGGATACAAACTTACTTCCACCCATGTGATTAATGCATGCCACTGCTATAGTGTTGTCAACCTGAAGTTAAACATGCACATGATATTGCTACGATAAGCCTTGAACTCATAGAGTGCTCCCAACAACTCTAAGTAGTTAATACCATGTGTCTGAAGCATCGATGATTCCTGCAGATTCCATCTGCCACCGCAGCTTGAGACAGTGTTGGTAGCTACCCAACCTAGAGCACTGGCATCAGTTTGCAGGATAACGGATGGTGTATCAACTAAAATATTACTAGAGTAATACCGAATATTGGTCACCCACCATTGTAACTCAGCAATGGCTTCAGCTGGCAACTGCATGGGTCTATCGAAGAGACCTCTATGAAGTTCGAGTGCCTGCTCCTTTGCACATGGTAAGCTTTGGTAGTGCAAAGGCCCGAACTGAGCAGCTGGGAAAGCAGCCACTAATTTGCCAATTGTACTAGCCACATGCCTAATAGAAGGTTGGTTCTTAACAACGAGGTTGTTGCAGGCTTCAATTAATTCTAATTGCTTGCCCCAAGGCAGATTCACTGACATGTGAATTGAGTTAATGGTGAATCCCAAATAATCAATTCCTCTAGATGGTACAAATTTGGACTTAATCGGATGGATTAGGAACCCCAGTCTTTCAAACACGAGTTTGGTAGCTGACACAGATAATTCAGCTAATTCCATAGTCTTCCCAATGATTACGATGTCATCCAAGTATGCCATAACTATATGATTCTGTGCCCTGAGTAGCCCCAGGGCTGGTTTTAGCAATTTAGTGAATAGTCGGGGGGTTGAGGTTAACCCATTAGGCAATGCTTTAAACTGCCACAATTGCCCCATCCAGCTAAACTTCAAATATTTCCTGTGGTCTTCATGAATGGCCACCGAATAGTAAGCATCTTTGAGGTTGATGCATGCCATGTAACATCCCTTGGAAAGTAGTTGTTTGGCAGTAACAAAGTTTTCCATTTTGACGTGTTTATACTGCACAAAAAGGTGTTAAGCTCAGTCAAATCAAGGATGATTCAGCATCCTCCATCCTTCTTTTGCCTTGTAAATATATTGGACACAAATTGGTGAGACTCATGATTCGACTTCTCAATTACCCCTTTCTTGAGTAAAGATTTGATTTCAGCTGGTGCATTAGCATACTCCTGTTGTGAAGGAACACAAGTGTGGCTCGTTGTACGCTATGTGGGTGGAGACGAATTGAAAAGGAACTCAATTTGGAAACCTTGTATACTGCACAGTATAAACGGGTCGGATATTATCCAATGCCATTCATGTAAGAAAAATTGTAATCTCCCCCCAACTTGTAACTGATCCAGCGAAAATGTGTTATGCAAACAACCAGACTCACTTACCTCAGTGGTTATCAGCGGTAAGGTGTTTGCTTCTGCCACAGAGATCTGGGGGGCAGGCCTGTTGGAGGGCGCCATCCGCGGATCTTGAACATCCTGCGTCCTGCCCTAAAAAAGGCCTCTGTGCCTGTTGTTTGTGATGCGCACCATATATGGCGAACCGTCTGGTGTAGAGAGGAGGATAGGGGTTCTGCTGCTGGAAGGATGAAGTCTTGGATGGTGTTGGGGCCTTCATAAGGCTGACCATTTTAGCCTCATCATCCAGCTCCCCAACCTTCTTTGGCAGATCTTCCCCGAACAGGAGGTTTGGTGGTTGGATGTTCCCAGCCTTGCACAATGCTGCAAATTTTGGGTTCAGAGCAGGACGTATGGCATTCTTTCGGAGGCAATTAATCTCAAAATGTGCATTGCACATTAATGCCATAGCGTCCTGCTGAACATCAGAGAGGGGCCCCCCATCCACCGACCTGGCAAAGGCCGTGATGCCCGAGGCAAGTAATCTTAATTTTTTTTATAGTTTTACCTCCTGGGCTCTGACGCCCCCTCCAATGTGTCCCCAGATGGAGTGATTCACTGTTGGGACATTCAATATGGCACAATTTTCTGGGTATGGTATTTGGTAGTGCAGCGTAGCCAAGGTGCTTTCTGTCAGCACCAAGTCTGTAGCCGCTGGCTCCTCTGCCAGCGACCCTGAAGGCAAAATTGGCGGCTGCCCGCTACCCGGCTTTGCTGCAGCTCGCCTCTTCACCTTAGACATAGTCTCCACAAAGTTCGAGTACTCTGTGAAAATAGTAAACGAACCGGGAGAAACAACCTCAGATAAAAGTATAAGCACTTACCTGACCGTTTTAAACTTACCGCTGGAAGGAGCGATGCGCCTGCCAGTCAGTCGTTGCGCAATGAGTCAGACGTAAAATGATTTGCATGCGGCCTGGAGGGCTTCTTCACGGAATCACTCACGTGACTCCGAATTAAAATCATGAAATGAATAGATTGGATAAATGCACAGTCTTTTTGTTGGATTGACATACTCACACACAGTGATAAGGATCCAAAGACTTTTATTAGCAATTCAGCATAGGTAAATTCATCTTAACATACAGCTCAAGACTGGGAGAGAAAGGGAAAAGAGTATTCTATTAATCTGTGGGCCCGGGTACTTTACAGTGGGCTTGCAAGCATGACTAGCACGTATGCGATATAAAACATTTCCATTCTTCTCCACTGGAGACAGAGTCGGTGGTATAATTGGTAGCGGAGATTGAAAAGGCATTCCAGGTGACGAAACAGGGGACTTTGGTACAGCTGGAGGGGGCATCGCCATTGGCAAAGTAACCATTTCAGAAACAAGTTGTTGTGTTGGTACAGGCAGGCAGATGCAGCTGGACATGGATGGAAGTACACTTGTACAGTCAGGATAATACGGAGGTGGAGCTGGCTCATTCACAGGCAGGATATGTTGCTTATTTAAGTAAGTAAGTAAGTAAGTTTATTGGCCAAGTATTCACATACAAGGAATTCCGCCCACAAGTAACAACATGACATACAGTGACAGTTACGAATGACTCAGAAAGCACTAAACATTAATAATAATAAAACATTAATGATAAAACACCATTAATCAAGCATGTGAACCAACAAAATAACAGATCAAAAGGAGGCTACAGATTTGTGGCTGTTGAGTAGAGCACCTACTCGTGGATAAAAACTGTTTTTATGTCTGTTTGTGGCAGCGTTGACATTCCGGAGTTGCCTTCCAGAGGGAAGTGATTCAAAGAGTTTGTGGCCAGGGTGAGAGGTGTCAGAGATGATCCTGCCCACTCGCTTGCTGGCCCTTGCAGTGTACAGTTCATCAATGGAAGGAAGGTTGCAGCCAACTACCTTCTCTGCTGATCGGACGAATCACTACAGCCTCCAGGTGTCGTGCTTGGTGGCTGAGCCAAACCAGACCATGATGGAGAAGGTGAAAACAGACTCTACGATGGCAGTGTAGAATTGGACCATCATTGCCTGTGGCAGATTGTGCTTCCTCATCTGCCATAGGAAGTACAACCTCTGTTGTGCCTTTTTGACTGTGGAGTAGATGGTAGCCCCCCACTTTTGGTCCTTGGAGATGATGGTACCCAGGAACTTAAAAGACTCCACAGATGTGACTGTGATGTTGTTGATAGTGAGGGGGGTGAGGGGAGGGGGCGCTCCCCTAAAGTCCACAATCAATTCCACTGTCTTCAGAGAATTGAGCTCCAGGTTGTTGCAATGGCACCAGGACACCAGCTGTGACACTTCCTGTCCGTAGGCAGATTCCTCCCCATCCTGGATCAGTCCAAACAGGGTTTGTCATCTGCAAACTTGAGAAGCTTGACAGAGGTGTCTGTGGAGGTGCAGTCGTTGGTGTAGAGAGAGTAGAGGAGAGGAGAGCGTACGCAGCCTTGCGGTGCTCCTATGCTGAGTGTTTGTGGGTCCGAGGTGTGCTTTCTCAGCCTCACATGCTGCTTTCTGTCTGTCAGGAAGCTGGTAATCCACCGACAGAGGGGTTAAGGCACAGTCAACTCGGAATGTTTGGAGTGTAGTGGCTCTGGCACAATGGTGTTGAATGCAGAGCTAAAATCAACAAACAGGATCCGCGCATAGGTCCCCTGGCAGTCTAGGTGCTGTCGGATGATGTGCAGGCCCAGGTTGACTGCATCATCCACAGATCTATTGGCCCGATATGCAAACTGCATAGGATCCAGCAGGGGGATTGTGATATTTTTCAGCTTGGCCAGCACAAGCCCTTCAAGTATCTTCATGACTTTAGTCAGAGAGGTCAGTGCGACTGGCTTGTAGACAATAAGACAAATAATCCTTGCCTTTTTGGGTACGGGGACAATAGTGGAGACTTTGAAACAGGCAGGGACAGTACATGTTTGCAGCGGCTGGTTAAAAATGTCTGTATAGACTGGTGCCATCTGTTTGGCACAGAGCTTAAGAGTAGAGGGAGAAACATTGTCAGGTCCTGGAGAGTTCTGGCTTTTTTATCTTCTGAAAAGCTTCTCCACCTCCTCTATTTTTATTGTTGATATTGGATAAGTGATGTAGTGCAGCACAGAGGGTGTGGGTGATTGGGTGTGAAATGGTGATTGTTGGGGGTGGGTGTATAAGGGCCCAGTGTTTGCAGACTGAGGTCAGGCTGTGAGTGAGTAGTGTTGCTTGGGGTGGGAAATGGTCCAGTCTTTTCATACTGGAGTCTTGCCTTAATTAGGTGTGAAGTGGTGAAAGGGAAGGAGAGGGTGCAGAGTCCATTCTTTTTAGACTGGGGTCTGGCTGTGTTGGTTGGAAGGGGGGGGGGGGGGGGGGTACCAGGGTTACGTTTCTGATTTTCAAACCTGCAGTAAAACTCAATCAGGTCATTGGTCAGCTGACGATTGTCCAAACAGCAGGGGACTTTCCTCATGTAGCTGGTAATTTCTTGCAAGCCCTTCCAAACTGAAGAAGAGTCACTAGCTGAGAACTTGCTCCTCAACTTCTCAGAGTACCTTTCCTTCGCAGCTCTGATTCCTCTTTCCTGCCTGTAGAGGTCTGCATCCCCACTCCTGTAGGCTTCCTCTTTGGACCGTCAGAGCTGTCTGAGTTCTGCAGTGAACCAGGGTTGTTATTGTTGAACCATGTCTGGGTCTCAGTTGGAATGCAACTGACCTCGTAAAAGCTGACATATGATGATACAGTGTCCGTGTATTCATCGAGGCTTGTGGTTGCTTCCCTGAAAACATTCCAATCCATGCAGTCAAAGCAGGATTATAGGTTCTCAATGCTCTCGCTTGACCACCTTTTCGTTGTTCTGACCACAGGCTTTGCAGATTTTAGTTTCTGCCTGTAGGACGAAATAAGGTGAACTAGACAATGATCAGCGAGACCAAGGCCCACCCGGGGAACAGAGCGATATGCGTTCTTGATTGCTGTATAACAGTGATCCTGTTCTCTCCCCTCTGGTGGGGCAGGTAAAATAAAGTCTGTATTTTGGAAGGTCACGGCTGAGGTTTGCTTTGTTAAAGTACCCCAAAACAATGACCATGGAGTCCGGGAAGTAACGCTGTACTCTCATTACCTGGTTAGCGAGTTGTGTTTGTGCCTCACGTATGCAGGCATGGGGGGGGGGGGAATGTAAACTCCAGCGAAAATAAAGGAGTTAAATTCCCTTGAAGAGTAGAAGGGTTTATAAAGAGGGATTCTAGGTTGGGAGAGCGGAAATTTGACAGTACCGTGATGTTGCTGTACCAGTCCTGGTTGGTATTATGTCTGTAGTTGCCACCATCAGCATTGACCAAATATGACCGTGGCTCAGAGGCAGTTCCAGAAATCACATAGATACAGTCACAACCTTTGTTGGTTTGCAAGCGAACTACCTGCCCTTCGGTTAATGATGGCAGTGGTCTGCTTGTTTTGTCATACCACTGTTTTTGAATGACACACTTTTGTTGCAGCCGGGACTGGACTTCCGACCACCTGTGGGATTAATGCCTGATCTGCTGCAGGCACTGTGGCTCGGGTCTATCCTGACAATAAACGTTGAGCAGGTGAACCCAAGATGGGGTCATGAGAGATGTTGCGCAGGTTGAGCAGGTCCAGGTATACATCGGAAATAACTCTGTGGGATCGTTCCATCAATTGTTTGGCACTCCTGACAGCCCATTCAGCCAGACCATTCGACTGAGGATATTCAGGGCTGCTGGTGATGTGGCAAAAACCCCAGTGTGCTGCAAATTCTTTGAAGTGCTGGCTGGTAAATTGATTGCCTTTATCAGATAGCAGTTGACAAGGAGCTCCATGGTTTGCAAAATGTTAAAGATGCAGACCAGGGGTTGGTGGTCAGTTTCAATCATGACCGTATGTCCGAAGATAAAGTCATTAAACTTCCAGCAGGCAAAAACGACTGGCAGCAGCTCCTTTTCAATTTGGGCATAGCGTTGGAGGGGGAGGGTGCTTTGTGGAGCGCTAGTAAGGGTATTGTGGGCAGAAGGAACTGGTTTGCAGAGGGCTAGTATGGACATTGTGGGTCAAATGGATTCTTGGGGTGGCAGCTCAGTCACTCAAGCCCGATGTGCTGGCAGCTCAAACACGGCTGGTGGGCTGGCAGTTGATTCACGGCAAGTCCTTGAAATTTCATTTCAAGATGGGTGCAAGGCCACCAAATACAAATGCGGTTTCATACCATTTCAACCTGGGTGCACGGCCACCAAATTCAAGTGCAGTTTGTTACCACTTCAAGCAGGGTGCAAGGCTACCAAATTCAATTGCAGTTTCATACCACTTCAAGCAGAGTGCAAGGCCACCAAATTCAAGGGCAGTTTCATACCACTTCAAGCAGGGTGCAAGACAACCAAATTGAAGTGCAGTTTCATACCATTTCAAGCAGGGTGCAAGGCCACCACATAAATGCAGTTTCATACTATTTCAAGCAGGGTGAAACCAACATAAAACCACCATAAAACCACACAGAACACCACATAAACACCATACTCACAAGTCCCTAGACATTCAGTGTGTGCAGTTGATTCACAGTTCAGACAGTCATGACATCTCCCTCCCCCATTTTGCAGGGACTGCCACACCCACACCTCTGGATTTTATAATCCTTCCCCACTCCCACTGGAAGGGGCGTGGCCTTCATGGTGTGATTGACAGGAAATAGATTCTCAACATTTTTTAAAACACTAATAACACTTTTATTTTTCATTGATGGGAAGAATCCTCTGCACCTGACGAGCGGAGGGGTACTGAGTAAGATGGCCAAAAATCACTGTCGTAAGTGGTAGCATTTTATCTAAAATCAATATACAGTGCAAACAGGAAGCAGCTCCATACCCACCACTGAAAGGTCAAAATGTTTGTCCCAGTCTTTGGCATCTCCATGATTTTGATGACACACAACTGCTGACAGTGTCATCAGCTGCCTGACCTTAGACTCTGGGTCCCTCATTAGGGCTCCACATCATTCTGTCTTTCTCTACTCCTCTGAGACACTTTTAAAAACAATGTTTTTAGCCAAATGTTTTGGTAACTTATCCTAACAGCTCCTTATCCAGTCCGGTGTCAAAATGTCTATGTCAATTGTGTTCATGAAGTGCCTTGGATTCTTTTTACTCTGTTAAAGAGACTATAGAAAAGGAAAAATACATTTGCTTTTCAACAGAAATGTGTATATAAATATTCAGGAGTAGGCTGAATAGAAGGATTGTTCTTTGGGTAAAATGGTAAATCCCTTTGTTATTTTTCAGCATTAAACATCTCTGATGACAAGTACTGGCAATATGCTGAATGACTTCAAACCGTCTCTATTTTTCCTGTTGTGTTTTCTTTATATGCTCATATAACAACCCTGATAGAGACTGACATTTGGTAAAATCAGTGTCTGTCGATACTGCAAATCATGACTGAAATGACTGCCATAACAAGCATCATAAACATCAGCAATAAATTGCTTAAAAGAGGTGTGCAGAACATGATGGGTGAATGAAGGATGATGCATCAGGCAAAACTCCAAGCTCCTGAGTTTTGGGAAAAAAAGCCTGAACAACAAGCATTCCAATTTGTGTAGTTAAGAACTGGAGATGCTGGTTTAAATCGAAGATAGACACAAAAAGCTGGAGTAACAGTGGGACAGGCAGCATCTTTGGAGAGCAGGAATGGGTGACATTTCGGGTCGAGACCCTTCTTCAGACTTCTTCAACATTCTAATTTACCTGCATAAAAAATCAAGGTTTCGCTTTCAAAAACATAATCTCTCAAACGGGAAAATTCAGATTCAAATCCAAATGCTTTTGAAATCCAAGCTGAATAAATTTGTTTTTAATAATCAATCCTCATCTGGCCAAGTTCAGATTTGAATATTGTTTTACAGTTCATTGGTATAAGATGCTTTCATAGACAACATGACCATGGAAGGTGGCAGATGTAGGGGCAGCAGGGCAGTGGGGGATAGATATTAACTTTTGGCCTCTCTCATTAAACAGATTTGAGATTATCAGACACCTGTTATATTAATCTCCCAAATGTTGTTCCCTCTATTTCAAAGGAACCAAAATGTTGCATTGCTAAAAGAGAATTTCTCACTTAATTTCCTTGAAAACAGTGCTGATAATCATGTCATGTCAAGTTTTAGCCTGAAGCAATTCAAGCTTTGTTCACAAGCCAGAAATCTTAAGACTATTGAATACTAAAGCTAATCAAGAAATGACTGGATATCTTATTGTCGAAGTGTGTGTGTGAACAAAGAAGTTCTTCAGTTTGATTTGGGATATCTGCAGATCAAGGGATCAAGAGAGCCAAGAGTCAAGAGTACTGAAAGCGGATAAAAGAACATCTTACTTCCAGCAGCTATAAACGCCACATTGAAAGATAACATAATAAACAAAAAGAAAATGTTGAATAAATTAGAAATATAAATATTAGTGCAAAGTTAGCCTTTTCCCAGTGCAACCAAGACATTTCTTGGTTCATTCTTTAGTTGGTGTTTGCATTGTTCAAGAGGCTGATGATTGTTAGGAAGAAGCTGTTCCTGAACCTGGTGCTCAGTGTCTGGGTGCAAAAATATGCAAGAAATATTTGCTATAAAATACATGACATTTATGCTGGGTGAGTATAGGAGCAGATTTGACTGTGAGGTGCTCTGTGGTTGAATAGTATGTCTATTCATGACCCAGATCCACAGCAGAATGACAATCATTGACATGAATTAGTCTCCCCAAAGCAACTGCTATGATAAGGTGGGTGAGATAGTTGTAATGTGGTTCAAAGAGGACAGAATAAGAATGTAACCTGAATCAAAAATACCTTAATAAATCATTGTCAGAAGAGAATGTTGCCAGGTCTAGAAAATGTTGGCTTGGTGAGTACATGCATTCACTAATAAAGAACCACCCAGCCTAATTCCATCTTCCAACTTTAAACAACATCCTTGCAGGTCCCATCTTTGGTTATGGAATAGAACAGATAGGCCGATCTTATTTCTATTAGATTGAAGGAAGCTAAGGGGTGACCAGAAATAAGATTACAAAGAGGGTAAATAGGATATATAGTCTATATATTTTTTCCGATTGTAGTGGTATCAAAAACAATAGGTTTAATGTGAGAGTAAATATTTCCAAAGAGACTAGACTAAGTGAGACCCATTGGGTCCCAATCACAAGGGAGGCGTGGGCCCCCAAAGCAACCTATTGCCCAATGCAATATTCCACCATGGTGTGGGAGAGGATCTTGGTGTGGAGGAGGGGGTGGTGGTGTGGGAGAGAGGGGGTGGTGGTGTGCGGGAGGGGGGTAGTAGTGTGGGGGAGTGGGGAAGGGCATGGTGGCATGGGGAGGGGCGTTGTGGAGGAGGGGGGATGTGGGGGAGAGGGGTGTTTGTGTGGGAGGGAGTGGTGTGTGCGGGAGAGGGGGTATGGGGGAGGGTGATGTGTGAGGGAGGAGGGTGTGTGGGGGAGTGGGTGGTTTGTGGTGGAGTGTGTGTGTGGGAGGGGGTGTGGAGGGGAGAGGGTGGTGTGGGGGGGAGAGGGTGCTGTGGGGGGGGGGGGTGTGGTGTGGAGTGGTGTGGGGGGGCTTCCCCAACTCCACTCAGCAGCTTCCCCGACTCCACACAGTGTCTTCCCCGACTCTACTCAGAAGCTTCCCCGACTCCACTCTTGCGGGCTCACTCAGCATGGCTTGTGGACTCAGCCCCACCACTGGGAATGTATTCTCCTCGTATCTGTGATAGACAGCCGGTGCCGGAAGGGGCGTTACCTTCATGGTGACTGACTGGCGAGAAGACCAATCTGCTGATCTCCTGATTTTTAAAACCTTCATAACTTTTGTAAAATTCCGTCGTTCAGACCAAAACTTGGTGTGCTTGGAGCAGAGGAGAACAGTGAGTAAGGTGGTGAAAAATCCTCGCAATATAGGGTACCATTTTTGCGCAAATTAAAAAAGAAATGCAAACCGGAAGAGGACAAGATGAGATGTTTAGTAATACTATAGAAGATTCAGCGTGGAAACAGGCCCTTCAGCTAATCCAGTTTAGCCGGGAATTGGTGTTGGGTTAATTGAACGGACTAAATCCCCAGGGCCAGATAGTCTGCATCCCAGAGTACTCAAGGAAGTTGCCACAGAAATAGTGGATGTATTAGTTATAATTTTTCAAAACTCCTTAGATTCTGGAGTAATTCCTGAGGATTAGAGGATAGCTAATGTAACCCCACTATTTAAAAAAGGAGGGAGAGAGAAATCGGGGAATTACAGACCGGTTAGTCGAACATCGGTAGTGGGGAAACTGCTGGAGTCAGTTATTAAAGATGAGATAGCAGCACACTTGGAAAGTGGTGAAATAATTGGACAAAGCCAGCATGGATTTACGAAAGGAAAATCATGTCTGACGAATATTATATAATTTTTCGAGGATGTAACTAGTGGAGTGGTTAAGGGAGAACCAGTGGATGTGTTATATCTGGACTTTCAGAAGGCTTTCGACAAGGTCCCACATAAGGGATTAGTATACAAACTTAAAGCACACGTTATTGGGGGTTCAGTATTGACGTGGATAGAGAACTGTCTGGCAGACAGGAAGCAAAGGGTAGGGGTAAATGGGTCCTTTTCTCCGCAGGCAGTGAGTAGTGGGGTATCGTACGGCTCAGTGCTGGGACCCCAGCTATTTACAATATTTATTTATGATTTGGACGAGGGAATTGAATGCAACATCTCCAAGTTTGCAGATGACACTAAGCTGGGGGGTAGTGTTAGGTGTGAGGAGGATGCTAGGAGGCTGCAAGGCGACTTGGATAGGCTGGGTGAGTGGGCAAATGCATTGCAGATGCAGTATAATGTGGATAAATGTGAGGTTATCCACTTTGGTGGCAAAATCAGGAGGGTAGAATTATCTGAATTATTATCTGAATGGTGGCAGATTAGAAAAAGGGGAGATGCATCGAGACCTGGGTGTCATGTTGCATCTCCTGAAAGTAGGCATGCTGGTGCAGCAGGCAGTGAAGAAAGCAAACGGTATGTTGCAGTTGCACAGGGTTTTGGTGAGACCACACCTGGAGTATTGCGTACAGTTTTGGTCTCCAAATCTGAGGAAAGACATTCTTGCCACAGAGGGGGTACAGAGAAGGTTCACCAGACTGATTCCTGGGATGTCAGGACTTTTATATGAGGAAAGACTGGATAGACTCGGCTTGTACTTGCTAGAATTTAGAAGATTGATGGGGGATCTTATAGAAACTTACAAAATTCTTAAGGGGTTGGACAAGCTAGATGCTGGAAGATTGTTCCCGATGTTGGGGGAGTCCAGAACAAGGGGTCACAGTCTAAGGATAAGTGGAATTCCTTTAGGACCGAGATGAGGAAAACATTTTTGACACAGAGAGTGGTGAGTCTCTGGAATTCTCTGCCACAGAAGGTAGTTGAAGCCAGTTCATTGGCTATATTTAAGAGGGAGTTAGATGTGGCCCTTGTGGCTAAAGGGATCAGGGGGTATGGAGAGAAGGCAGGTATGGATACTTTGTTGGATGATCAGCCATGATCATATTGAATGGCGGTGCAGGCTGGAAGGGCCGAATGGCCTACTCCTGCACCTATTTTCTATGTTTCTATGATTCTATGACCTACTTCGATGAAACCTATCTAAAAAAAATATCGATTCTTTTTCCATGGCGACCTTTTTTTACTCGCGGATATTTTTCAGCATGCTAAAAAAAAAGCCTCAACCGAAAGGGGCTGTCCCGCTGCTGCGAGCTAATCTGCGAGTTTAGAAGAGTTTGCCCCCGACTCAAACTCGCAGCATGGTCGAAACATGGTCCTAGGAGGTCCTATGAGGTCACTGGAGCTCTCCTTCATGCTCGAGGGAGGTTTGGTTGAGGAAACATTTTCAGCATGTAGAAAGATTTTCCGCGAGTAAACATTGGTCGGCGTGGTTCTTTTGAACTCGTAGTGCAGTGGAGTGCGGTCGCTACGTAGTTACAGGCAGTCGAGGGCAGCTGTAGGCAATCTCCTTCGCTGATCGGGTATTTTAATTGGCTCATTGGAGTTTTCAGGACAAAGGAAAACCGACCAATAATGTAAAATGCCCGCTAAACTTTATTATAATTTGTCTAGCTTCTTAAAAGTTCCTCCACTCCTCCCCCCCTTCTCCCCCCTTCTCCCCCCTTCTCCCCCCTTCTCTCCCCATCTCCCCCCTTCTCTCTCCTTCTCTCCACCTCTCTTCCTTTCTCTTTCACCCCCCTCCCTCCGCACTCTCTAAAGGACTTACCGTAACTGTGCTAGCCGTCTTTTTCTTTCTGTTCATCGTGGGTGTGAATATCAGACAGCGCTCCCCCGCTTTCTCTGGCCCCGCCTTTGCGATGTATTTGTGCGTGTGTGCGGTCGGTCAATCCAGCTCGCAGTTTCATTGCTGATGGTCGATCCAGCTCGAGGTTTTTCAGACGAGTGCCCTCAAGCTTGAAGCTCAAAGACAGTGGCTGAAAGGTCGCATCAGTGGGACAGGCCCTTTACTGAGGCCTCGAGTACGCAGGGACTACTCTCGAGCATGAGGAAGAGTTACAAAGACCTCCTGGGAACTGTGTTGACTATGCTATGAGTGTGAGTCAAGGACAAACTCTTCTAAACTCGCAAATTAGGTCCCCGCAGTGGGACAAGCCCTTAAGTGGGACAGGCCCATAAGGCTAATATCCTATGTTCAACTATTGAAGGCATTATTGCCAATGTTTATCAATCAAAATGGTAAAAATATGTGTGTTTGAAAATGAGTGTATAATGTGCACTCCTTGGAATATGAAACATTCAACACCATGAGATCAAAACAAAACTCAAGCATAACCGATAACTGAAAACATATGCCATTCAAGTACCAGGTAATGATGATCTCTGAAAAAAGGAAGACTTACCAGCCCACCCTGGAAAATATAATTGCAATACAATATATGAATTCCTCAACCAGTGTAGGATGTGAAGTGGGTCACCATTGAGTAGCATTTAACTAGACCGGTCACATAAATACAGTGAATGCAAGAGACAATTGCAGGGTGGGTATCATATGGTAAATGATTCACATCCTGACTCTCCACCATCTACAAGGCACATCAGGAATGTAATGCATCTCTTTCCCACATCTGGATCATTTAATCAATGGTTGATACAGATAGAACAGACTTTTCAGCCCACCGAGTTCACCAACCATTGACCACCTGTTCATACTAGCTTGAAGTTATCCCACTCTCTCATCAACTCCCAACACATGAGGGACAATTTACTATGGCCAAATAATCTACTTTCCTGCACACCGTTGGAATGTGGGAATCAACAGGAGCACCTGGAGGAAATTCACACAATCACATGGAGAACATGCAAACTACTCACAGACAGCAACTGAGGTCAGGATTGAACCCTTGTCTCTGGTACTGAGGCAACAGCTCTACCTGCTATGCCACTATGCAGCTCTAAAAGCAAACATGAACCTTCATCTAGTCAAGGCAGCCCATCAACCACCATAAATATTAATATCCTCCACCATCTACTGAACAACATGGCTGCATTTTGTGTCATTAAAAACCACTGTAACTACTTGACTGGTTTATCTAATAGCACATTCTAAATTCATGACAAATGATCATGTAGAACAAGACAGAAAAAACTGCAGAATCCCCCTCGTCACACATCACTATTAGGAAAATCTCATGTTCATCTTCGACAATGGATCAAAAATCAGGAACTCCCTTGTCTTGAACAAATTATGAGTGTGATAGTGTATTCTTCATGAATCTGGATGAATGTAATGTGAACAACAGATATAGAAAACAACATCAGTGGTTGAAGAAGACTCATTAGTGCCTTCTCAGTTAGGATTTGGCAATAAATATTAGCTTTGTTAATGTTGCCTATGTAATGGAAGAGAATTTAAAATATTTTTGCAATGTGCAAGTTCACAGGCTAAATTAGTAACATTGCAATCTTTGTCAAAACATCTCTAAGATGGCTGCTAAACTTCTCATGATGAAATGCTATGCCAAAGTCTTGTCAACCTGATATTTCAGGTTAATGACTCCACTTCAATAATATAACAGCCTGTGTCGACTTATAGCAGGTTGTGGGAAACTTGCCAGTAACATTCCTGGCACTGTTCCTGCTTCATAAATGATAGATAATGATCAGCCCCAGCAAAAAGAGCTTAAACCCTGGCTTTGAATGGCATTATTATCTCCATATATCATCAGCCTCTCCTGAGATTGTGCAGGGACTGGGATGGATATAATGGTTTGGGAGGTAGCTTTGAGACCACAAGGGAAATGATTCACTGGACTGGTGTTTCACCTCATCAACTGCGAGCATCAAATTGGGAATGTGGTGGAGTTCTCACTCCCCAGACTGAGTGCAGCACAACAATAGCAAACTTTTTGTGACCATGCAGGATGGGGTTGTTCACACAAATGATGTCTCCTTCACTTCATTCCCTCCCATATACTGCGTAATCGGACTGAGATTATACATTGAATGCAGTGATGCATCTTATCAAAGATACCTCAGTAGTACCTTCCTGTATGTAGACTTGGGTATTGAGAAGGCCTTGGCTATTCAGGCTTGTAGAACATCAAGATGTTCTCCGTCACCAATCATGAAGTAACCTTTTATCACCATTTAACATTTTACTATTTCCTTATCATTCTGAGAGGACCATACAGATTGTAACACTTCAAGAAGATGGTCCTGTACCACTTTATTAGGATGGTAAAGGATGTTGTTGATATCTTCCACAACCTGAGAACACATCAGAACAAAAACAACACATGCATTGAAGAAAAATGCTTTATTTTGATGTTAGCCAAGATTTCTGCTTTAATCAATACCAAAAAAAGAAACCCTTTATTATTTAGCAATTGATTTTTTCACTCTGTGGAATATTGCTGTGTGCAAAGTGGTTGATACATTTGCCTGTCTGACAGCAGGGGCTTGCACTGTTAATGAGTTAATTGTATCAGAGTGCTATGGCACATCATTGAGTTTTAATGAGGCTGACAGCCATAAATTAATACACAATGCAAGCCTTTCTTGCTCATGTGAAAATAAAAATATTGCAGTAGTGTAATTGGAATTGGTTTATTTGAAGACAAGGAGAAGATCCATTGCAGTTTCATTTTGTGCAAGATGTTTTACCACTATTTACCCTCCTGCTTGTTGTATGCATGTCAGATCTAGAATCAACACTGGAATCAGTGAGGTCAGTTTTCTACAGGATAAAGACCTTTACCTAGATGCACTGGATCCAGTGCATCTAGGTACAGCTCCTGAAGGACCGTGTTGGGGAACTGGAGAAGCAAGTGGATGACCTCAGGTTCGTCCGAGAAACCGAGTCGTTCCTCGACAAGTCCTACAGTGAGATTGTTACACCTAAGGTACTGGAAGAGAGAGAGTGGGTGACGGTGAGAAAGGGAGGGAAACTTGGAATGCAAAGGCCCCTGGGTGTTGTACCTCCTGTGAACACGTTCACCCACTTAGAAGCTGTCGGGACAGAAGACGTTAAAACACTGAGCGGCGGACTGGCTTGCAAAGCAAAAAGGGCTGTTGAGCCAAAATCAAAGAGGCCAATGTCACTCAACGCCATTATAGTTGGAGACTCCATTGTGAGAGGTACGGACAGACGGGATTCGAGGATGGTGTGCTGCCTTCCTGGTGCTAGGATCCAGGATGTCACGGACAGAGTGCAGAAAATCCTCAAGGGCGAAGGTGAACAGCTGGAAGTGGTAGTGCATGTCGGCACAAACGATGTCGGAAAGAAGGGGATGAATATTCTGCAGCGTGACTTCAGAGAGCTCGTAAAAATGCAGAGAAGCAGGATCTCCAGGGTTGTTATCTCCGGTTTGCTTCCAGTTCCTCGTGCTGGCGAGAGCAGGATCAGGGAGATACGGGACCTGAATGGGTGGCTGAGTAACTGGTGCAGGGGGCAGGGATTTAGTTTCTTAGATCACTGGCATCTGTTTTGGAGTAAGGGGGAACTGCACAAAAGGGACGGATTGCACCTTAACTGGTGGGGGACCAGCATTCTGGCAGGCAGGTTTGCCACTGCTACACGGGTGGTTTTAAACTAAATAAGAGGGGTGGGATGTCAAATGGGATAGTCGAGGATGTAGTTAAAGGGAAAGAGAGTAAAGGGATGGTTAATTACCCCAGAATTAACGAGAAAGGAAGCTCACAAAGGGATAGGAGAGTATGGCCAAGTGTAATAGGGATTGATGTGAAAGGTGAGATGCGTAAGAAATTAAAAGTATTGTATATGAATGCACGAAGTATAAGAAGTAAAGTAGATGAGCTTGAGGCTCAATTAGAGGTTGGTAGATATGACATTGTGGGGATTACTGAGACGTGGCTGCAAGAGGATCTGGCCTGTGAACTTAATATTCAGGGTTATACATCCTATAGAAAGGACAGGCAGGTGGGCAGGGGGGGGGGGGGTAGCTCTGCTGGTGAGGGATGGAATTCAGTCCCTTGCTAGGGAAGACATAGTGACTGACGAGGTAGAGTCACTGTCGATTGAGTGGAGGAATTGTAAAGGCAAGAAGACAATAATTGGTGTTATTTACAGACCCCCAAATAGTAGCCCGGATGTAGGGTGTAAGTTGCAGCAGAAGTTAAAACTGGCATGTAACAAAGGTAATGTCACTGTGGTGATGGGGGATTTCATATGCAGGTAGACTGGGAAAATCAGGTTGGTTCAGGACCCCAAGATAGAGAGTTTGTAGAATGCCTCCGAGATGGATTCTTAGAGCATTTTCTCTGGAGCCAACCAGAGAAAAGGCAATTCCGGATTTAGTGTTGTCCAATGAACCAGATATGATAAGAGAACTCGAGGTAAAGGAACGGCTTGGAGGTAGTGATCATAATATGATTTGTTTTAATCTGCAATTTGAGAAGGAGAACGTTAAATCAGAAGTGGCAGTTGAACAAAGGGGACTATGAAGACATGAGAGGGGAGCTGGCCAAAGTTGACTGTAAAGGGATCCTAGCAGGAATAATGGTGGAACAGCAATGGCAGGAATTTCTGGGCACAATCCGGAAGTCGCAGGATCATTTCATTCCAAAAAGGAAGAAAGATTCTGAGGGGAGTAGGTGACAACCATGGCTGACAAGAGAAGTTAGGGATAGAATAAAACTAAAAGAAAAGATGTATAACACAGCAAAGAGTAGCCGGAAGCCAGAGGATTGGGAAAGTTTCATAGGACAACAGAAGGAAACAAAAACGGGCAATATGGGCTGAAAAGATGAAGTACGAGGGGAAGCTGGCCAGGAATATATAGAAGGAAAGTAAAACTTCTTTAGATATGTTAAGGAAAAAAGAGTAGAAAAGTCAAATGTGGGTCACTTGAAGGCAGACACAGGTGAAATTATTATGGGCAACAAGGAAATGGCAGAAGAGTTAAATAGGAATAGGATCTGTCTTCACTAAGGAGGACACAAACAATCTCCCAGATGTACTGGAGGACAGAGGATCTCAGGGGGTAGAGGAACTGAAAGAAATGTTCATTAGGCGAGAAATAGTATTGGGTAGGCTAATGGGACCGAAGGATGATAAATCCCCTGGGCCTGATGGTCTGCATCCCAGGGTCCTCAGGGAGGTGGCTATAGAAATAGTGGATGCTTTGGTGATCATTTTCCAATGTTCAATAGATTCAGGATCAGTTCCTGTGGATTGGAGGATAGCTAATGTTATCCCATTTTTCAAGAAAGGAGCAAGAGGGAAAACGGAGAATTACAGACCAGTTATCCTGACTTCGGTGGTGGGAAAGATGCTGGAGTCAATTATTAAAGAGGTAATAATGGGGCATTTGGATAGCAGTAAAATGATTAGTCCAAGTCAACATGGATTTATGAAAGGGAAATCATGCTTGACTAATCTTCTGGAATTTTTTGAGGATGTGACAAGTAAAATGGATGAAGGGGATGTAGTGTATCTAGACTTTCAGAAAACCTTTGATAAGGTCCCGCACGAGAGACTGGTGACTAAAGTTAGAGAACGTTGTATTAGGGGTAGGGTGTTGACATGGATAGAAAATTGGTTGGCAGACTGGAAACAAAGAGTAGGAGTGAACTGCCTTTTCAGAATGGCAGGCAGTGGCAAGTGGAATGCCGCAAGGCTCAGTGTTGGGGCCGCAACTATTTACCATATATATTAATTATTTGGAAGAGGGAATTAGGAGCAACATTAGCAGGTTTGTGGATGACACAAAGCTGGGTGGTAGTGTGAACTGTGAAGGGGACGTTAGGAGGTTGCAGGGGGACCTGGACAGGTTGAGTGAGTGGGCAGATGCGTGGCAGTTGCAGTATAATATATAAATGTGAGGTTATCCACTTTGGCGGCAAAATCAAGGGGGCAAATTATTATCTTGATGGGGATGGGTTAGGTAAGGGGGAGGTACAGCAAGACCTGGGTGTCCTTGTACACCGGTCACTGAAATTTGGTGTGCAGGTACAGCAGGCAGTGAAGAAAGCTAATGGAATGTTGGTCTTCATAACAAGAGGATTTCAGTATAGGAGTAAAGAGGTTCTTCTGCAGTTGTATAGGGCTCTGGTGAGACCACATCTGGAGTATTGTGTACAGTTCTGGTCTCCTAATTTGAGGAAGGACATCCTTGTGATTGAGGCAGTGCAGCGTAGGTTCACGAAATTGATCCCTGGGATGGCGGAACTGTCATATGAGGAAAGATTGAAAAGACTAAGCTTGTATTCACTGGAGTTTAGAAGGATGAGGGGGAATCTTATAGAAACATATAAAATTATAAAAGGACTGGACAAGCTAGATGCAGGAAAAATGCTCCCAATGTTGGGTGAGTCCAGAACCAGGGGCCACAGTCTTAGAATAAAAGGGAAGTCATTTAAGACTGAGGTGTGAAAAAACTTTTTTACTCTGAGAGTTGTGAATTTATGGAATTCCCTGCCACAGAGGGCAGTGGAGTCCAAGTCGCTGGATGGATTTAAGAGAGAGTTGGATAGAGCTCTGGGGGCTGGTGGATTCAAGGGATATGGGGAGAAGGCAGGCACGGGTTATTGATAGGGAACGATCAGCCATGATCACAATGGATGGCAGTGCTGGCTCGAAGGGCCAAATAGCCTCCTCCTGCACCTATTTTCTATGTTTCTATGTTTCTAATTGCCTTTCTCACTATTGCATCCTCAAGAGTGAACTTGATCATAATTCTTCACTGTACTTTTTCAAGCTCAAAAACATACTTCCGATAGCACTGACCAAAACTGAACACTATACTCCAAACGAGGCTTCACCAACCTCTTGTCGAACCATAACCTAACACCCCAACTTCTCGTCTGAAGAAGGGTCTCACCCTGAATCATCACCCATTCCTTCCTGTCTGCCTGTCCTGCTGAGTTACTCTACCATAGATAGACTACCATTTTGTGTCTATCTTTTATATACAATACCCTGATTGATTAAAGGCAAGGTACCAAAAGACTTCTTGACCACCCTATCAATCTGTGACGCCACTTTCAAGGATCTATATACCCGTACTCCTAGATCCCTCTGCTCTATGACATTCCCCAGGGTCCTGCCCTGCTTTGACTTTCTAAATTGCAACAGCTCATTAACCATTCCATTGCCCACTTGTCCAACGGATCAAAATCCTGCTGTAATTTTTGAAAATCTTCTTCCTTTTATACTATACCATCCATTTTATTTTCATTTGAAAACTAAACCCAGTTTACAAGCCAAAGGTATGAAAATGGAATTCCCTGATGTTAGGTAACCAACCAACAACAACACTTTCTGCCTCTTGCACCCATGCAAAAATTGATTTAATTAACTTTACCGTTAACTTCCACCCTGCCCTCAAATTCACTTGGACTATCTCTGACACCTCTCCCCCAATTCTAGCTCTCTCTGTCTCCATCACAGGGGACAGATTATACTGATGTCTACAATAAACTCACAGACTCCCACAATTATATGGATTTTTCTGAAACATTGGAGGTATTGGGGAGACCAAATATCATTCTAGGGAACCTACCCTAAATTTGAGATAAAGGTCAATTTTTAGTATCCCTTTAGATTATATTTTGAAATATTATTTTGATTTATATATGTCAATGACTATCGACCAGTGGCACTAACGACTGTGGTGATGAAGTGCTTCAAGAGGTTGATCATGGCGCAAATCTGTTAGCTTTTTCAGTCGTGCTGCTCTGCTTCTGTGATCTGCGAGTTTGCACATACCAATGCCAGTGAACAAATCTGCAACGTTTTCTAGTGTGATTTGACAAATCTCCTATTGAAAGAGAGAAAAGAAACAAACAGAAATCGAAATAAAATATGAGTAGTCTGAAATATGGGAGACTTCAAAATTTGAAAGCACCATGGGTCACAAGTGATTTGATCTTAACCTCCTGTTGAGACTTTGCCAGCAAAGAGAATGACAATTAGCATGGAGTGAAAATAACATAGCTTCTTTAATAACATAAATAACACCGAGCGGGGCACGGTGGCGCAGCGGTAGAGTTGCTGCCTTACAGCGCCAGAGACCCAGGTTTGATCCCGACTACGGGTGCTGTCCAAAGTCAAAAGTCAAGTCAAACAAACTTTAATAACATAACATAGCAGCAATTGAAGAGCACACCCCCCGAGCACAGTCCACACATTCATAAAGAAATGTGTGGACAGCATACCAACAAAAACCTTCCAAGTGTTTCCCAATCAGAAGCCTTGGATGAATTATGAGATCCGCACTCTTCTGAAGACCAGACACCGGGCATTCATGTCTGATGATACAGTGGTCTACAAGAAGTCCAGTTATGACCTTTGTAAGGCCATCAAAAAGGCCAAAAGGGATTTCTGCTCCAAACTGAAGGGTGAGACAGATGTTTGGCAACTGTGGCAGGGCTTGAATGCAATCACCTCCTACAAGGCGAGATCAGGAGGTAGCTCAAATGTCGGCGAAACATCTCTCCCTGACTAGCTCAATGCGATTTCCGCATGCTTTGATAGGGAGAACACTGATGTGCCTTCTCGAGCCCGCATTTGCTGTGATTGTATTTATCAGTCACAGTCACGGAGGCCGACGTCAGGAAATCCTTCAGAGGGGTGAACCCTTGAAAAGTGTCTGTACCTGATGGTATACCAGGTCGTGTTCTAATAAACTGTGCGAACCAACTGGCTGGAGTTTCTACGGACATTTTCAACCTCTCAATTATGAGGTCTGAGGTTCCCACCTGCTTTAAAAGGGCATCAATTATACCGGTGCCCAAGAAGAGGTGATGTGCCTCAATGACTATCGACCAGTGGTACTAACGCCTGTGGTGAGAAAGTGCTTCTAGAGGTTGATCATGGCGCAAATCATTCCTTCCTCGACAAAAACCTGGACCCTTTGCAGATCGCTTACCACCACAACAGATCAATGGTGGATGCGATGTCGCTGGCTCTCCACTCCACTCTGGACCACATGGACAACAAAAACTCATATGTCAGGCTGTTATTCATTGATTACAGTTCGGCATTTAATACAATCATTCCCCTCCAAGCTGGTTACCAAACTCGCAGACCTGGGTCTCTGCGCATCCCTCTGCAATTGGATCCTCGACTTCCTCATTCACAGACCACAGCCAGTTTGTATTGGTGGAAATGTGTCAGCCTCGATAACAATCAACACGGGAACACCTCAAGGCTGCGTGCTTAGCCCCCTGCTGTACTCATTCTATACGCATGACTGCGTAGCCGTTCATAGTGCAAACTCCATCATCAAGTTCGCTGACAATACCACTGTTGTGGGATGTATCACTGATGGGGACAAGTCAGAGTACAGAAGTGAGATTGATCTACTGACCAAATGGTGCCAGCACAATAACCTGGCCCTCAACACCAGCAAAACCAAGGAACTGATTGTGGACTTTGGGAGGGGTAAGATGGGGACCCACAGTCCCGTTTATATCAACGGGTCGATGGTGGAAAGGGCCAAGAGCTTCAAATTCCTGGGCGTGCATATCTTTGAAGATCTTTCCTGGTCCGAGAACACTGATGCAATCATAAAGAAAGCACATCAGCGCCTCTACTTCCTGAGAAGATTACGGAGAGTTGCTATGTCAAGGAGGACTCTCTCTAACCTCTACAGGTACACAGTAAAGAGCATGCTGACCTGTTGCATCGTGGCTTAGTTCGGAAACTTGAGCGCCCTGGAGTGGGAAAGACTACAAAAGGTAGTAAACACTGCCCAGTCCATCATCGGCTCTGACCTCCCTTCCATTGAGGGGATTTATCACAGTCACTGCCTCAAAAAGGCTGGCAGCATCATCAAGGACCCGCACCATCCGGGCCATACACTCATCTTCCCACTACCTTCAGGTAGAAGGGACAGGAGCCTGAAGACTGCAATGACCAGGTTCAGGAATAGCTACTTCCCCACACCCATCAGGCTATTAAACTCGGCTCGGACAAAACACTGAACATTAATAGCCCATTATCTGTTTATTTGCACTTTATCAGTTTATTTATTCATATGTGGTTATATTTATACAATGGTATATGGACACACTGATCTGTTCTGTATTCGTGTTCTGGTCTATGTTCGGGTGCTAAAGCAAAACAAGAATTTCATTGTCCTATCAGGGACACGTGACAATAAAACTCTTGAACTCTGGTAAAGTGCATAATCTATTCTTAAAAGAGTCACCATGGTCAGTTTAGAGGTGAGCAAAACAGCATTTTAGTGGTGGGTTACAAGAGTCATGGAGAGCAAGTGGTACTTTAATGATGAGCCAAGAAACTTACAAATTAAGTTTCATAGACTTGGTACTTATTTATTTCCTTGCAAAAGATTCAGAGGGGATCTAAATTATCCTTTGTTAAACAGATTAACATAATTCCATTGCTGTTTGTGGGCATTATTATGTGCAAATTGCCTGCCACCTTTTCTGTATTATAGCAGTTACTACACCTCTAACAGCACTTCAATGACTGTAAAGCACTTTGAGGCATCACAAGGCTGTGAATGAGCAGTATAATTGTAAATCATCTTACTTTAGGTGCTTAAGATATTTGAAGGAATTGCTGAATATACGGTGACTATCATTTCAAATGAGGAGTTCCGCACAAAGGGTAATAACCTAAACATCAGGACAATTCACGGTGATATCTGGAGGCACCTCTTTACATCAAAGGAACAATCTCTCCAAAAAATGAGATCCAAGGGGCAGCAAGGTGACGCAGCTCAGTACAGTTGCTGCCTTACAGCGCCAGAGACCTAGGTTCGATCCTGACTATGGGTGCTATCTGTACCTAGTTTGTACATTCCCCCTGTGCCCTGCCTAGGTTTTCTCCCGGATCTCTGGTTTCCTCCCACACTCAGACGAAGCACAGGTTTATAGGTTAATTACCTTAGTATAATTGTAAATTGTCCCTAGTGTGTGTAAGATAGTGTTAGTGTGCAGGGATCACTGATCAGCATGAACTCAGTGGGCCGGATGGCATGTTTCCATGCTGTATCTCTAAACTAAGCTAACAAATGTGGAAATGTCAAAATTAAGCTCTTTTGTGGGGGTAAAACCGTAAAGAGTTTTGGAATAAAACTGATGGAGTTAAGACGTACATCAGCCACGAACCAATTGAATGATGGAACAAGCTCAAGGACCAGAATTACCTCCTCCTGTGTCTGTAATGATGTGCATATATGCATCAGTTTTATATTAGGTAACGCAGCAGAAAACAGCAACACAAAAGCATAACAAGCTCAACATGATATCCATGAATTAGAAAAATCTGAACCTAAATTTGTTTGTAAATGTTCTCAACTTCACATTGAAGGGCCACTCTCATAAAAGATCTTCCTTTATCAGATCAAAGCACTCAGGGGTAGAATTCCCCGATCAAGTGCATTCAAATCTGAAAATGTCTTGAGTGGCTTTGCTGAACAGACTAATTATGCTGCTTTTGTTAATCTCTGAGAGTAGTCCGGTATTGGCTGCTGGTGTTATCAGCATCCTGCAGTGTCTTTGTTAATTATCAAAGCATGATGTCCTGCCATAGATAAGAAGGTTTCAATTTAAAAAAAATGCTGGCCTGTTCCTCCAAAAGGTGAACACTTTATGACTAGAATACCAGTGGTTAGTTGTGTAGGAAGAGGATCTGAAATACAAATTGAGGAATAAGGGCACAACATGGAAAAGGACCGTTTCTGAGTAGCTGCACTGGGAGAGGAAGAGAGGAGACACTCAATGGTGGAGTTAGACATGTTTCTGTCTATTTTCAAAAAGATCATTACTATTCTAGTGTTGAAGAATTTTAGGCTGTGCTCTAAACTGATATCCAAGTGGAATCAACATGATTTTGGTCTACAAATCAAATTTGTATGGTGGTATCGCCTTCCAGAGGTGATGCGTTCTCTTTTTAATACAATGCTGATTACTGAATGTTTATTTCTGCTGGGAACTGTGCTTGAGAGAGAATCAGGTAAAGCTAGATCAGAACCCACTGCTATATGTCTATCACCTGTCTGCATTCAACAGTCAAATTGTCTATTTTTACTTCAACCAATGCTCTGTCCAAATTTCAGTAAAATTACAACTCTATGACTAATGTTAAGAGGATTGCAAATGAATGTTAGCTATTTTATTTAAATCTGTGGGAGTCCAAGCTTACTGGTGACCCTAATATGATACCAGCCATCTTCCAAACAATTTCAAGAAATGGAGGAATGCTGATCAACAAATACTCATTCATACTAAATACAACTTGCCAAAAGGCCCATTTCTGTGCTGTGTGAACCTGACTCTATTGAAAATATAAGCATAAGCTACAAAGAATAAAATACCCCAAGTTATTCCTTTAATCATTTTCTCTTGGTGCCTTTCTTGATACCTTTTCTTGTTGATTCATTTAAGAGAGTGATCTGTATTATATTCTGACAATTTCTAAAAGCGATTGTCTTAAATTCTGATCAAGAACAATAACTATTATACATCACAAATCCAGAGATAAATATGAACAAGGCTTCAGTAACTTAAACATGAGCAGAAATCGTGAGGTGATGTGGGGGTGAGAGGAGTGGAAAAATTGCAATGTTGATTAAAAACATGGAGACAGGGAAAAGGCCTGACCCTGGGGACTGAGAAGCTGAGATGAGATGAGAAAGGAGCTTTGGTCTCGCTAAATAACTGAATTAGTGTTGAATTAACTTTTTCCATGAATTATATGAAAGTATCAATGAAAGATACGGTCTGATAAATTTGAATTGTATCAAATAATTTAGCTGGTAACTAGACTGAGCCACTATTCAGTGTCATTTTCAGTTAACATTTCCAGAGTATTGATTTAATTGGATGCTAATAATTAAAAATTCTGACTCCCACTACATTTCATATTACTTAAATATTCAATGCAATTGGTTAAACAAGGAGCCTTTTATTTTTTCTAATAGAATTTCAATAAATTCTTTATTTACACTTCAATAAAGTAACAATAAGATATTTGAATATTGATCAATTATATTTTCTGATAGGTTGTCATCAGTGTGTCTAATGTTATGGGTTTTAGAATTACTTGATGTCAATGTGTCATATTTGCCAAATAGTATCTCTGGATTTGGTAAATGTGATAATTATTTTGCTGGTTAGTTTATTCAAAGATCGTGTGTACTTGCTTCAGGTTTAGTATAATTTTGCATATTTGTTCCATTTAGTAGAAAAAAAGCTGCCACTGGAAGTCCCAGCTGTTTAATATGATCTTTCCATAGAGTATTCATGAAAATTAGAGCTTGGTACACTGCTTTGACGAAGCACTTTTCACTCCCTCCTTTTAATGGCTCCCAAAAGTACCGTTATGGCAGGGAGGTGGAACAGTCAAGGGAATGCAAAATGTGTTTTAGTAATTTAATAGCTGCTAGTTAATTTGACATAATGTCTGACTGAGATATACAATGACTTTGGTCTTCATAATTTTAACCAGCATATTTTCCCCTTCCCCTATTTCTTTGTTAAATGTACAATCAAAGTTGACTTTTCCAGAATGCAAAGTGGGGATAATTGGCAGAGACCTCCATTAGCTCCCAGTAGAACAATTAACTGTTGGGAATATCCAAGTGCAATGCAGTTTGCTTCAATTAAATGTCAGTGGCAGGTGGGACCACTTTGGGTCTGGAGACTGTACCATCTATTTAGCAGCTGAGGCTCATGAGGCTAAGTAGAAGTAAGATGTCCAAGGGTCTGCAAATGGACATCAAAAGCTTCTGCTTGTCTGAATGAATGAACATCCTGCTTTCATGTGTTTATGTATGATGCCACACCTTGTTTGGAAGCTCCAATTTAAGATAAGTCTACTAGGCTCCTTCAGACACCAGACAATAAAAGTACTTAGTCTGCAACATTAATTTCCATGTCAAAAGGTGCACTGCTTTCAAGGCATAAATAGTCTCTGGGATCAGGAGCAGGGGGAGGCTAATTAACTTGTTTACCTTCCAGTAATATCTGTGACTTATTTTCCTTCACTCCATGATACTTAATACATTGTAACATCCTCAGATTCAAAATTAATAATTGATCAAGCAATTGTTGTATGAATGAATAAACACTAGTTGTCATTTATATAATCTGTTATGTATAGAAATGTTTTTTAAGCTTATGACAATGTCTAGTGTTACTGAGAAGCTGTTTTCTGGAATTTGTTACTAAATCTATTAACATTTCTTACCATAATGCATCATCTATAGTGCTTGTGATATTTTACTTTTTAATTAAACTTAACCAGAGTGGTGGATTTTTCATTTTGTAAAACGGTCTGAATCAGATCGAGAGCAAAGGTGGAGCTAAAAATGCCCAGTATATTTATCTTCGAAAGGTTCCATCTCTTGCTTCAAGAATTGAGTGTACCCAAACCTGAAAGCATTGTTTGGAATTGTAGAGTAATGCAGCATAAAAGGAGAGCACCACCTCATTGTTGGCGCAGATATTTTGAAAGGGTTGGTTCACTTTCCTTGCCTTCATAGTTTTTTCAGTCTTGCAAGTGTCTTTTTTTTACAAGTATGCACAATTTCCATTTGGTAGGTATAACTGAATATATTTTCACTTGCCTTACAGGTACTGCAATACATAAATAAGGTTTCTAGGAATGAGAGTGTCATGGCCAAATTGTCAGGGCAGGTGTTTAATTCAGTGTAGACATGCAGCAGGGAAACAAGTCCCTCGCCCCTCCAAGTCCATGCCAACCAACGATCACCACATACACTAGCACTATCCTACATGCTAGGAACTATTTACAATTTTTATTTTCCCCCACAGCCAATTAACCTACAAACCTGTACATCTTTGGGAGGAAACTGAAGCACCCAGGGAAAACCCACGCGGTCACTGGGAGAATGTAGAAATTCTGTGCAGACAACATCCATAGTCAGGTGCAAATCCGAGTCTCTGGTGCTGTAAGGTAGCAACTCTACCCCTACACTACTCTGCTGATCTAAAGCCCTTGCTATGGATAATCAAAGTGCATGTAATACCACATCCCTTTCTCATTACCATCATTCTCACTAGGAAGAGATGCTTGATGGGGTGTAGGTGCCTGAATCAGCAGCACCCATTTTGTGTAACCAGGCAAAGTAATTGCCCTTCTCGCTAGTGAGTACAGGAGTTGTTAGTGCATTATGTGTTGTTGCATAATGGAGAACGTAAAATGCCCTGCTGCATACAAGGTTCAAATTTATTCCTCCATGATAGCTGCAGTGATTTCGCATTAATCACTCTTTAGATTATTACTTCCAAGCTCCCGAGTGGAAAAGTCTCGAAAAAAACCCAAACAGCAGCTTCAATTTTTCTGTGATTGCAGAGCATATGAAGCAAACCAAACTCCTTGTGTTTCTATGTTGCTTCAATCAGATGAGTCTGAGGATAATAGAATTAATAATTTTTCCTGTACACACTGCTGGAAATGGAAATGTTGGCTGATAACCCTGATCATGAAGCAATGATGGCAACAGTGATGAGAATTTCCGAAATGGTGTTGAAATGGAGCACTGATTAGCTCAGATTGCTGATGTTTATTAACTAATGAGAATGATACCTCTTCTGTAGTTCAGCTGATGCTTTATGGACTGTGTAATGTTCTGTTTTCTCCATTAAACCACACACAACTGCTTAATAGGGAAGGCTGACAGTATAGGTAATTATTGAGGATCATGATTTATGGGCTTTGGTCAGGCATCGGTGGTCGCTGATATCCTGGGAATATAGCCAACTCCACTTAAAATGGTGACAAGCGAATCTGGTTAGGAAAGAGAACACTGCACAGGAGCCTCGGCGCCAATCTTAACATCCATGCTTTCATCTGAGAACTGAATTGTGCTTGTATAAATTCATGCGAGGAATAGATCGGGTAGACATAAAAGTCTTTTGATCAGTGTAGGGGAATCGAGGACATAGATCGAACGGGGAAAAGATTTGGTGGGAATCTGAAAGGTAGCTTTTTCAAAGTCAAAGTCAAAAAGTCAAAAGAGTTTATTGTCATGTGTTCCTGACAGGACAATGAAAATCTTTCTTTGCATAGCACAACAGAACATAGAAGGCATTGACTACAATTCTATACATAAATACACCCATGACTTAATAAATTAATAAAGTGCAAATAACAGATGGAGGGATATTAATGTTCAGAGTTCCGAGCCAGGTTTAATAGCCTGATGGCTGTGGGGAAGTAGCTATCCCTAAACCGGGTTGTTGCAGTCTTCTGGCTCCTGTACCTTCTACCCGAAGGTAGCAGGGAGATGAGTGTGTGGCTAGGGTGGTGTGGGTCCTTGATGATGCTGCCAGCCTTTTTGAGGCAGCGACTGTGATAAATCCCCTCGATGGAAGGAAGGTCAGAGCCAATGATGGACTGGGCAGTGTTTACTACTTTTTGGAGTCTTTTCCTCTCCAGGACGCTCAAGTTGCCGAACCAAGCCACGATGCAACCAGTCAGCAAGCTCTCTACTGTACACCTGTAGAAGTTAGAGAGAGTCCTCCTTGACAGACCAACTCTCCGTAATCTTCTCAGGAAGTAGAGGCGCTGATGAGCTTTCTTAATAATTGCATCTGTGTTCTCGGACCAGGAAAGATCTTCACAGATGTGCACGCCCAGGAATTTGAAGCTCTTGACCCTTTCAACCATCGACCCGTTGATATAAACAGGACTGTGGGTCCCCATCCTACTCTTTCCAAAGTCCACAATCAGTTCCTTGGTTTTGCTGGTGTTGAGGGCCAGGTTGTTGTGCTGGCACCATATGGACAGTTGCTCGATCTCTCTTCTATACTCGGACTCATCCCCATCAGTGATACGTCCCACAACAGTGGTGTCGTCAGCGAACTTGATGATGGAGTTCGCGCTATGACCGGCTACGCAGTCATGAGTATAGGGTGTGTTTATGGAGTGAGCTGTCAAAGGAGGTAGTTGAGACAGGGACTATTGCATTTTTTAAGAAAAAAATAGACAGGTACATGAATCGGACAGGTTAAAAGAAATGTGGGCCAAACACAGGCAGGTGGGACTAGTGCACATGGGACATGTTGGTTGGTGTGGGCAAGTTGGGCTGAAGGGCCTGTTTCCATACTGCATAATTCTATGACTACGATGAGTCGAGACAGAATTGTTTAGATTTCTTCAGAAGAGGTTGAGAAAAGTTGGGAATTGTAGTTTGGTTATGTGCTTGCTAATTCAAATGAAATGTCCATTTTCACAAATGTAACAGTCAAGTTCACATAAGATGATCTCATCTAATGTCAAAGATCAGTTAAGACAAAATTGAAATAAAATAGTTTTCCTTGGAAAAAATTCCTCAACTATGAAGGAAAATAATAATTTGTAATCCAAGGTCTATTGATAAACTTGCGGCTTTTCAAGTAGGTATCCTGAGAGGTAGGTAGGTTTCCAGTCACTCTACATCTCCATCTCTTACCAGGAGGGTCTTAAAGCCATCTGTTTCTTCCTTGACCGCAGAACCAAGCAATCCCTGTCTACTAATACTCTCCTCCGCCTAGTGCAGCTGGTCATTACCCTCAACAACTCCCATTTCATCCAAACCCAAGGCGTAGCTATGGGCACTCGCATTGATCCCATCTATACCTGCCTCTTTGTAGGGTACGTCAAACAATCCTTGTTCGAGATGTACCATGGCCCTATCCCCGAACTCTAACTCCACTACATTGATGACTGCATTGGTGTTACCTCCTGCATCGATGCAGTACTCACTGACTTCATCCATTTCACCACTAACTTCCATCCGGCACTCAAATTTGCATGGACCATTTCCGACATCTCCCTGCCATTTCTAGACCTCACCATCTCCATCGCAGGTAACAGACTACTGACCGACATCTACTACAAACCCACTGACTGCCATGGCTTTCTGGACTACACTTCTTCCCACCCTGCATCCTGTAAGGACTCTATCCCCTCCTCCGAATTCCTCTGTCTACGCTGCATCTGAACCCAGGATAAGGTGTTCCAAACCAGGGCATCAGAGATGGCCTCATTCTTTAGGGAACAGGGGTTCCCCTCTTCAACTATTGATGAGGTTCTCACCAGGGCCTCTGCTATATCCCATAGCTCTGCTCTCACTCCACATCCCCTCACTCGTAACAAGTCCCCCCTTGTCCTCACCTTCCACCCCACCAGCCGTCATACAACTTACAATCCTCTGACATTTTTGCCACATTCAACGAGATCCCACCACTGGCCACATCTTTCCATCTCCGCCCCATTCGGCTTTCTGCAGAGACTGTTCCCTCCATAACTTCCTGGTCAATTCATCCTTTCCCACCCAAACCACCCCTTCCTCTGGTACCTTCCCAGGCAACCGCAGGAAATGCTACACTTATCGCTTTACCTCCCCCCTCAACTCCATCCAAGGACCCAAGCAGTCTTTCCAGGTGAGGCAGAGGTTCACCTGCACCTCCTCCAGCTTCATCTAGTGAATCGGCTGTTCTTGGTGTCAACTGTTCTACATCGGTGAGACCAAGCGTAAGCTTCGCCCAACACCTCCACTCAGTTTGCAATAACCAACCTGATCTCCTGGTGGCACAGCACTTCAGCTCCCCCTCCCATTCTGAATCCAACCTTTCTCTCCTGGGCCTCCTCCATGGCCAGAGTGAGTTCCACCGCAAATTGGAGGAGCAGCACCTCATATTACGCTTGGGTACTTTACATCCCAGCAGTATGAACATTGACTTCTCCAATTTCAGGTAGTTCTTGCTTTCTCCCTTCCCCTCCCCTTCCCAGCTCCTCCACAGCCTTCTGTCTCTGCCTCTTCCTTTCCTTTTCCTGCACCCCCCACCACATCAGTCTGAAGAGGGGTCTCAACCCAAAACGTCACCTTTTCCTTCACTCCATAGATGCTGCCTCACCCGCTGAGTATCTCCAGCATTTTTGTCTACCTTCGATTTTTCCAGCATCTGCAGTTCTTTCTTAAACGTCTCCAAGTCCCAAGTACAATCAAGGCAGTTTACAGTTTAGCTGAAGTTTGTAGTGTTCAATAGCCTGATGGTTGTTGGGAAGAAGCTGTTCCTGTCCTGAATGTCTTCAGGCTCTTATACCACCTTCCCGATGTCAGGAGTGAAACGAGACTGTGGTCAGGTTGGTGTGGGTCACTGATGCTGCCTTTTTGAGGCTGTGCATCCTGTAGATCCCTTTGATGGTAGGGAGGTCAGTACCCATGATAGACTGGGCAGTGTTCACCACTTTTTTGCAGTCATTTTTGTTGCTGGGTGTTCGAGTTGCATAACCAGGTGTAATGCAAGCAGTCAATATTGAGTTTGTGTTGAGTTTATTGTCACGTTTACCGAGGTACAGTGAAAAGCTTTTGTTGCATGCTAACCAGTCAGCAGAAAAATGAAACATGATTGCAATTGAGCCATCCACAGGGTCAAAATACATGATAAAAGGGAATAACGTTTAGTGCAAGATAAAGTCCAGTTAAGTGTGATCAGAGATAGTCCAAGAGTCTCCAATGAGGTAGAATTGTATTGTGACTTGTCACATGTGACAATAAAGTTTTTAGTTTTAGAGATACAGCATGGAAACAGGCCTTTTGGCCCATGGGTCCGCACTAGCCAGTGATCCCTGCACATTAACACTACCCAACACACACTAGGGATAATTTACATTTATACGGAGCCAATTAACCTACAAACCTGTACATCTTTGAAGTGTGTGAGGAAACCAAAGATCTCTGAGAAAACGCATGTGGTGGATAAGAATAGTAAGATTGAACGAGAACTTACCAGTTCGAAGGTTGATCTTTATTTCATGAGGAGTCGAAGTGAGGGATTTCGTGAAGAGCCCGCCGGCGCGCATGCTCGACATACTTCAAAGTAGCGGCGTGGAATCACAGAACCAACAATAGAAATGACTTCGCATAGTATGATTGAATTGACTAAGATTACCAGACGAAGGTGATTGAGGGTTGGGCGAGGAGGGCACGAAATCCCTCACTTCGACTCCTCATGAAATAAAGATCAACCTTCGAACTGGTAAGTTCTCGTTCAATCTTACTATTTCATTTCGGAGTCACGTGAGTGACTTTGTGAAGACTTCAAAGCTTCTGTGATTACAAGCCCTGGACCACGTCCATGCTGACACACCACTACCAGGGATGGATGGGAGGAACAAACTGGCTCAATAGCTCATACTGCAAAACAAAAGCATATTTATTAATAACAAATCAAAAACCCCTCATGCGGGGACATCTCCACGTTCTTGACCTGCATTCAGCACGGCTTCTGCGAACTGTAGAGGAGCAGCAACAGGCTTGTTATAAAAACGCTGGAACACAGCTTCATTCGCCCATCCTGCTGTGGCGAGAATTTGGTCCATGGGCACCTCCATGACCCTCGCCGCTGACGTCGATGCAGCCCTGGTGGAATGAGACTTGAACACATTAGTGTCGATACCTGACTTACCCAAGACGACTCGAAGCCACCTGGATATCGTCTGGACTGTCACTCGATGATGAGGTCTCTTATGAGTGACAAGCAGGTATCTCTCCATTCCTCTGATGCGTGCCGTCACCTTGACATAGTGGCGGATATGTGAGGCTAAACATAGCCTAGCATCTGCGGGGTATGCCGGGAACTTCAGCTGCAGCCCTGTGCACCCAGGTCTATGCTGCTTTAGTAGCTCGTCAACGAAAAAGACTACTTCTGTAGGGGTAGATGTCATTCTGTCGACACGCAGTTTGTGTAGTGTCTGTACCCTCTGAGCTGAAGTCAGCGCTAGTAACATCACCAGCTTCATGGTGAGTTGGTCCAGTTGGAGCCCTTCCATGGGAGACCACGTCCTGAGCAGGGTTAATACGTCCCTGACATCCCAGGTGATATTATAGCGTGGTGTAGGCAGATTCATATTGAATATACCCCGCATGAGTCTGGACACTAGCCTGTTGGATCCTACCCCAATCTTGAGGTAGAATGATAGCGCACTTCTGGCGCTGTTGATGGCACTGTAACTTAAGTGTTCATCATGGTGCAACCCCGCGAGGAATTCCAGGACGTCGGTTATTGTCACGTCATCGTACGTGATGCGAGAGCGGCTGCAGTAGGCTTCCCACTTCTTAATATGCGAGCGGTATCTTCGCCTTGTGGACTCTCGACACGACGCCCCGATGGTATCCATGGTCCGAGCCGAGAGGCCGTATTGGACTAACGGCCTGTTCAGAACCTGCAAGCCAACAAATTTAAATAGCCATGGCAGGGATGTGGCTCCCCTGACACAGGGTGAGTAACCAATTGTGGGCAACCCTTCAAAAGGACCCAAGGTTCGTTGAGCATGTCAAAGACCACCGGATACCAAGGCTGTGTGGGCCAGTCGGGTATAATAAGGATGCCCTTGGCAGCATCTGCCTGAATCTTTCGCAATACCCGACTGATGAGGCAAAACGGAGGGAAGGCATAGAAAACCCAATTCCCCCAGTCCAGCGAGAATGCATCTAGCGCTGTTGCCCCAGGATCTGGTTCCCATGAAACGTAGGTTGGTACCTGATGGTTCAACCGTGACGCAAAAAGGTCAATGTCCGGTTTACCAAATTTGGCTGTGACTTTAGCAAAAATCTCAGGATGCAACATCCATTCAATGTTGTCATTAAATTTGCGTGACCTGGTGTCCGCCACAGTATTAAGCTCACCTGGCAAATAGGTAGCTGAAATCCAAATGTCTCTTTGAATACACCAGAGCCAAATTGAGTTAGCCAATTTGTCACACGAAACTGACCTGGTACCACCCATATGGTTTAAATATGCCACAGCTGTGGTGTTGTCTATTTGGAGACGGACGTGTGCTCCAACAAGCTTGGAACAATATGCACGAAGTCCGTGGAATGCTGCCAGCAACTCCAAATAGTTAATCCCTTGAGTCAACAACATCGATGCCTCAAGGGTGTCCCATCTACCCCCACAACTAGAGCAATTATCAGTAGCTCCCCAGCCATTGGAGCTTGCATCAGTCTGTAAATATATCACCGGATTAGCCTCCCTGACAGGCTTAAATGAGTTGCTAATGTGACACACCCACCATTGCAACTCAGTTATCGCTTCGGACGGCAGCTGCATAGATCGATCGTAATGACCAGCGTTCCATTTTAACGCAGTAATTTTAGCTCTTTGCAAATTCTGATAATGCAAAGGTCCATATCGTGCTGCCGGAAACAAAGCCACTAACTTGCCAATTACTGTGGCTGTATGCCGAATCGATGGTATATTGGTGCCAATTAAATCTCTGCACACCTTAGTGACTTCCTCAATTTTGTTAATTGGTATAGTTATCCTCATGCTCATTGAGTTCACCGTGAACCCTAGGTAATTAATTACCTGGGCAGGGCAGAACTTTGATTTCTCTGGATGGACAATGAATCCTAATTGTTGAAATATATTGACAGCAGCTGCAACACCCTGTTCAGCCAATTGCAGGGTGTGGCCCACAATAAAGACATCATCTAAATAGGCCATAACTATATGATGTCGTTGTCTCAAATAAGCCATGATTGGCTTCACCAATTTAGTGAACAATCTAGGGGCTGTAGTAAGCCCATTAGGCAAAGCCTTATACTGCCAAAGTTGCCCCATCCAGATAAATTTCAAAAACCTTCTATCATCTTTCTGGATGGATACTGAATAATATGCATCCCTCAAATCAATGCATGCCATAAAGCAGCCATGAGAAATCAATGATTTGGCTGTTTCAAACGTATCCATTTTAAAATGAGTATATGTTACAAACGTATTCAAACGGGTTAGATCAATAATGACACGACAGCCTCCATCCTTCTTAGGTCTAGTAAATATGTTCGAAACAAATTCAATCGGCTCATGCACTGTTTTCTCAATCACACCCTTCTGTTCCAAACTTAAAATTTCCTTGTAACCTGCTGCCTGTTCTGCAGCAGACAATTTGAACGTACGACCAGGCATGTGCTGGGATGGAGGAATGTCGCCATTAATAAACTCAATTTTATGCCCCTGAATATTCCGCAACACATACTCATCACCAGTAAAATTACCCCATGCATCCAAAAACAACCGTAAACGACCACCAACATGGGAAGTTAAACAGAGAGAAAAGAGAGAACCAGACCCCCTCACCTCCGTGGTTACCGGCGGTCCTTGACACGTGTGGGTGGCCGTGGAGGTGCTGGGTTGGCTTGAGGGCGCGGCGTCTTCGATTTCCAAAAAGGTCTCTGCCGACCCTGTCCTAAAAAAGACCCTTGGTGCTGGTTCTGGTGTTGTTGTCGTTGTGGAGCTAGAGGGTGAGTCCTCGTCGAGGCACTGGCCGACCCTCGTGAGCGAATGTATGGAGCTTTTGAGCCGGACGGTGTGGGGGCACTCTTAGAGCGCATGATCCCCACCGTTTTGGCTTGTTCGTCAAGCTCTTTGACTCTCTTCGAGAGGTCCTCACCAAAGAGCTGACGGGGCGGCGGCGGCGGCGGTGGTTTGCACAATCCTGCAAACTTCGGGTTGAGTGCTGGGCGGATGCTGTTTTTGCGAAACCCGTTGATTTCGTGCTGGGTCGCGCACAATAAGGCCAGAGCATCTTCCTGGTCCAAATTCAGCTCGTCCTCGTCCACCGACCGCGCAAAGGCGGTAATACCGGCCGTGAGGAGTTTCAGGATCCGCTGCAATTGTAGCTCTTGTTGACGGATAGCCGCACTGATGTTGCCCCATATTGGCGTATTGACCACAGGCACGTTGAGGGAGTTGCAGTTCGATGGAGCCTTGTGACGGCTCATAGCCTGGATGAGGACTTCTTCCTGCAGCACCTGATTATTAAGAAAGTCCACTGTGGCTGCCAGCTTTGAATTGAGAGGAAGACCAGCCGTATGTGGGGCCGCGAATTTGGTCGCCACATCCAAAAGTTCCTCCGCTGGCACCTCCACCGGAGGTGGTACGGGATCCACCAGAACCTCCTCCTCGTGCTGCTCCAGGCTGATAGTAGATGTTGGTGAAGACGCCCTGTGCCTGTTGCTGCCCTGCTGTTGTTGACGTTGAAGCAGGAGCTCCAGCAGCCGCTCCATACGGTCAATACGCCCTTCACCCTGAACACTCAGGTGGTCAGAGTCCTCCGGCTCTGAAAAGAAAACCGGGCTCCTGTCATCGGCCCGCACCTCGTCGAGGCCCTGCCGGTGCCGGTAGTTGTCGCTAACAGCCGCCGAGGCGAAACTGCGCGATTCCTGCGCGGGCGTGTTCAATCGCCTCCGTTTAGCGAGAGCTGAAGCCGCTGCCACTAAGGGCACATGCGGCGAGGTGTCGGCCCCAGCCGAAGCATGGCTGCCTGGGGCCCGCGCAGTCTTGCCGGCTGCCCACATCGTGGACGTTGCCGACGCATGGTGCCGCCCACCCATCCATGGGGGGCTCGGCGACCGCGACGAGACCCGACCCAACCGACCCGTCCCGGCGTCGAGAGTCGGGGTGTACCGGCTGGACCTCACAGCCGCCCCGGGTCTCGCCCTGGAACCTGACCGCTCCTCCGCGACAGGCAATGCCTTAGCCCTAACAGGGTTAGGCTTCTGGGCTCCTCCCCTCCCCCTTCTCGGAGGGCTGAGTGGAACAGGCCGTGCAACGGCACGCGCCCTGCTCGAGGTCGCCAGCGAGCCCGCTGACAACCTGACTGCCATGGCAGGGCCCCCCTGCTCTGGCGGCACACCACACTCCTCCTCGTCGAACTCCTCCGAGCTGTGGTGTGCTGGCGGATCTGGACCTGTGAACACAGGGCTTACCCACATCTCCGCCTGAGTCCCGGCCTGCGCTGCAGGTACTGCCGATGGTAAAGGCCCCGGAACTGTTGACCGGCGAACTCGTCCTGACGTCCTCCGGCCCTTCGAACTCCCATCCATGTCCTTGCTGCAAGACATAATCAGACAACAAGGACCACCAACTAAAGGTGGAATACTCACCTCCGTGGCCCCTTATGAAGGGCTGGCGAGGAGCGCGCTCCACCGCCAGCCGTCGCAGCAACGCGTTACGACGATATGTCGAGCATGCGCGCCGGCGGGCTCTTCACGAAGTCACTCACGTGACTCCGAAATGAAATTCAATTCAGATAGTAGCTCAGGACTGCAATCTAGTTGTTGGTAGGATGGTTCAGTTCAGTAACAGCTGGGATGAAACTGTCCCGGAATCTGGAGATGTGTGTTTTAATTTATTTTGCATCATATGGGAGAGGGGAGAAGAGGGAGTGGCTACGTGCTCTTGACAGTATATTTGTATGTTCAAAAGAAAACTTGTTGATATACTGAATCTTTGAAGGAAGTAGAGATTTTCCAACATATTGCCTGAACATTAAAAGAAGGAAGCAGTCGACATTTGGAGGATGAGGGTATAAGAATTGATTTTACATATCTAATTATGTGGATTTGAATGGTGCTCTACAGAAGGTTCTAAGAAACGACTTAAGGGCCTGACCCACCAGCATGTGACTCCATGCAGTGAGTGTGACCAAACTGCAAGCGGGGGCCACGCGGAGGTCGGGTGATCCCCGTACAGGGCCGGTACCACCAGCATGCACCTGCATGCGGTGAGCGCGACCAAACCGGCAGCGGGGGCCGTGCGGAGGTCGGGTGAGTGGCGCGACGTGGCGCGAAGTTGGAGTGAAGTCCGCGGTAAGTTTGCAAGGACAGAGAGGGACACACAGAGAGGGGCACGGAGGCACTTATAGAGAGGGTCACGGAGGCACATATAGAGAGGGTCACGGAGGCATGACGTTGAGGTGGCTGCAGGCCGACAGGCGTTGCCGCGCGGAATGTTTGAACACGGTCAGTTTTTCAGAGCCCCGCGCGATGTCGGGACCAGCCCCACACAACTCTATACAGCTCCGGCGTATAGTGGGACCGGCCCCATGAGGCCGGACGGCTCAAGCGACCACATTAGGTCGCGCTCACCGCATGGAATCGCATGCTGGTGCGACAGGCCCTTTAAGGTCTGAGAGCTTTGCAAATGTTCTAACTTGAAACAGTTTCCTTCCCAAAACTGCCAGTGTTTATCCAACATTGGGTTTGTGCAGAAGCCAACTCGGAATTTTCACCTGAAAGTGTCAGGGTCCACAAATTGCAAAATAGTACAGATATGACCAGCAATAAAACTACACATTCAATCATGCTGCCTGATGCATTTTTCATCTTTATAAAAAGACTGGAGATAGACACAAAAAGCTGGAGTAACTCAGTAGGTCAGGGAGCATCTCTGGAGAAAAGGAACAGGTGATGTTTTGTGTCAAGACCCTCCTTCAGACTGAGAGTCAGGGGAAAGGGTAATGAGAGACTTTGAAGATGCATGGAACAACTAAATGAAAGATATGCAAGAAGCAACGATGATCAAGTAAAGGTGGGGCCCACTATAGTCCATTGTTGGCTGTGGGGTAGTAGAATAATGAGTTAATACAGATAGTGAAACTCAACAGGATGTCAGTGAAACTACTACGCCAACTAGGGTGAGGGAGGGACAGAAGGAGAAAGAAAGGTTGCACGGGTTACTTGGCATTAGAGAAATCAATATTCATACTGCTGGATTGTGAGCTACGCAAGCAAAATATGAGGTGCGTTTGGACTCACTCTGACGATGAAGAAGGCTCAGGACCGAAATATAGAAGTCTGGTTTCACTTTGATAAACTGATATTTACTTTTACTTATTTGCTACTTCCAAATTAAATGTTTTTGATGCTATTCCACAAAGTAGATCTATGTCCCTCATTCACCTTTCTCTGACATAATTTAACAAAAAAAATCAAATGACAGCCACATTTCACTACACTTCATCACAATACTGAGAGTATGAATGCATTTATATTTCAGCAATTGCACCATTGTAATTAAGAAAAGAGGAAAAAAGAAAATCTATCAGATTTATGCAATGACTTTCATGACCTCAGTCATAATCTCAGTGATTCAAAGTGTATGAAGTAATTTAGAAATGCAGTCATTGTTATAATGCAGAGAATATATATATTCAAGCACTCTTAGTCAAGACACCGGTTATCCTGTTGTGAATAGCTGATAAATTAATGCAGCCTTGTAGAAGTAGTTCATTTACCTGATTGGAATGAAATTCACTTGTTCGTCAAGTGAAATCCAAATTATTTAAACCTAAGCACAGCTATGGCCATTAAAAACTCCTCAACCTCTGCAGCAGTTCTGGATTTCGTATTTTACCTTGAACAGAGAAAGTGCACTGTGTCATTGGAATTAAGCAAAATGAATGTATGTCTGTGCCGTGCACTGGTAAGCAGAATGGTATAGATAATTAAAGAACAAAACTGAAGGTCAAATGCTTCAATCTTCCAGTTTATGCTTAATTTAGAAGGCAGTGTGTGGCAAGGCAGTTATTGTTACTGAGTCACACCGTGCAGTTTAGATTTTCCATATCAAGTGTGTCCGAGTTTTTAAATAACGTGCAAAAGATTCTGAGGTAGAAACTTAGCCAATGTTGAAAGGAATCTGCTACATAAGCCACCCAATATTTTGTTTAATTGGAATCAATACAAGCAAATATTGGGAATGGGTAAGCTGCTGGAGAAACCACATGGGTGGCACCAATGGCCAAATAAACTTCTAATTATCTGTTCTTCATGCAAATACACTGCCCTAAGTGTTTCTAAATATTGTGACAGGACCAGTGAAATGCAACTTCATTTTTTTTGTTCCAATGCCCCTATACTATACATTGCGATTTATTAAGCCAATTATAATCTTCAAATGTAGCAGCGTTCAATGTATATTTAGGACATTGAATCATGTTGGCATGGCTATACAGGTAAGGCAAATTGAAAAGATGAACGAATGATAAAGTTGATCTTCTACGGTATGTTAATAACTGACAAGTGACCTTGGCTTTCTCCTGTCCCACTGTCCTTCTCTAAACCACCACTTCCCCTAAATTTGTTTTTATGCACATATAATGACTTCATTAAAACAACCTTCTTCTATCACAGCATCTTAAGTTGGTTTTGGCAACATTAAACGATCATCTGTGATTTTTATTCAAAAGGACACAGTGCTGCAGTAACTTAGCAGGTTAGGCAGCATCTATGGAGAATATGAATAATTGATGTATTGGGTTGACAACCTTCTGTAGGCTGATTGTGGGGGGGGGGGGGAGAAGAAAGCTGGAAAGGTCAGACAGGTGGATTGAGGTGAGTGTGCTGGTGGTGTGGGGGTGTATAGACAGATGTTTAGAAAAATGGTCAGAGATATGTGAAGAAAGTGTACAACAAGTTTGAAGAGTTGTGATTGTGAAGCCACATGGAAGAACGTATTGGGGGGATGGGTGGAGGTGTGAGATAGGTGGGGCAAGGGGGAGGGAAAGTGGGGGGGGGGGGAGAAAAAGGGTGGGGGTGGGGAGTTGGGCCAGGGGCATGAAAGTACCAGGAGAGGGGGTGGGGAATGGTTGAGGGGAAAAATAGGTGGTAAAATAGGAGGGAAGGGAGGTGGGTGGGGGGTGGCGGGGGGGGGGGGGGTGCTAAATGCAGTAATGACTTTTGCAGAACTTATCCACAAAGAAGAATATCTGGCAGTCATTTGTGAATCTCTATGCCCCCTGCTCATTAAAATTTAACCAACTGGAATTTAAATGTTAATTTGTTATTGCCATTAATAAATATGATAGTATTTTTATTTCAGAATAGCACATAATGAGCTATTACTTTCTTTATCCTCTGAATTGTCCAATATATTTCCTTGTATAAGTTGAGAGATAATTGAAATAATTTTGACAATAGTTGCAAGGTTAAAATGCTAAATTAGCATGTATCTTAAATGCTTTGTTTGCATAATGTAAACTTGAGATATTTTAAGTCCAGAATTATTGGTAAATGGCCTGGAAATTCTTTTCACCTATGAGCCTCCCTCTGAAAACCTACGTGTTATCCCCATATTACCTTGAGCAGTTTCCACAGTGAGCTGATGAACGAAACAACCCCTGGACTGATAGTTGAGCCCCTGAATAGTACAGGTCCGATCCATCATAAATCCCACAGAAACTATTTAACAGCTGGTTAAGCCACATCTCCAGTCCAAATTGTTTGTCGAAGAAGTCAAACAGCATGAATGCTCTTTGAAGCCTCTGCTGTTAAGAATTAGGCATGTTAATGGTTCAGTGGGATTCCTTATTGTACAGTGAACAGTGATATGCTTGTTATGCATGTTATTCATTAAATCATACCATACATCAGTACAATAGATGCTTTTCTGGAACAGCACGCAGGAAGTCGCCATGTTCTGGATCCATTTTGCAACTTCCATGTCTGATCTTGGCCTAAGGAGACGTCCAAATATTATACTTTTGACTAAGGCCCAGTGGCCTGATGGCACTGTATCAGGGTCGAGGGATCGGCCTGGGCCAGGTCGATGCCGTCAGCTCCTTGCACTGCTGTTCCGTGCAGCTGCCAAAGGGCTGTGGTGATCAGATAAATTTTGGGCACTTTCCGAGAGTGTGGGCGGTGAGCTTGCAGACCATTCACAGCAACCTTTTCTACTCTCCCCTTCACCATCTACTCCCGTCAGGATGCGCAGATCCACTTACCAAGATTCACCTGGTTAAACTATGAGGAGAGGTTGTTCAACCTAATGTGTTCCCTGGCCACCCATGGAAAGGGACCATTGACTTCACCGATCCTTTGACATAGCTGGATTTGACTCCACCGCCGACCACTTATCGTCAATAAAAAGGATTTAAAATTAATCCTTAAAATAAAGCATTGTTTTTTAATGCTTTTGATGTTTTTACAATATAAACCATTCTTTAGTAACTTGTCAGTTTCTTTGTTGAACTAAATTAAGGCGCATGTTGCAATGATTGAATTAAATAATAAATTAATTTAAACTTATTGGGTTCTCTTATAATTCTTCCTTTCCATTGAAATAAATGGAATTGGTCAGAAATTTGCAGTGCATTATTTCTTTGTTTTTATTTCCATAAATTCAAGTTCAGTTATAATTATGCAAACTATATTTGTCAATTGTTAATTTGTGCCTCATTTGCTAAATTAACTCTCCAATGATTACTAATTATTGCTAATTAAATTCCTGCTGATGAACCAGGGAGTGGGAAATGCGCTGATTCAATATGAAATATTCAATTAGATTTGTTATTTTAATAGATTGGCTGCTGAGTACACAGCCAGAAGGGAACACTACAGGTACAATTGAGGCCCTATGGACATCCCTGAAATTGTTACGGCAAAGATGGTAGCTATCCAATGATATTAGAAGTTTCAATACTTGATTTGACCAGTCTTTGGAAAGCAGCCTGGTGGAAGTCAAAGAAAATAATGACATTTAATGCCAAATTGTTCTAGCTCTGGGATAACCTGCTGAATCTGCACAATGCTTGAATAAAACTATTGACCAAAAGATACTCATCCTTTGGCAGTGGTTCCATAGAGAACATCGGGCAAAGTCCAATTTATGGGTCAACTCATTGCAAAATTTGCATTCCTGCCAGTATATCTGGCTTTGGCTTCAGCTGCAGATCTCAACAGTGAGACAAGCAGAAGAGTATGGATATCCAAACGGATCAGATACACTTAATCTGACTCTTTTTGTTTGCACCAGGAATGGCTGTCACCTGTAGAAAGCCTGTATTCATCCATCCAGCTTGTACCAAGTTTAATTTAAAAGGTGTTTATTTTTCAATTTATCAACATTTTCAGTCTAGCATGCAAATAGTTTTAATCAAGTTTAATTTTTTTATGATTTAAATCAATTTGAATTATTTCTTTATACTTCTAATTTGCAGAGGTAATTTTTTTTTAACTTTTCAAAGTCTGAAATCAGTGAATTGTCAAAATAGCACTAGAATGTTCCCAGCAGGAGCTCCAGCTGAGGTCAATTGACTGGAAGTAGATTGCTGCACCTATGTCATAGAGTCCTAGAGTTACACAGCATGGAAACACACCTTGCCCGTACCGACCAACATGCCCCATTTAATCATATTCATAATCATAATCATGCTTTATTATAGACAATAGAAAATAGGTGCAGGAGTAGGCCATTTGGCCCTTCGAACCAGCACCACCATTCAATGTGATCATGGCTGATCATCCCCAACCAGTACACCGTTCTTGCCTTCTCCCCATATCCCCTACTCCGCTATTTTTAAGTCCTATCTAGCTCTCTCTTGAAAGTATCTAGAGAACCTCCACAGACTCACCACTCTCTGTGAGAAAAAGTGTTTCCTCATCTCTAAATGGCTTACTCCTTATTCTTAAACTGTGACCTGGTTCATGCCTCTAGTGTGTCCAAGCCCTTAACAATCTTATATGTTTCAATGAGATGCCCTCTCATCCTTCTAAACTCAAGAGTGTACAAGCCCAGCTGCTCCATTCTCTCAGCATATGACAGTCCCGCCATCCCGGGAATTAACCTTGTAAACCTACGCTGCACCCTCTCAATAGCAAGAATGTCCTTCCTCAAATGAGGAGACCAAAACTGCACACAATAGTCCAGGTGTGGTCTCACTAGGGCTTTGTACAACTGCAAAGGACCTCTTTGCCCCCATATTTGATTCCTCTTGTTATAAAGGCCAACATGTCAATTGCTTTCTTCACTGCCTGCTGTACCTGCATGCTTACTTTCATAGACTGATGTACAAGGACCCCCAGATCCCGTTGTACTTCCCCTTCTCCCAACTTGACGTCATTTAGATAGTAATCTGCCTTCCTGTTTTTGCTACCAAAGTGGATAACCTCACATTTATCTGCATTAAACTCTCTATAAGATCACCCCTCATCCTCTTGCACTCTAAGGATTAATCTCCTCGCCTGCTAAGAAATGATGACGACACAATGACCTTCAGGATAAGTGACGTGTGGGAATAACAAGGACGTGTAGCTGACGGACTGGTTAATGTTTTATTGGTAGTGTTGTGCTCTAAAGTAGGCCAGAGAAACATGAATAGGCTGTGAAGGAGAAGTACCCTGAATCTTTCAACTTTTAAGCAAGGATTAACATATCCTGAAGAGGGAAATCCATCTCTGACCATTAATGCAGAAGGTGTATTGAAGGACAGCCTCGCTTGGTCTCACTGTAGTCTGTCTGTCATTTTGTCTGGTCTGTCTGGTCTGTCTGGTCTGTCTCTGTCTGTCTCTGTCTGTCTCTGTCTGTCTCTGTCTGTCTCTGTCTGTCTCTCACACACCCCTCCCCCCACAACTGCTCAGCCTGCACACCACTCCCCCCCCCCCACAAACCCCCCCACACACCCCACTCCCACATTCCTCCCCCCCTCCCACCCACATACACAACCCCCTCATCCCACACGCCCCGCCACACACGCCCTTCGCGCACATTTCCCCTCCCCCACACCACCCGCTCCCCCTCCTACATCTCCCCGTCCACACATTCCCCTCCTCCCCTCCCACTCCACACCCCCCCCCCCCGCCACACACCCCACTGCCCTCCTCTCTTCCCACACATGAAAGAGGGGGAGGGAGTGCTCGGGAATTAGGGGAAATGAGCCACGCCTGCGCAATTAGGGGCTATGGGTGAGTGGTGGAATATTGCATTGGGGAATGGGTTGACTGAGGTCCCACTTGGTCTAGTTATTATTAAAAGTGGAGGAATAATAGGGAATTACAGATCGTTCCACCACCAGGCCGACCTCCCAGAGATGATGTGTGAATGTCTGTAAAGATGGACCTGTTCATTTCAGACCCCATGAAGTTTTATGGCTTCGGGCCATGCGTTGGTGCATAAACCTGCTGATTACCACTTATTATCCTCACTTAGATGCTGAATCAGTACCACTTCATGATGTGGAAGATGTATGGAGTAGCATGTTTTCTGAATGGGATTTTATTGTTCTTGACCTTTATAACATTCTGTTCAGAGTACCAACATGGGTGCCTGTCACATTAAAGTTTTGAGAGTTTAATCATAGCCCATATTACGTCCAGCCTTCTGGAGAACCTTAAACTACTGCAATTTTCCTTCCTTCGTAACAGATCCACTATAGACACCATCTTCCTGGCCCTAAACGTATCTCTGGAATGACTATATGAAAAGAACACCAAACTCAGACTCCTACTTATGGACTATAACTTGGCCTATGCAAATCCCTGGACCTAGGAATTGGCATTGCCCATTCGTCATCCCTCAGCCCTCCCTCTGCAAATGGATCCTCTACTTCCTGACCCACGGATAACAAACAGAATAGGTGACACAACATCCTTCACAATAAATTTTAAAAAACAATGGCCCACAACGATTTATACACAGCCCTTATTATGCTCTCAGCTCCCTATACACCTATGACTGTGTGGCCAAATCCAGAGCGTAGTGCTGAACTACTATCTCAAAGTCAAAGTCAATTTTATTCGTCACATGCACATTACATGCAGTGAAATGAATTTGCCAGCAGTGATACACTTAAAAGAACACAGAATACACAATAAAATTTAACACAAACATCCACCACAGCATTCTTCACTGTGGTGGGAGGCAACAAAGTTCAGCCAGTCCTCCTCCCTTGTTGACCCGTGGTCGAGGCCATAGACCTCCCGTAGTCGCCGCTACAGACGGCCCTCGATGTACAGGCCCTCTTGTCGGGATGATCTAAACTCTGACGTCAGGATGGTGAAACACCCTCCGCGGTGTGGAGGTCCCGAATCTGCACTTTCCTACCGGAGTCCGTGGCTTCAGGCTGGCGGTCGGAGCTCTTCTCTGGCGATCTCCAGTGGGGGATCCCAGCACACCATGCCACGCCTGCGGCTAGAAGCTCCACAAACCACAGTCCCATGACGTCAACAACACCAGGCCAGCATTCGGAGCACTCCTCTCTGGCGACCCCCCGGCAAGGATTTGCCTGCTCTGTGATGGAAAGTCAACGCTGTGGCTGCTGCCGATGCTCCGGGCCCGACTCTGGGAAAGGCCGCTCCAATCCATGATGTTAGGCCACGAGCAAGGCAACATGGAAAAAGCCGTTTCCCCCTTTCCCCTCCCCCCACCCCCCACATAAGACATACCGAGAGACACCCAAACTAACACTAGACACACCAAAAAATACGAAAAAAGTAGAAATGACGAACACGCTGCTGGCAGGGCAGCCATCTCGCAGCGCCCCTACTGACCTATCTACATCTTTGGTGCCCTCGGACTATCCTTGATTGGACTTTGCTGGCTTACCTTGCACTAAACTGTATTTTGTTTATCATGTGTTTATACACTGTAAATGGATCGATTGTAATCATGCATTGACTTTCTGCTGACTGATGCAACAAAAGCTTTTCACTGTACCTCAGTACATGTGAGAATAAACTAAACTGAAATTCTCCTCTAATTCCACTTATAACTTTGCCGATGGCACCACTGTTGTGGGCTGGATCTTGAACAATGATGAAGCGTACTACAGGAAGGAGACAGAGAGCTTAGTAACAAGATATTGAGACAAGATTCTCAGTCAGCAAGACAAAAGAGCCAGTCATTGACTTCAGGAATCAAAATGGTGGTTATTCTCCAGTCAGCATCATTAAAGGGCTGTCCCACTGCGGCGACCTAATCCGCGAGTTAAGCAGAGTGTCTTAGACCTTCAAGCTCGAGGGCACTCGCCTGGAAAACCTTGAGCTGGATCGACCGTCCATGTTGAAACCGCGAGCTAAATCGACCGACCGACTGCACACACAAACACATTGCAAAGCCGGGGGCCAGGGAAAGCGGGGGAGCACTGTCTGAAATTCACATCCGCAATGAAGAGGAAGGTAATAGACGGCTGCGACAGTGTACGGTAAGTCCTTTAGAGAGCGCGGAGGGGGAGAGAAGGGCAGGATGGAGGGGGAGGGGAGAAGAGACACTTTTAAGAAGTCAGACAACGTTTAATAAAGTTTAGCATTTTTCCTACTGGTCAGTTCCTGGGTCCTGAAAACTCCAATGGGCCAATCAAAATGTTCGGTCAGCGAAGGAGATTGCTTACGGCTGCCCTCGACTGCCTGTAACTAAATAGCGACCCCACTTCACTCCACTATGAGTAAATGAGAACCATGCTGGCCAAATTTTACTTGCGGAAAATGTTACAACATGCTGAAAATGTTTACGCGACCTAGCGAGTATGCGGGAACTTCCCTCGAGCATGAAGGAGAGTTCCAGTGACCTCATAAGACCTCCTAGGACCGCGTGTCAACCATGCTGCGAGTTTGAGTCGGTGGCAAACTGTTCTAAATTTGCAGATTAGGTTGCCGCAGTGGGACAGCCCCTTTCGTGCTGAAGTGGAGATGGTCAAGAGTTTCATATTCCTGGGTGTAAACATCACCAACAATTTGTACTGAACCAACTATATTTGACCATATACTGTAGAGCCAAGAAAGCACACCAAACCCTTTAAGGGCCTACCCCACTTACGCGACCTTTACAGGCGACTGCCTGCACCCGTGATAAGTTGCCGAAATGTTCAACATGTTGAAAAGTCAGCTGTGACCAGAAAAACCCTGCGACTCTTTCGAGACCTCTAACGACCATAGGAGACCTCTCACGACCATACAGGCCATATGGCCGTGAGAGATCTCCTATGGTCATGAGAGGTCACCTGCGACATGTCGCCAAGGGTTGTCTGTATTGTCTTGAGAGGTCTCCTATGTCGTGAGAGGTCGCCAAAGAGTCATAGCGTCTTTCAGGTCGCCGCTGAATTTTCAACATGTTGAAAATTTTGGCCTGTAAAGGTCGCGTAAGTGGGTCAGGCCCTTTACTTCCTCAGAAGACTAAGGAAGTTCAGTATGTCTCCTATGACTCTTACCAATTTTTACAGATGCACCTTGGAAAGCATCCTATAGGGATGCATCACAACAGCTCTGCAGATTACCGCAAGAGATTGAATGTTATGAATGTTGCCCAGTCCATCTGGAAAGCAGCCACTGACACCCCTGTATTTCCCTCTGCTCCACACTCAGAAACGGAAGACACAGAAACAGAAGACACAGAAACTTGAAAACACATCTGAGAGGGGTCCCAATCTGTAACATCACCCATCCTTTTTCTCCAAATATGCTGCCTGACCCACTGAGTTATTCCAGCATCTGCAGTTCCTTGTTTCTACTTGAAGACATTCGCACCATATTTAGGAAGGGCTTGATCCCCACGGTTATCAACAACTAACCTGTCATCTTGTAAACTAAGGATATAGTCCCAGTATCCTAACCTATGTTGCAACACTGCATAGAAACATAGAAAATAGGTGCAGGAGTAGGACATTTGGCCCTTCGAGCCTGCACCGCCATTCAATATGATCATGGCTGATCATCAACTCAGTATCCTGTACCTGCCTTCTCTCCATACCCCCTGATCCCTTTAGCCACAAGGGCCACATCTAACTCCCTCTTAAATATAGCCAACGAACTGGCCTCAACTACCTTCTATGGCAGAGAATTCCATAGATTCACCACTCTCTGTGTGAAAAATGATTTTCTCATCTCGGTCCTAAAAGACTTCCCCCTTATCCTTAAACAGTGACCCCTTGTCCTGGACTTCCCCAACATCGGGAACAATCCTCCTGCATCTGGCCTGTCTAACCCCTTAAGAATTTTGTAAGTCTCTATGAGGTCCCCCCTCAATCTTCTAAATTCCAGCGAGTACAAGACGAGTCTTATCCAGTCTTTCTTCATATGTAAGTCTTGCCATCCCAGGAATCAGTCTGGTGAACCTTCTCTGTACTCCCTCTATGGCAAGAATGTCTTTCCTCAGATTAGGAGACCAAAACTGTACGCAATGCTCCAGGTGTGGCCTCACCAAGACCCTGTACAACTGCAGTAGAACCTCTCTGCTCTTGCACTCAAATCCTTTTGCTATGAATGCCAACATACCATTTGCTTTCTTCACAGCCTGCTGCAACTGCATGCCTACTTTCAATGACTGGTGTACCATGACATCCAGGTCTCGTTGCATCTCCCCTTTTCCTAATTGGTCACCATTCAATAATAGTCTACTTTCCTGTTTTTGCCACCAAAGTGGATAACCTCACGTTTATCCACATTATACTGCATCTGCCATGCATTTGCCCACTCACCCAGGCTATCCAAGTCACCTTGCAGCCTCCTAGCATCCTCGTCACAGCTAAAACTGCTCCCCCGCTTCGTGTCATCCGCAAACTTCGAGATGTAGCATTTAATTCCCTTGTCCAAATCATTAATATATATTGTAAATTGCTGGGGTCCCAGCACTGAGCCTTGCGGCACCCCACTAGTCACTGCCTGCCATCCTGAAAAGGACCCGTTCACTCCCACTCTTCGCTTCCTGTCTGCCAGCCAGTTCTCTATCCACGTCAATATTGAACCGCCAATACTGAATACTATGCCCCTGACCCACTTAGGAAACCTGAACGGAAAACTTTGGTGACCTTGCGTTTCCGTGAGGTTCACGGTGGATTTGGTTACTCTCCCTAATGGGCGAAAGTGGTTTCCCGCATAGTCGTGGCTTCTTCTATGTTCCTGCGATTATTTCAACAAAATCAAAACCGGCCTCGACTAAAAATAGGTTGCCGTTGGATCGAAGCCAGTGGGGTGGGGTTGCTATTTACTTCCAGGCAGTCAAAGGCAATCTCCTTCGCTGACCGACCATTTTGATTGGCTCATGGGAGATTTCAGCTAAGATCCTATAAAATCTTTGGTTTTCAGGACCTAGAAGGTCCGCCGGACGGTAAAATGTCTGCTAACTTTATGAAACTTCTTAAAACTGCCTCCAATCCTTCTCTCCCCCCTTCTCTCCCTCCTTCTCTCCCCCCTTCTCTCCCCCCACGTCTCTCCCCCCGTCTCTCCCCACGTCTCGCCCCACGTCTCGCCCCACGTCTCTCCCCACGTCTCTCCCCACGTCTCTCCCCACGTCTCTCCCCACGTCTCTCCCCACGTCTCTCCCCACGTCTCTCCCCACGTCTCTCCCCACTTCTCTCCCCACTTCTCTCCCCACTTCTCTCTCCACTTCTCTCCCCACTTCTCGCGCCCTTCTTGCCCCCTTCTCATCCCCTCTCTCCCCCTTTTCTCCCCCTTCTATATTTAAGAGGGAGTTAGATGTGGCCGTTGTGGCTAAGGGGATCAGAGGGTATGGAGAGAAGGCAGGTACGGGATACTGAGTTGGATGATCAGCCATGATCACATTGAATGGTGGTGCAGGCTCGAAGGGCCGAATGGCCTACTCCTGCACCTAATTTCTATGTTTCTATGTTTCTCTCTGCCTTTCTCTCTCCCCTTCTCTTCCCCTTCTCTCTCCTTCTCTCCCTCCCTCCCATGCTCTCTAATGGACTTACCGTACACTGTGGTAGCCGTTTACCTTCCTCTTCATTGCGCAGACAGTGTTCCTCGGCTGTCCCTGGCTCCCACCTTCGCTCGAGGCTTTCCAGGCAAGTGACCAAAACCTCTGGCGACTCATGGAAACCTTGGTGGGGTGCAAGGTCACCAGAGGTTTCCGTTCTGGTTTTCTAAGTGGGACGGGGGCTTAACACTATGTTCCGTACTCTGGTATTTTTTTTCTTTGCTCTATCTGTTGTACTTGTGTATGTCTTGATTGTACTCATGTATGATATGATTTGACTAGATAGCACACAAACAATTTTCACTGTATCATGATATACTCTCCATGGCTTCACCCTTTCCAGTATACCTATTACAGATGTATCTGTTTACTACAGTTTTGGTTGGTAAGGTACAGTTCTTTTGGAGACAGTTCCATCTTCAACACAGATGTTGTCCTTAAATTACACCACTGCCCATATTGTGAAACTAAAATCCCCAGAAACACAGCAGATGCTAACCAAACTCATGCTGTCAAGCAGTATCTCGATGGAATTGAAAACAATCAACGTCAGTTGCAGATACTGTGAAATATAAAATAAAAAGAGGCATTGCTTGAATTATTCAGCTGGTAACGCACCATCTTTAGAAAGAAAGACATAATTAATGTTACAGGTCAATGATCTTCTATTAGAATCCTTTCATTGATTCTGATGATAGATCGTCATAGTTGCTGTCCAACCAGTAGCTTTTCACACTGTTTTCCGTGTAGATTGGTGACAGGACCACAGTTCTCAAATGGCATAACCCAGAACAGAACTAGCAGCACAAATCTGGGTATCAAAGTTGATTATTAGCAACAAGAGAACTGCATGCACCCTGTTTCCACCTTCTCAGGTGTATTTATAGATGAGCATTAAATAATGGTATTGCCAGAGATGCCATGAATGAAAAGAAACTTGCAGACTGGTCTATTAGGTGGCAATTCAACCTTAGTATGGATGAATACAAGTCACTGTACTTCAGGAGGACAGACACAAAATGCTGTAGTAATTCAACGGGTCAGGCAGCACCTCTGGAGAAAATAAATAGGTGTTGTTTTGGGGAACTCTCAGTCTGAAGAAAGGTCGACCCGAAACAACATCTATTCCTTTTCTCCAGAGATGCAGCCTGATCCGCTGAATTACTCCAAACTTTAGTGTCTGACTTCAGTTTAAACCAGCATCTGCAGTTCCTCCCTACGTACTTCAGGAGGATACAGGTCAGAGGATTGGAATGTGAAAAAATACCTCTCATCTTTACTTAATGAAGAGATGCCCCACATCTTTACTTAAGAAATAGTGCCCACTGCCAGTTTCACACCAGAACAATAATACAGAAAAAAAAACTTAGATGTCTTTGAGTTAATTAAGGAGACCCAGCAGTGCTTTATGGAAGACAAATGCGAATGAGCTTGACCACGCTAATTGAATTTTTTGATGTTATAGTAGGGAATGTTTCTGAAAGGTTGCCTATCAGGATTTAGAGACATAGTTTGTGACTAAGTGCCAGCGAAAAGGCTGGTTAACAGAGCTGAGGACCAAGCAATAGGAAAGTCTGTTAGCTTGATTAAATTATTTCCTCCCCCCCTCCCCCTCACTCCCACCACTCCCATGGCTCAAATTGTCAGATGTACAACCTCTGGTATATTTGACTTAAATATTGCTGCACAGGTAAAACAATCAAAACGTGGCAATGATGCAGAACTTGGGGCTGTATTAACAGTGAAGGCGCTACTAATTTTGGTAGACATATGCTACCTGAAATTTAATGCAGAAAAATAATGTCTTTAGCAGATGGTATGGGGAGGGGAAACTGACTTCTGGCACGATTCCAAAAAGTGTACAGGAGGTGCAGTTCAGATGTGCGGGTCTTTTGTAGTTGCAGGGTACATTGATAAAGTAAAGCAGATGGAATCTCAGAATTCATAAATAAAGGTATTTGAATACTAAAGTAGAGAATTTATGCTGAGAATAAGAAGGAAAAAAGTGAAGATGAAATAAAACCATAAAATACTGGGAAAATTCAGCAGGTCAGACAGCATCAGTGGAATGAGAAACAAATCGTTTCAGGTCCACGGGCTTTCTTCAGAAGTTGCACAATAACTTAATAAAGCTTTGGATAGGACACAACCGGAAGACAGTGACAATTTCTGGTCTTCTTCTGGGATGGCTCGATTGTAATCATGTATCGTCTTTCCGTTGACTGGATATCATGCAACAAAAGCGTTATACTGTACCTCGGTACACCTGACAATAAACTAAACTAGACTGAATGCAATTGAAAGGATTCTTCTTTCGTGTGGCGTGCACAGCCTAAAGTTGTAGGACAACTTGTTCTATTTGATCGTCCATTTGTGCACGTCGCGTTGATTGCAGTAGTCGAAACAGGGTGGACCACGTGAAGGTTGCAATCTTCCACCCCATTAGAAGGATGCAGAGGAGATTCACTAGAAGAGTCCCAGGGCTGAGGGATCTTAATTATGTGGTTAGATAAGAGAAGTGGGGCTTGTTTTGTTAGGAGCTAATGAAGTTGAGGAATAATTAATGTTTGAAAGTTTACAAGACTGTGACAACTTTATGTGAGATAAACATTATCCCATTAATTAATTGTACAATTATTAAAGGACTCTGATTTAATATTTTGGGCAAAAAGACACAAGGGATATGTGGAAAATAACTTTTTTACACAGTGAGATGAAGCAGAATTGATCACTATTTCCAAAAGGTAAGTGGAAAGGCAGCTGATCCAATGAACTAGAAGACTTTAGGGAGAATGTGATTGACTGGATTGGTCTAAAAAGAGCCAGCATGAACTCGATGGGCCATATTGTTTCCTTCTGTGCTGTAATGACTCCATAAGTAATATTTACATTCATACAAGACACAAATTAAAATAGTGGCTGGTGCTTACAATTGATTTAACTTTTATTTTGTGGGAAATATTAAGCACTCACAGAAGGTGAAATATATTAGCGCAACATTAAACTTGCATTTTCACGATGGAATTAAAAGAAAAAAATCTAATATCATTAGGCCCATTAGGAAGCATCAGGGAATGTAGAACGAGAAAGCCCAGTGTTTGAGGTAGTCTTTGAGAGTTATTTCAAGCTTGTGTCCCTTTAAGGGATTGGTCATTAAACTTTATAACAAAAAATAAATTAACAAAAAAATGTGTGAATATTTTCTGAACAGTGAATTTTCCTTCCAGAGTAGACTATTTTCTGAATGGGGAGAGAATCCAGAAATCGGAGGTGCAAAGGGACGTGGGAGTGCTGGTGCTGGATTCCCAAAATGTTAATCTGCAAGTCGAATCGGTAGTAAGGAAGACAAACGCAATGCTAAGATTTATTTCAAGAGGGCTAGAATACAAAAAACAAGATGGAATACTGAGGCTTGGTCAGGCTGCATTTGGAGTATTGTGAATAATTTTGGGCACTATATCTGAGGAAGGATGTGCTGGCCCAGGAGAGGATCGGTAGGAGGTTTACAAGAATGATCCCAGGAATGAGAGGGTTAACATATGATGAGCTTTTGACGGCACTGGGCCTGTACACACTGGAGTTTAGAAGAATGAGGGGGGACCTCATTGAAACATACAGAATAGTGAAAGGCTTGGATAGAGTAGATGTGGAGAGGATGTTTCCACTAGTGGTAGAGTCTAGGGCTAGAGGACATAGCCTCAGAATTCTAGGACATTCCTTTAGGTAGGAGGTGAGAAGGAATTTCTTTAGTCAGAGGGTGGTGATTCTGTGGAATTCCTTACAACAGATGGCTGTGGAGGCCAAGTCAATGGATATTTTTAAAGCAGAGATAGATTCTTGTTTGTACGGGTCTCAGGGGTTATGGGGAGAAGGCAAGAGAATGAGGTTCGGAGGAAGAGATAGATCAGCCATGATTTAATGGCAAGTAGCCAAATGGCCTAATTCTGCTCCTATCACTTATGACCTATGATGACCTTATGAGTTGTTGCCCCACAGCACCAGAGACCCGGGCACGATCCTGACCTCGGGTGCCCTCGAGTTGCACGTTCTCCCTGTGTCCGCATGGGTTTCCTCTGGGTGCTCTGGTTTCCTCCCATACCCTAAAGATATGTGGGTTTGTAGGATAATGGACTTTTGTAAATAGTCCCTAGTGTATAGAATGGAACTAGTGTAATGGGGTCACTGGTTGGCACAGACTCGGTGGGCCGAAGGGCCTGTTTCCACAGTGTCTCTCTAAATTAATCACTAAGCTTTGTGAAATATATGCATTGACTGCACGTTTGCAGGTGAAATTGTGAATAGGTTCCAATTCCTGTTTTCGCACATGTTATGTAAATTTACAAAAGGGAATAATTGAATATTGTGTGGATCAAGCAGTGTGTTTTGAGTGGAATTTAGATGTGCATGTTTATTATAAAAACCATTGAACAATATCCTTTATTGACTAACTGTGTCTGAAATTAGTGCCAATCGGTACTATAATTGAGCCATCAAGCCGCAACTTTGAAAACCTCACGTATTTTAGATGACTGGTGTCATTTTTTTAGGTGACAAGACAGTTTCAAATTCAATTACATTCTTCATGGTGCTATAAATTATTAACGTGGCAAATACCTCTTTCTGGCTGAAAATCAAACATTCCCTAAGTATGGGCAAAGGGATCAAAGCCTAAGTGTGAACAAGGGGAACATCAATGTTATGTGGATGAATAACGAGCTGTATGCTAACATGAAAACAGTCAGATCAATGTTATGTGGATGAATAACGAGCTGTATGCTAACATGAAAACAGTCAGATCTTATTGTTTATGCCTTTTGGGGCCTATCAAAGTATTGTCATTCTTATCATCAGTTCACCTTATTGAGGTTTGAGACCTCATACAATTTAATGGAGCATTACAGAGCATTCTATTGACAAGAGATTAATAATAATAATAAATTGTCGCAACAAGATGTTACACTGTGATACTGCATTAACTTTGTGACATTAAACCCATAGTTCAGAATCTGTAGTTTAAAATATATTAATATGCACAGAAGGGTTGCCAACTTTCTCACTCCCAAATAAGGGACAAAGTGTCAAAATAAGGGACAAATTCCCGATGACAATTCATTGACCGACTCAGCCATGGCTAGGTGAATGATGAGTTGGCCCAGGTGCTGGACTGCACACAAAGTCCAGCCCACGGACCAGCTGAGGTGTTTTGGCCAGGGCTGCGTGACATTGTGTGCAAAGTCCGGCACCCTATCCTACTTGATGATCGGCCATGAGAAGGAGGGGTGGTGGTGTTGGCGATAAGTGAAGTACCGAAGGTCGGCCAGCTGGCCAGGCTGCCGACCGACGGGGCCATGGGCGAGGCGCTGCTGCACTCCATGGGCCTCATTATGTCAGGACGGATTAGGCGGGGCCGGACACAGCGATCCGACCTGACAGTCCCCTCGACCTGAGTAGTAGCAGACAAATATGGGACAAGGGCGGTCCCATATGGGACAAACCAATTTAGCCCAATGTATGGGATGTCCCAGCTAATTCGTGAGAGTTGGCAACCCTAATGCACATTAAGTTAACATGGCTGACCCACAATCTTCTCCTCTGGGGCATTAATTCTGACTGCTATTAATGTGTTCCCTTTTATCTTTGTTTTAATCAGATCTCAATTTATGTTACCTGATGGTGGTATTAAAGCCTACTTGATGTCAAACTGCAGTGTCTAACCTTAGTAGAAAGAGCGATAATGACTAGAGATTCACCAGGAATCGAAGATGTGTTTTTTTTTAGGATCAAAAGCAATAAAAAATACAAAACATAGCAAAGATAGACACAAAGTACTAGAGTACCTCAGCAGGTCAGGCAGCATCTCAGGAGGAAAGGGATGTGTAAAGTTTCAGGTTGGGATCCTTCTTCCACTGAAAGTAGAGGGTTGGGAGCTGGAGAAAAGGCAGAACAAAGCAATGCCAGAAACAGATGACCAAGGGTGGAGCCCATAATGGCACATTGTTGGCTGGGGAAGAGGTGATAATGAATGGGTGCAAGGATGCGAACAGTGGAACTAGTAGAACGCTAAGGGTGGGGTCTTAAGGGGTTGGACAAGCTAGATGCTGGAAGATTGTTCCCGATGTTGGGGGAGTCCAGAACAAGGGGTCACAGTCTAAGGATAAGGGGGAATTCCTTTAGGACCGAAATGAGGAAAACATTCTTTACACAGAGAGTCGTGAGTCTCTGGAATTCTCTGCCACAGAAGGTAGTTGAGGCCAGTTCATTGGCTATATTTAAGAGGGCGTTAGATGTGGCACTTGTGGCTAAAGGGATCAGGGGGTATGGAGAGAAGGCAGGTACGGGATACTGAGTTGGATGATCAGCCATGATCACATTGAATGGCGGTGCAGGCTCGAAGGGCCGAATGGCCTACTCCTGCACCTATTTTCTATGTTTCTATGTGTGGGGGGGGGGGGGGGGCATAGGTAGGTGTGGCGTTGTGAGGCAAGATTGCTTGGTTACTTGAAATTAGAGAAATCACTGTTCATATTTCTGGCTTGAAAGTTGCCCAAGCAAAATACAAGATGCTGTTCTTCCAATGCAAAATATGGCAGATGATTTACTGTACATTATAAAATAAAAACCTGGAGAGTTTGTATATTTTAAATGTTATTTAATATGAGGGGCAATCTTATTGAGATGTATAAGGGGAATAGGTAGGGTAGATGCACAATGTAGGGGACTCAAGGACCAGAGGACATAGGTTTAAGGTGTGAGGGGAATGATTTAATAGGAGCCTGAGCGGCAACATTTGACACTGAGGGTGGTGGGTATATAGAATGAGTTGCAAGAGTGGATAGTTGAAGCAAATATTATACAGAATGTAACATACATTTGGACAGAACATGGATAGAAAAGGTTTTGAGGATGGTGTGAATGATGGGAGTGTAGATGGCGCATCCTGGTCGGCATGGGCAAGTTGGGCCGAAAGGCCACTTTCCATGAGATATGACTATATAATTAATGATGCATGTAACCTTGTTTTTGCATCAATGGAATTTGCCAGATAATGTTATGTGTGGGAAGGAACTGCATATGCTGGTTTAACCAAAGATAGACATAAAATGTTGGAGTGACGCAGCGGGACAGGCAGCATCTCTGGAGAGGAATGGGTGACATTTCGGGTCGAGACCCTTCTAAGTAACTAAGCAGACTGGCAGCATTTCTGGGGAGAAGGAATGGGTGATGATTCGGGTCGAGACCATTCTTCTTCTGAAGGGTCTAGACCCGAAATGTCACCCATTCCTTCTCTCCAGAGATGCTGTCTGTCCCGCTGAGTTACTTCAGCATTTTGTGTCTATTGCCAGATGAGGGACTTGCTTTGGTCATTGACCAATATACTGTAATATCCAGAACACAGCAAACCTGTAAAATTGCAAAGGGAATGTGCACAATTTAGTTGCATTTTAGTTGCTGCTGCTGCAGCAGATGACATATCAGCTGTTTCAAACATTCTGTGCTTAGTGTGGACCAAGGATCATTAATGGATGATGAATGTGGAAAGCTGTGCGGCAAAATGGTACAAGATAATCATAGATCATTCAGATAAGCTTGAGCTGAAAACAATTGTTTACAAGTATGCAGTTCCCACCAAGAAGATTTTAATGGCTAGAAACATCCACTGCTATGTCAAATACAATAACCAAAAATTGAACCAAAAGTAGGACTTGGTCGAAGTTTGGGTAAACATTATGTGAGTATCTTCATCAAAAGGATGGCAGCATTTTAAGATGGGGGCTTACCACCATGTATAGGGGGGAAATTAGGGATGCATATTAAATGGTCTTGCCAATGATGCACAATCCTGGGAAATTAACAAATTAAAGCAGAAGTAATAGTTTTACATTTTCAATGGACATTTATCACTAACCTATTGGTTTCAGTAATATTACAACACAGAAGAAAACAATATGGCCCGTTGAGTTTCAGTAATATGCCAGCCACATTTGTAAGGTCTAAAAACATGCCATTTCAAGTTTTGTGTTTTTTAAAATCATTTACTTTCATTGTCTTTATAAATTCAGTTTCCATCACAGGAAATAATTCAAACCTAATGCAATATTTGAAGCATGTAAGTTTTTCACTGTACTCTGGTACACGTGACAATAAACTAAATAAATTCATTCATTTATCTGCTCTAGCACTAAAACTGCCCATTTTCATGTCAATAATATTTCATGTCACTGCCCATAACTCAACTAATTTGAAGCTGAAACTCATCAATTCTTCTTTGCCTCAAGCCTTGGTTAGTACAACTCCTTCCTTGCCAAATATTGACCTTATCTATGCCATCATTAAACACTTATCTGTCTGGGACTTAATCTGCTCCAGGTCTCAATAAGCATCTCATCAATATCTAATTCTTGTTATTTATTCACTCCATGGTTTCAATTTACCTTAGTAGAAATCTTAAAGTGCTACATAACTTTGAGACCTCTACTCTCAGTCAATTTTCGCTTCTCACGTGCTAATATCAATTGCTTCAACTTTTCTCTTAATTGTTTCAATTTCCGAGCACCAAAAACTTAAATTCCTGCTTTCAACCTCTCTACCTCTCTCTCCTAGAAGTTTCTCTGAAACTAATATGCAAGAGACCTTCTTGTAACATGTCACAATATAAATGCAATAAATCACCAATATTCAAAAAGAGCTGGATGAGAATGTACAAAGCATGTTGGTAAGTTTGCAAATGACATGAAAGTGAGTGGTATCACAGATAGTGAAAATGTTCAAAAAGGAACTGCAGATGCTGGAAAATCGAAGGTAGACAAAATTGTTGGAGAAACTCAGCGGGTGCGGCAGCATCTATGGAGCGAAGGAAATAGGCAACGTTGCCTATTTCCTTCACTCCATAGATGTTGCCGCACCCGCTGAGTTTCTCCAGCAATTCTGTCTATTCAAAGATAGTGAAGGTGGTTTTCAAAAATTGCAGCAGGATCTTGATCAACTGGGCTAAGGAATGGTTTACAGAGCTTAATACAAATAAGTGTGAAGTGTTGCAGTTGGGAAAGTCAAACCAGGGCAGGACTTTCACAGTCAATAAATAATAGGTGCAGCAGTAGGCCATTTGGCCCTTAGAGCCAGCAACGCCATTCAATGTGATCATGGCTGATCATCTCCAATCAGTACCCCGTTTCTGCCTTGTCCCCATGTCCCCTGACTCCGCTATTTGTAAGAGCCCTATCTAGCTCTCTCTTGAAAGCATCCAGAGAACCTGCCTCCACCGCCCTCTGAGGCAGAGAATTCAACAGACTCATCACTCTCTGTGAGAAACATTTTTTCCTTGTCTCCGTTCTAAATGGCTTACACCTTATTCTTAAACTGTGGCCCCTGGTTCTGGACTCACCCAACATTGGGAACATGTTTCCTGCCTCTGGCGTGTCTAAACCCTTAACAATCTTATATGTTTCAATGAGATCCCCTCTCATTCTTCTAAACTCCAAAGTGTACAAGCCCAACTGCCCCATTCTCTCAGCATATGATAGCCGCACCATCCCAGAAATTAACCTTGTAAACCTATGCTGGACTCCCTCAATAGCAAGAATGTCCTTCCTCAAATTAGGGGACCAAAACTGCACACAATACTCCAGGTGTGGTCTCACTAGGGCTCTGTACAATTGCAGAAGGACCTCTTTGCTCCTATATTCAACACGTCTTGTTACAAAGGCCAACATGCCATTTGCTTTCTTCACTGCCTGCTGTGCCTGCATGCTTACTTTCATAGGCTGATGAACAAGGACACCCAGATCCTATTGTACTTCCCCTTTACCCAACTTGACGCCATTTAGGTAGTAATCTGCCTTCCTGTTTTTGCTACCAAAGTGGATAACCTCACATTTATCCACATTAAACGTCATCTGCCATGCATCTGCCATGCATCTGCCACTGTCCAAATCACCTTGCATTCTCATAGCATCCTCCTCACTGTTCACACTGCCACCCAGTTTTGTGTCATCTGCAAATTTGCTAATGTTACTTTGAATGTTACTTTGAATCCCTTCATCCAAATCATTGATGTATATTGTAAATAGCTGCGGTCCCAACACCGAGCCTTGCAGTACCCCACTAGTCACTGCCTGCCATTCTGAAAAGGACTCGTTAATCCCTACTCTTTGTTTCCTGTCTGCCAACTACTTCTCTATCCATGTTAGCACTCTACCCCCAATACCATGTGCCACTAATCTCCTATGTGGGACCTTATCAAATGCTTTCTGAAAGTCCAGGTACACTACATCCACTGTCTCTCCCCTGTCCATTTTCCTGGTTACATCTTCAAAAAATCTGTTGTTCTTTAAACATTACCCAATCCTCTTGCTTCCAGCTCATCTTTGCTACGTTGTACTTCTTCGCTTTAATTTTTATACTGTCCCTGACGTCAGCCATGGTCGCCCCTTTCTCCCCTTGAAATCTTTCTTCCTCCTAGCAATGAACTGACCCTGCACCTTCTGTATTATTCCTAGAAACACCTGTCATTTTTGTTCCACGCTCATCCCTGCTAGTGTATCTTTCCAGTCAACTTTGCCCAGCTCCACCCTCATGGCCCCATAGTCCCCTTTATTCAACGGTAACACTGACACCTCTGATCTACCCATCTCCCTCTCCAATTGTAGATTAAACCTGACCATGTTATGGTCACTACCTCCTAGTGGCTCATTAACCTTGAGGTCCTTTATCAAATCTGGTTCTTTGCTTAACACTAAATCCAGAATTGCCTTCTCCCTGGTAGGCTCCAATACAAGCTGTTCTACGAATCCATCACAAAGGCACTCTACAAAGTCCCTTACTTGGGGTCCAGTACCAACCTGATTTTCCCAGTCTACCTGCATGTTGAAATCTCCCATAACAGCCACAGCATTACTTTTGCAACATGCCAATTTTAACTCCTGATTCAACTTGCGCCCTATGTCCAAGCTACTGTTTGGAGGCCTGTAGATTAGTCCCATTAGGGTCTTTTTACTTTTACAATTCCTTAGTTCTATCCATACTGGCTCCACAACTCCTGCTTCAAGGTCACCCCTTGCAAGGGACTGAATTTCATTCCTCACCAACAGAACAACCCCACCCCCTCTGCCCACCTGTCTGTCTTTTTGATATGAAGTATACCCTTGAATATTCAGTTCCCAGCCCTGGCCCTCTTGCAGCCATGTCTCTGTAATTCCCACAACATCATAGTTGCCAGTTTCTAACTGTGCCTCCAGCTTGTCCACTTTATTCCTTATACTTTGCGCATTCATATGCAGCATTTTAACCTCCGCATTCACTTCCCCCCTTGCATCGCTCGCAATTGGCCCTGACCTTATTCTGTTGTTCCTTCTCGAGCTTTCCTTCCCATTAATTCAAGAATCTTTTGTAATTCTTCCTGTAGCCACTTCCCCTTCAACTCCATCTTTATGCTCCCAATTTGTCAATCCCTCCCCCCCCCCCCCATTTAGTTTAAACCCACTCGTGTAGCTCTAGCAAACCTGCCTGCCAGAATATCGGCCCTCCTCCAGTTAAGGTGTAATCCGTTCTGTTTGTACTGGTCACCCCTACCCCAGAAGAGATCCCAGTGGTCTATAAATCTAAATCCTTGCTCCCTGCTCCAGCCCCTCAGCCACACATTCACATCAGCTAGCTCCCTGTTCCAGTCCTCACTAGCACAAGGTACTGGAAGCAATCCAGAGATGGGTTGTCAAGAGGCTTTCATCAGTCAGAGTATTGAATACAGAAGTTGGGATGTTATGTTACAGTTGTACAATACACTGGTGAGGCCACATGTGATGTGTTGTGTTCAGATTTGGCCACCCTGTTAGAAAAGATGTTGAGGTGGAAATGGTGCAGAGACGATTAACGAAGATGTTGCCAGGACTCGGGCCTGAGCTATAGGGAGAGGTTGAGCAGGCTAGAACTCTATTCCTTGGAGTGCAGGAGAATTAGGGTGATCTTATAGAAATGTATAAGATCATGAGGGGAATAGGTAGGGTGAATGCATTTTACCCAGAGTAGGGGAATTACGTATGAGAAAATATATGTTTAACGTGAGAGGGGAAAGATTTAATAGGAATGTGAAGAACAATGTTTTCACACAAAGGGTGGTGTGTGTACAGAATGTGCTGCCAGAGGAGATATTTGAGGCAAGTACTATTACAATATTTAAAAGACATTTGGACAGGTGGCTCTATACAACTTCCCTCGCTGTCATCCAGGGACTCAAACAGTCTTTCTAGGTGAGACAGAGATTCATTCAAGCCTCATACTAACTCCATGTGTGCACTTAATACTTTCAATAAGACCTACTCTATGTCTGTGTGTCAAAGCATAGACTAGGCAACCATAATGTGGATGCTCTTTTTATAATCACCATCCTGAACTCCCAATGGCAGGCCATTTCAAGTCCCCTGACAATCCTTGATCTTTTCCACTACCAGGGAGATGCTAAATGCAAACTAGAAGAACAGCACCTCTTATTCAGGCTGAGTAGTCTGCAGTCCAATGGTATAAATATTGAATTTTCCAACTTCAGATACCTTTCTTCCCTGTGATGATTTCTCCTCTTCTGCCTCCCTCCACTAATCATCCATTTTCATTCCCCTTCCTCACCTAGTTCTCCAACCCCCGACCCTAACCCCATGCCCCCTACCATCTTACACCCTTAGTCTCTCCCTCCATCCTCCTCTCCGCCAACTGGCTCCATCTGCTCACTCTTTCTTTTTTCTATCTCTACCTATCACCCACCTCCAACTCTCTACTAACAGCCCCCTGCCCTGCTTGGTTCCATCTACCCATCATCTCACTCCCCATCTGGTTCCACTTGATATCTTCCCATGGCCTCTTTCACCCCTCCATCTCATCCCTTTACGATACGATACGATGCAATATTACTTTATATACAGAGCAAGTCTGAAATTTGTTTTTGCCATACAGCCATACAAATAAAATAAAGAGCACACGATAGAGTCCAACATAAAACATCCCTACACAGCAGAATCAAAGTTTCCCACTGTGAGAGAAGGCACCAAAGTCAGTCCTCTTCCTCTGTTGTTCTTAATGTTCACCCATGGTCGGGGCCTCCAGAGCCCTCCGCAGTCACCGCTATGGGCGGCCCAATATTCAGGATGGAACTTCGATGTCAAAACGGGAGAACAACCTCCGCGGCATGGACCTCCAAATCCGCCGCCTCCTACCAGAGTCCGTGGCTCCCAGAGTCCACAGGCCACGCTGGGCGGAGTTTCACACTGGCGGCCCTGACTCCCATGCCACCCGCGTTGGGAGCTCTTCAAACCTCAGTTCCACTATGTTGGAGCAGCGGGCGCAGCACTCTGGAGCTTCAAAACGGCGATCCAGGTACGCATCGCTCCGCTCCGTGGTGAATCCGCAGTGAATCCAGTGCTGAGACTCTGCTGCTGAAGCTTTGGTCTGGTCCCCGGCAGGAAAGGCCACTCCAATCCAGATGGTAGGCTACTCGGGGAAAAGTTGCGTCCTCGCCAGGAAGCGACTGGGAAGCAGTTTCCCCATTAGCCTACCCTCCTCCCCCACATAGAAAAAGTAAAGAAACCCCAAAACAAACTTTTAAGACAAACTAAAATTAAAAAAAATAGAAAAGAACAGACAGGCTGTAGGCAGAGGCTGCCTTCAATGCAGCGCCCCTAGCGGAGATCAACTCTGGTATAAAGACCAGGTCTGGTGCTGAGCTACTATCAGTCCTGATATCGGGTCTCAACCTGAATTGTCTAATATACATATTTGCCTCAACCATGGAGTTTGCCTTGAGTTTTTCCAGAGGTTTTTTTTGTTTACAATCAACATGAAATTTTCTTTGTAAAATGGAGAGATTAAATCATTATTTGCTGAGTTAATATCTCTAGAAACTATTTGAATCTTTTCACGAATCATTTAGTTGGCATAACATTCACTTCTTGACATGACAATAGTGACATTTCCTGACTTAATTTTGGAAGATCTTGTCATATTTTCAAATTTCTGCATACCTGCAACTATCATTCCAAGATCCAATGCTAGACATCAAGTTTTAATTGTGTTTACACAAACCACATCATGTTGTTTAATAAGTCTTTATCTGTGGCTGGTTATCATTTATGTCTTAATTGCCTTCAATATTTATGGTAACTAAACTAATCTCTTTGTGTTCTGAGTCTTATCTGCCTGAATACCCAAGCAGGAGTAAAACACAGAGACACAAGGAACGAAAAGTGCTGGAATTGTTAGCAAAAATCAAAGTGCTGGAGTACTTGAGGAATAAAACCCATTGTGGATGGGGCATCTTTCTATTGCATAGAAATGAATTGTCTGTAAATTGATGTCAAAATATCTTTGTTATATTGTTTTTGTTTTTCACTTCTTCAGTAACTGTTGTCACTGCATCTTTTTTTTTCCAAGATCCAACATGGCGGTATACCATGTCTAAAATTGTTCAACGTTCTGCGATGTTTTCAGGTGTCCTTGCCTTCCTAATGGCAAATATCTCGCTATTTGGTAGCAATTAATCTGTGTCTACTTTCAGCCCCTGATAAACTACTTCCTGTTCGAATACAGACTCCTTTTGAGGCACATGAATGCTTCTAATAATTGATGATTTGTCATTGTATTTGTGGCGATTTGTACATAATTGTGATTTGTAACCCTGTTAGCATGATACCCACTGTGGCTTGAAGGATGTTATATGGTAATTTTGTACCAAGTCGTAGTTTTCGGAAAGAATAAAGGTACTTATTGAATCAATTGTCAAAGACGGTTTATACAAATTCAACTAACTACTTACATGTGATGGATCATGTTTGATGAAATATTTTATTTTCCCAACTCTCTATGCAGATCCTGTAAAGTAGGCAAGGGTACTCTGTGTTTTCAATGTCCTGATCCAACACCATAATTGTTCTTCCTATATTGTCGAACTCTCCTGACTGCCTTTGGGTGCATCACATTTGGCAATGTCCAGTCACCAGAACACTATTTTGTTAGACACAAGGAATTGCAGATAATAGTTTACAACAAAAGACACAGTTTTGGAGTAATGCAATTGGTCAGCCAGCATCTCTGTAACGTTTTGGGTTGGGATCCCCAACATACTTCAATGTATATTGTTGGCAAGACACACAAAATGTGCATTAGTACCTACTAAGCACTCAGAATGTGTTCCCAGCAATATGGGCAGTATTCGGGTCAGAACTACAAGGCTCAGTATAGTGTTATTTCATGGCGATATACATATAATTGGGCATGTTGCCATTAGAGAACCTGATGTGAACTGCTTCTCTCGACTGCTGTGCACTGTTGCCACGGGAGCCTGGGTGTGATGAATGCAGGTGTCATGTACCTGGCAGAAGTCCAGCAATGAATCACCATGCACCATGTCTGGAGAGGCTGCCTGCAACAACTTGTGTTGGGCAGACTGCGGCGAGTGGTGCAGTTGCCCAGATGGCACATGAGTGCACACATTTCTGGAGACTAGCACCACCTGCTCTGTGCATTGTCAGACTACTGTACACCTTTGGTCTCTCCGATCAACTCCTGTTTGATGGATGTGATCAAGGCAGCACTCTCAGTCTCCTTGTCTGGCTGCACAGCTCATAAGTTGAATGAATGAATAAGTTTATTGGCCAAGAAATCACATACAAGGAATTTGCCTTGGTGCTCCACCCGCAAGTGACAATGACATGCAGTGACAGTTAGGAATTACACATAAAACATTAACAATAAAACATTTTTGATTAAATATGTGAATTAGATTAAATACCGGACCAAAAGGAGGTTACAGATTTTTGGTTATTGAGTAGAGCTACTACTTGTGGAAAAAAGCTGATTTTATGTCTGGCTGTGGCAGCTTTGACAGACCGGAGTTGCCTTCCAGAGGGAAGAGTTTGTGGCCAGGGTGAGAGGGGTCTGAGATGATCTTACCCGCTCGCGTCCATGCCCTTTCAGTGTACAGTTCATCAATGAAGGTAAGGTTGCAGCCAATAACCTTCTCAGCTGCAGAGGTTGCAGCCAATAACCTTCTCACCTTCTCAGCGTTTCGCTGCAGCCTCTGGATGTCATGCTTGGTGGCTGAGCCAAACCAGACCATGATGGGGAAGGTGAGAACAGACTCTATGATGGCAGTATAGAATTGGATCATCAATTCCTGTGGCAGATTGTGTTTCCTCAGCTGCTGCTGGAAGTACATCCTCTGTTGGGACTTTTTGACTGTGGAGTCGATGGTAACTCCCCACTTAAGGTCCCTGGAGATGATGGTTTCCAGGAAGTTAAAAGACTCCACAGATGTGACTGTGGTGTTGTGATGGTGAGTGGGATGAGGGGATGTAGAGCTCTCCTAAAATCTACTATCAATTCCACTGCCTTAAGAGCATTGAGCTCCAGGTTATTGCGATGGCATCAGGCCGCCAGCTGTGACACTTCCTGTCTGTAAGCTGATTCTTCCCCATTCTGGATCAGTTCAATCAGGGTTGTGTCATCCGCAAACTTGAGAAGCTTGACAGAGGAGTCAGTGGAGGTGCAGTCATTGGTATAGAGAGAGTAGAGGAGAGGGGAGAGTACGCAGCCTTGCGGTGCTCCTATGCTGAGGGTTTGGGGGTCCGAGATATGCTTTCCCAGCCTCACATGCTGCTTTCTGTCTGTCAGGAAGCTGGTGATCCACCGACAGAGGGATTCAGGCGCAGTCAACTTGGAAAGTTTGGAGCGTAGTAGCTCTGGCACAATGGCGTTGAATGCAGAGCTAAAATCAACAAACAAATTCCTCGCATAGGTCCCCTGGTACTGGAGGATGAAGTGCAGGCCCGGGTTGACTGCGTCATCCACAGAACTATTGGCTTGATATGCAAAATTTTTCAGCTTGGCCAGCACAAGCCTATCAAGTGTCTTAATGACTACAGAGGTCAGTGCGACAGGCCTGTAGTCATTAAGACAAGTAATCCTTGCTTTTTTGGGTACAGGGACAATAATGGAAACTTTGAAGCAGGCAGGGACAGTACAGGTTTGCAGGGACTGTTTGAAAATTTATGTGTAGACCAGTGCCAGTTGTTCGGCACATAGCTTGAGCGTAGAGGGGGAAACATTGTCCGGTCCTGGAGATTTCCGGCTTTCTGTCTTCTGAACAGCCTCTCCACCTCTATTTTTATTGTTGATAATGGATGTGGTGTTGTGCAGCACAGAGGGTGTGGCTGCTTGAGTGGTGATTGGAGGGGGATGGGTGTAGAAGGGGCCAGTATTTGCAGACTGAGGACAGGCTGTGAGCGGGTGTGAAGTGTTGGTTGGGGTGGGAAATGGTCCAGTCTTTTCATACTGGAGTCTTGCCTGAAATAGGTGTGAAGTTGTGAATGGGAAGGGAGAGGGTGCAGAGTCCATTCTTTGTAGATTTGGGTCTGGCTGTGTTGGTTGGGGAGGAGGGTGGGATCTGGTTTTCAAACCGGCAGTAAAACTAATTCAAGTCGTTGGTCAGCTGACGATTGTCCAAAGAGCGGGAGGCTTTCCTCTTGTAGCTGGTGATTTTTTGCAAGCCCTTCTAAACTGAAGAAGTGTCACTAGCTGAGAACTTGCTCCTCAACTTCTCAGAGTACCTTTTCTTGGCAGGTCTGATTCCTCTTCTCAGCTTGTACTTTGCCTGCCTGTACTGGTCTGCATCCCAGCTCCTGTAGGCTTCCATTTTAGAGTGTCGGAGCTGTCTGAGTTCTGCTGTAAACTAGGGGCTTGTTGTTGTTGAAATGCAACTGTCCTCACAAAAGCTGACATATAATTGGGCGTGTTGCCATTGGTTCATGAGTTATTGGAGCAGAATTAGGCAATTTGGCCAATCAACTCTATGCCACCATTCAATCATGGCTGATCTATCTCTCCCTCCTAACTCTATTCTCCTGCCTTCTCCCCATACCCCTGATACCTTTACTAATCAAGAATCTGTCAATCTCCACCTTAAAAATACACAATGACTTGACCTCCACACCCTGTAGCAATGAATTACATTTATTCACAACCCTCTGACTAAAGAAATTCCTACTCATCTCCTTTGAAAATGCGTCTTTTTTTATTCTGAGGCTCTGGTCCTAGACTCTCCCACTAGTAGAAACATTCCCTCCACATTCACTTTATCCAGGCCTTTATCTATTCAGTAAGTTTCAATGAGATCCCCCCCCCTCTTCCTTCTAAACTCCAGTGAACACATAGAAACATAGAAAATAGGTGCAGGAGTAGGCCATTCGGTCCTTCAAGCCTGCACCACCATTCAATATGATCATGGCTGATCATCCAACTCAGTATCCTGTACCTGCCTTCTCTCCATACCCCCTGATCCCTTTAGCCACAAGGGCCACATCTAACTCCCTCTTAAATATAGCCAATGAACTGGCCTCAACTACCTTCTGTGGCAAAGAATTCCACAGATTGGAGTACAGGCCCAGTGCCGTATAATACTCATCATGTGTTCATCCAATCAGTCATGGCCTCTCTACCCAGCCTGGATATTTCTGTGCATTAACAAGCTCAATAGTGATCATGGACTTCAGATTTGTGACCAGTGAGGACAATGTCTTCCCTCATATCAACGTCACAATGAAGAGGGAGACCGTGTACTAGGTGGGGTGCAGCCTGAGCCACCCCGTCTCTGAGCTGAGACCCAATCCTCTCACTGGCACCCTCCAGAGGCAGCCTCTCCATAATGAATCATGGATGTGTTGTCAGCAACGGCTGAGATTCACACCAGTTCCCATCCAGCAGTGCATAGCCCAGTTAGATGGTTTTCCAAAAATGCTGTAATGGTTCACACTAGTGAACCGAGCAGTGTACAACTGTAACATAACATCCCGACTTCTATATTCAATACCCTGCTGACGAAGGGCATTGTACCAAAATAATTCTATGTACCTCCGACTTCGCTTTCAGGGAATTATATAGCTGTACTCCTAGATATCTCTGCTCTACAACACTCCCCAGGACCCTGCCGTACACTGTGAAGATCCTGCCCTAGTTTGATTTCACAAAATGCAACACCTCACACTTATGTGCATTAAATCCCATTAGCCATTCCTCAGCCAAATTACTAGCTGATCAAGATCCTGTTGCAATGTTTGATATCCATCTTCGCAAGTATACCACCTACTTTAGTGTAATTTGCAAAATACTTGGCTGAATTTACTTTGATATGTGTTCTCAGCCATAATTAGGCAATCTGATGCCACATTGATGTTTATGTTGACACATTCCCCCCCAAAAAACTGCAGAAGCTGGAATCTTCAGCAAAAAAACAGTGATGGAGGAATTCAACGGGTCAGGCAGCATTTGTAGAGGGATGAGACGGGTGACATTTCAGGTTGGATCTCTGTTCATGGAAGAACCAAATTACTCTCAGGTCTTCCTGGTTCAGAATGGAGGTTCAAAGGGACTGGATGGTAAAGATGAGGTGATGGCGGCCTGGGGTTTCGGAAGTTTACCTTTCGGAAGGTAATGGTGGATGGCTGTTTGTCGGGTTGGAGGCAGGTGACTAGTGGGGTGCCTCAGGGATCTGTGTTGGGTCCTTTGTTGTTTGTCATGTACATCAATGATCTGGATGAAGGGGTGGTAAATTGGATTAGTAAGTATGCAGATGATACCAAGATAGGGGGTGTTGTGGATAATGAAGAGGATTTCCAAAGTCTACAGAATGATTTAGGCCAGTTGGAAAAATGGGCTGAAAGATGGCAGATGGAGTTTAATGCTGATAAATGTGAGGTGCTACACCTTGGCAGGACAAATCAAAATAGGGCATACATTGTAAACGGTAGGGAATTTAAGAATACAGTTGAACAGAGGGATCTGGGAATAACCGTGCATAGTTCCTTGAAGGTGGAATCTCATATAGATAGGGTGGTAAAGAAAGCTTTTGGTATGCTAGCCTTTATAAATCAGAGCATTGAGTATAGAAGCTGGGATGTAATGTTAAAATTGTACAAGGCATTCGTGAGACCAAATCTGGAGTATGGTGTACAATTTTGGTCGCCCAATTATAGGAAGGATGTCAACAAAATAGAGAGGGTACAGAGGCGATTTACTAGAATGTTGCCTGGGTTTCAACAGCTAAGTTACAGAGATAGGTTAAATAAGTTAGGTCTTTATTCTCTGGAGCGCAGAAGGTTAAGGGGGGACTTGATAGAGGTCTTTAAAATGATGAGAGGGATAGACAGAGTTGATGTGGACAAGCTTTTCCCTTTGCAAATAGGGAAGATTCAAACAAGAGGACATGACTTTAGAATTAAGGGACAGAGGTTTAGGGGTAACATGAGGGGGAACTTCTTTACTCAGAGAGTGGTAGCGGTGTGGAATGAGCTTCCAGTGGAAGGTGGCGGCAGGTTCGTTGGTATCATTTAAAAATAAATTGGATAGGCATATGGATGAGAAGGGTATGGAGGGTTATGGTATGAGTGCAGGCAGGTGGGACTAAGGGAAAAAAGTTGTTCGGCACGGACTTGAAGGGCCGAGATGGCCTGTTTCAGTGCTGTAATTGTTATATGGTTATATTATATGGTTAAGTTATTGAAGGTGTGAAGAAGGTAAGGTGTGTTGGATGTAGGTTAGAAGGGATTGGATAAGAGGGGAACAAGATCAAATGGAGGTATTTGGAAATGGGTTCCGTGCAGCAGGAGCAGGCAGAAACAACGGATCAAGGCAATCTTACTTGTGTAGCTTAGGAAAGAGCTTGGTAAGTTTCAGAGGGTAACAGTTGGCGGCTGTGAAAGGGAGGTCACCAGAGGCAATAAAATCAGTGATGGATTGAGAGATGGTGGCCTGGCGTTCGTCATTGGGGTTGTGGTCAAGGGGTGACCAAGAGCTATTACCTGGTCAGACTACAATGGCACCTTCCTTATCTGTGGGTTTGATGATAATATTGAGAATGGTGTTGAGTGAGCGGAGGCCTGTGCGTTCAGAAGGGGTGAGATTAGAATGGGTAAGGAGAGTGGAGAAGTTGAAATGGTTGATGTCACAACAGCAATTGGAGATTAAAAGGTCAAGAGAGGGCTTACAGGGGGAGTCCAGAAGGGTGAGTGTTAGAGATGGGAGGAGTTGTAAAAGGGAGTGAAAAATCCTTGGCAGAGAAATAGGTGGTGGTGATGAAAGAAGACCTCTACATTATGGCAGGTTTGGAACCTGTTGAGGTGTGGCTACAAAGGCAAGGCCTCTCCACATTCACTTTGGCTTCCATACTCTGTAGCTTGGGGTTTGTTGGTATGAACATTTCCCTTCTGTAAATAAATTACATTTATCAGAGTTGCTTTGACTAATTGTCTTTGCTTTCATGTTGTATTACATTGAAAAAAACCTATGCATTCATCTTACCTTGAAACTATTTTGCAATGTTGAGTGGACATATGATGGTTAGTGCTATCATTTAAATCTATGGCAGCACTGTATCTGTCTCTGTCGTTCTATGTTTATGGATTCACATTTTATTTGTGCCTTGCATTAGACATAGACATAGAACAGAGATGGCCCTTTGGCTTTCAATGTTAGTGCTAAACATGATGCTAAGTTAAACTGATCTCATCTGCCTGTACATGATCCATATCCCTCTATTACCTGCACTTCCATGAGCCTATCTAAAAGTCTCCTAAATGCCTCTATCGTACCTGCCTCCACCACCACCACCCCAGGCAATATGTTCCAGGCCCTCACTGTTCTCTGTGAAAAAGCTATTTTTCATTGTTGAATAGACAAATGATCGTAAATGCTATCATTTAAATCTATGGCAACAGTTTGCTTCAGATCCTACTTTGGAACTGGAGCGGTCACTGCTCCTCGATGTTTATAGACTCACATTCTATTAGTGCCTTGCATTGAATTAAATTCTATAACATTTCTCATTTCTATCTCCATAGGTGTCACAATTTTATATGCAGCACGTGAGATTCCACATGTTCAATTAATTCACTCAAATTTGATTATTGATTAAGCAATAAAGAAACTTGTCACACAGCTCACAATCAACAAAACACCAGAGTTACAGTGCTGAGACAAGTTCTTCAAAGAAATTATGTTTTTGCTGACAAATGCGTCTGACATCTGATTCCTATTTTCAAGTTTGTAGCTTTCCATAACCTGAGGGTTTGGCATAAAATGTCACAATATAAAACATAATGTGATTTTTGTGAAATTAGATATATGAAAATATATGAAAAATATGAAAAATTAGATATATTTACAATATGAGTTAGCCTGTTATTTTAGTTTGCAATTTTGCACATTTTCCTGAATCTAGCAAAGAAGCTGTTAAATGCAAGTACATTGGACACCTGGAAGTGGGTCAAGAGGGTGGGACGGACCTTGTTCTGTGGCTGTCTTCAAATGGAGTAGCAGCAGTTGATCCAACCCATTAAAAAAAGAAACCTGGATCAAAGGCAGATTGAGTATGATGTAAAGCCCACAGGGATGGCACTTAGTGTGAGACTTTCTTTAGGAGAGATGAGAGTTCTATAGGCAAGACCACCAGTCCAGAAGCACATGGAGGGTCAATGCGGACAGTAAAATATTAAAATCAACTTCAAAGGTAATACCATTTGTACTATTCAGTGGATAAGTAATTGCAGACATTAATTGTATATCAGCATCAAATATAAAGGGAAATATAGAACATATTTTTATTATTCAGGTGGTTGTTTCAAGTACAAAATACTTTATTAGAATCACAGTGAAAGCAATGTTTTTATTTCCTTTAAAAGGAAAGGGCTGAAAATGTGTACTTGTGAAACCAAATCTCGTCTTCAAGCATCTGATATTATCACTGAACCAGATAAACAACTGAACCTCCTGCTCAAAAGAAGTATCCTCGATGTGCTCTCGGCAGCAGCAAGATACTGTAACTATCCTAGCAGTCTGTGACCATTTTATCTCCCACCCCTGCACTGTTATTAATTCAGATGACCAATTCTGGTCCAATGAATAATATAGAGCCGAGGCACGAGGGATGCTAGATGCTGGAATCTGGAGGGACAAAGAATCTGCTCGAGGATCTCAGCAGAATGAGCAGCATCTGTGGGCGGAAAAGAATTTTCACCATTTCAGGTCAAAACATTGCTTCACAACGGAGCATGCCAATAATAATAACACAGATCAGCTTGCCAGAAATAGTGCCTAGCCTGCTTGATATTGGAATTCCCAATTGATAAAGTTACAAACCAAAACTATATACGATAAACTGTATATGTAGTACCCTGCAGAGAGAGCTAAGACATTCCACAAATAACAATACATCAAATTATAGACCAGGACAGCACTTGAACAAACTCTCCAGCCCACAATGTCACGCTGAACATGATGCCAAGTTGAACTAATCTCATCTGCCTGCACACGATCCCTTTGTTCCCCAGATATCTATGTGCCTATCTAATAGCCTCTTAAATGCCCCTATCGTATCTACCTCCACCATTATTCCTGACAGCATGTTCTAGGCACTCACCACACTCTATGTAAAACAAAACTTGCTCCACATAATCTCCTTTCAAATTTACTCCTCTCATCTTAAAAGCTATGCCTTCCAGTCTTTGATATTTCTACTCTGGGGAAAAGGCTGTAACTGTCCACCCTATCTATACCCACTCTCATTTAATATATATATATATATATATATATATATAACAGAAATTCATCATTTCAAGGACCTAGGCACATAAAGTCAAATAATCAACAAACTGGAGGAACAATCTGTATGCCTGAAGATAGAAGAGGATTTGAAGGGGGAAAGAAAAGGCTTATGCCTTCATTCAGTCTCCCTCAGCCAATTTTGGATATCTTAACTGATAACAGTCTTCAGCATTTTCAATTGCTCCGCACAATATCATGAAATACAGAATGCACAGGATATAAAAAAAGAATAATGGTCTGGATAACAATCTGGTTTTAATGCTGGAGGTGTGATCGTAAGAGCTAAATGGGCTCCTAGACAACCTGCTCCAGTACATGTTCAACACCAGTATCAAAGTGACAATGTGAAATATAGAGATATCCACAAAAAGCAGGATGACTCCATCATGGAACCAGTTGAATTAATATCCTATTAGTCCACTCTTAATAATTAGCAAAACAATGGAAGGAGTTATTAAGAGTGCCATTGAGTGATAATTTAATAATGAGTCATCAACCAATTGATTCTGTTTGGGCTTCACAAGAGAAGTTCAGGATCATTTCTTCAGACGAACAACTTTCAGTAGTAGTGTTACAAAATTTTGAGATTTTAAAAATCAAGTCTGCAATTTATCCCATCAGATAAAACATAAAAAGAAGTTTAATTTGACACCTAATTCACTTTCATATCTTCAGTATTTAAAAAAGTTATGGCCATTTTCATACTCGGAAATTAGCATCTTGTTCCCTATTGCTTTTCCATTGACATAACTCAAAAGCTGTGATCGAAGACAGTCAAAAGCCCATAACCTTCTTAAAAATTAAGAGAACTGAATGAAATTTTCAGTTATTATAGAATGAAACATTCTGAAACAAATATGAAACAATCTTACCTCGATAACCTGAAATTAAAGCATATAATTAGTTAGTTACCTAATTGTAGCTAATTACAAAATTGACTATTGTGATGGAAATAGTAATAAACACCCAGATTGCTTTGAAAATTCAAAAATGTGATATTCTCAAGATTATATCTTTAATATTATTGTATTATATGCTGTAAGTCAGTTATAGATGGGTAAATAATTTACGATTTCTAGCAAAAGGCCAAGTCTTTATGGAGAATATCAGCTGCTAGCTAGTACATTGCATTTCTTCTTCGGAGACATCTGTTTATAATGTAAATTTTTTAAAAAAACTGAACAGCATTAACAGAAACAAGTTATTATTTGCAGTTTTAGAAAAAAAGGTAGAAATGATAAAGTTAAACGCTAAAACAGATAGTAAATACCCACCAAGAAATTCATATTCATCAGTTTAATCTAAATTCAATTACTAGATCTAAACATCTATCTATTTCGTAAGAAAAGGTTAACATTTTTAAATAGCCTAAGTCTCCAAATAACATTCACACAATAATTCACAATATAACATGATTTTTAAATCTCATTGTCATGAATGTGTAGGCCAAATTGAAGGAATTTAATGTTTAATAGTAAGATTAAACAAGAACTTACCAGTTTGAAGTTTGATCTTTATTTTATGAGGAGTTGCGATGAGGGATTTCGTGAAGACCCCGCCAGGCACGCATGCGCGACATTCTTCAAAGCAGCGGTGTGGAATCACAGATCACAAACCGAAGATAGTAAGATTAAAACTTGACCATACCAGTTGAATATTTAATAGAGGGTTGGGAGCGGAGGGCACGAAATCCCTCATCGCAACTCCTCATAAAATAAAGATCAAACTTCAAACTGGTAAGTTCTTGTTTAATCTTACTATTTTACTTCGGAGTCACGTGAGTGACTTTGTGAAGATTTCAAAGCTCTGTGATTACATGCCCTGGACCACGCCCATGCTCACACACTGCCGTAATTCTGATGGAGGAAGTATGTTAACGTATTTCAGACTTGAACAAGCTGAAAAATAATAACATTTGTTAATACAACAATAACCCCCTGAACTCGGGGACAAACGTTTAGAGAACAGCACTTAAAACTGAATCCGCCAACGTTGCGGGAGCGGTTATAAATCAGTTATAAACCCGCTGAAGTGTAGATTCACTGGCCCAGCTCGCTATTGCGAGGCCAAAATCCATGAACACCGCCATAGTCCTTGCCACTGATGTGGATGCAGCCCTGATAGAATGACATTTAAAATATTAGTGTCTTACCTGCTGCACCGAATACCACCTCGTGTCATCTGGAGATAGTCTGCACAATCACCCTGTGACGTGGGTTTCCATGGCTGAAACAGACCCGTCTCCATACATCTGATGCCCATTTGCAGACGTGTAGTCCCAGGTCTGTGTAGTGTAAGTAATTCTTCTATAAAGAAGTTACCTTATTATGGTCCGGTCATTCTATCCAGGTTTAATTCCTGTAAAGTCAGGACCTGTTGAGCTGTGTTCAGTGCCATTACCATAACCACTTTGAAGGTGAGCAAGACCATCTGCATCATGGGCGACCAGCTCCTGAGGAAGGTCAACACTACCTCATCGCAGTCCAATCTAGCGATAGGACGACAATGCACTCCTGGCACTGTAACTGAGGGACACATCCTAATGATGACCCATGAGTATACCAGCAGCTTGGAGAGTATAGCAGATATGTAGATGGTCTAGGTCCGACTACAGAAACCTCCCATATCCTTATGTAGGCGAGGTACTGCTTCCTACTGGACTGTCTCTGCACGATGCTGTTTGACATCCATCGTCCTTTATGTTGCAGAGCCTGGTTGCGTATCCTGCAGCACCTGTCTGATGAAGCAGAATGGAGAAAGCATAGAAACCCCGCATTTCTCCCCAATGTAGTGAAAACGCGTCCATCGCCACTGCCCCAGGATCTAGTTCTCAAGACATATGTTGGTATCCAATGGCTGAACCTGGACGCAAAGAGGTCGAAATCTGGTATTCCATATTAGGCTATAATTTTAGCAGATATTTGGAGGTTCAATCTACTTGATGTCGTTATTAATACTTGTGACCTGGTGTCCGCCACTATATTGAGCTGATCCAGAAGGTACATAGCTGAACCCAATTCTTTCAATCCACCAGAGCCAAATTAATGTTTCCAATTCATCCCAAGATATTAACTTGACACCACCCATAAGGTTTAATATGCCAACTCAGTGGTATTATTTTGGAAGACGAACATACGTATGCTGCAGATTAGTGCATTAATGCGCAGCCCGTGACATGCTCCAAGCATATCTAACAGTTTATACCTAGTGATTGAAGAAAGTAGAATCATGCAATCCCATTTGCTGCCCCAACTGGAATGGTGTCAGTAGTTCCCCAGCCCTTGGTGCTTGCGTCGGTTTGTAACGCGACTACTAGGTTTGATGTAATGATGGGATTTAACAATCACAATCATTGCTAATCCACCATTGTACCTCAATTATGCTGTGATTGGCAGTTGCATAAGCTCGTAATTGTCCAGCATTCGCTATACCTGCCGAGATTTTGCTTATTCACCCAAGCTTTGATAGCGTAACGACCCAATTATGTGGCTGGAATGTAGCTCCAATTTACCCATAGCTTAGCAGCATGTCGAAAGTCAGTTCCCTGGCGCAAGCAAGGCTGTTACATGCATCTATTATGTCTATAGCTCTGTTCCCTGGATAGTGACAAACAGAGCCCCAGAATGTATGTACCTCCCCCCTACTTGTGAGGTTATGCATGCAGCACTTCCAAGAGAACCAGGCCCCCTTACCTCCATGGTTACCGGCGGGCCTGACGTTCTGGTTTCTAGTATTCCGTCTTTGCTGGGTGCTGCTCAATCGCCTCGGTAAATCCTTGTTCCTGCAGCTGGTGTGTGGTGAGGTAGTCTATGCTGGCTCTGCCCTAACAAGGCTTCTGCTGTTGGGGAGCTGGTGCAAATGTGTTCTTGATGGCCTCGTCATTGACCTGCTTGGGCAGGTCCTCCCCAAACAGCTGTCTTGGTGGTGTGGTGGAGGTAGGACCCAACCCAGCGAATGCAGGGTTAATGTCGGGCCGGATGGAACTCTGACTAAAACAGTTTCCCGAAGTGGGCTACACAGGAGGGCTAGAGCATCCTGCTGCTCTGCGGATGCACCTGTCCCATCGAGGGTCCTAACGAGCACCGTGATGCCCGACGCCAATAGCTTCAGAATTTCCTGCCTCTTCATCTCTTGTGCCCTCGCATTGGAACTAATGTTCCCTCAGATGGCTGAGTCGACCCTCGGGACGTTCCGGGGAACACAATTTCCAGGATCCTTGTACTTCTCCATGGTTTCTGAAAGCACCTGGTCTTGGAACTGGTGTGTCGTCAAGAAATTAATACTTACTGCCAATGTAGAGTGCAGCGGTACCCCTGAATACAGGTTTCAGATTTTTGACACTACCTCCAATTCCTTCTTCTGGATCGAGAGCAGTGGGCTCTTCTGCATTGAAGGTGGCGGTCATGATCCGACTCCCAGACCGCTGAGACTCCTACTCCTGCTCTTGCCGATCCAGGTCCTGCTGATATAGTTGCTCCACCATTAGCTCCATCCTAGCCATGCGACCGCTGCCGCTACACACGGACAACAGGTCGACTTCCCCAGGCCCTGATGAGTCGCTGGGGCTTCTGCCAGTAGGTCACACCTCAACGAAGTGGCTGACAGGTACTCGTCAGCACTCGCTCCTGCGGGGCTGAACGACTTCCGCACGGACAACCCACTAGCCCGGCATCCCTCGGACCTTAGCGGCCTCTCTACCTGACGAGCAGGCAGAGGAAAGGAGTCGGAACCGGTCCCCAATACCGGCTCCGTGGTCCGTGCAGGCACACCGTCACCCTCACCCCCAGGGGTCTGTGACGGCGCTTGGCTGGCTTTACCCGCAGCAACGGGATTGCCTAACCGTATTCTGCTGCCACCGGTCTGCGCTCCGGCAGCCTGTTCCGGTGCAGTACTGGTACCTCCTGCTCCTGCAGGGTGTACGACTCCTGCACGGACATACCGCTAGTCCGCCGTCGTTCGGACCTAAGCGGCACCTCTGTCTGGTGGGAAGGCAGAGGCAAGGATCGGTACCGGTCCCCAATACCGGCTCCGCTGTCCGTGCAGGCTTGCCGTCACCCTTAACCACACGGGTCCGTGAGGGCGCATAGCCGGCTTTACCCGTAACAACGGGGTTGCCCAGCCGTAAACTGCTGCCACCGGTCTGCGCTCCGGCAGCCTGTTCCAGTGGACACCGGTACCTCCTGCTCCTGCAGGGCTCCCCAACTTCCAGCAGGTCCATCACCGGCTCGCAGTCTAGCAGGTTACCCCCGGCGGTATGTCGATGCCTCCCGCTGCAGCGGGGCATGACCTGTGCGCAGCTCTCCCCCATCTCTGAGACCTGCATAGTAGGAGAGACAAAACGAGCCACCGAGCGGGTCACACGTTTACGCACCTTTGCCCCACAGTCACTATGCTTAGGTGAGAGTGGTAGGGAGTCCAGGTCTTGCCTACCCTGGTCCCACGCGGTGCTCCACCATTTTGCGGCCCCATGGTCAGCCGTGGTGGAGAGACGGGTCCTGGCTGCGCAGGGCTCCCCGACCTCCGCATTCTTCTAGAATGGTGGCCGCTGATTCCCATCTGAAGTCGCACGGCCCTTGGAGACCTGCTTCGCTGTCTTCATTCTGGTCTCCATCCATCTGTAAGCAAACTCTAATACAGACGCTTAGCTATTCAAAGTTAGTATCTTACCTGAGGGTTTTTTTTTTTTTTTTTTTTTTTTATTTATTTTTTTTTTTTTTTTTTTTTTTTTTTTTTTTTTTTTTTTTTTTTTTTTAAGTATGGTGACCAGCCTTTCATGCTTAAATAACTTTTATATGCTGGCAGTCTGAACCTCTTGAAGACAATGCATACCCTGGAGTAGCAGGGCACTTGAATGTAGACAGGCCACAGAATCCCTGCAGCTGCAGTGTGGAGTCAGGCTGCCTTTGCTTGCAAGCCTGCTGCTTCCTGAATGCCAGCAACCCGCAGAAACCCCTGCGGGCTGCGGTGTAGAGTCGGGCTGCCGTCCATGGCAAGCACTGCAAGCCCTACTCCACATGCACACCGCCAGCCCGCAGTATCACCCCCGCGGGCTGTGGTGTAGAGTCGGGGCTGCCGCTCTGCCGTTAACTTCTGACGGCGAGCCTGCAAGCCCCACTCCTACATGCACACCGCCAGCCTGCGGTGTCCCCCGCGGCTGCAGTGTAGAGTCGGGGCTGCCGCTCTGCCGTTTCTAACTTTGAACGGCGAGCCTGCAAGCCCCACTCCTACATGCACACCGCCAGCCCGCGGTGTTCCCCACGGGCTGTGGTGTAGAGTCGGGGCTGCCGCTCTGCCGTCACGAACTTGAGACGGCGAGCCGGCAAGCCCCATTCCATTTCGTGCCGCCAGCCCGCGGTGTCCCCTGCGGACTGTGATGTGGAGTCGGCCTGCCTCTGCCGTCCTCCGCCGGCGAGTGTGTGAGCCCGGACCCTCCTGGGTCAACAGGTTTCCCGACTCCAACTATTGGAGCCGCCGCTGACTGCCGCAGCAGTCAGATCCGAGGCGGCCGCGAGACCCTGCGACAGGGCCACCTAGAAGAAAAAGACCGCAGGTTAGTGTTTTACTTACCTGCAGGTCCCAGCAGCAGAGGAGCAACGCTCCTCCCTGCCTGTCGCTCGCATGCGGTCGACGATATGTCGCGCATGCGTGCCTGGCGGGGTCTTCACGAAGTCACTAACGTGACTCCGAAGTAAAATTCCCTTTAATGGGCATTTAAATCATCTTGCGAGTGGGTTTTTGTGGAACGCAATCGATTGGAACGTGGTGGTTGCCGTGAATTTGAACCCCACATCGGCAGGAAAAACAATCCGGTTCGTATGGGGCCCAAATCACATTTTTGCGATGTAAAATTTGATTAAAGTCATCCCAAGAAGCCAGTTTATATGTGAAATAAATGACTCACCCCGTGTTTTGTTCTGTTCTTGAGATCCGTTACGTTGTAAGCGTTGAGGGCGTTAGAAGTAACATTTTATTTTAATCCAGTGATTAAATTGTCCAGTGATTTATTTATTTATTTATTTATTTATTTTTTTTTACTTGTTAATATTTTTTTATTAGAAGTAAATACATATTGATACATATTAAGACAATTTAAAATGTGAAAGAAAAAGAAAAACAAAAGAATTTACTATTCATCACATACATTCTTAATATTTATAACATTTACAGTCATTCTTGTTTATACTTCTACATATTTTGTTTAATTATTTTTAATAAAGGGGGAAATTAATAGAAAGAAATAATAAGAGAAATTAAAATAATAATAAAAATAGAAAATCAATAATGTGAGTGGAGTTTTAAACATTCTGTACTACGTTGGAGATATATCAGTGATCTATTATATATAATTCTTCATCCATTCCCCGTCCAGGTTACAGTCAGGCCCTCGAACCGAGCCAGTTTGTCCCTTTAGATAATCAATAAATGGAGACCATGTTCCTCTAAACTGATCTAGCCTGTCTGAAAGGACAAGTCTTAATCTTTCCAAATGAAGTGTCTCCGACATTTCTGTAATCCACATTTTAATAGAGGGGTTGGTAGGACCTTTCCAAATTCTTAATATTAATTTTTTACCAATTATTAAACTATAATCGATAAAAATTCATTATTTTGTTGTTAGTGATTGTTCAGTTTCTAATATACCTAATATAATTAATTTAGAATCTGGAAACAGATTTGTATTAACTACTTTCGAAATTATCTTAAAAAGTTCTGACCAAAAATTAGTAATTTTAATACATTTGGTAAATGAGTGCATTAGGTTGGCTTCTAGGTGTTGACATTTGTCACATATAGCAGAAACATTTGGGAAAATTCTATTTAGTTTGGACTTTGAGAGATGTAATCTATGTAAAATTTTTAATTGTATCAGAGAGTGTCTGGCATTTAATGAACAGTAGTGTATATGTTGTAAACTTTCCTCCCATACTTCTAAACTGATTGATTGTCCTAATTCACTTTCCCATGCTTGCCTATATATTTCCGACGGTGGTGCATCATTTTCCAATAAAATATTATAAATATATGATATTAATTTTTCTGTGTTCGGATGTTTATTTAAACATTCATCTAGAATTTCTGTCTTTCTATTTCTAAGTTCTTGTGTATTTGATTTGACATAATCTCTAATTTGTAAATATCAAAAATATTCTTTTGAGTGTAGTCCATATTTTTGTTGTAATTCTTGAAATGAAAGAAAAAGGTTTTCCCTATAGAGATCCCGTATCTTATTAATTCCATAATTTTTCCATTGTGAAAAACCTTTATCCATCCTAGAGGGTTTAAAAGTGATATGGTTTGCTATATGAAGATCCAGTGGTATACATTCCAATTTTAAAGATTTTTTAAATTGTTTCCAAATACGTATCCCATTTTCTATTACTGGGTTTCCTCTGTAAGTTTTTTAATGTAATTTGGTATTAGCAAATATAATCAAGCTAATTTCAAAAGGTAGGCAGTCTTCCTTTTCCAATTTTAACCAATTCGGTTGTATATGTAATTCTTCCAACCAAAAATTCATATTTTTAATATTAACTGCCCAATAGTAGAACATAAAATTAGGCAACGCTAAACCGCCACATATTTTTGCTTTACATAAATGTTTCTTATTTATTCTATGGCTCTTATAATCCCAAATAAAATTTGTAATTATAGAGTCCACTTTCTTAAAACATTTTTTGGGAAGATATATCGGGATCATTTGAAATAAATATAATAATTGCGGGAGAAAGATCATTTTTATTGCATTTATTTTACCTAACATTGAGATAGGTAATGTTTTCCAATATAGGATATTCTTAAGTAATTTATTCAATAAAGGTGGGAAATTAGATTTAAATAAAGAGTTATGTCTTTTTGTTACATAAATTCCGAGATATTTAATTTTTTCATTTGCTATCGTAAAAGGGAATCGTTGTAATATGTGTGAGTTATTTCCCGTTATTGACATAAGTTCACTTTTATTCCAATTAATTCTATATCCTGAGAGCAGACCAAATTGAGTTATTAAATCTAGCAAGCTAGGTATACTAATTTCAGGCTTTGTAATATAGAGTAATACATCATCTGCGTATAAAGAAATTTTATTTTCTTTTTCTTTGGTTTCATACCCGTATATTTCAGGGTGTAGTCTCACACGCTGTGCTAATGGTTCTGTTGCTAACGCAAAGAGTAGTGGTGATAGCGGACAACCTTGTCTACAGCCTCTGAATAAATTAAATTTAGTTGATAACATTTGATTTGTTTGTATTCTAGCTGTCTGATTGGTATATAGTAGTTTAACCCACGTTATAAACTTTTCTCCTAGCTGGAAGGATTCCAAAACCGAGAATAAATAAGACCATTCGACCTGATCAAAAGCTTTCTCTGCATCTAATGAGATAATTGGTAGGTCTTTACTAGTATTTCTTTTCGAGTATATAATATTGAATAATCGTCTCAGGTTATATGTAGAGTATCGTTTTGGTATAAATCCAGTCTGGTCTGGGTGTATTATTTTGTTGATCACCATATTTAATCTTCGTGCTAATATTTTAGTTAATATTTTTTGATCAGTGTTTAAAAGAGCTATGGCTCTATACGATCCTGGGTCCTCCAAATCTTTATCTAATTTAGGTATTAGTGTGATAATAGATTCATTTAATGTTCCAGGTAATTTCTGTTGTGTATAAATATGTTCATAAAGTGTCTTTAACCGTGGTATCATTAAATCATCAAATGTTTTATAAAATTCCGAACCAATTCCATCCGGTCCTGGTGCTTTACCATTTTTTAATTACCTAATAGATTCTTTGATTTCTTTCATTGTTATTTCAGCGTTTAGTGATTCTCTGTCTTCTAAATCTAATTCCTTTTAATTACAATTTTATAGAAATGTTTCTATTCCTATATAGTTTTCTATCGTTTTGACTGAATATATATTTTTATAATATTGCAAAAATCTCTCGTTAATGTCTTTGGTTTGTATTAATAATTCCCCTTTATCTGATTTAACCCTATGAATTATTTTTTACCCCTCCAATTTTCTTAATTGATGAGCCAATAGTTTTTGTGGTTTATCTCCAAATTCAAATTGTATTTGTTTTGTATATTGATAAAGTTTTACAATTTGGTCTGATTGTATTTTATTGAATTTATATTTCAATGCAGAGATTTTATTATGTTTAATCATGGTTGGATTAACAGCGTTTTCTATATCTAGTTGCTTAATCTCTTTTTCCAAAGCCTGCTGTATCCTCCGATTCTCTTTGTTATAGAATGCTTGAGAAGATATCATGATTCCACGTGTATATGCTTTAAAAGTTTCCCATAGTAGTGACGAGGAAATTTCTGGGTTGTCATTTGTTTCAAAAAATATCTCAATCTGTTTTGTAATACATTCTTGAGTTGTTTTGTCCATTAAAATTTGTGGGTTGAGTCTCCATTGTCCCTGCTTTTCCATTTTTCCAGTTATTTTAATCATAAAAGATAATGGTGCATGATCTGAAATTATAATATTGTGGTATTTTGAATTATAAGTAAGTGGGATAAGTTTTGAGTCTACCAGAAAGTAGTCTATTCTTGAGTATGTTTTATGTACCGATGAGTAAAACGAGTATTCTCATCCCGTTGGGTTTTCCATTCTCCAAACATCCATAATGTTGCTAGAATCTATATATGCATTTATTAGATCACTAGAATGCGATTTAATTTTCCGTTGTCTTGATGATCTGTCTAAGTAAGGATCTAATGTGCAATTTAGATCTCCTCCAATTATTAAATTATATTGTGGTAGTTCTGGGATAGTATTTAGTATTTTCCTAAAAAACGATGGACTGTCAAAATTTGGGCTGTAAATATTAACAAAAATCATTTTTTGTGTATATAATTCTCCTGTTATGATAATATATCTGCCCTCGTTATCTGTTATAGTTGAAGTATGTTTAAATGAGGTACCTTTACGGATTAATATTGCTACGCCTCTTGATTTATGTGTAAAAGAAGAGTGATACACTTTATCAATCCATTTGGCTTTTAATCTATGCTCTGCGTCTTTTTTTAAATGTGTTTCTTGGATGAATGCCACATCTGTTTTGAGTGCTTTTAGGTGTGCTAATACTTTACCTCTCTTAATTGGTTCATTAATACCTTTTACGTTCCAGCTGCAAAACGTTATTCCTCCATTCCCCATATTCGTTTTTAAGTATTGCATCATTTGTCTAAGGGGGTCTGTAATAGAGCAAATGGTTCAGCTCGACATACCCGACCTTACACCCGAACTTCAAATAGATGAATTTCAAGACCCTGAAGTGACGCTCACGCATATATCTCCTTTGCATTGATTTACAACTCCATTCAGATATAAAATAATAATATAAAGTGATATTAAAAAAAGGAGATATTAAGAGGTTAAAAGAGTGCTCAAAGAAAGAAGAAACTACATCTAAGATTGGTGCAGTGAGTGTTAGCCATTCTAACATGGCTAATAATCTAAGGACTTCCGTAGACGTGTGTTAGTATCTTAGATATGTTAGAAGTAACATTTTATTTTAATCCAGTGATTAAATTGTCCAGCGATTTAAAAAAAAACTGATCGAGATCAGAAGTCCGGTCGATTTTTCATCAGCAGCTTGCAGCCCGAAGAAGTCCACCTTCAACAGGCGGGAGAAAACGGCATTTTAATCCAGCACCCCCCCCCCCCCCAAAGGCGCCAAAGTCGCTCACACGGCCAGTGGGAGAACTGTAGCGCTGCTGCAGTTTTGTAACATCACTGCTTTCAGCTACTTTGTCAATGACCTGTCTTTCCTCTTTGTGTAGGTCAAGCCAACAATGTCAGCATGGTACAAATCATAGTTGCTCAATTTCCTCAGAGATGTTTTCTCTATAAGCTAATGAGCTGCCTTAAGCTGTTTCATCAATGCTCTTCACCCCATCCAATATAAAGTGGGGCTGAAATCAAATAATTGCAGAGCATCCATCTCCATTAGCATTTCTTCAGCCAATGACACAGAACATTACTACAAGACATGGACAGCATTGAGATTTGGCATAACAATTTGCAAGCGTAATAAATGATATGTTAGTGGAGTAGGTGTGTATGTGGGCTATTAATTAAGCTCATGGAACTGGTGACCTGGGTTTGAAGTTTCAGGTGAAACTTTTTTCTCAAATCTCTTACCTTGCCGGAGATGCGATTGTTTCCTGGATCATATCTCCGGTCGCTCTGCGGCCTACCATCATTGCGCTGGAGGCCTTGCTCAAGACTGACTTTGAGCCCCACCGCAGGGCCATTGGAGCCTGCGATCCCTTGCCTGGGATCGATGCTCCAACCGCGGCCTGTGGATTTCAACATCAAGTAGCTCGCAGTTTCGGGTAGAGGCTGATGTCGGGAAGCTCCAAAGTTGCAAGAGTTTCAACCAGCTCCGACCCGGTGTCCAATCGCATAGTGCAGGGAGCTGAGATCCCCTGATGCAGGAGCTTGATCGCCCCAATGTGGAGGGCCCGACCGCCGGCTACGGGAACCAAGATTGTCCCATCAACGGAAGGTTCGAGTGCCCCGACCGCTCATTTTTTCGCCTTCCATCACAGTGAGGAATGTGGAGGAGTCACGGTGGTGGATATTTATGTTAAAATGTATTTTGTGTGTTTTTTTGCTTTTTATTGGTATGACAGTATGGCAAATCAAATTCCTCGTATGTTGCAAAACATACTTGGCTAATAAAGTATGATTATGATTATGATTGTGTGAGGCATATTTTTCAGGCTAACATTACCTTCTAACCAGGGAAATAATTCTGGCTGTGGAAAAAAAGGAACCGCAGGTGCTGGTTTACAAAAAAGACACAAAGTGCTGGAGTAACTCAATGGGTCTGGCAGCATCTCTGGAGAACATCGATAGTGTGATATTTCCGGTTGGGGCCCTTCTTCAGACTAATTCTGGTTGAATTGAAGAGTGCATACATTAGGGTAAGATGCCAACTGGTGGATATGACAATGCTGAATTATATTTACCTATGTTTAATGTACACACTTGTGCATGAACGTTTAATGGAGCCAACCTATACCACACTCAATAGATCAGATGAAAAGTATATAGTCCTGTTGCATCCAGACTTTAGAATTTTAGACTTTAGATATGTAGCATGGAAACAGGCCCATCATCCAACCGAATCCATGCTGACCAGCGATCACCCCGTATACTAACTATCTTACATACTAGGGACAATTTACAATTTACAGGAGCCAATTAACCTACGAGCCTATATGTCTTTGGTGTATGGGAGGAAACTGGAGCACCTGGAGAATGCCCACACGGTCACAGGGAGAACGTACAAACTCCATACCGACAGCACCAGTGGTCAGGATCGAACCTAGTTCTCAAGCGCTGTAAGGCATTAACTCTACCACTGCATCACTGTGCAAGCCTAGTCATGAATAGTGATGAAAAATAAATAATGAGTAGTAAAATATACTATACCCTTTTCTCATTCGATGAGACCAGAACATGAGAACAAAAAGTAAAAATTAAACAGTGAAAATAACCTACTGCTAGAAATGCCAAGTGCACAATCCATCTTGGCCTCTTCCTTCGCAGGCTTCCACCCACACAGAAGCCAGTGTTTTATCAACTTGATTCACTGCATGAAATAGTTGACATCATTAAATGCAGTGATGTCCATGGAACCAAAAGATATTTCAACTGTAGTCTCATAAAGTCACACAGTGCAGGAACAGTCCCCTAGATTCCACTCATCTGTACTACACCCATTTCCTCTTGCAGACCCATTAATTCCCTGCGCCCCACTCTTCCATTGTCCTGCCACCCACCTACAGTGGCACAATATACAGTGAGCTATTAATCTTTCTGCCAATATGAAGCAAGGCCTGGACAATGTTCAAACATGGGCTAATAAATGCTATTGTCACTCATCCAAACATCTAAGTGTTGAGCGGAGAGCAGCTTCATGACAAAAAACACAACCATTTAAGAAACAAGCCTACAATTATGTTCTTGAAGGCAATTGTGTCATTAAATGCTGACCTTGTCAAAAGTGCTAAAGCCCATGTTTGAAAGACAACCAACATTTATGACACACAAACAAAAGCCAATCTTCAACTAAAGCAATTTCAAATAATTTCCTTTGACTCTTAAAGGTACTAACATTATCTCACCCAACACCAATTCTAACTTGGCTTACCATTCATCAGAAATTCACCACATCAATTCAATGCAATGTCAAAAATGTTCTGCAGCAAATATTCTATTATCCTGCAATAACTCTCCATCAAATGCAGAAAAAAATGGGACATATGTCATGGAATGCTGCTGCCTTTTTTTGAATCTCTGCATCAGCAGTAATGCACAAAGTATTCTCCATCAGAGAGAAGAAAATGCTATTAACTTGAAATGAACTTCAATTTCTATCTTAAGCATCCATTTCTTGGACAACATTGATGCTGTGTTGTATCATATTTACAATGATGTGTATGTGTTAGAAATGTATTTGGCTTCTCTGGCAACATCTCTTCAACCTACAAACTCTAATGGTGTATTTCAGAAAGGTTGGTAAAGTGCATTGCAGTGCAATTTGTTTATGAAATTCCTTTCTTGGACTTGCCCAGAATTTCAGAAACTCAGCTCACTTGCATACATTACTGCATTGCACTTCCATGGCATTGAACATAGAATGGCTCTAGTGTGATATGGAAGATGGCATGAGCTTTAATTGATTTTAAATAATAATATATATTCTACTTAGTTTACTGAGATATTGATAAACTAAATAGACCACATATCGTTGTTGATGTGATAATGGTCTGGTTAGCAGCTTAACCAAATCTTGCTCGCTATTGTGATTTGTCATGTGACAGGAAATATGTGTCACATGTCAGGAAGTTATTTCTTCTTGAGCAGATAAGGAGATTTTTCCAGTGATGGAGAGGACTTCACCAATGGACAGGGATTATGAGTGTTCCTATTTGCCATAAACCGTGCAGGTACTCTTATATTTGCTCTTATCAAGTGTCCAGAACAATAGAAGGAATGTGAGAACACTCTTTTAAATGAAAGCTGTTGTTTCTTGGACCAAATGAATGAATGTTACTATTGTACTGTGGTCACACATGGGCTACTGATGTATCTTGCCTTTGGTGTTGGCAGTGGCTTCCACTAGCAGTAAGGCTATGAGTTATGTTTACTCTCAGAGTTCAACCTGTTTTTCATGTTATTAGATGTTATTTCTCAAATATATTGATTGGATCAGAATCATATTGTAATGAATAAGTGTTTTGCAACAATGACTTCCTACCCAGTATAATTCCTATGATTTAATTTACATATTTGATGGTGTCAAGATCCAGAGAAAACTCTCTGCATTATTTTTCCAGTCTGAATATACAAACATACTGCTAGGGCTTTCTGGAAAAAAGTGCAGAACTAGATCTGAAGTATATACTATTGGTTAATATGTTCCAGCACAACATTTGTGTATGTGTTCAAGGGATTAATTACAGAAACATTTGCTTGCCTTATATCGCTACCATCTCTTGTGAAGTAGCCACCCGAGTTATTTGCAATAGTTCTATGCTATATATCACTTAACTCATCATCAAAGTAATTGCAATGGCTTCTGAAAGAACCATAAATCCTTCATTTGAAACCCCATCGAAACACTGTAACCAGATTTTGTCAAGCTTAACTCTGAAACCTAATTTTCTCCTCCTGCATCATCCTGGTCGTGCATTTGGAGGCTGGTTGGAAGGCAGCTCAGCATATTAATGACCTGACTGCTGTTGTTTTGCAGCCATATGGCAAGTGGTACTGATCTGTGGCCTACCCTGAAACCTCTCTTGACTTCCTCCTTCTGTTAACTGGCAGGTTGCCTTCACTTGATGGAACACTATCATGAGCTGACAAGAGATCTGCAATTTTATTTTTGGTATAAAGTCAGTACAAGAACCTGCTACAAGCAGAGTCTGGGACTATGACCATTAATAGCTTACTGAACTGATTAAATGAAGCAGCAAGTCTGACTTTTTTCCCTCTTTATAATCTTCACCCTATGGTGTAAATCTATGATGTAATTCCATCAAAATCAAAAGAGGCACTCTTATGTACAGCACAGCTTATTTTTTTCATAGTTTAAAGTGAAATTTTGTTGAAAACAATATGATCTCAGCATAAAATTCTGGGCTACTGTATATTGGAAATAAAGGAAAAATTAAATCAATCACCGGTTCACCTCCCGAGATAGTCATCCTTTGCTTTTAGCGAATACTAGACCAAGTCCAGACCTGTTGGGTCTGCACCCCCAACACACCCGTTCCCTACCCATAGCCCCCACGGGAGGCATGGTCCTCCAACTCAAGCTGTTCCCAAATGTAAAATTCCAGCACTCCCCTTGCCTCCCTCAGCAGTGCTCTTTAAAAATAATTACAATTGCACTTGTCCTACGTGTTGCAATAGCAATTTGCCCTCCCCCTGTTACGTCATCAGTTGAAGCTGGTTGGTTTAAAATTCAAGGTATTTTGATTTTTTTTTTACTTAATCAGTAATATCGAGAAATAAAGCATAAAATGTTCAGTGAAAGTGCTTTCTGCCTAGAGGGGGAAAATGTAAATCAGAATATGTAAAAATCTTGTGAAAGTTAGTATTTTAAAGCTATAATCACAAATAATGTGTCAATTATAGGATGAAATCTTCTTTGAGGCTGATCTCTGCCAGCTGCGCCATTGTGACGTCATCAGTTGAAGATGGTGGTTTTATTTTCAATGTCCTTTGACTTTTTTAGACTTTTAATCAGTAATGAGTTGAGAAATAAATCATAAAATGTTCAGATAAGGTGATCCCGGCCTCAACGGGAAAAATGTCAATCGGAATATGTAAAAATGGAATCTTTACCGCGTAGTGGTTTTGCGAAGATGTAAAGATAACCACACATACACATACATATAAACACATACAAGATCATACTTGTAATAATTATACGAATATGTTTGAGAAGATAAATCGTTTGCATTATTTATAATTATGTTTTTGATATGCAATTATTGTACTTTAAGCATTTATAAATTTATCTTTGAAGTGATAAAAGTAAAAAATGATTAATTAAATGCTTTGGGGGTATTTTCTTCCCCAATAAATGTTATTTTGTGCAAGTATAATGGTGGTTCTGATAGACTGGATGACAGAACTTTACTGGGTCTTGAAAAGATGCAAGAATCAATTTATCAATGCAAAAAGTCAAATATAGGCTTTATTTTCAGTTTAAATCAAACCAAATATAAGTATTTAACTTGACAGAGAGAAAAGTATAAGCATTAGTTAAGCAACTGTAGAACTAATATATTAGGTGCTCTACAGTTATCCTTTGTCCAAAAGAATTACTGAACTGCAATTTCAATTTCACAATGAAGTAAAAATCTTATTATAGCATAATAGCATATAGCATAAAATCTTATTATGATAACAACCCAGCTATTTTAGTCAATGTATGCAACTTGAGTCACTCAATCTCAGTCAGGACCATTCTAGAAAATTTCTCTCAAATATTGCTGAAGATAAAGATTTTCTAGAATGGTCCTGAGATTGAGTGACTCAAGTTGCATACATTGACTGAAATAGCTGGGTTGTTATTTTTCAAGCAGAGAAGTTTGAGGAACTCATAAATCTATCTAATGACCGAACGTTGCTGACTTGGAGAGGGACCCGAGCATCACGTTCCTTGGTGTTAATATTACCAACGGTTGGTCCTGGAACAACCAAATTGACACTCCATGCACCTATCACTATACTTCCTCAGAAGCTTAATGAAATTCAGCATGCTTCCATTGACTCTGGCCACTGTTCTGTACATGACAGCAGAAAATGACAGACATTCATTGGAAAGATTGGATAGACTCGGCTTGTACTCGCTGGAATTTAGAAGATTGAGGGGGGATCTTATAGAAACTTACAAAATTCTTAAGGGGTTGGACAAGCTAGATGCTGGAAGATTGTTCCCGATGTTGGGGGAGTCCAGAACAAGGGGTCACAGTCTAAGGATAAGGGGGAATTCCTTTAGGACCGAAATGAGGAAAACATTCTTTACACAGAGAGTCGTGAGTCTCTGGAATTCTCTGCCACAGAAGGTAGTTGAGGCCAGTTCATTGGCTATATTTAAGAGGGCGTTAGATGTGGCACTTGTGGCTAAAGGGATCAGGGGGTATGGAGAGAAGGCAGGTACGGGATACTGAGTTGGATGATCAGCCATGATCACATTGAATGGCGGTGCAGGCTCGAAGGGCCGAATGGCCTACTCCTGCACCTATTTTCTATGTTTCTATGTTTCTATTCTTGAAAGCAGTTCAGTCCATCACGTATTTCAGCCCCCCACCCCCTCCCCATTCAATCCTTCTCCACTACATCTTGTGCTGCCTCAGGAAAGTAGCCAACAAATTTAAGGACCACTCACACTGGTCATTCTCCCTTCTCCCCTTCTCTTGTTGGGCAGAAGGTACAAAAGCTTGAAAGCATGCACCACCTGATTCAGGAACAGCTTCTTCCCCATGGTTATCAGCCTTTCGAATAGAACTCTCATATGCTAAGGATGAATTCCCGATCTGTTAATCTACCTCATTGCAGTCAATGAACTTTGTTTCCTTTTATCTTCACTTTCTCTGTAGCTGCAACATCGTATTCTGCACTCTATTTATTTTCTATTTCGCCTTTAATTTATTACCTTAATGTTATCCTTGTAATATCATTGCTGAGGTGACCCGTTGTCTTGTCAAAAATATTTAATTGTACCGTTGACCCTGTGTTAACCTACATGTGACAAATAAAACTGAACTGAACTACCTGATCTACTTGTATATGGTATGATTTCCCTAGACAACACGCAAAGCAAAGTTTTTGAAATTATCTCGGTGCACGTGGCAAAAATAAACCAATCCATGCTTGATGGAAAAGAAAAATGCAGGGAATAAACTGGAGAACATAAGCATCTAAACAACTGGGTTAAATGGCCTCATTATCTGCTGTAACAGTTCTGATTCTATGTTACTCAGGATATCTATTTTTGAAAACACATTTGTTATTGGTCGATGTCTAAATATATTAAGTAATTTGCTCTGTTTTGATTATAGGTTAGTGAATGGACTGTGGAGACCAAGGAAAAGTGCAATAAAGTGTAATTAGTACATTGTCAATAATCTAATAACTTCACAGTTGTAGATTATTTATCAATTTTCCATTTGCTGCTTTGGGTACTGTGAAAAATGACCATTGATTGAGAAATGCAAAGTATTAAGCTCTCCCTTATTGATGTTTTTCTGCCCTGGTTACAGATCAGGTGACTTGATCAGAATTATTACTGTAGCACTTTCGCTAATATGCTAATTTTATTCTTTGCACAGATCACCTCAAATTAATGTAATGGAAAAGGATGCCTTTAAGAAGGTAAGAGCAGTTTTACTTCCATTTAATTATTTGGCTTGCTCGAGATCTGTGTGGCAGCACATCTCTTTGGTTCTTTTTTATTCTATTCTTTGATTTTAAAGTAGTTTGTGACCCTCATATAATTTATTTTTTTTTACTACACTTGTGTTTCTCAAGTTGTCCAGTTCTTGCTACCAGTTCTTGAACGTCAATATATTGCATAGCCAGCTAACCTTGTTAACCATTGTTTTTAATGAGCCTTAATGCAGTCTCCCTTCCTACCTCCAACCCAGCAAGGTAAGCATTTCAGTTCTGTGAATGCACGGTCATACGAAATAAATGCAAGGCAAGGTCACATAGTCCCTTGTGCATCTCTATCGTTCAATAAAATGGTAGTCACTGCCTTGTTCAGTATGTTATCCACCCCCTATATCCTCACGACCTATTAGAATGCAAAAATCTCTCAGCCTTATAAATGTTCCGCGACTGAGCTATCTTGGATCTCTGAGGTGTAGAGTTTAAACTGTTGGAATAAAGATCTCCGCACTATGTGGCCAATTTCGAGTCCTGATCTGATAACTCCTGATGCCAGGGCTGTCTGTTTAGAAAATAAAATTTGTGAAATCTGCTCTGTCGATCTCTCCAAGAATTTAGTGTGCCTCAAGATTTATAAATGTGTTTATTAGAATAACTGCTGCTTTAAGTTGTTAATGATCATCTTCAAGGGAAGGAGAGGGAATTGGAGAAGGCAGAGTGTTTTATGGAGGGAATTCCAGAGCTCTGCACCACAGCAGATGAAACCCTTCAGCCACAGTACTGTCACTAAATGGACAAGAGACTAAAAGGGTTGCAGCAAAGCTATTACAGATGCTGCAGAAAAAAGAGATGGCTAAGACGGTGGAGATATGTGTTTGAGAATTTTAAAATCGGGCATTGTTTCACCAGGAACTGGATGAGTATTGATGAAGGCAGGAGAGAGAAAAAAAGGATTTTTAAGAAGTCTGACAATCCTTGATCAAAGGGTTACACAAAAAGCTGGAGAAACTCAACGGGTGCAGCAGCATCTAAGGAGCGAAGGAGATAGGCGACGTTTCGGGTCGAGACCCTTCTTCAGACTGGATCAAAGATTGTTTAATATTGGTGCCTCTCTATTTTTCCTTGTTTTATTTTCTCTTTATATTCACTGTCAGAAGATTCAGCAAGTCTTTTAAAACCATGGTGAAAGTTCAGGTATAAATTGCCTCTGGATATTTATCCCAGCTGCTTGTGCATTCTTCCTTTTGATCGTACCCTTGACTTAAATTCATGAGTCAGCAGTGTTTTTGTTCATCTTACAGGATTTAAAGGAATTATAAGAATGTTGGTAGAGAAAAAAAACATTCTTCAGCCAACATAGCAGGCCAACTGTGCTTCAACAACTGGGTGGCCCAACTTCTACCAGCTGCACCTCACAGCGCATACCAGATATCTGAGTTTGATCCTCACCTCTGGTGCAGTCTGTGTGCAGTTTGCATATTCTCCCTGTGACTGCATGGGTTTCCTTTGGGTGCTCCTATGTCCCAAAGATACATTGATTTGTAGGTTAATTGCCCTCTGTAAATTGCACCTTGTGCATAGGAAGTGAAAGTGGGAGAGCACAGAACTATGATGCTACTATGAGATTAATATATGATGATCATTTGACGGCACTGGGCTTACGCTCGCTGGAGTTTAGAAGAATGAGTGGGGACCTCATTGAAAAGTACAGTAGTAAAAGGGTTGGATCGAGTGTATGTGGAGAGAATGTTTCCACTAGAGGACTAGAGATCATAGCCTCAAAAGTAAAGGACATTCATTTATGAAGGAGATGAGGAGGAATTTCTTTAGTCAGAGGATGATGAATCTGTGGAATTCTTTGCAACTCTTTTCTTGCAAGGCTGTGGAGGCCAAGTGGGTGGATATATTTAAGGCAGAGATATATAGATCTTGATTAATACAGGTGTCAGAGGTTTATGAGGAGAAGGCAGGTGAATGGAGTTAGCGAGGAGACATGGATCAGCCATGATTGAATTGCCGAGTAGACTTAATGGGCCGAATGGCCTAATTCTGCACCTATCACGTGATCTTATGTACTAGTGTGAATGGGTGATTGATGGTCTGTGGGCTGAATGGCCTGTTTCCATGTTCTATATTTCAATTAGTCAACACCTTTACGACATTAAGATTTGGGCTGTTAAGTTACAAGTAAGATAAATGCCACACAAATTACCCACAACAGCTATGCTTGACATTCATTTTATTAGGTCCCCACCAGTAATATCCTGGGATCATTCCTGAACAGAAACTGAATTGTGCCAGTCACATAAATACTATGACTATAGAGACAGGGTGTCCTGCAGCAAGAAACTCTCCCCCTATCGCTATCAAACCTTTCTGTCATCTCCAAGATGTAAATCAGACTTTTATGGCACTTGTCTGGATGAGTGAAACCAATAATACTCTGGAGGTTGAGACTATATAGGGAACAGCAGCTCCCCCTTTATGGACATCCCATCCATTACAGCAATCACATCCTCTCTTTACTACTGGCATACTGTGACTACAAAGCTATCGTTCACCAATACTACTCTGACAACCTTTATCCAAGCCAAGGTGATGTAACAGAAAAACTACAAGGGCAGATAATGCAGATCCATAGGTTCCGTACCCCCCTCCCCCCCCACCCCCCCCACGAAGTCATGTCCCATCCTGACTTGGAAATTGATCTCTTTCCACTGAAATAGCCCAGTTTCAGCATCTCTCATAATATCATGCAAATCAAGTTTACAATTAAAAGCTGTAGTGCAAGGATAATTATTTCATGAGTGCAATGAAATTGTTGGATGATTTCATTCATAGAATTAGATTACATTGTAGCAAAGAAGGTGGCCACTCAGCCCATCACTTCCATACCTTCCTTTGTTGATGCCAATTAACCCCAGCTCTCAAAAGCTCTTGCAAACACTGGGTCTAAAATTGTTTTATGCAAAAGAAAGGTGCTACATTAAACTACATTAAGTCCAGATTGATTTCTGGGATCAATTTGTAAAGCCTGAGATGGGGCTATCTGGAAGAAATGTCCCAAATGTGGACTATCCTCCCAATTTGCACGGGGCTTTAATCTGATTCCCTGCCTCTCCCAAGAGATGGAAGGTGAGGAATGCATCATAATATGGGAGGATAACTGGGAGAGAGGGTAGAGTCTATTTTCTCTTTATCTTTAAGATAAACACAAAATGATGGAGTAACTCAGCGGGACAGACAGCATCACTGGAGAGCAGGAATGGGTAATGTTTTGGGTTGAGACTCTTCTTCAGACTTTCCTACACATTCTATTTATCCATGTTGCATGTTGGAAACACTCTGACATTATGGTTTAGGCTCGGTTTTATGATGTCCATGATAATGAGTAATATATTTTTGCTTTGTATTATTGAAACTAATTATAATCATGTCACAAGTGTGACCACTCTCTGACAAATATCAGCTTTGGATTTTAAACTGACAACTAACATTATTGACTGAAAAAAAAAGAGAGAATGTATGCTGATAGATCCAAAGATGTTAACAGGAGACTAACTGGGGACCACAGAGATATAATGCATCTTGTAGAAAGATGAAGAGAAGCTTGGAATTTCAAATAGAGGTTACAGATTTTTTTTAATTTCTGCTCTTCCCTCGTGCCCTTTTCGAAAATGTACAATTGAATTGTCCTTGTTTCCGGAAGATAAGCTTTTGAGCATAACCTCAGTAATGTATTCTATTTGATCTCTGAATTAAATGGTCAAGTAATGATTTGCATCACGTTTATTTTTTTTAATTACCAAAAGCTTCATTCTCACAGTAAAGGAAAATCCAGATTAAATTTCTACATTGACTTTCCTGGGTTTTATATTTTGCATCACAAAAACATTCATGAGTTAAGTAAAAATAAAATCAACTACACCTATCAATTAGATGCAATTTCTTGATTGATCAAACTATTGTGAAAGTAAAGTCTGGAAACGTTTGGTAAATTCACAAGTTATAGGAGTAGAATTAGGCCATTCGGCCCATCTAGTCCACTCTGCCATTCAATCAAGGCTGATTTCAGCCTTTTAATCCCATTTTCCTGCCTTCTCCCCATAACCCTTGACATCCTTTCTAATTAAGAAGGTGTCTATCTCTGCCTTTAAAATATCCACAGACGGCCTTCACAGCCCTCTGGGGCAATGAGTTCCACAGATTTACTACCCTCTGACTCAAGAAGTTACTCCTCACCTCCTTTCTAAAAGAGCACCCTTTAATTCTGTAAGCCTTGCAAAAGGTTGGAAGAGGATAAGGCAAGGTTACTGTATCGGGTCAATGATCTGTTTACTAATTCTGCAAATGTTCCCTACCCCTGTGAGTGCAGCCAGTAATGTCTGTGCTTTAACAACTCCAGTCTTTTGCTTTCTATTATTTTTGTAACACAGCATCCACCAACATTACTGAGATCATGATTAACTGTTGTAAAAGCGCAATTTATTCCAAACAACCATGAGACTATTGGAATGTCATTTCTAAGGGTCTTAATTTCCTTTGGTGGTGCACACTATTTCTATGATGTGTTGTTTTGACACCGTTATTAAACTATTCATTATGTAGAAATTACACACAGATGGGTTAAGCAGTATTCTGCCAAATGAAATTAACTGGTTTAGTGTTTTATAATGAATAGTATTAATTATATATTTTAAACAGAGGGAAATTGCATACTCACCCATACAAATGATTATTGAAATACCACAACATTTTGGCAATAGTTTTCTGTATTGGCAATCTTGCTATACTCATGAAAATATCTCAGCAAATTCTGTAATGGCAGTCAGTATTTTCCTCAGCGATAACTTTAATAGCCAGGAATTGAAAAACTGTATGTGCTAATGTTCTGATGTAAACTCATCAGTGCACATGGAATATTAAAATATAAAATGGCCAACTCTGATTTGGTGTATTCTGTGTGTGTTTACACCACAGTAGGGGGGCACTGGATATAAAGTGTCACACTGACTCTTTGAAGGAGGCATCCAGCTTGTTGAGACATCAAATGCTGGAATCTTGAACAAAACACATAGTACTGGAGGAATGCAATCAACCTGGAGTGCACATACAGAAGATCAAACAGAACAAGTTGTCTTACGATTTTAGGCTGTGCATGCCATACACAAGAAGAAGAGGAAGATAGTACTGGAGGAACTCAAAGGAGTTAGGCAACATAGAGGAAATGAATGGGCAAGTGATGTTTTGGATAGAAAGGTCCTGACCCAAAATGTCACCTGCCCATTCCCTTTCCAGATGCTGCTTGACCTGTAATGCTCCTACAACACTTAGTGTATTTTCAAGTTAAGTTAAGTTAACCGAAGTTTTTTCATCCAACTTAGCTTCAGCTCTTCTGTAATTTTGTAAATTAGACCTGTTCAGCTATGTATCCACTTAACATTTGATACTTCTTGTGAAACCTATTGTTTTCGGTATTGCATTCGAAATCTGAGTAATCCACTTCATGGTGAGGGAAAAATACTTCCTTCTCATACTTCTGTGAAGTGCTTTAAATTTACAAGTTATGGGCAGTGATTCATTACCCTCCTTGCTCCGAAACCATCTCCAGTATATTTGAGTCAAGAGTGTTTTATTGTCATATGTTCCAGATAGCACAATGATATTCTTACTTGCAGCAGCACAACAGAATATGTAAACATAGTACACCCTAAACAATATAATAAATGAGAAAATATATATATATAATGTATATGTTTGTGGCCCGTCGGTAACGATGATGGCGGGTTGTGCAGTCTCAATTCTGGTGAGTTCTGACATGGCTCACGAGTCCAATTCGTGAACCACACACTCAAGGGCAGTGGGGCAGATGAAGGTCATCGCTGGTGGGCTCTGGGCGGCTGACTTCCTCCTCTCCCTGGCTTTGGTAAGTCGCACTAGGCGGTGCTCCTCAAAGCTGCTGGCTGCTGTTCACGCTGGGGCAGCCTTCCAGTTGCTTGGGCGCAAGACCACAATAGTGAAGAATAGTGGAGCAATCTTTGTACCACTTCCTGGGACACCCACGGTTCCTTTGTCCCTGGGAGTACATGCCGTAGAAGACATGTCGAGGCATATACACACATGCATACGTTCACATAAATAATAAACAAACAATAATTGTGCAATAATAGTCTATGTAGTTCAGAACTTATTTGAGTTTGTAGTGGTTAATAACCTAATGGATGTGGGGAAGAAGCTGCTCCTGAACCAAGACGTTACAGTTTTCAGGCTTCTGTACCTTCTTCCCAATGGCAGGGGTGAAATGAGTGTATGGCTAGGGTGGTGTGAGCTGGGTGGTAAATCCCTTTGATGATGGGGAGGTCAGAACCCGTGATGGGACTGGGTAGTGTTCACAATTTTTTACAGGCTTCTTCGCATCTGGACATTCAAGTTGCCAAACCAGGCCATGATGCAACCAGTCAATGTGTTCTCCACTGCACACCTGTAGAAGTTCAATAGAATCCTCTCTGACATACTGAATCTTTATTACAGTAGGTCTTTATTGCATGTCTTAATTTGGTCTTCTCTTAACCACCTCCATCCAAGGGGAATAACACTAGCCTCCAAACTGTTCATATTATTATTGTGCATATAAACTATTTCTGGTTCCTCCCCAGGGCCCTGATATCTTTATTCAATAGTGGTACCTTTATTTGCTTGTACAGTATGTAATAGTTGTGCAGATCAATTGAAATGATTGTTCCATTGTGTCCTTCAATCCACCACTGGTAATGAGTGAAATAGGATCAGAGCATGGGAGCGCAGGATGGCCGAGGGGAAAGGAGATTGAGCAATAGTGTAGACACAAGCAACTGCAGATGTTAGTTTACCAAGAATATATAAAGTGCTGGAATAACTCAGTAGGACAGGCACCATGTTGGGTATGAAATATGATTAACATATTTAAGGTCTTGCGCAATTGACGCATGCACAAGAGAGACTCTGGATGGCGTCCTGAAATAAAGTAGCTTGTTAGTTTACTCCCATGTCAGAGTATTATTTAAAGTCCGTTTCCAGTACAAATACACAAATGGCGACGAGGATCAAAGAACAGAGAAGAAAAGAACAAGTACTGCCAAGAAAAAAAGAAAAAAGTTAAAAAAGAGTTTGTATTTGGTGACACAAATTGGAACGGCACCAAGCAAAAAGATTTGCCGCCAAATTGTATTTGAATTGGCGCCAAAGAAAAGAAAAGTTGTACCGGGAAGCAAGAGCGCAAGGAAAACAAGCGGGGCAGTAAGTGTCACCGAAGAGCAAAGCTAGAAGCCTAACCAGCAGGACAGCGATGATGTCAGCTTAACTGGAACACTTTCCAGTGCTGTCCAGGCTTAGGAAGTAAGGGTTATCACACCTTGGGTCCAAGGAATGTAAGGAGGCATAAATTGTTCACTTCTCACCTAAACCAACAGAAATCGTGCAAAGGTATCGTTTTTTTAACTGCACGTAAGCAAGTGAAATTATCCCTCTGGGGGTTACACAAAAAAAGCTGGAGAAACTCAGCGGGTGCAGCAGCATCTAAGGAGCGAAGGAGATAGGCGACGTTTTGTGTCGAGACCCTTCTTCAAACCCTAGATAGGCGACGTCTCGGGTCGAGATCCTTCTTCAAACTATCCCTCTGTTCCTAGCAAAGCTTTGCCAGTTAAATGAGGGGTGTAATTTTAAGGAGGTGGAGAATATGCTAAGGGATAGTTTGGTGGTAGGATGTGCAGATATTAACATCCAGCGGAAACTGTTCCGTACACCGAATCTGACCTTCGAGAACGTAGTCAATATTGCAACGGCAATGGAGGTTGCTAGACAGAATGTAGAGCAAATCAGGAAAATTGGAAGGTCCCAGGATGAGTTTAACCCCGTCCATCAGATCCAAAGAAAGGAACCTGGACTAAAAGGGACAAGGTGTCCTCCAAGGGCATCCAGAGACAAGGAGCCGGGACTGAAGAAGACATGAAGACCACCAAGGGCATCCAGAGACAAGATTCACAACTCCAAGAGTTGCTGGAGATGTGGTGGCAGCCATGAGCCAGCAATGCGTAAATTCTGAGATTGGTTGGTGCTTCACATGCTCGGGAATGGGTCACACAAAAAACCAGTGTGGTGCTGTTAGAGCCTACCAGCAGAGGAGAAGACGATTACGGAAAAAGGCAAACTACTTGGAGGAGACTGATTCGGATTCATCAGAGGATCATATAAGCCATTTGGAAGATGAATCAATTACCAAGTTGACGAACTCTGAACCGTACACGGCCACTGTGATAGTGAACGGCAGGGAGATACAACTGGAAGTGGACACTGGAAGTCCATGGACTATAGTACCAGAGGAAGCCTTCAAAAAACTCGGTCAGGACCCCAGACTGGATTCCAGTAGCCTCAAGCTAAAATCCTACACAGGCGAGAAGGTGGACATTATCAGACAAACAGCGGTACAGGTACAGCTTGATACTCACTGGAAGGCAGAAACGCTGACCCTAGTGGTGGTAAAGAAAGGTGCAAGCCTAATGGGAAGAGATTGGTTGAGAGCTACCCTAATTTGCTGTCAAATACGGCCAGCCAGCAAACACCGGGTCCAAGTCTAAGGCCACCGAGTAGGATGCACAATTTGCAAGCGGCCTTGAGCTCAGTACTCAACAAGCACGCCAAGCTGTTTGAAAACAGCACCCATGAAGTACTGAAGAGGTACCAAGCCAAAGCGTACCCACAAGACGGAAACAGTGGGGCAAACATTTTCAAAGCAACGCCGGTGTCATATGCTGCTAGGAAGCAAATAGATGCCACATCAGACGACTTGCTGCAGGAGGGCATTATCAAGCCGATGAAGACAGCAGATTTTGCATGCCCGATCATAGCTGTTAAGAAACCAAATGAGAGCATGAGAGTCTGTGACAATTACAAGCTCACAGCAAATAATGTGCTGAAAGTGGAACAGTATCCACTTCCAACTTTGGAGAATCTCCTGCAGGAACTTGAAGGAGGAGAGAAGTTCTCTAAACTAGACCTCTCCATTGCCTATCATCAGATAGAGTTAGAAACTGATGCTCGGAAGTACACCACAATTAATATGCACAAAGGGCTCTTTGAGTATACTAGATTACCTTTTGGGATAACCAGCACACCAGCCATGCTCCAGAGAACAATGAAGAGCCTGCTAGCGGGCATTCCCGTAGGCAAGCCCTATCTGGATAATATCATCATCAACGAAAGGACTGACGAAGAGCACCTCAGGATCCTGGAAGCGGTCCTATCAAGACTATAAACCAGTGGGTTACGTCTGAAGAAGGAGAAGTGTGCACTGATGCAAGAGTCAGTCGACATCGACTGAACAGGAATGGTCTTTGTCCTCTTCAAGACAAAGTTGATGTGGTGTGGGAAGCCAAGTGACCAGTGAACCAAAGCCAACTGCAGGCATACCTAGGATTACTGGGATATTACACAAAGTTTATACCCAACCTGTCACAGCAGATTGCACCCTTGATTCTAATGCTAAAGGATGAGTACCAATCAGCTGAGTCAAAGAGTGGGAGGAGAAGCAGCCAGCCAGATCCCAAGTTCAAATGGGAAAAGGAACAAGAGCAGGCAGTTCAGAGATCCAAGCGTCTCCTGCAGAGTGACAGTGTGCTGATGAATTACGATCCAGCCAAAACAATCCTGCTCCAAACGGATGCAATGGCCTATGGCCTAGGTACTGTGATAAGCCATGTGTATTCAGATGGACAAGAACGTCCGATAGCTTTTGCCTCACACACTCTAAAGCCCAGCGAAGTGAATTGCGCACAATATGAGAAGGAGGGCTTATCTATAATCTTCGGACTGAAAAAGTTCCACAAGCAGTTACATGGGAGGTTTTTCAACATTGTGACGGATCACAAGCCTCTGATGGGACTATTTGGAGACCATAAACCTGCAAGCCCAATTGCCTCTGCCCATGTAGAAAGATGGCATATGATCCTGTCTGCCTACAGTTATAAGATTGTCCATCGGGAAGGCAAGAAACATCAGAATGCCGATGCGTTGTCACGCTTACCGATGCACAAAGAGGACTCTTCATTGAATTGCCCTGAGCTCGCGGAGCTCGATGAAGCACCAGAGGCACTCATCAACTTGCTCACCAATCTGGACGCACACCCTGTTGTGGCACTGGAAGTGTAGAGAGTTACCAAGAAGGACAGAGTCCTCTCAAAGGTGAGGAACCACATCATGGAAGAGTGGGCAAGTGCAAGGAATCTTCCAGAGGAAGTAAAGCCCTTTGCCAGCAAGAGAGAAGAGCTGTCAATGGAGGATGACGTTATCCTGTGGGGATCATGAGTGGTCATACCAGATAATATGGAGATGAGGATTAGAATCCTTGAGGAACTTCATAGCATGTACCCGGGCATCGTGAAAATGAAGGCCTTGGCTAGATCATATGTCTGGTGGTCAGGGATTAACAAAGAGTTGAAACAACAAGTGAGAAGTTGTCCAAGCTGTCAGCAGACTCAACATAATCCGGTGGCAGCCCAAATCCATCCGTGGGAGTTCCCGGCGAAACCCTGGAGTAGGATTCACTGTGATTATGCCAGCCTGGACAAGGAGAATTTGCCGATTGTGGTCGATGCTCACAGCAAATGGATTGAAGCCATTTGGGTGTGACACGCAACAACAGCAGCATCTGTGAGGACCCTGAAACAGTTGTTTGCAACTCATGGGTTACCGGAAATGATCGTAACAGACAACAGTACGCAGTTTGTGTCTGAGGAATTTGCCAGGTTCCTCAGCAGCAACATGTGCCATATCCAAACATCACCCAAACACCCGTCTAGCAAACGAAGTAGCCGAAAGAGGTGTACAGATGGTGAAAGCAGGTGTGAAAAAAGGGAAAGGATTGGACCTGGAACCAAAGCTACAGAAGTTCTTGTTGATGTACAGAGTCACACATCAAGAAACGACTGGCAAGTCACCTAGTGAACTGATGTTCAGATGAAAGATACGCACTAAACGTGACTGTCTGCGACCTGATCTCAGCAAACCTGTCCAAAGGAAGTAAGTTTCAATGAAGCAGGCAGCAGATCGAGAAAGCAAGGGACGAGTCTTTGAAGTGAAGGATCATGTCATGGTCAAGAACGCCACTTCAGGCCCTACTTGACCTTATGGGATGACAGAAGAAGTCATCGGTGAGGTAATGTATAACGAGAAGTTGAATGAGGGAAGAGTCGTGCGTCGTCATGTTGATCAAATAAGAGCACACTGCCCAAACGGTGAGGAGCATGCTGACGTCCAGCCAAGAGAAGGGGGTCAACCAAGCGAGGAGCCGCTGATAGTTTTGCTTACTCCAAAAGATGGTGTAGATCCTGGAGGAAATTCAGAGGGCGGGGAATCTCAGCCCCTAGTGATAATACATCATCACAACCAGAGCCTGATGTCTCAGATAATGGGCAAAGTCCGACACAGGAAGAGAGGCACAGGTCTGATAGGATAAAATGAACACACAAAATATTTGAGGATTTTGTTCTTTATAAATGATATCCCATAGAGCAAGGTGTAATGTATTTGGTTTAAGGAAGAGGGGTGGAAGGCAAAATTATAAGTGCTAAGTTTAGGTATGTATGCGGGATAGTTTTCTCAACCAACATGTGGAGGAACCAACGAGAGAGCAGGCTATTCTAGACTGGGTATTGAGTAATGAGGAAGGGTTAGTTAGCAGTCTTGTTGTGCGTGGCCCCTTGGGCAAGAGTGACCATAATATGGTTGAGTTCTTCATTGGGATGGAGAGTGACAAAATTAAGTCAGAAACAAGGGTTCTGAACTTGAACAAAGGTAACTTTGAAGGTATGAGATGTGAATTGGCCAAGATAGACTGGCAGGTGATTCTTAAAGGGTTGACAGTGGATGTGCAATGGAAGGTATTTAAAGACTGCATGGATGAAGTACAAAAGTTGTTCATACCAGTTTGGCAAAAGAATAAATCGGGGAAGGTGGTGCATCCATGGATAACAAGGGAAATCAGGGATAGTATAAAAACAAAAGATGAGGCATACAAATTTGCCAGAAAAAGCAGCCTACCGGAGGACTGGGAGAAATTCAGAATCCAGCAGAGGAGGACAAAGGGCTTAATTAGGAAAGGGAAAATAGATTATGAAAGGAAACTGGCAGGGAACATAAAAACTGACTGCAAAAGTTTTTATAGATATGTAAAGAGAAAGAGACTAGTTAAAACAAATGTTGGTCCCTTGCAGTCAGAAACAGGTGAATTGATCATGGGGAACAAGGACATGGCAGACCAATTGAATAACTACTTTGGTTCTGTCTTCACTAAGGAAGACATAAATAATCTGCCGGAAATAGCAGTGGAACGGGGGTCAAATAAGATGGAGGAACTGAGTGAAATCCAGGTTAGCCGGGAGGTGGTGTTGGGCAAATTGAACGGATTGAAGGCCGATAAATCCCCACGGCCAGATAGTCTGCATCCCAGAGTACTCAAGGAGGTAGCCACAGAAATAGTGGATGCGTTAGTGATAATTTTTCAAAATTCCTTAGATTCTGGAGTAGTTCCTGAGGATTGGAGGGTAGCTAATGTAACCCCACTTTTTAAAAAAGGAGGGAGAGAGAAAGCGGGGAATTACAGACCAGTTAGTCTAACATCGGTAGTGGGGAAACTGCTAGAGTCAGTTATTAAAGATGGGATAGCAGCGCATTTGGAAAGTGGTGAAATCATTGGACAAAGTCAGCATGGATTTATGAAAGGTAAATCATGTCTGACAAATCTGATAGAATTTTTCGAGGATGTAACTAGTAGAGTGGATAAGGGAGAACCAGTGGATGTGTTATATCTAGACTTTCAGAAGGCTTTCGACAAGGTCCCGCATAAGAGATTAGCATACAAACTTAAAGCACACGGTATTGGGGGTTCAGTATTGATGTGGATAGAGAACTGGCTAGCAGACAGGAGGCAAAGGGTAGGAGTAAACGGGTCCTTTTCAGAATGGCAGGCAGTGACTAGTGGGGTGCCGCAAGGCTCAGTGCTGGGACCCCAGCTATTTACAATATATATTAATGATTTGGACGAGGGAATTCAATGCAACATCTCCAAATTTGCAGATGATACCAAGCTGGGGGGTATAGTTAGGTGTGAGGAGGATGCTTGGAGGCTGCAGGGTGATTTGGATAGGCTGAGTGAATGGGCAGATGCATGGCAGATGCAGTATAATGTGGATAAATGTGAGGTTATCCACTTTGGTGGCAAAAACATGAGGGTAGACTATTATCTGAATGGTGGCAGATTAGGTAAGGGGGAGATGCAACGAGACCTGGGTGTCATGGTACACCAGTCATTGAAAGTAGGCCTGCAGGTGCAGCAGGCAGTGAAGAAAGCAAATGGTATGTTAGCATTCATAGCGAAAGGATTTGAGTATAGGAGCAGGGAGGTTCTACTGCAGTTGTACAGGGTTTTGGTGAGGCCACACCTGGAGTACTGCGTACAGTTTTGGTCTCCAAATCTGAGGAAAGACATCCTTGCCATAGAGGGGGTACAGAGAAGATTCACCAGACTGATTCCTGGGATGTCAGGACTTTCATATGAGGAAAGATTGGATAGACTCGGTTTGTACTCGATGGAATTTAGAAGATTGAGGGGGGATCTTATAGAAACCTACAAAATTCTTAAGGGGTTGGACAAGCTAGATGCTGGAAGATTGTTCCCGATGTTGGGGGAGTCCAGAACAAGGGGTCACAGTCTAAGGATAAGGGGGAATTCCTTTAGGACCGAAATGAGGAAAACATTCTTTACACAGAGAGTGGTGAGTCTCTGGAATTCTCTGCCACAGAAGGTAGTTGAGGCCAGTTCATTGGCTATATTTAAGAGGGCGTTAGATGTGGCACTTGTGGCTAAAGGGATCAGGGGGTATGGAGAGAAGGCAGGTACGGGATACTGAGTTGGATGATCAGCCATGATCACATTGAATGGCGGTGCAGGCTCGAAGGGCCGAATGGCCTACTCCTGCACCTATTTTCTATGTTTCTATGTTTCTATGTATAACTATTAGGGTTAATAGGATGTATTGTAAGATGACTTTTAAAATACAATTTTGGAACTTAATTAATCAATTATATTTAGATAAAGAGCATATACTGTGATGGTGGAATTGTGTTACCTGCCTCCAAGTTAAAGGGGGAGGAGTGTTGGGTATGAAATATGATTAATATATTTAAGGTCTTGCGCAATTGACGCATGCGCGAGAGAGACTCTGGGTGGCGTCCTGAAATAAAGTAGCTTGTTAGTTTACTCCCGTGTCCGAGTATTATTTAAAGTCCGTTTCCATTACAACACACTATCTCTGAAAAACATGGGTAGGTGATGCTTCGGGTCAGGTTCCATCTTATGATTCTTTGAAATGTCCTGTTACTCACCTCTTCCAGCTTTATTTCCCCCTCTCCATCCCCTCCCACTATCAGTTTGAAGAAGGGTCTCAACCCAAAATGTCACCAATCTATGTCCTCCAGAGATGCTGCCTGGCTCGCTGAGTTATTCCAGAACTTTGTATCTTTTTTTGAGCAATTTCCATCTGTTGGTTCAGAATTTCATGTAAAATGATTTGGGGAGGAGGATAGACAGGAATAGTACATACTGGCATCTTTATTTTAATTGAAATGAAACGGGTTAACAGCAGTATCGAAATAGTAGATTAAGGAACGTTGACCGCATGTTGTTAAACATTCATCTGTAAATATTGGCAACTGCATTTTCCAGTTTACTCTTTTCTCTTCGGGCGCAAAGTAAATTATTTACTCTGATTAATGTGCCTGTGCCCGATCCCCTTTCCATTGCATTCTGCTTGACAGAAATAGAACTATGTAGCATTGGGACTGCCAACTATGGTTGAAAGGTCAGGAAAATCAGAAACCAGTTAATAGTCATACAGATATGAAATGCTAAATGGCTTCTGATGGTTTGAACTAAAATCTTTTGCTGGCTTGAAGTGCCTAATGGCCTCCTCCTGCACCTATTTTCTATATTGCAATTTATATTTGTGAACTTAGCTACACCCTGGGAATGCAACAGAATATATCAAATATTTGTTTAAGTAGCTGCCTAAATTTGTGCGCTCAGTAAGTTTCAGGTTTGCATTTGGGCAACCCTCATGCATTGCCAAAAGAAGCACACTACATTCTTACCAGTGGCATACATTTCAGAGGTGATCATAGCAGGGCTGGTGCAGGCTGAAGCCATGGATAGTGTAGGAGTCCACAATTCAACTGGCTAGACTATCCACAGAGCTACAAATTGGCATGGGCTACTGTGTACACTTAATACTGCTAAGTTAAGCTTGGCCTGTGGACAACTCTCTGAGCCAACAGATGGAAGCTGGAAAGAAAGCAAAGAGAAAACTGAATCGGTCTGAGAGACTGTCATAAAAGGTCCATCTTTATTGCTGAAGTGCATTTGTACTTTACTGTAATTATGTTATTCCTATAACTGGATGTGTTTCACAATTTGTATTCATAATGATTATCACAAATCAAGAATTTGGGGCCCATCTATTCCCACATGTACATCCTGGTCTAAGCTTCTGTGATTTCAATCCTATTATTGAGTTGATTTTTTTTTTCCATGATCTTCCTTCTTGAGTATCACCTGAAACAATCACCTGAAGCATTGGCCTGCTTTGTTCTCTTCTATTAGTTTTTATCGTATTTTATTTTCAACGGATAATTGTGAAATAATTGTGCACCAGTGGTCGGTGGGGGTGCTGCAAGCCGGCGCCCTGTCAGCAGTGTGTCCGATTTTTTTCCTACTTTTTTAGTATGTTTTAAAGTATGTTTTTAATGTTTGTGTTTTTTGTGTGTGTGTGTGGGGGGGGGGGGGGGGGTGAGGGGGAAACCGTTTTGGTAGCCTTCGCCACGGAGAGGCGACTTTTTCCAGGTCGCCACCCCCGTGGTCTAACAGTGAGGATTGGGCGGCCTTTCCCGGAGACGCGCCCGAGGCTTCGGCGCGGACTCTCGCCAGAGGGGAGCGCTCCGTTTCGCAGGCCCGCGGCAGCCTGAAGCCGCGGTCTGCAGAGCTCCAGCTGGCCCGGGATCCCTCGTGGGGGACCCAGGAAAAGAAGAAGCCACCACTGCCGGCCCACGGCCTACTTATACCGCAGGCCTGGCGTGGACTTACCATCACCCCTGGAGGGGAGCTTCGCGGTCTGCGGTGCTTCTGGCTGTGGCGCGGCGGGAATTTTAAATCTTCGACTGCCGGCCTGTGGCCTTCACCAACCTAAAGCTGCAGTCTCCGGTGGGGAAGAGCTGACTCTGGACTTACCTGGACTTTTACCTGTCTGCACATCTGGACGCTCGCAGCAATGGCTGCAGAGGGTTGAGGTCCCGACCACGGGGGAAAATGGAGGAGGACTGGCCAAATTTTGTGCCTTCCACCACAGTGATGAATGCTGTGGTGGATGTATGTGCTCAATTTTTATTTTTATTGTGTATTGTGTGTTCTTTATCATTGTACCGCTGCTGGCAAATTCATTTCACTTGCACTTTATGTGCAATGTGACGATTAAAACCGTATTGTATTGTAAATGAAAAATGGCATGTATTACCTAAAATGAGTCACATATATACATGGGAGAGACATTCCTGAGGCTGTTCCCTCCAACAGTGCACCAGATTGGCACAGGAGCGTTCAGACAGATGCGGATGGATGGATGAGTATGGCTGTAAATGAAGCCACATGATTTTTCTTCCATTTATGGTCGCACAGTGAGCAATGGAGCCATCTTCATCCAACAGAATTTCCAATTTAATGGAATAGCATTCTTAGACCGTGTTGCAGCTGTGATATGACAATCAATTTCCATCTTGCCACCTGGGCATAAATCTGTTCATGCGAATCATTGTCTCGCCCCGAATTTTATTTCCATTCATTTCAATGGAAATTACAGTCAGGCAGCTTGTAAAACTAATCTGCAACAATAGGTTTATACCAAGCATCACAATAGAATGTGGTCCATCGGGCCCTATGCTAACCACATTAAGGATGACATATAAATTACTTAGAATTTATTACCTAGAACAGGCCATTGTGGATTATGTCACTATTTCTGGTCCTAATACTCTCCATCTCAATCAATCAGTGAACTGTTTTATCATCTTCTCCTTCACATACTTTATCATCTTTTCTTTGGATGCAACTATACTGCTTGCCTCAACTACTCCAGTAAATGGAAGTTTTATACTGACCTGGATCTCAATGCCTAGAACACAGTACATAATTTTCAATCTTAATGCTTAATCAGAACTCAATGCTTGGAACACAGAACACAGTAACTCAGCTGGTCAGTCTGCGTCTCTGAAGGTCACAGATAGATGACATTTCGCGTTGTGATCCAAAACATCGCCTATCCATGTCCTCCAGAGATGCTGACAGACCCATTGAGTTACTTCAGTACTTCGTGTTTTATGCAAGATTGTACCATATGCTGTGCCTTGTATCTCAATCTCATTTTGGATGGGCCAATCTGCCTATATGCATCAAGTCTGGATGCAGAGGCCCTATTTTGATTGCCCAAAGTTTTCAAGATGATGTTCATAAAGCTTGCGAATGACTCCTTAGCAACAACCAATGAATATATTCAGCATCTGATTCACCATTTTCTGCACTTGCTCTCATTCAGAAGAGATGGATGAAATTTTCTCTAACGTTCTAGACCTTTTATTTTCCCTGATTAGATTTTCCAATGATTGTATCTTCATGTTTCCTAGTTTTAGATTTCCCTAGAGTTGTTCCAAACTACCGTTTTGCACGTACTTATGGTGCATTTAACATTACTGTATGTATGCTGTTTACTCTGAGTTTCATATGAACTAGGAATTTTATTACACTCTGGTGTATATGTCAATAAAATAATCTAATCTACCTTCAATAATGTTTAAAGGTCTTCAGTGGTATTGCCCTCAGTCTTATATTTGTAAAAAATACGCTAGTTTATTAATCCTGCTGTTTAGTTGCACCTTTTCAGTTCCATACTATCCTGGCAAATCATTTCTCCATCTTCATTGCATCAGTTTCAACAGAGACCAATACTGTATGTACTATATTGTTTAACTCTGTCATGTAACAGCTTTCTGTGCTGAATTTAATCTTTTCAAAATCAGATCAACTTTGACTACCCTCTGGAAGCTTTTACCACGACAACAATTGTCTTGAGAGTTGATGTTTTTTTGTTTCTCCAGTGTCATGTTTTGTTGCCAACACCTGTGTTTCTTTAGAGAGATAGCAAAGCTTCAAGGTATTACATCTTCTGATATTGGACACAAGGTGCCAAGAGTGAGCAAAATAATGTCCACTAAATGCCTGATTTTGCTTGTTCCTGTTTGTTTTGGTTTTGCTACAACTGTAGCAATAAATACACTGCAACCATCTCTTGTCATAGCTTTGCACCATATTATTTTCACAAAAAATGGACTCACCAGTAATGTTCCCTCAGCATCCAAAATCAATCTCTTCTTCCATTAGTGCACGCTCCTAAACTGAAATTTCTTCTTTTGTTGAACAAGGAGTTCTGCTCTTTGGAATCATTTTAAAATGTGATATGTTTACAGTCAACGTTCCATAGCTTCATTTCACATCTTTGGATTTACAGGATAAAATTAATCTTTAGGACATTAGTTTACTTTACTATATTTAGACAAATTTATTGTGCTAAGGTGCCTTTTTACCGATGTTAAACTGTAGCTTTTAACAGTGAAGGGTGGTGTTGGTACTAAACTGTTCAAGATCAATTTTACAATTGATGAGCTGCTCAACTTTGACTGATCAGATGCAACTCTTGGGTACAAATAAAGAAAAGACTGTCATGTATAATTATGAATCCGAATGCTAATATTAATGAGAAGGGGCTGTATAGCAGGTTTAATATAACATTTGAAGATAACCATATAACAATTACAGCACTGAAACAAGCCATCTCGGCCCTTCAAGTCCGTGCCGAACAACTTTTGTCCCTTAGTCGCACCTGCCTGCACTCATACCATAACCCTCCATACCCTTCTCATCCATATGCCTATCCAATTTATTTTTAAATGATACCAACGAACCTGCCACCACTACTTCCACTGGAAGCTCATTCCACACCGCTACCACTCTGAGTAAAGAAGTTCCCCCTCATGTTACCCCTAAACTTCTGTCCCTTAATTCTAAAGTCATGTCCTCTTGTTTGAATCTTCCCTATTCTCAAAGGGAAAAGCTTGTCCACATCAACTCTGTCTATCCCTCTCATCATTTTAAAGACCTCTATCAAGACCCCCCTTAACCTTCTGCGCTCCAGAGAATAAAGACCTAACTTATTCAACCTATCTCTGTAACTTAGCTGTTGAAACCCAGGCAACATTCTAGTAAATCTCCTCTGTACCCTCTCTATTTTGTTGACATCTTTCCTATAATTGGGCGACCAAAATTGTACACCATACTCCAGATTTGGTATCACCAATGCCTTGTACAATTTTAACATTACATCCCAGCTTCTATACTCAATGCTCTGATTTATAAAGGCTAGCATACCAAAAGCTTTCTTTACCACCCTATCTATATGAGATTCCACCTTCAAGGAACTATGCACGGTTATTCCCAGATCCCTCTGTTCAACTGTATTCTTCAATTCCCTACCATTCACCATGTACGTCCTATTTTGATTTGTCCTGCCAAGGTGTAGCACCTCACATTTATCAGCATTAAACTCCATCTGCCATATTTCAGCCCATTTTCCCAACTGGCCTAAATCACTCTGTAGACTTTGGAAATCCTCTTCATTATCCACAATGCCCCCTATCTTGGTATCATCTGCATACTTACTAATCCAATTTACCACCCCTTCATCCAGATCATTTATGTACATGACAAACAACAAAGGACCCAACACAGATCCCCGAGGCACCCCACTAGTCACCTGCCTCCAACCCGACAAGCAGCCATCCACCATTACCCTCAGGCTTCTCCCATTCAGCCACTGTTGAATCCATCTTGCTATTCCTGCATTTATACCCAACAGTTGAACCTTCTTAACCAACCTTCCATGAGGAACCTTGTCAAAGGCCTTACTAAAGTCCATATAGACAACATCCACTGCTTTACCCTCATCAATTTCCCCAGTAACCTCTTCAAAAAATTCAAGAAGATTAGTCAAACATGACCTTCCAGGCATAAATCCATGTTGACTGTTCCTAATTAGACCCTGTTTATCCAGATGCTTATATATATTATCTCTAAGTATATTTTCCATTAATTTGCCCACCACTGAAGTCAAACTAACCGGTCTATAATTGCTAGGTTTACTCTTAGAACCCTTTTTAAACAATGGAACAACATGTGCAGTACGCCAATCCTCGGGGACTATTCCCGTTTCTAATGACATTTGAAATATTTCTGTCATAGCCCCGGCTATTTCTACACTAACTTCCATCAATGTCCTAGGGAATATCCTGTCAGGACCTGGAGACTTATCCACTTTTATATTTTTCAAAAGTGTCAGTACTTCTTTAACTTTGAAACTCATAGTATCGATAGCTACTCTACTAGTTTCCCTTGCCTCACATAATTCAATATCTTTCTCCTTGGTGAATACCGAAGAAAATAAATTGTTCAATATCTCCCCCATCTCTTTTGGCTCTGCAGATAGCTGTCCACTCGGTCTCTCCAATGGACCAATTTTATCCCTTGTTATCCTTTTGCTATTAATATAGCTGTAGAAACCCTTTGGATTTACTTTCACCTTACTTGCCAAAGCAACCTCATTATCTTCTTTTAGCTTTTCTAATTTCTTTCTTAAGATTCTTTTTACATTCCTTATACTCCTCAAGCACCTCATTTACTTCATGCTGCCTATAATTATTGTAGATCTCCTCTTTTTCCGAACAAGATGTCCAATTTCCCTTGAAAACCAGGGCTCTTTCCAAATTTTACTGGTTCCTTTCAACCGAACAGGAACATAAAGATTATGTACTCTTAAATTTTCCCCTTTAAATGTCCTCCATTTCTCTTCTACGTCTTTCCCATAAAACAAAATGTCCCAGTTCACTCCTTTTAAATCATCTCGCATCTCGTTAAAGTTAGCCTTTCTCCAATCAAAAATCTCAACCCTAGTCCCAGTTCTGTCCTTCTCCATAATTATATTGAAACTAATGGTATTGTGATCACTGGACCCGAGTGCTCCCCAACGCATACCTCCGCCACCTGTCCCATCTCATTTCCTAACAGGAGGTCCAGCACTGCCCCTCCTCTAGTAGGCACCTCTATGATATTGTATCGATTTCCAAAATGACAGCTGTAAAGTTAAGTTCAAATTAAATACAAAAGCAAATTTGCAATTAGAGGATAGTGTAAGCAGTGAAATTATCAGATTGTCATGAAACTCAGCTGGTTAACTAATCTCCTTCAGAGAAGGAAGTCTGTCCCGTTTCTCTTCGCTACTCACCTACACGTGACTCCAGACCATTAATGTGGTTGACTTGCATTTCCTTTTGAAATGGCCTCGTGAAACATGCATTTCGTGAAGTAGTTATGGAAATCCCAAAACACTGGCCTTACCAGTAATGATCAGTTTGCTGTGAACATTCATGTGTAATATGTAGAAATAAACTGTAGATGCTGGTATATACTGAATACCAGTGCTGAAAGTGTCACGGGGCTGCGTCTGTTTGGTCTTGAGTAGTTGCCCAAAGAGTCAAACATTTTTCTCGTCGCTGTTGGATTTTCAACATTTTCAAAATTTTCGGTGACCTGCTGCGACTATTACTGGTGCTGGCAAGCCGTAGAAAAAATCGCATAAGTGGAACAGGCCCTTAACTCAGTGGGGCTGGCTAAATTCTACTTGCTTCTGGGAACAAGTTTCTTAGTGCAACCATTTCCTAGGATCAGGTTTATGCCGTTACATTGCTTCAAATTACCACTGGTGTTAACTGATGATACCACAAATTATGCTGTTGTTGCAAGTGACTAAAGTGAAAGAATGCTAAATATCTGGGGTGGAGAATCCGTTCTGAGTTCTCTCTTCCCAGGGTGAAAATATCTTCAAAGTTATGCTCTCTTTGAAGTACGATCACAAATTGAAATATAGCCAGCTTCCCTAAAAGGCGACACAATAACAATTTGAAGCTAATTTTTCAGGATAAATATTGGCCAGTACATTGGGATAACTCCCATATCTGTTTTATTGAAAGTAGTACCTTGTAATCTTTTTATATCCACCCAAGAGAGCAGACGGATTCTCAGTTATCTCCTTATCCAAACTATAGCATAGCTGACAGTGGACATCTCACTTGAGCATCAGCCTGGATAATGCTCATGTCTCTATGTCCCAATGGATTAATTGCTTTCAATGAATGTTATCAATTTTTTTTTAAAAAGTCGTTATAATTTTATGCTTCATTAGTTTTTAACAGGTTTTGAAAATTTCTAAATGTAGAAAAATATTCACAAATCAAAGAACTTGATATCATTTCACAGCTGACTAACAGTGGGCCATGGGTACTCCAGATGGCAAACTACTATCAACAGTTCTTCAGATAGTGCTTGTTCTGACCCAACTACGTTGACAACAGCACCTGAATGTGCAATCCCTTCCACAACAAGTTTAGAGCTGGCTTGCAGAAGTTGACACAGGAAGATTAGTAAGGGTGTCAGGGTTCATAGGGAGAAGGCAAGAGATTGGGATTGAGAGGGAAAGATAGATCAGCCATGATTGAATGACTTGATGGGCCAAATGGCTTAATTCTGCTCCTAGAACTTATGAACTTATGACAGCAGTGAGGGTCAGACCACCCCCAGGAAATCCCAGGACAATCATTTTGTGCTGTTTTTCACGGTCACTGAGCCAACATTTTGATGCATTGATTTTTTTTTTGGAGTGAGCTGTCAATTTTGTCTCAGTGTTAGCGGTCTTGTTGTTGAGAAGGAATGCTGTGAGGTTAAACCCCACTCCTGAGGCTCGACAAAACAAAATCAAGGATGACTGCTCAGTGTGTTATTGAGAGGCTCATGCACTTCCACCAATATTAAAGTAACTCTCCATCTTTTCATTATGCTGCAACTAAGCAGAATATCACAAACACTTTGCAGGAGTTTATCAAAAATTTGCCAAACTTGCAGGATTTTATTTTCTTAGAGTTATAGTCACACTGCGTGAAAACAGGCCGTTCGGCCTAACTTGCACACTACGATTCACATGCCCCATCTACACGAGTACCACCTGCTTGCTTTTGGCCCATATCCTTCTGAACCTATCATATCCATGTAACTGTCTAAATGTTTTTTAAACATTGCAATAGTACATGCCTCAATTACCTCTTCCAGCAGCTTGTTCCATACACTCACATTCCCTAATATTTGGATAGACCAAAATAGTGAACAGACTTAATAGGCCAGAATTTCCTTGAAGTAGCTTATCTATCCTCTAAGCTGGCCCTTAAGAACTTCCACAGAAAGCTGCTTCCAAGTTACAGTATTGTCAGAACAGAAGTTCCACTGAATAATTTTAACGGTCTGTGAAGCCATGCCATCAGGTTGAAATGGTTGTCAAAGCCATCAAAAAGCATGGATGTTTATGAATGTCTCTGGTGTATAAAATCATGGGGAATAGATAGAATGAATGCACAGTCTTTAACCCAGCGTAGGGGTAGGGAAATTATGAACCAGGGGACATAGGATTAAAGTGCATGGAGCAAGGTTTAAAAGAAAGATGAGAGAAAACTTTTTCAGTTGAAGGGTGATCTGTGTATGCAATGAGCTGTCAGAGAAGATAGACTTTAGAGATACAGTGTGGAAATAGGCACAAGGCCCCCGTGCCAACCAGCGATCACCATGTACACGAGCACTATCCTACACATTAATGACAATTTACAACTTACAGATGCCAATTAATCTACAATCTTGTATGTCTTTGCAGTGTGGGAGAAAATTGGTGCACGCAGAGAAAACCCATGTGGTCAGAGGCAGAATGTATAGATTCCATACAGACAGCACTCATGGTCAGGATTGAACCGTGGTCTCTGGCAGTGTAAGGTAGCAACTCTACTGATGGGCCACTGTGCTCTAGAGGCAGATAATATAAATAGCATTTTAAAGACATTGGACAGGTATCGGAAAGGTTTAGTTAAATTGGACTAGCTTAGATTGGGGTATCTTGGTTGGCATTGAGAAGTTGGGCAAAGGGCCTGCTTCCCCGTTGTATGACTATGACGATATAAACTATTAAGAACCAAACATTCTATATTTTACACATAGTATGGCTCGGTGGTGCAGGTAATAGATCTGCTGCATCACTCCTCAAGTGACATAAGTTCAATCCTTTGTTTAAGAAAGAACAGCAGATGCTGGAAAATCAAAGGTAGACAAAAATGCTGGAGAAACTCAATGGGTGAGGCAGCATCTATGGAGCGAAGGAAATAGGCAATGTTTCGGGGCAAGACCTTTCTTCAGACTGATGTGGAGGTGGGGGGGGGGGGGGTGGGGAAGAAGAAAGGAAGAGGCGGAGACAGTGGGCTGTGGGATAGCTGGGAAGTGGAGGGGAAAGACTGAGAAATCAGGGACTACCTGAAATTGGAGAAGTCAATGTTGATACCGCTGGGGTGTAAACTACCCAAGCGAAATATGAGAAGCTTCTCCTCCAATTTACGGTGGGCCCCACTCTGGGCATGGAGGAGGCCCAGGACAGAAAGGTCGGATTCGGAATGGGCGGGGGAGTTGAAGTGCTGAGCCACCGGGAGATCAGGTTGGTTATTGTGAACCAAGTCCCCCTTGTCCTCACCTTCCACCCTACCAGCCGTCACTTACAACAGGTAATCCTCCAACATTTTCACCACTTCCAATAGGATCCCACCACTGGCCACATCTTCCCATCTCCTCCCCTTTTGGCTTTCTGCAGAGACCGTTCCGTCCGTAACTCCCTGGTCAACACGTCCCTTCCGACCCAAACAACCCCCTCTCCTGGTACTTTCTCTTTGCACCACAGAAGTGCTACACTTGTCACTTTAACTCCCCCCTTGACTCCATCCAAGGACCTAAGCAATCTTTCTAGGTGCGGCAGAAGTTCACCTGCACCTCCTCCAACCTCATTTATTGCATCCACTGCTCTAGATGTCAGCTGCTCTACATCGGTGAGACCAAGCGTAGGCTTGGCGATCGCTTCGCTCAACACCTTCGCTCGGTTCGCAATAACCAACCTGATCTCCCAGTGGCTCAGCACTTCAACTCCCCCTCCCATTCCAAATCCGACCTTTCTGTTCTGGGCCTCCTCCGTGGCCAGAGTTGAGGTCAGTATGATAATTGGCCACTATAAATTATCATTTTATGGGTGGTAGTTGATAGGAATGCAAGGATAATAGGATGGGTCAGGGTATAAGGCAGCTTTGTTGTAAATATAGGTGTTGGTGAATAGTGTGAAATTGAATGGCTAAAGGACCTGTTTCCATGCTGTATTTCCCAATCTCAATTTTTTCAAATCAAGCTCAGTTTGATAGTTTGATTTATTTGTAATGGATTCCCAATGTTTTAAAACAGATTACTATGTGTAACATGTTCCAGGCAGCACAGTGGAGCTGTAACTTTACAGCACCAGTTGTACCTACTCCTGGTAATCATACAGTTTTCCTGTTGACAGCTCTTTTTGTGACAGTATGCGCCAATTTGGCATACTGACAGCTCTAAATAATTATAAACTCTAGTGATGTAGAGCAGTTGTGTGTATTGTGTGAACTGGAGTAGGAAAGAACTGCAGATGCTGGAATCTTGAATTCTGAAGGCTTGGATAGAGTGGATGTGGAGTGGATGTTTCTATCAGTGGGATAGTCTAGGACTAGATGTCATAGCCGTAGAATTAAAGAATGTTCCTTGAGGAAGAAGATGAGGAGGAATTTATTTAATCAGAAGGTGGTGAATCTGTGGAATTCTTTGCCAGAGAAGGTTGTGGAGGATGTCAATGGATATTTTTAAGGCAGAGATAGATAGAATCTTGATTAGTATGTGTGTCCGAGGTTACTGGGAGAAAGCATGAAAATGGGGTTATGAGGGAGATATAGATAAGCCATGATTGACAGTCAGAGTAGACTTGATGGACCAAATGGCTTAATTCTGTTCTGATCACAATACCTTATAAAACTGTGGATAAAAGTGCTGGATTAAACAGTGGGTCAGGCAGCATCTGCAGAAGGAATGGCAGACAATGTTTTGGGTCTCCACCCTTCTTCAGGCTGAATTATTAAATTATGTGTACTGGCACTTTTTGTCTAAAATTATTATTTTAAATAGTGTAATTTAAAAGACCATTGCCTCTGAATGCTCTGGTTTTCTCTCACATCCCAAAGATGTGCAGGTTGTTAGGTTAGTTTGTCTCTGTAAATTAAGAGTCAGAGAGTTTTATTGTCATGTGTCCCAGATAGGACAATGACATTCTTACTTGCTGCAGCACAACAGAATATGTAAACATAATACAAAGTGGAAGATAAAAGTTCAATGTGTCTATAGACCGTATATTCCCAGTATGTAGGTGCATTATTCCTAGTTAGTCGGTGAGTGGTTGAATCTGGAGGGAGTGGAGGATGAATAGATAATGAAGAATGACTGCAAGAGGGTGGTCGATATTTGGCACAGATTTGATGGGCATATGAGATTATCCATGTGCTACTTCTCTCTGACTTTGTGGCAAGCGTTCAAATGTTTTGATGGTTTTGTTAACTAGCTAAGATGGCTTAACCATTAGTCAAACTACTTCTGAGGGCAGGATAGTTAAGACATCTACACATTAGGTAATCTGTATTCTGAATGTCCTGTGCTGTGTCTTAGCTATAGAGATTGGCTTTAGTTATGAAGTTACCTCTGGAAAACTCAGTGAAAATAACAATCAACGCGCAGCGAATGGAGGTGAAAAGATTAAGAGGGCCACTGGCTGCACATTGGAAATTCCAGGCTATCATACTGTTTTCCCCAGTGTCATGGCCAATATTTATTTAACAACCAACTTTACCAAAACTATTGGTAAGGTCCCACTGTACACACAGTTAACTGCGGAATTTCCAAAGGAATAATTTTATTTCAAAAATATTCAATTGCCCGTTAAGCACTTTAGGATACCATAAAATTGTGAAGTGACCATATTAACACACTCTTAATGAAGTTGGAATCATACGATATTTAGAAATGTCTTAGCTTATTCATGTGGTAAAACAAATGATGAAGATGTGACTGGAAGAATGATTGAATGGAGATACAGCTTCCACTTGCAACCAAGCCTAAGTGCAAGGTGATCACTAATAAATCAAATAAAGAAATTGGATAATTTCTTTGTACACTGGTGAAAATGTAGAAAATGCCACATGGCATAGTCAATGGAAACAGTGCTGGCATGTTTAAGACAAGGTTCACTGTTGAAGAACTGGAAATAAAAATCTGATGCAAATTGGGAAGCATGGTGATGCAGCAGTAGAGTTGCTGCCTTACAGTGCCAGAGTTCAGTACAGGTTCGATCCTGACCACGGGTGCTGTCTGTGCAGTTTGTACATTCTCCCTATGACCTGCGTGCAATTTCTCTGGGTGATCCAGTTTCCTCCCACAATCCAAAGACATACAGGTTTGTAGGTTAATTGGCTTTGATAAAATTTTAAATTGTCCCTAGTGTGTGTAGCATAGCATTAGTGTGTGGGGATCGCTGGTTGGCATGGACTCGATCAGCCAAAGGGCCTGTTTCCGCACTGGATCTCCAAACTAAACTAAAAAGTATTAGATTGATGTGCATGCAATATGAACAGCAGTAGAGACTAGGCCGACAAAGGCCTGTATCTAGACTGCAGATCAGATGTAATTTTATCACTTGGTGATGTTAAATCCAACGTGTTCAATTTGCTTTAGCTTTTACAAATTCTAACTGATGTGGTAAAATATGCATCAGATACAGCCCAAATAGTCATTGTTGAATTGATATTGATTTGCAGGTCACATATATTCAAGCTCTGCTCTCTCAAGTAATCTTTTCTTTCTCCAATATTTTGCAATTATTCTGCCATTCCTTATTACTGATGTGCTAAATGCAAAGATCCATTTGAACAAACTAACATTGAGTGTTGGAAAAAAATTACTTTTTCTTGCACGTTCATTGTGTCTGTATTTTTCATCAGCTTCCACATTTCTTGCTTAACTGAATTCTTAAAACTGCATCAGGTCTTTTCTCTTGAATGCATAGAGTTGTTCAGATAAAATACATTTTCGGGAGTTGTAACAGGAAACACCAGGTGTTGAATTGCCTTTAGTTTAGAGACACAGAGCAGAAATAGGACCTTCGGCCCATCAATTCCACACCGACCAGCGATCCCCGCACATTAACACTATCCTACACACACTAGGGACTATTTAGACATACACCAACCCAATTAACCTACATACCTGCACGTCTTTGGAGTGTGGGAGGAAACCAAAGATCTCGGAGAAAACCTACGCAGTTACGGGGAGAATGTACAAACTCAGTACAGACAGCTGTAGTCAGGATTGAACCCAGGTCTCTTGCATTTCAAGCATTGTAAGGCAGCAACTCTACCACTGTGCCACCATGGCTGTATTTGCCAAGTTATTCTCTTTCTCTTGGATGACATTAAATAAATGCTCTCTCAGGTCAATGTAAACAACTTGCCTTTGACCTAAAACAAATGAGTATTTGAACCACCCCATGATTCAACATCTATTCCCCAACCAATATCCCTGAAACAGATTATTTGGATTTGCTGCAATGCTTTAATACTATTTTACTCTGTATAAAACGGTGTTTCCTTATCTATATTGCAACATTGATTTTACATCAAAAATAGTCATAGAACAGGGAAATAGAACCGCTGGCCTACAAGGTGGGCTCTGATCATTGAATAATATGATTGGCCTCAGGCCTGACACAGATGGCATCAATAAAATGATGTTGGGGCAAATCAAAATTAGAGAAATGGACTTGGAGTTGCTTACTTTATAAAACCTCATTACATTTCAAAGCACCAGAGAACTATTCAGCTCTTTCAGAGTTGGCATATTGGTGACGCTGTTGGAGCCACTGTGTCAAAGTGCCTGCGACTTGCGTTCAGTCCTGGCCTCCAGTGCTGCATGTGTGGAGTTTGCAAAGTCTCCCTGACTGTGTGGGTTTTCTCCTGATGTGTCAATGTAGACCCACATCCCACAAATGTGCAGGTTGTTGGCCATTGCTAAATTGAGCCTATTGTGCAGAACTTAAAGTTGATGACGTTGGACAAGGGCTGCACTAATGTGAATTAATTGACCATTGTGAATTGTCCCTACTGTGCAGGTGAGAGGTAGAATTTGGAAGGAGTTGGCAGGAATGTGGGAGCAATAATTCCCACATATCTCCCACATTCCTGTCGACTCTCTGCAAACTCCACCCACACAGCACTGAACCCAAGTCACTGGTGCTGTCACACAATAGCTCTAGCAGCTTTACCCATATGTCACCCCTGAATAATGTGAATAAATCTCTGGTGCTTGAAATGTCTTGAGGTTCTGAAAATAATGTAAATCCAAGTCACTTCTCTAATTCTGATTCACCCCATTCCCATTTCTTTGACACCTCTGTGCTAAGCCATCGGTCAATATTGGACTACTGATGCACTAATGTACCGCCTCCAAGATGTGGAGCACCATGCCCATTGATTTTCGTGTTATATAATTACAAAGTTCTTTAACTGTCAGATACTCGCATTGGCACCACAGAGGACATGGTAGTATATCCAGTTAACAGATTGGAATCCTACAGAAAAGAGACACGAGCACAGTAGATATGAATCGTGTGTATTACCTGGTATGTAGAAGCTGTTGGCTTCACCTGGTTTATCCTTTTGTTGACTTGGATCCTTACCAGCATTACTGAGCTGTGACGCTGTACTGCTTTTACCCCATTGATTTTTTTGTTGTAAGCAAGAAACTCATCAGATTGTACAAAACATTAGTTCATTTGGCTCACTGGGCTTAAACATTTGACAAGTAAATACAGTTTCCTATTTGTCACCCTTTGTTAATCCTTGAATTGCAATGACAGCAAAAATAAATGCTGAAACCTGCTTTGATCCTGGCAATACCAAAGATTACATTAAACATCCTTCAACATCCTAATATAACATCCTAATGGCAAAGATGACTTTATAAAATTTATATATAATGTATATCAATGTTGCTGGCAAAGTCAGCATTTATTGCCTATTCTCAATTGTTTCTCTACATACTGAGACATTAACGATCTGGTGTCGGATATAGGCCAGATTAGGTCAGAACTATGGATTGATGCCTTGAATATTATGATCAATAAACTCAACTGAACTTTTTTTTTACTGATAGTAGTTTTTTTTTAATCTAGAAGATAAATTATGTTTTTCATTTTCAGTAATGGATTTCAAACTCATGTTTACAGATCACTGGACCACATCTCTAGACACAAGTTAAATAATTACTGTGCTACCTCACCCACATATATTGCTATTCTGTAAATGCGTTTTCACCCTGACGTCCTAATGTGTCACTGCCATGGGTTTGCTGACTTTGGCAGATGATTAAACCTCAAAGATTTAAGGAGTTCAAGAAGGAACTGCAGATGCTGGAAAATCGAAGGTAGACAAAAATGCTGGAGAAACTCAGCGGGTGCGGCAGCATCTATGGAGCGAATGAAATAGGCAATGTTTTGGGCTGAAACCCTTCTTCAGCCTAAAGATTTAAGGAGTTTGGGCATTGTGCTGAGATGCATCAACAGAATATATAAAAGCTATAGTCATCGTGGCTGCAGATAATCCTGCATTTGACCCTAAACGGATGGATATAAAGTTTACTAAAAAAAAAAAATTGTCTGTAAACGTTCCAAAATTCTGGAAAGATTATGGTCCTCAAATATATCTCTGACCACAGATGTTGACTGACCAAAATGTGTTTCTTGCATTCTCCGTTGTATCTTGCTTTATGACACAAATTAACAATATGGTATGAAGAATTGCATAGCTTCTAGCATAACTATTCTTCACTCTCAAAGACAATGAGTATCTTTAATCTTCGCAGTCTACCTACTGAGCAGTTGTTAAACTTCCATAAGAAAACCATCAGATATCATTCAATTCCATACCAGCATGGGAGAAGAGAACTTCTTACCATGTTCTCTAGATGCACCAATGGACAATGTTATCATATCAAGCAAGTACATGCTAGGTATTCAGTAAGAAATTAAAGCGATCAATTCCTTAGTTTTGTTGATATTGAATGAAAGGTTGTTGCTGTGGTACCACTCGGCCAGGTATACTAGCACCTTCCTGTATGTTGACTCATCACTGCCTGTGATTCAGCCAATAATAGTGATGCAGTCAGCAAATTTATAGATGGCATTGGATCTGTGCTTAACCACACAGTCATGGGTATAAAGAGAGTAGAACAGTGAGCCAAGCATGTAGCCCCAATGTGTGCTGGTCAATGAGGAGGAGATGTTGTTACCGATGTGCACTAATTAACATCTGTTGATGAGGAAGTCATGGATCCAGTTGCTAGGTCGCTGTAGAGACCTAGTTCAGGGAGTTTGGTAGTGAATGTGATGGGAGGAAAGGGAAATTATATTGTTCAACACTATCTTTAGTCAATGAACAACAGGCTGATACATGCTCCCATCATCCAGATGGTCCAGAGCAGAATGGAGAGCCTGTGAGAAAGCATCTACTGTTGATCTTTAGTGGTTACTAGACTAAGTGGGACCCGTTGGGTCCCATGTTCACATGGGAGGGCTGGTCCCCAGACGCAATGTTCCACCTCTCCACCAATTCCAATATTGGCGGCCAGTGGGGGAGCTTTCTGGAGTGCTGGTATGGGTTCATGGGGGGGCAGCTGAGTTCCTCAAGCCAGATGTGCTGGCAGCTCACTCATGGCTGGTGGGCTGGCAGTTGACTCATGGCTATTCCTTGAAATTCCATTTTAAGCAGGGTGCAAGGCCACCAAATTCAAATCAATTTCCCTACCATTTCAAGCAGGGTGTAAGGCCACCAAATTCAAGTGCAGTTTCCTACCACTTCAAGCAGGGTGCAAGGCCACCAAATTCAAGTGCAGTTTCCTACCACTTCAAGCAGGGTGCAAGGCCACCAAATTCAAGTGCAATTTCATACCATTCCAAGCAGGGTGCAAGGCTACCAAATTCAAATGCAGCTCCATACCATTTCATGCTGAATGCAACGCCACCACATTCAAATGCAGTTTCATACCATTTCATGCAGGGCGCAAGGCCACCACATTCAAATGCAGTTTCATACCATTTCATGCAGGGTGCAAGGCCACCACATTCAAATACAGTTTCATACTTTTTCAAGCAGGGTGAAACAACCATAAAACCACCATAAAACCACCAAACTCACTGTTCAGTAGACATTCAGTGTGTTCAGTTGATTCACAGCTCAGACAGAGTCGTGACCTCACCCTCCCCATCATGCAGAGACTGAGCCACACCCACACTTCCTGGTTTTATAATCCCTCCCCCTCCCAAGGGAAAACGTGTGGCCTTCATGGCGTGATTGACAGGAGAGAGATTCTACACTAATAACACTTTTATTTTTCATTGATGGGAATAATCCTCTGCACCTGCTAAGTGGAGGGGGGCTGAGTAAGATGGTCAAAAATCACAGACGTAAGTGGTACCTTTTTATTTAAAATCAATATACAGTGCAACCAGGAAGTTACCCAAAGCACCCAAGCCACCATTTGCAGTAGTGCCTTTTAACTTCAAGCCAAAGCACCCAAGCCACTATTTGCAGTAGTGCCTTTTAACTTCAAGCCAAAGCACCCAAGCCACCATTTGCAGTAGTGCCTTTTAACTTCAAGCCAAAGCCCCCAAGCCACCATTTGCAGACAGTGCCTTTTTACTTCAACCCAAAACACCCAAACCACCATTTGCAGGCAGTGCCTTTTTACTTCAAGCCAAAGCACCCAAGCTACCATTTGCAGGCAGTGCCTTTTTACTTCAAACCAACCATATTTTCATTTTCAAACCATGTTAAGGGCACTCACAGTTGAGTAGACATGTGTTCAGTGTTATTCAGGGATCAGAGAGACATGACCCTCTGGCTTCCTCCATCTTGCAGAGACTGAGTGAGGCACACCACTTCCGGATTTTATAGTTCCTCCCCCTCCCACCAGCAGGGGCAGCAGAGAGAATGGCAATTTAAAAAAAAACATTAATATCTCTCTGGTTTTTTCATCGATGGGAAACATCCTCTGGTCCAGGAAGGCAGAGGGGGACTCTGAGTGAGGTGGCCAAAGATGATGGTCATAGGTGACGGCATTCTCTCGGAAATCGCACCACAGTGGGCCAAAAGCGGTCAAGATTTTTAGTAATATAGATAGGAAAATTATAGTGGTTCCACATCATCAAGACAGGAGTTGATTTCTGCCAGAACCAATTTCTTGAAGTCCTCTTTGAGGCAAGTTACCATGTTCTTCTTGAGCAATGGTACGATAGATGTACTTTTCAAGCAGGTGGGATCCTCAGAGTGCAGAAGGAAGAGGTTGAAAATGTCCATGAATACTCCAGCCTATTGGTCTGCACCAGTGTTTAACACTCGGTCAGGAGTGCTGGATGCTGCCTATTATTAGGTTTAGATCATAGGATGTATCGTGAAATTGTGATCCACTTGCATTTCCATTATTCTTTATCCATTTATTTGCCAATTCAAAGGCCAATTCCTCCATTAATTTCTCAGTTGCCCTCATCAGAAATTCTGAAAGTGCAGGAAATTTGTCACTCATTTACTATCCTGCATAAAGATTCAGATGCTACTCTCACATCCTCAACAAAATCTGAGGAAACCCGTATCTTTTGTTGAACCTATTCACTCATTACTCTGTAATTCTATGATATTCAATTAGGAATTACTCTGAAGGATAATGGGGCTAATGCTTTATCATGTGCTCGTTGCTGAAAGTGAAAATGCTGGCTATGAACTCCAATAAGTACAAAGCAGTGATCATGAGTCAAGGGGAATTTCTGAGATAGTATAACTTTGGGGCACCGATTAACTCATTTTGTAGATGATAATTAAGTTATGAGAATTGTGCTCTTCTTCTGTAGATTCGTTGATACTTTGTCGACTGAGTAGAAACATAGGTGCAGGAGCAGGCCATTTGGCCCTTTGAGCCAGCACCGTCATTCAATATATCATGGCTGATCATCTAAAATCAGTACCCTGATCTGGCTTTATCCCCATATCCCTTGATTATTTTAGCACTAAGAGTAAAATCTAAAGGGCCTGTCCCACTAATGCGACTTTTCAACAACTGTCTTCGGCCTTCAAGCTCGAGGGCACTCGCCTGAAAAAACGCGAGCTGGATTGACCGTTTTGCTCACGCAGCAACAAACCAACACATCACAACCCCCCCCCCCCCCGCAGAGAAAGCGGGGGAGCGCTATTTGAAAGCGGGTGAGCACCGCCATTCAAAATGATCATGCTGAAAATTTTTCCTCAACCCAAATGAGGCTGCGAGTGTGTGGGAACCTCCCTCAAGAATGAAGGAGAGTTACAGTGACCTCCTAGGACCTCCGACGACCACGTTTCGACCAAGCTGCGAGTTTGAGTCAAGTGCAAACCCTCCTAAACTCGCAAATTAGGACCCTGCAAGGAGACATGCCCTTAATTCTCTCTTCAAAATATCCAGTGAACTGGTCTCCACTGTCTACTGTGGCAGAGAATTCCACAGATTCACAACTCTCTGGGTGATAAAGTTTTTCCTCATCTCAGTCCTAAATGGCCTACCCATTATTCTTAAACTGGGACCCCTGGTTCTGGAATCCCCTAACATCGGGAACATTTTCCTGCATCTAGCCTGTCTAATCCTTTAAGAATTCGGATCATAATCTGCCTTCCTGTTCTTGCAACCAAAGTGGATGACCTCACATTTACCCACACTATATTGCATCTGTCATGCATCTGCCCACTCATCCACCCTATCCAAGTCACCCTGGAGCCTCTTAGCATCCTCCTTGCAGCTCACACTGCGAGGTGGGTAAAATTACATAATTAAAAAAATACTTGGACAGGTATATGGACAGGAAAGGTTTGGTAGGATATGGGTGAGGGACAGGCAAGCAGGATTATCTCAGTAATGCAACTTGGATTGCATTGAATCTCTGCCCGGCGCGGCCTGGGGACGTCAGGAGCTGCGGTCTCCGGTGGGAAGCGGACGATTTGGAGGTCCAAGCCGCTGTGGTTGGCCTCCCGTTCCGACGTCGGAGTTCCAACATCCAGGCGAGCGGGCCTGAGCGGCGGGCCACCCATACCAGCGACTGCAGAGGGCTCCGGGGGCCCCGACCACGGGTGAACATCAGAGGAAGATGACTGACTTTGGTGCCTTCCCTCACAGTGGGAAACTTTTGATTCTGCTGTGTGGGGATGTTCTACGTTGAACTCTATCCTGTGTTGTGTTCTTTATTTTATTGTATGGCTGAATGATGATCACATTTTACTGTGCCAACTGGCACATGTGACAAATAAATATATCTTGTATCTTGTATCTTGGTGAGGCTAAATGGCCTTTTCCCATGAAATACAAATCTATTGCTCTACAGTAAATGTTATACTTGCTGTAGTGGGTTGATATAACATGTTGGACCTGTTTGGACACATCCAAATTGTTAGGCATCTAGGTTCAAGCATATGGCTAAACCAGATAAGAATAGCAAATTCTCTTCTCTAAAGAACAGTAAATTAGATGCATTTTTATGAGAATCTGGTAGGATCATGGTCACCATTGGGAATATTTACACAGATGTGCTATATGCAATATTGGAACATTATGCACTCTCTCTCTGAAATTCAGTCCCATTGATATACTGACTGAAATTCCAAGGCAGTGTCCAATATGGGTAGATAAATGGGATCATAGAATTGTTAAATTCCAGAATTAGGCTAATTAAAACATCAAGTAAGCGTCCTTGCAAACAAACATTTGATCCATTCCATTCCATTCCACTGCTCTTTGCCCTGTCATTATTTTCCATCAAGTGACACTCCATTTCCCCATTGAAAGTCCTAACATATTCCACTTCCACCACACTTACAGGTATTAATTTTCAATCATGTCTACATTCTCCATAAAACAGAGAAAGATTTTTCTCACATTTACAAACTTCATTCTGTCAAAATTGTAAACTAAATCTCTCAATTCTTGAAACACCAGCCGATAGCAAGATCTCTTCTGCATTATTTTTATCAAAAGAAGTCATTAACATACCCCTCTGTAAAATCCCCTCTCAACCTTCTTTGTTGCAAGGAGAACAAGCCAAACCTCTCTGGTTTAACAGCGCAATAACTTCAAATACTTGGAACCAATTCAAATATATTTTCCAGTGTCTCCTAGGACTTTCACATTCTTTTGTAAAGCGTGATGACTGAATTAAATAAAATATTCCAGCAGAGGTCTTACTAATGTTTTATGCAGCTTCAATATAACCTCTCTGCATTGATACTCTGCCTCTATTTATAACATCCAGAATCCCATATTTTGTTAATAATCACTCATTCAACATCCCTTGCTACTTTCAATGATGTTTGCTCAAATATATCCAGGGCTACTGTTTCTATACAGCCTTTGCCATTTAGCTTACTAAGAACTACAGGATTATATTATTGAACTTTATTTCACACTTGCCTATATTAAATTGTATCTGTCACATATCTATTTATACTGTTAAAGAAGGAACTGCAGATACTGTCAGCCTTCTGACATCTTCTTGCAATCTATTACTTTTAATCTGTTTAGTTAGAAATTTTATCTTGCCCATACATTTACATGGATAGGTAGGTTTTGGAGGGTAATGGACCAAATGCAAGGAGGTGAGATTAGTGTAGATGGATATGATGGTCAGCATAGCCAAGTTGGTACAATGAGACTGTTTCTATGCTATATGACTTTATGACTCTGTATGACTCTATATCTAATTGATTAATTGAATCGAATAAAAGCGATAGCAGCATTAAGTCCAGTTGAACACGACCGTCCAGTCCAGCATACATAATTGATTTCCTGCTCTCTAATTTCTACCTTTTATGACAATTTTCCAATTATATCTTTGCATGTCCTTTCAGTTTTATAAAACCAGCTTTCTATGTTGGACTTTAATAAATGTATTCTAGAAATTAATGTAATCCACATCCACTGCATTCTCTTCTCAACATACCTGCAATATTGATAAGGTCCCACAGAGGAGATTTGTGGGCAAAATTAGGGCACATAGTATTGGGGGTAGAGTGTTAACATGGATAGAGAAGTGGTTGGCAGACAGGAAACAAAGAGTAGGGATTAACGAGTCCCTTTCAGAATGGCAGGCAGTAACTAGTGGGGTACTGCAAGGCTCGGTGCTGGGACCACAGCTATTTACAATATACATCAATGATTTGGATGAAGGGATTCAAAGTAACATTAACAAATTTGCAGATGACAGAAAGCTGGGTGGCAGTGTGAACTGTGAGGAGGATGCTATGAGAATGCAAGGTGACTTGGACGGGTTGGGGGAGTGGGCAGATGCATGGCAGATGAAGTTTAATGCGGATAAATGTGAGGTTATCCATTTTAGTAGCAAAAACAGGAAGGCAGATTACTATCTAAATGGGGTCAAGTTGGGATCTGGTGGTCCTTGTACATCAGTCTATGAAAGTAAGCATGCAGGTACAGCAGGCAGTGAAGAAGGCGAATGGCATGTTGGCCTTTATAACAAAAGGAATTGAATATAGGAGCAAAGAGTTCCTTCTGCAGTTGTACAGAGCCCTAGTGAGACCACACCTGGAGTATTGTGTGCAGTTTTTGTCCCCTAAATTTGCTATTGAGGGAGTGCAGCGTAGGTTTACAAGGTTAATTCCTGGGATGGCGGGACTGTCATATGCTGAGAGAATGGAGCAGCTGGGCTTGTACACTCTGGAGTTTAGAAGGATGAGAGGGAATCTCATTGAAACATATAAGATTGTTAAGGTCTTGGACATACTATAGGCAGGAAACATGTTTCCGATGTTGGGGGAGTCTAGAATGGAGACAAGGAAACACTTTTTCTCACAGAGAGTGGTGAGTCTGTGGAATTTTCTGCCACAGAGGGCAATGGAGGCAGGCTCTCTGGATGCTTTCAAGAGAGAGCTAGATAGGGATCTTAAGAATAGCGGAGTCAGGGGATATGGGGAGAAGGCAGGAACGGGGTACAGATTGGGGATGATCAGCCATGAATGGCGGTGCTGGTTCGAAGGACCAAATGGCCTACTCCTGCACCTATTGTATATTGTCTATTGTCTAATATTATTAAAAAATCAATTAGGTTATTTGAAACCCGTTTGACACCTTCCATTATCAATTTGTTTAATTTCTTTGATTACTTTTCTCCCACAACCAAACCATGAACTACATTTGAATCATAAAAGAAAAATAACTTTGCAGTAGTTATCGTTTAAATTCAATGTTACATAACAAACTGAATTTAAATATTTGCTGGATTTTAGAAGGATGAGGAGGGGATTATTGAAATATACCTGATAATGAAAGGTCTGGAAAGATTGAATATGGAGAGGATGTTTCCACTAGTAGGAGAGCCTAGAACCAGAGAGCATAGCCTCATAATAAAACAATGTTTCTTCACAATGGAGATAAGGAAACATTTGTTTAGGTGAGGGTGGTAAATCTGTTGAATGAATTGTCATAGAAGGTTGTGGAAGCCAATGCATAGGGTATTTTTAAGGCAGAGATGGACAGATTATTGATTAGGATGGGCATCAAATCTACAGGTAGAACGCAGGAGAGTGGGGTTCAGAGGAAAAAATAGATCAGCCATGTGGAGTAGATTCAATAGTCGATGTAGATTCATCAAGCTGAAAGGTCTAATTCTGCCTAATGCCTAATTCTTCTCATGTCTTCTGTGACTGATGCAATCAGAAGTCATGCCTTTGGATTACCCATCCAGTAAGTTAACAGCAATGATATGATCTCCAAAAGAACAATATAGTGATTCCAAAAATTGAGAGACATGTTGTTACAATGTAAACTTGCCTGTTGCAGGAGTTCATTGTTAAGTTCAGAAATAGCAATGTAACAAGTTATTAAGTTTTAATTATTCATTAAGTATTTATTTGCCTGAGCGACAGTAATCTTTTCTTGAAAAAGCAGAAATCAAGTTTACTTCATTTTATAATTGTGGGATTGGCCCTCTGGTAAAATTATTCCTTGTGAATTTTATTTTTTGCATTCTAGCAAAGCTAATAGACCTTAGGTTTAACCAGTTGTTCCTTGTGGTGTGTGCATATTAATATGGTCATTGAGGAATATTGAGGAAAAAGATGAGTTTATCAACATGGTTGACCAAACATAAACATAATTGTTGCACTATATATATATTTCTGGTTCAACTGAGTTAAGAACTTCAGTGTGTATTTTTCTGCACAATTTTGTGGCATGAAATGTCAATGTGTGAATAAGAGGCAGAAATTCATACTTGGTTGCTCACATTAAATGTGTTCAATATTGAAGATATAGAGATGCCTCTATGCAGCATTTTGTGCATTCATTTTACTTTGGAGGACTTCCTCATTACAGGAAGGATGTGGAAGCTTTGGAGAGGGAGCAGCAGAGGTTCCCCAGGTTTTTTATGGATTCAAGAGTATTAGCTTTCAGAAGGGGTCGGATAAACCTGGATGTTTCCTGAAGCAGTTGTTGAAGCAGATAATATTTCAATGTTTTAGAGGCATTTGGGCAGGTATGTGGAAAGATAGGGAATAGAGGAATGTAGGAAGACATGCACTTCAATTTGGCATTCCTATTAAGTCAGAAGTAGGGATGTTCAATGATGATTGATGATGTTCAGCACCATCCATGAGTCATTGTACAATGAAGTTGCCCACAAATAAATCCAGGAAGATGTGGCCAATGTACAAGCCTAGGCCACACAAGTGCCAGGCATTGATGATATCCAACAAGGAAAAATCCATCCGTGATGCCCTCATGTGTCATGGCATTACCATTGAAAAGAGTCTAGAGTGTTTTATTGTCATATGTCCCAGGTAGAACAATGAAATTCTTACTTGCTGCAGCACAACAGAATATGCAAACATAGTATGTTATGACAAATGAGAGAGATAAAAGAAAAGCTCAGAGAGTATGTACACGTACTCACAACATACCCCTTTATATTCACACATACTCAAAAAAACAAAACAGTGCAACAATAATAATAATAGTCTATTGTAGTTCAGACCCTATATGAGGTTGTAGTGTTTAATAGCCGGATGGCTGTAGGGAAGAAGCTGTTCCTGAGCCTGGACGTTACAGTTTTCAGTCTCCTGAAACTTCTTCCTGATAGCAATGGTGAAATGAGTGTGAGGCCAGGATGGTGTGGGTCTCTGATGATGTTGGCTGCTTTTTGAGGCACTCCAATAAATCCCATTGATGGTGAGGAGGTCAAAGCCGGTGATGGACTGGGCAGTGTTCACAACGTTTTCCAGTCTTGTGCTCCAGTCAATATGCTCTCTACTGTGCACCTTTTGGAAGTTCAAGAGAATCCTTTTTGACATACTGAATCTCCGTAATCTTCTCAGAAAGTAGAGGCACTGATGTGCTTTCCTTATAATTGCATCAGTGTGCTGGGTCTAGGAGAGATCTTCAGTAATATGCATGCCGAGGAATTTGAAGTTTTTGACTCTCTTCACCATCGTTCCATTGATATAAACAGGGTTGTGGGTCCTCTTCCTTCCTCTTCCAAAGTCCACAATCAGTTCCTTGGTTTTATTGATGTTGAGAGCCAGGTTGTTGTGCTGGCACCATTTGGTCAATCGGTTCATCTCACTTTTATATTATTATTATCCCCCACTATTAATATCCTGGGGGTTACCATTGACCAGAAACTAAGCTAGAGTAGCAAGTCAGTGGCTAGGAATCCTGCAGCAAGTAATTTTCCTTGAACTTCCCAAAGTGTGCCCACCATCTACAAGGCCTGTGTCAGAATTGTGACGGAGTGCTCTCCATTTGCCCGGATGAACACAGCTTCAACAGCAATGAGGAAATTCAACACTATACAGAACAGAGCAACTGGCTTGATGGGCAAGACACCTACATCCATTCACTCACTCCACACTTGCTCACAGTGGCAGCTCCTTTGTACCATCTGCAGGATGAAAATCCAGCAACTCACCAAGCCTCCTTGGATAAGCCATGGCCTCTGCCAGCAAAGCATGGAAGCACCATAACCAGGAAGTTGCCCTCAAGCCAAAGGATGTAAATAGAGATAGCTGAATTGAATTGGCTTCATTAAAGGAAGCAGAGGGAGATGGTGGAAGGTTGCTTTTCCGATTGGAGGCCTGTGACTAGTGGTGTGCCTCAGATGCTGGGTTCATTGCTAGTTGTCATCTATATCAATGATTTGAATGAGAACGTACATGGCATGATTAGGATGTTTGCAGATGACACAAAGTTGGTGGTATTGTAGATAGTGACAATGGTTGTCAAGAATTGCAGCAGGATCTTGATTGGTTGGGTAGATGGGCTGAGGAATGGTTGATGGAATTTCATACAGAGAAATGAGAGATGTTGCATATTGGGAGTGCTAACTTGGACGGAACCTACACAATAAACAGTAGGGTTCTGGAGGTGTTTTATAGCAGAGGGATCGAGGACAACAGGTACATTGTTTGTTGAAAATTGATAGGGTGGTCAAAAAGGCTTGTAGCACATTTGCCTACTTCATCAGAGAATTGAGTGTAGACGTTGGGAGGTCATGTTGCAGTTGTATAAGACGTTGATGAGGTCGCATTTAGAATATTGTGTTCAGGTTTGGGCACCAAGTTATAGGTTAGATGTTATGAAGCTGAAAAGGGTGCAGAGAAAATTTACAAGGATTTGGCCAGGTCTTGAGGGCCTGAGCTGTTGAGTGAGGTTGAGCAGGCTAGGACCTTGACGTGCAGGAGGATGAAGGTTGATCAAAATTGGTGTTCAAAATTGTGATAGGAACAGATTGAGTAAATGCACAGAGTCTGTTGCCCCAAGTAGGGGAATCGAGAACCAGAATACATAGGTTTAAGATTGGGGGGGGGGGGTATTTAATAGGTAGCTTTTTTTACACAAAGGTTGGTGGGTGTAAGAAACGAGCTGCCGGAGGAAGTAGTTGAGGTAGGCACTATCGCTACATTTCAGAAACACCTGGACAGCTACATGTATGGGATATGGGCCAAACACTGGCAGGTGGGACTAGTGTAGATGGGACACATTAGTTTGTGTAGGCAAGTTGGGCTGAAGGGCCTGTATCCACACTGTATAACAATATAAGCCACTCACCATATGGCCTTAGAAATATATTGCCATTAATTCACTTGGATAAATACTTGAACTTTCTCCAAACATTGTGAGTATACCACACCTCAAGGAATGCTTGAAGAAGGCAGCTTGCCAATGCCTTCAGGGCAATTAAAAATGAGTAATTAAACATTGGCCCAGTCAACAAATTCCATATCCCTTAAATTAATATATTAAAAAATCACAGTTGGCACAGGCATAGTGGGACAAGGGGGCTCTACCTGTGCTGTATTCTGTGTTCAATGTTAAAGTTAATGTAACAAATGGTGAAGGAGAAGACAATTTGCTGCAGATATAACAGTACTTGTTTGAACTCATAGCCGTGGGGCAGTTGTGTGGCAGATATTTTGTTTTGGCTCAAAGCATCCCTGAACCTTATGCAAATTCCTATATTTCAACATTCATGCCAAAACTATGCCTGAGAGTTGATTATTTGAGTAAACTTGAATAATAAGAATTCAACATCCTTATATTGACAGATGGGTTTGTACTGATTCATTAAATAACAAGTATTTGAGTACACAAAACTACTTCAAGGTTAATACAGAGAATGTTAATAGTTCTGCCAAAGCTGGTTAGGATGTTAATTTTGAAGGCAAAAACTGAATATAAATTCATCCATCTGCATGCACTTTCTACAAGCACCTGGATGAAGTCCTGTTTGTTTCCAAAAGCTTAGTTATGTTTGAAAAGGAGCTCTGTGCATTACGCTAGTTCGGTTCGATAGACATTCACTGAATCGTTAAACAAATCAAAACTCTTAAATGGATTATTGCTTACACTTCCATTACCATTAACCAGAAGAACATTCCACATCCTCACCGCATCCTCTGCAACCTCACAATGCGGGAATAGCTTCAGAACTAATGTAGCAGTTCAAGAAGGAAGCACATCAACATCCACATTCTGCAAAAATGAAATAGAAAGAAAATCAATATTTAACCTTTTCCTTTGGTCATTTGTACTTATTTCCAATTTTAAAGATATGGTGTAGTTCATTTCATGACAACGGATTGTCTTAACTGCCACGATGCACTGTGCAGCTGTCAGAGCCTTCAGAGTGAGGGACCAATAAACAGGGTGTTGTATAAGTCAGACTAGCACTCCTTAAGGCAGTGTGATATGCTTAAGGGGCTGTCCCTCTGCGGCGACCTAATCCGCAAGTTCAGACCTCAACTTATACTCGCAGCATGGTCAACACAAGGTCCTAGGAGGTCTTTGTAACTCTCCTTCATGGTCAAGTGTAGTCCCCGTGCACCTGAGGCCTCAGGTAGGTTGCGGCGTATTTTTCAACATGTTGAAAAATCCCCGCGAGTAAAAAAAGGTTGCCATGGAAAAAATCAATACTTTTTTTACTCGTAGGTTTAGTCGAAGTAGGTCGTAATGGGTCGGCATGTTATTCGAAGGTAATCGAGGGTAGTCATAGATAGTCTTCAACATAGTCGAAGGGAGGTCGAACGAGATCGAAGGATGTCGTCTTCACTCTCAGCTATTTGGTGTCCAATTTTCCAGAAGCTAGTCGAAGCTAATCTTCAACATAGTCGAAGGAGGTCGAAGGAGGTTTTCCACATAGTCGAAGGAAGTCTTCAACATGACACTTTTTCAAACTCTCCTAAACTCTGCTAAACTCGCCAATTAGGTTGCCACAGTGGGACAGCCCCTTAAATTATATCCTTTAATGGTTAGGTTTAGATAGGTTTAATAGTGTAATTTGTACCGGGGAACAATGCAATGCTTTTGTGCAGGAAGGTGCTGCAGATACTGATTTAAACTGAACACAAAATGTTAGAGTAACAGCAGGACAGGCAGCATCTCTAGATAAAAGGAATGGATGACATTTCAGGCCGAATCTGCAGAAGGGTCTCTCTCCAGAAATGTTCATTCCTCCATTCCTTCTCTCCAGAAATGTTGCCTGTCTGGCTGAGTTACACCTGCATTTAGTGTCTATCTTCAGTGCAAAGTTTTTGTTTTGCTATCCAATTAGATCAGATAATGCTTTACATAAATACAATTGTCAAGCTCAAGTATAATAGATAGAGGAAAGGAGAAGATAGAGAGAGCAGATTATAGCACACCAGCTCCATAGACAGTCCAATGTCCACAATGGGACACACGTAAATCAGACAGTGCCTAATCTTATGGAAAGACCATTCAGAAGCCTGATAACTGAGGAGAAGAAGCTGTTCCTGACTCTGGTGGTGCGCACTTTCAAGCTTCCATACATTCTGCCCAACGGGAGCAGGCAGAAGAAAAAATGACTAGGGTGAGGTGGGAACCAGTAGAAGAAGGAATGAGAAAAGTCTTTGATTATGTTGACTGATTTTCTGAGGCAGTGTAGATGGAGTCATGGGGGGGGGGGGGGGGGAGAGTCTAGACTGTGTGATCAACTGGGCTAGATCTACAGCTGTAATTTTCTGCCATTTCTATTGGTCTTGGGCAGATCTGTTCCCAGACCAAAGTTTAATTCAACTCAATTGAATGCTTACTATGGTGTGTCTGGAGAGGTTTGTAAGAGCCATTGGAGACATACCAAATTTTCTCAGAGTCTGAATAAGGCAGAGGTATTGGTGTGCCTTCTTCACTGTCACATCAATGTCATTATTCTATGATATATCTATGATAGTATTAACGCCAATGAACTTGAAGCTCTCAACCATTTCCACTTCAGTATCATTGATGCTGATTTGGGCATATATTCCATCACATTTCCTGAATTGACTTCATATTACTCTTTAAGGGCAACTTAATGCCTTAAGTAGCTAACTTCTTTTGTGATCACTACACAGCCAAGATAGAACTACTGAAATGCAGTCTCTGTTGTATTTTCTGTCCTTTTTTTGTTTCACCATTGTTTTTTACTTTAAAAAGGATGCAGAGTGCTGGAGTAATTCAGTAGGGCAGGCAGCAGCCCTGGAGTCAAGTCAAACAAAAAGTCAAACATCGATATATGCAATTCCAAACAAAATTCCATTGCAGTTGGCGCCCTGTGCAACACGATAATGAACAGAAAGATAAAATGGATAAAAGGATAAAATGGATAAAAGGATAAAGTAGACAATGGTGGCAGCCCATAACATGGCAATCAGGAGTCTGATGGCTCGTGGGAAGAAGCTGTTGCAGAACCTTGATGTTCTGCTCCTTATGATACGACATCTTTTGCCCGAGGGCAGCAGAGTGAACAGTCCATGATGGAGATGTGTGGGGTCTTTTATAATACTGCTGGCCTTAGACACGCAACGTTTGGTCACAATATCCCCGATTGAGGGGAGATAAGTCCCAATGATTTTTTCAGCTGAACATGGACAGGTGACATTTCAGATTGGGACCCTTGTTCATCTTGTTTATTTTAACTAAACACTTCATAATTGTGGACACCTCTAAAGAAGTGTGTTAAGGTATAGGTTGGAATGCCTATATCCCCATATGATGTATTCTGTTTTGGAGTTTCCAACCTCTACATCTGCTGGTAGCTAACTTCATTCTGTGACAAATAAGTGTGAGAGTTATAAATGAGTTGTCCATCTTTTTTTTTGGTCAGATTTCTGGAATCACTGGAATTTAGAAGATTGAGGGGGGATCTTATAGAAACTTACAAAATTCTTAAGCGGTTGGACAAGCTAGATGCAGGAAGATTGTTCCCGATGTTGTGGGAGTCCAGAACAAGGGGTCACAGTCTAAGAATAAGGGGGAATTCCTTTAGGACCAAGATGAGGAAAACACTCTTTACACAGAGAGTGGTGAGTCTCTGGAATTCTCTGCCACAGAAGGTCGTTGAGGCCAGTTCATTGGCTATATTCAAGAGGGAGTTGGATGTGGCTCTTGTGGCTAAAGGGATCAGAGGGTATGGAGAGAAGGCAGGTACGGGATACTGAGTTGGATGATCAGTCATGATCATATTGAATGACGGTGCAGGCTGAAAGGGCCGAATGTCCTACTCCTGCACCTATTTTTCTATGTTTCTCTGTCAAATTTGTGGTGGGTTGTAGGGTGAGGGGGAGTGTGGATCAGTCCTTTATTTGTGACCAATGGAAACAATGCCAGTCAAGTTAGGTTAGGAATATGGGAGGATGGCAAAGGTTTACCATTGGAAGAGGGAAAAGCCAAGACAATGAAAAGCACAAGGCATTAATTTGGCTTGAAAAACTAAGTAACATTTAGAAGAGCAAATGTGGTTGATAACAGTGAGACAAAAAACTACTTTGAGGTGTTATGGGATGGGAATACATGATTGGTGCTGGAAACAATGATGACCAAGCAGCTTCTGACTCTATTACTCCTGAGGACCAAGACTAATTGGTAGCCAGAAGAAATGTTGCCATATATGTGGTATGCCAGAGATGGGGTTGCCATCTTTAAGTAATGATCTTAGTTTCATGTCATGTCTTCCAGATGCTTCATGTGTGCCCTCTAATCAATGATTGATGTTGGTCGAGAATCTGTATCTTGTATCTCTGGTTATCAAATCTTGATTCTTTTGTTTCTTTGCTCCACTTTTACTCACTGGCGGCCTTAATTTTATAGATTTAAAAAATATGCTAACTATCAAGTGTTTCTGCCCCTCTGTCCCATTTTAAAATATTATACATGTGCATTAAAAATTAAGCTGTTGATAAGACATTTGCATTGAGATCAAGTCAAGAGTGTTTTATTGTCATATGTCCCAAATAGAACAATGGAATTCATACTTGCTGCAGCACTACAGGCACTTACTTACTTTACACTAGTGTTTAGACATTCAATGTGTGTAAGATAAATGTGTGCAAAATACAGAGGCTTGTAAAAAAATGTTCCTTGAGCCTTAAATAAATAGTCACTATTAACTATTAATATCTGCCTTTAAAAGTTTTTCACTTAGTTGAAATTTAATCTGGCAACATGGCTCTGTTGCCATCTTTATCATTAGACATTCGATAAAATCATGATTGCTTATGACACAAATTGTCAAGCTGTTATCTCACACCTCCAGTGATCTGATTCAATTCTGACCTCCAGCACTGATGGTGTGAAGTCTGCACTTCTTGTAACTTTTTTCTTACCGCCCACATCCATTGATATGCAGTTTGGTAGGACATTGGCCACTGCAAATTACACCATAATGTGTAGATGAGTGGTATAATTTGTCAAAAGTTGATTAGAAAATGATGCAAACTAAATATAATTAGTGTAGGATTAACGCAAATGGGTCAATAGTGTTTGTCATTGACTCGATATGCTGAAGGGTCTATTTCCTTGCGTTATAAGGTAACATGAGTCCACTCTCCTATCCATTGGCAATAGATTAGCGGTCAAACTTGAACTGGGCCCATGTACCCAACATCATCACACCTGTTTCACCCAAAAAGGCACTATACAATCTCTGTAGAATAATTAATATGTGCAATTAAGATATTTTGATAATTGGCACATGGTTTTGAATAATATAACAAATGAAATTAGGAAGTCAAGAAGCCATGACTGAAGAATCACAGTGACTAAAGACTAGTTCTGCATAAGGTGACAGAAGGGTATGATCATGTTTAAAATTCTTTATTATTTAAGTTTTTTAAAATGGAGCACCTTCCAGTTTTATACATGTCCTTAGTAGTTTACTTAAAACTAGGAACATTCGATTATTGTTTAACATTGATAAAATTAATCTGAACTTTATAAAATTCTTTGATTGCCCGAGCAACAAAATGATATTTGTGGCTTTATGTTTTTGTGCTTTCTCCCTTGAGTAGAAACCCATGACTTGCCCTACGTTGGCAAACTAGCTAGTGAATCATCGAATAAAGAGTAAAAATAAGTTTGGCAGTCATTACGACAGTGATTTGAAAATAAGGAGGAAGAATTTTCCCAGAGAACGTCTTTAAAATTACTATGGCAATATAAGGTGCAATTGCATTGAAAAAATTGAGCTGATCATCAATATCTTATTTTACGTAGAATTTTGGGTTAATTCGCCTTTGACCTAGTATAGATTGCGCAAAATAAAGATGATTATTATTAAAATGAACAAATGTAAAAATAAAAGTTTATTTTATCATTGGAATCTTTCTTGTAAACCTGCATTAGAGAGCAATATGAAGTTCGGAGAGCCTCTTGTTCCAGCGTTTTCAATTAATTAAGAATACTTTTTTTTTGAAAAGTAAGTCTGATCACTGCTTTTTTGTGAAGAAAAGGCAACTCAGAAAAGTTAAAACTAGATTTTTAGATGTTGAGACTTTGTAATAATTCGCTATGTACACCAACACCAAGGAAAAATATACTGGGTCTGGTGTGTGATTTACTTTGAAAACAAGGAGAATGGAAATTGAATTATGGGACACACTACAATAAATTGCCTGATATGCTTAAGCAAAAGGATTCAGAGATGTAACTCTCCAAAGATTTGTCCTAGGATTTGTCCCAGTTTCTGGATAAATATAGATCCATATTTAGCAATCCTGTGGATCCCCTAGAGTGTTTTGTTGATTCAAGGGATACACAGATTTGTTATAATTGTAACTTGGTGATTTTTAAAATAAAAACACCTACAGTTGCGTTTGTGGGTGCTCAGTCCTGAAGAAATCTGCACATGTCTGGTTGTATCACACAGAAAAGTTGATCAATCACTGCATTGTTGGTTCCATGAAAAGTTATGTCACACAGAGTAATGGAGCAGATTCTGTGCATTGTACTAAGAACATTAGAGTGAAGACAACCAGAATAAGTGGAATAGTAGGACATTCAGACTCATGTGCCTGGCGACCATTCAATAAGATAATTGCTGATCTTGTTACTCAGCACTACTTTCCTGCACTAACCCCACAACCCTTGATTGTTTGAATATCTAAACATCTATTGATTTTTTTGCGTATATACACAGCAATTGAAATGGAACAGATTTGGCTGCAGAAGCAAAGTGGCTTGGTTTGCATTAGACAATAGCTTTATAGATTCTGAAGCATCCAATTGCTTGTCAACTCCTCTTCCCTATCCCACATTGACCTATTTGTCCTCTGTCCTCTCCACTGCCACGATGATGTCAAAGTCAAATATTAATATTCATATTCCACTTTAAATCCAGGGTCTTACTTCCTTTGTTCACTTTTGTATATCCCTCCCTTTCCCGCATTACCCTTTTCACCCAGCTCTATCAGCTTGCCACCCCGATACTTATTTCCCTTGGTTCAACTTGCCTGTCTCCTCACCATCTTGTTCCAACTGTCCATCAAGCCTCTCTCCCCATTATCTGTTTACAACATCAACCATCCCTTTCCCTACACAGATGATGTCTGGACCATTTAGTCCTCCAGCAGTTCATACGTTCTAGGAGTAGCATTAGGCTATTTGGCCCATCGTCTACTCCCCGATTAAATCATGATCTACAGTGTCTTTCCATTTCAACCCCATTCTCCAGCCTTCGCCTCATAACACCTGATACCCTTACTAATCAAGAATCTGTCAATCTCCGCCTTCAAAATCTCATTGACTTGGCCTCTACAGCCGTTTGTGGCAATGCATACCACAGATTCACCACCCTCTAAAGAAATTCCACCTCGTCTCCTTTCTAGTGGTACATCTTTTTATTCTGAGACTATGGCCTCTGTTCCTAGACTCTCGAACTAGTGGAAACATCCTCTCCACATTCACTCTATCCAGGCCTTTCACTATTCGGCAAGTTTCAATGAGGTCCCCCCTCAACCCTTCTAAACTCCAGTGAGTACAGGCCCAGTGCCTTCAATTGCTCATCATATGTTAACCTATTCATTCCCGAGATCATTTTTGTAAACCTCCTCTGGAGCCTCTCCAGAACCAGCACATCCTTCCTCAGATATGGGGCCCAGAACTGCTCATAATCCTCCAAATGCGGTCTGATCAATGCCTTATAAAGTCTCAGATTTACATTCTTGTTCTTATATCCTAGTTTTATATTTGCTTCACGTTCCAGGATCTTTTGAGATTGGGACAAAATAGAATGACTTGCTTATGGAAGGATGGCTCAGGAATGTTCTATATTGTGGACAAAAGCAGCAGGTTCTGAAGGAAGGAATAGTTGACAAGAATTAGATGAAGGGTATGCCCAAAATGCACTGGAAAGGTGAGCTAAAGTTTAGCTATTCCTAAGGGGAACTTGAATCTTGGAATAATGTAGAGGGGAGTCTTTGATCACTTGTAGAAAGGCTGTTGGAACAATCGAGTTGGCGGATGGTGTTCAACAATATTCATTTTGAAACGGATGTAAGATCAGGCAATGATTGAATCATGCTGTGAGCTTTGCAAAGGTACAGTAAGTCCCACAGCACTGCAAAATACATGATAGTGCAATGTTTTGGTCAGAGCCCTTTTCTCGGCTAAGATTTTCAGAAGATTAGTTATTTTAATAGAAATTGTTGTTATTTTGTTGAGTGAGAAGTGGGCAGCAGTACATTCATGTTTAAATTACCATGTCTCTTTTTCAAGCAGGTTCATTGCCAAGACTGAAGTTTACATTTGTAAATCTAGGTATCTTAGTTCGGTCTGAGCTTCAAATGCCATATGCAGTACATTGCGAAGATAGTCTGACTCTGCCACTAGAATATCACCTTCCTCACCACAGTAGTAAATCCTGGCCAAAATAGAGCTAAAATAACTCAAAAGATTCATGCATCTGCATGGCCTGGTGGCCTTTTGCTGTGAGAAGCCTCAAGCTGCAAGCTTGTGCCAGGAAGTGTACATCCCAGATCAATACACCAGATAAGGAAGGTCCAGCTGTCCTAGCAATTGATAATATGTATGAGGACCTTGCTGCGAAACTCTAAGGTGTTGTAGATGCATGGGTTTGATTGGATGACTGCAAAGGGATTGTAGATAATGTTGCAAGACAGTTGCCCTACTGTTTGGTGATGGGCCGAAGTGTGAAGCTTTGGCTGAATTGTTTGTACTGCCAGGGTAAATGTTGCATTATACAGCTAACTAACTTCCTTCGAGAAGCTTCTGGGTAAATTGTTTGGGACTCTTTGTAATTTGGTTGTGGAACTGTCAATAATACTTTAATGTAATTAATATGTTTAATTGGCTTGTAGGGGAACCACTCCTATATAGTTCGGCCCTTCAGCGTTTGTTGACCGATAAAAGATAGTCCCCATTTGGATCGGTGTCGTTCTTCTGGAAGGGCTGCATGACCTTTTGGTAGTGTCTGCTTGCACGAGGCTGAAGTGCTTGGTTTGGCAGAGACAAGGGTCGAACCTACAGTGGTTTAGGTATCGTATAGGGGGATTTGTTGTTATATCAAAAATAAAGTTTAGTTGTTCCGGTGCTTGACACAGTGTTTTTACTGAACTAGATTAAGGGGGCTAAGCGTTTGGAGCAGATTTACACACTAACAACTCATTGGCTTCAAGGCTCAATAATTGCCCAAGTTACCATGTTTGTGCATTTGGTTTCATTTGTATGCTTAATAGTATTTGAGGATTGAAGCTTGTGAATTTATATTTCTTCTTTTCTTTATATGTGCAAATTCTCTCTCATGATATAGACTAAAGAAATCGGGCAACTATACAGCACATACAGTAAATGAGAGGAATTAATGCAAGTTAAGCAATCTAAGAATTGTTGCTGGCCTGTCAACTTGTCCGTATGCAGGACATAGTGGATGCTCCTTCATGACAATGTTCATTTATTTGAAAGTACTTTAATTCTGCTCCTTGCAGACAGCGTGGAAGTAAGCCCTTCAGCCCAACTTGCCCACACTGACCAAACATGAACCTCTATACTAGTTCCACCTGCCTGCATTTGGCCCATATCTCTCTAAATCTGTCCTATCTATGTACCTGTCTATAAATAATTTGTAATTCAAAATAAATAATTTCCGTACAGGTTACCTACTACACCTCATGCAAAGTCATAGGGTTGGAGCAGAAATTCTATGCATTTCTTTTTATAAAATATCATCTCGTATATCAATAATTATTGATAAATCTTTTGAAATTTTAATAAGCTTCTCTCCAATGTGGAATATCGTGCACAGATTATTCTCTATTTTTAATCCTTTCAATATTTACCATGCAGCCATTACATTTTACAACAACCACTTTGCTCATAAATCTAACATTATATTCCAGTTCAACAAGAAGATTTTTCTCTGTCTACTTTCAATTTCAAATGATTATTTAAACTCATAGGGAAAATTATCTGCACAGACACCCATGTTTCAATGGAATATGCAAGCACAGGGGGAGGTGGGGGTCATGTAGAAACATAGACATAGAAACATAGAAATTAGGTGCAGGAGTAGGCCATTCGGCCTTTCGAGCCTGCACCGCCATTCAATATGATCATGGCTGATCATCCAACTCAGTATCCCGTACTTGCCTTCTCTCCATACCATCTGATCCCCTTAGCCACACGAGCCACATCTAACTCCCTCTTAAATATGTGGGTTGGGGTGGGGGTTGGGGTGGAGATTGTTTCCATGCTGTATCTCTAAACTAAACTAATTGTGTATTTGTATATAATCTGCTATTCATGCTGAAGAAAGTGATTCCTCTAATAGATCTGAGTACACCTATAAATAAAACCGTTTGATTTTCCATCCTTTACAAATCAGTGACAGCCTGCCAATAATACAACATTGACTACGACTTGACAATTAAGTGCATACAAATGAAAACCAAAGAACGTCTCCAAGAAATGTATTTAAAGCACATCTATCTCAGACAACACTTAGATTTCCATACTAGCTAGCAACTGTACTACAGAAAGATAAACATCACATTTAAGGATAGATACTGTGTAATCCACTTTCAGGTTTTAGTTTATTGAAATGTATTATTTTGTTTAAATGATTTGCTTGATGCAATTGACTCTTCTGTCACTCTTCTAAGCATACACAGCTTTGAGGAATGGAATTAAAGATAATCACACTTATCATGCAACCCTTGTAAATCACAATTCACTAACTATCATATCATTTCAAAGCAGCAAATCACTGCTTTTCCATTTCCTGATAATTTATATTTATTCATGTCATGATGTTCATTTGACATTAATGTTTTACAATTTCAAAACCTTCACTCATCATCAGTTAAACTGAATTGATAGTTTGCTTTCTAAACCATTGTACACTTGGTCTAAATACACATATTTGTATCAGGAAACCTAACAACGTTCAGAATTACTTTTTAAATTATTAAAAATCTTCAGATATATTTGATTTTTTTTTGTGTTCAGTTGATATTTCTTTTTAATGTTTGTTTTTTGACAAACCTGATTTATTTTTTTGTTCTATCGTAGATAATATTCTTTCATTATTATTTTCCTAAGTGCACATGTGATGAATAATCCAAATTGACCTAATACCTTATCCTAAAAATGTCCACCCATCTGTGATGGATGCTTGCCATTATGCCTGTGAATGGAACAGAAGTTCAATCTCAGCTTTTACTTCTCTCAAGAGAAACTGAAGGATGGAACACAGAGTCATTCTTCTGCATATCTTCCCCAAGCCGTACTCAGGAACTGAACTAAAGTTGCCTACCCACAATGTGGTTGCAAAGAGCAGGTCAGAGGATGGGAATCTCTGACCTGCTCAGTAACCCTGTGACGTCACTCATCTCCTAACTCCCAAAGCCTGTCCGAAATCAACAAGGCTCAAATCAGAGGTATAATGGAATACTCTTTACTTGCCTGGATGAGTGCACCTTCAACAACACTAGAAACGCTCAACACCACAACATGACATAGCAGCCCGCTGGATAGGCACTCCATTCACTCTCTCCACTACTGTAGGGGTAAAGATGTTTGTATAAGATTGGAGTACTTTCCATATCACACTCAATGTTAGTTCCACAATGCCGAAGTACAATGATTATCAATACAAGAATTGATATCAACAAGGGAAATGAGCAGGAACAAATTTATACCTTTTAAATCTTGTGAGCTTTAGATTTTCACCCTCCCTTAACCTGAGGAATACCTTCAGCAACAGACTGATTCCACCAAGATGCAGTACAGAATTCCACAGGAGCTTCTTTTTCCCTGGGGCTATCAAACTGTGCAACTCCTCCCCGTTCTGGAGGAGTTGCACAGTATTGTACCCTTGCACATTGTATCGTACCCTTGCCCACACTCCCTCATTGGAGTGAAAGGGCAATTACAAGAATAGTACTATCAGCTGGAGAGATACCCATTCTGCCACATTCAACCAGACAAGTGTGTGAAAATATGATAATATGACACAATTTAAGCCGTTGAGCCCTGTGTCGTGGTAGGAAACTATTGGATAGCCTTCTCCGGGATAGGATTTACTTCCATTTTCATATTAGCTTTCTCTGGAATGTTGAAGGTCGTGGGGAGACCTAATAGAAGTGTATCAATTATGAGAGGTATAGATAGGGTAGATGGTCAGAACCTTTTTCTCCAGATGGGAAAATCAAATACTAGAGGACATAGGGTCAAGGTGAGAGGGGCAAAGTTTAAAGCAGATGTGCAGGTCTTTTTTTTTTACACTGAGGGTGTAAGAGGGTGCCTGATACCCACCGTATCAGTGGTTCTGGTGGTTGGGGCAGATTTGGTAGTGGTATTTAAGAGAGTATGAGATAGGCATATGGATATGGAGGGATATGGATTATATGCAGGTATACAAGGGATTGTCTTGGCATCATGTTCAGCACAGATATTGTAGCGGGAGATCCTGTTCTTGAGCTGTACCACATGCTAATACCTAAATCCATAAATGCAACATTCATATTGAATGGAGCAATTACATTTCTCTGCCATTTTATTTTACTAACGATAGTCAGAATTGTGAAACAAGTAATGAATGTTTTCTTCATCAGCCGCAAAGTCTGTAAAAATAATAAAAAACTTCAAGAACCTTTTGACAATTCATGACAGAATGAGCCAATTCCTCGATTTTCTTTCTCACAAGAATGGTTGCTCCAGGCAGTGCTATGATCCTGTAATGCTTCAGATATCCTAGTGTTCTAATATAATATCTAAGTGCAATTCAAATGTATCAGGTGGTATGTACTTACATTGTGCTTTCAAGCAATATATATAACAGATGCTTATAAGACTGCAGCACTATTTTTATATTGTATTTTAAGCCAAAGAGCAGCTATTTATAGAATAATTCTAATCATATTTATGTTTATGTGATTCTTTTTGTAATATAACTTTAAAAGAAGTTGGGTTGTTCCATGACAGTCACGGATTTCAAAATGAGCCTACAAGGTTAATTTGGATAGTTAGTAACTAGCCCGAGTGGACAGCTATCTGCAGAGCCAAAAGAGATGGGGGAGATATTGAACAATTTCTTTTCTTCGGTATTCACCAAGGAGAGGATATTGAATTATGTGAGGTAATGGAAACTAGTAGAGTAGCTATGGATACTATGAGTTTCAAAGTAAAAGAAGTACTGACACTTTTGAAAAATATAAAAGTGGATAAGTCTCCAGGTCCTGACAGGATATTCCCTAGGACATTGATGGGAGTTAGTGTAGAAATAGCCGGGGCTATGACAGAAATATTTGAAATGTCATTAGAAATGGGAATAGTCCCCAAGGATTGGCGTACTGAGCATGTTGTTCCATTGTTTAAAAAGGGTTCTAAGAGTAAACCTAGCAATTATAGACCGGTTAGTTTGACTTCAGTGGTGGGCAAATTAATGGAAAAGATACTTAGAGATAATATATATAAGCATCTGGATAAACAGGGTCTAATTAGGAACAGTCAACATGGATTTATGCCTGGAAGGTCATGTTTGACTAATCTTCTTGAATTTTTTGAAGAGGTTACTAGGGAAATTGATGAGGGTAAAGCAGTGGATGTTGTCTATATGGACTTTAGTAAGGCCTTTGACAAGGTTCCTCATGGAAGGTTGGTTAAGAAGGTTCACCTGTTGGGTATAAATGCAGGAATAGCAAGATGGATTCAACAGTGGCTGAATGGGAGAAGCCAGAGGGTAATGGTGGATGGCTGCTTGTTGGGTTGGAGGCAGGTGACTAGTGGGGTGCCTCAGGGATCTGTGTTGGGTCCTTTGTTGTTTGTCATGTACATAAATGATCTGGATGAAGGGGTGGTAAATTGGATTATTAAGCTTGCAGATGATACCAAGATAGGGGGCGTTGTGGATAATGAAGAGGATTTCCAAAGTCTACAGAATGACTTAGGCCAGTTGGAAAAATGGGCTGAAAGATGGCAGATGGAGTTTAATGCTGATAAATGTGAGGTGCTACACCTTGGCAGGACAAATCAAAATAGGACGTACATGGTAAATGGTAGGGAATTGAAGAATACAGTTGAACAGAGGAATCTGTGAATAACCATGCATAGTTTCTTGAAGGTGGAATCTCATATAGATAGGGTGGTAAAGAAAGCTTTTGGTATGCTAGTCTTTATAAATCAGAGCATTGAGTATAGAAGCTGGGATGTAATGTTAAAATTGTACAAGGCATTGGCGAGACCAAATCTGGAATATGGTGTACAATTTTGGTTGCCCAATTATAGGAAGGATGTCAACAAAATAGAGAGGGTACAGAGGAGATTTACTAGAATGTTGCCTGGGTTTCAACAGCTAAGTTACAGAGATAGGTTGAATAAGTTAGGTCTTTATTCTCTGGAGCGCAGAAGGTTAAGGGGGGACTTGATAGAGGTCTTTAAAATGATGAGAGGGATAGACAGAGTTGATGTGGACAAGCTTTTCCCTTTGAGAATAGGGAAGATTCAAACAAGAGGACATGACTTTAGAATTAAGGGACAGAAGTTTAGGGGTAACATGAGGGGGATCTTTTTTACTCAGAGAGTGGTAGCGGTGTGGAATGAGCTTCCAGTGGAAGTGGTGGCGGCAGGTTCGTTGGTATCATTTAAAAATAAATTGGATAGGCATATGGATGAGAAGGGTATAGAGGGTTATGGTATGAGTGCAGGCAGGTGGGACTAAGGGAAAAAAGTTGTTCGGCACGGACTTGAAGGGCCGAGATGGCCTGTTTCCGTGCTGTGATTGTTATATGGTTATATAGTTATATGGTTGTATGGTCTAGGTTCAGTTCTAGGTCAATACTATGAATGCAAATGTATTGTCAAAATAATATTAGCTAACACTGTGTCTTTAATTATGTCAGTTTGTCAAAACATTGCTGAATTTAGACCAATGATGGACTTAATTATTTGAAAATCTGAACTTGACTTTTCCCCATTGAGTCCACCAGTTATTTCCTTGATTGTGAGGGAAGGAAAATGTAGATTGATGATGCATGTTAACCAATCACACACCAACCAGCATCTATAACTCCACCTCACTGTAATACTTATACTATTTTTCAGCACCGACAGTTAGAGCAGCTAGGATGTGTTGACAACTAATCATTCTTCTTGCTGGTAAGTTTTAGTGCTGATTAAAAATGTGTTTGAATCATGTACTGAGTCTGGAAGTCATGTACATGGCGTCAGAAGTGGTCTGATCCACTCTTTCTGTATAATGGTTTTCTGTTTTACCCTTTTGTGAGTTTTTATTTTGCTTTATGATGGCCTCTTCCGGTTGAAAGCCTGATCCTCTCGTCTTTGATGCGGATATCAGCGAACGCTGTGCCACGTTTGAAATTGATTACCGACACTACATGAACATTGCTCACCGAATTGAACCTGATGCTGTCAAGGCCTCTCTTCTACTCAACCTTGCGGGCCCAGATTCCCTTCGGCGATCCAGAAAATTCCGTTACACTCTGGCAGTCCTCGATGCCAACGACCAGGTAATAACCCCAGCTGAATCTCCTGATGACCCCAATGTTCTGCTGCATAAACTAAGCCAGATCTGTGACCTGCCCTCAAATCACATTTTGGACAGGGCAAGGTTTCACTCTTGCCATCAACTCCCTGGTGAACGAGTAGACTCATTTATCTCCGACTTAATGTATTTAGCCCAGCACAGCCGATTCCAAAATATGCCGGTCGATCAGCTGACTCATCAGTTAACAAGGGACATTTTAGTGAATGGCATTACTGATCTAAAGCTCAGATCGGAGCTTCTGAGACTGCCAGATTTGACTGGATGAAGCAGTACACGCATGCAGGACGGCGGAATTCATTGACCCTATAGACAGTTCGCATGAAACCAAAACCATCAATCTGATGGGCTTCACTAGGCAGCGAACCAACACAGATAACAGGCGATTTATGACCCAAGCCAGTCAGGCGGCTCTTGGTGATCCTCAGAAGAAATGCCCAAATTGCAACTGCTCATACAGAAGACAATCAGCTTGCCCCGCTTTTGGTAAATCATGCAATTACTGTAAAAAGTTAAATCGCTTTGCCTTTGTATATCGGGCAGCAAGTCGGGCCTGTGGGAAGATTTCGCCTAGCTCCAGGTCTAATCTCAACTTCTTGCTATGAGACAGCAACAATCTCACTCCCCAATTCCAGCTCGAACCTGCCCATGAACAGACTCCAATTAACTTACAAGAGGACCCGACTGTTTACTCATTACAGCTTGCTGCTGCTAAGAATTATGATCCGACCGTTACAGTAACTGTAAGCAACGTGCATTTTGGCGCGAAATTAGACACAGGAGCGAAAGTAAATACTATGTCAATCAACCTCTTCAACAAGATAAGAACTAACGAGCCACTGATCAAGGACAAATCCACTCTACATGCTTTTGGAGGGAAGGTTCTGCGGCCTTTGGGCAAAACCAACTTGAAATGTGTGCTGAAAAAAACCATGAGAAATTTGACCTTCTGTGTCTTGAACTTTAATTCAGTTACTCTGCTTGGCAACCGGGCCTATCAGGAACTGGGGCTGATCTCCTTTGACAAAACGGTCCACAAGCCACACATTTCCCTGTACCCGCTGAGTGAATTCCCTGATCTTTTGGACAATAAACTGGGCAAGTTGCCCGTGACTTGCAAGATTATTATTGACCCCGAAGTGACACCCATCATCTGACCTCCACATCGAATGTCATTTGCCATGATTGACAGGGTTCACTCTGCACTGAAGGACATGCACAGGCATAATTGAAGCAGTCAGCGACCCCACCGACTGGGTTTCAAACATGATTGCCATGGTCAAGAAGGGAAAAAATGAAATCCGTTTGTGCATCAACTCAAAATAACTGAATACTGCCATTAAGCGGCCACACCGTCGGAACGGCCACCTTATTTACTGTCCTCGACACAAAGAACTCTTTCTGGCAGATACCGCTGGACAAGGAGTCATCAAACCTCACCACATTTGCCACCCCATTCAGCAGATACAAGTTTCTGAGAATGCCATTCAGAATCAACTCTGCCAGTGAAGTCTTCCAAAGAACTATGGAGCTATTATTCGAGGACCTACCTTGTGCCATCATTGTCAACGATATCCTAGTGTATGGCAAAGATGCAATGGCGCAAAGAACTCTTGCTGGCAGATACCGCTGGACAAGGAGTCATCAAACCTCACCACATTTGCCACCCCATTCGGCAGATACAAGTTTCTGAGAATGCCATTCGGAATCAACTCTGCCAGTGAAGTCTTCCAAAGAACTATGGAGCTATTATTAAAGGACCTACCTTGTGCCATCATTGTCAACGATATCCTAGTGTATGGCAAAGATGCAATGGAGTACGACCACAATCTCAGGCTCATCTTCGATCGCGCGCACAAGATTAACCTCAAACTTAATCCTGACAAGTGCAAGTTCCGGGTTCCAGAGGTTTCCTACGTCGGCCACATCTTCACTCCTAAGGGTCTCAAACCTGATCCGAAGGAGGCTGCTGCCATCACAGAAATGCCTGCCCCCACAGACGTGAATGGCCTGCAGCATTTTCTGGACATGGTAAATTATCTCGGCAAGTTCATACCGAACCTCAGCGAACTAAGCTCCACACTGCGGGAGCTGATAAAAAAGGACACAGCATGGTCATAGTTCCAGCAACATCAGATTGCTTTCGATGTCTTAAAGTCCAAACTGACCAGTGCACCGACTCAATTTTTTTTTTTTGACCTGAAACGTCCGGTAACGATCACCTGCGATGCCTCGAAATTCGGGCTTGGCGCAGCCTGCTTGTCGAGGGCACTCTACTGTCTCGTATGCCTCTCGCACCATGACCGACACGGAGCAGCACTATGCACAAATTGAAACGGAACTGTTGGCCGTCGTTTTTGCTTGCACCAAATTGCACAACTTCATCTTTGGCAACACCTTCACGGTCGAGAGGGACCACCAACCACTGGTGACAATCCCGAACAAGCCCATCCACGCCGCGCTAGCTCATTCTTGCCTCCTCTCAGTCTCATCTTTCAAGTGAGGGGGGGGGGGGGGAGGGTTTGGTCCACACGCGCTCGGGCCGTGTTTGTAGACCACCAGACAGATATGGCGAGTATTTAACCCCATGGCATGAGTGCCCTTTCACACTTAACCTTTGGGGGGAAGGATGTAGATTGATGTTGCATGGTAACCAATCACACACCATCCAGCATCTCTAACTCCACCCCACTGTAATACTGATACTAATACTATTTCTCAGCACCGACAGTTAGAGCAGCTAGGATGTGTTGACAACTAATCATCCTTCTTGCTGTTAATTTTAGTGCTGATTAAAGATGTGTTTGAATCATGTACTGAGTCTGGAAGTCATTTACAGAAAAGATGCAACACGAAAACCACATTTTGAGAGGGTACAGTTGAATATTCCATTGGTGAAGTTATTACATATCAATTACCTCTCTTTGTTTTTTAAGAAACATGGTTCCATACCTTATGATGTTATGTATTTAAATAGTCCATGAAAACCATTCAATGTGATTGTACCTCCTATGCAGGTATTCATGGGGTGGGTGGGATTAACATTTTTTTGTATTTTTTAGCATGATGAAATTAATTTTATGCCCATTTGAAAATCCTGTGAAATTCAGCTTTTTTCACAATGTAATATATAATATTCTGAGGATCAATATAAATAATCTTGCAATAGCAAACTTGTGGTTACATGGCACAATGAACATCAACTAGGGAATTGAACAATACTTAATTGGACTGTCCATGGTAACGGTCGGACTATTCTCTTATATAACACTGTTTCTGATGAACTCAGCTACAGCACTCGCACAAAAGCTCATCCAAGAGACCTTGATTGAGCTGCCTGACTGACCATGAAAGAGATGGCATTGGAGAAATAGAATAAACAACATTGATAGGCTTATCAGAGTGCACAGACAGTATTTGTGGCTATTTAACTAGGTTGATAAATGAATATCTCAATATTCAAACCAAAAGATGGAACACCTTTCAAGAATCTGATTCCATTTTACAAAATTAAAATTAAAATCTAGTTGCCATTGAAATTCATCTCAGTTCAGAAGTCCTAAATGCACAAATGTGCCTTTTATTTTGGAAACTTCTTCCAGTTCTACTCTACAGTGCAAGAATAGCTACCTCAATATCTGGCAACATCTTGCAAAAACTTGTCCTGTTGTTTTTGTTTTCAAATCATTGTAAGGGATTTCGTGAAGACCCCACCAGCACGCATGCGCGACATTCTTCAAAGCAGCGGTGTGGAATCACAGAACCAACAACAAGGAAATGACTTGTTATAGTAAGATTGAAGAGACTCTAAATGCCAGTTGACTTTATGATAGAGGGTTGGGAGCGGAGGGCACAAAATCCCTCATTGCAACCTCATAAAATAAAGATCAAACTTCAAACTGGTAAGTTCTCATTTAATCTTACTATTTCATTTCGGAGTCACGTGAGTGACTTCATGAAGATTTCAAAGCTCTGTGATTTCATGCCCTGGATCACGTCCATGCTCTCACACACGCCACAATATGGATGGATAGGAGTATAAACATGTTTCAGACTGAATGTACTGAAAAATAATAATGTTTATTAACCATAAACAAAGAAAAAAAACCTTCACTGGGGAATAACTGTATGTTGCTGACCAGCACTCAGCACAGCCTCCGCGAACATAACAGGAGCGGTAACAGGTTTATTGTAAAACCGCTGAAAGGTGGCTTCACTAGCCCAGCCTGCTGTGGCAAGAATATAGTCCATGGGCATCTCCATGACCTTCGCCGCCGACGTGGATGCAGCCCTGGTGGAATGGGATTTAAAGACATTAATGTCAATACCTGCTGCATCCAACACGACCCTGAGCCACCTGGAGATTGTCTGTACCAACACTCTGTGATGTGGTTTCTTATGGCTTATCAGCAGATACTTCTCCATTCCCCTTAGGGTCCGCGTCACTTTTATATAATGATGGATATGGGTGGCTAAACAGAGCCTCACATCAGCGGGGTGTGCCGGAAAAACCAGCTGCAGCCCTGTAAATCCAGGTCTGTGCTGCTTTAGTAACTCATCTTTAGTAAAAAGCTACTTTCTCCGGGGTAGAGACCATTCTGTCGATGTTGACTTTTTGTAATGTCTGTACCCGTTGTGCTGATGTTAGTGCCAATAACATCACCAATTTCAAGGTGAGTTTGTCCAAAGAAAGTCCAATCATGGGTGACCATGTCCCGAGTAGGGTTAATACTACCCCAATGTCCCAGGTGACGTAACGTGGTCGGGGAGGGTTTGAATTTAATATACCCGTCATCAATTTGGACACTAGTTTGTGTGATCCTGCTTCAGTGGTAAGGTAGGGGGATAGTGCACTTCTGGCACTATTGATGGCACTGTAGCTGAGGTGTTCATCATGAAGCAACCCCGCAAGAAATTCCAGCACATGTGGTATAGTAACGGAGTCATATGATATGTTCATCCGGCTGCAGTAGGCCTCCCATTTTCTTATTTGGGTTAGGTATTGCCGTCTTGTTGACTCCCTGCATGATGCTCCGATGGTATCCATGGTCCTTGGTGTGAGACCATATTGCAGCAGTTCAAAACCTGCAGGCCAATAAGTTCAAATGACTGTGGCAGGGATGGTATTCCCCTGTAACAGGGTTCGTCACCAATTCAGGGCAATTCACCAAAATAGCCCATGGTTCTCTGATCATCCCAAGGACCACTGGATACCATGGTTGTGTTGGCCAGTCGGGTATGATTAGAATGCCTTTTGCAGAATCTAATTTGATTTTCCGCAATACCTGACTGATTAGTCAAAATGGAGGAAATGCATAGATAAACCATTTCCCCCAGTGCAGCAAGAAAGCGTCCATCACTATTGCCCCAGGATCTGGTTCCCATGATACATATGTTGGTACCTGATGGTTTAACCGTGACGCAAAAAGGTCAATATCCGGTTTACCAAATTTGGCTGGGATTTTTGTAAATATTTGGGGATTTAACATCCATTCAATGTTTTCATTGAATATTCGTGACCTGGTGTCCACCACTGTGTTGATTTTACCTGGAAGATAGGTAGCTGATATCCAAATATTACATTGTATGCACCAGAGCCAAATTGTGTTAGCCAATTCATCGCAAGAAATTGACCTGATACCGTCCATATGGTTTAAATATGCCACCACAGTGGTATTGTCTATTTGGAGATGGATGTGAGTATCAGTAAGTTTAGAACAATAAGCTCTTAGTCCGTAAAATGCTCCAAGCATCTCCAAATAAATTATCCCTCGTGACAACAATTGGGTAGATTCTTGTGAGTCCCATCTGCCACCACAGCTAGAGTTGTTGTCAGTAGCTCCCCAGCCATGGGAGCTTGCGTCAGTTTGTAAATACACCGACGGGCAAGGCACAATGATGGGTGTGAATGAGTTACGAATATTGTCAATCCACCATTGTAACTCAATTTTTGCCTTAATTGGCACCTGCATAGGTCTATCAAAATGTCCAGCATTCAATTTTAATGCTGAAATCTTGGATCTTTGCAAATTTTGATAATATAAAGGTCCAAATTGGGTAGCTGGAAAAGTGGCTACCAATTTCCCAATTACCTTGGCAGCATGTCTAATTGTTGGTGTACTGGCGCAGATTATTACATGCCTCGATGATGTCCATAGCTTTGTTAATTGGTATGGAGGTAATCATTTGATTGGTATCAATTGTGAATCCCAGATAGAAACATAGAAACATAGAAATTAGGTGCAGGAGTAGGCCATTCGGCCCTTCGAGCCTGCACCGCCATTCAATATGATCATGGCTGATCATCCAACTCAGTATCCTGTACCTGCCTTCTCTCCATACCCCCTGATCCCTTTAGCCACAAGGGCCACATCTAACTCCCTCTTAAATATAGCCAATGAACTGGCCTCAACTACCCTCTGTGGCAGAGAGTTCCAGAGACCCACCACTCTCTTTGTGAAAACATTTCTTCTCATCTCGGTCCTAAAGGATTTCCCCCTTATCCTTAAGCTGTGCCCTCGTCCTGGACCTCCCCAACATCGGGAACAATCTTCCTGCATCTAGCCTGTCCAACCCCTTAAGAATCTTGTAAGTTTCTATAAGATCCCCTCTCAATCTCCTAAATTCTAGAGAGTATAAACCGAGTCTATGCAGTCTTTGTTCATAAGACAGTCCTGACATCCCAGGAATCAGTCTGGTGAACCTTCGCTGCACTCCCTCTATGGCAATAATGTCCTTCCTCAGATTTGGAGACCAAAACTGTACGCAATACTCCAGGTGTGGCCTCACCAAGACCCTATACAACTGAAGTAGAACCTCCCTGCTCCTATACTCAAATCCTTTTGCTATGAAAGCTAACATACCATTCGCTTTCTTCACTGCCTGCTCTACCTGCATGCCTACCTTCAATGACTGGTGTACCATAACACCCAGGTCGCGCTGCATCTCCCCTTTTCCTAATCAGCCAGATAGTTCATAACCTGTGATGGATAGAACTTTGATTTATCTGGATGGATTATGAACCCCGTTTTTTGGAATAAAGAAGCAGTGGCTGTGACTGCCAATTTCGTTGCTTCCAGGGTATCTCCTATAATTAGGATATCATCCAAATATGCCATAACCATATGGTTTTGTCTTCTCAGTGTTGCTAACACTGGTTTTAGTAATTTGGTAAACAACCTGGGAGCTGTGGTAAGCCCATTAGGCAAAGCTCTATATTGCCAAAGTTGATCCATCCAAACAAACTTCAAGAACTTCCTGTGATGTTTCCGAATGGATACTGAATAGTATGCATCTTTTAAATCAATGCATTCCATGAAGCAGCCCTTAGAAACCAAAGACTTGTGCTGTTTCAAAGATGTCCATTTTAAAATGGGTATATTTTACAAAAGTATTCAAATGGGTTAGGTCAATAATGACTCGACATCCACCATCTTTCTTGATTTTTGGAAAGATGTTGGATACGAACTCAACTGGTTCGTGAATCGTTCTTTCTATCACCCCTTTGTCTTGTAGTCTGAAAATTTCAGCATGTCCCTCCGCTACTTCCTTGTTGGAAAGTGCAAACTTGCGGTCCAGCACATGCTGAGATGGGGGAAGTTGTTCATTTATGAACTCAATTTCATAACCCTGAATACTTTGTAATATAAACACATCTGAAGTGATAGCATCCCATGCATCCTTAAAGAAACGTAATCTCACACCAACATGTGAGGTTATACGTGCAACTGCATGAAATCCAGACCACCTTACCTCCATGGTTACCGGCGGTCCCTGACATGTTTGGTGAGACGTGGAGGTGCTGGGTTTTGTGGCTGCCACATTTTCCACGCCGGCCGCTGCGGGCCTTGCCCTAAAAAAGGCTTTGGCTGTTGAGACTGCTGATAATGTGGTTGTGCCGGCGTGTAGGTCCTTGCTGATTTTTCGGGTGGTCCCCGCGGTCTGCAGTACGGTAGTCTCCTAGACACCTGCCTGCTCAAAGGGTGTGGCTTCATTAGTCCCACAGTCTTCGCATGGTCATCCAAGTCTTTGATCTGCTTCGGTAGGTCTTCTCCAAACAACTGCCTTGGTGGTGGCATCGGGTTTGCCCTGCACAACCCTGCAAATTTCGGGTTTAAGGTGGGTTTGATGGTGGCTTTCCGGAATGCGTTTATTTCATGCTGAGTGTTACACAGTAATGCAAGAGCATCTTTTTGTTCAGTGCTCAAGTCCGTGCCATCCACTGACCTTGCAAATGCAGTGATTCCCGATGTGAGCAGCTTCAGGATCTTTTGCAGTTTTATCTCTTGTGCTCTGATACCTGGGCTGATATTACCCCATATGGGTGTATTCACTGTTGGCACATTGAGTGAATTGCAGTTGTTCGGTGCCTTATACCGATTCATGGCTTCAGTAAGGACCTGGTCTTGTAATTGATGGGTGGTAAGAAAATCAATACTAGCAGCCAGTTTCAGTTTGAGGGGTTGACCCGAAGACTTGGGTTGTGCAAACTTGGATACCACATCCAACAGTTCTTCCTGAGCGATTTCAGGTGCCACAGATTCGTGAACAAGAATCTCTTCCTCTTCCCCTGGCTGCCTTGCACTTCCCATCGATGATGGGGATATATTACCTCCCATTGAAAATTTTCTGGAACTGGGCACGTCCTGCTGTTGAAGATTTTGTTGCAGGATGCGCACCATCATACATTCCATATGACTGTCTCCACCATATGCGGATGATAGGTCGGAACCCTCAGGTCCAAAGGAACTCCTGAGGCTTCTATCACTGGCCCGTACCTCGTCGAGGTAAGAATCCGGGTGCCGTGATAGGAAGTCGCTACCTGCCACATCTGCGGGGCTATGCGACTCCCATGCAGATCTGCCGCTCGTTCGCCGTCTTTCAAACGAGAACGGCCCGCTAGTCTCAAAGGACATATGCGGTGAGAAGTCGGCACCTGCCGCCGCAGCGTGGTGACCCGACGTCCGCGCGGGCTTGCCGCCTGTCCTCCTTAGGGACAAAGGCGATGTACGGTCACGTCCTGCCACTAATGGGGGGTGCGGTGACCGTGATGAGACTCCACCTGCCCGAGTTTTACTTGCCTTGCTGGGTGGTGAGTCTATACTGGCTCTGGTTGATATGCCAGTAGACCCTGGTCTCAGTAATTCACCTGTCCGTGGTCTTGTGGTTTGTTCCGGTGAAAAATCGGCCCTGGCACGGCGCGACTGTGGAGCAGCTCTTCCCCTGGCTCATCCTCGAGTGGCCCGAGTGGCTGGGGAGAAAGACCGTGCCGTGGAACGGGTAACATGTCTGCTCATGTCTGCCAAGCTCTCCCTTGCAGGGAGAGTTATGATAAAGAGTCAGGATCTTGTATAACCTGCTCTGGCACTGTACTCCCACTTTGCTGGTCTGAAATTAGCTGTGTAGGTGGGTCGGGTCCTGTAGTCGGAGGGCTCCCCGACTTTCACGCCTTTTCCCCAGCCCGACTAGCGGGTGTTGCCGTTGTAGTATGCAGCTCTGGGAAAAGTGGCCGTCGACTTCTCTCAGAAGTCCTGCGACCCGCATTCTTGCTCCTATCCATAGTCCCTGTGAACAAAGCAGTTCCTTTACAGGAAAACAACAGGCTCAAGGTTAGCTATACCTACCTGAGCGGCTCTTATGAAGGGCTGGTGGTGAGACGCGCTCCATCTCCAGCCGTCGACTGCAAATGCGAGCGACGATATGTTGCGCATGCGTGCTGGCGGGGTCTTCACGAAGTCACTCACGTGACTTCGAAATGAAATTGTTCACCGATTTTGTCAACCACAGCAATTTGTTTTGTGTTAGACACAGCAAATTGTAGTTTAAATTTCATCATGAGATGACACTTTCTATCTCATAGCACTAAAGACATACTGTTGATGTTGGACATTGCTGTTGTGACATTGATTCATTCACATCCATTTCAGAAACTAGGAATGGGGAAAGTGGCAGTAACTGGAAACATTGTCCTTAATTGGAGGGAGAAATGTGGTACTGTTGCAGGCTGCACAGTGGCGGAGCGGTAGATTCGATGTCTTGCAGCACCAGAGACCCGGGTTTGATCCTGACAATCTGGGTGCTTTTTGTGTTTGGAGTTTACTCTTTCTCCCTGTGACCATGTGAGCTTTATCCAGGTGCTCCAATTACCTCCCACATTCCAAAGACTTGTGGTTTTGTAGGTAAATTGGCTTCTGTAAATTGTTGCTAATGTGTAGGATAGAATTGGTGTACAGGTCGCTGGTCGGTGCAGACTCAGTGGGTCGGATGGCATGATTCCACACTATATCTGGAAATTAAACGAAACAGAACTACTTGCTTCTGCCTCCCACATATCCTACTTATTATTTCATGAAAAGTTTAAACCTGTGAAATGATGCCCCCCTGCTTGAAACAATGGGAGTTTGCACAATAAAAGACAAAGTTTTGGTGTAATCCAGCAGATCAGGTAGAATCTGTGGTGGGAATGGACAGCTGATATTTTGGATTGGAAAGCTTCTTCAGACTCCAGTTTTTGACAAGTTGAGTTTGTAATTTCCTTTTGGTTTTTGAAGTAGTGCATGTAGAAACATAGAAACATAGAAAATAGGTGCAGGAGTAGGCCATTCGGCCCTTCGAGCCTGCATCGCCATTCAATATGATCATGGCTGATCATCCAACTCAGCATCCTGTACCTGCCTTCTCTCCATACCCCATGATCCCTTTAGCCACAAGGGCCACAACTAACTCCCTCTTAAATATAGTCAATAAACTGGCCTCAACTACCTTCTGTGGCAGAGAATACCACAGATTCACCACTCTCTGTGTGAAAAATGTTTTTCTCATCTCGGTCCTAAAAGACTTCCTCCTTATCCTTAAACTGTCACCCCGTGTCCTGGACTTCCCCAACACCGGGAACAATCTTCCTGCATCTAGCCTGTCCAACCCCTTAAGAATTTTGTAAGTTTCTATAAGATCCCCCCTCAATCGTCTAAATTCTAGCGAGTACAAGCAGAGTCTATCCAGTCTTTCTTCATATGAAAGTCCTGCCATCCCAGGAATCAGTCTCGTGAACCTTCTCTGTATTCCCTCTATGGCAAGAATGTATTTCCTCAGATTAGGAGACCAAAACTGTATACAATACTTCAGATGTGGTCTCACCAAGGCCCTGTACAACTGCAGCAGAACTTCCCTGCTCCTATACTCAAATCCTTTCGCTATGAATGCTAACATACCATTCGCTTTCCTCCCTGCCTGCTGCACTTGCATGCCTACTTTCAATGATTGATGTACCATGACACCCAGGTCTCGTTGCCTGTCCCCTTTTCCTAATTGGCCACCATTCAGATAATAGTCTACTTACTTTCCTGTTCTTGCCACCAAAGTGGATAACTTCACATTTATCCACGTTATACTGCATCTGCCATGCATTTGCCCACTCACTCAACCTATCCAAGTCACCTTGCAGGCTCCTAGCATCCTCCTCAAAGCTAACACTGCCCCCCAGCTTTGTGTCATCCCCAAACTTGGAGATGTTGCATTCAATTCCCTCATCCAAATCATTAATATATATTGTAAATAGCTGGGGTCCCAGCACTGAGCCTTGCAGTACCCCACTAGTCACTGCCTGCCATTCTGAAAAGGACCCGTTTAGTCCTACTCTTTGCTTCCTGTCTGCCAGCCAGTTCTCTATCCACATTAATACTGAACCCCCAATACCGTGTGCTTTAAGTTTGCATACTAATCTCTTATGTGGGACCTTGTCGAAAGCCTTCTGAAAGTCCAGATATAACACATCCACTGGTTCTCCCTTATCCACTCTACTAGTTACATCTTCAAAAATTTCTATAAGATTCATCAGACATGATTTACCTTTCATAAATCCATGCTGACTTTGTCCAATGATTTCACCACTTTCCAAATGTGCTGCTATCCCATAAATGCCCGTAAATGCCCTGAAAGCCATAGATTTACACTGCCAATGCATATGCTATTTATATGGCCTTAGGACCAACTGGCATGTTCTTCTACATAATGCCAGTTTATTGCATGTTTTATGTCCCTTGGAACCTCTAGGCTATTGTCTAAACTGCAAATTTGCAGATGTTCAAAAAGTGAAGAGTTTCAAAGACAAATGATAGAAACATAGAAACATAGAAATTAGGTGCAGGAGTAGGCCATTCGGCCCTTCGAGCCTGCACCGCCATTCAATATGATCATGGCTGATCATCCAACTCAGTATCCCGTACCTGCCTTCTCTCCATACCCTCTGATCCCCTTAGCCACAAGGGCCACATCTAACTCCCTCTTAAATATAGCCAATGAACTGGCCTCAACTACCCTCTGTGGCAGAGAGTTCCAGAGACCCACCACTCTCTGTGTGAAAAAATTCCTTCTCATCTCGGTCCTAAAGGATTTCCCCCTTATCCTTAAGCTGTGACCCCTTGTCCTGGACCTCCCCAACATCGGGAACAATCTTCCTGCATCTAGCCTGTCCAACCCCTTAAGAATCTTGTAAGTTTCTATAAGATCCCCTCTCAATCTCCTAAATTCTAGAGAGATGAAAGATTTAGGGTTTCTGTTTGTTGCATGTTTCTCTTTCCACAGATACTGCCTAACGTTGAGCTTTTCACAGTTTTTCTGTTTATGTTTGGGAATTTCAAAGGAGGTTTTAGGCCATTGAACTCAAAGCAACTATCCAGGAATATTCTACAGTCTGTAAATCTGGTACTGGGCGGTGTGGTTCGCATCTGGACTCTCCGAGCTAAACACAACAGAGTGGAAATGCTAAGAAGAATGATGTGAATGTGAGGTCTTACCACAATTCACCAACTTCAATACGCTATTCAATATTTAAGACACACTTGGCAATAAAACAACAAAGAAATAATATTGTGTTTGCTTCATATGACATTTTCCATTGCTATCATTCAGTTTCGACTTGGGCAGGTGACGACAATGTCTGGGTTTTCAAAGAAATAAAGCAGCTTTCAGGAAGGTCCTCTGGGAATCCATGTCAGTGTAAGAGAAAAGAAACTAAAACAGATTTCATTTGAAACAATTTGAAGAACATGGATAGTCTTTATGTTTCATGTGGCCAAATAATGGAAAGCCTGGCATGATGAAGCAGCATGTCAATTCTGCCAGCTCTTAGAATGTTGACCAGTTTAGTGCTGTCAATACTTATTATACACTTGGACTCTTCAGTGCAAGGGAAGAGAGAAAGGAAGGATTTCCAGACAGAGCGGAGCATGTATAAACCTAGCATCTCAGTATTAATGTTGGGATTGGCAACAGGGACTCGCAGAGGCTGATGTCATCCTGCATGTTGGAACCACGTTCTTTACCTCCCACTTGACCAGGCAATTGAAAATATTGTGGATTGAAACTGAACCAGAAATCACCCATGCATCCGTATTTAAACTCTACCCTTGATTTAAAAAAAAAAAACTTTTTTTAATTTATGTTTTTTGGTCCTTTGGCCATAAACCAAGACCAGGTCTTCACTTCTGCTCATTTGTCAACTCCTTGTACTAATGACCATTGCAAAGTTCAAGTTGAAGTTCAAGTGAGCTTATTGTCATGTGTCCCTCATAGGACAATGAAATTCTTACTTTGCTTCAGCACAACAGAACATAATAGGCATTGACTACAAAACAGATCAGTGTGTCCATATACCATTATATAAATATATACACATATGAATAAATAAACTGATAAAGTGCATGCAAATAACAGATAATGGGTTATTAATGTTCAGAGTTTTGTCCGAGCCAGGTTTAATATCCTGATGGTTGTGGGGAAGTAGCTATTCCTGAACCTGGCCGTTGCAGTCTTCAGGCTCCTGTACCTTCTACCTGAAGGTAGCAGGGAAATGAGTGTGTGGCCAGGATGGTGTGGGTCTTAGATGATACTGCCAGCCTTTTTGAGGCAGCGACTGCGATAGATCCCCTCGATGGAAGGAAGGTCAGAGCCGATGATGGGCTGGGCAGTCCTATGCTTATCAAAGGCCCAGTCTAAAAAATTCTAATTGCTGCATGCTTTTCTGTGACATGGGCATCTTTGTTTTAGACAAGTATCTTCTGAATCCTACCCATACCGCAGCAATGGGAGCACAGAAACCGACATATACAAGTCCCATATACTTGAATAGTCTGCTTACCGTGTGGATGCAGCAAGGGGTAGATAGTCCAGACTACTTTCAGGGCATTGTGCTCTACATCAGCATGTAAGCCAACAGCGAACACCAGTGGTAGGTCAGAATACACCACCATATAGCTGCAGACCGAATGAGCAGAATTAGATGATCAGAATATTTATGTAGTTTTCAAGCAAAGTTGATTGAATAAATTGCAAATTAAGTAAGAAAGGCGTAAATTGAAGTGATTTTTTTCTAACCACATATTTGTATGTAAGCCACAATTGTAGCTGGAATGCTCAGTGACAATTTAAAAAGATAATTATGAAGATAATAAAGAGTTTCATTTACTTAAAATAACCAATGATGCAATACCAATTGTTCACATATTTTTGAACAAACTATTAAATGGTTTCAATTGTTTTTAAGTGACAGTTAGTTGATGTTCAGTGATGGAGGATTTTAACGCATTTAAAAATATATATTTCAATAGTTTTATTAATCTTTAGCGGTGTTTGAATATTACTGAACATCCTATTCTGCAAAAAAAAAGAATTGAGAGCTTTGAACATGGCTACGCCAAGGGTAATTTATTTGCCTGTCAGTGGTTTTCTTTCCATAGTTCTGCACGTGGTACATCCGGAAGTAATATCAGTAGCCACTCAACGCTGTGACAGCTTCAACAAGGAACGTCTCATTGGGGGGAACTTGAAGTCCAAATTCAGGAAGTGTATTGGTCATTGGTGCGAGCATATGATTTACTGTTGAGCAAAACCTGGGTCAATTTATTTTTGCCGAGTTAGAAAAATAATTTGACACCTGAAATTATTAGTTTACTGCTGTAGAAAAGGGCACTTTAGCAGATACTCAAATATTTTAGCCATGTTTAGCACTGACACAAAGATGCAGCATGTTTTTTTTAATATCTCTGTCGAAGCATTGAGAATTCATCAGTTAGAGGATTGAGTATGGAATCTGGAAGGACATGTTGCAGTTGTTTTACATGTTGGTGAGGCTGCACAGTGTATTGTGTTCAGTTTTGTGCACCATGTTCCAGGAAATATGTTGTCAAGCTGAAAAGGGTGCAGATAAGATTTACGAGGATGTTACCAGGACTCGAGGGCCTGAGCTATGGGGAGAGGTTGAGCAAGTTCAGACTCTACTCCTTGGAGTGCAGGAGGATGAAGGGTGATCTCATAGAGGTGGAAAAATCATGAGAGGAATAGATCGGGTAGACGCAGTCTCTTGCCCAGAGTATGGGAACCGAGAACCATAGGACATAAGGTGAGGGGGGAAAGATTTAATAAGAATCGGTAATTTTTTTACACAAAGGCTGGTAAATGTATGGATGAAGTTGCCAGAGGAGGTAGCTGAGCCAGCTACTATCGCAATGTTTAAGAAATATTTAGACGGGTACATGGATAGGATAGGTTTAGAGGGATTATGGACCAAATGCAGCTAGGTGGGACTAGTATAGATGGGAAATGCTGGCTGGTGTGGGCATGTTGGGCAAAAGGGCCTGTTACCACGCTGTAAGGCTCTATGACTCTATCCTTTAACAATAGACCATGTAAGAATGGGCTGATCATGTTGAATCTTCCCCATGCTATCTATCTACTGTGGCACCTGAGAGGTATTCTATGAGGCCAAGATGGCTCTAAGAGAAGAGCAGGCATCATATTGTATACCGCTGTTGACAGGCTCTTAAAACCAGTTTGATTTAATGATTAAAGTTAAAATTATTTAAAAAGTAAAATAACTAAATGTGATAAAAAATGCTATAAATATTCAGCAGCAATTAATTAAAAAATTAAAACACTTATGTTCACTTGCACTTTTTGGTTTAGTTTAGAGATACTGCATGAAAGCAAGCCCTTCAACCCAGCGAGTCAACACTGACCATCGATCACCAGTTCACACAATTTTAAGCCCACGTTCTCATCCACCCTCAGCATACCAAGGGCAGGTTTATAGAGGCCAATTAACTTACAAACTTGCACATCTTGGGGATGTGGGAGGAAGCCAAAGCACCAAGAGTAAACCCATGTGGTCACAGAGAGGAAGTACAAACTCCACACGGCAGCGCCCGAGATCAGAATAAAGCCTGGGTCTCTGGCACTGAGATGTAGCAGCTGTGCCACTGTACTGCCCTTTCACACATGTCGCCAACACAGTTAAATGAATGGGATCATTGTCAGTAGCCCTTCCAGCTCCATAGTGATAGCTAAGAGCCCAGTAATGAAGTACATCTGGCTGGCATTTTAAAGAATGAGCGAGAGATCAGATGTGCCACCATTTGACCTTCAAGTTGTTTCCTATTTTTATATTTGTCTTATGATGGGCAGATGCCAAGGACCAGCTAAACTGTGAATAGTTGACAGCTGACTGTCCTTCATTGTGGAGGCTCATTTCAGCCCCATTTTATTTTTTTATTTTTTACTACTTTCTGAAGAAAACAAAATTTGAACCTAATCTCTCAGTTTCTGCTATGTGGCTTTTCAATCAAACAGTCAAAAGAGGACTCGTCGAAGTGTTTTCTTCTTCCCTTTGTGAATACTTTTTCATGAAAACTAAAAGCAATTTTTTGCATGAGGCTGCATTTCCCACATTGCTGATATGTGCAGCTTTTCGGCAAGATGCTAGTCATCAATGAGGCCGGGCAAAATTAACACAGGAGAGATAGAAGCCTGTATAAGCAGGAGTTGAATAATTAGGGAGATTATTGCCAAAATAATTGAACCTGATCTTTCTATTTTCATCCTTAAGTTGGCTAAATGCCAAGCCTTTGTTGAGATATCTATTTTGGAATTTATAATAATCTATTTATTTTTTAACCTCTACATTTATTGCAGGATGTAGGTTGGTCTTATATTCCACTGTTTTGTTACATAACTCTATGATTTAGCAAACTTTTATGTTTGCCACTCATCTTGATATCGACTAATGTGAGCCCATTATAATTGTCTAATTCAATTCAGTTTCAGTTTGTGCTAATTCTATTCAATTGGCTTTGAACTTCAGATCAGGAATTAAAGTATTTTAATCTGAACCAACAAAATCTCAGTCTGCTCAAATGGTCGTGTTGCCCTTCTTGGAATAAAGTGGGCTTCAGACATCTTGCCATTTTGATAAACCATTTTGAACAGCAAAAATTATCGACTTCCAATTCTGTTGTGTTTGTGAGACTTTGAAAATGTGTTAAGTATTTACACTCGGTCTGACGGGTGGTCTTGTAGAAGTATATAAAGTCATAAGTGGGGTAGATAGGGTGAATGTATAGAGTATTTTACCATGAGTATGGAAATCATGAACCAAAGGACCTATACTTAAGGTGAGAGGAAAAAGATTTGAGGCAGGTATAAAGTCATACAGTGTGGAAACAGGCCCTTGCCCACACTGACCAACATTTCCCAACTACACTAGTCCCACCTGCCTGTGTTTGGCCTATATCATTCTGAAACTATCCAATCCATGTACCTGTCTAATGTTTCTTAAAAATTGTGATTGTACCTGCTTCAACTACCTCCTCCAGCAGCTCTTTCCATACACCTACCACCCTTTGCGTGAAAAAATTACCCCGCAGTTTCCTATTAAATCTTCCCCCCTCACATTAAACCTATGGCCTCTGGTTCTCAATTCCCCTACTCTGGACAAGAGTTTACCCGATCTATTCCTCATGATTTTTGTACACCTCTATAAATTCATCCCTCAACCTCCTGTGCTCCAAGGAATAGAGTCCTAGCCTGTTCAACCTCTCCCTCTAGATCAGGCCCTCGAGCCATGGCAACATCCACATAATTTTTTTCTGCACCTTTTCCAGCTTGGCAACATCTTTTCTATTACATGGTGACCAAAACTGAGCACAACACTAACTGTGGTCCCACCAACATCCTAAACAACTGGCATTCTAACTTCCAAACTGAATACTTTGACTGATGAAGGCAAATGTGCCAAAAGCCTTTTTGACCACACTACCTGTGATGCCACTTTCAGAAAACTATGTACCTGCACTCCTCAATCCTTCTGCTCTGCAATGCTCCCAAGAGACATCCCATTCAATGTGTAGGTCCTGCCAATGTTAGACTTCCCAAAATACCTCACATATATCTGTGTATTAACTTTCATCAACGATTCCTCAGCTCACCTGCCCAACCGATCAATATCCTACTGCAAATTTCACTAGACACCATACCAACCATTTTGTATCATCTGCAAACTTGGTACTATAATAATATTTAAAAGGCACTTGGACAGGTACATGGATAGGAAAGGATAAGAGCCATGTGAGCCAAATGGACGTTGGGTCAAAGGGGTTGCTTCCGTTCTGTATGACTATGACTTTTGTACTCTAATCTTTGATGTAAAATATCACTGTTTAATTGTTTCATCAATTTTGCATTTCATCTGTTTTTTTCTGTAGGCTTTTGCACAAATACTCATTGTCCTGCTCCATTGCTGTCTACTTTTGCAGATATTGTTCTTTTTAGTTCAATATCATCTGCTTCAGAATGCTTTTCTTGGTTGTGGAGCTTATACCATTAAGGGAAATAGAAAGTAATGAGGTCCTCGTGTGAATCCCTCCTCTTTCTCTCAGTGTGATTAAGCATCTCTCACCAGTGCTCTATATCCTTTATTTAAGCATCCTAGCATTCAACACCATACTTTATCCTGAGGTCCCTGAGCCTTTTCAGCTTCATTGCATGACTTTTGTGTAGATTCTTATCAAAATTCACCATCCAGTACAAGTAAGCACTTATTATACAGAACTCCACAGAGTGCTTTGTCTGTGTCATTCGCATGGAGGTCGAGAATCCTTGCCAGATATGATCTTCTGTTTGATTGTTAATCTTATTTTATGTTAATTTCTACAGCCTAATGCACAGAATGATTTGAGTGATTAACCTGATGATGGGAATTTCACTATTAAACCTCAGTTGCATAAAGCATGGCTTTCATCTAATTCTTAGTAATTCACTTGGATCAATATTTCCTAAACAATGGTAGATTGTGAGCAGCGATGTATTTCCTGGCCTCCCTCAACAAGCCAGAAATAAACAACCTCTACCCTGGTGGACTTATTTATGTTATGTCAGTGAATGGCTCCAGTGCAAGAAGCCATTTGGGCTTTTGAATTTGTATGCAGAATTAAAGTTCAATAGTGCTTTATTCTCATGTGCAAAGTGCTAACACAGTGAAATTATTTTTCATTCAAGCAGTCCGGTAGAGTATTGCCATACCCCTGAAACTCGATTGGCAAGTGTACAGAAATAGTCTACTGAGCCCGCATGCAAGAGGCACCATGTTTTGGTGCTGTTTTGAAAATCCACACTCTAGTTCTTATGAGCGTTGCCTGCTCCAGGCAATTCCCAGGCTATTGCGAATCTTCAGCCATCTCCTTCCTTCGATGCTAAGGTCATTTGGCCTATCAAGCCTGCCCCGCCATTCAATCATGGCTGATCCATCTCTCTCTCCTAATCCCATTCTCCAGCCTTCTCCCTGTAACCCCTGGCACCCCTTCTCCTTGCCTGTCCACCTTCTTGCTCTGAGGTTACCTCCTGCAGCTGACCTCGAGGGCGTGATAGGCCAGATGCCGGTTCCCTCTGCTCTCTTGCCCGCCTTGCGGTACCGTATTCTGCACCAAGTGAGTGGTGAGCTTCTCCCCGGGAAGTGCAAAGCAGTCTGCTCTCTTGCACCCTTTCCACTGTTATACACTTTCCTCTAAGACCTGCAAAATTATTTCCTTCCAGGTACATATCCAACTACACTTTGAACACTACAATTGAAGTTGGCTTCACAGCTTCACTAAGCAGCACAGTGGTGCAGCTGTAGAGTTGCTGCCTTATAGCACCAGAGACCTGGGTTCGATCCTGACTTTGGGTGCTGTCTGTACAGAGTTTGTATGTTCTCCCCATGACCTGCATAGGTTTTCTCCAGGGTCTCAAATTTTTTCCCACCCTCCAAAGACGTGCAGGTTTGTAGGTTAATTGGCTTGGTATATTTGTAAATTGTCTCTATTGTGTGAAGGATAGTGCTAGTGCGCAGGGATTGATGGTCGGCATGGTCTCGTTGAGCCGAAGGGCCTGTTTTCAGTCTGGATTTCTAAACTAAACTATTCCTGGCAGTGCATTTCAGATACTAACCATTTGATGTTTAAGGAAGCTTTTCCTGGTATGTATGTATATGTATGTATATGTGTGTGTGTGTGTATATATATATATATATATATATATATATATATATATATATATATATATATATAAAGCTAGACAAACATGCTGGAGAAACTCAACAGGTGAGACAGCATCTATGGAGCGAAGGAATAGGTGACGTTTCGGGTCTAGACCCTTCAGACTGATGTGGGGGTGGGGGGGGGAGGTGGAAGAAGAAAGAGAGACGCAGAGACAGTAGGCTGTGAGAGAGCTGGGAAGGGGAGGGGAAGGAGGGAGAAAACAAGGACTATCTGAAATTGGAGAAGTCAATGTTAATACCGCTGGGGTGTAAACTACCCAAGCAAAATATGAGGTGCTGCTCCTCCAATTTGTGGTGGGACTCACTCTGGCCATGGAGGAGGTGGTCCAGGACAGAAAATGTGAGGAGGAGTTGAAGTGCTGAGCCACTTGGAGATCAGGTTGATTAATGCGAACTGAGTGGAGATGTTGGGCGAATCGGTCGCCGAGCCTGCGCTTGGTCTCACCAATGTAGAGCAGTTGACACCTAGAACAATGGATGCAATAGATGAGATTGGAGGAGGTGCAGATGAACAGAGGTTCATCTGCACCTCACCTGGGAAGACTACTTGGGTCCTTGGATGGAGTCGAGGGGGGAGGTAAAGTGACAAGTGTAGCATTTCCTGCGGTTGCAAGGGAAAGTACCAGGGGAGGGGGTGGGAAGGGACAAATTGACAAGGAGTTACGGACGAAGCGGTGTCTGCGGAAAGACGAACGGGGAGGAGATGAGCAGATGTAGCCAGTGGTGGGATCCCATTGGAGGTGGTGAAAATGTCGGAGGATTATCTGTTGTATGTGACGGCTGGGAGGGTGGAAGGTGAGGACAAGGGGGACTGTCCTTTTTATGAGTGAAGGGGGATGAGGAATGAGAGCAGAGCTACAAGATGTACAGGAGACCCTGGTGAGAGCCTCATCTGTAGTCAAAGAGGAGAACCAGGCATTTAAAAACAGCATGGATGAACTACAACAATTGTTCATCCCAGTTTGGCAAAATGATAAATCAGGGAAGGTAGTGCATCCGTGAATAACAAGGGAAATCAGGGATAGTATCAAAACAAAAGATGAAGCATACAAATTAGTCAGAAAAAGCAGCCTACCAGGGGACTGGGAGAAATTCAGAGACCAGCAGAGGAGGACAAAGGGCTTAATTAGGAAAGAGAAAATAGATTATGAAAGAAAACTGGCAGGGAACATAAAAACTGACTGCAAACGTTTTTATAGATATGTGAAGAGAAAAAGGTTAGTTAAGACAAATGTAGGACCCTTGCAGTCAGAAACTGGTGAATTGATCATGGGGACAAGGACATGGCAGACCAATTGAATAACTACTCTGGTTCTGTCTTCACTAAGGAAGACATAAATAATCTGCCGAATATAGCAGGGGACTGGGGGTCAAATGAGATGGAGGAACTGAGTGAAATCCAGGTTAGCCGGGAAGTGGTGTTAGGTAATTGAAGTATTGTTAGGCCGATAAATCCCCAGGGCCAGATAGGCTGCATCCCAGAGTACTTAAGGAAGTAGCTCCAGAAATAGTGGATGCATTAGTGATAATTTTTCAAAACTCTTTCGATTCTGGAGTAGTTCCTGAGGATTGGAGGGTAGCTAATGTAACCTCACTTTTTAAAAAGGGAGGGAGAGAGAAAACGGGGAATGACAGACCAGTTAGTCTAACATCGGTAGTGGGGAAAATGCTAGTCAGTTATTAAAGATGGGATAGCAGCACATTTGGAAAGTGGTGAAATCATTGGACAAAGTCAGCATGGATTTATGAAAGGTAAATCATGTCTGACGAATCTTATAGAATTTTTCGAGGATGTAACGTAGAGTGGATAAGGGAGAAACTGTGGATGTGTTATATCTGGACTTTCAGAAGGCTTTCGACAAGGTCCCACATAAGAGATTAGTATATAAACATAAAGCACACAGTATTGGGGGTTCAGTATTAATGTGGATAGAGAACTGGCTGGCAGACAGGAAGCAAAGAGTAGGAGTAAACGGGTCCTTTTCAGAATGGCAGGCAGAATAAACTGGAATGCAACATCTCCAAGGTTGCGGATGACACGAAGCTGGGGGGCAGTGTTAGCTGTGAGGAGGATGCTAGGAGGCTGCGATGGTACATCATTTTCTAATAAAATATTATAAATAAATGATATCAATTTTTCTGTATTTGGATGTTTATTGAGACATTCATCTACAATTTGTGCCTTTCTATTTCTAATTTCCTGTGTGTTTGATTTTACATAGTCTCTGATTTGTAAATATCTAAAATAATCTTTTGAATGTAATCCATAAATTTATTGTAGTTCTTGAAATGAAAGAAAGGAGTTTTCCCTGTAAAGATCACCCATCCTATTAATTCCATAATTTTTCCATTGTGAAAAACCTTTATCCATCATTGAAGGTTTAAATGTGACCTTGTTTACAATAGAGAGAGCTAGTGGTATACATTCCAATTTTAATGTTTTCTTAAGTTGTTTCCAAATACGTATCCCACTCTCTATTATTGGGTTTTCTTTATAGGTTTTCTTAGGTAGTTTGACATTGGCGAATAAAATCGTAGTAATGTCAAAAGGTGTACAATCTTCTTTTTTCATTTTTAACCAATTTGGTTGTTTATCTAATTCATCCAGCCAAAATTCATATTTTTAATACTAACTGCCCAATAATAAAACATAAAGTTTGGTAATGCTAGACCTCCATTTATTTTTGATTTACATAAGTGTTTTTTATTTATTCTATGACTCTTATATTCCAAGATAAAATTGGTAACTATAGAGTCAACTTTTTTTTAAAAAATTTTAGGAAGGTATATTGGTATCAATTGGAAAAGATATAGTATTTGTGGAAGGAAGATCATTTTTATTGCATTAATTCTACCTAACGTTGAGTTAGGTAGAATTAATGCAATAACACAGGAGGGAACAGACCCCGCTGGGTCCGTCATGGGCTAGCTACCCATGATAGCAGTCCCCAACGCTGTTTCAGCTAGTTGGAGACACCCGCTAAATGCTACAAAAAGTAAACTAAAGGATATACCTCTAGAGCCTGCGAGAGTGGGGGCGCAAGATGGCTCACCGACTGATAACACGGTTACAGACCCAGGAATGGAAATGACCACGGACAAGGAGAGCATGGCACATGAGACATCCACAACAGCTGCGGGACACAAACTTCAGGTGTGCATCTGTGGTTGGGAGAAAAGAACATTAGTGATGGGTTGGAGATCCACCAAGGGAGGAAAAAGTCCTTGAGAGAGCAGAGACAAGGGCCTCGCATTGACCAGTACTTCTTACGAAGCAACCAGTCAAATCAGTCGAGTGAAGCACAGCGACGGGACACAAACCAAAGTTCGCAGAGCATTAACACCCATGTCACTGAAGAGGGTGATACAAGCACAGAAATGCCGGTGGAGGAGCCCACGCAACAACTACAAAGACTTCCATTGGAGGGAAAGATCAAAGGGCACAAACCTGGAGTGAAATGGCCCAAAGCTGTTGAAAAGAAAGAGTGGGAGACGGTCAACAGTGACCTTATACTTACCTTGGAGCAACAAGTGGGCACAGCAGTGCAAAAGCTTGAAAGGATGGGCAACATAATCTACAGCTATGGAGAAGAACGGTTTGCAGTGAGTAAAGGGAGAGGTGGAAAGAAATTACCAACACCAATCAAGTCGAGGAGGCAGCAGGAGATCGAGAGGCTAATCAGAGAGAGATTTGAAAAAGCAATGGAAAAAAGCAACTGACGCAGAGAGAGAAGGTCTCATGCTTCTCCAAGAGGACATCAAGAGCCGATTGACAACCTTGCGAAAAGCAGAGAACATGAGGAAACTTCGCAAGAAGAAAGAACACACAAGAACACGGTTCTACAAAGACCCTTTCAAGTTCATCAAAGACCTCTTTGCAAAGGAAAAAAGTGGAACTTTGAAAACATCAAAACAAGAATTGGAGGAACACCTGGAAAAGGCCCGCCAAGACACGAAAAGGCATGAACAGTTAGTCATCCCACACGAAATCCCGCCTATTCAACCACCTGAATTCAACCTGGACACCAGCCCTCCGAAATGGAAAGAGGTAGAGAACACTGTCCGGCGAGCAAGAGCAGCATCAGCTCCGGGGCCAAACGGAGTACCATACAGCCTCTACAAGAATGCACCGGATGTGTTACGCTTTCTATGGAAGCTCATGAGGGTGGTGTGGAAGAAGCAAACAATACCTAAGGCATGGCAAAGGGCCGACGGCGTACTAATACCTAAAGAAAAGGATGCATCAGACATCAGCCAATTCAGGCCAATATGTCTCCTCAACGTCGAGGGCAAAATCTTTTTCAGCATTGTATCACAAAGGCTATCCACCTATCTGGTAACAAACAAGTAGATTGATACATCTGTACAGAAAGCAGGAATTCCAGGATTTTCGGGCTGCTTGGAGCATACAACCATGACCTGGCACCAGATCCAAGCAGCTAAGAAGGACAAGAGAGACCTACATGTGATCTTCCTCGATCTGGCCAATGCATTTGGTTCAGTTCCCCATGAACTCCTTTGGGAATCTTTTGCCTTTTTCCATGTACCAGAGCTCATCACCACACTGGTCAAGAACTATTTCCAAGACCTGCAGCTGTGCTTCACAACAGCTGAATTCAGTACAACATGGCAGCGCTTGGAAGTAGGCAACATGGCAGGTTGCACAGTCTCACCCTTGGCCTTTACAATGGCCATGGAAGTTATCATCAGGGGCTCAAAATGGGTGGCGGGCGGTGAACGAACCAGGGTTGGGCTCCGTCTGCCACCCATCAGGGCATACATGGATGACATGACAACACTAACCACTACTGCAGCATGCACCAAGTGGCTACTTGGAAAGCTGCAGGAGAACGTCAAGTGGGCCCGAATGAAAATCAAACCAAGTAAATCTCGAAGCATCTCCATAGTTAAGGGGGTGCTTAGAGACACAAGGTTCTGCATCGGTGACGACCCAATACCAACAGTGTCTGAGCAGCCAGTAAAAAGCCTGGGCAGATGGTACAACGCAAGTCTGAAGGACAAAGAACAGGTGCAACAACTAAGGCAAGAAATTGTCAACGGCCTGGAGAACATCAATCAGACCCTACTGCCTGGGAAACTGAAGCTCTGGTGCCTACAGTTTGGACTCCTGCCTTGGACAATGTGGCCACTGACCATTTATGAAGCCCCAATAACAACTGTGGAGAAGATGGAGCGAACCATAACTTCATACGCGAAGAAATGGCTCGGTGTCCCACGATGTCTAACTAACATCGGCCTCTATGGCAAAGGGGTCCTAGAACTAGCACTCACTAGTCTAACAGAGGAATACAAGTGTTCTAAAGTAAGACTCCCGATGACGCTGAGGGACTCTAGAGACAAGACCATCAGTGCTGTTGCGCCGCCCCTAGTAACTGGCCGGAAGTGGACACCATCTGAAGCCGTACAGCAAGCTTCATCAGCCCTGAGGCACAAAGACGTCGTGGGGCAAGTGCAGCAGGGAAGAGGAGGCTTTGGCCTTACGACAAGTAAACGAACTTGGCAAAAGGCCACAACATCAGAGCGGAGGACATTGGTGGTTGAGGAGGTGCGGCGACAGGAGGAGGCCGCAAGAAGTGCAAAGGCGGTCTCTCTTGCCAAACAGGGGCAATGGATGCAGTGGGAAGGTGTGGAGCGGAGGAAGATCAGCTGGAAAGAACTATGGGAAATGGAATCAAGCACGATCAGCTTCATCATCAGAGCGACATATGACTTGCTTCCATCACCAAAGAACCTCCATCAGTGGTACGGCGAGGATCCAACCTGTGCCCTCTGCCCAACTCCAGCGACCCTCAAACACATCATGGTAGGCTGCAAGACCAGCCTCACGCAAGGAAGATACACGTGGCAGCATAATCAGGTACTAAAAAGCCTGTCAACAGCCCTTGCAAACAGGCGGTGTGCGACCAACTCCTTGCCTCCGAGAGCAAGCAACCACCCTTTAAGGGCAACAACCTTTGTCCGAGAAGGACAGAAAATGCCTAAACATCCTTCCACCAGATCAGAAGAAGGAAACCTATGCAGGGCCCGTGACTGGATGTTGGCAGACATCAGCCGACAACTAATCTTTCCACCTGAAATTGCTCTAACCAACCTCAGGCCAGACTTGGTGTTCTGGTCCCCTTCACAGAAGACTGCTTACATCATAGAGCTCACAGTTCCATGGGAGAACACTGTTGAGGAGGCCTATGAGCGTAAGAAGCTGCGCTACGCAGAGCTTGCAGCAGAGGCAACGCAGCGTGGCTGGAACATCAAAGTCTATCCAGTTGAAGTGGGATGCAGAGGATTTGTTGCATCATCTACCATCAGACTGCTGAAGGAGCTTGGAATCCACGGTCAGGCTCTGCGGAAGACCATAAGATCACTCTCAGACGCGGCTGAAAGAAGCAGCCGTTGGATTTGGCTCAAGCGGGAAGACCCATGCTGGGCCCCAAGTACGTCATGGTGAATCTTTGGGACAGTTTGACATGGGACACGCGCTGAGGGCTGATCATCCTACAGCGGGCCACCCTTGTGGAGGGTGTATAGTGTTAAAAGGCCGAAACACCCAGTGATGCAAGGGTACACTACTGATGATGTGTCCTGTGCGCAACTGTCCTGAAGGTTACCCAGGCCAAGATATACAGATACGTATTCCCCCCCCCCCCCCCCCCCCCGATGTTGAGCGTCTACCACTCTCAACAATCAACGAATGTCGTGAAATGCTCCCCACCTACTGGCACAAGGGACTTCTTAACACCTTGTCCTGTGTATTTGATTCTCAGGTAATGTTTTCCAATATAAAATATTCTTATTTAGTTTATTCAGTAATGGTGGGAAATTAGCTTTAAATAAAGAATCATATCTTTTTGTTACACGAATTCCAAGATATTTTATTTATTTTTTGCTATCTTAAAAGAATATTGTTGTAATGTATGTAGATTATTTACCTTTATTGGCATGAGTTCACTTTCATTCCAATTAATGCTATATCCTGAAAATGAACCAAATTCAGTTATTAAATTTAATAAATTTAAAATACTAATTTCCGGTTTTGTAATATAAAGTAAAACATCATCAGCATATAAGGAGATTTTATTTTCAGTTTCTCTAGTTTCGTACCCATATATTTCAGGATGTAATCTTACGCTTTGAGCTAATGGTTCAATTGCAATTGCGAACAGTAGAAGGGATAAGGGACAACCTTGTCTACAGCCTCGGGATAAATTAAATTTAGTTGATAACATTTGATTTGTTAATATTCTAGCTGTAGGATTCGCATATAATAATTTAACCCATGATATAAACAGCTCTCCCAACTTAAAAGTTTCCATAACCGAAAACAGATAAGGCCATTCCACTTGGTCAAAGGCCTTCTCCGCATCTAATGAAATAATTACTACGTCTTTATTATTGCGTTTTTTCGAATATATAATATTGAATAATCGTCTCAGATTATATGAAGAATATCGTTTTGGTATAAATCCTGTTTGATCCAGATGAATTAATTTGTTAATCACTGAGCTTAATCTTTGTGCTAATATCTTAGTTAGTATTTTTTGATCAGTGTTTAAAAGAGCTATAGCTCTATATGATCCTGGGTCATCCAGATCTTTATCTATTTTTGGTATAAGCGTTATAATAGATTCATTTAACGTTTCTGGTAATTTCTGTTGGGTATAAATGTGTTCATAAAGTGTCTTTAAACGTGGTGCAGTCAAATCATAGAATGTTTTGTAAAATTCCGAACCAATACCATCTGGTCCAGGAGTTTTACCATTTTTTAATGATTTAATAGATTCTTCGATTTCTTTTACTGTTATTTCAGCATTTAATGATTCTATATTTTCTAAATCCAACCCCTTTAATTTACATTTTTTTTTAAATGCTTCTACTCCTATCCGGTTTTCTGCCGTTTTAACTGAATATAAGTTTTTATAATATTGCAAAAATCTCTCATTAATATCTCTAGGATTTACTAGCAGCTCGCCATTACGTGATTTAATCCTATGAATTATTTTTTCTCCCTCCAGTTTCCGTAATTGACGGGCCAATAATTTTTGGGGTTTATCTCCAAATTCAAATTGTAATTGTTTGGTATATTGATAGAGTTTTACCACTTGATCTGAATATATTTTATTTAATTTGTATTTCAATACAGCAATTTTATTATGTTTTATCATAGTTGGGTTAACAGCGTTCTCTGAATCTAATTGTTTAATCTCCTTTTCCAATGTCTGCTGTTCCTTCTGATTCTCTTTGTTAAAAAATGCTTGAGAAGAAATCATAATTCCACGAGTAAATGCTTTAAAAGTTTCCCATAATAGAGAAGGATGATATTTCCGGTTTATCGTTTATTTCAAAAAAGGTCTTAATCTGTTCTGTAATATATTTCTGAGGTGCTTTGTCCTTTAAAATTTGTGGGTTAAGTCTCCACTGTCTCTGTTTTTCCATTTTACCATTTATTTTGATCTTAAATGTTAAAGGTGCATGATCTGAGATTGTAATATTATGGTATTTTGAATTATAAGTGAGTGAAATAAGTTTGGAGTTTACCAGAAAGTAGTCTATTCTTGAATATGTTTTATGTACAGGTGAATAAAATGAGTATTCTCGTCCAGTTGGGTTTTCTATTCTCCAAACATCTTTAATATTACTAGTATCTATATATGCATTCAGAAAATCACTTGAATGCGATTTGATTTTCCGTTGCTTTGATGATGTATCTAGATAAGGGTACAATTTAAATCTCCTCCAATTATTAAATTGTGTTGTGTTAATTCCGGGATAGTGTTAAATATTTTCTTGAAGAACAATGGGTTAGAAACATAGAAACATAGAAAAATAGGTGCAGGAGTAGGCCATTCGGCCCTTCGAGCCTGCACCGCCATTCAATATGATCATGGCTGATCATCCAACTCAGTATCCCGTACCTGCCTTCTCTCCATACCCCCTGATCCCTTTAGCCACAAGTGCCACATCTAACGCCCTCTTAAATATAGCCAATGAACTGGCCTCAACTACCTTCTGTGGCAGAGAATTCCAGAGACTCACCACTCTCTGTGTAAAGAATGTTTTCCTCATCTCGGTCCTAAAGGAATTCCCTCTTATCCTTAGACTGTGACCCCTTGTTCTGGACTCCCCCAACATCGGGAACAATCTTCCAGCATCTAGCTTGTCCAACCCCTTAAGAATTTTGTAAGTTTCTATAAGATCCCCCCTCAATCTTCTAAATTCTAGCGAGTACAAGCCGAGTCTATCCAATCTTTCCTCATATGAAAGTCCTGACATCCCAGGAATCAGTCTGGTGAATCTTCTCTGGACCACCTCTATGGCAAGGATGTCTTTCCTCAGATTTGGTGTCTTTCCTCAGATTTGGTTGTCAAAGTTTGGTCCATAAATATTGACAAAAATCATTTTTTGTGCATTTAATTCTCCTATTACAATAATATATCTGCCTTCACTGTCGTTTATTGTTGATGTGTGTTTAAATACAGTGCCTTTACGGAATAATATTGCTACACCTCTAGATTTATGTGTAAAAGAGGAATGGTATACTTTATCTATCCATTTAGCTTTCAATCTATGCTCTGCATCTTTTTTTAGATGTGTCTCTTGGATAAAGGCTACATCTATTTTAAGTGCTTTTAAATGTGCCAATACTTTTCCTCTCTTTACTGGTTCGTTAATGCCTTTAACGTTCCAACTACAAAACGCTATTCCTTCGTTCCCCATAATCTCTTTTCAACCACTATCCTGCTATTTCCAAAACAATGCAAATACTGCATGTACTTGGATCTCTCTATTGACGTTCTTCTTTCAGAATATTTCCTGTAGATTATATTGCCTCTTATCCCCCCCTATATACCAAAATGGGGTATGGCGAGACTGTGAGCATTAAATGTACCATTACCACGCACCCATTCCACATCTAATCATGGAAAATATGATAACAGGCCAGTTGGAAGATAATAACAGGATTAGATATGGATTTCAGATGGAGAAATTCTACATGGCATTTTTACTGGAGCAGTTTAAATGTGTTGTATTTGTATCTTCAGAATTCCATATAAGAATTTAGGGTGCAATATATAAAAAAACATGGTATTGGAGGTAATAAACTGGCAGGATGTGAAAATTGGTTGCCATTCAGGAAACAGAATCCAGGAGTAAGTGGGTCTTCTGCAGGATGGGAAGCAGGATGGTCAGGAGGGTAGTTTAGTTTATTTAGTTTAGAGATGCAATGCAGAAACAGGCCCTTCGGCCCACCGGGTCCTCGCAGACCAGCAATCCCCACACACTATCTCTATCCTTCACACACTAAGGATAACTTACAATTTTACCAAACTAATTAATCAAATAAGAATAAATCCCTTCACTCAGAAGCTGTTGAACCTGTGGAATTTGCTAGCAGAAAAGACTGTCATGTTTTTGGTGCATGGAAGGAAACCAGAGCTCCTGGAGAAATGTCATGCAGATCAAGGGGAGAACGTACAAATTCCATACAGATGGCACCTGCAGTCAGGATCGAATCTGGGTCTCTGGTGCTGTAAGGCAGCAACTCCACTACTACGCCACCGTGCTGACCTACTACAAAGATCACTACCTGCAACCCCCTATTTACACTAACTATTAATGATTTGGATGAGTGAAGCAAATATAATTCTAAGTTTACTGACATTATAAAACTGTTTGTGTGGGATTGTGTGACACGAGGTGGATGCCAAAAGGCCTCCAGGCAATTACATTAAGCTAAATTTAAAAAAAGTCATATCACTATACCCAATATTCTAAATTTAATCGATGACCGGTTCATTTTCAGGTTATAGAATAAACTGGAATAAAAGTGAAATTATGTCAATAAAACCGAAAGATTCTACACATCTCGTACAATTTCCTTCTAAAATAGCTGGGGGAAAATTTAAATACCTGAGTATTGAAATCACTAGAAGATATCAAGGCATGCTTAATGCAAACTATAACCCTGTACTTAAGAAACGACATAATTTAATTAAATTCTGGAAAACGCTTCCGATGTCCTTAATAGGTTGAATAAATGCCATTAAAATGATTTTTTTTATCACAAATTCTATACCTGTTCCAAACAATCCCACTACACTTACCCAAAAGTTTATTAAAAAATTGGACAAATTGCAATATTACAAATTTTATTTGGGATTATAAGTCCCATAGAATACAAAGACCACACCTGAATAAACCCAAAATAGTAGGAGGATTAGCACTCCCTAATTTAATGTATTATTATTGGTCGGTAAATATTGGAAATATGATTCAATTGTTGGATGACTCTCCTCAACAACTGGAATGGATTGTTATGGAGAAAGAGGATTGCTCCCCTTTTAATATTGGTGTGATCCTTCTCTCACCAATGACGGTGAATAATACAAACTACAACAAAAATTCAATTATACATAGTACAATCAGAATTTGGAAACAAATAAAATACAAAATTTACTCACAGGTACTCAGTGTTCCAGTGGATTTTGAAGCAACAGCAACAAAGAGAAGCAGGAGAAAGCGCTGATTGGCTCTAGCCCAAGTGGGAGGAGAGTTCTCAGTGAGTCAGAGGGGGAAAGCAGTTGAAAAGGAGAGACAAAGCACAGGCAGACTGTACTCAGTGTTCCCGTGGATTTTGAAGCAACAGCAACAAAGAGAAGCAGGAGAAAGCACTGATTGGCTCTAGCCCAAGTGGGAGGAGAGTTCTCAGTGAGTCAGAGGGGGAAATCAGTTGAAAAGGAGAGACAAAGCACAGGCAGACTGTACTCAGTGTTCCCGTGGATTTTGAAACAACAGCAACAAAGAGAAGCAGGAGAAAGCACTGATTGGCTCTAGCCCAAGTGGGAGGAGAGTTCTCAGTGAGTCAGAGGGGGAAAGCAGTTGAAAAGGAGAGACAAAGCACAGGCAGACTGTACTCAGTGTTCCCATGGATTTTGAAGCAACAGCAACAAAGAGAAGCAGGAGAAAGCACTGATTGGCTCTAGCCCAAGTGGGAGGAGAGTTCTCAGTGAGTCAGAGGGGGAAAGTAGTTGAAAAGGAGAGACAAAGCACAAGCAGACTGTACTCAGTGTTCCCGTGGATTTTGAAGCAACAGCAACAAAGAGAAGCAGGAGAAAGCACTGATTGGCTCTAGCCCAAGTGAGAGGAGAGTTCTCAGTGAGTCAGTGGGGGAAAGCAGTTGAAAACTGAGGAATTTGGTTTGTAAATTAGGCAATTGAACAGTCAATATAAGCAAGGCAGCTCTTGGGGAGCGGCAGTGAGGGAAGTGCCCTGTGAGTAAAGTGTGAGTCTTTGGCTCGAGAGTCTTCGGAGAGGAGGCTGCGCAAAACACTGGATAGGGAGAGACCGAGGCAAAAGAAGGAGATGTCAAGCAAGCTGATGCAGTGTGATGCTTGCAGTATGTGGGAGGTCAAGGACACTGCTGATGCCTCTGGATGCTACAAATGTGAGAAGTGCATCCAGGTACAGCTCCTGAAGGACCGTGTTGGGGAACTGGAGAAACAAGTGGATGACCTCAGGTTCATCCGAGAAACTGAGTTGTTCCTCAACAAGTCCTTCAGTGAGATTGTTACACCCAAGGCACTAGAAGAGAGAAGGTGGGTGACGGTGAGAAAGGGAGGAAAACATGGAATGCAAAGGTCCCCGGGTGTTGTACCTCTTGTGAACAGGTTCACCCACGTGGAAGCTGCCGGGACAGAAGACGGTATCTCACTGAGCGGCGGACTGGCTTGCAAAACAAAAAGGGCTGATGAGCCAAAACCAAAGAGGCCAAAGTCGGGCAACGCCATTGTAGTTGGAGACTCCATTGTGAGAGGTACGGACAGGGGTTTTTGCGGCAACAGACGGGAATCCAGGATGGTGTGCTGCCTTCCTGGTGCCAGGATCCAGGATGTTACGGACAGAGTGCAGACAATCCTCAAGGGCGAAGGTGAACAGCCGGAAGTGGTCGTGCATGTTTGCACAAATGATGTTGGAAGGAAGGGGATGAATATTTTGCAGCGGGACTTCAGAGAGCTCGGAAAAATGCTGAAAAGCAGGACTTCCAGGGTTGTTATCTCCGGTTTGCTTCCAGTTCCTCGTGCTGGCGAGAGCAGGAACAGGGAGATACGGGACCTGAATGTGTGGCTGAGGAACTGGTGCAGGGGGCAGGGATTTAGATTCTTAGATCACTGGGATCTGTTTTGGAGTAAGGGGGAACTGTACAAAAGGGACGGATTGCATCTTAACAGGTGGGGGACCAGCATTCTGGCCGGCAGGTTTGCCACTGCTACACGGATGGTTTTAAACTGAATAAGGGGGGTGGAGTGTCAAATGGGATAATCGAGAACGGAGTTAAAGGGAAAGAGAGTAAAGGGATGGTTAATGACCCCAGAATTAACGGGAAAGAAAGATCACAAAGGGATAGGAGAGTATGGCCAAGTGTAATAGGGATCGATGTGAAAGGGGCCACTTGTCAACATAATTGTATAAGGAGTAAGAGTGTTGTAAAAACAAGCCTGAAGGCTTTGTGTCTCAATGCGAGGAGCATTCGTAATAAGGTGGATGAGTTGAAGGTGCAGATAGCGATTAATGACTATGCTATAGTTGGGATCACGGAGACATGGCTCCAGGATGACCAAGGCTGGGAGCTGAACATCCAGGGATATTCAATATTCAGCAGGGATAGACGAAAAGGAAAAGGAGGTGGGGCAGCGTTGCTGGTGAGAGAGGAGATTAATGCAATAGAAAGGAAGGACATTAGCGTGGAGGATGTGGAATCGATATGGGTAGAGCTGCGAAACTCTAAGAGGCAGAAAACGCTAGTGGGAGCTGTGTACAGGCCACCTAACAGTAGTATTGGAGTTGGGGATGGCATCAAACAGGAAATTAGAAATGCGTGCAACAAGGGTAACACGGTTATAATGGGTGACTTCAATCTGCATGTAGATTGGGTGAATCAAATTGGCGGGGGTGCTGAGGAAGAGGATTTCCTGGAATGTATGCGGGATAGTTTTCTCAACCAACATGTGGAGGAACCAACGAGAGAGCAGGCTATTCTAGACTGGGTATTGAGTAATGAGGAAGGGTTAGTTAGCAGTCTTGTTGTGCGTGGCCCCTTGGGCAAGAGTGACCATAATATGGTTGAGTTCTTCATTAGGATGCAGAGTGACAAAATTAAGTCAGAAACAAGGGTTCTGAACTTGAACAAAGGTAACTTTGAAGGTATGAGATGTGAATTGGCCAAGATAGACTGGCAGGTGATTCTTAAAGGGTTGACAGTGGATGTGCAATGGAACGTATTTAAAGACTGCATGGATGAAGTACAAAAGTTGTTCATACCAGTTTGGCAAAAGAATAAATCGGGGAAGGTGGTGCATCCATGGATAACAAGGGAAATCAGGGATAGTATAAAAACAAAAGATGAGGCATACAAATTTGCCAGAAAAAGCAGCCTACCGGAGGACTGGGAGAAATTCAGAATGCAGCAGAGGAGGACAAAGGGCTTAATTAGGAAAGGGAAAATAGATTATGAAAGGAAACTGGCAGGGAACATAAAAACTGACTGCAAAAGTTTTTATAGATATGTGAAGAGAAAGAGACTAGTTAAGACAAATGTTGGTCCCTTGCAGTCAGAAACAGGTGAATTGATCATGGGGAACAAGGACATGGCAGACCAATTGAATAACTACTTTGGTTCTGTCTTCACTAAGGAAGACATAAATAATCTGCCGGAAATAGCAGTGGAGCGGGGGTCAAATAAGATGGAGGAACTGAGTGAAATCCAGGTTAGCCGGGAGGTGGTGTTGGGCAAATTGAACGGATTGAAGGCCGATAAATCCCCAGGGCCAGATAGTCTGCATCCCAGAGTACTCAAGGAGGTAGCCACAGAAATAGTGGATGCATTAGTGATAATTTTTCAAAATTCCTTAGATTCTGGAGTAGTTCCTGAGGATTGGAGGGTAGCTAATGTAACCCCACTTTTTAAAAAAGGAGGGAGAGAGAAAGCGGGGAATTACAGACCAGTTAGTCTAACATCGGTAGTGGGGAAACTGCGAGAGTCGGTTATTAAAGATGGGATAGCAGCGCATTTGGAAAGTGGTGAAATCATTGGACAAAGTCAGCATGGATTTACGAAAGGTAAATCATGTCTGACAAATCTGATAGAATTTTTCGAGGATGTAATTAGTAGAGTGGATAAGGGAGAACCAGTGGATGTGTTATATCTAGACTTTCAGAAGGCTTTCGACAAGGTCCCGCATAAGAGATTAGCATACAAACTTAAAGCACACGGTATTGGGGGTTCGGTATTGATGTGGATAGAGAACTGGGTAGCAGACAGGAGGCAAAGGGTAGGAGTAAACGGGTCCTTTTCAGAATGGCAGGCAGTGACTAGTGGGGTGCCGCAAGGCTCAGTGTTGGGACCCCAGCTATTTACAATATATATTAATGATTTGGACGAGGGAATTCAATGCAACATCTCCAAATTTGCAGATGATACCAAGCTGGGGGGTATAGTTAGGTGTGAGGAGGATGCTTGGAGTCTGCAGGGTGATTTGGATAGGCTGAGTGAATGGGCAGATGCATGGCAGATGCAGTATAATGTGGATAAATGTGAGGTTATCCACTTTGGTGGCAAAAACATGAGGGTAGACTATTATCTGAATGGTGGCAGATTAGGAAAGCGGGACATGCAACGAGACCTGGGTGTCATGGTACACCAGTCATTGAAAGTAGGCATGCAGGTGCAGCAGGCAGTGAAGAAAGCAAATGGTATGTTAGCATTCATAGCGAAAGGATTTGAGTATAGGAGCAAGGAGGTTCTACTGCAGTTGTACAGGGTTTTGGTGAGGCCACACCTGGAGTATTGCGTACAATTTTGGTCTCCAAATCTGAGGAAAGACATCCTTGCCATAGAGGGGGTACAGAGAAGATTCACCAGACTGATTCCTGGGATGTCAGGACTTTCATATGAGGAAAGATTGGATAGACTCGGCTTGTACTCGCTGGAATTTAGAAGATTGAGGGGGGATCTTATAGAAACTTACAAAATTCTTAAGGGGTTGGACAAGCTAGATGCTGGAAGATTGTTTCCGATGTTGGGGGAGTCCAGAACAAGGGGTCACAGTCTAAGGATAAGGGGGAATTCTTTAGGACCGAAATGAGGAAAACATTCTTTACACAGAGAGTGGTGAGTCTCTGGAATTCTCTGCCACAGAAGGTAGTTGAGGCCAGTTCATTGGCTATATTTAAGAGGGCGTTAGATGTGGCACTTGTGGCTAAAGGGATCAGGGGATATGGAGAGAAGACAGGTACGGGATACTGAGTTGGATGATCAGCCATGATTACATTGAATGGCGGTGCAGGCTCGAAGGGCCGAATGGCCTACTCCTGCACCTATTTTCTATGTTTCTATGTTTCTAAAATAAAATTAAGGAACTTATCTCTCCTATTGCTAAAAACCCTCTGTTTAAACCCTCAATTATAGATAAAGCATTTATTCAATGGGAAAGAGCAGGAATTAAAACTTTGGGAGATTTGAAACAGGAAAACTACTATCATTTAAACAATTACAACTAAAATACAATCTGGGTAACGATCAGTATTTTAAATATTTCCAAATATGTGATTATCTGAAAAAACACGCAGAAGAATTTTACAAAATGCCATCAGACTTACTAGATGAAGCAATGAATACAAAGGCAGAATCAGCAAATTTAATTTCATATATATATAATATTATACTAAATGCAGTAAGATCAACAATCGAAGGAATCAGAGGTGAGTGGGAAAACGAATTAAGCATACAAATTTCCAATGAAAGGTGGAAAGAGTACTTATTAAATGTGCATAAATGCTCAATAAATGTAAGACACACTTTAATACAATTTTAAATTTTACACAGATTATACTACTCAAAAACTAAATTAAATAAATTTTTACCCAACATCTCATCAATTTGTGATAAATGCCAGTTTCAAGAAGCTACTATAGCACACATTCATCTTTTGTGACAAAAATTCAAAAGTTTTTGGATTGAAATTTTCACAAAATTGTTTAAAATAAAAATGGCACCAAAGCCAGAATGGATTATTTTTGGAATGGCAGAAGGTAGTTCGGAATTAAATGTGTATCAAAAGGATCTATGTGATTACAGCTTAATGATAGGAAAATTCTGGATCTTAAAATTCTGGAAAAATGCTCCTATACCAACATTAAATATGTGGATTTCAACTATGTTTGAAACTCTACATCTGGAAGATATGAGACTCCGCCTGGCAGGAAAATCAGATTGTTTCTATCAGACGTCGTCTGCATTCATAGAATTGCTACAAAGATAGGGTGCAAGAATACCTCGGGTCTTGGTAGGGGGGGATGAAAAACTATTCAGTTGGTAGATTCCTTTTGCGTGATATATACATATTATAGTAACTGGCTTTTTTTCCTTTATTTTCTCTCCCTTTTTTATTTTTTTGTTTCTAAGGGTCTATCTTTTAATCCCCTTTCTCTAATTCTTTGACCAAGAGTTTTTTTTCCCCCCCTTTGGCACGCTCTTTCACTTTCACAAATCTTTTCACCTACTTTACTCTCTTTGTTTCTATTCTTTTTTCTTAAAAGCCATAAAATTATGTGGTACAATGATTGTAACAATATATATGTGATGTACACTGATGTATTTACCTCTATTAAATAAAAATATTAAAAAAAGAAAAAATATTTAAAAAATGAACAACGAAATGGACAATGCAGTTTAGCATGGATAAATATGAAGTGACTAAATTGGCGAGAACAGAAATGCAGAGTATTTTTTAAAATGGAGATGGATGTTGATGTACCACGGGATCTGGTCTTTCTGGGACATGAGACTGGAAGTATATCTGCAGATGTGACAAGCCGTTAAGAACACAAATATTATGCAGCTTTGCAGGAGATTTTGAATGCAGATATATGGATGTCTTTTAATAATTGTACAGGCCTGAGTGAGTCCTTACTGGAGCACTGTGTGCAATTTTGATCCCTTTATCAAAGGAAATATATACTTGTGATGGAAGGAGTGCAGCAAAGGTTCACCAGATTGATTTCTGGATTATTGTGATTGTAATATGAGGAGAAATTGGATCAATGAGATCTTTATTCACTAGAGTTTATAAGAATGAGAGGAGATTTCATTTAAACATACACAATTCTGACAGGGCCTGACAGGCTTGGTGTTGGGAGGATGTTTCCATTGGCTTGGGAGTCTAGAACCAAAGGATACAGTGTTAGGATACGAAGTAAGGCATTTAATATTGAAATAAGGATAAATCCCTTCACTCAGAAGTTGTTGAACCTGTGGAATTTGCTAGCTGAAAAGACTGTCAAGTAACTGCAGATATTAAACAAGAAGACAGATAGATTCTAGATATCAGACATCATCTGATATGTGGCAATATAAGACAAAAGTTCATCTATGATCTTATGATTGGTGTAGTAGGCTCAAATATGAATGGTCCTTCATATGTGTACATGCTAAACTGCATCGACTATGTATTTGTTAATTTTTTTGAATGGGCAGCTGTTATTTTACTCTATATTTCTATTCTATGTTCTTGCTTGAGGTTGATGATTATCTTCTTTATAGTTCCCTGCACCTCCAACATATGTGTCATCTGTGAATCGAGGCACTTGGCCTGTTGACCTGTGCTTCTATATCCAAATCATCAATATATATTAAGAAAAGCAATTACCGATTCCTGAAAATCCTGCTGTACACTTTCGAGCAGTCCTAAAGAGAACAAGCACAACCATTTCTCGTTCTCCTTTTATTTAATCAATGTTCTAGACATGGTGCTGCAGCCCCTCTAATGTCATGGCTTTTGTTATTGATAAGCCTTTTTTATAGCAATCCAGTAAATGCCTATGAAGTGCCACATTTTTACCACATTACATGCAATTCCCTCGTAAAGGGTGGGAAAAAGTGCAGTCCAGATATCGGTAGGTTTGCAGACGTCAATCAATAGTCTGTCCCCTGTTATAGGAACAGAGAGATCAAGAAATGGGAGAGAGGTGTCAGAGATAGTCCAAGTGACTTTTTGGGCAGGGTAGAAGTTAGTACTAAAGTTAATTAAGTCCACGAGTTCTGCACAGGTGCAGGAGACAGCTCCAATGCAGTCGTAAATGTAGCGGGGAAAGAGTTGGGGGATGGTGCCAGTGTACATTTGGAACATGGAATATTCAACATAACCGACAAAAAGACAAGTATAGCTAGCACCCATGTGAGTGCCCATGGCTACACCTTTAACTTGAAGAATGTGAGATGAGAAGCTGGTGAGGGTGAGAACATGTTCTGCCAGGTGGAAGAGTGCTAGTAGAGAAAAATTGATTCGGTCTCTGTTCAAGGAAGAACTGGAAGACATTGAGACCTCCCCAGTAGGGGATGGTAGTGTAATGGGACTGGACATCCATGGTAAATTTCAAGCAAAGGGGGACTAGAAATAGAAAGGTATTGAAGAGTTGAAGGGCATATGAGGTGTCTTGGATGTACTTCAGAAAGAACTGGACAAGGGGGATTATAATGGAATCAAGGTATTTGGAGATGAGTTCTGTAGGCAATAGGTTTGCCAGGTCAGTCCCGTTTGTGGATTTTGGGAAGGAGACAGAAGCAGGCAATGCAGGACTGAAGAACAATACATTTGGCATCTGTGGAGATGCGATCATCAGAGGTGATGAGATCGGAAACAGTCTGGGTGATGATGGCTTAGTGTTTGTCTCTGAGGTCATGGTTAAAGGGTAAGTACGAGCAAGTGTCTGAAAGTTGGGACCTGGCCTCAGCATGGTATAGGTCATCCTGCCATGCAAAATTAGAGCACATGGTATTGGGGGTTGGATACTGACATGGGTGGAAAATGGTTGGCAGACAGGAAACAAAGAGTAGGGATTAACAAGTCCCTTTCAGAATGGCAGGCAGTGACTAAAGGGGTACCGCAAGGCTCGTTGCTGGGACTGCATCTATTTACAATATATATTGGATATGGACGGGAAGGGAATGGAGGGGTATGGTCTGAGCGCAGGTAGATGGGACTAGGGGAAAATAAATTGTCGGCATGGACTGGAAGTGCTGAGAAGGCTTGTTTCCGTGCTGTAATTGTTATATATATTATTATTATACATCAATGATTTAGATGAAGGGATTCAAAGTAACATTATCAAATTTGCAGATGACACAAACCTGGATGGCAGTGTGAACTGTGAAGAGGATGCTATGTGGATGCAGGGTGAATTGGACAGGTTGGGTAAGTGGGCGGATGCATGGCAGTTGCAGTTTAATGTGGATAAATGTGAGTATCCATTTTGGTGGCAAAAACAGGAAGGCAGATTATTATCTGAATGGTGTCAAGTTGGGAAAACGGGAAGTATAAAGAGATGTGGGTGGCTTTGTTTATCACTCACTGAAAGTAAACAAGCATGTTGTGATGCAATATCACAACAGTACAACAGGCAGTGAAGAAAACTAATGGCATGTTGGCCTTCATAACTAGAGGAGTTGGGTATCGGAGCAAAGAGGTCCTTCTGAAGTTGTACAGGCTACTAGTGAGACTACATCTGGAGTATTGTGTGCAGTTTTGGTCTCCAAATTTGAGGAAGGATATTCTTGCTATTGAGGGAGTGCAGCATAGGTTTGTGAGGTTAATTCCTGGGATGGCAGGACTGTCATATGTTCATAGAATGGAGTGGCTGGGCTTGTGTACACTGGAATTCAGAAGGATGAGAGGGAATCTTATTGAAACATATAAGATTATTAAGGGTTTGGACATGCTAGAGGCAGGAAACATGTTCCTGATGTTGGGGGAGTCCCGATCAAGGGGCCACAGTTAACAATAAGGGGATGGCCATTTAGAACGGAGATGAGGAAAACACTTTCACCCAGTGTTTCACATGAATCTTGTGAATCTGTGGAATTCTCTGCCTCAGAAGGCAGCGGAGGACAATTCTCTGGATGCTTTCAAGATAGTTAGATAGAGCTCTTAAAGATAACGGAGTCAGGGGATATGGTGTGAAGGCAGGAATGAGGTACTGAATGTGGATGATCAGCCATGATCACAGTGAATTGTGGAGCTGGCCCGAAGGGCCGAATGGCCTACTCCTGCACCTATTGTCTATTTTCTATTGCTACAATGGCACCTACCTTGTCAGTTGGTTTAAATCTGATCTAAATCTGTATTCTTAGATACATACCAAATGAAATATGATATGTATTCATTTTAACTCCTGATAGCCTTGTCAGTATCTCCTCTTTAGCAATTATTAACTTGTATAGATTCTCAACATGTGTATGATTCACCGAGGATCTCAACCATCAGATCTTTTATGTCAGTGATTTTCAACCCATTGGTTAATTGTGGCATAATGAACATACATCTCTGGCTTGTGTTCAAATGAAGCGGAAAACACTGCTTGAGGTGTGTTAGAGTCAAGCTGCGCTTAATCTGCCATGAAACATGGAAAAATCGATCACTTTGGATCACAAGTAGAGAAGCACCTTGCATAGATTCAGAAAGCAGTAGGAATGAAAAAAAGATAAGGAAAGTAACCAGATTGACAGCAAAAGGCTGAATGCTACAAGATGACCAGACAGATGTACGTTGCCATTGAAGTAGATAGGAATCCAATTTGCTTGCTGTGATATCTCGTTTATCACATTGGGTACAGCAGGTGTGGGCCACCATGCCAAAGAGGGTAAAGGTCATTATTCCACACTTCTAGTCGTCACTTAGAAACTCAATTCATCTGAGTTTGCCTCAGTAAATACTTGAAGGTATGAAACAGCTATTTTCTTCACACCGCTGCTCAATGGTTGCAAGGGATGGGTAACCTATCGATTGCAGCTTCCGCTATTTCATCGAGCCATACTTTAAATGGTATGAGAATCAAAAGTTGAGGGTTTGTCATTCCAAAGCAGTAATTCCATTAAGCAAAATAGAGGTGTAAGAAACTGGAGATGATGAAATCTTGAGCAAGAAGGAGAGATTTTTGAAAACGGATATACTTTGAAGAAATTTTGCAGCAGAGAGGTAAAATCCAAGGCTGGAATCGAGCAATTCCGTGTGTCTCCATTTTAACACATCACTGCAAAACATTCTCAAAGTATGTCCGCTTTGAATAAGTTTTCCTCCTTTCTCTTCTCAAGATCCCATCTAGCAATGCCCGTTAAAAGGAATAACAGTCAGAGCAGACAAATCATCTTTCAGAAACATCGGGGATAAACCTGGTTTCTCCATGCAGAACTGTTTGCTTTTAATTATACAGCGATGCAGGGTTTTGTGTTAATTGATCATGGTTGTTGTTCTGATTGAATTTCTATATTGTACTCCTCATGTGCTGGGAAACGTGTCTGTTAAAACAGAGCCAAATTAGACCAGCACATGTTCAGCAACTCCATCCACATCAAACGAGAGAGGTAAAATACAGGTAATTTACTACATTTCTTAAATTGAGTTAAATGAGTTTAATAATTTTCATTACTTTTATTTATTGGGTTTTTGTGATATAATAATAGAAATCTTGGTCTTGAAAATTATTAATTTGTTCATGTTTATAGTATCATTGCATAATACAGCGTAGAAACAGTTCCTTCAGCTGACTGAGTCTGCACTAACATCAAGCATCCATTAACCATTAATCTTAAACAGATCCAATTGTATTCAAATCAAGTTCCCTGTTAGCTCCCCCTGGATTTTCCCACTCACCTGCATACTGGCGATAATTTACAATGGCCAATTCAGCTAACAACCTTCTGTGGGATGGGGGAGGAAACCTGAGCATCCAGAGGAAACTGTGCATGTTGTCACAGAGTGGATGAACAAATGTGAAGCTCCACACAGATTGAACCAGAGTCAGGACTGAACCAAGGTTTCTGGGGTTGTGAACTGGCAGTTCTGTTTGCTGCACCATTATGATGCCTCCATATCAGCTATGATCACATTGAATGGCGGTGCTTGCTCGAAGGGCCGAATGGCCTACTCCTGCACCTATTGTCTATGTCTATATCGATAAAGTGTTTGACAGCTTACACAACTGGGGTGGCATGGTGGCGCAGCAGTAGAGTTGCTGCTTTACAGAATCAGAGACCTTGGTTTGATCCTGACTATGGGCGCTGTCTGCATGGAGTTTGTATATTCTCCCCATGATCGCGTGTGTTTTCCCCAGGTACTCTGGTTTCTACCCACTCTGCAAACATTTACAGGTTTGTAGGTTAATTGGCTTCAGTAAAGGTTGTAAATTGTACCTGGTGTGCAGGGCAGTGCTAGTTTATGGGGATCACTAGTCGGCATGGAATCAGTGGGCCGAAGGGCCTGTTTCTGTGCTGTATCTCTAAACTAAACCAAACCATAAACTAAACTAAAGCTGGTTTAGCACGGCAACATGACTGTAAAGAATGTCTCTGAAGGCAAATTGGAAGTTGACAAATGCAGATAACTTCATCCTAAGATGTTTGAAGTAGCTGAAACAAGGAACTGCATATGCTTATTAATGCACAAAATGTCACAAGGACACAAAGTAACTCGGCAGGTCAGGCAGCTTCTCTGGAGAACATAGGTGATGTTTCAGGTGACAATAGACAGAATGCAGACACTTCTTCAAACTGAAGATGGGCTATAGGTAATGGCTGGTGGACAGTTGAAGTTTTGCTTTTAATTTCCCAAAATTTCCTTGATTGGTAAAGGTTCCATTATAAAACAGCAAGTGTAACTCTTATTCAAAAATGGAGCAGGAAAGTAAAGACCAAGTGGCTTCATGTCTGTTATTGTGAAAATATTGGAAGCTATTATTAAAGCAAGAATACTGAAAAATTCAAAGTAATCTCAAAAAGTCCACATGGTTATATGAAATGAAAGTGATGTTTGACCATTTTATTGGGGTCAAAAAAAGAGCATTCACGTTGCGGCCCTGTTTCCACCAATCATTCCATCACCACGCACAAGAAGCGCAAGACAGACAACATAGTGGAGATGCCGAGAAGTGTGTTCAGCTCTAGAACAACTTCTAATTTTGTGCGTGGACTCAATAAGAAGAACGACATTATTGAAATTCTTCGGCAAGGAGCATTTTGTAGTAAAACAGGTGGATACACTTTACTTTACTTAGACTCAGAAAAGACATTTGATAAGTTACTGCATTGAAAGTTATTGTAACAAAGGTTTATGGTGTACAAAGTAACAGATTCACAATGAATGAAGTTACTTATGAAATAACTTGAATGAAGTCACTGAAGATACAGTTGCTACATCTTCTGTGGACACTAAGATATGTAGGGAGGTGCATTGTGAATAGAGCTCTGAAATGCTGCGCTCTCCCTGTGTGCAAGATTTGCAAACGGCTGGTGTGCAGGTACAGTGCAACAAGTAATTAAATAAGTAGACAGGATATTCATGTTTATTGTGAGGGGAATTGAGCATTGGTGAGACCACATTAGGAGTATTGTGTATAGTATTGATCTCAGATATTCATGTGTAGGAAGCAGTTCAGTGAAACCTCCAAAACTGGTCTTTGGAAAGGAATCTTAACAGTGAATATAGAGAGGATGGGTCTACTTGTGGAAGAATCTAGAACTAGAGGTTACTATTCAAAAATAAGTGGGTACCATACAGTATGAGGTACCATACAGATGAGGCCCATACAGTATCCTTCTCAACCTTTCCTATCCAATTACCTGTCCAAATATCTTTGAAATGCTGTTATATTATCTGCCCCGACTGCTTCCTCAGGCAGCTCATTCTATCTCCTCTCCCCCCACCCTCCTGCCCCCACTCTGTGTCTCTGTGTGTGCAAAGTTAACCCTCAGGTTTCTATCTTTCCCCTCTCACCTTACCAAAATTGAATTTCTGGTTGTATAATATTGCTATTTCTGGAATCTTGTATAGGAAAACATTTTAAATGGCAAAAGTCTGGAGAGTCATGTTGAGAAAGTGAGATTAAATAAAGTGGAGGAGGCTCACATAGGGATGTGTTGTACCAATTGACATGATGCATCTACATGAGGTGCTGCCTCAAGAAGGCAACATCAAACCCCACCATGGCCTCCTCTCTCTAATACTATCGGACAGGAGATAGCTATATTGGGCTGAAGTCCCACACCTTCAGGTTCAGATACAGCTAGTCTCTACAACCATTGGCTTCTTGAATTAATCTGCACAAGCCTAATACTACCTCAACAATAGAAAACCGCGCCCACCTTTTCTACTACTATGTTGTTTACTTGCGTCTTGTTTTTCTGCACAATCTTCTTTCCTTCACAATTTCATGTGTAATTAATGTATAATGCATATATAATTTGTCCCTGTGTTTTTGTCAGAGTATATGTGCCTGTGGCGCTGCTTTGAGCAAGATTATTTATTGTACCTGTTCCTCACTGAACTCGTGCATATGACAATAAATTTGACTTGACTTGAGCTATTTCACAGCTGTGGATTCTACAGCAATAATTAGTTTAATGCCCACCAGATGTATGCAGAGTAGAGGATTATTAAGACCATCATCATTCTAGTCCCCCAGCACTCCCTTTCTGGAGCTTCAAGGTACAGCCTACTTTAATCTCCTGCACCTGATCAAGCATTCAGCAACATGAAGAACCCCCACCAGTGGTAGTTACAAGGATCATTGACTTCCTGCAAGCCAGTTGCTTGTCGATTTCTTCTGGATGCTGCCATAATTCTGGCTTTGCTAGTTTCCTCCTAAAAGCATCCAAATGCAGTCGATCATCTACTTTGTGGTGGCAAGTTTGAGATTCAAACTAATATCTGGTTAAAGAAGCTTCTTTTGAACTCTCTTTATTATATTCTCAGTTTATTGATGATTTTTCTATTTCATCTCTGAGGAAGAAAAATGCATAATTTGCCTCTCACTGTTTCCTTGATTTGTCCTATGATTCTAAAGGTAGGAATCATATTAGCTGACTCTGAGTTCACTGACATTGCACTCTTTTCTCATGGTTTCTATTATATTATCTGTAACAGTGCCTCTGCTATATTTTTCTCAAAGTTTAAATGTACAATTGCATTGCATCTAGTTTATCAATTATCCTACTTTTTTCTGCGTTACCAAATGTATCTTTTAAATCTGTTTTAATCTCTTATTCCAACAACTCATCTGGTATGTTAGTCTCATTGGTAAATACTGAGAGGAAGTAATTATTTAATATTGCTGTCATTACGCTATCACGTCCATTATTTAATGATCCTATCCATATCCTGCTTTATGTTTACATAATGAATATCTCTGTAGAATGCTTTACTATTTTCATATTCTTTTGTAACTTTTAAATTTCTCTTTGCATTGCTAATTGTTTATCTGACTTCCTTTCTAATCTTTTAATCTTTTCATTTTCCTTTCTGTGAACATCTTTTTCGTCGAAGCACTTAGTGTAAGCCTTTTGTTTTAGTGTCAGTTTTGGTTAATGGATCTATAATGCTTTATTGCTAGCTTTTTCCGACTTACTTCCCTTGCTTAGTTCTTATCCCTTTAAAAATCAGTCATACTATCACTTGTCTTATTATCCACTACTTGATTCACCAGGCCTTGCTCCCTGTTGAATTCTAAGCAGACAGGATAAAACACAGCTACTTTTTTTGAAAAATTCTATGTTTTGCTGTTGCTTTCAATACCTTGCATCTTGCGAGTTTATACAGGGAGGGGAGTGCAGGTGCAATCTTTAAAACCTCCAGTGATTATTGGTCCAAAATAGACCTATCTTCTTTTGGTTTGGGAGAGAGCTGCCATCAAGATGCTATTTTTAAGTAAGGATTGTCAAGAATCAAGAGTCAAGCATGGTTAATTGTCAAAAATAGACACAAAATGCTGGAGTAACTCATCAGCATCTCTGGAGACAATTGATAGATGACAATTCAGTTTGGAACCCTTCTTTGCACTTAGAATTAATGTCTAATTATTATATGTACTGCAAAATGGAACAATTAAATTCTTACTTGCAGCAAGCCCATAAATACACTATTCATAGATAACAATCAAAGGAAAGCAAATTTAAAAACCCCAATATTAATGCAGGAATACCAAAGTCCTCAGTGCAACCAAGACAGTTAATTGTTCATAGTTTAATTAATGTTTGCAATGATGGTTGTTAGGAAGAAGCTGTTCTCGTCCAAGGTTCTGTGCCTGTGCCATGCAGCACTGATGTCCAGAGTCAGATGGCAGCACGGACTCAACACTTGAACCAACAAATCATTAGAAGTTTTAAATACTGAATGTTTAAAAAAATATGTACACTATGTTTTATCTAGTTGGCATAGCACTCAACATGGAACATCACCCACTGAGTCGAGTACTGGGTAATGAGACAAGGAATTACTGTATATGGCTGATTTTTAAGGGGATAAGAACTAAGCAAGAGAAGCTCACAAATATGTGCTTTGTATCCAGCTCCTCTGGCTGGTGTATGCAACATGACTTGGGGTTGTCAATCTGGGTAGAAAACTTAACGACAAGCTATTCTTTTATTTCATTAAATATTAATGTTATTGATTCATATTCTTCAACTGTTTTTAAAATATGATTTTATTTTTTTTAATATGCTTTGCGCTTTAAATTATTTTAATCTTGCCAAATTGGTACCTCTACTACCTCTCATGATGTAGTTTTTCTTTTTTCATGTTATGGGATCATGGTACAGAGAGAGGCTATTCAGATCATTGTGGCTATTTGCCGATAGCAAAACAATTTCTATTTCATTATTTTCTTTGGAATTGAGAGAAAAGTAGACGGTTCTTCCACTCATTTTACATGATGACAAACTCAAAATCAATACAGCTATCTCTCTCTTGCATGTGAGCATTGGTAAGTCTGTAAGCCTTATTTTTTTAAAGATATTGCATGAATGTTGGAAAATTACACACATTCTATATTTCCCGATTCAGAACATGCTGAAGACAATCCCTGATAAGTATTGTCACGGTAGCCTGTCCAAAATCGCATAATAGTTTGAGGCTGATCACATAGATTGCTTTACTGCAAAGGCACACGTCATTAGTGAAACATTCCCTCTGCCTTCTGGTCGGGAACACAAGGCTAGAAGGTAAAGTGTAAAATTTACAGCTTGCCCTTTCAGGATTGAATATAGAAAATATGTCAGGGTATAATATCGAGGATGAAAGAAATCTGTAAATGTCAATTGATAAAAGGGTTATCTAATAATTCCAGATACAAGGGCGATAGATTTGATTTTCTGAAAATATTGAGGAAGTTGCAGATTGGCAGGGGCATGCTCAACAGGATTTTATGCACACCATTTTAACATTGTATGTCCTCTACAAAAAAAATCCAATCATCACGTTGGCAGCACATACACTAAAATTGGACTGATACAGAGAGGATCACCATGGCCCGTGTGCAAGGATGATATTTAAATTTCTGAAGCATTCCTTATTTTTAGAGGCACACAGTGGTGCAGACAGCAGAGCTGCTGCCTCAGCAATGCCAGAGGCCTGGGTTCAATCCTGACTTTGGTTGCTGACTGCGTGGACTGTACACATTCGCCCTGTGACCATGTGGGTTTCTTCCGGGTCCTGCTGTTTCCTCCCACATTCCAAATATGTTCAGGTTTATAGTTTAATCTGCCTCTATAAATTGTCCCTGGTGTGTAGTGAGTGGAGGCAAAAGGGGGATATCAGAGAGCTAGAATGAATGGGTGATCAATGGTCAGAATGTACCTGGTGAGTCAGTTGGCCTGTCTCTATGCTGATAGCATCTTTTAATCAATCAATAAATGCTTAATGTAATTAATGTGTGTGCGTGTACACAACACAACATAACACAAGGGTGCAAAAAAACTAACTTCTTAAGTCCCAAAAGGTTCAGAGGACCAGGACTAACACAATATATACAAAATTGCAATTCAGGCATATATCTGTAAACCTTAACCTCTTCCAGCTAAAGACAGAAACCAGCTTCTCGTTCACGCTCTTATTTCACTACTATTTTAGCTCATGACTGGTGAAAACTGGGTGGTGTATATTATATAATTATACACAGGTGTGGAACATGTATCCACTTTTAAAAGATAGAACTGAAATATGGTCACTCCTGTGGCGCTAGCCAGCAATTTTATTGGACAACAGTACACCGGGAGCATTCCCAAAAAAGCATATTGCTGTGGAAAGGAGAATTGCTTTCTTTTGCCTGGGGCTCCTCAACAACCCACAGCTCTCCATGTTTATCTATATTGGTTACTTGAAGAAGGTCTGAGCAAAAAGAAACACTAGCCTTTCAATATCAGCAGGAATTTCTCAAAACATTTCTTAATCTCGTATTTGGCTGAAACATGCTGTCAGGTTGGCGAGCAACTTCAATCATTAAATTAGTTGCTGATTTTGCAGAAGGATATAGCTCAGTTCAGTTTCAGTTATTGTCCCAAACGCACACGAGGTACAGTGAAAAGCTTTTGTTGCATGCTAACCAGTCAGCAGAAAGACAATACATTATTAAAATCGATCCATTTACAATGTATAGATACATGATAAGGGAATAACGTTTAGTGCAATGTAAAGCCAGCAGAGTCCGATCAAGGATAGTCTGAGGGTCATCAAAGAGGTAGCTAGTATTTCTGCCGTAACTCACTCTACCTAGTTATCCATTGTAATTTGACATGAAAGTCATGTTGCTGCTTGACTGGTAAGAGCAGATCCCAATGCTCAGCAGTGCCTTCTCTTCATTGAGAGCAACAGCTTTAAAAGCCGCTATGTGCTATTGATATCATCAGCGTTCTGGAAAGATTTATTTCTGTGTACATTTTCAGGTGAATTATATAAAGCACATTTGGAAATTGCAATCATAGCAACGAAAGGACATGTACAAATGTTGACTGCTATAAATTGTATGCCCAACAAAAATCTGTGTCAACAAGAAAAATCAAAGATAATAATTAGCTTATGTTGATCGATTTTGGAAAGATAATTGTATCGTTTCATAACCACCAGCAGTGAGCCTGGCTGCTAACAATGCATCGTGCTAACTCATAGCATTGTCCCTCTGAAGCAACAGTGCTGACATCTGTAGTTAGTTTCAATGTACAGTCTGGTCATTTTTTTTCTGAGATCTGTCACTTAAATGCTTCCAATAATGTTGTGTAGACCTTCGCAGGGTCACCCGTGTGGGACAGAATATGGTGATTTTTCTCACTGTGTGATGGGAAAATATCTCGATTCTTCTCCACAATTTTTATTTAGCACTTTGTGTCATCTTCTATTAGTGTATATGATGTACAGACCTACTGCAAATCATTTTAATGAGATTTGTGGCAGTGTACTAGTGCAAAGTGCAAAGTGAAGATTGTAGATTGGATGACAGCTCAAGAGGTAATATGAGGAATCCTTGTTTTTTTCCATACTCTGAGCTCTTATTTATGGAATGCAATAATTGAAAGGATGTTGAAGCAGATTTAATAACATTTTCAAAAATGTGATAGGGATAAACATTGTGGAATTTGAAAATACAAAGGAGAAATGCAGAGCAGTTGGATTACATGGATAGCTTTATCACAGTCAGTAAAAATAAAGTAGATCAGTTTGCCTTTTTACTGTTTAAAAAAATGAAGAGAGTTGCTGAAAGTACTGAACAGTTCAGGCAGCAACTGTAGAGGCAAATGGACAGTTGTCGTTTTGGGTCAAATACCTTCATCTGGACTGAAATAGTAGAGGGGAGATAGCAGTTTAAAGAGCTGGGGAAAGAGCTGGCAATGGTAGTTGGATACAGGTGAGGAGAGATTTGGCAGTTAACAGTCAGTTAACAGTCAGGTTGGTGGGGGGAAGGGCAAAAATAGGGACAGAGGCGAGGAGGTCATGATAAGAACAATGGGCAGCAGAGCTTGGAATCTAATAGGAAAGGAGGGTGAAGAAAGCAATTAAATAATGAGAGGTGATGCAGGCGGGAACACGAGAGAGAGGGAAGGCATGAGTAGTATTGGGGGTGGGAAGGGATCCAGTGGGAGGGGGTTTGTTGGTAATGGGTCGGTGGTGTATTTGTGGATGATGGGGGCTGGAGCATATTATTGAAAGAAAAGGGTATGTTAGAGGACCAGGATAGATAGATGGTGAGTGAGTGGGACAGAGAGGATGTGGATTACCCAATATTGGAGAATGTAATGTTTATGCCATTAAGTTATAGACAACTGAGATGGAATATGAGATGCTGTTCCTACAGTTTATCTGTTTCTTGTAGAAACTATTCAAGGCAGACAAGACTCTGTAACACAGAAACCTGGAGGGACAGGTTGAAGAAATGCTCATGAGCAAGCAACATTCTTCAGGATCAACTGCTCAGCTGCATGAAGGTTGACGGCTCTGGCAATCACTGCTGAGGCTGACAATAGGAATTCAACACCAATTACCTATTTACAACTTAACACAAGCATTCATCCAGGCGAGATTGATTTACTAAACCACACTGGAATCAAAACAAGGATAATGTATCAAGGGCTGATTACCTGCGAGTTAATTGTGTAGGTGCTGTTGTTCCATGTAACAAAATATGGAAATGTTATCAATTCCAGGTTTATGCAGATTTGTTATAGTAGAGCACTAGAAACTAAAGAAAACATACTGGCATTAATCTATGCAAAATGGTGGGGGAAAAAACAGTTGCCTACATTTTAATAAAATATCATTCATTTATTTAAGAGTGCATGTCAATTATGAATACGAAACATTGCTTAGTAATTTTACAGTCATGAGAGTGCCAGAAATGGGTGGGGGGTGGAATTGATCTTCCATTTCTTGAAAATTACTCTACCATTCAACTTCATCTTTCCATACTATCGTCACATCCTTTGATTCCCACAGAGGCCAATAATCTAAGAAGTTCCGTCTCAAGTGTACGCAACAACAGAGTATCTGTGGCCCAACAAGGAGAGGATACATGTAGATCCATAACTTCTCAGTTCTGGCTGTGGTGCAGTGACTCGTAGTTATTGATTTTCCAACATTCACCCTGTTAAGCACATCATAAAATGTTACGTGTTACATGCAATCATATCTTGAGTTTAAATTCTGGACAATGCAATATCAAATTCCTTTCACCTATGGAATATTCACCCATGCCAGGAATCAGTGAAGTGAATCTCAATGACACTCTCCATAATATATTGGCATATTTCTTGGATGATTTCTTCAGTCAGAAGGACAAAGGACAAGGACAAAGGCATTTATTGTCACATACACCAATTGGTGCAGTGAAATTTGAGTTGCCATTGCAGCACACAAATAAAATAAAAACAACATTATATAATTTAACATTAAACATAAAAAACATGCCCCCCCCCCCCACAGTGGGATCAACGTTTTCCACTGTGAGGGAAGGCACCAAAGTTCAGTGAACTTCCTCAATGTTCACCTGTGGTCGGGGCGTATTGAGGCCTTCGCAGCCGCCGCTGCGGCGGCCCAATGTTTCAGGCCCACTCGCCAGGATGATGGAACTCCGGTGTCGGAACAGAAGAACACTCTCAGGGGCTTGGAGTTCTGAAACGGCCGCTTCCTCCCGGAGACCGTGGCTCCTGTTGTCTACCTCAGTGCTGAAGCTGCAGCTCGAAGCTCTGGCCGGTCTCCAACAGGAAAGTCCGCGCCAATCCGAATAGTAGGCCGCAAGGAGGGGGCGAAGATGCGGCTCGGAGGAAGGATGCAGAAGGTGGTGAATCTATGGAATTCATTGCCACAGATGGAGGCCAAGTCAATGGATATTTTGAACGCAGAGATTCTTGATTAGTATGGTTGTCAGGGGTTATGGGGAGAAGGGAAGGGATTTGCCTTGATTGAATGGTGGAGTAAACTTGTGGGCCGAATAGCCTAATTCTGCTCCTATCACCTCTGAACTGCACATGGAATACTTGGTGTGGTCAGACCAAGGGTCTTTTTTTAAATTGCAGTACATATAACTTCTTCATTCTTAGGTTTCAATAAATTTGGAAAACTCTAATTGCTAGCTGTATGCATTTGTTAACATTCATTGACGTGAATAGTATGGAGTTTCAGAAGACGGGTTCAAAATGCACACATTATTGCATTACCCATTTAGAAATATGACAGATGACAAATTTCTATTCCACACAATTGTGTCAAACCCACAATTTACTTTTAATAACTTTGTGCTGTGCCTGCTCAATTCTGATTTTCTAAGTACCTCTTACCATGGTTTCAGGAATTGTATTTCGACTATTCATTGCCTAAAGGGATTTTTGAAATTCCTGATTTCTTAGTCCATCACTTTAAATTACCTGCATTTTATTAGCGAAGTGTCAAAGGAGTTGAAACATCCATGCTCACTTCTATTAGTTTATGCATCATTGAGTCCAAAAGTAGGAACCGTTTGTAGCATTTAATCTGCACAGCTGAAATTTAGTTGGTTGTCAGGCAGTGTCAAAAAAATTGATTTGGTGTTGCATCTAATGACCCAAATGTCAACAGTTTAAGAATAAATAAATAGATTAAACCCAGGGGAAGTAAGAAATTTGTTACTGGATTTCACAGTTGAAGGTTAAAAGCAGGCACTCAACCTAACTGAAAGAAACTAGTAATGGAGTTAAAATAGTTCTGGTAAAGTTAGCTCATCCCATTTCATACCCTGCCTCCACATTTTCTGTGACTTAGGTTCTCACTTAATTCATCCAGGAGCAATAATATTCAATCCAGTTGAGATCTTATTATACACAAAAAGGTCTGATTAAACAACAAGGGATAACCAGGCAGAGCATATGTTAGGTACCCACCATCTTGTATGAACAAGACATTTTCTGGAATGCAAAGTAGGTTTGATCCTCATCGTTCTTTGGAAATAATATACTATAAAAAAAGACATTCACTTATGTAATACCTTCTGCAGCATCAAAGTATCCGTGCTTAATAGTCACCACAGCATTTTTGAAGTGTAGCCCATGTTATAATACTGGCATACAAATGGTACACAATAAGTTTTCACAAAGAGCAATATGGCAAGGAGCAGATAGGGGCCTTTTTAAATTATATTAGTGAGAGTATAGAGCTTTTGGGGACAGACTGTATCAAATTGCCTTGCTGCATTCTTCTATGCAAAAGAGTAACTCACGAGACAGTAGGCTCGTTAAAGATCAACAAGATTGAAGACACACGAGGCAGATGAATATTACACGGTAAATAATATTTTTAATCTGCAAATACTGTGTAGAGATGCATGGATGCGAGATAACTTGGGGAAGTTGGTAATTATGTCTCGAGGAGAGTGTACATTATAGAACATAGAACAAAGAAAGGTACAGCACAGGAACAGATCATTGACCCATAATGTCTGTGTCAAACATGCCAAATTAAACTAATCCATTCTGCCTGAATGTAATCCATATCCTTCCGTTCACTGCCTATACAGGTGCCTATCTAAATGCTTCACAAATCCCACTATTGTATATGCTTACACCAGCAAACCTGACAGAATATTCTAAGCACTCTCTATGTGTAAAATCTTGCCCCACTCATTTCATTTGAACTTCAAACTTTCCCTCTCTCATCTTATTCTTTGACATTTCCATCCTGGAAGAATGATGTAAGGTTCATACCATACCTTTCATATGATGTGGTATTGTGCGGTATGATGTAAGGTTCATACCACACCTCTCACCAGACTGATTCCTGTGATGCCGAGACTTTCATCTGAAGAAAGACTGGATAGACTCGGCTTGTACTCACTGGAATTTAGAAGATTGAGGGGGGATCTTATAGAAACTTACAAAATTCTTAAGCGGTTGGGCAAGCTAGATGCAGGAAGATTGTTCCCGATGTTGGGGGAGTCCAGAACAAGGGGGTCACAGTCTAAGGATAAGGGGGAATTCCTTTAGGACCGAGATGAGGAAAAGATTCTTTATACAGAGAGTGGTGAGTCTCTGGAATTCTCTGCCACAGAAGGTCGTTGAGGCCAGTTCATTGACTATATTCAAGAGGGAGTTGGATGTGGCTCTTGTGGCTAAAGGGATCAGGGGGTATGGAGAGAAGGCAGGTACGGGATACTGAGTTGGATGATCAGCCATGATCATATTGAATGGCGGTGCAGGCTCAAAGGGCTGAACGGCCTACTCCTGCACCTATTTTTCTATGTTTCTATGTTTCTATAATCCCTGAACAGGACACCCATCCAAAGGATGAGCTAAAGGTTTTCAAACCCATTTATCTTGAGGTCAATAAATTATCAGGACCTGATCAAATTTATCCTAGGGTTTGCAAATCCACTGGCAAAGATATTGGTATGATCCTTTGCCACAACTGAGGTACTGAAAGACTAGAGGGTGGCTCATAGTGTGCCTCTACTTAAGGCCGTCAGTGGATATGTTTAAGGCAGAGATGGGATATATTCTTGATTAGTACAGGTGTCAGAGATTATGGGGAGAAGGCAGGAGAATGGGGTTAGGAGGGTGAGATAGACCAGTCATGATCGAATGGTGGAGTAGACTTGATGGGCCGAATGGCCTAATTCTACTATCACATGACCATATGACATTATGAAAGGCTGCAAGTAAAAGCTAGTGAGCCTTACATCAGTGTTGAGTCATTTATTATAAGGGATTCTGAGTGATTTGATCTACCAACATTTTGAAAGGCAAGGACTGATTTGGCGTAGTCAACATGGGTTTTGCATGGGGAATCATATCTCACCAATTTGAGCTTTTTGACGAGGTATCCACAAAGATTGATGAGGACAGTGCGGTCGACATAATCTACAAGTTCCTTAGCAAGGCTTTTGAAAAGGTATCACATAGAAAGCTCATCTAGAGGTTTGAGTTTAGTTTGTTGTCGCATGTACCGAGGTACAGTGAAAGGCTTTAGTTGCGTGCTAACCAGTCATCAGAAAGACTACACATGATTACAATCCAGCCATCCACAGTGACCAGATACATGATAACGGGAATAACATTTAGTACAATATAAATTCCAGTAAAGTCAGATCAAAGATAGTCCAAGGGTCTCCAATGAGGTAGATAGTAGCTCAGTACTGCTCTCTAGTTGTTGGTAGGATGGTTCAGTTGCATGATAACAGCTGGGAAGAGACTGTCCCAGAATCTGGACAATCTGCATAACTGATAAGGTTAGATCACTTGGGAATTGGGGCGAGCCATCAATTAGATACAAAACTGGATTGAAGGTGTATAACCAAACCTGGTAGTAGAGGGTTGTTTTTCAGAATGGAGTCTAACTAATAGTGTACCAAGGGGAATAGTGCTGGGTCCACTGACTAATCATTATATTAACAGTTTGGATGTTCATGTAGGTTGCACGATCAATGTGTTGTAGATGACACTTAGGTTTGAGGCATTTGGACAGTGAAGAAGATTATCTACAATTAGAAACACATAAACATAGAAAATAGGAGCAGGAGGAGGCCATTCAGCCCTTTGAGCCAGCACTGTCATTCATTGTGATCATGGCTGATCGTTCGCTATCAATAACTCTGCCTGACTTCTCCCCATATCCCTTGACTCCACTAGCCCCTAGAGCTCTATCCAACTCTCTCTTAAATCCATCCAGTGATTTGGACTCCACTGCCCTATGTGGCAGGGAATTCCATAAATTCACAACTCTCTGGGTAAAAAAGTTTTTTCTCACCTCAGTCTTAAATGACCTCCCCTTTATTCTAAGACTGTGGCCCCTGGTTCTGGACTCACCCAACATTGGGAACATTTTTCGTGCATCTAGCTTGTCCAGTCCTTTTATAATGTTATATATTTTTATAAGATTCCCCCTCATCCTTCTAAACTCCAGTGAAGGCAAGCTTAGTCTTTTCAATCTTTCCTCATATAACCGTCCCGTCATCCCAGGGATCAATCTCGTGAACCTACTCTGCACTGCCTCAATCACAAGGATGTCCTTCCTCAAATTAGGAGACCAAAACTGTACACAATACTCCAGATGTGGTCTCACCAGAGCCCTATACAACTGCAGAAGAACCTCTTTACTCCTGTACTGAAATCCTCTTGTTATGAAGGCCACCATTCCATTAGCTTTCTTCACTGCCTCCTGTACCTGCACGCCAACTTTCAGTGACCGGTGTACAAGGACACCCAGGTCTCGTTGTCCCTCCCCCTTACCTAACCTAACCCCATTGAGATAATAATCTGCCCCCTTGTTTTTGCCGCCAAAGTGGATCACCTCACATTTATATATTATACTGCATCTGCCACGCATCTGCCCACTCACTCAACCTGTCCAGGTCCCCCTGAAAACTCCTAACATCCTCTTCACAGTTCACACTGCCACCCAGCTTTGTGTCATCTGCAAACGTGCTAGTGTTGCTCCTAATTCCTTCTTCCAAATCATTAATATATATGATAAACAGTTGCGGCCCAACACCGAGCCTCACCACTGCCTGCCATTCTGAAAAGGACCCGTTCACTCCTACTCTTTGCTTCTGGTCTGCCAACCAATTTTCTATCTATGGCAACAACCTACCCCCAATACCACGCGCTCTAATTTTAGTCACCAGTCTCCCGTGCGGGACCTTATCAAAGGCTTTCTGAAAGTCTAGATACACTACATCCACTTGCACCCCTTCATCCATTTTACTTGTCACCTCCTCAAAAAATTCCAGAAGATTAGTCAAGCATAACTTCCCTTTCATAAATCCATGTTGACTTGGACTAATCCTTTTTACTGCTATCCAAATGCTCCATTATTACCTCTTTAATAATTGACCAGCATCTTTCCCACAATCGAAGTCAGGCTAACTGTTCTGTAATTTCCCGTTTTCTCTCTCGCTCCTTTCTTGAAAAGTGGGATAACATTAGCTATCCTCCAATCCACAGGAACTGATCCTGAATCTATTGAACATTGGAAAATGATCACCAATGCGTCTACTATTTCTAGAGCCACCTCCTTGAGCACCCTGGGATGCAGACCATCAGGCCCAGGGGATTTATCATCCTTCAGTCCCATTAGCCTACCCAATACTATTTCTCGCCTAATGAAAATTTATTTCAGTTCCTCTACCCCCTTAGATATTCTGCCCTCCAGTACATCCAGAGATTGTTTGTGTCTTCCTTAGTGAAGACAGATCTGAAGTACCTATTCAACTCCTCTGCCATTTTCTTGTTGCCCATAATTATTTCACCCGTGTCTGCCTTCAAGGGACCCACATTTGACTTTGCCACTCTTTTTCCCTTAACATTTCTAAGGAAGCTTTTACTGTCCTTCTTTATATTCCTGGCCAGTTTCCCCTCATACTTCATATTTGCCCGTTTTGTTTCCCTTTGTTGTCCTTTGAAAGTTTCCCAATCCTCTGGCTTCTGGCTACTCTTTGCTGTGTTATACATCTTTTATATTAGTTTTATTCTATCTCTAACTTCTCTTGTCAGCCATGGTTACCTCCTACTCCCCTTAGAATATTTTTTCCTTTTTGGAATGAAATGATCCTGTGTCTTCCGGATTATGCCCAGAAATTCCTGCCATTGCTGTTCCACCGTCATTCCTGCTAGGATCCCTTTCCAGCCTACTTTTGCCAGCTCCCCTCTCATGCCTTCATAGTCCCCTTTGTTCAACTGCATCACTGCCACTTCCGATTTAACGTTCTCCTTCTCAAATTGTAGATTAAAAATAATCATATTATGATCACTACCTCCAAGCCGTTCCTTTACCTCGAGTTCTCTTATCATATCTGGTTCATTGGACAACACTAAATCCAGAATTGCCTTTTCTCTGGTTGGCTCCATTATAAGCTGCTCTAAGAATCCATCTCGGAGGCATTCTACATACTCTCTTTCTTGGAGTCCTGAACCAACCTGATTTTCGCAGTCTACCTGCATATTGAAATCCCCCATCACCACAGTGGCATTACCTTTTTTACATGCCAGTTTTAACTCCTGTTGCAACTTACACCCTACATCCGTGCTACTATTTGTGGGTCTGTAAATAACACCAATTAGTGTCTTCTTGCCTTTACAATTCCTCAACTCAATCCATTGTGACTCTACCTCGTCAGTCCGTATGTCTTCCCTCGCAAGGGACTGAATTCCAACCCTCACCAGCAGAGCTACCCCCCCTGCCCACCTGCCTGTCCTTTCTATAGGATGTATAACCCTGAATATAAGTTCCCAGGCCCGATCCTCCTGTAGCCACGTCTCAGTAATCCCCACAATGTCATATCTACCAACCGCTAACTGAGCCTCAAGCTCATCTACTTTACTTCTTATACATCGCGCATTCATATACAATACTTTTAATTCCTTACCCATCTCAACTTTCACATCGATCCCTATTACACTTGGCCATACTCTCCTATCCCTTTGTGAGCTTCCTTTCCCGTTACTTCTGGGGTCATTAACCACCCCTTTATTCTCTTTCCCTTCATCTCCATCGTCGACTATCTCATTTGACACCCCACCCCCCTTATTCAGTTTAAAACCACCCGTGTAGCAGAGGCAAACCTGCCAGAATGCTGGTCCTGCACCAGTTAAGATGCAATCCGTCCCTTTTGTACAGTTTCCCCCTTAGTCCAAAACAGATGCCAGTGATCTAAGAATCTAAATCCCTGCCCCCTGCACCAGTTGCTCAGCCACACATTCTGGTCCCATATCTCCCTGTTCCTGCTCTCGCCAGCTTGAGGAACTGGAAGCAAACTGGAGATAACAACCCTGGAGGTCCTGCTTTTGAGCATTTTTCTGAGCTCTCTGAAGTCACGCGGCAGAATATTCATCCCCTTCTTTCTGACATTCTTTGTGCCGACATGCACTACCACTTGCGGCTGTTCACCTTCGCCCTTGAGGATTTTCTGCATCCGTGACATCCTGGATCCTGGCAGCAGGAAGGTAGCAGCACACCATCCTCGAATCCCGTCTGTTGCCGCAGAAACCCCTGTCCGTACCTCAATTGCAATTGAATCTTGATCACCTGGGACAATGGGCTGAGGAATGGCAGATGGTGTTCAATTCAGATAAATGAGAAATGCTGCATATAGGTAGAACATACCAGTGCAGGATAAAGGGCCTGTCCCACTTAGGCGACTTTTTAGGTGAGTGCACGATACTCTGCGCTCACCTCATGATCACCACATGGTCGCCACATGTTCGCTGGTGGTCTCTGGTGAGTGTCCTTCTTGGTCGAGAGGAGTTCCTGCATTCTGGGAACATGTTGAAAAATTTTCTGTGACCAAAAATTGGTCGCCATGGAGAAAATCGATACTTTTGTAGACGTAGGTGCAATGGTAGTGGGGTCGCCATATTGTTGTAGGTTGTCGAGGCAGCCATAGGTAGTTTTAGTTAATCTCTTTTGCTGATTGGACATTTTCATTGGCTCATTAGGGAAAAAAAACGTAAGCACGAGTTTTCAGAACCACGGAAAACCGACCGGTAATGTTAATTGCCTGCTAAATTTCACGGCTGTGTATCTCTGGCTTATTCAAAGTTATCTGGCTTCTTAAAAGTGTCTCCACTCCTTCTCCCCCCCTTCTCCCCCCCCCCCCCCCTCTCTCCACACTCTTTTAAAGGACTTATACACTTTACTAGACGTCTTTAACCTTCCTGTTCATCGTGCTATGTGTCTGTATCACCTTGGCTTTGCACCATGTGAATTTCAGACAGCGCTCCCCCATTTTCCCTGCCCTGCCTTTGCGATGTTTTTGTGTGTGTGTTCTGCTCTGACAGCCGCCATTCCAGTTCGCGGTTTTTCGGGTGAGTGCCGCATGTTTGAAGGTCGTAGGCAGTCCGCTGAAAAGTTGCCTAAGTGGGACAGACCCTTAAATAGTAGATTTGTGGGGGGTGTTGTCGAACAGCGAGACCTAGGGTTACAGGTATATAGTTCCATGAAGATGGTGATATAGGTGGATGGGATTGTTAAGAAATCATTTGGGCTGAACGGCTTCATTGTTCAATGTATTGAGTGCAGGACATCATCATACAGCTGTACAGTTGGTAAGGCCACATTTGGAGTACTATGTATCATTCTGATTGCATTGATATGAGAAGGATATTAAGTTGGAAGGAGTGCTAAGAAGATTCACTATTGGTTTGGAGAGTTTGAATTATAAGGAGAGGGTGGATAGGCCTGTCTTTTTTCCATGGTTCTCAGATGCCAAAGGGTGACCTTATACATAATTATAATATATTAAGGGGCATAAATAAGGTGAACAGCCATAATCTTTTTTTTTTTTACATACAGAGTAGGGGAGTCTAAAACTAGAGATATAGGGTAAGGCGAGAGTGGAACAATTTGAAAAGGACTTGAGGTCCACGTTTTTCTCAGAGTGTGGTGTGTGCATGGAAAAAGCTGCCAGAGGAAGTGAAACAATGGGTACCATTACAATATTTCAAAGACACTTGCACAGGTACAATGTTAGGAAAGATCTGTAGGGATATGGCTGGTTGCAAGCAAGTGAGACTAGCTCACTTAGTCACCCTGTCAGCGTGGATGAATTTGACTGTATATCTGTATGTGTTGTACAACTCCGTGACTCCATGACGCTTTTCTAATATAACAGTTTGCACCCTCTGTGATCAATCTCTCCCCCATCCTCAGGACTCAAGATCTGCAACATCATTCACTAAACCACAAATGACACAAAAATCTGGAGTAACTCAGTGAGATTCACTGGATTTACTGGAATGGTGAAAGTGTCTTAGTCCTTGCAACATTTTGTCAACTGGATGCCGAAGGGTTTGATGTCACTTTTTTACTAAGCATTGAGCAATTACGGAAAAAAATTGCCACATTGTTTTGTGTATTTTAATATTATTTCCTTTCAAATATTTATCTGTAGAGATCATCTTGAGAATAAATGTGATTGTGTTACTGAATTTGACAACATGAACAAAACTCAATTAGCAGTTGAGATAATATTTAGCTCAGGGCACCACCATGATCTTTTAGCTTTCGATGTATCTGTATGTTTATTTCTTCTTAGTGGACTGGATCTCAGTCATTCAATTAAGTCACTCCTGTGGTCTATGGCTCCCACCACTTAAATTATAATTTTTACCCTCAAGAAACAAAATAACATGATCTAAATGTGCACATTTGAATTTGCATTGTCCATTGTGTTACCTTTGAACATGCTGCCTGTTCGCCCAGTTGGTGATATGGCTTTTTGACGGTGACCATTATTCTGACTTCATTAGTGTAACTTCACATTTTAACATCATACAATCCTAAATAATTATCATTGACTGAATAAAATAATAGGATGGAGTGGAATTATTTTGTGTCCATTATTCTAAGACCATCAGCAAAATGAATATTAAATACCATGAGATTCCTTGACTGCCATCACTCAAATTCCATCCGGGACGCACAGCAAGTGTTCTTTATGATGAGCAAATTTAACTGAATATTTTGCATCTCTATTTAGATTTCTAGCACTATCTGTGTCTACCCATTGACAAACATTCATAATTCCAGCTCAGTGAGGCTAGAATTCCAGTTCACTGAATACTGATGCTTGGAGAATACTCACTTGGGCAGAAGTGTACATTTGAATGGTGCCAATCTACAGAGGCTCTGAAGAACCTTGTGGAGGGTGCTCTGAGCTTCTCTCCATTTTGTGTTACTCCAACCGGTTACCTCTCTCTCTTCCTTTTTAACTAATCCATAATTATTTTCATTGGTCTCTCGCTGTTCTGTATTATCTTGTGGTGTATCAGGAAATTAAGCAGAGAACTATGATCGCCGCATGCTTCCTGAGATTGTGTGATAACACAATGTATGATATAATGTGAGGAGAGGTATCAAAGAAATACACTATACTATTATTTAGCAAAAACAACCAAATGTCCAATTATAATCGCGGTTTGGTGCCAATCATACAAAAATAAATTACATAACCTTTTAATTCTGGCTTGCTGACATCTCTGCATTCCATGTGGTTGTAAGTGCTCAATTGTATTCCTACCTTTCAAGAATAGCTTCTTCCCAGCAACCATCAGGCTTTGAACACAGCAAATACCAATTAAACTTCAAACCAGGAACTGCCTTGATTGCACCAGGGTCTTTGGGTTTTTGTTTTGTTTTGCATTATATTTAGTTTTTTCTTAGTTATTGACCATTTTTTTGTTTGTTTCAAAGGCCATTTATTGAGTACTGTGTTTACAAACCAGTTGTGCTGCTCTAAGTAAGAATTTCATTGTTCTGTTTGATACATATGACAATGGAACACTTTTGAACTCTCTGTCTCTCCTTTTCTTAAATCTCATTTAAAATCTATTGCTTAATCCAGATTTTACATCACTTGCCTAAATCACTCCTCGTATAACTTGTTTGCTTGTGAACAATACCGTGATAGATCATAAGGCCTGTTACTACTTTTAATGCACTAATACTATAAACTCAACTTAACAGTTTAAAAAAGTGAAAAGTGAGATTTTTGTGAATCATATTCCATGATTTATTTGCTTGACCAAGAAAGGTTTATGTGAATTTATTTTTTGCATAAAATTTTAATTCTAGGTGGACTACCGAAACTGAACAATGAATATTTTTACTTACAGTAACATAACAAGTTTGTAAGCACAATACACGATAAATGGCATTATAAACAAACAACAAAAGGTTAAAGGTTATAATAAATGTATTCAGCAACATGGTTAGACCATCCTTTGATTCCTGCAGAGGGTTGCAGTCCACATGCTGCAAAATAATAGAAAGATTTACTAAAATGACACCATAAATGAGGAGATATAGTCATCACAAATGAGTGAACAAGTTGTGGCTCATTTCTCGAGAAATTAGAAGTCAGACTGGTGACCTGAAAGAGGTTTTTAAATTCTGAACAGATTTGCAGATGACTTTGTCTTGATGCGCACGAAGGTATGGGCAGCAAAGATTGGATGAGCTGGTTTATGAGGCGTGGAAGGTGTGAGGAGAACGATGCAATAGTCAAGCCTGCAGGCAATAAAAGGTATGAATATATCATGTAAATTAGAGAAGCGTGTCCACACAATGTATTTCCTGTCACTTGTGCCTTAGCGATGCTCTCCTTCCATGGCACTTGGCGGTGAAAGATACTTCCAGGGGGAAGGAATTTGACATAAAGTCTCATCTCATTTCTCTAGTCAATCAGTGAAGAAACTGGCCTTTTCAACAGTGGTGCACTTGAATCTATTTTTATATTTTAGGTTTTTTTTAAGGGAAAGGCAGAAAACTTACAAACAATAGTACTTCTATATCCCTGCCTGACATGGAGACCCCCAAAATGTATAGACATTTACTAGAAATACTAATGGACCCCAGAATTAAGTAGAGAGTCAAGTTGAGGGATGCAAAGATCACGCTGTTAAGGGCCTGTCCCATTTGGGCAACATTTTAGAAGACAGGTTGAAAAGACGTTGTCGCGTTGTGGTTGGGTTGTGACACATCATGCGCATGTAGAGACGCGCGGGTGATGCGCGGTGTTTCCCTACAGCCCCAGGATTTTGGAATGTGCAAAATCCTCGCGCAACATCTGCGTGTCTTATCATGTTGTGCGCCCTTTCGAACGATGACGCGTGGTGACGCATGGTGATGCATGATCGTTGCCTATGCTAATTTATTGTGCGTCATCGTTCGTCACCATGTGTCACCATGCGTCACTATGCGACAACGATGCGTCATGATTTATAGGGAAGCTGGGTAATTAAATGACGTCATGTGCCCCAGATGATGCAACCTGTCGTATCTTGCCATATCGTGTCGCGGGTGGACGTACATTGATGCCACTTGTGACATCACAGGCGCTGTTCTATGCTGTCTTATGCTGTCGCATGCCGTCCTATGGTGATGCAAGGTGACGCATGCCCTGTCCAATGGTGACGCATGGACATCGGTGACGCATGGTGACTCATGGTGACGCAGAGTGTCATACCTTGACGCGACTGTGTCGTATCCTGTCGTACTGCTTGACGGTTTTTAGGCGACATCGGGCGTCAGACACTGACGCCCGTCTTCGCTCATAAAATCGCAAAGTGGGACAGGCCCTTTAGATGGCCTGGCACAGAAGAGTGTAAGCAAATTGAAATGAGCCTGGCTTTTCATTTTATAGGTGACACCCGTGGTAAGGATCAATCTTGTCTTATCACCAATATATGCAGCCTGTGACCTTTGTTTGAAAGCTGTTTGACGGGCACTACTATTTGGCTTTTAGATGTGTTCCTATTTAAATATTCTTTCATGCAATCAAATTTCAAAAGTATTATCTCAGATATATTGTACTAATTGGATAGATTAACAAAATAAGTTAATATGGATAGGACAGACTCTCTGTGAAAGTACAGCAATAAACCACTAACAGCTCTATTTATATAGGGTATGTTCATAAGTTCTAGGACCATAATTAAGCCATTCGGCCCATTATGTCAACTCCGCCATTCAATCATGGCTGATCTATCGTCCCCTCTCAACCCCATTCTCCTACCTTCTCCCCATAACCTCTGACACCATTAGTAATCGAGGTTAATTGACTTCAAGAATCACAGCTAGGATGCCAACAATTTTATTTGTTTGGCAAGTAGACAGCTTATCATTGCAACTTGTGTAGGAAGAAACTGCAGATGCTGGTTTAAGCCAAAGATAGACACAAAAAGATGGAGTAACTCAGCAGGTCAGACAGAAGGGTCTTGACCCGAAACGTCACCCAATCCTTTTCACCAGAGATGCTGTCTGACCTACTGAGTTTTTCCTGCCTTTTGTATCTAATATCATTGCAATTGTCGCCCCTTTTATTTCATTGGTGAGTAAGTATTTTTGTATTACCTAAATAATACTTTTGTAAAAAGTTTATTTGTTTTCAGTGAAATTCAAAGTAATGTACTTTCATGGGGAAACTGAAGCAAGGAATCATACAATATGTGGGAATAAAAGGAGAGCTATAGAGAAGCAGTGATTTAGTTTAGTTTAGAGATACAGTGCGGAAACGGGCTCTTTGGCCCACCGATTCCATGCAGATCAGTGATCCCTGCACATAAACAATATCGTACACACACTAGGGACAATTTACAATTATACCAAGTCAACTAACCTACAAACTTGTACATCTTTGGAGTGTGGGAGGAAACTGGAGATCCTGGAGAAAACCCACGCAGGTCAAATTGAGAATGCACCAACGCCGTACAGACAGCACCCATAATCATGATCAAACCCAGCCTGTAAGGCAACAACTCCACCAATGTGCCACCATGCCGCCCATTTGTTTAAAAAACTGCAGGAAGTTTCATATGAAACTGCTGGGAATTACCACTGGGAGGCTCAGGAATTCCACACCAATGAAGAAATCCTAAATTACGAGACAAGCCATAGTCAGTTGTTCCCAATTGCACTCCACTGTTGGGTTCCTGATGGAGTTTAGTGGGACAGCATGAATTTCCACAGATTTTCCTGCCATTCTGCAAGATAATTTGGTTCCAGAAACTGAGATGGATTAGACCATGAAAGGGGCTGTGGGTATATGGAATGAGCTGCCAGAAGAGTTAGTTGAGGCAGGTATTTTAACAGAATTAAAAAGACAGGTTAATGGATAGGAAAGGTTTAGAAGTATATGGGCCATACACAAGCAAATGGGACTAAGACGGTGCATCTTGGTCGGCATGAATGAGTTGGATTTGACTTCTGAAAATGCAACACCTCACTGGGATCTTTGGTATCAGTGGAAGGGGAGGTGTTGTCAGGGGAAAGTATACAGTTAAAGGCAAGACACTTAACAGCATTGATGTGCAGACATATCTCGTGTTGCTAGTCACTGAAAGCAGCAGGAGGGAGGGATAAAGAAGGTATATGGTAGGCTTGTCTTTTTTGGTTGGGGCATTGAATATTGACTCCAGGAAGTCATAATGCAGCTTTATAGGACTTTAGTCAGGCTAGATTTGAAGTATTACCTGCAGTTCTGGTTGCCACATTACAGGAAGGATGTGGAGGCTTTGGGGAGGATGCAAAAGTGGGCTACCAGCATGCTGTTTGGATTAGAGGGCATTATCTATTTGGAGAGGTTGGGCAAACTCTCTGGTGCAATGGAGGCAAAATGGAGATCTGATAGAAGTTTATAAAATTATGAGATGCATAGATAGGGTAGACAGTCAGAACCTTTTTTGCCACGGAGGAAATTTCAAAGATGAGTTTAAGATGAGAGAGGCAAAGTTAAAAGGAGATGCGTGGTGCAATTATATTTTACACAAAGACTGGTGGATGCTTGGAACACGCTGTCAAGGGTGGTCGTGGATACGATAGTGGCACTTAATATGTTTTGTATAGGCAAATGGATATGCAGAAACTGGAGGGATATGGATTATATGCAGACAGAGGAGATGAGTTTAAATTAGCATCATGTTCAGCATGGAAATTGTAGACCGAAGAGCCTGTTCCTGAGCTGTGCTGTTCTATGTGCTATATTAACTTTATGATGTTTTTCTAAAATATATTGAATATTTATGTCAGATACGATCAATATCTTGTGGCTTCTCCTGCCAGTAAGCCTGAACGTATGAGGAAAAGGAGACACCAGATGTTGGAATTTGGACCAAAAGAGGTAATTAATGAATTTCTGGGAAGGGGCTTGCTTATTTAAATTATATAGTAGGTCTTGTATTTGGCCTCAATACAGCTCAATTGTGCCTCAATGGTGGTTGCCAGCTTCCTGATGAGACGTGCACTCCAGGACTAGGCAAAAGATAAAGTAAGCTTTTAGCAGTCTGACAGCTATCTGGTTTAGACTAGTTCAAGTTCAGTGGTAGATTTGGACTATTACAATGTGAGTTTTACTTGGTTTAGTGTGATACAAGCAGATGTGCATTCAGAGTTCATTATACCCTTCAAATCCTTCCTACGTCTTTGCAATAATATTCCTTGAGAATAAGGGTAACGTGTTTGTGCTCCAGTTTTATGGGTTCTGAGGTGGCTGCTAACACCACTGAATGTGGGAAATGTAGACTTGTCCATGGACTGTGGGATCAGCAGGCTCTTCTGCAGGTGGGGCAAGAGATGAATGAGAGGGCATATGGCTGGACGCATACCCTCTGTCATAGAAGATGAACACAAAATGGTGGAGTTCCTCAGTGGGTCCAGCAGCATTTCTGCAGTAAAGAAATAGGTGACATTTTGGCAGAGACCCTTCAACAGACTGTGCCTTACGTTCTGAGTAACTCCAGCATTTGTGTCTACCTTCCCTCTATCATGCACACAAGGCTTCTGCATGCTTGTGATGCATGACTGCCATGTCCTCAAAGCTACCCAAGTTCCTTCTCACTTGGGGCAGTGGTGAGCAGAAGTTAAAACAAGCCAGTGGGGATGTTCAAGGAAACTTTTTTTTCTCTGTTTGTTTGGTGATTTCATCCCAGAATACAATGTGTAATTCTGGAGTGTGGTGCTGGGCATGCAGATGACACGACTGGCATAACATAACAGACTGGGAGATAAGGAACTTCAGATGCTGAAATTTTGCATAGAACACAAAGTACTGTACTAAATCAGTGGGTCAGGCAGCATCTTTGGACAACATCTCTCCAGTCTGAAAAAGAGTCCTGACATGAAACCTCACTGATCAATGTCTTCCAGGGATTTTGCCTGACCCATTGAGTTATTCCAGTACTTCGTTTTCTACAGCAGTCTGAGAGCAATTTGGCCCTAGTCCTGGAGATGTTTGATTGTGGGGAACACTGGTACTGTTTTGCTTATCCTTTCAGCGAATTAGAGGCCATCATGGAGATCGTTTTGGTGGTACTTGATCTTATTTGTGGGCTTTGAGATGCCTAGGGTTGGTACCCTAGGACTCAGAAGCAACAAGAGGTCAGGGATTGTGGCTTCCCAATAGCCTGCACTTTGAATGTAAGGGTAAATTTCAGCGTTGATGTTTGCTTTGTATAAGGTAGCTCCTGAGGAATGAGTGGTGGTTTACATTTTTAACAATTTCATCATGAATCTTTATTGTCAGTGGACTGTGTGGCACAAATTGGTAGAGGACCGTGTTTATTTGGTGTTTGAGCATTATATCTATCCCATTATGTATTTAATGAGCTAATGTTATATTGGATTTCGGCTTCTCAACAAGTACAAACACAAATGTTGTCTTCAAGTTGCAGCTCGCATTGAGATCTGGGTGACCTTGTCCTGCGTATAGTTGCAGGTTCACTGTAGTTCTGATGGTTAGCTCCGCTCCTATCAGAAGATTATATGAAGTGACATGTAACATTTTGGTAAAAACAGTGAGAACAATTTTGGGGGCAATTTACACTTATTTGTTAATAGTTTTCCTTGAGATTTGTTCTGTTGTAGGCCTAATAGTTAGTATCTCTGGTCGCTTGGCACTGTGGAACAAGCATCAAATGGAACTGAATTTCTCTGGGCAGCCAAAGTTGAGGATATTGCTCCACTGATCACTGATTGAAGCAGTTAGACTTTAGAGAAGCAGCAATGTGTAGCAACAATGCATTGCTGTTCACTGCAATTTTCTTTGACCTGTTGCATGGTAAAGTTCATGTTCACTGTGTTTCTAAATGGATGGATTATATACTGTCAAGCAGGGAGCAGTGCTTCTGCCACTGGGAAATGATAGTTGAGGAGGGCCCTGCCTGTGGCTTTCCACTAAATCCACTGATATGTTCCATAGAAACATAGGATGGTGGTGGAGCACTGTTAATCTAACAAGTGATGTGTCAAAATCATCTGTATAATATGAATGATTTTTATGAAAATATAGGTGGTCTGATTAGGAAGTTTAAATGGCAATTGGTAGAGTTGTGGATAGTGAGAAAGATTGCCAAAGGATACAGCAGGTTATAAATCAGGTGGAAAAATGGACACAGAAAATGCTGAAGGAATTTAATCCATACAAATATGGGGTGTCACCCTTTGGAAGGTCAAATGTAAGTGGAAAACATACAGTAAATATCAGGAGCCTTGGGAACATTAATGTACACAGGGATCTTGAAGTGCAAGCTCATCGAATCTCTGAAAGAGGCAACAGATTGGATAAGGTGGTAAAGAAGGCTTATAGTGTGTTTCCCTTCTTTGGTTTGTGAGTAAGCAATTCATGTTGCAGCTGCATGGTTTGGCCTCACTTGAGTATAGTGTGCAGTTTTGTATGCCCCATTACTGAAAGGATTTGGAGGGTCTGCAGAGGATGCAGAAGAGATTCACCAGGATGTTTATACAAGGAACTTAAGATGCTGCATACATCTCGACATAGCCTCCTGTACATCGTCAAGACCAAGATTATGCTCACAAACCGTTTCGATGAACACTAGCACTTAGTCCACCAAGGCCTACATGATCTCCCAGTTGCTAATCATTTAAACTTCTCTTCTCATTTGTATACTGATTATTCTGTTCTGTGCCTCCTCCATTGCCAGAGTAAGGCCATGTGTTAACTGAAAGAACAAAACCTCATATTCTGCTTGGATAGATTATAACCCAATGGTAAGAACAATTAATTCTCCAACATTTCTCTGTGATTGACTATGGTCTAATGACTCAGACCTCTGCATTCGTCCAATAATGACCTTTGCCCACAATAATATTAAGTGTTCCACAACTTGTAACTGTGCATAGGCCATTACCTATGCCCCTTGTTTAAGATTCTTCAATTTTTTAATTTTTTAAAAAATATATTTTTTTTTATTAGAGTAGGTAAGCAGTGAATTAGCAAACACATGATAGCAATATTTTGTGTACATTATTATTATCAAATTAATCATTTTGTCTTATTTTGTTTTATAAAAAGAGAGAAAAACAGAGAGAAAACTAAAATAAAAATCAAAAAGAAATCATAAAGAATGGAATAATTTACCATTAATACATCATTGGAGATAAGATTAAGGAATATAGAATATAACTTTTCATCTAATCCTGAGTCCAAGTTTCAGTTAGGGTTCCCTGCCGAACCGATCTACCCTTTTAAGTAATAAATGAAAGAAGACCATATTCTAATGAAAACTTCTTGTTTGTCCATTAGGGCAAATCTGATTCTTTCCAGGTGTGGGGTCTCTGACATTTCCGTAATCCACATTTTAATTGTGGGGGATATAGGGCCTTTCCAAAATTTTAATATTAATTTCTTCCCAATTATACTGTAATCTAGGAAATTTATTTGACTTGTTGTAAGTGTTAAACTTTGTTCTGATATTCCAAGTATTATTAATTTTGAGTCCGGATCCAATTTAGTATTAATAACTTCAGATGTTATTCTAAAAATCTCAATCCAGAAATTCTTAATTTTTATACAATTTGCAAAAGTATGTGTTAAGTTAGCCTCTGGATGCTGACATTTATCGCAGATAGAGGAGACCCGTGGGAAGATTCTATTCAATGTAACATTTGAGTAATGTAATCTATGTAATACTTTAAATTGTATTAAAGCATGTCTGGTATTTAACGAGCATTGGTGTATATATTCTAAACTTTTGTCCCATATATCTTTTGTTACGTGTTGGTTTATTTCATTTTCCCATGTATATGATATATGATTCCGTCGATGATATCTCGCTATCTAAAAGGGTATTATATATATAAGTTGTTAGTTTTTTTGTATTAGAATGCTTATTCAAACATTCATCAAGGATTTCTGGTTCCTTATTCCTATAATCTTGTGTATTTGATTTAACATAATCTCTGAGTTGTAGATATCAAAAAAAATATTTGAGTGTAATCCATAAATCTGTTGTAATTCCTGAAATAAAAGAAAAGTGCCTTTCTTATAAAGGTGTTCCATCTTTTTGATTCCATAGTTTTTCCATTGTATAAAACCTTTATCCAGCATGGAAGTTTGAATAAAGGATTGTTTACAATAGGGAGACAGAGTGGTATATTATCCAATTTTAAAGCCTTTTTTAGTTGTTTCCAGATTCGTGTACCACTATATATTATAGGGTTTTCCCTATAGGTTTTTTTAATGCAATTTTGTCAGTGCAAATATAATCAAACCGATTTCAAAAGGTAAACAGTCCACCTTTTCCATCCTTAACCAGTCTGGTTGTTGATCCATTTCTTCCAGCCAGATTCTTCAATTTTAACCAAACGTTGAACACTCTTTCCTAATATCTTCTTATATTGCTTCATATTACATTTGATTTGGTAGCACTCCTGTGAAGTGTCTTTGGGCATTTTATAAAGCCAAAGATGCTATAGAAATGCAAATAACTGTCTGATTCTGGCAGGCCAATTCTTATTCCACAACCAACATTTCTAAGATAATCTTCAAGGTCATGAATATATGGGAGTTGTTGGGAGTTCCTGTGCAGATTTAATGTTGCCTTTCATGCATAAAAATAGTGACTATACTTCAGATGCACATAATTAACCGATTGTGCATGGGGATGTCCTGTATCTGTGAACGATGTTATAAAACATAGTCTTTTTTATCTTTACTTTCCATTTCTTTCTTTCTTTCTCTCTCTCTCTCCTTTCATATATTAGTTTTCCTTAGAGACTTTTGGGATAGCTCTTGGCTATTTGAAATCATCCTAAACTGGAAATAATAATGATGCAAGACTTATAGGAAGAGGAAATGAACGAAAAACCTTAAAAATAATAAATATTTATCTACCGTCTTCTTAATTGATAATTGATAACACATTTTTAATTTGCATCAGATAGATGAATAAATAGACCAACAGATTCTTGGATTTTTTGCAAGATAGAAAGGAGCCATTTGGCTAATTGACCTTATGCTTGTTCTTTCCAGCCAATGCAGTTGATTTAATATCCCCATCATTCCACAGATACTGTTTTTAAATTTTTAGATACTCATGTAATTCCTTCCGGAAAGCCATAAAAAGTAATTACATCTGCTTCACTTCTAACTATTGCATTCCATAACTTAATTATTCAGTGCATTAAAAAGATTTTTATCCTACATCTTCTGACAATCACATTGTATTATTTTTATTTGGTCCTTGACTCCTTCTATCAGTGAGAATTTTTATTCCCGATTCAACATCTCTGCAACGGTTGTGACTTTTTTTGTACACTGTCAACCTCTGCTCCATAGTGAACTCCAGTAAATCATCATAAATGAACCTTCTGATCCCCAAAGCAACCTATGTCTCCAAAATGCAATTATTTTTGAAATTGCACTACATTGAAGATGTAACATAAATTGCAGTCTGTCTTTGTTATAAGAACCTTTACAAGTGTTATTGTTTATGCATTAAATTGTGACATTTTGGTCTATCTTATCGATGGAAGTATCTCTACAAATAATACACAATGCCGATTAATAGCATATTATTCTCTGGTCAAAATGTGAACTTCATCAGTACAAAGACAAACAAAGGACAAAGGACATTTATTGTCACATACACCAATTGGTGTAGTGAAATTTGACTTGCCATGCAGCACACACATAAACATAAGACACAACACTAAAAAATCAACAATGAACATAAAAACATCCCCCCACAATGGTTCCCACTGTGGGGGAAGGCACAAAGATGCTGAGGCAGCCTCTTTCTCTCAGGAATAGTTGCTGAATGTGGTACACTTTGATGTAAGCTCTTCTTGCCTGTAAATTTAGAGATGAGATTTGCATTGTAGAAAATAATCTATTTTATGCCGCCCAAAACAAAATAGAGTGTGATTTTTTTTTAATGCACAAAACATTTCAGTTAATCTTTATTGTGATGTAGTTATTGTTAGAGATAATAATGATAATTTGTGTTCAAATTACACCTTTATCTTATCAACTAACATTTCAAGGTGCCATTAATAATACTGTTGCTGCAACATATAAAACAAACAATTCCTAATTAGAAGATTTTCTTGCATTTTTAATGATTGCTTTTTTAATGATTTTTACCGCTTCCAATCTTTTATTGTGATTGCATTATAAATCAAATATCTCATTGCATAAAATGTTCACAGGATTTGACAATGGAGTCACATTATTTCAATTTATTATTTTTAATATTAAATACCTTATTCCAATACATGGTTGGTGTCAGATGCTGAATTCTAGGGAGGTAACATCCACAGTTATCAACAGAAATGTGAAGAGATCCTGTTTGGATTTTAGTAAGGAATATATGGTCCTTATTTTCTTGCATTCAGGAATCTTGGGGAGTTACCAAGTGTCAAACATTATTATATTATTACTGCTTATTTAATAAGCAGGCATCTAGGTTACTTAGAAAACAGGATTCATTGTTTCGGTGAGTTTTCCTTTGAAGATCCATCAGATAGACGTTACTGCCTCTTGTGATATATGAAATTTAATTACTCTGATCTGTGCTGGTTTGATCTGCAGGCCAGATTTGAAGCTGTTAGCATGTTAATTACCAATGAATTGTTTACGTGTGAATAATACTCCCCAAGCAAATGCTTCTATTGTTACCAAAACTTGGCAATGTAAACATGAAAGATTTTTTTCTTTGAAGTTGTGATCACCCTTTTTATAACTTCTCAGTTTCTTTTTATAATTTAGAAAATAAATCCCAAATTTTTCTTTAAACTTCAGATCCATCCTCCATCAAAATTTTAACTACATACATCTTGATGATTGCTAGACATAGATTAAATGGAGATTACATTAAATCCGACAGAATAATCTCAGGCTTGGAGGAACCATTGATGGCAATATATCAAAAGTCAAAGTCAAAAGTCAAACAAACTTTATTGTCATTTAGAAATACATTGATATATGCAGTTCCAAACAAAATTACATTGCATTTGGCTCCCTGTGCAACACGATAAATTAACAGAAGCATAGGCATGGATAAAAGGATAAATAGACAATGGTGGCAGCCCATTACATGGCATTCAGGAGTCTGATGGCTCGTGGGAAGAAGCTGTTGCAGAACCTTGATGTTCTGCTCCTTATGCTGCGATATTTTTTTCCCGAGGGCAGCAGAGTGAACAGACCGTGATGGAGATGTATGGGGTCTTTTATAATACTGCTGTCCTTAGACACACAACGTTTGGTCGCAATATCCCCGATTGAGGGGAGAGAGGTCCCGATGATTTTTTCCACTGTCCTCACCACTCTCTGCACAGACTTCCAGTCGGAGGCTCTACAGTCCCCAAACCAGACAGAGATACAGCTGGTCAGAATACTCTCTATGGTGCCCCTATAGAAAGTAGTGAGGATGGGATGGGGGAGATGAGCTCTTCTCATTCGGCGCAGAAAGTGCAACTGCTGCTACGCTCTCTTAACTTTTGATGAGATGTTATTCGACCAGGTCAGACTGTTAGTGATCTGCACCCCCAGGAACTTTGTGCTACTGACCACCTCCACATCGCTGTTATTGATGTGAAGTGGTGTGGGACTGTGCCGGGTTTTCCTGAAGTCGACGATAACCTCCTTTGTTTTTTCGACATTCAGTATCAGGTTGTTCGTATTGCACCAGTCCACCAGTTGTTTCACCTCCTCCCTGTAAGCCAGCTCATTGTCGTCCCTGATGAGGCCCACCACTGTTGTGTCATCTGCGTACTTCATGATGTGGTTTGTACTAAACCTGGCACAACAGTCGTGAGTCATCAGGGTGAACAGCAGTGGACTCAGGACACAGCCCTGAGGGGAGCCGGTGCTCAGAGAGATGGTGTTGGAGGTGTTATTTCCAACCCTCACAGACTGGGGTCTGTCAGTGAGGAAGTCCAGTAGCCAGTTACACATGGGGGTGCCGAGGCCCAATGGAACCAGTTTGCTTATCAGGTGCTGGGGGATAATGGTGTTGAATGCTGAACTGAAATCCACGAACAGCATTCGCACATAGGTGTTTTTCTCCTCTAAATGTTCCAGGCTCAGATGGAGTACGGAAGATATAGCGTCCTCTGTGGAGCGGTTTGGCCTGTAAGCAAACTGGTATGGGTCGAGTGTGGAGGGGAGTCTGGAGGTAATGTGGTCCCTGACCAGCCTCTCGAAGCACTTCATCATTATGGGGGTGAGTGCTACAGGGCAGTAGTCATTGAGACATTGTATGTTGGATTTATTTGGCACTGGTATGATGGTGGCAGTCTTGAAACATAATGGGACGACAGCCTGGTTCAGCGAGGTGTTAAATATGTCCGTAAGGACATGTGCCAGCTGATCAGCACATTCCCTGAGCACCCGCCCTGGTATATTATCAGGGCCTGCCGCCTTTCGTGCGTTCACTCCTTTTAAGGTCCTCCTAACATCCACTATGTCAAGACTGAGTGCCTTTTCCTCACAATGAGGAATACCTTTGCTTGCAGGTGTGTTATTTAATGCCTCGAACCGACCAGAATAGTTGTTGAGTTCATTGAGGAACTCAAGATTGTCATCACAGGGTGGTGAAGCAGTCTTATAGTCCGTGATTGATTTGATTCCCTGCCACATGCGCCTGGTGTTCTTGGGGTCATGGAAGAAGCTCTGGATTTTCTGACCATGGGCATGCTTGGCCAGCCTGATGACTCGGTTCAGGTTGGCTCTTGCGGATCTGAGTGCCACCACGTCGCCGGATTTAAACGCGGCATTACGTGCTCTCAGCATTCCACGTACCTCTGTGGTCATCCAGGGTTTCTGGTTGGCCCGTACAGTGATGGTCTTGGTGACACAGACATCCTCTATGCACTTCTCCATGTAAGCAGACACGGATGCAGCATACTCCTCCAGGTTGATGTGTTGGCTGACAGTTGCAGCCTTCTTGAACATGTCCCAGTCCGTGCATTCAAAGCAGTCATGTAGTGTTGTCATAGCTCCCTCTGGCCAGACCCTAACCTGTTTCTCAGTAGGTTTTTCTCTGGTAAGCAGGGGCCTGATTGCAGGAATTAGCATCACAGAGATATGGTCTGAGGAGCCAAGGTGGGGGTGGGGGACTGCCTTGAATGCCTTCTTGATGTTGGTGTAGGCTAGGTCCAGTGTATTGATATATATTATATATATCAATATACCAATATATATATTTTTGGATGGATTATCTACTTTATCTTGACTAGAAACAAAAGAGCAAGATGGAACAAACTGAGAACTCTTTGTTTTTTTTTCACATTTGGTACAAGAAACGTTCTTAAATAACCATTTATGAAAATATTGCAGTGGCATTTGGCGAGAAAATAAAGAAAAAAAGGGAAAAAAATACATGTTTCTGAAAGTGAAAGATAATGGGATCAAACCACCAACCATTAAGGTATGATAGATCAAATGGCCTCCTTCCATGAAGTATAATCAGATATATTCCAGAGATATCTTCCTGCTGTAATTTTAGATTACATCTTAGTATTTAACAAATCTGTAACTCCTGCACTTCAATAGCAATATTCACTTTTTATTCATATTCAGAATGAGATTGCCAGTTGGAATGGACAGAGTTTACTAATCTTTGGACATGACTTTATTCATTATGACAAACTTGTGGTTTGTGATATTTCCATCCCTTTGATTTCAATGGCAGAAACTCCAAGTGAGTTTGGCAGGGAGTTCATGATCTGCTCTAAATGATTATCAAACAAGCCAGTGATTGCAAAATTGAACTCCATTGAAGCCTGAGCTGTACCTGCGAATGAACGCCTTCAAAAACCTCAACAGACTTTAGGTTTAAGAGATTTAAGTCACTTGATCCTGCAACAAAAAAAGACCCATACTTTCAAAATATTTGTGTAGGAAGGAACATGCAATGCTGGTTTAAATCGAATATAGACTAAAAAAGCTGGAGTAACCCAGCGGGATAAGCAGCATCTCTGGAGAGAAGGAATGGGTGAAGTTTTTGGTTCAATTCAATTAAATTCAACTTTAATGTCATTGCACAATTACAAGTATAGGTACGACAAAATGAAATTTAGCGTCAGTTCGTAGTGATAGCAATATAGAAAATAAGTACAGAATGCAGAAAATGTGGACGAAGAGACTGGAGAAATCCATCGGCGGGTCTCCGAGTTCAGCAGTGTGATGGTGTTATTGTAGAAGCTGTTCCTCATCCTGCTAGTGCGGGATCTGAGGCTCCTGTACCGCCTCCCTGATGGTAGGAGGGCAAACAGTCCATGGGTAGGGTGTGAGGGGTCCTTGATGATCTTCCCGGCCCATTTCAGACACCGTTTTCGGTGGAGGGCATCCATGGCAGGGAGCGGGGCACCGATGATGTTGAGACCCTTGGGGGGTTACACAAAAAGCTGGAGAAACTCAGCGGGTGCAGCAGCATCTAAGGAGCGAAGGAGATATGCGATGTTTCGAGTCGAGACCCTTCTTCAGATGGGTCTCGACCCGAAACATCGCCTATCTCCTTCGCTCCTTAGATGCTGCTGCACCCGCTGAGTTTCTCCAGCTTTTTGTGTAACCCTCGATTCTCCAGCATCTGCAGTTCCTTCTTTAACAACATGTTGAGACCCTTCTTCTGTTCTTTCCCAATTCAACCCAACGCATCTAAACCCACATTTCACATCCTCAGTCTGCTATATTGTTTCATAAATATGGGGACTCCTTTGAATTAGTGTTTCCACACCCAAATTATTTTCCCCATTGGCAATCTATCTTTTGAGAGTTTTTTTTTCATAAAACTAGGCAGTTTTAAATAAACTCCTTTTAAAAGACCATGCATTTATATCACACAACCTCGGGAAATCCACATGTGATTGGCAGGCATTGATGCACATCTGAAATAATTCTTTTAATTTACGATAGTTAAGTTGTTGTTATTTTCACACCGCAAACTATTATTAGCAGCAATATGATAACGACAGTATAATTCTATTTTTCCACAATATTGCGTGAAGCAATCATGTCAAAATAGTTTTGAATCTATACCGATTAAATATGTTCAGCTTAGAAGGCAGAGGGGGCTAGGAATATGGCATTTTTACCCCATAATAGCATTACATCAGTGTCACACTAGAGCTTCAGCCTCGAAGAGATCAACTCTCTGGTGAGAGATCAAACCCACACTGTAATGACGCGGGGGCAGGTGTGCTACCTTCTGAGCCATAGATAATACTGGCTTGTCATTTTTGTACCATTTTGTAACTTTGTCACATCCTTACAGTGACATGGGTACCATACTAAAGAAATTACTCCAGAACAAGGATAAAATTATTTTTATAAAAACATTAAAAAATTCGAAACTGCCTTGCTTTTTCACAGTCCAGTCCTCTGTTGTGTTTTTGACCATGGCTACATGAGAGCATTTTGAATTTTATTTTGCTGTGTTTTGGAAAATGCAGGTTTAAAATGGATGACCAATCTGATTTCATAAATTTCTTGCTGAGTTTGAAATATTAAAAAATGCTGCATGTTTCTGTAAGCTTATTTCATGTGAAGATATTCAACATATGTGTGGGCCATATATTGTGGATGAAAATACACATAATTGGGAAAGTGGAGTAAGCCATGAATAATGTTGAGTCTCTGTATATGACTGTATTTATGTGAATTACCAAGATCATAAAATATGCACATTCCTTACATATTCGACTGGGATACAAAATTATTCACCTTACAAGTTTGCCTGTAAGATAACAAATGGTGAACTGAATCGTTTTGACAAAAGGAATTTGGCAAATGTAAGGATATTCAATTCTGCTGAATAAACTTATATGAAAATGGAAAGCAGTTGAAATATCGACCACTTCAAATGTGCAACAGTTCTTACGAAGGATAGTAGAACCGTCTTGGGAAACCAGACATTACTGATGCCCCACTGACAGGGACTGCAGAATTCTGTTCATCTGAGGCTAGATTATAAAGTTGATAATATAGCCATTAATCATCTAAGGTCCGATAAGTATTGACTGTTAAATGACTGGAATAGGTAGTCTTGCTGCAACATGCCAGGAACACATTCCGCAGAACACTAGTGGGCACGCATCAACCACATAATTATTAGATGCCTTCCAGACAATTAAAATAACTAATTGGCCATTAGCTGTGCATGCTGTGTCCTGCTTTGCAATTTACATCTACAACAGATTAATTAAAATGATTGGGGAAGGACAGTGGCATGGGGGAGATGGTAGGAATTGCTATCTATCTATCTATCTATCTATCTATCTATCTATCTATCTATCTATCTATCTATCTATCTATCTATCTATCTATCTATCTATCTATCTATCTATCTATCTATCTATCTATCTATCTATCTATCTATCTATCTATCTATCTATCTATCTATCTATCTATCTATCTATCTATCATCTTCTATTTATCTATCTCTCTATTATTTCTATTCTATTCTGACTATTCTATTTTCTACACATAACTAAAGCTCTGATCTTGTGCTCTTCCGGTTGGCGTGTTTTTTTAATTTACGCAAAAACGGTATAGGATAGTGATACAATTTTTCGCCACCATACCATTCTCCCGTGCTCAGGTGCAGCAAGTTTTCTTCCAATCAATGGTATATTTTAAAAGTTATTAAAGTTTTAAAAAATCTGTAAAATTGCGCATGCGCAGATTGGTCTCCTCTACTGTCAGTCAGCGCCAGGCAGATTCGTCTCCTCTCCTGTCAGTCAATGCCATGGCTGATGCCCCATTGCATCATCGCTGCACTGATTGGCTGTGTCTGCTGTCAGTTGGCTGGAGGTCACCACCAGCTCCGCAATGAAGAAGCGGCGGGGGTGCCCAAAGTGTTGCTGCAGCTGCCCAACGTGTTGCTGCAGGCCGTGCGGTACCTGATCGGGAGGGTGGTGCTGCAGGCCGAGCCCGGGGACTGGGCCTGGGCCTGACCCAGAATAGAGCTAAGCATGAGCCCGGGGACTGGGCCTGGGGCTCAGGCCGTGACTGGGTCCGAGAAAGAAGCAGTGGTCTGGGCTGGGACCAAAGACGAGCCTGGGTCTGGGGTGTGGGACGATCCCAGAGATGAAGTCAGGGCCTGGACTGGAGCCCAGACGGCGGCCGAGCTGAGGGCTGGAGTCGTGCCCAAGCCCAGGCCCTTGGTCAAGGCCGTGACCGAGCCATGATCTGGAGTTATACTCGAGCCCTGGCCCATCGTCCGCGACTTCGTGATGGACTCGCTGGGTAGCATCTGCCAGGACATGGTGTCCCAGTGCCCTCGGGTGCTGCCTGGTTGCTCGCCATGCTGGAGCACAGCCTCCGCTTCCTGCTCTGCGGGCAGCTGTGGCTCAGCCACCCACCACCTTCAACCCACTCCCAGCACAGCGAGCCCGGCTCCGACAAGGCCCAGGTCCATGTGTGCTTCGGCCTCCTGCTGGCTGCCTACAGCCAGGGCCCAGCCGAGCACAAGTTCCAGACCCTGGCACTGCTCTACCACCTGGGTAGGTGCTGGCGTAGGGAATGGGAGGGGAAGAGGATGAGTGAAATGGGGAGGAGGTAGATGGGGTGGGGTGAGGGATGGTAGCAGGAGATGGGGGGGGTAAGGAGATGTAGTGGGAGGTGGAGGAGAGAGAGGGCGGTGGAGGAGGGAGAGGGGGTGGTGGAGGGAGTTGGGGCGGGATGTGGGGTGGTAGTGGGAGATATGGGGGGGGTGGAGGAGGTAGATGGTGTGGGGTGGTAGAGGGAACTGGGGTGGGGAGCGGGGTAGTAGTGGGAGCTGGGGGTTGGAGGAGGGAGATTGAGTGGGGTGGTAGAGAAAGGTGGGGTGGGGAGTGGGGTGGTAGAGGGAGATGAGGGGGTGGAGGAAGGTGGAGTGGAGGAAGGAGGGGGTGGAGGAGGGAGATGGGGAGGGGAGTGGGTGAAGAGGAGGGTGGGATGAATTAGAGAGATTAGGAGGAGCGTCAGCGGAGATGGGGGGGAGTGGAAGAGGGAAATGGATCAAGAGTTGAGTGAATATGGGAGATGGGAAGGGGTGAAGGCAGGAGGTGGGGGGGTGGGATGAGGGAAGGAGATGGGGATGAGGAGAGGGGTGTAGAGTTAGATGTAGAGGAGGAATAGAGGTGGGGGTGTAGATGTGGGTGGAGGAGGGAGATGCAGTGGGGTGAATGAGGGAGATGGAGATGAGGTGAGGGTGGATAGGAAATATGGGGTGAGGGAGGGATTTGTGGCAGGAGAGTGGGCGGAGGGGATTGGGTGGAGGACGGGAGATGGGGATGGAGATGGGTCTAGTGTGGAATGAATGAAAGTGGGAAATAGTGGAGTAGATGGGGAGGGTGGAGGAGGAAAATGGTGGGGAGTGGATTGGAGGGAGATGGGACAGAGGAATTGGAGACAGCTAGAGTGTGAGGTAGATGAGGGAGTGGGGGGGTGAGGGAGCTAGATGAAGATGGGGTGGGGGCGTTGGGTGGATGAGAGGGGAAGTGGTGTGGAGGATGGCATGTGGTGGAAGAGTGAACATGCTAGAGGAGGTTGGTGGGGTGGGAGAGTGTGTTGAAGGAGGGTGTGGGGAAACACAAGGAGAGTTGAAAGTGAAAATTAAAAAAAATCTACAAATGTTGGCACCCTAGAATAAAAACAGAAAATGCTCAGCGGGTCAGGCAGCATCTGTTGAGAAGGAGAATGAGAGGGAGGTTTGGGAGAAGGGGAAGTGCGAGAGATGGGCAGTGATGGTGGAGAGGTATCGGGTAAGGGAGAGAGGACAGGTGGAGGTAGGGGGTGAAGGGTGAGGATGGAGACGTGAGGGAGAGAGTGGATGGGACAGGAGGGGTGAAGGTGGAGAGATGTGGGGTAAGGGAGAGGGTGATAGTGGGAATGTGAACCCTGGCTACCTCTGTGTGCAAAGACTCTGCCTGTTCCCCCCCCCCCCCCCCCCCCCAGGTCAGGAGGGATAGTGGGGAGGTGAGGGGTGGGGGATAGAGGGATAGGAGGGTGGTAGGAAGGTGAGAGGATTTATGGAGGGAGGAAGGGAGTGACTGAGGGTTGGGGAAAGGAGATGGAGGGAGAGATGAGGGAGGGATTTAGGGAGGGGAGGAGGAGAGGGGAAAGAAGTGGGAGGATGGAGAAGGAGGGGAAAGGGAGTGCTGGGGATGAGGGGAAATGAGCCGCGCCTGTGCAGTTGGGGGCTATGGGTGAGTAGTGGAATATTGTGTTGCGGGAGCAGTCTGCACTTAGTCTGGTATTCTCCTAACAACTATAAAATCTTACATCTGGCACTATGTTTTGCACTATTTGCTAGTAGATTGTAGTGCCTGCCTGCCCCCTCAAATTAAGCCTTATATCTCACTATTTATAAAGCCAGTTGAGCATTTTATCAATGAGTAAAAAACAAAGTGCTGGAGGAACTCAGTGGGTCAGGCAACATCTCTGAAGAGAATCGACGGAATACCTTTTAGAATGGAGCCTTTCAGTCAAAAGAAGGGTCTGGACTCAAATGTTGCCTGTCCATTCTCTCCACAGATGTTGCCTCATCCACAGAATTCCTCCAGCACTTTGTTTTCTGCCCAAGGTTCCTGCAACTACTGTTTCTTGTGACTCGAGAACACTGTCTTATGTTGAAAGAATGGAGCGACTGGGCTTGAATACTCTGGAATTTAGAAGGATGAGATGGGATCTTAATGAAACATGTACGATTATTAAGCGATTGGACATGCTAGAGGCAGGAAACATGTTCCCGATTTTGGGGGAGTCCAGAACTAGGGGGAATAATTTAAGAATAAGGGGATGGCCATTTAGAACGGAGATGAGGATAAACCTTTTCACCCAGAGAGTTGGGAGTCTGTGGAATTCACTGCCTCAGAAGGCAGTGGAGGCCAAATTGCTGGATGCTTTCAAGAGAGAGTTAGATAGAGCTCTTAAAGATAGCGGAGTCAAGGTATATGGGGAGAAGGCAGCAATGGGGTACTGATTGTGGATGATCAGCCATGATTACAGTGAATGGGGGTGCTGGCTCAAAGTGCCGAATGGCCTACTCCTGCACCTATTGCCTATTGTTTATTGTCATGTTTATTATTGGTTATGTATTTAATGAGCCTGGCATTACCTGGAACCAATATGATGCTTGCACTTTGTGTGAATTAAAAGGTGAGTAAAAAGAAAATTTTACAAGAGTACAAAGACTGAGTGGAACTCATAAAATATAGTAGCTACAAGAGATAAATCCCTTGTGTCACTAATGTTCAGCCAGACAGAGATTCCCAAAGCACAGCCAAGAGTCCCATTCCATGAAATCCAAATGGAGTTGAAAATAAACCGAGAGCGTTATGCAGTGACAAACTATGACCATTATGTACATTTGAGACGGTTGGATTGTATTCCCCCAACCACAACAGACCAAGAAGAATAATTCAGGCTAGAATCATCCAAATCCCTGGAGCTCATTTATGTTTCATTTCTCAGAGGCTTCCTCTCAACAAAGTGTTTAAGTATGTACAAAGAAAAATTCTTGAAATAACCAAAAAATTCAGCAACTAATACAGTTTGTGTACATCGTTTTATCGTGCATCCAATGGTGTCTGGTGATCTGTAGTCATCCTTATGATGAGGACACTCCCCAAGTGTTGTGTGGTAAAGTAGTTTAAGGATTTTCACCAAGAAAGATGAAGGAATAGTAATATATTTCCAAAGCAGAGTGCAATGTGGCATTATGTCCAATGTGTAGATGATTGTGTTTCTATGTTCCTGCTGCCCATATTCTTTCTGCTGAAGGGTTGAGAAGTTCTACTAAATAAGCCTGGGTTAGTTATTGGAGTGCATCTTTTATACGGTGCATACTACAGTACAAAAGTAGAAGGATGCTGATCAAATGGGCTGTTTTGCCCTGAAAAGCAATGGCCTCTTGGGGAGATGCTGGAGTGGCACTCATCTAGGGGAGTGAGGACAATTTTATCACATTCTGTTTTTTTAATGGAAGTAATGTGTGACAAAAGATAATTTCATGCTCAGGTTAATATACTATGCAAGATCATAAAACATAAATAATGGGTTTCCTTTTGAAAAATGTGTTTTTCTTTCGTGAGAAAAAAAAGTTTAGTGAGATTAAAAGTTCAGTGAGAACAGTTAAAATATTATTTGTCCAGAAAAGATTTTGAGTATGGGTTGTGAGGCAATGGTGTTTACTATTAACAATTGATCGTGTACTGTCCTTTCAGGCTCCCTGGGATTCTGAGACTCTAGATTGTTCTGTACATCTATTCATAATTCATTAGGTACTATAAGGAATTATTTTGAAAAGACATCAATGACAATCTCCTTTTCCCCCTGCTATGCCAATCTTTTAAACAGCAATGGTGCATGGCATCTTGAAAGGGGGAGTAGGGAGAGTGATATTGGCTTGAAGGAGCAACTAAGTGTGATATTGGTAAGGGACACTTTCCAGTCATTAATCTGGAATGCTAAATTATACCATGAATGGTAATATCATTAATAGGGGGTGCTTCAGTGACTGTGTCACTTCACTGGCACACTCTGATCCACTTCCCTCAGCAGTAACGGCATCAGTGATTCCTCAAGTCAATCCCACCAGGATCTCATCAGCATTTACTGTTTGAACAATAGTATTCAAATATCTTTGCATGTAAGCAAAAAGAGAAAATAAAACAGGATGTTTTTGTTAGTCAGAATCCTCTAGTTGTTATAACTTCAAAGGGTTGATGGTGAAACTCCCTTAAGGTCTATAAAGTATAGTTTGAGTAAGGCATGAAAGGATTCACCAATCCTTTTGTATATCTTTACATATAAAATAGCGCACACGTTATTTAAGAGAAAGTGACACAAAATTATGTAAGCCGTTTTATTGGGATATAAATGGCACCATGGGGAAGTTAGAAAAAACAGCAAAGAAAGCCGGGAAAGTGATGTATCTTCCAATTGAATTAATTTTCCTATATATCAAAACATTCATTTTCAGACACATAACAGGGCTGCACACATTACCTCCATTGTAAAAACTCATGAGCAACAAACTGCCCTGATATGGCAAATGAATGCCTTTTGTAGGTTGTTTATGATATATCTGTGTATTCCCTCGAACATTGGGAATCATGAATAAATGTTGTCTTTCCCTTGAAAAACAAAAAAAAGTTTAACCGGAGATAGACACAAAATGATGGAATAGCTCAGCAGAATAGGCAACATCTCTGAATAGAAGTAATGGGTGACATTTTGGGTCGAGACCCTTCTGAAGTCTGAGATTCCAGAGATGCTACCTGTTCAACTGAGTTACTCCAGCATTTTGTGTCTATCTTTGGTGTTAACCAACATCTGCAGTTCGATCGTACACAAAAAAAAGTTTCAATTTGAAGATGTTGCTCTATCTCTCACATTTACCATTTCTACAAAAAACATTAAGCATTGTCTAATCTTGACTGATTTACATTATTGGACATTTTGTGACCATTAGATCATCAAATTAATTGCAGAACATGCATCCTGATCAATACACGCTTCCACTGCTTTACTGCTCTCTGATCCTTGTTCTGGAATTCCACCGTGATTTAAAAAAAAGATTACTCTTACCACTTTTATTTCTAAAGACAAATTTAATGTTCATATACTAAAGTGCTGCACTTTGTGCAAATATGACGGGGCAAATTCATTTCTCTAAATCTTCGTATGTACAGTCATTCTCAACTTATTCAAATGTTTGAGCCAGATTTGCCACATTGCAAGGTGTTCTGTCATCTTTTCATCATAACAAAAATGTTGACATTACATTTACATTTTTCCTTATCTAACAATGTATTGTGAACATGTAGTAGTGTGATTGCTGGGTTGGATCAGGAGGTGATGGTGAAGTCATACTGTATATATTGTCTGTCCGAGGATAGTATCTCAGTGATAATTACTGCATTTGATGCACAATGGACAAAATAAGACTATTGGAAATTGTAATATTGTTCAACTTACTGTTACATTTAATCTGTACCTGATCTTTACCATTGTTTTATACACAATTATCATCACTACAACTTCTGCAACAACTTTAGAATTAGACAAGATCTATGCTGGAGGGATTTGGTGTTTGACTTATGCCCTGAATCTGGCTTTCACATAGGGCCCAGTTATGCTCACAGTTAATTATGGCTCTGATGGGAACAGCACACAGCAGTGGCTAGTTTCTCCAAGTTGGTGTTTTAAACCTTATCGCAGTATATACTAATTCCTAAGTGAAAGTATTCTTAAATGAGAGCTCAAAAATACTGTACTGTCCCAAAAATCCTCCATTACTTTTGAATTTTTAGCGTTAGAATAGTTACACACTGATTCTACAGTTTTGCAATAAATCATCAAGATCCTGTTCATAATTAAGGGTTGTAATCATTAATTATTGATTTGTATGGGACTAGCGTGACAGACGTTCCCCCATCTATCTTGCATATCCTTGCTTCTCCTACATTCTACCTCCCATACATAGCTTTTGTTGTTCTAATTCATACTGCCTTGCACTCTAAGCAATGTTTTACTCTAATTACTGCACTGGTATTTTCTAATGTGACCTTTAAGTTGCCTTTACTAAGTTAGCCTGATTTTCCTATCATCCTCTTCCAGTAAGCCACTTAGTGTGATCCTATTACGAACCTTCGCTGATTTTTTTTACGATTCCTGGAAATTCCCCCTGCAATTCATAATGTAGGAAATCATCCTAAATAACTTCAATAGTGTCATCAGACAAATTAAGCAAAAAAGTTGACTGACTGGCCAGGAAACTAGTCTTTAAGAAGGATCATCAAGGCAGTGGAGAAGATGGAAAGGCAGGCGTATTTGATGTACAAATTAGAGAAGTTAAAACAAAGTTGACTGAGGGTGGGCAAAGAAAGGGGAAGATGCACAAGACTGCAAATGCAAGAAAGGAGATGCTTGAGGGAGTTATTTGGTGGAGGATATTACAGAGATATAGAGTGTAGCAAATCTGTTCCAGCACAGAATTAGAAGCGTAGATGGAAATAGAACCATGTTTAGTCGACAATCAGGACATATTTATAGTGGACTTTGCAGATGCTGGAATCTTGAAAAAGAACTGCTGGAAGAACTCAGCAGGTTAAACATGATCCATAGAAGGATCCTTCAAAATTGGAGTAGTTGGTATTAAGAGGTGAGCTGAAGGAATGGGGCAAGGGTTGGCATATGATAGGTACATCCAGGTGAGACTGGTTTGGTGTGCAGATATGTCGGGTGGGGAGCGAAGGGTTGAGATAGTCACAAAACTGGAAATGATAAGAGGAGAAAACAAAAGGCAGCAGTTGGTGGATTTAATAAGAAAAGAAGATGATGAGTGAAATAAAGAATGAAAGGGAGGGTTAGTGGGTAGATGGGGATGGGGAGTTGGAAGAGAGGACCCAGAAGGGGAGGAATCAGTGACGAGAAGGAGGAAAAGGAAGTAACTGGGTGATGGGAGGGGTAGGGCATGGGGAGTGGGAAGAAAGGTGTGCTTGAGTGTACAAGTGATCAAAAGGTGAGGGGGGTGGGGGGTGGAGGGTTGCCTGAAATTAGAGCATTTAATGATTGTGCCACTAGGTTATAGGTTAACAAGTACATTTTGAGTTGATGTTCTTTCAGTCTGCATGTGGTCTCACTCTGGCAATGGAGGAGGCCAAGGAAAGAAAGGTCGGAATGGGAATGGGAATTAAAATGAATAGCAACCTGGAGCTCCAGCTGACCCAGGTGGAAAGAGCACAACTGTTTGATGAAAGGGTCGCCTAGTCTTTGCTTGATCTCACATCAAAATAACTAAATGCTAACGTTGGGGTTGGAAAAGGCACGCATAAATCTTTCTGATTCAGAAGTGCTATTCAGATTCCTGAATGGAAGTGAGCAAGGAGGTGTAGGGACAGGTGTTGCATCTCCTGTGGCTGCAGCAGGAAGCGGAAGTGTGGGTGAGGTGGGCTGAGAGATTAAAATAGTCACAGAGATTGTGGTCTCAGTGGAAAAAGGTAAAGAGTGGAAGCTGATGGAAATGTTGAAGAGTGATGTGTTGAATGTGGAGGTTGGTGAGGTAAAAGGCAAGGACCAAAAAAGCTAAGAGTATTTTATTGTCATATGTCCTGTAATGGAACAATGAAATAGATATGTGAACAGATATGTGAACACAATACTCTGTAAACACCATAATAAACAACAACAAAAGTTCAGTTTATTAACAAAAACAAACAAAAATTGTGCAAAGACAAAATTTGGCAAGTCTATATAGTTCAGAGTTTATTTGGAGGTTGTAGTTTTTAATAGTAAGATTAAACGAGAACTTACCAGTTTGAAGTTTGATCTTTATTTTATGAGGAGTTACGATGAGGGATTACGTGAAGACCCCGCCAGCACGCATGCGCGACATTCTTCAAAGCAGTGGTGTGAAATCACAGAACAAACAGTCACAATGACTAATATAGTAAGATAAAAAAGAGAACTTCCATACCAGGTGATCTTTATAATAGAGGGTTGGGAGCGGAGGGCACGTAATCCCTCATCGTAACTCCTCATAAAATAAAGATCAAACTTCAAACTGGTAAGTTCTCGTTTAATCTTACTATTTTACTTCGGAGTCACGTGAGTGACTACGTGAAGATTTCAAAGCTCTGTGATTTCATGCCCTGGAAGCTCCATGCTCACACACCGCTAAAGTTGGGATAAGAGGATGTACGTAATTCAGACAAGACACTGGCTGAAAAACAAAAACAGGTATTTATTCATACCAAACAATATAGTCCCAAAAGGGTACTATCTGGCAGTACTTAAAATCCTCCCTGCAAAAGTATCAGGGGAGATCACGGGTTTAAAGTAAAAGCGGTGGAAGGTCTTTTCGTTCCTCCAACCCGCTGTGGCCAGGATGTGATCCAAAGGTACTTCCATCCTTCTAGCCGCCGAGGTGGATGCTGCCCTGGTGGAGTGAGATTTATAAATGTTAGTATCCACCCCCGCCGCATCCAATACCACCCTTAACCATCTGGAAATGGTTTGCACCGTGACTCTATGATGGGGTTTCTTGTGACTGATGAGCAATGCTGTCTCCGTGCCCCTTAGATTTTTAGTAACTGAGATGTATTGTGAGATTAATGTAACGATACAAAGGCGAGAATCTGTTGGGTAAGCCAGAAACTCTAATGTATGACCAGACACTCCGGGACGATCTTGTTTCAATAGTCCCTGCACATAAAAAGTGACTTTATCACTGGTGGAGGTCATTGCATCCAGATCGAGTTTGTGCAGGGACTGGACCCGTTGTGCCGTGATAAGTGCCATAATCATGACCATTTTGTACGTGAGTTTTGCCAAAGGGAGTCCCGTGATAGGCATCCATCCTCGTAGCATAGTCAAAACTGTGCTGATATCCCAAGTATGGCTGTATCTAGGCCTGGGGGGATTGGAATTGAATATTCCCCTCATAAATTTGGACACTAGGGGATGTGATCCAATGCCCAATTGGTCACTTCCCTGGCCCAGATAGGATGATAGGGCACTCCTGGCACAGTTGATGGCACTGTAACTCAAACCCTCATCGAAATGAAGGGTAGCCAAAAATTCCAGCACTTCCGTAATAGTGGCGGTTTCATAAGTGGTGTTGGCTGAGACGCAGAATCCTTCCCATTTTCTGATGTAGGTCAGATATTGCTTCCTTGTGGACTCTCTGCAGGCTGCTGTGATGGTGTCAATGGTCCTGTTGGAGAGTCCGTATCCGTGAAGTGGCCGTTTTAAAATCTGCAAATTAATAGATCCATGCGATCATGACATGGGTGATGTTCCCCTGTAACAGGGTGAATGAGCAGACTTGGTCTTTTGTTCACCCTGATGCAGGGTTCTGTGGCCATCTTCCGTACCATAGGGAACCATGGTTGGGTAGGCCAGTCGGGCACCACCAAAATTCCCGATGCGGAGTCTTGCTTAATTTTCTGCAAGACCCGACTGATGAGGCAGAAAGGGGGAAATGCATAGCAAAATAGATCTCCCCAATGTAGCGAGAATGCATCCATCACTACTGCCCCCGGGTCTGGTTCCCAAGCAACATATGTTGGTAGTTGGTGATTAAGCCTGGACGCGAAAAGGTCGATATCTGGTGTTCCATACCGTTCTACAATATCTGTAAACACACTCCGATCCAACATCCATTCTATGTTGTCGTTGAATTTACGTGATCTGGTGTCTGCCACTGTGTTTAGCTTCCCTGGAAGGTAAGTAGCTGATATCCAGATTTCTCTTTGCAGACACCAGTGCCAGATATTGTTTGCCAATTCATCACATGATATCGACTTAATACCGCCCATGTGGTTAATATAGGCTACCACCGTGGTGTTGTCAATTTGTATCCTTATATGGACTTTGTGCATATTAGTGCAGTATGCTTTAAGGCCGTGAAATCCCCAAATTTTTGAAATGGGTTAACTCCTGTGCACTCCATCTACCTCCACAACTAGAGGTAGTGTTAGTAGCTCCCCACCCTTTGGCACTGGCATCTGTTTGTAAGGTGACCGAGGGATTGATGATAGTGATTGGTTTAGAGCAGTTTTGGGCATTGCCCATCCACCAATATAATTCGGCTTTTGCCTTCTCCGGTTTGTCATGGGCCTATCAAAATGGCCAGCATGATTTTTGAGCGCTGTAATTTTTGCTCTTTGTAAGTTTTGGTAATGTAAAGGCCCAAATTGTGCTCCAGGGAATGCAGCTACTATCTTTCCAATCACCCTGGCCACCTGTCGAATGGATGGATCCTTAGTGCCAAAGAGGCTCCTGCAAGCCTCTATCAGGTCCTCCACCTTGCTTGGTGGCAACGTGATAGACATTTGCCCAGAGTCAATGATGAACCCCAAGTATTTCATGGTAGTAGAGGGTTCCAATATAGATTTATCTGGATGTATAATGAAACCCAGCTTCTGAAAAAGCTGTTTAGTGGCTGTTACTGCCAAAGTGGCCGTTTCCAAATTTTCCCCCACAATGAGGATGTCGTCTAGATAAGCCATAACAGTATGGTTCTGTTTCCTTAAACAGGCCAAAGCTGGTTTCAATATCTTGGTAAACAATCTGGGTGCTGATGATAACCCATTGGGCAAGGCTTTGTATTGCCATAATTGTCCCATCCAGATAAATTTTAAGTATTTCCTATGATCCTTGTGTATGGGTACTGAATAATATGCATCCTTGAGATCAATGCATGCCATGTAGTACCCATGACCTATTAACTGTATAGCAGTGTCGAAGGTGTCCATTTTGAAATGAATATACTGGACAGAAGTATTCAGTTCAGTTAAGTTAATAATGATGCGGCAACCGCCGTCTTTTTTATTTTTGGTGAATATATTGGACACGAACTCCTGGGGTTCTTTGGTGGCTTTCTCCACTACTCCTTTCTCTATTAACCTAAGAAGCTCAGCATGTCCTGCTGCCTTCTCTTGTTGAGAAAGGATAAATTTCCGGCTAGGGACATGCTGAACCGGAGTAGGGAGTTCGTGAATAAATTCAATTTCGTAGCCCTGAATACTCCTGAGTATATAAGGATCAGAGGTAACAGTGAGCCAATTCTCGTAGAACAAGTGCAACCTGCCCCCCACATACAGTGAATTTAGACAAGATGTGTTTCTGGGGACTCCAGACCCACCTACCTCCATGGTTACTGCCGGTGTTGAGGTCTCTGCCCTTGCTTCCTTGGCTGGTTGGGGGTGTTCTGGGAGTGGCGCATCTTCCAAGAAGGCCGGCCTGGGCCATGGCCTAAAAAAGACCTTTGTGCAGGATTGCCGGCCTTCGAGCTTTCACCACCTGCAGACCTGGAATGGTAACTCTGCCTGGTGGATGTGTAGGGGTGCTGTCTTTGCGGGTAGTGGGGTTTAGGGAAGCCAGGTATCTTTATAAGGCCCAAAGCCTTTGCCTCCTCATCCAGGTCTTTAACCTGCTTAGGGAGATCTTCCCCGAACAGCAGGCTAGGAGGCTGAGTCTTCCCAGGCTTACACAACCCCGCAAACTTGGGGTTAAGCGCCGGCTTTATGATGCTTTTTCTAAAGTTGTTAATCTTGTACTGAGTGCTACACAGCAGAGCCAATGCATCTTGTAATTCCTCCGGCATATCCACACCCACTGCAGTTCTTGCCACTGCCGTAATTCCTGCGGTTAGGAGCTTCAGGATCCTCTGAAGTTTTATCTCCTGTCCTCTGCTTGATGGGCTCATATTCCCCCATATAGGGTTGTTTACTGCAGGGACATTCAATGAACTGCAGTTTGCTGGTGCCATGTATTTATCTGCTGTAGCATTTATGGCCTGTTCCTGCAGCTGGTTTGTTGCCATATAGTTAATACTGGCAGCCAGTTTGGGGTGGATGGGTAAGCCCTTCTGTTCGGGCATGGCATGCTTGTTCACCACATCCATATAGCCTTCACACACCCCTGACACAGTCGGTGATTCAGCCAACTCCCCTTCTTCTGGGTCAGCCCAGTTCTGACCCTCAATGCTCCCCTGTATAGAGGGGGAGACATTAGGCAGTCCCCGGTAGGAACCTGCCGTGGGCCTGCTAGTAGGCCTACTGTGATCCTGCCCCTGCATTAGCAGGTCACGTTGGAGCAGCTGCTCATCATCCGCTCCATGCGGGCAAGACGACCTCCGTCGCTGTCCGCGAACGGGGTGTCCTCGGGACCGGACTCCGCTGAGTCGGCCCCGGCCAACTTCCGGGTGGTTTTCCCGCCCGACCGTGGCGTACCAACGGTCCCAAAGGGCGAAAAGTCGGGAGCTGCAGGCAGAACCTGTAGCTCTGGAGAGGCGGCTCTCTGCTGGCTGCTATCCTTTGCAGCTGTTTTTGCCGCGGCTCTTTTTGATTTTCTTGCTTCCATCGCTGTCTTCGACTCACTCCTCCGGTGAGACTTACCTGGCGCAAGCTATTTAACTTGCGCTGGAGGAGCCCCGCTCCTCCCGACCGTCGCTTCCGCATGCATACGACGATATGTCGCGCATGCGTGCTGGCGGGGTCTTCACGTAGTCACTCACGTGACTCCGAAGTAAAATAGCCTGGTGGGAGTTGGAAAGAAGCTGCTCCCAAACCTGCATGTTACTGTTGAAGGCAGAAATTGAATGAGAGCATGGTCAGGTTGGTGTGGGTCTCTAATGATGCTGGCTGCCCTTTTGAAGCAATGACTCCTGTAGATCCCTTTGATTGTGGGGAGGTCAATACCCATGATGGACTGGGTAGAATTTATCACTTTTTGCAATCTTCTTCACTCTTGGGAGTTTGACTTGACAAACCAGGCCATGATGCAACCAGTCAATATATTCTCTACAGTATACCTATAGAAATCCAAATGGGTATTTGTTGACATACTGAATCTCCTCAATCTTCTAAGGAAGTAGAGATGTTGATGGGCTTTATTTATGATTGCATCAATGTGCTGAGTCCAGACAGATCTTCAGAGATATGCACCCCAGAAATGTGAAGTTTTTGACTCTCTCCACCACCATCCTGTCAATGAAGACTAGTTTAAGCATCCTTGGCCTTCCTTTACTAAAGTCAACACAGTTACTTGGTTTTACTGATGTTGCAAGCAGGGTTGTTGTTCTGGCACCATTCACTCAGTCGATAATCTCTCTCCTATACTCTGATTCATCATCATCTCTTATTTGTCCAACAACGGTGGTACCATCAGCGAATTTAAAGATGAAGTTGGAAATGTGTCAGGCTACACAGTCATAGAGTGAGTAGAGCAGGGGGTTGAACACAGAGCCTTGATGTGTTCCTGGGAAGCTCTAACCCTGTTTTGTCAGGGGGTGGGAACTGCAGGGAACGGACAAACAGCCCAAGACATGGGTGTGGATTCCATCCACAATTTGGGAGAAAATATTTCCTTCAGAAAAATGACATCTCAGATGTCTTAGAGTTTAAAGTCTCATCTTGAAAACTGTGATGTAGTGATGTAGACTGGATGTCTATCTTGAAGATGAGGCAGTGTGGGCCAAGGAATGGGAAGTTGTTAATGTGGTGGAAAGTGTTAGAGGTGTTAGGTTCATACATTGCACTCCCAAAAGACAGGATTCCATGCTTGGTGAATAATTCATGAACTATATCTTCTTGTATTATTTATAATCATTTGCATTTTCTCATTCACATAGTTGCCTAATGCATTTGACACAAAATTCCCCTCCTTCTTTCTAAACCAACTTATTATCAATTTATTCTGATTCAAAATCCAATCTAGATATTATAGCTTAATAAATTGTGCCAGCCAATTTGATTTATTCCTTCCTGTTGCACAAATGTGACACCTGATTAATGAATTCTTCATATTTGCCCATTTCAGCCCTAATTGCAATGCAAGCCTTTCATTATTTAAGAGTTGATTTTCAGATGAAGGCACAGAGTATTGATCCACTAACTTTTGATCAAATTCCCCTTGACATTTTGTTATCTTGCATTACTGGTCAGGTGAGACAACCCAAAAGTTAAATTTCAACAAGGTCAGAATACATTGTATATGATGAAGGATATAGGAAAAACCATAACGGCTTATAAATTCAAAGAATACATCATTTTAATATTCATTCACTGAAGGGGTAATAAAAAAAACATATCATACATTCACAGACTCCTGATTCAGTTGAAGGCTTGTAAAAAATCAGGCGAATGTGCTGACAATCAAAATTTGCATCAACCCATCGCCCATGAGGACGGAGCTAAGGGTTTGTTCATAATCTTCAGCTGCGAGTGTTGAATGTTTCATCAATATTGAAAGTAAAGTTATGGCTGCATGGCACTGCAGTAGTTTCATCACAACAGTTGGTAAACAATCTCAACATTAGTATAAGATGTGAAATGGTTAGAAAGCCTGAGAGTCGCAAAAGGCGCAAGATAACATTTGTAAAGGGGAGGAAAGGATGTGAACCAAACTAAATTATTTAATATGCTGAAATAGCTCAAGGTAAAACTGTAAAAAAAAACAAGAATGTTTAGACTTGTACTTGCATTGTCTGTCACTGTGGGGCAATAGAAAGACAAGTAGAATGCAAAATTATATTCCACGTCTGGCAAGTATATGTAAAATTGTACAGTGCTTTGGTGAAACCACAACCTGAATACTTTGAGTTTTGGGCATCAAGCCACAAGGCAGATAGCTAAGAAGACCCATTAAGAAAGAAGATGTATTTATAAAGTGCTTCCCCTGACCATGTGATGCCCTAAAGCAGTGCTTCTTAAACTATTTATGTGTCATTCACCCTTGAGTCTTCATCGCAAAATTTCATTCACCTTTCATTCACTAACTTTTCTCATGTTTATTGGTAATTTTCGTCATTCTCCTTTATGTATAATTTTATATATAATTTATTTTGTCACATGACCAAAAAACATAAATTAACTCATTCATCCCAAAATGATTTAATTCACCCTTGGGTGAACCATTCACTAGTCTAAGAAGCACTGCCCTAAAGCACTCGGTAGTCAATGAAATCCTTATTGATTTTCATGCCTTTTTCTTAAGTGTAAGAAATGTGCTAGTTGATTCATTCTCTGTGAGTTTCGGTAAAACATCGCAAGATCAAATCATTAAAAAAAAATTAATCTACTTTTCTCTCTACTTTCAGTCTGAAGAAGTGTCCATCTCAAAACTTCACCTATCCTTTTTTTCCAGAAATACTGTCTGACCCTCTGAGTTACTCCAGCACTTGGGATGATAGCTGAATTCATTGTGATCGTCAGATCTGAATGGAAATAATTTCACTGAGTAACGTAATGGTTCTAAGTTTACAAATCAATAAAGCTGAATTCAGCTGCTAAGCTCTTGCTTAAGAGGGAGAAGTTGAGGGTTTACCAGGAGAAAAGCCTTTCAATGGACAAAGGATGGAATTGTCTTACCGCTGACTGGTTAGCACGCAACAAAAAGCTTTTAACAGTATCAATGTGACAATAAACTAAACTGAGCTGAACTGGAATCATCATATAAGTCAGTCTGCCAACTTTAGGCATACAACTTGCTTAGATAGGCACAGTTCAGTTTGTATGTACTGCAGTTTTGCAGCATCTGGACAAGAAATTGTCAGGAGAAATAAATCCATTATTTCAGTTAAATTGTGATATAACAGCTGCAATATTAAATATCCTTCTCTGGAATATTGCTTTAACAATAAATAATGTAAACACATAAATTTTCCACCCAATTGTGTGAATGCACACTAGCTGGAAATTTATAATGCTGTTTGGCTGCCAAGTTAGAAAGAGACACAATTACTGTGTGATTGAGATGGATTTTGCCATACACCATCCCTTCATGTTCTTCGATAAAGCAGATTAACTCACCGATCCAATTTATTTCAAATGGAGCAGGTAATTTTAGCCATATGTACATTTACATATTATATATATCTAACTCTATTTAATCAACCCAAAGTGCATTATCCAGGACTAACAATTTTTTTCTTCTTTTGAACAATACTGACACAGAGAGAGACACTAGAGGTGTGGGAAGTTACAGAACAAAGCAGAGCCTGCGTTGATAACTCGGGGTATGTGGAGCCCACAATGGTCTATTGTTGACAGGAGATGAAACGGAATGGAATACTTTATTGTCACATGACAAGGCACAGTGAGACTCTTTGCTTGCATCCACAATGTATGCAAATAGCGGCCGCCTATGGCGATGACAAAGTTACAAAGAACACCGGCTCCTCCTTCTGTTCTGCCCACCCCGGTCCCCATTGTCCTTTGCTCACCACCCCCCCATTGTCCATTGTTCTCCCCCCACCTCCCCATTCTTCCCCTCCACCCTCACGGTGGTCCTCTGCGTTCTCATCAATCGACCGTGGGTCAACCCGCGAGGCATCGCTGCCTCCGTGAGGCTTCACCAATGCCGAGGCCCCATCATCGCGAGGCTTCATTGCTGCCGCCGCTTCACCACTGTTACCGCCCTACCGCTACCGCCACCCCACTTCACGTGTCCGTCTTCATATGTCCGTCGGTTGGCACCATCATCTGCCGCCACATGACCGCGCCACAACGTTACCGAGTCCTCTCCTGAGGGCTCCATGGTGCAACCGATGAGGTGATAACGAAGGGATACAAATGGTGAAATTAGCAAGAGGACTAGGGTGGGGGAGGGACAGAGAGAAGGGGAGTGTAAGGGTTATTTGAAGTCAGAGAAATCAATTTTCGTGCCGTTGGGTCGTAAGCTGCACAGGCAAATGTGAGGTACTGTTCCTCCAATTGGCATGTGGCATCACTCTGACAGGGAAGGAGGCCCAGGACAGAAAGGTCAGTATGGGAGTGGGAAGGGGAGAGAAAATGTTTGGCACCAGGAGGTTGTATAGACTGAGCGTCGGTGTCCAACAAAAGTGAACAGTTATAATGCCAAGGGCATAGACGGGGTGAAATATGTCAAATGTGTCAGGATTATTTTGTCAGGCAACATGTAGAGGATCCTACAAGGGAGTGGGTAAAGCTTGAACTACTCATGGGACATTGGGAAGGCCGAGTGGCTGAAATATTCACGGGTGAGCATTTTAGGACCAATGACCTATTAGCTTTAATATAGTTATGGATAAAGACATGGCGGGTCCTAAGTTCCAATTCGGCCTTGGGGCAAGGACAATTTTAATGATATTGGACAGGAACTTGCTAAGGTTTATCGGAGTAGAATATTTGCGAGCCACGGGATGGTAGTATGGTTTTGTATATGGGAGATCGTCCCTTAGAAATCTGATTAAATTTTCTGAAGAAGTAACCAAAGCCGTAGCTGCTTTGTATATGTACATCAGCAAGTTATTTAATAAAGTTCTGCATGGAAGGCTAACCTGAAAGGTTTAATTGCATGGGATCCAGGGAGAGCTAGCTCACTGGATAGAGATAGAGTTGTTGGAGAGAGAGTTGCCTTCATGGAAGGAAGAAGAGGTTTGGTTAGGTTAGGTTAGAGATATAGAGCGGAAATTGGCCCTGCGGCCCACCAGGACCGCACCGACCAGCAATCCCCACGTATTAACACTATCCTGCACGCACCAGGAACAATTTTTACATTTACCAAATAAATTTACCTATATACCTGTACATCTTTGGAGTGTGGGAGGAAACCACTATGCCACTGTTCCGCCCACAATGGTTGATGGTGGAAGACTGTTTTTCAGATTGGAGGCCTAAACTAATGGTATGCCCCAGGGATCAGTGCTGGGCCCATTGCCTTTGTTGCTTATATCAATGATTTGGATGAAAATGCAGAGGGCATGTTTGTAATTTTGCCAAAGGCACTAAAGTGGGTAGTATCATAGGTATGATAAAAATGCAGCTGGATCTTGGATCAGTTGGCCAGGAGGGCTGGGGAATGATTAATGGAGTTAATGCAGATGAGTGTGAGGTGTTGCATTTTATGGTTAAACCAATGTAGGATCTATACAGTGAATAGCAGGGCCCTGGGGAGTGTTACAGTCAAGTACACCTTCCCGAGATTCCGCGGCCGTGGGATCCCATTCAGAAGATTCAGTGTGCCGCTGAACTGAGAGCCCGACCAGAGGATGTGTACAAGATCATGAAGGGAATAGATGCGATAAATGCAGAGCCTTTTACTCAAGAGTAGGGGAATTAGACAATTAGACAGATGTACATGACTTGAAAATTATTCTAAGGCTTTCTGGTAGAGGAAAATTTTGTAGATGTCTTCAGGAGATTCATAGGGTAATTTTACACAAATATGCTCCCTCCAATAAATTGATAGAAAATGGCAGCTCTAATATGCCCAGATTCCTTATTTTCTCTCTGTGTAAGACTACAAGATTTCAAGCAATGACTGTTAAGCAATTTGTACAAAATCTACAATAAGGATCAGTGGAAAACTAATTGGGCTAACTCTTTTTAAAATTCTGAATAATATCCAAAGAGTGAAATGAACATTATTATGCCTCAACTGATCAGAATTCCATGTTGGGTGAACACATTCATAAAATGGTCCCTACAGGGTGCAAACAATTCAACAAAAGCCAGCACGCCCTCATTTGTAACATCACCAGAACATCAGGGAAGACCTCATGTTGACGTTCGTGCCAAAATTATGTGAGTTGATTTGAAAAGCGTCCTGAGAAATTTATGGTCATCCTTCCCTTCAAATCTCTGATGTAAATGTAGGTATGTTGCAAAACTTACCTTTAGCGGCGCTGCACTTCTGCCGCTCCCCGTGTGCGCGACTTTAGCACCTTTCAGAGGGGGGCAGGCTTAAAGTGCCGTTTTTCCACAGACCTGGATAATCGATGAATGTCGGGCGATTTCGTTGCGGAAGAAAAATCGCTCCGACATTTCATCAATGAAGGTGTTTTTAAATTACTCTAAATTATTTGTTAACTAGAGTAATTTAAAAATCACCTTCAAAAGCCGTGAGCACTGACAACCGGAAGGATTTTCCGTAGGGGAGAAAAAAAGGTAGTTTATTTTTATATTAAAAGTTGGTTTTTCGGGAGGCTTTAATAATATTTTTATGTTGCGAAATGGGTTCCCAAAAAATGTATGAACAAACAATATTTTTCCTGCCGACTTCACCGCTAACCGCAACGTTCTAATCCACCGCATTCCACTAAAACCCACTCGCTAGTTGATTTAAATGGCCATTAATTTACAGGCATAAAACACTAAATTCCTTCCATTTGGCCCAGAAATTCATGAAAATGAGATTTAAAAATTATGTTATATTGTGGATTATTGTGTGAATGTTATTTGGATACTTAGGCAATTTAAAAAAAAGTTTATCTTTTCTTAAGAAATTGATAGATGTTTAGATCTACTCATTCAATTTTGTAATTAGCTACAATTAGATAACTAACTAATTATATGCTTTAATTTCAGGTAATCCAAGCAAGATTGTTTAATATTTGTTTCAGAATGCTTCAATCTATAATAACTGAAAATTTCATTGAGTTCTCTTAATTTTTAAGAATGTTATGGGCTTTTAACTATTCCAGATCACAGCTTTTGAGTTAAGTCAATTGAAAGGCAATGGGAAGCAAGATGCTCATTTCCGAGTATGAAAATGGCCATAACTTTCTTAACACTGAAGATATGAAAGTAAATTAGGTGTCAAATTAAACTTCTTTTTATGCTTTATCTGATGGGATAAATTGCAGACTTGATTTTTTAAATCTCAAAATTTTGTAACATTGCTAGTAAATGCTACAAAAATATTGTTATGGAAATAATCATAGGTTTTAGATGTAGTTATGAAAATACAGTTTATTCTATACCTATATTATTGCTTATCAAAAGTGTTTTATTGTCACATGTCCCAGACAGAGTGAAATTCTTACTTACTATAACTGACATTAAAAGAAACTTTGGAATATTCTGCTTGATGAGAGTAGAAAAAGATGACAGGTGATGTAACTCTTTGACATAGATTGCTTTCCAAATGAGCTGTCTGCAGATCACTCCCCTAATGGTCTTGTCTTCTTTGTTTTATTGCATTATAATATGCTCAGAGGCAAGTGACATTGGATAATCTGTTGCTCTGCAACATGCTCTGAATCAGTTACTGTGGAAAATTATAGTTCTGATGACAGAGGGAATGTTTAATGAATAAGATGATATTACTTTATTCAAAGGTTTTTTTTTATCAAGTAGTCTTTGGATGATTTGCTGTCAAGTTATGTGTGTCACCACAATGAACTGATAATATGCCTTAGTGCTGCAGCCTCTGGACACGTGACATTTTGCAATTTTGTAATTTAACCTGAATTGGGGTTATGCATGTCAGAGCAAGCGGCAATATTTTACAGTAGATCTGTACTATGGATTGAGTACCCAAATAAGTTTGGTGCATTCTCAGATTTCCAATTTGTGGTAGAATTTATCACGGTATTTTGCCAGAAGATCAAACTTGTAAAATGACCAAACTGTTTGTCATAAAATGCCTACCAAAAATAGAGAATGCTGGAAATATGTTTAAGGTGAGATGGGATTAATTTAATAATAACCTGAGGGGTACGTTTTTCACACAGAGGGTGGTGTATAGATGGAACGAGCTGACAAAGGAGGTAGTTGAGTAATAACAATTAAAAAACACTAGTACAGGTAGATGGATAGGAGAGGTTTAGATGGATAAGGCCAAACACTTGCAAATGGGACCCGTTAAGATGGGGCATGCTGGTCAGCCGGGAAACATTAGGTAATGCGTCTGTTTCCATACTGTCTGTCCCAATGTCTCCAAATACTAAATAGTTCAGGTAACATGAGTGGGAATTAAAATGATACTGATTTAATGTTACAGATGCACCGTCTGAAATTTGAACCAAATTCTGAAACAAACAAGAAAGGTTGGTACAATACCGTCAACATTGAGTAGGAAGGAACTGCAGATGCGGGTTTAAATCAAAGATAGACACAAAATGCTGGAGTAATTCAACGGGACAGGCAGCATCTCTGGAGAGAAGGAATATGTGACATTTCGGGTCGAGAACATTCTTCAATATTGAGTTATGAGGACTGCATTGGTGCGGCACTCAAAGATGGGTTTTAATGGGACAAATACAGAAATATCAGTTTGGAAGTGGGATGAAGAATTGAAATGGCAGGTGATTGGAACCTCAACTGGATGGAGGTTTTCTGCAAAGAAACCACTCAATCTGGTTTTGGTTTTTGAATGCAGAGGTGATCATAATCTGAATATTGGATGTAATATGTACAATGTTGGAAGAAGTAAAAGTGTCTTGCTTCTTCACCTGAAAGGCCTGTTTGAGTTTTTGGATGGTAAGATGGGATGGCACAAAATCATTCACCTGGGCTTAAAGGGAAATGTGTTGTTAGAATGTCAGTGAGTGTGGAAGCTGTGAACAGTAGCATCCCCGACAGGGCAGATGGGCCTCTTTGATTTATTATTCTGCATATAAGGTAATTTCTCAGCCAGTGTAGAAATCTTTCTGTCTCAGAACTGAACTCTTGTACGGTTTGTTCAAGCAATGTACGCAGGTGAAAATTGATGACATGCTGATGTATTGCAAACTGTACTGAGAATGACAAGATATGTATATGTTCTATTATTGTATGTGAACATTTTATGTGTAATGTAAAAAATATATAAATAAGTAATCCGGATGAAGTGACAGAAGCTTGTAAATGATACCTCTCCTGATGACTCCGTTTTTTCTCCATATCCACTAGGCATACTTGGAATGTGAAGGAATAATCTCCATTTACTCCTCCAACTGTGGCACACGAACAGCACAGTGCGCAATTGTAGAGTTGATGCCTTACAGCTCCGGAGACTTGGGTTCAATCCCGACTATGGGTGTTGTCTGTACGTAGTTAATACCCTCTCCCTGTGACCACGTGGGTTTTCCCTGGGTGCTCTGCTTTCCTCCCACACTGCAAAGACGTGCAGGTTTGAAGGTTAATTGGCTTTATAAAATTGAAAATTGGTCCCAAGTGTGAAGGATAGTGCTAGTGTACGGGATTATCACTGGACGGTGTAGACTTGGTAGGTCGAAGTGTCTGTTTCCACGCTGCATCTTTAAAGTCTAAAGTGTAAAACATACAGGAAATCATAGCAGAAAATTACTGGAATTTCTGACATCAACCATGCAAAGAGAAATAGTTAATGTTTCAGTTTGAGGGAACTTTATCAGAACTGGAAAAGAAAACAACAAATTAGTTTTACACAAAAAGCTGGAGTAACTCAGAGGGACAAACATCAGCTCTGGACAGAAGGAGTGGGTGATGTTTTGGGTCTCGACCCAAAACGTCACCCACTCCTTCTCTCCAGAGATGCTGCTTGTCCCGCTGAGTTACTCCAGCTTTTTGTGTCTATCTTCGGATGAAACCAGCATCTGCAGTTCCTTCCTACAAATTAGTTTTACATAGCATTAAGTTTGAAGGAGAGATAGATAGAGCAACAAGAATATCTCTGAGAAAGTAACACCAGGGCTAAGTGGAAGAGGTCACCTGTTCAATGGGTTCATGACTGTTGCTGGAGAGAGCAAAAATAAACAGAAGCTATGAAATGAGCATTTAATCATTCAAGAAACCGGTCATCCATTTAAGACAAATAGTTATTTTAATTGACACTCTATCTTCTCACATTCAAGATTGGTTTTCTCCATCACATGTAGCATGCCCATTACACTTACAATCTGCTAAGTACAAATCACCAACACTTCTTTGACAGCCATTGCATAACGATGCCTTTCAACTAATTGTTGGTAGGCATCAGGGAGACAGGAACAATATTACCATTAGGTTCCCTTCCAAGGACTCTACCTTGCTGATGTGGAAATATATCTTACTTACTTCATCATTGGTATCCTAAAATTTCCTGGCTGATAGTGATGTGGGTATATGGGGTCTTAGAATTATAGACCTACGTATACAGTGTGGAAACAAGCCCTCTTGCACACTGTTCATGTCGACCAAGTTAGCATATGGGGCTCATCCCATTTGCCTGCTTTTTGTTCACAGCTTTCTGAACCCTTACTATCCATATATCTGTTCTTACGTCTTTTAAAAGTCATAATGATATCTTCTTCAATAGCTTCCTCTAGCTTGCCATTCCATATGCAAACAATCCTCTGTGGAAAACGTGAAGGGACTCTGAAGTCCCTTTTAAATCTCTCACCTCTCGCTTAACCTATGCCCTCTAGTTTTAGAATCCTGTACCATGGAACAAAGACTGTGTGTGTTCACTTTATCCATGCACCTCATGATCTCATACACCTCAAGTAGCCATCCCTCTGCTTCCTATTTATGAAGAAAAAGTTTGTCCATTGAACCTCTCCCTATTACTCAAGCCCACAAGCCCAGGTAACATCCTAGAGAAGCTCTTCGGCACCCTTTCCAATGTAGTTACATCCTTCCTGTAGCTGAGCAACCTGAGCTCCCCACAATACTCCAAGTCTCACCGATGGCTTGTATAGCTGAATCATGATATCTCAACATTTGTACTCAATACCCTTCCCAATGAAGGCAAGCATGCCAAACACCCTCCTAAACACACTATCCACCTGATTCACCACATTCAGGGAATGATGCAATTGTATTCCCAGATCCCTCTGTTCTGCTACAAAATAGAAAGATTAAACGAAAACTTACCGTTTGACGTTTTATCTTTATTTTAATGAGAAGTTGAAGTGAGGGATTAAGTGAAGAGCTCGCCAGCCCGCATGCGCGCCAATTCTCAGAGCAACTGCATGAAACCACAGACCACTTGCACAAACTTAAACAAAATTGGCACTATTAAAAATTGGCACTATTAAATTTCATGTTGCCTCATCCATAATATTGTAAGAGGCATCTACTGATAAAAACCTTGAGTCTTATCAGCTTCAAAATTAGCATGTTGTCTATAAACTCCATGACACAATGCCCTTTTGATCTGAGTAGGAACCTACTGCTTTAGAATGTTTGTAAATAGCCTAGGCGTGAAGACAACCCCTAGGTAGAGCCTAAACTTTTCACCTCTGGCTTTGTTATCAAAACACCAGATATATCTGTGCCTCTCTTGTATAGATATGGTAAAGTATGCATCTTCAAGATTGATTGAGGCCCCAATCCTCTGAATTGGCTAAATTGCTGAAAGACAATTATCCATCTTAAACTGGTTAACCAAACACATGATCAGACTAGCCAAATCCTAACCTGATTTGGCATGCTCCACTTTTTTACAATCTTGAGAAATATCAGAAATATACCCCTCTTGTTCTTGGGCAGACTACTCATCCTTTGTCAGATATCTCTGTTTCCACTTGGATAACCCTCGTTTCCTCCATTGACCCACTCTCTTCGACCAGCCACTCAATCAGGAATACTGGTATTGAGAACCTACAGATTATTATATATATATATTCTATTCACAACATGAACCTGCAGGTCAGATTAAAAAAATGCTATATGCCAGATTGGCTTTCTGCTGGTAGCTACCTATCCCAGAGAGGATGGCAATGATGTTTCCAATGAACTGGCAACTCTACTAACTGAGCTGAAAGAATTAAACATGTGTTGAGGGAAACCTCAAAGTACCTCACTCTACTGAGCAGCCTGATATCATCAATCACAGATGTTGATGCAGTGCTTCCCTGGTTAATATGTTCCATATGGCCCACCAGTTCCAAGATGGTCTACCCTGAACCGGGGTAGCCAAGCTGTTCCTACGTGGAACTTACAGAGATTGCTATGCAAGGCAACCTGCCAATGTGTCTGCATCAACCTGATCTTCTCCAGAGATAGTGAAAGGTACTAGACAGACCATGCTGCCAGTAAATCCAAGCCCTGGGCGACAGACTGCTGCACTTCAGAGTTTTACGGAGGTTAATAAAGAGACCTTACCTGCTAGAGTCTCTGAGCCCAGGTGGACCTGCTTGTTGGAGATTCAGCGAAGTTCCATTGCAGATGTCTGACCACATCTTCAGCCCCACGTTTGCCAAACAGTTTTTTTCCGGAGCTCAAAAGCGATATTGCTGTGCAAGCACGCCTGCCAGCATTTCTGAGCACAATGGGACAGACTACGTCTTCGGCCTACAGCCTCTTTAGAGCCTTGCTGGAGTTTTACTGTGCAGGTCACACTACCAGTTATTCCCAACCTGGTTGGACAGGCCGCTCCTTCTGCCCCTTCTGTTCCCTCAGAGCCTAGAGGAGCTCACTGAACAGGCCACGCCTGCCATAACTCCGAGATTGCCTCGACAGGCTACTTCTGCAGACTTCTGCCTTTTTTGAAGCCTTTGCTGGAGCTGACTGTGCAGATCGTGCTGCCAGTTTCTCCCAGCCTGGATCGACAGGCTGCTCCTTTGGCCAGCTGCTCCTTCGGAGCCTCAGCAGCGCTCACTGGACAGGTCACGTCTGCCATTACTGCAAGCCTGGTTCAACAAGCTGTTCTTGCGATGCCAGCCAGTGACTGCTAACTGCTCCTTTCCAGAGCTTCAATGGCGCTTCCTGCTCCTTGAATACAGGGTGAAAACCCACCGGAATACTGGAGCTTTACCCACCTAGAATGGTACTTCACCCCCGCAGCACCTTAAAATCCCCCTGCAAGTCTTCAACTTCAACTATGCAGGCTGCACGTTACTGGCCCTGTAAAAATGAGCCATTTCGGGAATTATCTCATGCCATTTTGCAAAGGCAATAGCCCCAACTGTGTATTACAGAGAAGTGATAATGCAACTTTTTGCACTTCCGAGAGTTGAGACCCATCTACTGACTTGCAAAAGGCCGTAATGAATCCAGAGCAGTTTTTAGACTTGCCATAATTCTTTTCCTACATATCATCACTGGGATATCCCAACTGATGAAATTGATGAATGGAATATCCAAAAGCCTGGCAGTTATCTGGACTGGCATATTTCCCGGATACTTTTAGCCAGATCTTCCTCCAGTGAATCTCCTATCCCCAAAGGGATGGCAAAAATGTGACAAGAGCCGGTAGTTCCTTCATATGATTAAAAATGAAGCACATCCCCCATTAGTTCGATTTCTTTATCGAAATCCACATAGTTGGAGTCACCTATGTAAGAATCTCCTACACTCCCCTCTTCTGAGCGGGAGATATTATAACGCAACCCTGAGCCAGGTGTTGCTCCCACATTCATCTGACTGTTACAGCCTGTAAATGTCTCTTGAGATATTTTTTTTCTTTCTTTATTTGTTTGTTTGTTTATTATTTATTTATTTCACTCACTAGACAGGTTGCGCCTGGTAGTGACTCAGAGTCCTTGCTCCCTTCTGGAGCCTCAACGGAGTTTCTTAGGGGAGGAAATAGAACGTAATCCTGAACCAGGTGTTATTAACATTGTCTGGCTGACTCCCTTTCGGAGCTCCAATCTGTACAGGCATTGCCCGTCAGATGCTTCGAACAGCTGTCTGCTCCAATGGAGCCTCATTCTGCCACGGCAGTCGCTGTCCCGGCCGAGCCGGCAGCCTCTATTTTTAAACCGCCAGCTCCTGCTGAGCCTCCGCGGCGGTCGCTGTCCCGGCCGCACCGGCAGCCGCTATTTTTATCCGGCCATTTCCTTACGGAGCCTCCACGGCGGCAGCTGCACAAGCTGTGACAGCTTCTCCAGGCTCACTGCCCCTATATAAAATCTTCGATATAAAATCTTCGATATAAAATCCAAAGTTCTGACACTTACTGTGCAAGTCCTGCCCTGGTTTGACATACCAAAGTGCAATATCTCACCCTGTCAGAGATAAATTTCATTTGCCATTACTTCGTCTACCGTCCCAATTGATCAAAACCTTGCTGCAATCTTTCTCACAGTCTACTCTCTTTTTGATGGCATCTGCAAATTTACTAACAATGTTAATAACATTATCATCATAATTGTTAATGTTGAAAACTAAAAGCAGGGGACCTTGTACCGAACCTTGCAGCTCACCACTGGTCACATACCTTGAATCGGAAAACAACCTACCACAACTACCCTTTGATACTTCCCTCTAAGCCAATCTTGAAACCAGTTGGCTAGGTCAGCGTGGATTTCATACAATTGAACATTCCAGGTTTGCCTACCTTGCAGGACCTTGTCAAAGGCCTTACTGAGGTCCTTACAGCCAATGTCACTGCTCTGCCCTCATCAATTCTTTTGGTGACCTCTCCAAAAAAATCTGCACTCAGAAATTCAAGTATATGATTATCCACCACCTTGTCTGGGGAAATTAGAGATGGACAATTTATGGCCAGCGATGCCTTGAACCCATGAATACATTTTTTTAAAAAACATTTCAGGCTCATGATAACAGAGGCACTACAAAGTCCACGATGCATTGAGAATAAAAATCAGCCAATTCTACCATTCTTTGTTGTTGGCCAGAAACCAAAAATGGATATTTTCTGAGTTGTGAATACCAAAGAGTAATATCAGGGTTTCAGAAATGATGACCTCCCTGGTTAACTAAATTACTGACACTCACTATTTCAGTCAACGGAAGGAGATCTTAATTACAGTACATGATCTACCAAGAGGCTTCCAACATCAGTAGAATTGCAATCCACATTTTAGTATAAACTTTCAGTGGGGTTGGAAATAAATAATTTTTCAGATACTTTTTACAACAATGATTATTTTGGTGTCAGTGCAGTTATTAATAAAGCTTTTTTTTCTGAATGGATCTAAATTTCTATTATCTAACGGTGGATTATGGACAGCTAAGGTTTACCTTAAGTAACATCCATCTTCTCAATATGGAACAACATGCTCCAAGACCAAATCTGCTTTTTCTGAAATGCTTTGATGAAAATTTCTTTTGATCTTCCACCTTGAAAGGGCTGTTTAATTTATACTACATACGCGGCTTTGGAGATCCGTATAATACATTGAGAAATTATCTCCCCGAATGTTTATTGAATGACTAGTACCTCAGAGAATACCCTGAAACTACAGTAAGTTTGCATTCTATTTTATAACCAAAGTTTTCGATTAGACTATAGGAATGCGTGTGTTCAAAAGTGCCAAGTTTTAAACAGTCTATTTGTTTGGCAATTTTTGGGGGGATAATGTTTACTAATACATTTTTTGATGTAGAAATTCCATATTAATCCCCCATAATTCTCTTATGTGACTTTGTTGAAACATCAAGGCAACTCTGGAGAAACAGATAACTGTCACACACTGATTTTTCCAGCTTTTCCATTGATCTTCTGTAAAAGTAATCGTACATTGGTATATATTCTGCAGAATTTTCAGCAGCAGATTTACATAGATAAATGTGATCACAAAATTAGTTTAACTCTAGATATGCTAGCATAGACATTAAATGATGTAATTTTGTTAATTTCAAAGCTGGTTGTGTGTTTTGCAGTGAAATGTGATATGAGCGAGTGAAATGTCTAGAATGGTTAGGGATACTCTAAAAATTCGACCAGACATTTAGAAACATAGAAACATAGAAATTAGGTGCAGGAGTAGGCCATTCGGCCCTTCGAGCCTGCACCGCCATTCAATATGATAATGGCTGATCATCCAACTCAGTATCCCATACCTGCCTTCTCTCCATACCCTCTGATCCCCTTAGCCACAAGGGCCACATCTAACTCCCTCTTAAATATAGCCAATGAACTGGCCTCAACTACCCTCTGTGGCAGAGAGTTCCAGAGACCCACCACTCTCTGTGTGAAAAATTTCCTTCTCATCTCGGTCCTAAAGGATTTCCCCCTTATCCTTAAGCTGTGACCCCTTGTCCTGGACCTCCCCAACATCGGGAACAATCTTCCTGCATCCAGCCTGTCCAACCCCTTAAGAATTTTGTAAGTTTCTATAAGATCCCCTCTCAATCTCCTAAATTCTAGAGAGTATAAACCGAGTCTATGCAGTCTTTGTTCATAAGACAGTCCTGACATCCCAGGAATCAGTCTGGTGAACCTTCTCTGCACTCCCTCTATGGCAATAATGTCCTTCCTCAGATTTGGAGACCAGAACTGTACACAATACTCCAGGTGTGGCCTCACCAGACCCTATACAACTGAAGTAGAACCTCCCTGCTCCTATACTCAAATCCTTTTGCTATGAAAGCTAACATACCATTCGCTTTCTTCACTGCCTGCTGTACCTGCATGCCTACTTTCAGTGACTGGTGTACCATGACACCCAGGTCGCGCTGCATCTCCCCTTTTCCTAATCGGCCTCCATTTAGACAATAGTCTGTTTTCCTATTTTTGCCACCAAAGTGGATAACCTCACATTTATCCATATTATACTGCATCTGCCAAACATTTGCACACTCACCCAGCCTATCCAAGTCACCTTGCAGTCTCCTAGCATCCTCCTCACAGCTAACACTGCCCCCCAGCTTAGTGTCATCTGCAAACTTGGAGATATTGTCTTCAATTCCCTCATCCAGATCATTAATCGATATTGTAAATAGCTGGGGTCCATGCACTGAGCCTTGCGGTACCCCACTAGTCACTGCCTGCCATTGTGAAAATGACCCGTTTACTCCTACTCTTTGCTTCCTGTTTGCCAGCCAGTTCTCTATCCACATCAATACTGAACCCCCAATGCCGTATGCTTTAAGTTTATATACTAATCTCTTATGTGGGACCTTGTCAAAATCCTTCTGGAAGTCCAGATACACCACATCCACTGGTTCTCCCCTATCCACACTATTAGTTACATCCTCGAAAAATTCCACAAGATTCGTCAGACATGATTTACCTTTCGTAAATCCATGCTGACTTTGTCCAATAATTTCACCACTTCCCAAATGTGCTGCTATCCCATCTTTAATAACTGACTCTAGCAGTTTCCCCACTACCGATGTTAGACTAACTGGTCTGTAATTCCCCGTTTTCTCTCTCCTCCCCTTCTTAAAAAGAGGGGTTACGTTTGCTACCCGCCATACTCAGGAACTACTCCAGAATCTAAAGAGTTTTGAAAGATTATCACTAATGCATCCACTATTTCCAGAGCTGCTTCCTTAAGTACTCTGGGATGCAGCCTATCTGGCCCTGGGGATTTATCGGCCTTTAATCCATTCAATTTACCCAACACCACTTCCCGACTAACCTGGATTTCACTCAAGTACTCCATTGACCCACGGTCCCCTGCTATTTCTGGCAGATTATTTATGTCTTCCTTAGTGAAGACGGAACCAAAGTAGTTATTCAATTGGTCCGCCATATCCCTGTTCCCCATGATCAACTCACTTGTTTCTGCCTGCAAGGGACCTACATTTGTTTTAACTAATCTCTTTCTCTTCACATATCTATAAAAACTTTTGCAGTCAGTTTTTATGTTCCCTGTCAGTTTTCTTTCATAATCTATTTTTCCTTTCCTAATCAAGTCCTTTGTCCTTCTCTGCTGGTCTCTGAATTTCTCCCAGTCCTCTGGTATGCTGCTTTTTCTGGCTACTTTGTACGCATCATCCTTTGCTTTGATACTATCCCTGATTTCCCTTGTTATCCACGGATGCACTACCTTCCCTGATCTATTCTTTTGCCAAACTGGGATGAACAATTTTTGTAGTTCATCCATGCAGTCTTTAAATGTATTCCATTGCGTATCCACCGTCAACCCGTTTAGAATTGATTGCCAGTCAATCTTGACCAATTCACGTCTCATACCCTCAAAGTTACCTTTCCTTAAGTTCAGAACCATTGTTTCTGAATTAACAATGTCACTCTCCATCCTAATGAAGAATTCGACCATATTATGGTCACTCTTTCCCAAGGGGGCACGCACAATAAGACTGCTAACTAACCCTTCCTCATTACTCAATACCCAGTCTAAAATAGCCTGCTCTCTCGTTGGTTCCTCTACATGTTGATTTAGATAACTATCCCGCATACTTTCGAAAAAATCCTCTTCCTCAGTGCCCCTGCCAATTTGATTCACCCAGTCTATATGTAGATTGAAGTCACCCATTATAACTGTTTTGCCTTTGTCGCACGCATTTCTAATTTCCTGTATGATACCATCCGCAACATCACTACTACTGTTAGGTGGCCTGTACACAACTCCCACTAGCGTTTTCTGCCCCTTAGTGTTTCACAGCTCTACCCATACCGATTTCACATGCTCCAAGCCAATGTCCTTCCTTTCCATTGCGTTAATCTCCTCTCTAACCAGCAACGCTACCCCACCTCCTTTTCCCTTCTCTCTATCCCTCCTGAATATTGAATATCCCTGGATGTTCAACTCCCAGCCTTGGTCACCCTGGAGCCATGTCTCCGTGATCCCAACTATATCATACTCATTAATAGCTATCTGCACGTTCAACTCATCCACCTTATTACGAATACTCCTTGCATTGAGACACAAAGCCTTCAGGCTTGTTTTTACAACGCTCTTACCCCTTATACAATTTTGTTGAGAAGTGGCCCTTTTTGATTTTTGCCCTGGTTTTGTCTGCCTGCCACTTTTACTTTTCACCTTGCTACCTATTGCTTCCACCCTCGTTTTAAACCCACCTGCCTCTCTGCTCTTGAAAACCCATCCCCCTGCCACATTAGTTTAAATCCTCCCCGACAGCACTAGCAAACACTCCCGCAAGGACATTGGTTCCATTCCAGCCCAGGTGCAGACCGTCCTGTTTGTACTGGTCCCACCTCCCCCAGAAATGGTTCCAGTGCCCTAAAAATTTGAATCCCTCCCCCTTGCACCATTTTTCAAGCCACATATTCATCTGCAATATCCTCCTATTTCTACTCTGACTGGCCTGTGGTACTGGTAGTAATCCAGAGATTATTACCTTTGAGGTCCTACTTTTAAGTTTATCTCCTAGCTCCCTAAATTCACCTTGTAGGACCTCATCCCTATTTTTACCTATATCATTGGTGCCAATATGCACCACGACAACTGGCTGTTCACCCTCCCCCTCCAGAATGTTCTGCAGCCATTCAGTGACATCCCTGACCTTTGCACCAAGGAGGCAACATACTATCCTGGAGTCTCGTTTGCGGCCGCAGAAACACCTATCTATTCCCCTAACAATTGAATCCCCTATTACAATTGCCCTTCTCCTCTTTTTCCCGCCATCATGTGCTGCAGAGCCACCCATGGTGCCATGAACTTGGCTGCTGCTGCATTCCCCTGATGAGCCATCTCCCTCAACAGTATCCAAAATGGTAAACCTGTTTAGTAGGGAGATGACTGCAGGGGACTCCTGCACTATCTGCCTACTGTTTTGCTGGCTATTGGCCACCCGCTCCCTTTCTGTCCTCTTACCTTTTACCTGTGGCGTGACTAACTCGCTGTATGTGTTATCCACGACTTCCTCTGCATCGTGGATGCTCCAGTATGAATCCAGCCACAGCTCTAATCGTTCAATGCGGTCTGCCAGGAGCTGCAGCTGGACACACTTCCTGCAAATGTAGTCACCAGGGACACTGACAATATCCATGATCACCCACATGTTGCAGGCTGAGCAAACCATGGGGCCAATCTCCACTGACATCTTACTCCCAAATTACTCTGTATTAAATATATATGTATATATTTTTTTTTATTTATTAATTTTTTATTAAAACAAAACTTTATTCTTTAAACTTTACTAATAAATACTAATAAATACTGAATCCCTAACACCCAGAATCCTTAACTCCCAGAATGCTTAGCACCCAGAACCTTAGCTCCCAGAACCCTTAACTCCCAGAATCCTTAAACCTGAAGGCAGAAATGTAAAAATGTAAACCCCGGGTTGCAGCCAATCAGCTGCTTCCTCTGGTCCTCTTCAACCAATCAGAGGCTTCACCAGATTCCCTCACTGGAAGATGGAACGTTGCAGATGATATACTCACAGCGCAGGTAACTCCACTCTCTCTCTCCAACGGCTCCCCGGGCCTCTGTGAAAAGCAAGCCCCGCGCTAGATTTATACTCACAGCGCAGGTAACTCCACCCTCTCTCTCCAACGGCTCCCCGGGCCTCTCAGGTCTATTTGACCAGGCATTGTCAGAATTCAGATGTGATTTTTCCTTTGTTCCTATGCAATCTTACTTTTAGTTCATGACAGCAAGGATACATGATTACTCTTGACAAGAAGAGTGCTTGCCTTTAATCCCTGGTGTCTCTCATTCCCACTTCCATGGTCACTTCCAGCCACCAGTCTTCCATCTGGTAGCCCCAGGATTAAGTTCTAGGTTATGTTCAGGACATTGATCAGGAATGAGGCTTGGAGTTGACCAAGTTTGATGTTTTGGGATGGGGTAGTCAATTGTATAACTGAGTGGAGGAATGGGCTGTTAAGGTCAACACCCACATCAGGATCTGGAGGTAAACATAAAATGCTGGAGTAACTCAGCCGGTCAGGCAGCATTTTTGGAGAAAAGGGACAGGCGTTGTTTCAGGTCGAGACCTTTCTTCAGACTGAGTGTCAGGGGAGAGGGAAACCAGTTCCATCTGCAGTTCCTTCCTACTCAAGATCTGGTGGAAGGTTCACAGATCAGATTGTTGCGAGTGGGAAGGGAGATGCTCCTGTGATGAGCTGACGTAGGGTAGGAACTAGGACAATCAAAGGTCAGTAGGGAGTAGATGGGTGATTTGTGGAGTTATTATGTGCCATTGATTCCAGTGATTGAAGAGGGGTCTGGAGCTTGAAAGATGTTTGGAACTTACCTAGTATGGTCCAGGTATACTGCAGCCATACCCAGAGCACCATATCTTTATTCTGCCTAACACACTCACTTTCCATTGGAAACAGTCTAACATCCTCCACATTGTTCTACAGGGGAATGGCATAGTATGCTGTACAACTGACACAAATACAACAATCCATACGCAAATGTGTCTCATATCAAGATATTAAAAAAACAAATTGCTAGCAAGCAACATCTGTGATGCAAAAGGGATAATAGATGTGAAGGAAGGAACTGCAGATGCTGGTTTAAACCAAAGATAGACACAAAATGCTGGAATAACTAAGCAGGACAGGCAGCATCTCTGGAGAGAAGGAATGGGTGACATTTCAGGTCCAGACCCTTCTTCAGACTGGAGCAGTTTAAAACATCTAATATATATATAACAGTTGTCCAATGTTCATACTGCTTACATTTTAACATTTTATGAACTAATAACTAGATAGGAAAAAAAGAAAAAGGAAAAAAAGTAAAGAAAAGCAAGAAAAATAAACCCGGAACTAACAAAGGTGTAAAAGAAGCGGAGATATATCCAACTACCCTTCCATATGCTTCTTACCCGACCCTACCATTGGATTTGAATTTGTGTTCAACCATTATGTTGTTGAAGAAATTCAATAAAAGAAGACCATATTTTTGAAAATTGATCTGGTTTGTCAGTCAAGACGAACCTTATTCTGTGATGCACATCTTCACTGTGGGGACTGTAAAAAATATCTAAAACATATTTGTCACTACATTTTATCCAATGAATAGTAACTTTATTACATTTTTGGTCCTATGGCATTGAAATGGATAGAGCAATATAATCTAATGAAGGAAAGCATTGTGGGAAGCCCGAGAACATTTTTAAGCGATTAAAGTTGCTTGAAATGTTGACACTTTAATGTAGGGAACTAGCCTGCCAAAATCTACTCAGTAAGTTGCTGCAAACAGTGATAAGAAGATAAAAATCTTTCCTCATGCTGATGTTTGGGGGATTGTTATTGGCCTCAACACCAGAACAAAAAGCTCTGGAAAATAGTTTCTTGTGACAGTTTCCCATTTATCTAAAAGAGTAAAGAAAGCCTGTTTCCCTGGTATGGAGACAATGAGAAACATAAAATGCTGGTATCACCAGCATTTCATACCCTGTAATTAAATATGAACTAAATCATGACCACTGTGAGATGGAGTTTATAGATGTACTCCATTCCGCCCAAGCTGCATTGTTCATCAGGCTTGGTTTTATACCCTGGTCTCAGGACCGGGAATTGAATCCAGACCACAATTTAGTTACTCTCACAATTAAATAGCCTGGAGGTACTTATAATGTCAGCCAAGATTTATGCTCAGAGCACAGGCTTGAACCCAGGCATTGTTGACTAAGTAGTGGGAATGTAACACTGTGAGCCCGGACACCCTGCAGACAGTGCATTACAACCCCATCAATAGTAAGTGTTTTACCTTTCACACTGGACCCACTATTCTATGTTGTTTAACACCATATATACAATGAATATAAATGAAATTGTTGCATTTTCTCAGAATTCTGCAGGTGCTTTTCACAATATTTTGCTCAGTCAATTATAGATTGATCTTGCCACGAGGAACTGATAATGGCCCAAAGTTTGACCTTTGATTCGCAAATAAATGAATGGAAGCTGTTAATTAAATAATTTATTATTTAAATTATTTACCAGATATGGGAGAGACTGTCACAGCACCTAAAAGCATCAACCACCAAATGGACATTTCTTATCAAGTTACATTCTCTGATGCAGACAGCATTGCCATCTGCTTCATTTCCATCCAGACAGTCTGGTCTTTTGAACAGATTGAGTTACATCTTTACATTTAAACTGAAAGCAACTATCCATATTTGAGCTCTTTTGTACACTATTCATTCCATTTCACTGAATTATTTCCCTGGTCTGTCATTGAAAATATGAAGCTTATTTTAATAAGTCCCACAAAAAGTACAAAGTTGATATAAGGAACTGACTAACAGGCCAAAACTGAATACATTGTGTCCCAGATAGAATCAGGGAAAAGGGAGAAAGTGAAGCAGATGTTAATGCACAGTACAGAGACACACACAACACAAGGAAAGTAGAAATCTGTTCATCCCCAGCATCTATTGAATGCTAAAATGCAATGCGCTGAAGTTTGCTGTCACCTGCCAGCAGTTCATGGAGAACTGCCAGCATGTACCCTACACATGTTTGCAGGTTTGCCTTTCAGCATGTTGAACATCCAAATGTGCAAATGCCAAATTTGCTGACAGGTTCCAGCTGGTGAACCTGTCACTATAGTTTGCTGATAAACGCCACCTGGAGTCCAGCAGAGGAGCATGGAATTACTGAGGGTTTTCAGCACTGACACTAGAGAATCTGTACCAGCTTAAACAAGTCACATGATTTGTGAGCCATTGTACTTCAATGGAGATTTTACAGCTGAATGGAAGAATTCCAAGCATTATTATTATTATTTCTTTATTCATTTTGAATGTTTATCTACATCTGGCTTTTTACATTATACAAGGTTCATGTATCACATATTCTTTATTGATCAGATCCATAGCACTTGCTGTGATACAGTCCCTGTAGGTTGAGCTAGAAGAGTAAGATGTCCACGATTAACAGTGATTTGGTCATTTGGATTCAGAATTGGTTTACTGATAGATGGCAGAAGGTTGTGGAGGAAGGACAACATTGAGATTTGAGGTCTGTGACCAGTGGACCCCACAGAGATCTGTGCTGGGATCTCTGTTGTTTGTGATGTACACAAACGGCATGGATGTAAACATAGACAACACCGATTGCTGGGATCACAAACTGTGAGAAAAGCTGCCAAACTATACATCAAGATGTAGATCAGATACCAAAATGGGTGAAGAAATGGCAGATTGAGTTTAATCCGACCAAGTGTGAGATGTTGCACTTTAGGAGGTTGAATGCAAAGGAGAATGCAGAGGAATCTTAGGGAGCAAGGCCATAACTCCTTGAAAGTGGCAACACAAGTAGATTCAGTGGTATTTTATTTCATTCACATGTTTAATGTTTTATTCTGAATGTTTTAATGTTCTATGTATTATTTATTATGGTTTACTGTATTTCGTGTTGATACTTGCGAGCGGAGCACCAAGGCAAATTCCTTGTATGTGTACATACTTGGCCAATTAACTTTTTCATTAATTCATTCATTCATTCATACATTCATTCAAAGAAAACATGGTATGTTTGCCTTCATTGATTGGAGCATTGAGTACAAGAGTCAGGAAATGACAATGCAACTTTATAGGACTTTGGTTAGGTTACATGTGAGGTATTGTGTGCAGTTCTGTAGGGATGTGGAAGCTTTGGAAAGGTTGCAAAGGAGGTTTACCAGAATGATGTCCAGATTAGAGGGTAATTGGTATGGGAAAGTTTGGACACATTTGGATTGTTTTCTCTGGAATGCATGAGATTGAGGGGCGACCTGATATAAGTATATAAAATTATGAGAGGCCTGTAGAGGGTATTTCCCAAGATGGAGATATCAAATACTAGAGGACATAGCTTTATAATGAGAGGGGCACAGTTTAAAGGAGATGGCCCGATCTTGTGATGTACTATTCTATGTTCTGTGCCTATGTTCTTGGGCAGCAAGTTCAGCCTTGTGTATCTGAACCAAGCAAATGCGGGCCAGTGATCAAATTAAACAGCAAGTGTGATTGGAACACCATCTGTCCAGATATGATCATAACAATGGTTCTCACAAGGAAAACAAACATTAGCAATTATTGCTTGCTTATTTCTTGCTTATTTACCAAGCTCGATTTCTCTCTCAATTGTTTCTTTGTCAAAAAGAGCAAAAACAACTTTCAAAGCCTTTAATGTAGTAATATATGCTATGATACATTACTGAAGCATTACAAATATTACAAAACAAATCACATGAAGTTATTTTTTTGAAACAAGTGCAAACTATCTAGGTGTCATAAATCAAAAGGGATATGCTGGAAATACTCAGCAAGTCAGACACTATCTGTGGAAAGAGTCAGTGTTTCATAAGCTGGCAATACTCAGCAAGTCAGTCACTATCTGTGGAAAGAGTCAGTGTTTCATATTGATGATCTCTCATCAGCACTGGGAAAAAGTAATTACATTTAAAGAAGCAGAATAGGAGAAGTAACTGAGGGGAAAATAAGTTCAGTTCCATGGCAGTGTGAGATGCCATAAAGGTAATTGTACAACTTAAAAGAAGGTGGATCAGCAAAAAAAAAAACAAGATTATTCTAGATAAGATGAAAACAGGATAGATGAACTCATTATCAAAATTTCTTTAGTTCAGTGTCAAATGCATAAGGTTGTAATCTACCTCATTAATACTAAACCAGGTAAGTAAACATTTGTACTGTAGGTTTAAAGGAGCATCCTTGTTGTAGACTAGCTATTTCATACTAGCCAATTATAGTGTTAAAGAAGGAACTGGAGATGCTGGAGAATCGAGGGTTACACAAAAAGCTGGAGAAACTCAGCGGGTGCAGCAGCATCTAAGGAGCGAAGGAGATAGGCGACGTTTCGGGTCGAGACCCTTCTTCTTCAGGTCTTTCACCGTTGCATGATGAGTCTGACCATTCCAACGCAGATTGTTCTGCAATTTGATGCCAGGATAATTGGCTTGTTTGGATTCTTCAAGGGTGGCACCAAGTATATTGTAAGATGTTTCACCTGGATTTCTCTTTCTGGTGACACGCATGTTTTCACATTTGGAAGGATTGAACTGCATGCCCCATTGTTGTGACCACTCAACCATAGTATCGGGATCCTTTTGGAGAGTATCTTCATAATCAGCTGACTTAATTGGATATAATTTAGTATAACAAACAATCATCAGCGAATAGTCATGGTGTCAGAGAGTGAATCTAGCCCACTCCATTCATGTTTATCGGGTTATGTTTTTTTTGGTTGACGACAATTACGACCTTAGTAAGGCCATCCAAAAGGCCAAAAGAGACTTCTGCTCCAAGCTGGAGGATGAGGCAAATGTTTGGCAGCTGTGGTGGGACCTGAATGCAATGACCTCCGACAAGGCGAAATCAGGAGGCAGCTCACATGTCAGCGAAACATCACTCCCTGACTAGCCCAATGCATTTTATGCACCCTTTTGTTAGGGAGAACACTGATGTGCCTTCTCGAGCCTCCATTCGCTGTGATGGTATTTTGGTCATGGTCATAGAGGTCAACATCAGAAAATCCTTCAGAGGGGTGAACCCTCGGAAAGCGCCTGGACCTGATGGCATACCCGGTCGTGTTCTAAAAACCTGTGCAGACCAACTGGCTGAGGTTTTTATGGACATTTTTAACCTCTCACTACTGAGGTTCCCACCTGCTTTAAAAGGGCATCAATAATGCCGCTGCCCAAGAAGAGCAAGGTGACGTGCCTCAATGATTATCAACCAGTGGCACTAACATCGGTGGTGATGAAGTGCTTTGAGAGGTTGATCATGGCACAATTCAACTCATACCTCGACAAAAACCTGAACCCACTGCAGTTCGCTTACCGACACAACAGTTCAAAGGAGGATGCGATCTCGCTGGCTCTTCACTCCGTTCTGGACCACTTGGACAACAAAAACTAATATATGTCAAGCTGTTATTCATTGACTACAGTTCGGCATTTAATACAATCATTCCCTCCAAGCTGTTTACCAAACTCTCAGAACTGGGTTTCTGCGCATACCTCTGCAATTTGATTCTCGACTTCCTCATTCACAGACCACAGTCTGTCCATATTGGTGGAAATGTGTCAGCCTCAATAACAATCAACACGGGAGCACCCCAAGGCTGCGTGCTCAGCCCCCTGCTGTACACACTCTATACTCATGACTGTGTTGCCGATCATAGTGCGAACTCCATCATCAAGTTCACTGACAACACCACTGTTGTGGGACGTATCACTGATGGAGATGAGTCTGAGTGAGATCAACCGTTTGACCAAATGGTGCCAGCACAATAACCTGGCTCTCAACACCAGCATAGCCAAGGAACTGATTGTGGACTATGGAAGGGGTATGATGGGGACCCATAGTCCCATGTATATCAATGGGTTGATGGTGGAGAGGGTCGAGCTTCAAATTCCTGGGCATACATATCTCTGAAGATCTCTCCTGGTCTGAGAACACTGATGCAATTATAAAGAAAGCACATCAGCGCCTCTACCTCCTGAGAAGATTACGGAGAGTTGGTATGTCAAGGAGGGCTCTCTCGAACCTCTACAGGTGCACAGTAAGGAACATGCTGACCTTTTGCATCGTGGCATGGTTTGGCACCTTGAACGCCCAGGAGTGGAAAAAATGCAAATAGTTGTAAACACTGCCCAGTCCATCATCGGCTCTCACCTCCCTACCATCGAGGGGATCTATTGCAGTTTTTGCCTAAAAAAGGCTGCCAGCATCATCAAGGATCCACACCATCCCGGCCACTCACTCATTTGCCCGCTGCCTTCAGGTAGAAGGTACAGGAGCCTGAAATCTGCAACATCCAGGTGCAGGAACAGCTCCTTCCCCACAGCCATTGGGCTATTAAACTCAACTCAAACAAAACTCTGAACAGTAATAGCCCATTGCACTTTATCTGCTTATTTATGTGTATAAACATATGTATTCAATGGTATATGGTCACACTGATCTGTATTTATTTATGCCTACTATATTGTGTTGTGCTGAAGCAAAGCAAGAATTTCATTGTCCTATCTGGGACACATGACAATAAACTCTCTTCTGTGTTTACTATCTCCATCATGGAAAATTTGTGTCGCCGTTTTTGACTCTGACTCACCCCCCCGATGTGTGTGCCTCTGTTCTGCTTAACTTGGCAGGTCCAGAAGCAATGAATCGTGCTGACAACTTCACTTTTGCGCCTGCTGTTTTGGATGAGAACGGTCAGGTCCGAGTGCCTGCTGAGTTGATCGACGACCCTGTGTTCCCGATGTTGGGGAGGTCCAGGACAAGGGGTCACAGCTTAAGGATAAGGGGGAAATCCTTTAGGACCGAGATGAGACGGAAATTTTTCACACAGAGAGTGGTAGGTCTCTGGAACTCTCTGCCACAGAGGGTAGTTGAGGCCAGTTCATTGGCTATATTTAAGAGGGAGTTAGATGTGGCCCTTGTGGCTAAGGGGATCAGAGGGTATGGAGAGAAGGCAGGTACGGGATACTGAGTTGGATGATCAGCCATGATCATATTGAATGGCGGTGCAGGCTCGAAGGGCCGAATGGCCTAATTTCTATGTTTCTATGTTTTGCTCAGAAAGTTCAGAAAGCTGTGTGACCTGCCCTCAAACTACATTATTGAAAAGACCAAGATTTTTGCTCGTTTACAGCAGGTCGATGATCTGAAGCATATGGCTGCACGCTGTCAGTTTAGTGGTTTATGAGATGAGCTCATCTGCGACAACCTTGTTGGAGGTATGCTTGATAGCAAGTTACGGGGTGAACTTCTACGGAATACTGACCTAACCCTTGATCAAGCAGAGCGGGCCTGTCGGATTTCTGAGAAAACATCTCCCCACATTCGGTCACCATTCGCAGCATAGTGTCAATCATACAGACTACTCCTCCTGCAACTCCCACATAGGGCCTACTGTTCAGTGTCAAAATTGCAACTATTTCCACGTTAGTGGTCGTCAGTTCTGTGTTGCTTATGGGAAAGCCTGTAATTTCTGCAAGAAGTTAACCCATTTTGCACGATGCTACTGTTCCCATGTGAATCAAGCAGCTTCAAGGATGAGCCTGCACCTGCTACAACATGAGCTTGCTGATAACAACTTCCAAGAGCCTGACCTGCCATCCCCCGCTCCGCTCTCAGAAAGTGCAGATACCTGTTCCGCCTTCCACTCTCTCCTCCCTTCATCTAACGAGCAACTTGACCCTGAGGTAACCATGTTTGTGAATAACAGGCCTACGCTCACGAAAGTTGATACTGGGTCCGAATGCAAAGTCATCTCATTACCAGAGTTTAGTAAAATACATAATGCTGCACGTATTGAACGGGCCTCCGCCACGCTTCGGGATATGGGGAAGATGTTCTACACCCTCTTGGACAAGCTGATTTAAAGTGCACCATAGATGCGCAGACCTGTACCTTAAAGTTTTATATTGTTATATAAAGGGGATTCAGAGACCTTGCTCAGTATCAATGCATGCCACGATCCAGGCCTGGTATACTTTGGCCGCGCTGTCCATCAACTCTTTCTCGCTCACGGGCCCACTCAACAGGTACTCTCTCAATACAAAGAATTGTTTAACAATGAGCTTGGAAAGTTGCATATCAAATACCACATTGTTGTCGATCCCAAAGTCACTCCTGTGATCAGAGCACCACATCGTGTGCCGCATGCCATACATGACAGAGTACACAATGAACTCAAGTGGATGGTCTCCATGGGTATTATTGCTGAAGTTACAGACCCATCTGACTGGGTTTCCACCATGGTGGTCGCAACAAAGAAAAACAAGGAGGAGATCCGTATCTGCATAAACTCCAGCGATCTTAACACTGCCATCATACGCCCGCATTAGCCAATGTTAACAATAGAGGAAGTTGCTGCTCAGATAGGCAATGCATCAGTATTCTCCTGTCTAGATGGCAAAAGCTTGTTTTGGCAGATTCCACTGGACCCAGACTCGTCCAATCTCACTACATTCGGCAGGCCCTTCAGCCGATACAAATTTATGAGAATGCACTTTGGCATCAACTCCGGCAGCAACGTTTTCCAGTGCATGATGGAACAATTGTTCACTGAGTACACATGCGCCATCATTGGTGATGACATTCTCGTTTATGGGTGCGACGTGGCTAAACATAACGCTAAACTGAAGAAAGTACTTGACCGTGCCAAAGCCATTCAGCTCAAACGGAATCCCCTGAAATGCAAGTTTCGAGTTCCAGAAGTTACTTACGTCGGACATGTTTTCACAAGTGATGGTCTCAGACCAGGCCCGTCAAATACTGCTGCTATAAACAAACTGTGGCTTCCTGCTGACGTTGTGAGCCTACAAAGATTCCTTGGAATGGTCAACTACCTGAGAAAATGTATTCACAACCTCAACGACATATCTGCCCCCCTGTGTGAACTGACACACAAGGACGCTGCATGGTCTTGGTATCCGCAGCTCCAAAGAGCTTTTGACACTCTCAAGTTGCAGCTGGCTAGTGCACCTACTCTTGCTTACTTTGCTTTGGAGTTACCAGTAACGCTCACCTGTGATGCATCCCAGTACGGACTAGGCGCTGTGTGCCTGCAGACCACTACTGACGGCGATTTCAAGCCTGTTTCATACGCTTCTTGTACACTAACTGACACTGAACAACATTAGGCCCAGATCGAAAAAGAACTGCTCGCAGTGGTTTTCGCCTGCACAAAATTCAAGGACTTTATCTTTGGGAAGTCTGTGACTGTAGAAACTGACCACCAGCCGCTGGTCACTAGTTTGAATAAATCCATCCATGCTGCCACAGCGAATCCATGCTACAACGAATGATGATGCAACTGCAGCAATTTGATTTTAACATCGTCTATAAGAAAGGCAAAGACATGCACATAGCAGATACGCTATCAAGAGCCCCATGCAAAACCAATGAACAACTCTCTGTACAGGACCACATCTCAGTAATGAAGGTATCATATGTTCCGACTGATTGCTTGAGCAGCCTAGCAGAACACACAGTTGCTGATGAGACTTTACAATTGCTGTCTGCAGTCATCCGGCATGGTTGGCCTGATAAACAACACAACACCCCGCTCGCAATCCGCCCATACTTCCTGGTTCGCGATGACTTGGTATTACATGATGGGATTATAGTTAAGTGCCACAAGGCAGTGGTCCCAGCTGTCCTCCAGTGCTCCCAGCTGTCCGTCCAGTGCTTTGACGGTGTCCACAGGGGCCACCCTGGTGTGGAGGCAACCCTACAAAGGGCACAAAGCATGTTTTACTGGCCTGGTATGACCAAATACATAGTGAAAAAAATGAAGTTTACGCTGTCTGCAAAAGCCTGATACCAAATCAGCAGAAGCAGTCTTTACTGCCGCACCCGGTCCCTCCTCTCCCGTGGTCTATGTTAGCCACCGACATATTTAAATGGCATGGGAAACACTATCTGGTCCTTGTTGACTTACTTGGGCTGGTTCGAAATGTACTTACTTCAAACCATTACTTCTGAAGCGGTTATCGAGAAGTTGCAGTGTCACTTCTCCATGTACGGCTCCCCTGCACGTATTCAGTCCGACAACGGCAGACGGTTCACCAGACAAGCTATCAAAAACTTTGCAAAACAATGGGACTTTCGACATATTACCAGAAGCCCTGAATTCCCGCAGTCCAACCGACTCCCTGAACACGCTGTCAGAAGCGTAAAACAGCTAATGGAGCGGTCCTTCCTTGCAAAATCAGATATATACCTGGACCTGCTCAACATAAGGAACATTGCACGGGATCTCATACTGGGTTCCCCAGCCCAACGGCTGATGTCTCACCAAACCCGTGCTCCCCTGCCTGTGTCCCAGCAGCTTTTGCAGCCATAAGTTTGTTCCCCGCCTGCAGTCCAGAAAAAATTACAATTCAAAAGTGACATACAGAAACGCTTTTTTGACAAATCCAACAAGCTACTTCAACCTCTCGCATGTGGACAAGTGGTCCGTCTCCAGACAAACAAGGACCATGCACATCTGGGTCTCATCTACGGCCCTGCTAAAGAACTGCGCTCTTATCTGGTTGAAGCGGATGGAGCCATCTCCAGACGCAACCGGCAACATATCCTTCCAGTGAAGGAACCACGTCCTGCGACTCCGTATCCAGATGTCTCACATTTCGTATACCCTCCCACGGTCGGTCCCACGGACCCACTGCCAACTAACATTTCCACCATGGCCTCCCCGCAGTGTTTGGCAATCATCTCACCTATCTCATCACCCTCCTTGCCTGTCGGGTCACTGGACGTTTCCCCAATTCCCTCCCCAGTATTTTCTCTGGTGAAAGGAGGTGAGGCTGATTCGTACCGCACCCGAGCCTGACAGGTTTGCAGGCCACCCATTAGATATGGTGATTTTGTGTAATTTTACAAACTTTCCCAAATGTATTATTAACATTCCACCTATATTGCTTAGCCACTGATGCTTCTTTTGTTTCTACAAGGAAAGATGTAGATTGACTATTCATACTAGCCAATTATAGCGCTTGTTAGTAGTGACTCCGCCTAGTATGTGCTTCATATTATCAAGAGCTTGCCTTTGCTAGTTAGTATGAGTAGCTGCTAGGACGTGTAATGAGTGCAGATCTTTGATGTAAGTAGATTTAATAAACATGTGTTGTATCTTTATATGTGTTCGTGTCACCTCATTACACTTGTGAAAGGCACAGAGAGATGGAACAGAGACATATACTGTACATAATGATTTACAAAGCATGGATCAGGGCACAGAAGGTTCATCTGCCAATAATGGCATGACTAAAATCACTGATTTCGGAAGAGGCCAGAATGAGAAGGAATTAGTTTGTTGCCGAACGATGTAGGGGAAAGCAAGGAATGAAGGAAATGGTGAGAACCTTAGTTGACTGAGTGAATATAGGTTATCACGGCAGTGGTTTGTATAAGCTTAGTTTTGTGGAGTGTTGGGAGCAACAAAAATATCCCAGTTGCTTTAAATGGTTGATATGAGGTATTCATGAAGCACCTTCTGCAATGCTTCCAAGTGAATCTGAATTTGATCATTGGTAATTTTGTGCAGCACTGTTTCCATTATATTTTGCAGTAGCAATCTCCGACAAGCATCTTGTAGATTTGGATTCAATGGCGAAACATGTCAACTACCAAAGTCATATCAAATACTGAAATTATAATGAATGCTTATTGATTGAATCTGTAATGTAATTTCTTAATTTATTTTTCATGTATCAATCCATGTACATTAAAGTGTCATAAACAAGGAAATAAGGCTAACACCTGATCAGCCTGGGTTGACTGCATACACTGATACACTTTGAAACAAGAATATAACATGTCCCTGGCAGACTTTAATCATGGCTGATTCAATTTCATAGGGCATCAAGGCAATTTCCTTGAGAGAAGCATTGCTTTGATATCTGTAGTGACATCCAAAATGTGATCATGAAGGTTTCTCTGGCGAAACTGTGAACCAAAGTGTTCTGAACAAGCAAATGAAAAGGAAAGGAAAGTAAGAACACAGCAACTTTACTAATGTTTTCTCAGTGTATTTCCTGTGTGTTTGTGTTTTTGCTTTACATTTCCAGCAACTGCAAAATTTGAGATTTGCATCTTTTTTTGTTCTGTTCATATAAAAGCACTGTTAGCAGGAAAACAAAGTGATAAATGGCAGCATGTCCTGGAAACATTTTACTGTTATGTGAATGCAGTGCAAGGTTTTGAATATATTTAAACAGTTTTAAGCAAAACCCTTTCGGGACTATGCAAAAATGTTGCAAAGATATTTGGCATAGGTGCAAATCAGTATTATATGTCTTGGCCTCCTTTATAATAACATATTCTAAACCGAGGGATTGTAAAAGCTGCTTCTATTGTTCCATGGAGACACTTGTTTATGCATACAAGCAGTATATGAGAACAAATGTACTTCTCCGTTGCATTAAAATATTGTACACTTCATAAGAGATGTTTACCGTTGAATTATCAATGGGATATATGCACATATAGTCATTATATATATATATATATAATATCAAATTTCAGTATTGATATTAATTTAACACATCCATAATATCAAATTGTTTATATATACGCACATTATCTTACACAATTAATCATCAATTAAAATTAAGGGAAACAGAAAATGTAAATTAATGTATTGTGCATATTAAAATACTTTAATAAAAATGCTTAATACCATTAAGATAACAACTTAATTCCCATCTTTATTTTGTTGAGGCATGTTTGACTAACCAAAGAGGCATTTTTCCGTTCATTTTCAATTATTCATCAGTCTGGCATCATTCCCGACCTGGAACGTCATCTGTCCATTCCCTCCACAGACCCTACTCCTGTTCATAGACTACAGGCTTGCCTTTAACACCATTCTACCATCCAAGCATCTCAGCAAACTCGCAGAACTTGGTGTGAGCACACATCTCTGTAACTGGATCCTCGACTTCCTGACCAACAGAGCCCAGAAACATAGAAGCATGGAAAATAGGTGCAGGAGTAGGGCATTCGGCCTTTTGAGCCACCACCGCCATCCGATATGATCATGGCTGATCATCCAAAATGAGTACCCTACATTCCTGCATTTTTAAAAATTCATATCCCTTGATTCCGTTAGCCCTAAGTGCTATATCTTACTCTCTCTTGAAAACATCCAGGAGCATTTTCCCTGCATCTAGCCTGACCAATCCCTTAAGAATATTATATGTTTCTATCAGATCCCCTCTCATCCTTCTAAATTACAATGAATATAAGCCCAGTCGACCCCAATCAGTGAAGATTAGGGACAAATCAGATGATAATCCTCAGCATTGGTGCCCTACAAGGATACATTCTCACCCCCTTCTTTATTCGTTGTACACCCACGACTGTGCATCAATGACTGTAAACCTAATTAAATGTTCAAATTCGCAGACGACCCCACCATTGTGGATCAGATATCAAATAATTATGAGACGGAGTATAGGAAGGAGATTGAGAACCTCATGTCCTTTCTCTCAATATCGGCAAGGCGAAGGGGATAGTGATCGACTTCAGGAAGCAAAGTGGTACACATATATCAGTTTGCATTGACGGTGCCAAAGTAGAATTGGTTGAAAACTTAAGGGCCTGTCCGAATTGTGTGTTTTGTTGCTTTTTTGTTATGACTGTATGGCAAACCAAATTCCTCGTATGTTGCATAACATACTTGGCTAATAAATTATGATTATTATTATGATGTCCCCTACAACTCTCACCAACTTCTACAAATGCACCATAGAAAGCATTTTATCAGGATGCATCACAGCTTGGTTTGGGAACAGCTCCACCTAAGACTGCAAGAAATTGCTGCGAATTATGGACTCATCCCAGACCATCACACAAATCAACCTCACTTCCGTTGACTCCATTTATACCTCGCGTTACCTCGTGAAGGCCACCAGCATAATCAATGATGAGTCACATGCTGGCCACACCCTCTTCTCTCCTCTCCCATCAGGCAAAAGGTATAGAAGTGTGAAAACGCACACCTCCAAATTCAGGGACAGTTTCTCCCAGTTGTTATTAGGCAACTGAATCATCCTACCACATCCAGAGAGCAGTGCTGAACTACTATCTACCTTATTGGTGACCCTCAGACTTTGCTGACTTGCATCTTGCATTAAACGTTATTCTTTATCATGTATGTATAAAATGGCTCGATTGTAATCATGTATTGTCTTTCTGCTGACTAGATAGCATGTAACAAAAAGCTTTTCACTGTACCTCAGTACAAGTGACAATAAACTAACTGAACTGAACTGAACAGCTGCCTGACTCATTGTGCAACGACTGGCTGGCGGGCGCGTCGCTCCTTCCAGCGGGTACGTTTAAAAGACTCAGGTAAGTGTTTTTAAAAAAGTAGCTGAATTCATTGCTCCCGGTCTGGAGTGTGTTTCATTTTTACGTATTTTCAGCTTCGGATTGTGGGAGATATTTCTAAGAGGTGAGCCGCGACCACAAAAATCGCTTCCAGGGCCGCTGGTAGAGCAGCCAGCGGCTACAGACTTGGTGCTAACTAGAAAGCTCCTTGGCTACTCCACAGGGGAGAAAAGCCACAAAAAAGTCTGTGAGGGCCCTGGACTCAGAGGAGTCGGGCCAGGAGGTGGAAGAGTCCCCTCCTTCTAAGGGCAGTGTTACTGGCAGGCTGGCCCATCTGGAGAGCCTTGTGGAGAGGTTATTCCAGCACGATATGTTCCAAAGGACAGAGCTATCGGAGCCCGGGGAGTATATGGAACCTGAGGCAGCAGCGCCTGTGTCAGGGCTGCATAATATTTCCCTGTCAGATGACGGGAGCGTACGAGGTCAGTACTATGCTGACCCAGAGTACAGAGGCACATTTGGGCTAGAGGGATCATCAGAACTGTCTATTGCATCCAAATGTGCAGTCCCAGCCCTCACAGGTGAGCCATTGGATGAAGAGCTCACTGTGAACATTAATTACATGGCTTCCTATCCACTGCAAGAACAAAAGATGGAGGAGACCTCTGCCAGGTACAACACTCCACTAAACTGTGCCTCACCGAGTGTCCCCATTCTTACTCAGGCCATTTGGGGGCATATTAGAGGGGACGTCCGAGCCCAAGAGGTTAAACTCCAAAGAGCACTCCTGCTACTTACCTCGGGCATCACGGCCTTTGTTAGGTCAGTGGAGGGGGCGCCTCCCTCAGATACACAGCAGGACGTGATGACATTAATGTACAATGCACATTTTGAAATCAATTGCATTAGAAAGAATGCCATCCGTCCTGCTATAAATCCTAAATTTGCTGGACTATGTAAGCCGGGGAATATACAACCCCCAAACCTCCTGTTCGGAGAAAACCTGACTAAACAGGTTAAAGAACTCGATGAGGAGTCAGAGGCTGTTGGCCGCGTGAAGGTGCCTCAGAAGGTATCGTCTTTTCTGAGACTGTCCCCCTACCCTCCTCTGCACACAAAACGGATTGCTGGTTATGGCGGACGTGGTGCTGAGCAGCAAATCCAGAGGCATTTTTTAGGGCAGGGCCTAAGCAGGGCCATGTTCAAGATCCCGGCGCCCTCCAGCAGCTCTACCCCCCAGACCTCGGGGGCAAAAGCAGCGACCTTACCACCGGTAAACTTTAAGGTAGGTGAGACTGCAATGGATACATTACAAGTTGGGGGGAGATTGCAATTTTTCTTACATGAATGGCAGTGGATAACATCTAATCTGTTTATACTGCATAGTATTCAAGGTTTCCAAATTGAGTTCATTTCTGACTTACCTCCACCAACTCAGCATACACCTGGCTGTACTTTTGTGGTTTCACAACAGGAGTGCACAAAGATAACTTGATTCTTTGTTCAATAAAGGGGTAATTGAGCGGGTGAGGCGTGAGTCTTATCAGTTTTTGTCAAATATCTTTACTCAGCAAAAGAAGGATGGAGGATGTAGAATTATCCTAGATTTGACAGAGCTTAACACCTTTGTGCAGTATAAACATTTCAAAATGGAAAATATTGTCACTACTAGACAACTGCTTTCCAAGGGATGTTATATGGCAAGCATTGACCACAAAGATGCTTACTATTCAGTGGCCATTCATGAAAGGCACAGGAGATTTTTGAAGTTTAACTGGATGGATCAGTTGTGGCAGTTTAAAGCATTGCCTAATGGATCAACTTCAGCTCCTAGACGATTCACAAAATTGCTAAAACCAGTCTGGGGTTATTCAGAGCACAGAATCATATTGTCATGGCATATTTGGATGACATTTTAGTCATTGGGAGGACTTTCGAATTAGCTGAATTATATGTGTCAGTTGCAAAACTCATTTTGGAAAAGATATGTTTCATAATCCATCCAGTTAAGTCTAAATTGGTGCCATCTATGATAATTGACTATTTGGCATTCACCATTAACTCGGTACACATGTCAGTGACTGCCTCAGGAAAAGCAACTAGAGTTAATTGAAGCCTGCAGGAAGCACATTGTTGATAATCACCCTTCTATTAGACATGTGGCTCGGGTAATTGGAAAATTAGTGGCAGCATTCCCAGCTGCTCAGTTCGGGCCTTTGCACTACCAAAACTTACAGCGTGCAAAGGAACAGGCACTTAAGCTTCAGAGAGGTCGTTTCGATAGTCCCATACAGCTACCAGCTGAGGCACTGACTGAGTTATAATGGTGGATTGCCAATATTCAGTGCTGCTCTAGTACCATTTTAGTCAATACTCAATCAGTTATCCTGCAGACTGATGCCAGTGCACTAGGATGGGGTGCTACCGATAATGTCTCGAGCTGCGGTGGCAGAAGGGATCTGCAGGAAGCAACCATGCTTCAATCACATGGTATTAACTATTTAGAGTTGTTGGGAGCACTCTATGGGTTAAAGGCTTTTTGTACAAACAGGCATCATGTGCATGTCCGACCAGGTTGACAAAAGTAGCGTACATTAATCACATGGGCGGCAGTAAGTCTGAATCCTGTGAGAGGTTGTCCAATCTTCTCTGGCACTGGTGTATTGTGAGAAACATCTGGGTTTCAGCTATCTATTTACCAGGGAGGTATAACACAGTGGCAGACACCAGATCACAAAGTGTTCAATGATATTGTCCTTCGTTATGGTGTACCGGACATTGATCTGTTTGCTTCCAGGCTTAGTCATCAGTTACCAATTTACTTGTCATGGGAGCCAAACCCAGGGGCAGTAGCGGTGGATGCATTCTCGCTACACTGGGGTGGTAAATTTGTGTATGTTTTCCCCCCATTCTGCCTCATTACTCGATGTGTGACAAAAATTCAGCAAGATTCCGCCACTGGCATTTTGGTATTACTAGACTGGCCTACTCAGCATTGGTTCCCTCTGGTTCTAGCCTTAATTACACAGACTTTTATGGCAGTGCCCAAGAGCAGAAATCTGCTGGTACACCGAGTGACAGGGGAAAGCCACCCTTTTCATGACCGTATAAATTTGTTGGTTTGCAGATTCTGAGGAGACCATTCCTGGGGCTCGGGCTTTCAGAGTGTACCATTGATGTCATCACTGCAGCCTGGAGGAAGAGCACACAGAAACAGAACATCTCTCACATAAGAAAATGGGAGATGCACTGTTCCCGCTCTCACATTTCATATCATACAGCTTCAATTACAGATGTTTTGGAGTTTCTATCGTCACTTTTTCATGATAACAAACTTAGTTACAGTGCTATTAACAGTGTCCGGAGTGTTTTGTCCAATTATTTACGGCTAGGGTCAGTACACCACACGGTAGGGTCCCACCCATTAATAACCAAATTTATGAAGGGCGTCTTCAACTCCATTACACCTAGACCTAGGTGCACACATATATGGGATGTCAGCGTGGTCCTCACACTGCTCCATCAGTGGGCACCAGTTTCATCTCTGTCCCTACACCACCTGACTTTGAAAGTAGTCATGCTCATGGCCCTGGCTTCAGCACAACGGATCCAGTCGCTACATAAACTCAGACTGGACAGTATGGGTTCTTCCTGCAATAATATCACCTTTTTCATTTGGGATCTCATCAAGCAGAGCAGGCCAGGGGTACAGGGGCTCAAATTGAGTTTTATGGCATACCCCTCAGATCAACGAGTGTGTGTAATATCATCTATAACCCAATACATAAAGGTCACCAAGAGCTTGAGAGGCTCGGAACTCTTTGTCTTTATCAGCTACACCGAACCTCACAAACAGGTTACGGTGCAGAGCATCTCTAGATGGATTAAACAGGTTCTGGCATATGCAGGAGTGAACACTGATATTTTTAAACCTCATTCCACCAGGGCTGCATCGACATCAGCAGCAAGGGATATGGACGTCCCTCTTGACCACATTCTAGTGGCTGTGGGATAGTCAAATGAGAGGACATACCAGAGGTTTCATAATAAGCCTATCGCCAGATCCGGGATTTTTGCTGATTCCTTTTTAAGTTCTGTTTCACAGTTTCCCCCTGGGTGAGAGGGGTCACTGTTTATTTTCTTTCTTGTCATTAAAGCATTAGTATTGTTAAACATGTCATGTTTTGAATGCATTAATTTTCTCATTCGTCCTGGTCAATTGATGCAGCTCTGACATGTGGACTCGTTCCATGGCATGATATCACTGACCTTCAAAGTCTTCACGTTGTCATTTACGTGACTCCAAAGTAAAATAGTAAGATTAAACGCAAACTTACCAGTTTGAAGTTTGACCGTTATTTTATGAGGAGTTTTGATGAGGGATTACGTGCCCTCCGCTCCCTACACTCATAACATAACAATCATCTGGTAATTCTAGTCATCTTAGTTCAATAACGTTTTTCTGTGACTTCACACCGCTGCTTTGAAGATTGACGCGCATGCGTGGGGACGGCCTTCTTCACGTAATCCCTCATCGTAACTCCTCATAAAATAACGATTAAAGTTCAAACTGGTAAATTCTCGTTTAATCTTACTATTAATCCTTGCAATCTTAATTTAGTTCCCTTTCTCTAGATCACTTAATATCTTTACTTTCTTATTGGACATATTTTGCACTGACATTTTGAGTAAGTTCTCCTTAACGACGATGTCAGTAGAATATTATAACTTAATGATTGGATCAATTGGAAATAACATGTTACCCTTTCAGGACTACAGTGATTCTGAAATAATATGGTGAGCAAATCTTATTTTTTTGCTTCCTTGTTTCATACTCACTGCTAAACTTCAGCTTCAAACAATTATGTTGTGAGACCCAATCACTTTTATATTAATGGTGTGAACAGTCCAAAGCACTTAAGAAGTGTCAAATGGCCTAGTTATCAGCAGATTATTATTTTATTTCACAGCGAGCAAGAATATATTTGCAGCCAGTTAAAGACCGAATCCATATTGGGATTTTGCCAGGGGCACTAAATTTCATTATTAATAAGTATGCGGTTGGTCACAGAGTGTTAGAGTGGAGAACTGGGCCTTCGATGTTTGAATTTGAGATCAAACCTAACCTTCATTTTGGGAAAATGTACAATACAGATTTAGCCTATGCTCCACTAGATTGGAGGTTAAACTGCTTGGGAGGGTATAAGGCATTGCAATGTGCTGAGTCTTGGAAGTCGCAAGCACTCTTATCCCTAAAAGCTGCTTTGATCATTCTATTTGCAATTTAACTGTAATGAATCAGTAGAGCAGCACACAGCTAATTAGCTGTTCATCAAAGGTGGCACACAGAGAAAAATATCAGGGAAAAATGCTAGAATATTATACAAATATCAACTCATATCTCAGATAATAAAACTAATTGAGCCAGGAAATTTCTTTCCCAGTATGTGTACCTCATAAAATTGGACATATTCATTGAGCATAAAGGTCAATTTGCAATCTGGCATTCTCAACCAGGAAAACTTGCATGAAAACCATCCCTGAAAATTGAAGGTATATATTTTGAATTATGTATTCCCAGAAGAATCTAGGCTGACAGTCCAGTGCCGTGCTGAAGTACAGTCAATGGTACTGTCCTTTCGATGAGACATTGCTCCCTGCCCCCATCTGCTGTCTTAGGTTGACATTAAAGATTTCTTGGCACTGAAAGGCAGAGAAGTAGGGAAGCTATCACTGGGGTCTGAGCCAATATTTATCTCTCGCTCATGATTTATCAAGCACACGGCTTTTATAAAGACTTTATCTCTATTTGCTGTTACTGAGAACGTACCATGCGGAGTCTCGTTGAACATTTTCTAAAATTACAACTGTGGCCACAGAAGACCTTCTTTACTTAAAATACTTTGGGAATTCCTGAAATTTATAAAGACTTTATTTCTGTGTTGTTACTGAGAATGTACTATGCGGAGTTTCACTGAAAGTTTTCTAAAATTACAACTGCAGCCACGGAGGACCTTCTTAAAATACTTTGGGAATTCCTGACAAGTGAAATTGAAGTTGTTTTGTAAGTACAGGTATTTCATTCTTTCTTTCTGTGAACAGTGCTTCCCACTGGGATTATCAGATTAAATAATAGCTAGTATAGGCTCTATGTATTATGTTGTTATCTTAATAAGAAAGAACTAACACACACAAATAGCCATGGATGTTTAGAGCATTAAAAATGTCATTCTCTTTAATGAAATATCCTTATTTCAAATTAAACAAATAGCTTGTTAATAAGAAACACATGGACATTCCAGTCAAAGAAATGTCTCCAGAATGCTGTCCAGTCTTCATGGCTAAGTGGAGAAAATCAATATTAACTGATAAACTAACAATATATATATATTTTTTAAATGTTGACACATTTTTGTAAAATTGCTTATATTGAATGGAAAGTAATTGTCATAAACATGTAGACGTCTCTCTGAGTCTACAATAATTGCTTCAGATACCATCTTAGTTGTATTATCTAGTGGTGCAGAAGGAGACCATTTGGTCCAACATGTCCATTTATATTATGACAAATGCTCCCAGTGCATTTATATTAGCCACACTTCTTTCCTTGGAGTAAATGCTATTTCACATGCTAATTATCTTCCTCCAATTTTTGCGGCACCAAACTACACAATGGGCATTTTAAAACCACCAGTTTATCTGCCAATTGGCAGATCCTGTGACATGGGAGGAAACCAGAACATCAGGTGGAAATCTTTGCAATCACAGGTACAAATTTCACCTGAACAAGGTCAGAACTTTTGATTAAACCCAGAGAACAGCAGCTCCACATGTTGCACCACTGTGCTGCCCACAGGCACATGAAAGGGACCATGCACTTCAAGATTGTTTACAATGCCAGAGAAAATAGCACACTGAACTATCTCTCAACTTCCAACAGAGATGGGTTGGAGTTCAGGGGAGGATCAGCTAGAATAGCACAATAAGAGTTTCTGAAGTAGGAACAGCATTGAGCCTAACAACCTTCAAGGCAATCTGGCTGTGAAAAACATCATTGACGATCGTCTACCTCAAATCTGCTTTGCCAATTTTTTTCCTTCCAGCTGGGTTTCTTTACTGCCTAAAATATTGAACAGTCTTGAATCTACTCTCTGAATCAGCAGTCAGAACCCTCTGCGATAGAGAACTCCACAGATTCACAATCTTCTTTCTCCACTCTAAAACTGGCCTGTTTTACTGACTGATCACTATTCTTGACTTTAGCCAAGGAAATGTCCCTTGAAGCCCTTCCGTAAGTTTATGTATTTCCGTGAGATCAACCATTGTTATTTTTCTAAATACCAGAAAATTAAATCCCATAATTACTAGGAACAAAACTATTGGTATTTTTGCTTGGGCTCAAAGCATGACAAAGGATGATGTTTCTAAATGAAGAAAACTGGTCAAAAGCAGTAGCAAAAAACAAGTTGGATATATCTCATCCGAACTTTCCATGATTAATCATTTTTCCATTGCTAATGCATGTGCTCCCAGCTCCAAGTGACTAGCATCCAGAGTTCCCTCTCTGAATTCTTCCTGCTGAATATTCCCATGCCCTCCTTTAATATGCTGTTTAAAGTCTTCCTTTTCAATATCTTTTGATTATTTGCCATAATGTTGTCTTCATGTGATCATTTTCTTTGAAGCACATGGAATGTTTTAATAGATTAAAAATGATGTGAAGATATGAATTGTAATGGATTCTTGTTGTAGAGTCATAGATTTATAGTCATGCAGCACAGAAATAAGCACATCAACCCATCACATCTATGCTGATCAATTTGTCCATCTACAAGAATCCCATTTGCTTGCTTAGGGACCATATTATTCTATGGTTTGCTTATTTAAGTGTCTGTCTAAATACCATTTAAACAGCACAACAAGCAAATTTTACTTCAGAGTCACGTGAGTGACTGCATGAATAAGCCCCGCCAGACGCTTGCGCGTCATTACGTCCGACGCATGGCGCACCGATGGGCTGGAGAACGCAGCTCCACCAGCGGTAAGTAGTAAACCCGCAGGTAAGTCAATTTCAAACTTTTCCTGCGATTATTTAAACTCCGTGAGTCTTACTCGTGAGCCAGCGGGAGTTGGAGGTATGGAGCATGTTGGAAAGAAAACTGTCAGTAGTAGGAGTGTAATGCGCGGGCCCGCGGTTACCGCTCGCAGATCGGGTTAGGAAATACCGGCTGCAGTAACGCCGGCTCCGATACCGGCTGCTGTTCTACAGGCAGCTCAACTGCCTCCATCAGCTCCAGTGCTTCACGACACTGAGGCCACTCCACCAGGGAGGAAGGCCAAAAGAAAATTTCTCAGGCCCGTCTTATCTGATGGGTCTGATGAAGAGGAAGACTCCCCTCCTTCTAATGAAAAGGTATGGGGATGGCTCGACCAGATGGAGAAGATGCTCCAAACTTTAATGAGCCATGAAATTTTTCAATCGGGGTTGAATGCCCCAAGGATTCCCCAGACAGCTTCATGTGGAGGCCCATATAGCGAAAAAGATACACCGCTTATCAATATCAGTGGGAATCACCCTCTCCAGCACCTTGTTTAGGGCTGGAAGAGACCTCCCTGGAGCAAGACTCAGGAGAGCCAGGGCAGGAGGAGTCTGACCCTGAAGTTGGTGCCACTGCTTTTGGGCACACACCAGAGCACATGAGCCATGCTCCAAGTGTCCCGGATGTAGCAAGGAACTTTGTTATTCTGGAAGGTACTGGTGAAGCCATGGAGGAAAACCTGGCGGCCAACATCAATTACATGCCCTCTCACCAGCTACAAGATACAATAATGGAACAAACAGCCACCCGATACATAACGCCTGTGAATTGTGCGTCGCTCAAAGTGCCCTCTGTGAACTCTGCTATCCAGCGTGTCCTTAAATTGGTGGGAGCAGGTATCATGGCTTTTTGCAAAATGGTCCAAGGGGCACCGATGTCCGGCACACAGCAGGATATGCTGGCCCTGCTGTGTAATGCATATTTCAAAGTCAATTGCATCCGGAAAATAGCCATAAAACCTACGCTAAATCCACGATTTGCAGCTTTATGTGGGTCAACCAATATTCAAGCACCAAATTATTTATTTGGGGAGGACATGCTCAAATAAGTCAAGGACCTGGAGGAAGAGGCCAAAACAATAGTCCTCATGAAGACTTGCGTCCCTTCCACCAGGATGCCACCTCGCTGGTCGTTTTCGACACAAAGGGGGTCAGATCCGGGGGCAGGGTCAAGCAGAGTGGGGCCAGTGGGTCAGCAGTATTACCCACCTGTATACCCCAACTACACCCCCAGTATGGCAAATGGACAAGAACTCCAAGGTCAACTGTAGAGGTACGGGTGATTCATTCAGTCCAGGATAAATCTTCTGGGGAAAAACCTCCGGTTGGGGGTAGGTTGCAGTTGTTTTATGATGAATGGTGCTGCATAACATCTGATCTGTTTATATTGGGCACTGTCTCAGGGTCTCGAATAGAATTTATGTCAGGAATTCATCCACCTGCATAAAATATGCCTAGTCGGGCATTGGTTTCTTCTGGACCAGAAACTCAGCAGGTAAATGAAGAAATTGCGGTTTTGTTCCAAAAAGGGGTAATTGAGAGGACGACATACCATCCTTGACAATTTGTGTGTAATATATTCCCCAGACAGAAAAAAGATGGTGGATGGCAAGTCATTCTGGATCTAACCCAGTTAAATTCCTATGTCCAGTATAGACATATTAAAATGGACACCTTCAATACTGCTAAACAGCTGGTATCAGAAGGTTGTTATATGGCAACCATAGATCTGAAAGATGCATATTATTCAGTACCAATTCATCATCAGTACCGCTGATATTTGAAATTTAGTTGGATGGGACAGGTGTGGCAATTTAAAGCATTACCCAATGGGTTAACCTCAGCCCCTAGGTTGTTTACAAAATTATTAAAACCAGTGCTGGTGCTACTTCGTGCCCAGAATCACATTGCAATGGCTTATCTAGATGATATTTAATCATCAGCAACACTCAGGAGACAGCTGAGGAGTCGGTTTCAGCAACCAAACACCTGTTTGAAAGGTTAGGGCTTCAGGTCCATCCAACAAAATCCAAGTTAGAGCCATCCCAAAAAATGTATTATTTGGGGTTTGTCATTGATTCAGTTGATATGTCAGTGACTTTGCCTACAGCCAAGGCTGTGGAAATCAGAGAGGTCTGTACCAGTCTCACTGAAAAAAAACACCCCTCCATCTGGGAAGTAGCCAGTGTTATTGGGAAATTGGTGGTGGCTTTCCCTGCAGTGGAGCTTGGACCCCTGCACTATCAAAGTCTGCAACGGGCTAGAGAACAAGCGTTTAAAGAACATGCAGGTAGTTTTGATAGACCTATGCAGTTTCCAGCCAGATCCATCGCTGAATTACAATGGTGGGTTATCAATATTGTACAAACTACCAAAAACATTTTGGTTCAACAACCTTCAGTGGTTTTACAAACAGATGTGAGTGCTTCAGGATGGGGAGCCATGAACAGCGAGTCTAGCTGTGGTGGAAGATGGAGTGTGCAAGAGGATGAAATCCTACACAGTCTGGGTATAAATTATTTAGAATTGTTGGGGGCATTCTATGGATTAAAAGCTTATTGTTCAGCAATGAATAATTTGCATGTTCAGCTCCAGATTGAGAATACTACAGCTGTTGCCTATATCAATCACAAGGGAGGAATAAGGTCAGTATCATGTGATAATCTGGCCAACCTCATTTGGGACTGGTGTATTTCCAGAAATATCTGGGTCTCAGCTATCTACCTCCCAGGTAGAGATAATGTGGTGGCAGACAACAGGTCACATAAATTAAATGACAACATAGAATGGATGCTAAATCCTGATGTTTTTAAAATGATTGCCGCTATGGTTTGCCAGATATTGATCTGTTTGTATCCAGGCTAATTCACCAGTTGCCAAAATACGTTTCATGGGAACCAGATCCAGGAGCAGTAGCGGTGGATGCATTCTCGCTACATTGGGGAGTTACATTCTTTTATGCTTTTCCCCCAATCTGCCTCATTAGGCAATGCCTCACCAAAATAGAGCAGGACTCTGTCTCAGGCGTTTTGGTGGTTCCGGACTGGCCTACACAACCATGGTTCCTATTGGTGCTGATAATGATGACTCAGCCATTCATGGCTATCCCCAACTGCAGTAATTTGTTGGTGCATCCAGTAACAGGAGAAACTCATCCGTTACATGATCTTATTCATTTGTTAATCTGCAGGTTCTGACCAAACCTATCCAAAGGCTTGGACTGTCGAGAAGGACCATGGATGTTATAACTGCAGCTTGGAGAGATAGCACTAAAACACAATATGTGTCTTATATTAAGAAATGGGAGATGTTTTGCTTGCAGTCAGATATATCTTATCATACGGCAAGCATACCGGATGTATTGGAGTTCCTTGCTACGTTGCACTTTGAGCTATAGTACCATTAATAGAGCTCAGAGTGCTTTGTCCTTCTATTTAGGGCAGTGTTCAGAACAACAATCAATCGACTCTCACCCGTTAGTATCCCGATTCATGAGAGGAATCGTTAACAAGAACACTCCTAAGCCTAAATAAACAGAAATCTGGGATGTTAGTATAGTTCTCACACTGCTTCAGCAATGGGCTCTAATTACATCACTGTCTTTTCAGAAGTTAACACTTAAAGTGGTTATGCTCATGGCGCTAGTATCAGCGCAACAAGTTCAAACATTGCTAAAGCTACAACTAGATAGCATGTACTTTTCTGCAGATAACATTACGTTTTATAAACCATATAACCATATAACAATTACATCATGGAAACAGGCCTTCTCGGCCCTTCCAGTCCATGCCGACCATTTATTTTCCCCTAGTCCCATTTACCTGCACTCAGACCATACCCCTCCATTCTCTTCCCGTCCATATACCTATCCACTTTACTTATAAATGTTAAAATCGATCCTGCTGGAAGATCATTCCACACAGCCACCACTCTCTGAGTAAAGAAGTTCCCCCTCATGATACCCCTAAACTTCTGTCCCTTAATTCTCATGTCATGCCCTCTTGTTTGAATCTTTCCTACCCTCAATGGGAAAAGCTTATCCACGTCAACTCTGTCTATCCCTTTCATCATTTTAAAGACCTCAATCAAGTCCCCCCTTAACCTTCTGCGCTCCAAAGAATAAAGACCTAACGTGTTCAACCTTTCTCTGTAATTTAATTGCTGGAACCCAGGCAACATTCTAGTAAATCTCGTCTGTACTCTCTCTATTTTGTTGACATCCTTCCTATAATTAGGCGATCAAAATTGTACACTATACTCCAGAATTGGTCTCACCAATGCCTTGTACAATTTTAACATTACTTCCCTACTCCTATATTCAATGATCTGATTTATGAAGGCCAGCACACCAAAAGCTTTCTTTACCACCCTATCTACATGCAATTCCACCTTCAGGGAACTATGCACAGTTATTCCTAGATCCCTCTGTTCCACAGCATTCCTCAATTCCCTACCATTTACCATGTACGTCCTATTTTGATTTGTCCTGCCAAGATGTACCACATCACACTTATCAGCAATAAACTCCATCTGCCATATTTCAGACCACTCTTTAAAATGGCCCAAATCTCTCCGTAGACTTTGAAAATCTACTTTGTTATCCACAGCACCACCTATCTTAGTATCATCTGCATACTTACTTATCTAATTTTCCACCCCATCATCTAGATCATTGATGTACATGCCAAACAACAGTGGACCCAACACAGATTCCTGAGGCACCCCACTGGTCACCGGCTTCCACCCTGACAAACAGGCATCCACCATTACTCTCTGACATCTCCCATTCAGCCACTGTTGAATCCATCTTGCTACTCCGCCATTAACACCCAAAGATTGATCCTTCTTAACCAACCTTCCATGGGGAACCTTGTCAAAGGCGTTACTGAAATCCATATAGACAACATCCACTGCTTTACCCTAATCAATTTCCCTAGTAACCTCTTCAAAAATTCAAGAAGGTTTGTCAAACATGACCTTCCAGGCACAAATCCATGTTGACTGTTCTTGATCAGACCCTGTTTATCCAGATGCTTATATATATTATCTCTAAGTATCCTTTACATTAATTTGCCCACCACTGACGTCAAACTAACAGGTCTATAATTGCTAGGTTTATTCTTTGAACCCTTTTTAAACAATGGAACAACATGCACAGTATGCCAATCCTCCGGCACTATTCCAGTTTCTAATGACATTTGAAATATTTCTGTCATAGCCCCTGCTATTTCTACACTAACTTCCCTCAATGTCCTAGGGAATATCCTGTCAGGACCTGGAGACTTATCCACCTTTATATTTTTCAAAAGTGTCAGTACTTCCTCCTCTTTGAATCTCATAGTTTCCATAGCTACTCTACTTTTTTCCCTTCTCACAGAGTTCAATATCCTTCTCCTTGGTGAATACCGAAGAAAAGAAATTGTTCAATATCTCCCCCATCTCTTTTGGCTCTGCAGATAGCTGTCCATTCTGGCTCTCTAATGGTCCAATTTTATCCCTCGTTATCCTTTTGCTATTAATATAGCTGTAGAAACCCTTTGGATTTACATTCACCTTTCTTGCCAAAGCAACCTCATATCTTTTAGCTTTTCTTATTTCCTTCTTAAGATTCTTTTTACATTCTTTATACTCATCTAACACCTCATTTACTCCATGCCTCCTATAATTATTTTAGATATCTCTCTTTTTTTGAACCAAGTGTCCAATTTCCCTTGAAAACCATGGCTCTTTCTGATTTTTACCATTTCCTTTCAACCGAACAGGGACATAAAGATTCTGTACTCTTACAATTTCCCCTTTAAATGTCCTCCATTTCTCTTCTACATCCTTGCCATAAAACAAAATGTTCCAATTCACTCCTTTTAAATCCTTACGCATTCCCTCAAAGTTAGCCTTTCTCCAATCAAAAATCTCAACCCTAGGTCCAGTTCTGACTCTCTCCATAATTATATTGAAACTAATGGTATTGTGATCACTGGTCCCGAAGTGCTCACCAACGCATACCTCCATCACCTGACCTGCCTCATTTCCTAACAGGAGGTCCAGCACTGCCCCTTCTCTGGTCGATACCAATATGTATTGCTGCAAAAAAACTACCCTGCACACATTTAACAAATTCCAAACCATCCAGGCCATTTACAGAATGTGTCTCCCAGTCTATTTTTGGAAAATTTAAATCTCCCACAATCACTACCTTGTGCTTACTACTAATATCTGCTATCTCCTTATAAATTAGCTCTTCCAATTCTCGCTCCCCATTTGACGGTCTATAATACACCCCTAAAACTGTTGCTACACCATTCCCACTTCTCAGTTCCACCCAAATAGCCTCCCTAGATGAGCTCTCTAATCTATCCTGCCAAAGCACTGCTGTAATATCTTCTCTGACAAGCAATGCAACCCCTCCACCTCTGGTCCCTCCAATTCTATCACACCTGAAGCAATGAAATCCTGAAATATTTAGTTTCCAATCACAACCCTCCCGCAACCATGTTTTACTGATTGCCACAACATCATATTTCCAGGTGTCAATCCAGGATCTAAGTTCATCCACCTTTCTTACAATGCTCCTAGCATTAAAATATACACATTTTAGAAACCCACCATCCCTTATTCTCTGTTTAATATCTTTTTCCTCTTTCTCGTCTACATTTTGGGTCCGAGTGCTTACCTTCTCTGCCTCTTGCCCCTCACCCTGTCCCCTTGCCCCCACTACCCAAGTCCCTCCCCCCCCCTTTCTAGTTTAAAGTCTCCTTTTATGCATATGATTTAATCAAACAAAGCAGGCCAGGAATGGCCGGAACCAAAGTAAGCTTTAAAGCATACCCCGTTGACCAAACGTTATGTGTGGTCAAGCACCTGAGTCAATATATCGAGGTAATTAAGAGTCTCAGAGGCTCTGAGACAGCAATGCTCATCAGCCATAAAAAACCTCATAAGAAGGTGTCAGTACAAACTATTTCTAGATGGTTAAAACAGTTTTTGGATTGTGCTGGAGTAGAACTCATGTGTTTAAATCTCACTCCATCAGGGCGGCATCAACATCCGCAGCGATGGCACAGGATGTGCCACTGGACCAAATCCTCAGGGCCACAGGATGGTCTAAGGAGGTGACCTTCTCCAAATTTTATGATAAACCTGTCCTGACAGTGCAATGTTTTGGGCATGCTGTTTTGGGTTCGGTTTGATTTATTTTTCCTTTCTAAATTTCATTTGTAATTTCCCCCTAGGACAGAGGGGTTATTACTGTTTTGTTTGTTATTATTATTAAAATAATTATTGGATAATTCAAAGCAATGTGCAATACATTATATATTCACTACTGTGTCAACTGAAGCAGTGTGTCATATTGAATGGATCTACGGCATTAAATCACAGAGCTTTGAAATCTTCACGTAGTCACTCAAGTGACTCTGAAGTAAAATAGTAAGATTAAACAAGAACTTACCAGTTTGAAGTTTGATCTTTATTTTATGAGGAGTTACGATGAGAAATTACGTGCCCTCCGCTCCCGCCCTCATAATCACAAAGATCATCTGGTAGTTCTAGTCTTCTGAGTCTTACTATATCACTTTGGCTATAGTTTCTGTGTTTTCACGCCGCTGCTTTGAAGTATGGGGCTTCTTCATGTAATCCTTCATCATAACTCCTCATAAAATAAAGATCAAACTTCAAACTGGTAAGTTCACATTTAATCTTTCTATTAATCACCTCAGTCTGAAGAGCTATTAATGCTTGTTTTTTCCTTTGTATTATGCTTTTGGAACTCTGCAGCAACCTAAAGAATGTCTTCCTAGAACCTATGCATACCCTGGGTCATGTTCTGTATATCTTCAGATACTCAATTAAATGGTTTAGAGATAAACAACAATATTCTTCTTTTGAGTCATGAGGGAAATGATTGCAGTGAATAATAATATAATATGTCATCTTGGTTTTTTTTAATTCATTTTAACTGTAAGTTTGTTCCTTGAGATGCAGTTCAAGTACAGGATATTTCATTACATGGCAAAGATTGAAGAACCTTGAGCTTCTGAATTACATAATGTTGTTTCAGAGTGCATCTCAGCACTCAAGGAACATCACAAAAGTATGGGGTTATTAGCTATAAAGGGTTACTAAAGTCAGCATCTATTAATTCACACAAATAACACTTTTGTGAGTAACCATATTCTTTGAGGTAGGCAGTACAGTTGAGATTAATACACTTCAGAATGTAATAACACATGATGAAAATATCAAGAACTGGAACCCATGTTACAGGATGCTACATTTTTGATTTATTTTTCCATGAGTGATGCTGTTCAATAACTTGCAGATATCATAAAACCTAGGTCATAGACTTGTACAGCACTGAAACAAACCTATCGACCCATCACATCTATACTGACCATCATGTCTATCTATACTAATCCCACTTGCCTGCATTAGTTCCATTCCCTCTATGGCTGATTTATTCATGACATGTCCAGATGACTCTTCAATACCTCTTCCTGCCTCCAACATCACCCTGGCAGTTTACTCCATATACTAACTATACTTTTTTGGCAAAAATTACCCCTCAAATTCCGCTTAAACCTCCTCCCTCAAACCTTAAACTTTTACCCTCTAGTTAAAGACACCCCTACCATGGGAAAGATAATCGGTCGATGTCTGCCTCATAATCGTATATACCTCTATCATTTCACCTATCTGCTATTTTTTCCAGGGTAAACAGATCCAGCCTATTCATCCTCTGCTGATAACTCAAGCCTCTAACAGACAACATTCTTGGGAAACTTTTCTGAACACTTTCTAGTTTAATCAGACTCTTCTTGATGAACAGAATTAAATAATACTCTGAGTCTGTAATATTATATGGATGAATAAAATGTGTCACAAAGGTGCCAAATAGGTTTCTTATTAGCAATCTTTCAATGCAAACTGATAGATTTTTAAATTGGAATTTTGTTTGCATGCTTTTTTGACAGTAGGTCTAAAACACTTATTGAGTGCTTGACAGCTGGTTCTGGGTCCACCACGGTTGAAAGCTGGTCATAATCTTCTCTTGCTAGTGTCTCATTTTGGAAATGTATCTTGTACAGTGCACAACCTTCAACTGTTAAATAAAATGGTCAAATATATTGTGCTTCATGTAAATCATTTTTTTTACTTATTATGAATGACTTTCTTAAAAGAGCAATGTTTTAAAATTACGCTGATTAACTAAGTGTTAAAATCCTAGAACTACTGATATAAATATAAAAAGAATGAGATGAAGATTTGTTGTTAATACAAGAATTTTGAGAACTTGGAAAGGTCTGGAATTCTCCTAAGGACAGAAACTTGATCTTTGTTTAAAGGGCTGTAACTGACAGGGAACGACTCAAAGTTCTGGCATAACTCAAAGGGTCAGACAGCATCTCTGTAGAATATGGACAGGCAACATTTTGGGGCAGGATCCTTCTTGAAGACAGGATACTGAAATGGCAATTGAAAAGTATGTTTGCCCAAATAGCTTGCTGCCCAGCATTGATACCACAGGCTAAATGGCTTCCTTCTGCATGGCAGGTGTCTATAACTCTGAATGTATTTTATGCAGCAGTAAAGATGTTTTCCATTTAAAGCCTGCTCATTTCTCCAATTCCCTTCTTAAGAATCATTTTAAATATGGATCATTTATTTTTAATATAAAACAATGTAAATAAATAAATAAAAAGGTGACTTATAAAGTGCTTATCATGTCCTCATGTTGGCCCAAGGAGCCTTACATATTTTGAAGTGTGAGCGTAGATGTAATAAATATAATTCAGTTTACATCACTATTTCAAGAAGTGTTTAATTTCCAACTCTCTGCATTCACAAATAATTCTCTCTAATACTTGTTTCATTTTAATGTTACCATCCTCCAGTTATCTCCTGAACTGGTGGAGGCAATAGTTTACTTCCACTTCCAAAATCATTATTTTTTTTTATTTGTCTGCAGTATTCATTGACTCTGTGGCAATGTTTTAATGGGATCAGAACCATGTCATTATAATCAAATTTCAGTAGCCTTTAAAAAGAACATTTAAGCCATCAAATTAGCACCTTTGAAATGGAAAGCTATTTGTCCATTGAAAAGTTTGGAGCGACCATTACAATATTCCAGTCAATTAAATGATGGCCATTATAGAGTCAGAGAGCCATAGAGCATGGAAAAGAAACTCCATCACCTCCTCTGGTAACAAATTCCAGATGTCAACCACTCTGAGTAAAAATATTTGCATCATATCCCTTTTAAAATTCCATAAACCTATGTCCTCTTTTTTTTTAAATGTTCTTATGATGGGAAAAATATTCTGACTATCTACCATATGTATGCATCTTGTAAGTATATATACCTGTACTTCTATCAGATCACCCTTCAGCCAATTTAGCTCCAGAGAAAACAAACTCGATCTACCCAAACCTTCTCCAACTAAAGTCCTCTAATCTAGGGAATATTTTAGTGAATCTCATCTACACTCACTCAAGTGCAATCATGTCCTTCCCACAGAGTGGCTACCGGAACAGCACTTAATGAAACAAGTGCAGTCTAGCCAGTATTTTGTAAAGTTGTGTCATAATATTCCAACTTTTATATTCTATTCCCCAACCAATCAAGGGAATAAAATATTCCATGCCTTCCGCACCTCCAAACCTAATTGCTTTGTTACCTTAGAGGAAGATAGTCTTGAACCCTGTCATTATCAACATTATTTAGCTCCTTTCCATTTACTGTATAGGTCCTACCTCTATTTAATTTTACAAAATGTATCACCTCACATTAGTTGGATAGTAAATTCCATCTGCCAATGATTCACCTAAATTTGTCACCTATATCCTGCTATAGCTTAAGACAACATTCCTTGCCAGCTCGAACTCCATCATTTTTCATGTAATCGACAAACATACTAATCATACCTTCTACATTCACATCCAAGTTGCTAAATATACCACAAACAACAAAGGTCCCAGCATTGATCCCTATGATACACCAGTGGTCACAGTCCACCAAGCAGAAACATATCCACGCACATCTACCATCAGTTTCCTATCACCAAACTAATTATAGATCCTAGGAGCCAGCTCAATTTAGATCACAGTGCCTTGACCTTCTAGGCCAGCATATCATGTGCCCCAACGTCCACATCAACAATGTGTACCATCTTGCCTTCATCAATCATCTTATTTATGACCTCGAAAAAGCTTAATCAAACTCACGAGGCAAGATTTTTCCTTACACAAAGTCCTGCTGACTATCCCTGCACAATCTTTGCCTTTCCGAATATACATAACTCCATCCTTTTGGATCTTAGCTAATAAGAGAGACAGCTAGGGTCTAACATTAGGCTCCAGAGCCCATAGTGTCCTGGCTTATCCATGCTTCTCTTCTAAATTAAAGGGACATGATTAGCTAACCTCCAGTCATCTAGCACATCACCCATGGCTAACAAAGATGTACAGATCTGTTTCAGTCCCCCGGCTGTGTTTGTTCTTTTTTCCCATATTAATTTGGAATAGATTTCCTCTCATCAGGGTGGCACAGTGGCACAGCGGTAGTTGCTGCCTTATAGCGCCAAAGACTTTTCTTCCATTCAATGCAGTACAAATATTACCAAACATAAGCTCATCTTGGATACAATACAAGTGTATAGAAATGGTACATGAAGGCAGTAATGAAGAGTCCCTAGGTTTGGTGCCATTTCCAAATCCCATTTGTTGTAAGTGCAGAGTTCTTAACCTGGCCATGACAGCCCGTTGTATTGCCGGCATTGTAGGGTCGGCCTGGCCAAGCATAGCCGTTGGTGTCCTCAACCAATTGGCACAGCTGCAGGTCGTGTCCAGTTTGCGAGCTTGGCCTCTGGGAGTGGAGCCCGATCCAGCCTAGCCCCAGGCTGCTGCAGGGCCTCTAACAGCTCACTCCACCATCACTCCACTCCACCGCACCTCATTCTAGAGAAATCCAGCATAGAACCGCTCACTTCGCCCCATCAAATTCATGCTGTCCATCAACCATTCTTTTATGCTCATCCCATTTTATTCTCTGTTTAAGAAGGAACTGCAGATGCTGGAAAATCAAAGGTAGACAAGAGTGCTAGAGAAATTCAGCGGGAGCAGCAGCATCTATGGAGCGAAGGAAATAGGCAACATTTCAGGCCGAAACCCTTCTTCAGACTCTCGGAGGGACGAGGAGAACTTCTTCAAAGTAGGCATACCTTGAGGAGATTTCACAGTGGAGTAGACAAAGTATTTAAGAAGGAACTGCAGATGCTGGAAAATCGAAGGTAGACAAAAGTGCTGGGGAAACTCAGCGGGTGCAGCAGCATTTATGGAGCAAAGGAAATAGGCAACGTCTTGGGTCAAAACCCTTGTTCAGCCCACTTTATTATCTGTTCCCATGCCAATCAACTACCCCAAGATTTAACCACTCACCTATACACAAGCAAGCAATTCACAGCGGCCTACTGATCCGCATGTCCTTTGGACGTGAGAGAAATATGGCGAAACTAGGGGAAACCCACATTTCCCACAGGGGAAACAAGACAAACATGCAAAAGCCATACAGGCAGCACCAAACAACAGGATCAATCCCAACTCTCTGGAGCAGTGCTGCAATACTCCCAGCTGCAACACTGTGTCACCACAATGTTTTCAAGTGAACTTTTATATTCTGCCCCATATGAGTTTCTGCACCATATGAGTTTCTATCCTGTTATCACCAGCATATAGTTATGCTGTTTGAAAACATCTCTAAAATTGCTGTTGCATCTGGCTAGAAATTGTGAAAAAATGGCTAATTTCAGATTGCTGCTATGATAAGTAGTGGCTTCTGGTGTTCCAGATGGTCAGGCTGAGAGGTCATGTAAGACTATACTGCATGGAGTGACATATGCTGCTTTAGACAGGAGATGGCCCAGATCTGCTTCACTGCAAGAGATTACCTTTGTAAATATCAGGGATCTGTACGATAATTTCCGTATTCTCCCAGTTCCATCGCAGGAGGTTCATTGCTTGATTGAAGCAGTTGCATGTTCCAATAATAAAATATATTGGACTGGGAAAAACAACAATAATATGGCACTGGAGGCAACAAGATAACAAGTGACAACAAACTGGTCCGGGGTCATATCACATCACTCCTGCCCCGAAGCTTTGACCCCCACCAGTTTGCGTATAGAGCGAATAGATCTACAGAGGACGCTGTAGCCACAGCTCTCCATGCTGCACTGTCCCACCTGGAGCAGCGGCGAAGCTATGTGCGAATGCTCTTTGTGGACTACAGCTCTGCTTTTAATACTATCCTTCCCCACAAACTGGTGGACAAACTGGGGGACTTGGGACTTCCAAAATCCACCTGCATATGGATAAATAGCTTCCTGTCGGGCCGCAGCCAGAGAGTCAGAATGGGTCATCACACATCCACGGCCCTCAGCCTCAGTACTGGCTCTCCACAGGGCTGCGTGCTGAGCCCCCTGCTCTACACCATCTACACACATGACTGTACCTCCGCCCATCACAGCAACACCATTGTCAAATTTGCAGATGACACTACGGTGGTGCGGCTCATCTCCGGGGGGGGACGAGTACGCCTATCGGGATGAGGTGGAGCAGCTGACAGTGTGGTGTGGAGAAAATAACCTGCTCCTGAACACCTTAAAGACCAAGGAGATAATAATAGACTTCAGGAAGAACAAAACAGAACTGGTACCACTAATCATCAGAGGGGACTGTGTGGAGAGGGTGGCGGATTTCCGCTTCCTGGGAATCCATATTGTGGAGGACCTGATGTGGAGCGTGAACACCTCTGCGCTGCTGAAAAAGGTCCAGCAGAGACTGCACTTCCTGAGGGTGCTCAGGAAGAATAACATCACACAGAGACTGCTGCTGTCCTTTTATCGGTGCTCCATTGAGAGCATCCTAACATACTGTGTATGCGTGTGGTACACCAGCTGCACAGCGGCTCAGAGGAAAGCGCTCCAGAGGGCCATTAACAACGCCCAGAGGATTGACGGCTGCCCTCTCCTTACCTTGGAAGACTTACACAGTTCCCGCTGCATCAAAAAATCCCAGAATATTATAAAGGACATTTCCCACCCGGACACTCCCTGTTTGAACTGTTGCCGTCAGGCAGACAGTACAGATCTACAAGGACAAGGACAAACAGATTTAAAAACAGTTTTTACCCCACTGCTATAAAGGCACTAAATGTAGCCGCCAAGGAACGGGGGGACTAAGGGACTGTGGTTGGTACACTGTGAAATCGACAGAAGGATGTAGGGTTGGGTGTATATGCGTGCCATTTTCATATTTCATAATTATTTTAGTTATTTATCTTTTTTAATATTTTACCTTGTATGTATCGTTAGCTTTTATGGTTTGAATGTTGCACTGACTGGTTGACATTTTTAAATTTTGTTGTACATGGTCCATGTTACAATGACAATAAAGAAACTATTCTATTCTATGATCAGACTCTTGAAGTTTGATTTTTGAATTGCTCTGTAGTCTTCTACCATGGCAATAATTGAGGTATGTTCATCATAGGGTTGCTGAAAAAAGTAGGTTTGTCTATGAGATACTGATAACAAGGTTAATATTGATTGATAGGGATCCATCTCTCATACATTACGGTAACCATTACAGATATTTGGGTGTTTACTGGTATTGGGCAACACTGTAAATATAGACATTATAGACTTGATTATACGCTTTTGGCACATCTAATGATAACACTGTGTTTCCTCACAAAAAACTGCTATGTGGTAATATCTGTCATGTGTAATGAGATGCAGTGAAAACCTTGTGTTTGCATGCTAACCAGCCAAATCATGCTATGCATGAGTATAATTACGCCATACACAAGTGCAATGGTTAGTGAAAAGAGAAAAGTACCAGAATGCAGAATATAGTGTCACACTGTTGTAGCTTTACAGTTATACATCATCATCATCGGCGGTCACTAGAAATGAGTATGACTGTCCTCTCCTCCCCATAGGGTCATCTACTTGTGGGTCTGCAGATGTCTGTAGAGGCCGATCCACAATCCACACACCTTGGTGCAATGTGGGCAGTAGAGACTGGTGATGGTTGGTAGTTGTTGAGCCCCCTTCTCTCTCTCCTTACGATGCTGCCGCTTTGTCTCTGCGACACGGCGTAGTTCCTTTTGTGACATACAGCTTCTTCCTGCACAGATTTCCTCCAGGAGCGCCTGTCCAGTACATATGTACTGCTCGATGTGATGTGGAATTTCTTCAGACATTTCTTGATATTTCTTGATGTTGTCCTTGAAGCGTTTCTTTGGCCCGCTGGGGGCTTGCTGACCTACCTTCAATTGAGAGTACAGGATTTGTTTAGAGAGACATTTGTTGGACATGCGGATGACATGGCCAGTCAATCGAAGTTGTTGCTGCATTATTGTGATGGTGATGCTGGTCACGTTGGCTTCCTCCAAAATGCTGATGTTGGTGCAGTTGTCCTCCCAGCTGATCGTCAGAATATTTTGTAAGGATCTTTGACGGTATTGTTCCAGGGGTCCCAGGTGCCTGCTGTAGGTGGTCCATGACTTGGCTCCATACAACAGGGTGGAGAGGACAATGGCTCGGTAGACCAGCAGTTTTGTTTGAGCCTTTAGGTCTCGGTCTTCAAAGACTCTTTTCCTGAGTCTGGCGTAGGATCTGCTGGCACAACTCAGACGATGGTTGACCTCAGAGGCGATGTCAGTTTTTGAGGATAGACTGCTGCCAAGGTAGGGGAAGTGGTTAACGTTTTCAAGAGTGGTGTCGTCCAATTTTATAGTGGGCTGGGTAGATGGCTGGTTGGGTGGAGGTTCATGTAGGACCTGGGTCTTCTTGATATTTAAGGCTAGGCCCATGACTCTGTATGCCTTGGCAAAGGCATTCAGGATGCCCTGGAGGTCTTCTGCAGAGTGTGCTGCAATGGCGCAGTCATCCACGTACTGAAGCTCCATGATGGCGGTGTTACTGACTTTACTCTTGGCCTTCAACCTATTAAGGTTGAAGAGCCCACCGTCAGTTCTGAAGAGGATTGGGATCCCCTGTGGAAGCTCTTCACCACTGAGGTGAAGTATGGCAGCAATGAAGATGACAAACAGGGTGGGTGCGATGATGCATCCCTGATTGACCATAACCATATAACCATATAACAATTACAGCACGGAAACAGGCCTTCTCGGCCCTTCCAGTCCATGCCGACCATTTATTTTCCCCTAGTCCCATCTACCTGCTCTCAGACCATACCCCTCCATTCCCTTCCTGTCTATATACCTATCCACTTTACTTTTAAATGTTAAAATCGATCCTGCCTCCACCACTTCTGCAGGAAGATCATTCCACACAGCCACCACTCTCTGAGTAAAGAAGTTCCCCCTCATGTTACCCCTAAACTTCTGTCCCTTAATTCTCATGACCCCCGTTTCCACGGTGAAATGCTTGGCCTCAGAGCCGCAGTTGCTGGGCACTGTGACTGACATGCCATCATGTTGAATCCTCAATATTCTGTTATACTTGTCGTGACAACCATACTTTGATAGTATGCTCCAAAGAGCCTGGCAGTCTACCGAGTCACAAGCCTTTGTCAGGTCTATGAAGGCCATGTACAAAGGTTGCCTTTGTTCATGGCATTTTTCCTGGAGTTGGCGTGCTGTGAATATCATGTTTGCTACACCTGTGGATGGGCGGAAGCCACACTGTGATTCTGGGAGTTCCTCCGCAGACAGTGGTAGAAGTCGGTTTGCGAGGACGAGAGCAAGGACTTTGCCTGTTATTGACAGGAGCTTTACAGTTATACAGAACAGCACAGACAGTGTAGAGTTTAAATACTGTGCAAGGGCTGATATTGAGGTAGATTTGGGAATTAAGTGTAAACCTTTAGCTTATGAGAGGTCCATTCAGGGGTCTGATGAGAGCGTGGAAGTAGCTGTTTCACTTTTTAGTTGAAAGGTGAAACCCATGGGAAGCTGACAGGTGTGGAATGTTTCTGATAGTGCTTCAATTACCTTCTCAACACAAAAACAAATAACATAATGGGAACTATTGCTGATATTCCCTTTTGGGATGCTTCTGTTACACAGAATGTTTTGCTTCAAGTAAGGTTAATTGGAGTCCGGTGAATCAATATGAGTTCTCGAAAAGAAGGCTGTATGTATCTCACATCAGTGTTAAACAGTTTGAGAAATGTTACTTCTTCAAACATAATTCCTCAAAAACGCCAAGACGTTACGTCCTTACAGCAGGGATGGAAAGTATAGCTGTTTCGTAAGTGTGATATCAAAACCACATGAGGACTGGATAACTGCATAAATCAGTGGTAAATTGACTGAGAACAGCCCCAAACAATTTTCCATTGTTCAAGAAGGAACTGCAGATGGTGGAAAATCGAAGGTAGACAAAAGTACTGGAGAAACTCAGTGGGTGCGGCAGCATCTAGGGAGCGAAGGAAATAGGCAATGCTTCGGGCCGAAACCCTTCTTCCGATTTCGGCAAACAACAATTTGCCATTGTTGTTTGCCGCAATTATACAAAACAATTCTTGCAAATTCACTGGAAATAAAATATGGCTGCAATATCAACACAGTTGCATCATGAGATTTGTGTAACTACATGTCTGAGGATTTTGATTGAAGTGTATTTACCTCTCCTTCCTCCCTTCACAATTGCCCTGATATTATCTGAAGAAGGGTTTCAGCCCGAAACGTTGCCTATCTCCTTCGCTCCTTAGATGCTGCTGCACCCGCTGAGTTTCTCCAGCCTTTTGTGTGCCCTGATATTATGTCTGAAACTGAAGTGGATTGTCATTTAACATATTTACTTATAATTATAACCTGCTCTTCAGTTTGTTAGAAGCATGTGGTACAATGTTGTAGGGACATAACCTGCTGCTTGGATTGCATCAATATTATTCTGTAACTCATGTTCATTTACATAAATACAAGCATCTTTTGCAGAGATTCTTGAATGTATTTTGGCTTGTACCATTTCAGAGAAATGTGAGTTTTTTTGCAGCGTTGTCATTCTTATTCTAATTATAAACCTATAATAGAGATTGTTTTTTTAATGTTCTAATGTTTCCATTATTATCTACTACCTCCGCATATCCATTCCTCACACCTGCTCCCAAATCTGGTAATGTTAGCCCAAGTAGCATGTCTCCTAAGACAGACTTACAGTATACCCTCTTCATATACAACTCAATAACATAAATTAAACATGTACTGCAGTACGTAGGAAGGAACTGCAGATGCTGGTTTATACCAAAGTAGACACAAAATGGTACAGTAACACAGCAGGACAGGCAGCATCTCTGGGTAGAAGGAATGGATGACATTTCGGGTCAAGACCCTTCTTCAGACTGAGAGTCAGGAAAGCGGAGGACAGAAAGATAAGGAAGGGTAAGGTTTGAAAATGAGTCATCAAAGTGGACAAAGTTCAAGGAAATTGTAGAATGGATCATTGTTAGCTAGGGGAAGGTGACGATGAAGCATACAAAGATAAATTTTAATCAGGGGGACTGTCAGACTGGTCAGAAAACGAGGATGGGGAGGGATGGAGAGCGAGGGAAAGCAAGGGTTACTTGAAATTCATACTGCTGGGTTGTAAGCTTCCCAAGCAAAATATGAGGTGCTGAACCTCCAATTTACGTTGATGATCAACTATAAGATCACCCAGCATCCTCCTGCGATCCAAGGAATAATGTCCGAGCCTACTCAATCTATCAGCTCAGGTCCAGGAGTGCTGGCAACATCCTCATAAATCTTCTCTGCACCCTTCCCAGCTTGATACGATACAATTTAACTTTATTTATCCCAGGTGAAAAATTGATCTGCTATGTCATAAAAACACAAAAATGAAAAAAATACATGAAACATTAAATTAAAGTGCGAGTGGAAAAGATTGGGGATGTGCAAAGATTTGGGGGGGGGGGGGGGAGGGAATCACTCTCAGTCTCATTCTAATAGGGGAGGAGTTGTACAGTTTGATAGACACAGGGTAGAAGGATCTCCTGAGGTGTTCTGTCCTTCATCTTGGTGGAACCAGTCTGTTGCTGAATACTCTGACAACCTCTTTCCCATAACATGGCGAGCAAAACTGAACACAATACTCAAAATGAGGCCTTACCAATGTCTTAGATAACTGCAGCATGATCTCCCATCTTCTATACTCAATATTCTGATGGATGAAGGTCAATGTGCCATTGTGAGCATTACATGCAACTCTGCATAACATGCCATACTTGGCGTTGTTCCCTGGAGATTGACCAAAATGCATTTTATTACATTTAAAATCACAAGTATTATTCATTAAGTGTTTACCATGTCCAAGAACATTATTTGATTGTTGTAGCACTAGTTGAATTCCTGGGGTTTTATAGATATATGAGAAATGGATAACATTTGATATGCACAAATAAAGGTCCGGGTTGAGCCTTTTGCTTAAACAATAAGATACAAAAGGTTAAAATCTGACATTGACTACTTGCTTCAGCAAAGCCGTCCCACTTGCATAACTGCAGAGACTGCAGTTCTGGAGGCACATCTTATGTCTGCTGTCTTTTCTGATTAAAGGTTTTATTGTTCTTTGTCTTCCAGAACAGCTCACATTCCCTACTCAATGGAATAACCATTGAAGTGATTGATTGGGTCAATAGCTCTCATTCATCGTGTACACATCTTTTATTCATCTTTATTCATGTTTTGGAGGTCCTACCACTGATTTACCCTTGATTGGCAAAAGACAGCTTGGTGAAATATGCTTCCTTTACTTCTGTAAAATGTATGTTTAGAGGACTATTCTGCTGAAGTATTTCAATGTCATCATAAATATAACAAAATAAAATGGATCCTGTTTTTGCTATTTTGCTGTAGGAAAAATATCCAGTCCATTTAGTTACAGTTAAAATGTGCCACAATTTTAAAATTGAAGAGATGAAACTGGTAATTTTCAAGATGTCAACCACATGCTTTACATGCAGCAAGTATGCACTAAAAATTCGGGAGAGTATTCCCCATGATTTTCAGGCCCTTTGAAATAGTTATCAGGATATAATACACTGTATCATTTCATTTTGCACTGAGAAAAATTAAGTAATGAATATTAAATTTGCCCACAATTTAGGAATTAGTGGTAAGACATTGCTTTTTCTTAATATGGACATTTTAGTTCAATATTCTAAAGGTGGACACATAGATTAGCTTGACATGGATTTGCACAGCACAATTTCATATTTGCAGGTGATATAAACCTTGGAAGAGTACTGAGCTGTGAGATGGTTAGTAATGGAGCAGGTGGGTGGGATGGGCAGGTAAATCTTGCCAGTTGAGAAACTAGTTAAAAATACAACAGCAATCCTGGTTTCCATAGATGCATAGAGCACAAGAGCAAGAAAGTCATATGCACTTTCATAAAACACTCTAAATATAATAATAAAAATATAAAATACATCTGAAGTATTCTGTCCAATTCTGACCATTGCGCTTTTGGAAAGAGGGTAAATTGCAAAGGTATTTCCAAGAATGATGATGCAAAAGACTTCAGATGCTGGAATCTGGAACCCTGATGCAGGGTCTTGACTGGAAACATAGTCAATTCCCTCCCCTTGCAAATTTTGCTCAACTCGCCGAGTTCTTCCAGCAGCTTGTTATTTCTCAATATTCCAGCATGTGCAGCCTCTTGTGACTCTAGGCCCAAGGGAGTCCAGTTACACAGATAAACGAGTGGCTGGGTTATTCTTCATCGAGGGGAAGTTGAGAAGGGATCGGATAAAAATTAAATACAACATTGCAGTTGCTGTGAATATGTGAATAAACACAGAAACAAGCAGGAAGCAGCAGGCAATATCTGTGGAAAGAGAAACAGTTAATGCTTTAAGTCTCAGACACTTTGAATGAATTGGGAAAGAGAGTAAAAAAAAGTAAACACATCCACTGTGTAAAAAAACTTGCTCCGCACATCTTCTTTAAATATTGCCCCACTCACCTTTAGGCTATACCTAAAGCACACATCTTCAGGATGGTGCTGATGATGGCTGCCACGGTGTGCTGCCCCTTGCTGTTTTGTATGTGTTTGTTCATTTGTGTCATCTGTGAAAACCCCACAAAGATCACTTTCATGAGAGAGGTACTCGTTAACATCAGACATGCGGTACCTTCAAACATCGTTCCGGATTTCTCTCACTCGCTGGATTATTTGGACAAACTCGTCGGCGGGGCTGTGTTCAAGGTCTTGAGATGGAGGAGGACACGTGGGAAGCACTCTGGAGCACTCACCCGACTCCGGCGACGGGGATCATGCACATCGCTCCCTAGTATATTCCTTGCAAATCTATGTTTCTCAACAACAAAGTGGACGAACTGCAACTCCTGTGCTAGACGTCTCTCGAGCCACTGCCCTGTGCTTCACTGACACCTGACTGTGTGAATCGACCCTGGACAATGCGCTACAACTGGCTGGCCTTCGACTACATAGAGTGGATCGCGAAGCAGAGGCAGCGGGAAAATCAAGAGGTGGTGGAATTTGTTTCTATACTAACCAGGACTGGTGCAGCGACATCACGATATTGTCTAACTTCTGTTCTCTCAATCTAGAATCCTTCTTTATAAACTGCAAACCCTTTTATTCTACGAGGGCATTTAGCTCTTTTATTCTCGCCTGTGTACGAGAGGCGCAAACGCAACTCACAGACCAGGTAATGAGGGTAGAGAGTGACTTCCATGGAATCCATGGTCATTGTTTTGGGGGACTTTAACAAGGCTAACCTCAGCCGAGACCTTGCAAAGTAAAGACTTCATGTTACCTACCCCACCAGAGGGGAGAGAACACTCGATCACTGTTACACTTCAATCAAGAACGCATATCGTTCTGTACCCGGGCAGCTCTGGGTCTGTCTGATCATTGTTTAGTTCACCTTATTCTGACCTACAGGCAGAAACTAAAATCTGCTAAGCCTGTGGTCAGAACAATGAAAATGTGGACAAGCGAGGGCATTGAAAACCTACAATCCTGCTTTGACTGCTCTGATTGGAATGTGTTCATGGAAGCAACCACAAGCCTCGATGAATATACAGACACTGTGCAATCATATGTCAGCTTTTCTGAGGACAGTTGCATTCCCACTAGGACGTGGATCTGGTTCAACAACAACAAGCCCTGGTATACACAGAGCTCAGCCAGCTCCTCCAGTCTAAAGACGAGGCCTAAAGGAGCAGGGATGCAGAACTCTACAGGCAGGCCAAGTACAAGCTGAGAAGAGGAATCAGAGCTGCCCAGGAAGGGTACTGAAAGTTGAGGAGCAAGATAGAAGGGACCAGACCCTGAACACTGAATAGAGTGTCATAGATCGGAAGAAGTGGAAGTGGATCATTGTTTTGCCTAGGAGGACAGTTTTGATCCCTGGAGATTGAGAAAAGAAGAGATGCAAAGGCAGGTGTGCATTTTCAGCACTTGCATGGGAACATGCCATTGAACATGGGGGTAGTTGTTGTGGATGGAAGATCAGGTTGAGGAGTTAGAAAGGGTGCTATTCCTTTGAAATGGTGAAAAGTGAGTGGAAGGGAAGTTGTGTTTGGTGGTGGGATCTTGTTGGAACTGGCTGAAATTGCAATGGAATATCATTTGGATGTGAATGCTGGTGTGGAGGGTGGTGATGATCAAGGCAGCTGTGTACTTCCATCCATGAGGAGAGGGTTGAAGAATGAGGGAAGAAGTGGAGGACATTGATAAGATGTGGTCAATGGCTCTGTTCACTACGGTAGATAGAAAGTCATAATACCCAAGGAGAAGGACATTTCCAAGCCACCAGTATAGAAAGTCTCATTGTTGAAAATATGAACGATACAGTAAAACTGGGAGAATAAAATGGAATTTTTATAGAAACAAGGTGAGACAGTTGGTTGTAAAAGTGATGACATTTCAAGTTCAGCGTTACTGCAGTTTTCAAAATAAAAGAAAACTAGTAAAGGGAGTTGGACTGTCATAGAAAAATGCAGCATCGAAACAGGCCCTTGTGCTGACTGAGTCCATGCAGATCACCAACCATCCATTTACAACATTAATCCAATATTAATCCTAACATTTTTACTTTTCCCTCATTCTCATTAGGTCCTTTCAGATTCTACCTTTCACCTACACACTAGAGATAACATACAGTGGTCAATTTCCCTACAATCCTATATATATTTGGAATTCTCCAAATCCGCCATTCTCCAAAATCCACACAGACAGCTTCAGAGGTCAAAATCTATCCTGGGTCTCTGCTGTTGAGAGGCAGTTGCTGTACTGGCACTGAAATATATCCACAGAAAGACAGAATTAGCTTTTGCAATTCCATGGACAATTTCTAGTTTTATTAGAGATCTGGCAGAGATTATTAAGATCAAAAAGCCTCGAGATAGAGAAGAGAGATGGACAGAAACCTTCCAAAAGTAAGGGTGTGAAGAACCAGGAGACACTGAATGTTAGACACAAAGTGCGTGAGTAACTCAGCAGGTCAGATAGCATGTCCGGATAATTAGGATCCTTTTTTCTTCTGAGATGCTGCCTGACACACTGAGATACTCCAGCATCTTGTGTATATCTTCAGTATAAACCAGTTTCTCCAGTTCAATAGACAATAGACAATAGGTGCAGGAGTAGGCCATTTGGCCCTTCGAGCCAGCACCGCCATTCATTGTGATCATGGCTGATCATCCCCAATCAGTACCCCGTTCCTGCCTTCTCCCCATATCCCCTAACTCCGCTATTATTAAGAGCCCTATCTAGCTCTCTCTTGAAAGCATCCAGAGAACCTGCCTCCACCGCCCCCTGGGGCAGAGAATTCCACAGCCTCACCACTCTCTATGAGAAAAAGTGTTTCCTCGTCTCCGTTCTAAATGGCTTATTCCTTATTCTTAAACTGTGGCCCCTGGTTCTGGACTCCCCCAACATCGGAAACATGTTTCCTGCCTCTAGTGCGTCTAAGCCCTTAACAATCTTATATCTTTCAATGAGATCCCCTCTCATCCTTCTAAACTCCAGATTGTACAAGCCCAGCTGCTCCATTCTCTCAGCATACGACAGTCCCGCCATCCCGGGAATTAACCTTGTAAACCTACGATGCACTCCCTCAATAGCAAGAATGTCCTTCCTCAAATTAGGGGACCAAAACTGCACACAATACTCCAGGTGTGGTCTTTCTACATAACATTGAATGTTGTTGGGGAAAATAATGAGGAACAATCTTCCAGTGATTGGAATCCAGGAAATAGTGTCAAGGCAAATTTAATCACAGATTTCCAATGGGGATTAGATTCGTATTTGAGAGAAAGAAGTGTACAGGCCTACGGGGGCAGAGTCGAGGAGTGGAAGTAGTTAGACTGTATTATCACAGGGCCCAGCATGATGGCTTGATTTGCTCCCTCCCTTGCTGGAAATGTTCTGTGAACTGTTATATAATGCCATGGGTAGAAGGCAGGGGAACGAGGTTGAGAGGGAAAGATAGACCAGCCATGATTGAATGGCAAAGTAGACCTGATGGGCAAAATGGCTTAATTCTGCTCTTGTGAGTTATGGATTAGCCTTCCTAGTTTAATCAGTGGGTATGAACGCTTGACATTGGGTGGAATAGATTAAAAAAAAGATAGAGTATTGGAGTAACTCAACCGGTCAGTCAGTATCTCTGGAAAACATGAATAGGCAATGTTTCAGGTCAAGAATAGATAAGCTATTTTATATTGCCATACTTAAAATTGCAACATCTCTACCCTGTATCTACCACCTTCCCAATTTCAGATAGAACATCCAATAAGCATAATTGGCAGGCAAAGCCATTCTAAGCAGCAGAACATAACATATTTCCCTCCATCTTTAGTGTATTTGCTGGGATCATGTGTGCATTATAGAGTCCTGCTCAGTGATGAAGCCTGTCAGAAAATGACGTTGCACACATAACATAGAAACATAGAAAATAGATGCAGGAGTAGGCCTTTTGGCCTTTCGAGCCAGCACCAAGCCAATGGGCAAAGTTAAGGAGTTAGAAAGGGTGCTATTCCTTTTAAATTGTGAAAAGTGAGTGGAAGGGAAGTTGTGTTTGGTGGAGGGACCTTTAGCCCATAAGAGCAAAATCTAACTCTCTCTTGAAAGCATCCAGTGAATTGGCCTCCACTGCCTTCTGTGGCAGAGAATTCCATAGATTCACAACTCACTGGATGAAAAAGATTTTCCTCATCTCATCATACGTTACCCTACTTATTCCTGGGATCATTCTCGTACACCTCCTCTGGACCCTCTCCAGGGCCAGCACATCCTTCTTCAGAAATGGTGCCCTAAACTGCCCACAGTTCAACAGTGGTTCACAGCTCACTGGAATAAAGTCTTTGAAGTTTTGACTCAGCTTTTGATCCCTCACTCCTGTTGTAAACAATTAGAAACTCGTGAATGGTAAGATTTAAATGCGAAATGTGCCTCCAGTGGACGGCATAATGTGTGGCATATGAAACCGAGAATGTAACTGGTCCTTTAGCAGCATTGAAATCACTAATCAATGAAATATCTGCAGTTAATAAACTTTGCCCATTGCAGATAGATACATAAAAGTAAAACATAGATTTTATATAGAAGAGCTGGAGATTAAAATTGGTTTGGAAAATAAGATATATATTACATGAATTTTGATCGGCGCGCTAGATAAACATAGATTGTCGGATGCTGTAAATATATTTCTACAAGCTATTAGCTTTTTGTAACATTATCTGTTTGTACTTATCTATTTAACTCCCATTAATCCTGGCATAGCTGCAATTTTTATTAGACTCACAATCAATTTCTATTTATCACACTTAAAATCAATGACTGGAATTTGCAGCAAGAAATTGAGCAAGATAGTGCCTGATTTTTGGATACTGTGTGTCCTTAAGGCTTTTGTGTTATGTTGTCTTGTAGAAGGGCCCCTATCCAAAACATGTGTCTGCCCATTTCACTCCAGATAAGCTGCCTATTCCATTGAATTCATCCAGCAGTTTGTTATGGCAACCTCGTGTCCTTACTCCTTCGAATGTTGTTTGTCTCCCTCCCCACCTTTGGAGCCTTAATTTTCCTTCACTATGAATACTTTTTCTTTTGATTAATGATAATTAAAGTATTCATTATTATGATTAGATTTTTTTGGTCTTCAATATTACAAATACATTAAACAGATAACTTTAATTCTTCAATAAACATACATTCATTAAAGGAAAATACTTCAATCTGAGCAAGATTGTAATTAATTGCCAACAATAATGACATTGCAATTGGCTGCATTATATTTTAGTGGGTTCTCCTAATAAGGATGAACCATCACCACTGTATCATCTTTTGTCAGCAGTTATGATTCATGGAGCTTTTAAAATAAAATATTGAAAGGATTTTTGACGTTGTTCCTTTTTCTTAGCATATATTGGAAGTATGTATTCTCCGTGGATTGTCACCTTGTCGTGGTGGAGAAGCATGTGTTGTCCTGAGCTCCTGAGAGCGATGCCATCTAGATCTATGCTCCTGGTAGGGCCTCCCATGGCGGCAAGGTCAAGGGGAAGGTCCCTGACAAAGAGGAATCCCAACAAGACCTCAACGCCTCAACGGTGGAACAGTCAGAGGATGATGGCTGACTTTAGTGGAGCATCACAACGGCTGGGAAGGCGGATGAAGACTGCAGTAGAAATGGGTCCCGTCATCTTGGACTCCATGCCACTGGATCCTGACTCAAATCTGTCAAGAACCGTGTGGTGGCTGTCTGTGCACCAGTCTCACCATGTGAAACAAAGTCACGCACAGGCATTCTCCCAAATGAGAACAGTCATACTCGTTTCATGACCGCTGATGAAATATGAAAGGAAATTCAATTTTAGGATTGTTACGCCTGCAAAGTGTTTTTTTTCTGCTTTGTGTCTCACTGAGCTATTCTGGACCAAAGGTTTCAGATTTGATCCTGGTCTTTGGAATATATGTTCATCTCAAGTGATGCACTGTTAATAAGTCAAAGCATACTATGTTAGGGCAGATAAATTAGCTGTAATTTTGGCTCATGATCACTATCATTAAGTCCTGCTCTTGTACAAAAAGAAAAATGAATAAAGACATTGTTATAATTTGTGTTTCTTAATTTCAGGATATCCCATGACATGACGATTTATAATCAATAAATTAATTTGAAGTGGAGTAGCTGTAGTGATGTTGTAAAAATGGCAGAAATTCCTCAGAACAGTGGTCAGATAATTTAATTAATCAATTTATTGATAATTAATGGTCAGAACATGCAGCAAAAATAGTAAGATTAAACGAGAACTTACCAGTTTGAAGTTCGATCTTTATTTTATGAGGAGTTATGTTGGTGATTACGTGAAGAAGCCCTGCCAGTCTGCATGCGCATCAATCTTCAAAGCAGCGGTATGAAATCACAGGTAACAGTAATTGAAGTAACATTGTAAGATCAGCAACTTGAGAACTACCAGATGTCCTTTGTGAGAGACGGTTGGGAGTGGAGGGCACATAATCACCAACTTAACTCCTCATAAAATAAAGATCAAACTTCAAACTGGTAAGTTCTCGTTTAATCTTACTATTTTACTTCGGAGTCACGTGAGTGATTCCGTGAAGAGTTCAAAGCTCTGTGATTTCATGACGCAGATTCAAATTCCGGCGTCTCACTGCACCGATTGACTCAGGATTAGTGAATAATCAACAAAGCATTAACCATGACATTGATTCAAATGTATTAATGGTGTACGTTAATAAAGAAAATCCATAGCAACCCCTTTATCTCAGGGGAGGCTAAAGTGGACGCAAAACAGAATTGGCAAATAGCCCAGGTCAGCAATCGGCCTATGGTAAAAAAAAATTGAAAATCAATTCAGTTGACCATCCTGCAGTCGTGAGGATATGGTCGATGGGAATGCCCATTGCCCTGGCCGCTGACGTAGATGCCGCCCTGGTGGAATGAGATGTAAAATTATCAGTGTTAATAGTAAGAATAAACAAGAACTTACCAGTTTGAAGTTAGATCTTTATTTTATGAGGAGTTGCGATGAGGGATTTTGTGAAGACCCCGCCAGGCACGCATGCGCGACATTCTTCAAAGCAGTGGTGTGGAATCACAGAGAACAACAATGACTGAAGATAGTAAGATTTAAGAGAACTAACATACCAGTTGAAATTATGATAGAGTGTTGGGAGCGGAGGGCACAAAATCCCTCATCGCAACTCCTCATAAAATAAAGATCAAACTTCAAACTGGTAAGTTCTTGTTCAATCTTACTATTTTACTTCGGAGTCACGTGAGTGACTTTGTGAAGATTTCAAAGCTCTGTGATTACATGCCCTGGACCACGTCCATGCTCACACACTGCCGTAATTCTGATGGAGGAAGTATGTTAACATATTTCAGACTTGAACAAGCTGAAAATAATAACATTTGTTAATACAACAATAACCCCATGAACTCAGGGACAAACATTTAGGAAACAGCACTTAAAACAGAATCCGCCAACGTTGCGGGAGCAGTTATAAGTCAGTTATAAAACCACTGAAATGTAGATTCACTGGCCCAGCTCGCTATTGCGAGGACATAATCCATGAACACCTCCATGGTCCTTGCCACTGATGTGGATGCAGCCCTGGTAGAATGACATTTAAAATGTTAGTGTCTTACCTGCTGCACCGAATACCACCTTGAGTCATCTGGAGATAGTCTGCATGATCACCCTGTGACATGGGTTTCCATGGCTGAAACAGACCCGTCTCCATATACCTGATGCCCATTTTCAGACCTGTAGTCCCAGGTCTGTGTAGATTAAGGAACCTTTCCATAAATAAGTTACTTTATTAGGGGTCGATCATTCTATCCAGGTTTAATTCCTGTAGAGCCTTGACCCATTGTGCTTTGTTCAGTGCCATTACCATTACCACTTTGAAGGTGAGTAAGTCCAGTGGTAAATCCTTCATAGGCGACCAGCTCCTGAGTAGGGTCAACACTACCTCCAATCTCAGGTAATATAATATCATGGTCGGGGAGGGATGGATAGACTATACCCCTCATAGTTTGGATACCAGCTGGTAAGATCCCACTCCAATCTTGAGATAGGATGACAGTGCACTCCTGGCACTATACACAGCACTGTAACTGAGGGATTCATCATAATGAAGACCCGTGAGGATTCCAGCACCTTGGAGATCATAGCAAATATGTAGATGGTCTAGGTCCGACTACAGAAACCTTCCATATCCTTATGTAGTTGAGGTACTGCTTCCTAGTGGACTCTCTCTGCACAATGCTGTTTGACGTCCATGGTCCTTTATGTTTCAGAGCCTGGTTGCGTTTCCTACAGCACCTGTCTGATGAAGCAGAATGGGGAAAGCATAGAAAAATGCATTTCCCCCCCCAATGTAGTGAGAACGCGTCCATCGCCACTGCCCCAGGATCTGGTTCTCAAGAGACATATGTTGGTATCCAATGGCTCAACCTGGATGCAAGAGGTCGATATCTGGTGTTCCATATTAGGCTATAATTTTAGCAGATATTTGGAGGTTCAAATCCACTTGATGTTGTTATTAAATACTCGTGACCTGGTGTCCGCCACTATATTGAGCTTAACCAGAAGGTACGCAGCTGAACCCAAATATTTCTTTCAATCCACCAGAGCCAAATTAATGTTTCCAATTCATCACAAGATATTGACTTGACATCACCCATAAGGTTTAAATATGCCACCTCAGTGGTATTATTTTGAAGATGAACATACGTATGCTGCAGATTAGTGCATTTAGCCCGCAGCCCTTGACATGCTCCCAGCATTTCTAAACAGTTTATTCCTTGTGATGGAAGAGAACTAGACTCATGCAAATCCCATCTACCGCCCCAACTGGAATGGTGTCGGTAGTTCCCCAGCCCTTGGCGTTTGCATCGGTTTGTAACACAACTAATGGGTTTGATGCAATGATGGGATTTAATAATCACAACCATTGCTAATTGACCATTGTAGTTCAATTTATGCTTTGATTGGCAGCTGCATAGGCTCGTAAATGTCCAGCATTCGCTTTTAATGCAGAGATTTTTGCTTTTTCGCAAGCTTTGATAGCGTAACAGCCCAAATTATGTGGCTGGAATGTAGCTACAAGTTTACCAATTACCTTAGCAGCATGTCTAAAGTCAATTCCCTTGTGCAAGCAAGGCTGTTACATGCGTCTATTATGTCTATTGCTCTGTTCCCTGGGATAGTGACGAACAGAGCCCCAGAATGTATGTAACCTCCCTCCTACTTGTGCGGTTATGCATGCAGTACTTCCAAGAGAACCAGACCCCCTTACCTCCATGGTTACCGGCGGGCCTGACGTTTTGGTTTCTGGCGTTCCATCGTTGCTGGGTGCTGCTCGATCGCTTCGGTAAATCCCTGTTCCTGCAGCTGGTGTGTGGTGAGGTAGTCTATGCTGGCCCTGCCCTAAACAAGGCTTCTGCTGTTGGGGAGCTGGTGGCGGATATGTTCTTGATGGTCTTCCGGCTGCCCCCCCCCCCACAACCCCCCCCCCCCCCCCCCACCCCCCTCCCCCCCCCGAGGTTTGGAAGGAGGATGAGGCTGTCTTCGGTAAATCTGCACCCTTGACGATGATGGTGGTTTCATCAGCCCCACGGTTTTGGCTTCCTCATCAAGTTCTTTGACCTGCTTAGGTCCTCCCAAAACAGCTATCTTGGTGGTGTGGTGAAGGTACGACCCAACCCAGTGAATTTAGGGTTAAGGTCAGGCTGGATGGAGCTCTGACTAAAACAGTTTATTTCAAAGTGTGCTACACAGGAGGGTTAGAGCATCCTGCTGCTCTGCAGATACACCTGCCCCATCGAGGGCCCTGGCAAGCGCCATGATGACCGATGTCAACAGCTTCAGAATTTTCTGCATCTTGACCTCTTGTGCCCTCGCACTGGAACTGATGTTCCCTCAGATGGCTGAGTTGACCTTCGGGATGTTCAGGGTAACACAATTTCCAGGATCCTTGTACTTCTCCATGGTTTCTGAAAGTACCTGGTCTTGGAGCGGGTGTGTCGTCAGAAAATTGATACTTACTGCCAGTGTAGGGTGCAGTGGTTCCCCTGAAGATACAGGCTTCGGAAATTTCGACACTACCTCCAGCATTTCTTCTTCTGAATCTAGAGCAGTGGGCTCTTCTGCTGCCGCTTCTTCGTCAAATCGGCCATCTGTTGACTTCTAGCACTGCCGACAGGCGAAGGTGAGATCGAAGGTGGCGGCATGATCCGACTCACAGACCGCTGACACTCCCCCTCTTGCCGATCCAGGTCCCGCTGATATAGTTGCTCCACCATTAGCTTCATCCTAGCCATGCGACCGCTGCCACTACACGTGGACAACAAGGCAACTTTCCCAGGCTCTCCTGAGACACTGGGGCTTCTACCAGTGGATCACACCTCATCGAAGTGTGCTGATAGGTCGTCATCAGCAGCCGCTCCTGCGGGGCTGTATGACTCTTGCACGGACATACCGCTAGTCCGCCGTCGTTTGGACATAAGCGGCCCCTCTGCCTGGTGGGAAGGCAGAGGGAATGAGTCGGTGCCGGTTCCCATAGCCGGCTCCCCGCTGTCCGTGCAGGCTTGCCGTCACCCTTAACCACATGGGTCCATGACGGCGCATAGTCGGCTGTACCCGTCACAACGGGGGTGCCTGACCGAAAGCTGCTGCTACCGGTCTGCGCTTCGGCAGCCTGTATCGGTGGTATGCCGGTACCTCCTGTTCTCCTTCCAGCAGATCCATCACCAGCCCGCAATCTAGCAGGTTACCCCCGGCGGCATGTCGATGCCTTTCGCTGCAGCGGGGCATGACCTGGGTGCAGCTCTCCCCCTGCTCTGGGGACCTGATTAGTAGGGAAGACAGAATGAGCCGCCGAGCGGGTCACACGTTTATGCACCTTTGCTCCACTGTCGCTATACTTAGGTGACAGTGGTAGGGAGTTAGGGTCTTGCCTACCATGCTCCCGCGCGGTGCTCCACCACTTTGCGGCCCCATGGTCAGCCGTGGTGGAGAGACGGGTCCTGGCTGCGCAGGGCTCCCCGATCTCCGCGTTCTTATCCAGGTCCGCAGAGCGGGTACTGCCAGTGTAATGGGCAGCTCCGGGAATGGCGGCTGCTGACTCCCATCTGAAGTCACATGGCCCTTGGAGGCATGCTTCAATGCCTTCATTCTGGTCTCCATCCATCTGTAAGCAAAGTCTAGTACAGAAGCTTAGCTATTCAAGGTTAGTATCTTACCTGAGGGTCTTTAAGAAGTATCCAGTGGAGGAGCACACTCTCCAATGGTGACCAGCCTTTCATGATTTAATAAACTTTATGTGCTGGCAGTCTCAGCTTCTTGAAGACAACACATTCCCTGGAGTAGCATGGCAGCTGTCTTTGCCATGAGTGTGGGCACAGTCCCTCAATCCATGCTGGAGAGGCACTGGCATTACTGGGATGCCCCTAGCCACTCACTTAAACTGAGTGGAGAACACCATTACCTTAAATACAGACAGGCCACAGTATCCCTGCGGCTGCAGTGTAGAGTTGGGCTGCCACTCTGCCTTTGCTTGCAAGCCCCCTCCTTCATACATGCCGGCAGCCCGCGGTGTCCCCGCAGGCTGCGGTGTAGAGTCGGGCCCGCTGCTCTGCCGTTGCTTACTTTATACGGCGAGCCTGCAAGCCCCACTCCTTTATGCACGTGTCCAGCCTGCGGTGTCCCCTGCGGGCTGTGGTGTAGAGTCGGGCTGCTACTCTGCCACCGTTTGCTTCGCAAGGCGAGCCTGCAAGCCCCACTCCTACATGCACGCCGCCAGCCCGCGGCGTCCTCTGCGGGCTGCGGTGTAGAGTCGGGCTGCCTATGCCATCCTCCGCTGGCGAGTGTGTGAGCCCGGACCCTCCTGGTCAACGGGCTGCCTGACTCTAGACTGTTGGTGCCACCGCTGACTGCCGCGGCAGTCAGATTCGAAGCAGCCTTGAGACCCTGCGACAGAGTCACCTGAAAGAAAAAGACTGCAGGTTAGTTTTTTTCTTACGTACAGGTCCCTGCAGTAGAGCAGCAATGCTCCTCCCTGCCTGTCGCTCGCATGCGGTTGACGACCCCTGGCGGTGGCGGGGTCTTCACGAAGTCACTTACGTGACTCCGAAGTAAAATACCTGCATAAACAAGAACCTGCTTCAGCCACCTTGAAATAGTCTGAACCAACCTTTTCTTCTGTGGTTGTTTGTCGCTAATAAACAAAGCTGATTCCACACCTCTTAAAGTTCTTGTGGCCTTGATATAATATAGCAAGCCTGCCCTCACACATAGACTTTAGTCCGTGGGGTATGCCAAATATGATCTTAAATGCTACCACCCCAGTCTGCTCTGCTAGTGTAGATCAGAAATGTAAAATGTAATGGCATCTGCAGCCATTTCCATCCTATCTAGCCACAGCTTTTGCAATGTCTGTTGTGCTGATACTAGTGTCATGAATAAGGATGTAGCTGGAGCCCCCTGGTGAAGTACTGTTAACACACTGTCAATATCCAATACTGTATATACTTGTAGTGGGAGAACTTGTGTTAAAGATACCTTTTACAAACTCGATATCCAGGGTTGAAACCCAACAGAATGGGTCCCGTTTGCTGCAGCTAATATGATGGGAAGGCACGTTGGGCATAGTTAGTGGCGCTATAACTGAATTATTGTCAAAGACCATTTAAGAATGAACTGGAAGACATCAGTAATCTGTACCATATTAAATGTAACATTAACATTAAACAAACCGTTTCCGATCTCCTCTATAGGAAATGTACTCCTTTTTTTGTGCCATCCCTGCACTCTGCAGTGAGCACATCCATGGATTGATGTGACTACCTGAGCCGTAAGGCAGTCCATTCAAATGTGTAAGTCAATAATTGTTTTATTATGCAGAGGCTGGTTTCCAGAACCACAGTTTGAACCAGCACATTTTTTGTTTTTTTAAATAACCGAATAAGGTTGTATTATTATGCCTGGCGGAAGCGGGAAGCATGGCTGCATAGTCAGTCAGACAGTACGAAAACTAAAGCACGATCTTGCTGACTTTATTTCAAGACCCGACTGATGAGGCAAAATGGAGGAAGACATAAAAGAACATTCCTCCTTCTTGTAGCGAGAATGTATCTCTCCCCACTGTTGTGCCACATATTTTTGCAATCAGTGAATAAGCATGAAAACAACATGTCGATACTCGGTGTTCCATTGAACCATACTTTCTTAATACTTTGTGATCCAATACCCATTCTGTGTTACTATCGATCTGAACTTGATGAAACACCAGTGGCAAAGGAGATTAGGTAAACTATTACAGGATACTTTTACTTGATTGCCATGTGACTAACATATGCCACCACCGTAGTATATCAACTTGAAGTTGAGCATGTAGATTATGCATATTCGCTCAATAGCCCTTTACCCATGGGGCACATCTAGTGTATATAGTTAGTTGATACCAACAACTGAAGAATTGGCAACTCATGCAAATCTCCTCCGCCTCCAAACTAGAGATGATATACGCAACTTCCCACATTAGAGCACTTAGCATCAGTTTGTAAATAACTGAAATTCGACTGACCAAACTACTGGAGCAATGCTGAATATTGTTTGTTCATCATGTGACTTAGGTAGCTTCATCTGGTAATAACATAAGCTTGTTAACAATGACCTACATGTCATTTGAGAGGTTGCTACTTTGCACAATGTCAGTTCCCCGACTTGCACAGCTGAAACACAGCTACTATATTGCCAATTACTCTTGATGAATAGAAGTCAGCGTTATAACTGGTTTCTATGAACTCCAATCTCTTGCCACAGGGCGGAGTCATAGGCTAATTAATAGTTAAAGGTAAATCGCAATGACCAACAAGTCTATTTGGTAACAACTTAAAGTTAACTAGATGGATGAGCCCAATTCTCAAATGTAGTTTGAGGGTGAAACAGATGATTTTAAAAAAAACATCGTTAGAATATCATCCAGACAAGACATAACAAGTGTTTTTAAATTCTGAGTCCAAACACCGATTTTATGAATTAGTTAAATAACCTGGGTAAATAATTTATCCCATTTTGCAATGTTTTACCTTTATTAATACAGTTATCATTGCCCTTTGATAATTTCCAATGTCTCCGATGATCTCAACAACTTGTGAATGGTCCACTTACCCATATTTCAGAAGTGCCAGACCCACCTTGTTGAGTAGGACTGGTAGGGTGCGTGAAACATCTGCCCAGCTGTCATGCTGCCACCAGCTGCAGTGAACCGCTTACTGCCGATGAATGCCTGGGGTGCATTCTGAAATGATGAACCATTGCCTGCCGTTGGCCTTGATTGATCCGACAGCTTTTGCTTCATCCACCAGGTTTTTCCTGTTGAATAGGCCTTACCTGAATAGAAGATTCGGCGGCTGGCTCTCATATCCCCCTGTTAGCTCTGTTCACTGCCGGCACGCACGTGCTCCAGTATGTTCCACCAACATCTTTAGAATCTGAAGTCAGTTACATCTGACCTTTCGCACTCCCCTCCTCAGAGAGGGCGATTCGTAGGCAGCCCTAAACAGGTGCTGCCGCAGGACCCTGAGGACACCTGTGCTGATACAGCCCCCAATGGACCTATACCAGGATGGAACATTCTGTTGGGATGGCAAACTTTGTTGTCAGGAATGGTACCTCTGACACATTCCCTTCATCCCTTGGGGTACGCTCCACAGCTATACCCTCAGACTCGACGTCAGAATTACACTGACCCAGCATGCTCTCCTCCTCCAAGAGGGAGACATGAAGCAGCCCTGTCACAGGTGCTGCTGCGTGGGCTCTCCTACAAGCTGGCGCTGTCACACATTAAGCAGCCCTGTCAACAGGTGCTGCTGGCGCGGGCTCTCCCGTAGGCCGGCGCTGTGGTAGATTCGGTATCAGCAGTATACTGACCCGTCATGCTCTCCCCCTCCAACAGAGAGACATTAAGCAGCCCTGTCCCAGGTGCTGCTGGCATGGCCTGTCCCATAGGCCCGCGCTGTTGCAGATTTGGTGTCTGAGGTGTACTGACCCGGCATGGTGTCCTTCTACAAATGGGGACATTAATTTTGGAGTGTGGAGCTTCACCTGTGAAGGGTTAAAATGACAACAGTATCCATGCAAATACATACTTATTACCACAGGGGAACATTTGCAGCCCAAGTCCAATAAGGCAGATCGATTTATGCCTGGGGACCACCGTGTCTGTGAGCCGCTGACCGCACTGTCAGCGACTCTGGCGGTGATACCGCGTTCCTGCTTGATTTCCCCCTCCACGGGCATCACAGCAGGCTGGAAGCCACTGACCGCCTTGTCAGTGGCTGGAATCGCGAACCCGACATCTACCGACTATCCGCTTCCGCGGTCGCAACTGGGGTCTCCCCACAGCCCATAGCCGGTTCACTCGCCGGCCTTCGCCATAAATCTAGCAGGAAACCTCTGTGAAGAGAGGTTCCTGCTCGAACAGCAAACCCTGGTAAGTAATACAAAACTTACCTTCTAGGTTTAAACTTACCGCCGGCAGGAGCAATGCCCTGCCAGTCCGGTGCTTCACCATGCGAACGACGATATGAAGTGCATGCGGACTGGCGAGGCTTCTTCACGGAATCACTCACGTGACTAAAACAGCTCTTTGAAAAGGTACCAGTGTACCATTCACATTGAATAGAGAGGGTAGTGACATTCTGTTAAAGAATTAACCAGAATTTTATGCTGGTGAAGGACTTAAATCCAAAATATACCATCTTAAACCAGAGAGTCCCGTCAACTAGGCCACAGCCAAAACTCACACTCACTGGATATGGATTTTCAGTGACGTCCCTTAATTCAAGCTTCAATATTTGAACAAACTCAACATCTCGGCTCCACGTACTGGAGCCAAGTAGCACAGTTGTCTTTGAGGGGAGCTGAGTAACAATGTAAAGAACAAAGGAACGGGAGACAATGCTGATGAGGCTGTAAAAGTTAGACTGGATGGAGGCTTGAATGTAGTAGAAACACTGACGTGCCATTTTGGTTGACTTGCATGCGTCTCTGCTGCAGACTTGTAACTCAATCTGGCATTATTCCCTGAGGCTGTTCAAATTAAATTCAGCCACTTAACAAGAAATTTACCCTTGAGTCTATGAGTGCATATGCAATTGCTGATGACTGCCTATTGTACTCCAATTCGGAAATTATTTTTAGCTGTTGCCAAATGCATTTCAGAAGTGTAGTACATTGTGCAACAGTCATGTGCACTTGTACTTATGAACATTGATGAGTGGTTCCCTTGACAAGCTGTTTGCAGCACAAAAGTAACATCATGATGGAACATCGTGATCTTAAAGTTCGCCTATGGAGAATAATTGTCTGGATATAATCCCAAGTGGGGATTTTATATTCCCTTCACTTGTTGCGTGTAGTTTCCTTTGAATGTGTTTTATATACAAGGTGGAATTGTTGGCATGCTGTACACTCAATTTATAATCACTGTTTATTATTGTGTATATTAAAATGTTCATATCTGTGAAAAGAAAATAGATAGAAGATTGAATAAACCAGGATCCTCTCTAACATTTACCAGCTGTCAAAGAAAATAAAAATAAAGCAATTCTTCGTAGATCGATAATAGGCAGAAGGAATCCAGAACAATATTAATGAAAATCATATTTAGCGGGATTGTTATTTGCTTAAGCATGGCCACAAAGGAGTTGGATCATCTTAGATGATTTAATGTGTTGGGAGATCAATATCGCCTTCCCAAATTGTCTGTGCTAATAGTATTATATTAAACACAACAAGATACCAAAGAGAAAACAAAATTGTATTCCAATCAAGTTTGCCCAAAATGCAAAAATAATTAAATAGCATTTTGTCTTAGGATCTTATGGTCTACTTCACCTTATTT